>CM038670.1:463692862-465097028 GCA_021605145.1 Aegilops bicornis
GAGTGTGGAGGAGGTGGCGATCGTCGCCGTGGTGGTGGAGCAGGGGAGGAGTGGGGAAGGGAGGGAGGATAGAGCGGAAGAGGCGGCGGAGAGGAGGGACCGCAGGTGGGCGAGAACGGACGGCAGGGCAGGTGGTGGAGGCGGCGTCTCCATGGGAGGCGAATGAGGAACCTGGTTCGGTCGACGAAGGAAGAGAGAACAGATCTGCTCTGCTCAACTCTAGCAGACCCCGCATCCGCTCCCGACCCGTAAAATAATCGTCAAAATGCGGGTAGGGGCAGAAAAACCTGCCCGACCAGACCCCGCATCTCGTCTCGGCCCGTAAAAAAATTTATGGGGCGCGGCAAAATCCCGACCCCAATCCGGAAAAACGCGGGTTTCCCCCTCGCGGCTGCGGTGCCCTGCATCAGAGAGAAGCCGTTGGCGGGAGGGACATTTCACCGCGCCTTTCCTCCTTCCGCCGCCCCGCCTTGCTTCGCCCGCGCCCGGCGATTCCGCCATATCTGTGGCAGAATCGCCATGAGGCCGCTCCACACCTCCCGCCGGAGCCAGACCGACCCACTTTTGGATCCGTGAGAAGAACCGCCCTCGTCGCCGCCGCCGGGGATCGACCACCGTCGAGCGCGCCCCCTCGTCGCCGCCCAGGAACACCGGCCACCGGTTAGTCCCTTTTTTGTGATTTTTGCGAGCTGTGTAGTTGATTGACGCGTCGGTATGCATGTAGATGGAGCTGAGCCTGTGCGATAAGTTCTTGCTCTCCGATTCATCCGATTTGGACGACTCGGATGTTGAGACCATGCTTGCGACCTTTCGGCAGCAGACATTAGTCATGGCGCTTCCGTGAAGGAGCATGAAGACGAGCATCGGAATGGGAGGCGAGGATCGACTGTCGGGCGTCTGTGCATTCCTCGGAATCGCCATTTTGGGAACGAGATGTTGATGCAAGACTATTTCGCGGAGAATCATACATATCCTTTGCACCTCTTCCGGAGAAGGTACCGAATGCGCCGATCCCTCTTTGTGAAACTTGTTGAAGCTTGCGAGGCAAATTGCCGGTATTTTACTCAAAAAAGGAATGCCGCGGGCTTAAAGGGATTTAGTGCATATTCAAAAATCTCCGCAGCTATGCGGGTGATTGCATATGGCGTTTCGACTGACTATGTCGATGAGTACCTTCGCATTGGTGAAGATAGTACAATTGAGTCTGTGCGTAGATTTGCAAAGGTGATCGTCCGTGTCTTTGGTCTTGAGTATCTTCGGGCACCCAATGAAGATGACACAAAGAAATTGATGGCATCTAATGAGAGGAGAGGTTGGCCTGGCATGCTAGGTAGCATTGATTGTATGCATTGGAATTGGAAAAATTGACCCAATGCATGGCAAGGATGTATTGTGGCAAGTCTCGTGATGCAATAATTGTGCTAGATGCCGTAGCATCCGAGGGTTTATGGATTTGGCATTGCTTTTTTGGTATGCCGGGCACTCTAAATGATATCAATGTGTTGCAACGGTCTCATTATTTGCTAGGCTTGCTAGTGGTGATGCTCCTGCTTGCAATTACACTATCAATGAACATGACTACACAAAGGGGTACTATCTTGCAGATGGTATATACCCTCCTTGGTGCACATTTGTCAAGAGCATCGAAGAACCCAAAACTAAAAAATAATGTGAATTTGCAAGGGTGCAAGAGGCAGCCCGAAAAGATATTGAAAGAGCATTCGGTGTTTTGCAATCTAGGTTTGCCATTGTCCTAGTCCTGCTCATTTTTGGGATAAGAAAACCTTGAAAAACATCATGGCATGTTGTGTTATCCTGCACAATATGATTCTTGAAGATGAGAGGGGAATAAACTTAGAATTCTTTTACGACAACGTGGGTAGCCGTGTCAAACCAACTGGAGACCCAAACCGCATTAGAGCTTTTCTTCAGACATACAAGAAGATTGAAAATGCAGACACACATTTTCAACTTCAGGAGGGTCTCATTGAGCACCATTGGCAAAGGACTGGACAGTGACTAATTTTTGTATTCATTTGTATTTGTATTCATGACAAGTTTTGTATTGCATTATTTAAGTTTGCTACGGTGATTTGAATAATTATTTGTAATGCGGATGATTATTGTATTATGTTTGATTTGAATAATTCGGTTTGGTTTTTATTGTTGTATTATGTTGGATTTGATATTTGCGGGCCGATGAGATGCGGGATGCAGCAGCGCAAAGAGCAGACACCGCAAAGCCGACCCGTGAAAAGGTATATTCTATGAATATACTTTTTTACGGATCCGTTTGGGGGTCTGCTCGGCCGAGCCCGAAAAAAGCGGTTTCTTGTGAACTGCAAACGCGTTTTGCGTGCCGGCGGGATGCGGGGTCTGCTAGAGTTGCTCTTAAAATGCTCCGCTCCAGAAAAAGCCAAATGGGATAGCTCCACGATATGGCGCTCTGCAAAAAAAACTAGAATTTGGGGTACAACTTCTAGTTTTTTTTGAAACTCTCCAGGGGTACTTCAAAAAACTCTAGAAGCTGGAGTTGAATGGAACTTACCCACCACTGCCACCAGTAAGTGGATACCCCTTCGTTTCTCCCGCCCTCAACCAATCAAATAGATCCTTTTCACCAAAGTTCTCATTCTTGAAGCTGGAGCTAGATGGAAGCCAAACATTCTCTCTGGTAGTGGTACAACTCCTGGATGAAACTGATTTTGGTGAAGCGAAGCAGTCCCAAACAGGCCCAAGGCTCCGTTCCGGATCTGTAACTCCGCTGTGGAGCGGAGCGGTATACAGTAGAAATTCTAAGGCTGTGTTCGGCAATCCACCGCTCCGTCATCGGGTAACTCTACCAGATCCGCTATATCCTAACCAGCTCGTAGAATTCCAATGGTTTTTTAAAAATAATTCGGCCCAAACAAGTCCGCTAAAATTCCGCCAGCCCCTAAAAATTTTAGGGGCGGCCTGCAAATCCGCTCGTCCGCCACTATATGTATAGGGTTAGGGTCTTTTAGGGTTCGTGTATCAGATAAGCTCTGCTGCAATCCGCCTGCCTTCGCCGCTAGCGAGAGATTACTCCGACGAGCAATTAGTCGCCTCCTTTCTCGCCCTGGACCACATATCCATGGTCAATGTTGCTCGCAGGCATGGCGACCATGGCGGGACGCTACCGTGGAAGCTCACCTGGCACGATGCAATGGCCGGCAGCCTCAAATGCCCGCCGTCAGTACAACCGTCTCTCCCGCAGCGACGGCCCTGGGCATGTGGGCCGGCTTCCACGACCTCCATGACGCCCTTTTCCTGCACACCTTGAGATGTTGGGTGGCGGATGCGGAGCTCCTCGTCGTGGAGCGTATTATGGCGGCCAAAGAAGAAGGTGTCACCGACAGGCTTGCCGCCACAAAGGAGGATCACGCGTATGCCCACTTGTGCTGCAAGTCGGTGAAGAAGTTCTATATTACGTCGGTCTCCCCTAAGTTTAATTTGTAGTTTGATCCATGTTTTCGCTATGTATGAACTATTGTTGTGTTGAATTTGCATTACGAACAAAATTGTTTTAGGGGTAATCCTAAAATGATTTTACAATATCGGATTATACAGGATCTGCTAGAGTTGCTCTTATAAACCTGCAGATTTGTTAGGGGCTTGTGTCTCAATAGCTTCTCTAAAATAGGGAATAACTGGGTTTTTTGCAACAGTTGGGGAGAAAAACGCTGCTCAAACAAGTATTTTGTCTACGAATCTTTTTACTCTAATTTTAGGCTAGCTACAAAATACATTTGTTGGAGTTGGGTTGTTGCCGCAAAACGAAAATAATATGTGCGAGCAGTCAACCGCCACGCGGGAATCGCGCATGCCGCAACCACCTTCCGGTCTCCCGCCACCCGCCTCCATCGTCAGAGACATGAATGACATAGAAGAGGCATGGATGGCGGCATGAGAGGATTCATGGGTGCTTTAATGAGCATGGTAGGTGTCGTAAGAGGTGGCTATGATGGTACAATGGGTGTTATGGGAGGTGGCTTCAGTGGTACGATGGGTGTCATGGGAGGTGATTATGGTGGTATGATGGGTGACATGGGAGGTGTTGGGAAATGTAGCATGCAATTTCAAAAAAACTCCTACGCTCACGCAAGATCTATCTAGGAGATGCACAGCAACGAGAGGGGGAGAGTGTGTCCACGTACCCTCGTAGACCGAAAGCGGAAGCGTTTGATAACGCGGTTGATGTAGTCGAACTTCTTCTTGTTCCGATCGATCAAGCACCGACCGTACGGCACCTCCGAGTTCTGCACATGTTTAGCTCGATGACGTCCCTCGAACTCTTGATCCAGCAAAGTGTCGAGGGAGAGTTCCGTCAGCACGATGGCATTGTGACGGTGATGGTGAAGTGATCCGCGCAGAGCTTCGCCTAAGCACTGCGTGAATATGACTGGAGGCGTAAACTATGGAGGGGGGCGCCGCACACGGCTAACAATTATTGGTGTGTGTTCTAGCGGTGCTCCCCCCACATATATATATAGGTTGGAGGGGAGGAAAGGCAGCCAAGGGGGCGCCCCAAGTAGGAGGAATCCTACTTGGGTGCCTCCCCAATTCGGCCTCCCCCCTTCCATAAGTTCCGGAGGGGGAAGGAAGGAGGAAGGAGGAGGGAAGGAAGGGGGAGGCCGAATCCCTCCCGTTTCATCTCTCTTCCCCTCTTTCCTTCTCCTCCTATTTTGGCCTATATGGGGGCGCACCAGCCCCTTAGGGCTGGTCTGTCCCCTTCTTGGCCCATTAGGCCCATATAGTTGCCGGGGGGTGCCCGGAACCCCTTCCAGTGACCCGATATGTACCCGGTACCCCCAGAACACTTCCGGTGTCCGAATATCATCGTCCTATATATGAATCTTTACCTCACGACCATTCAAGACTCCTCGTCATGTCCGTGATCTCATCCGGGACTGCGAACAACATTCGGTCACCAAATCACATAACTCATATAATATAAAAAAATCATCGAACGTCAAGCGTGCGGACCCTACGGGTTCGAGAACTATGTAGACATGACCGAGACACCTCTCCGGTCAATAACCAACAGCGGAACTTGGATGCTCATATTGTTTCCCACATATTCTACGAAGATCTTTATCGGTCGTACCATAATGACAACATATGTTACTCCCTTTGTCATCGGTATGTTACTTGCCCGAGATTCGATCGTTGGTATCTTCATACCTAGTTCAATATCGTTACCGGCAAGTCTCTTTACTCGTTGCATAATACATCATCCCTCAACTAACTCATTAGTCACATTGCTTGCAAGGCTTCTTATGATGTGTATTGTCGAGAGGGCCCAAAGATACCTCTCCGATACTCGGAGTGACAAATCCTAATCTTGATCTATGTCAACCCAACAAACACCTTCGGAGATACCTGTAGAGCATCTTTATAATCACCCAGTTACGTTGTGACATTTGATAGCACACAAGGTATTCCTCCGGTATCCGGGAGTTGCATAATCTCATGGTTAAAGGAATATATATATATATATATATATATATATATATATATATATATAGGGAAAATCCATCCTACCACCTGGGGGTAGTTACCCCACATGTCTCATATACTACCTTGTGGTAGTATATATTCTAATTTATTATTTTAAGTATGTTCATATACTATATATAAGATACTTCAAATTGAGTTACATGTAAAAATTGCAAGTTGGCCCATGGTTTTTATTATATTTGTAAAATACGTACATATCTGTACGTAAAAGAGAGTATACTCAAAATATGATACATACTACCAAAAAAATATTTTATATACTACCTCAATATTCTTATATACTACATACTACACGTACATACTTTCCGATTTGATAGATACCACATACAACATACAAAACTAAAGTGGTGGTAACTACCACTGATGGTAGATAAAATTTGTCATATATATATATATAGGACGACAGTTTGGGACACCTAGGTGCCCAGGCTCCTTGCCTATCCATCGGTTGATCGTGTTCAGTGGCTGATTTGGCAACAAATGTAAATGCCTTAATTACTAGTTAATTTGGTAGGCTTTAATTCTTTAATCATCACATGCATGCATGTCACCTCATAGAAAAGGAAAGAGATTAAAATACCATACTGAATAAAATCAACATTTATTATCTCCTTATATAGCTCTTATTGTTTCAGAGAATAAATCACTAGGTATGTAAATACCTATGTATTTTACGTAGTAAATATCAGTAGTAGGTATACACATCCACCACATAATTGGGTATACACATAATCGTACATATAATTTTTTTTTGCATTGTACACGCATATATACATAATTTCAGTAGTTGATATATGCATACCCGCATATATACATATTATTTTAGTACGTATATGCATACCCACTATGTATATATTTTTGTTAGTAGGTATATGCGTAACCGCGGATGTATATAAATTCGTTACTAGATAGAACCTAGAATAATTTATTTGATATATACATACACGCGTATTAGATACTCATCTTGAATTGTTAGAAAACAAAAATAGAGCGTAATAGTTCAAAAAATAATTTACTGGGTATATATACCCACGTATGTACATAATTTTGTTAGTGTATTAGATACCCGTATTAGATAGTTGGAGACAACATACATATATTAGATACCTATAGTAGTTTAGAAAAAATAAAACATTAATATGATTTATTGTATGGCAAGTCTTGCATGTCTAATAGTTAAAAATAAAAATAAAATGTAAGCATGGAATGTTTTGCATGAAGAATAGTTAGGAAACAAATCAAACAATTATTGTGCAGGGAGACTTACCTAAAACAATCAAGGTGCCCGGGCACCTAGGTGTCCCAGATAATTTACCTATATATATATATATATATATATATATATATATATATATATATATATATGACATGAAGAAAGCAATAGCAATAAAACTGAATGATCAATATGCTAAGCTAACGGATGGGTCTTGCCCATCACAACATTCTTCTAATGATGTGATCCCGTTCATCAAATGACAACACATGTCCATGGTTAGAAAACTTAATCATCTTTTATAAACGAGCTAGTCTAGTAGAGGCTTACTAGGGACACAGTGTTTTGTCTATGTATCCACATATGTATCAAGTTTCCGGTTAATACAATTCTAGCATGAATCATAAAAATTTATCATGATATAAGGAAATATAAAATAACAACTTTATTATTGCCTCTAGGGCATATTTCCTTCGGTCTCCCACCTACACTAGAGTCAATAATCTAGTCCACATCGACATGTGATTTAACACCAATAGTTCACATCTTTATGTGATTAACGCCCATAGTTCACATCGCCATGTGACCAACACCCAAAGGGTTTACTAGAGTCAATAATCTAGTTCACTTCGCTATGTGATTAACACCCAAAGAGTACTAAGGTGTGATCATGTTTTGCTTGTGAAAGAAGTTTAGTCAACGGGTCTGCCACATTCAGAGACGTATGTATTTTGCAAAGTTTCTATGTCTACAATGCTCTGCATGGAGCTACTCTAGCTAATTGCTCCCACTTTCAATATGTATCCAGATTGAGACTCAGTGTCATCCGGATCGGTGTAAAAGCTTGCATCGACGTAACTCTTTACGATGAATTCTTTACCACATTCATAACCGAGAAATATTTCCTTAGTCCTCTTAGGTAACTAAGGATAGCTTTGACAGTTGTCCAGTGATCCACTCCTGGATCACTATCGTACCCCCTTGCCAAACTCATGGCAAGGTAAACAACAGGTTTGTTACATAGCATGTCATACTTTATAGAACCTATAGCTGAGGCATAGGGAATGACTTGCATTCTCTCTCTATCTTCTGTCGTGGTCGGGTTTTGAGTCTTACTCAATTTCACACCTTACAACTCAGGCAAGAACTCCTTCTTTGACTGATCCATTTTGAACTCTTTCAAAATCTTATCAAGGTATGTACTCATCGAAAGTCTTATCAAGTATCTTGATCTATCTCTATAGATCTTGATGCTCAATATGTAAGCAGCTTCACTGAGGTATTTCTTTGAAAAACTCCTTTCAAACACTCCTTTATGCTTTCTAGAAAAAATCTACATCATTCCGATCAATAATATGTCATTCACATATACTTATGAGAAAGGTTGTAGTGCTCCCACTCACTTTCTTGTAAATACAGGCTTCACCGCAAGTCTGTATAAAACTATATGCTTTGATCAACTCATCAAAACGTATATTCCAACTCCGAGATGCTTGCACCAGTCCATAGATGGATCTCTGGAGCTTGCACATTTCGTTAGCACCTTTAGGATTGACAAAACCTTCTGGTTGCATCATATAAAACTCTTCTTTAATAAATCCATTAAAGAATGCAGTTTTGATATCCATTTGCCAGATTTCATAAAATGCGGCAACTGCTAACATGATTTGGACAGACTTAAGCATCGATACGAGTGAGAAAATCTCATCGTAGTCAGCACCTTGAACTCGTCGAAAACCTTTTGCAACAATTCAAGCTTTGTAGATAGTAACACTACCATCAACGTCCGTCTTCCCCTTGAAGATCCATTTATTCTTTATGGCTTGCCGATCATCGGGCAAGTCCACCAAAGTCCATACTTTGTTCTCATACATGAATCCTATCTCAGATTTCATGGACTCAAGCCATTTATCGGGATCTGGGCTCATCATAGCTTCTTCATAGTTCGTAGGTTCGTCATGGTCTAGTAACATGACTTCCATAACAGGATTACCGTACCACTCTGGTGCGGATCGTGCTCTGGTTGACCTACGAGGTTCAGTAGTTACTTGATCTGAAGTTTCATGATCATTATCATTAGCTTCCTCTCTAGTTGGTGTAGGCATCACGGGAACGATTTTCCGTGATGAGCTACCTTCCAATTCGAGAGAAGGTACAATTACCTCATCAAGTTTTACTTTCCTCCCACTCACTGCTTTCGAGAGAAACTCCTTCTCTAGAAAGGATCCATTCTTAGCAACAAAGATCCTGCCTTCGGATCTATGGTAGAAGGTATACCCAACAGTTTCTCCGATTTGGGTTCGAGCTTATGAGGCTGAAGCTTTTTCACATAAGCATCGCAACCCCAAACTTTAAGAAACGACAGCTTAGGTTTCTTGCCAAACCATAGTTCATACGGTGTCGTCTCAATGGATTTAGACGGTGCCCTATTTAACGTGAATGCAGTTGTCTCTAATGCATAACCCCAAAATGATAGTGGTAAATCGGTAAGAGACATCATAGATCGCACCATATCTAATAAAGTACGGTTATGATGTTCGGACACACCATTACGTTGTAGTGTTCCAAGTGGCGTGAGTTGTGAAACTATTCCACATTGTTTTAAATGAAGGCCAAACTCGTAACTCAATTATTCGCCTCCGTGATTAGATCATAGAAACTTTATTTTCTTGTTATGATGATTCTCCACTTCACTCTGAAATTCTTTCAACTTTTCAAATGTTTCAGACTTGTGTTTCATCAAGTATCCATACCCATATCTGCTCAAATCATGTGTGAAGGTCAGAAAATAACGATACCCCCCGCGAGCCTCAACACTCATCGGACCGCATACATCGGTATGTATTATTTCCAATAAGTCAGTGGCTTGCTCCTTTGTTCCGGACAGCGGAGTTTTAGTCATCTTGCCCATGAGGCATAGTTCGCAAGAATCAAATGATTCATAATCAAGTGATTCCAAAATTCCATCCGCATGGAATTTCTTTATGCGCTTTACATCAATATGACCTAAACGGCAGTGCCACAAATATGTTGCACTATCATTATCAACTTTGCATCTTTTGGCATCAATATTATGAATATGTGTATCTTCTCGATCGAGATTCAATAAACCATTCACATTGGGTGTATGACCATAGAAGGTTTTATTCATGTAAACAAAACAACAATTATTCTGTGACTTAAATGAATAAATGTATTGCAACAAACATGATCTAATCATATTCATGCTCAACGCAAACACCAAAAAAACATTTATTTAGGTCCAACACTAATCCCGAAGGTAGAGGGAGTGTGCGATTGTGATCTTATCAACCTTGGAATCACTTCCAACACACATCGTCACCTCGCCCTTAACTAGTCGTTGTTCATTTTGCAACTCATGTTTCGAGATACTAATCTTAGTAACTGAACCGGTATCAAATACCCTGGGGTTACTATGAACACTAGTAAAGTACACATCAATAACATGTATATCAAATATACCTTTGTTCACTTTGCCATCCTTCTTATCCGCCCAGTATTTGGGGTAGTTCCGTTTCAAGTGACCATTTCCTTTGCAGTAGAAGCACTTTAGTTTCAGGCTTAGGTCCAACTTTGGGCTTCTTCACGGGAGTGGCAACTTGTTTGCCATCCTTCTTGAAGTTCCCTTTCTTTCCCTTGCCCTTTTTATTGAAACTGGTGGTCTTGTTAACCATCAACACTTGATGCTCTTTCTCGATTTCTACCTTCACCAATTTCAGCATCGCGAAGAGCTCGGGAAACTTTTCCGTTATCCCTTGCACATTATAGTTCATCGCGAAGTTCTAGTAGCTTGGTGATAGTGACTAGAGAACTTGGTCAATCACTATCAAAGCTGGAAGATTAACTCCCACTTGATTCAAGTGACTATAGTACCCAGACATTCTGAGAACATGCTCACTGGTTGAGCTATTCTCCTCCATCTTATAGGCAAAGTACTTGTCAGAGGTCTCATACCTCTCGACATGCGCATGAGTCTGAAATACCAATTTCAACTATTGGAACATCTCATATACTCTGTGACGTTCAAAATGTTTTTGAAGTCCCGGTTCTAAGCCGTAAAGCATGGCGCACTAAACTATCAAGTAGTCATCATATCGATCTTGGCAAACATTCATAATGTCTACATCTTCTCCTGCAATAGGTTTGTCACCTAGCGGTGCATCAAGGACATAATTCTTCTGTGCAGCAATGAGGATAATCCATAGATCATGAACCCAATCCGCATCATTGCTACTATAATCTTTCAACTTAGTTTTCTCTAGGAACATATCAAAAAATATAGAGGAGCTACAACGCGAGCTATTGATCTACAACATAGATATGCAAATATTATCATGACTAAGTTCATGATAAATTAAGTTCAATTAATCATATTACTTAAGAACTCCCACTTAGATAAACATCCCTCGAGTCATCTAAATGATCACGTGATCCAAATCAACTAAACCATGTCTGATCATCACGTGAGATGGAGTAGTCTTCAATGGTGAACATCTCTATGTTGATCATATCTACTATATGATTCATGTTCGACCTTTCGATCTCCAGTGTTCCGAGGCCATGCATGTACATGCTAGGCTCGTCAAGTTCAACCTGAGTATTCCGCATGTGCAAAACTGTCTTGCACCCGTTGTATGTGAACGTAGAGCCTATCACACCCGATCATCACGTGGTTGTTGGGGAACGTTGCATGCAATTTCAAAAAAAATCCTACGCTCATGCAAGATCTATCTAGGCGATGCATAGCAACGAGAGGGGGAGAGTGTGTCCACGTACCCTCGTAGACCGAAAGCGGAAGCATTAGGTTAACGCAGTTGATGTAGTCGAATGTCTTCACGATCCAACCGATCCAAGTACCGAACGCACGCCACCTCCGAGTTCAGCACACATTCAGCTCGATGACGTCCCTTGAACTCTTGATCCAGCAGAGGGGCGATGGAGAGTTCCGTCAGCACGACGGCATAGTGACAGTGATGGTGATGTGATCCGCGCAGGGCTTCGCCTAAGCACTACGACGATATAACCGGAGGAGTAAACTGTGGAGGGGGGCACCGCACACGGCTAAGAGAACATCTGATGTCCCTTTGGGGTGCCCCCTGCCCCCATATATAAAGGAGGGGAGGAGGAGGCCGACCGCCAAGGGGCGTGCCAGGGAGAGTGGAGTCCTACTAGGACTCCAGTCCTAGTAGGATTCGCCCCCCCCTTATTCCTTCTTCCGGAGGGGAAAGGGGAAAGGAGAGGGAGTAGGAGAAGGAAAGGGTGGCGCCGCCCCCTTCCCTAATCCAATTTGGCCTCCTCCTTTGTGGGGGGCGTGCCAGCCCCTTGTGGGATGGTTAGCCTCCCTCCTATAGCCCATATGGCCCATATCTTTCCCCGGGGTTTCGTAACCCTCCCAGACTCTAGTATGTACCGATACACTCCGGAACCCTTCCGTGTCCGAATACTACCTTCCAATATATCAATCTTTACCTCTCGACCATTTCGAGACTCCTCGTCATGTCCGTGATCTAATCCGGGACTCCGAACAAACTTCGGTCACCAAAACACATAACTCATAGTACAAATCGTCATCGAACGTTAAGCGTGCGGACCCTACGGGTTCGAGAACTATGTAGACATGACCGAGACACATCTCCGGTCAATAACCAATAGCGGAACCTGGATGCTCATATTGGTTCCTACATATTCTACGAAGATCTTTATCGGTCAAACCGCAATAACAACATATGTTATTCCCTTTGTCATCGGTATGTTACTTGCCCTAGATTCCATCGTCGGTATCCTCATACCTAGTTCAATCTCGTTACCGGCAAGTCTCTTTACTCGTTCCGTAATGCATCATCCCGCAACTAACTCATTAGTCACATTGCTTGCAAGGCTTATAATGATGTGCATTACCGAGAGGGCCCAGAGATACCTCTCCGATACTCTGAGTGACAAATGCTAATCTTGATCTATGCAAACCCAACAAAAACCTTCGGAGATACCTGTAGAGCATCTTTATAATCACCCGGTTATGCTGTGACGTTTGATAGCACACAAGGTGTTCCTCTAGTATTCGGGAGTTGCATAATCTCATAGTCAGAGGAATATGTATAAGTCATGAAGAAAGCAATAGCAATAAAACTTAACGATCATTATGCTAAGCTAATGGATGGGTCTTGTCCATCACATCATCCTATATACCTAAGAGATTCATCCCCACTACCCTATTTATCTTGACATGCAGCCTGTCCACCTCATCAGCCCTGCCACATCAGTTTTTTCTTTTTTTTTTCTTCTAATAAAACCGCGTGGTTCGAGTTCTCTTTAGCATGTAGCCTTCTCTGGTCAATGAACTAAATAGTCATTCGCTCTTTCGCCTTCTGTAACCGATCAATGAGCCAGTCAATCAAGAGTCGATGGAGCCGATCTCTTCGTATCTACTACGGCGGCGGCACGACACTCCGGTATCCACACAGTCCCGCACGCCACACGAGGTAAGGTAGACCCAACAGGTCTCAGGCAGTACCCCCTGTCGCTGCCACCGACGGGCAAGGACGGAGATTCTCTGTCATCGGCCATCGTCGGGCATGCAGCCCCTCTCCCCTCGTATCCAGGCGTGCCAGCCAGATCACACCACTCTAGTGTCTCCGCATGTCCCGCAAGGTAAGGCGGCCCCTACCAGGTCTGGGGCAGGACCGCCGCTGCGTCTAGCCGCTGACACCGATCAACAAGGATGGAGCTTCTGTGACGTGGCCGTCGTGGGCATGTAGGACAGACCTGCCAATCACAGAAGCAACACATGAATCAGACTATTGGAGCCGTGCCGCTACTCTGCAGACTAGACACACCAACCTCGGCCACCTCCATGTACGATGAATCCCTGTCCCAACCGGCCGCACTGCCTCTGGCACCTACCGATTCGCCCACCAGCGGCACACAAGGCCAACCAGTCACTAATCACTTCTAGTTGTTGCTGGGCACCAAGCGGCTACTTCCTATGTGGGAATACCGTGTCCAATTCCTGCATCGGCAAATGATTGTATGGTGGCTGCATCAACGCCATGGTGGTGCTACACGAGCCGAGTACCTTCACAAGGGGGATGAGCTGATTGAGGTGAGAACCATGGCTTGGTTGTTCACATGCAAGCTGATTGAATCATACACTAAACCAATATAAAATTAACCTAATGTCTCCCTGTTTTGTTCGAGGGTCCAGGCAAATGCATTTCGATGAGTGGTCAATTTGATATATTTCGAATTAGCTAATTATTTGTTCAAGGTGAAGTCTCAGTGACACTGGCGCGCAAAATTTTCTCTTCTCATTCTCTTCTCAATTTATGACTCATGAAGCTCTCGCCAATTAATTGGCATCTACCTGCTGATCATCACACATATATGAAAAAGGGTAAGGTATCCCCTTAGCTACAAAATTCTGTTTTGCTTTCCAAAAAAATATAGTCTCATTGTCAACATTATGCTAGGACCTCATGTTTCTTATGCTTTGTTATTCAACATAATGTTGCTTTGGATCATCTGCTAAATATATTTTTATCATCAATGCCTATTTCAACATTGTTTCTCAGTGGTTTATGTAGGTCATTCATAATTCATTGCAACGTTTGATCAGGTTTGTAAATCTTTATCACCATTTAATTAACTGCTCGATTTCCTCCAAGAGATCATGCATATAATATTTGATAATCTCACACTTCTAAAACTATAGTAGGCCAATGAGATATATGTTGCTACCAATATGTAATACTTCAATGATGCATTACCTTCTACATTGAAGAACTCTCTTTTAAATTTATGGCACTCCAAACATATTTTTCATTTTACATTATGGGTGACCTATTCATTCCCCTATTGTTTTCACCTCCATGGTGATCATTGCCACCTAATTCTAGCAAATAATCATCTGGTATGTATGGTTCTATATTTGTGCATCACCAACTATAACGGGTTCAGTATACCAATTCATTAGCTTCTATTTTCTATATCCATATGTAAATTTCTATCTAATGTACTCAATTTTCAATTTTCTGATGGTAAAGACTCATGGAACTATTCATGTTCTTGTGGGAACGACCCAATATTGGACCAAGTGAAGTGGGCGGTCTAACCTTCCTGATTTCTTTGCTTAAGAATGGTCTGACATCTTCAAGTTATGTTTATTTTCTACTTCCCGCGGCAAGGGACATATCTTAATGAAATACTATAGAGAAATGCGACACCATTGGCATTCTCCATTGCCATGAGACCAGTGACATCAAACTCTATGACCATGTATGCTTTTTTTATTATTCATATTAATGGCATTTGTTTTATCTCTTTCAGGTGGTCTATTTGAATCATTTATGTACAACATTTTATCTGCCAATTATACATTTATCTATGCTGATAAATGTAAAAAACAAAAGTGGGCTGAATTCTTGCCCCGTCATGCTAGGTGATGCATCCGTCTTATTATTTTCCCATGTCATGGCATCATGTGATCCACTTTTTTTAGGGAATAGTAATCCATATTTATTTTGTATATGACATAACCGCAAGAATTTTATTCTTAATTATGAGCTTTCTCCCAAACTCACAACTTTTCATGACAGCGGAAGAGTAAACTTATCTTTAAATATTTCGCTACTGCAATTATCAAATCATCAGTATTTTTTGTAAACATACATTCCTGCAGCAACGCGCGGGGAGTTATCTAGTTCTCCTAATGATGTGATCTCGTTCATCAAATGACGGCACATGTCCATGGTCAGGAAACTTAACCATCTTCGATGAATGAGCTAGTCAAGTAGAGGCATACTAAGGATACTCTGTTTTGTCTATGTATTCACATATGTACTAAGTTTCCGTTGATACAATTCTAGCATGAATAATAGATATTTATCATGATATAAGGAAATATAAATAACAACTTTATTATTGCCTCTAGGGCATGTTTCCTTCAGACTCTCACTTGCAGTAGAGTCAATAATCTAGTTCACATCGTCATGTGATTTAACACCAATAGTTCACATCGTCATGTGAACAACACCCAAAGGGTTTACTAGATTCAATAATCTAGTTCACATCTCTATGTGATTAACACCCAAAGAGTACTAAGGTGTGATCATGTTTTGCTTGTGATAGAAGTTTATTCAATGGTTCTGTCACATTCAGAGCCATGTGTATTTTCCAGATATTCTATGTCTACAATGCTCTGCATGGAGCTACTCTAGCTAATTGCTCCCACTTTCAATATGTATCCAAATTGAGACTTAGAGTCATCCGGATCGGTATAAAAGCTTGCATCGATGTAACTCTTTATGACGAACTCTTTATCACCTCCATAACCGAGAAATATTTCCTTAGTTCTCTTAGGTAACTAAGGATAACTTTGACCGCTGTCCCGTTGATCCACTCCGGATTACTTTGGTACCTCCCTGCTAAACTTATAGCAAGGCACACATCAGGTCTGGTACACAGCATTGCATACATAATAGAACCTATGGTTGAGGCATAGGGAATAACTTTCATTTTCTCTCTATCTTCTGCAGAGGTCGGGCTTTGAGTCTGACTCAACTTCACACCTTGTAATACAGGCAAGAACCCTTTCTTTGACTGATCCATTTTGAACTTCTTCAAAACTTTATCAAGGTATGTGCTTTGTGAAAGTCCAATTAAGCGTCTTGATCTATCTCTATAGATCTTGATGCCCAATATATAAGCAGCTTCACCGAGGTCTTTCATTGAAAAAATTCTTATTCAAGTATCCTTTTATGCTATCCAGAAATTCTATATCATTTCCAATCAACAATATGTCATCCACATATAATATCGGAAATGCTACAGAGCTCCCACTCACTTTATTGTAAATACAGGCTTCTCCAAAAGTCTGTATAAAACCATATGCGTTGATCACACTATCAAAGCGTATATTCCAACTCCGAGATGCTTGCACCAGTCCATAAATGGATCGCTGGAGCTTCCACACTTTGCTAGCACCTTTAGGATCGACAAAACCTTCTAGTTGCATCATATACAACTCTTCTTTAAGAAATCCATTAAGGAATGCAATTTTGACATCCATTTGCCAAATTTCATTACCATAAAATGCGGCAATTGCTAACATGATTTGGACAGACATAAGCATCGCTACGGGTGAGAAGGTCTCATCATAGAAAACTCCTTGAACTTGTCGAAAACCTTTCGCAACAAGTCGATCTTTGTAGACAGTAACATTACCATCGGCGTCAGTCTTCTTCTTGAAGATCCATTTATTCTCTATGGCTTGCCAATCATCGGTATAGGATCTTGAGAAGAAGTGTCTAGAGGGGGGGTGATTAGACACTAAGTACCAAAGTTGCAGTTTTTAACTTCTTTAGGTTTAAGTGGAGTTTAGGCACAAGTTTAACACTCACAATACATAACAAGCAAGCATGCAAAGAGTATATGAGCAGCGGAAAGTAAAGCATGCAACTTGCAAGAATGTAAAGGGAAGGGTTTGGAGAATTCAAACGCAATTGGAGACACGGATGTTTTTGTCGTGGTTCCGATAGGTGGTGCTATCTTACATCCACGTTGATGGAGACTTCAACCCACGAAGGGTAACAGTTGTGCGAGTCCACGGAGGGCTCCACCCACGAAGGGTCCACGAAGAAGCAACCTTGTCTATCCCACCATGGCCGTCGCCCACGAAGGACTTGCCTCACTAGCGGTAGATCTTCACGAAGTAGGCGATCTCCTTGCCCTTACAAACTCCTTGGTTCAACTCCACAATATTGTCGGAGGCTCCCAAGTGACACCTAGCCAATCTAGGAGACACCACTCTCCAAGAAGTAACAAATGGTGTGTTGATGATGAACTCCTTGCTCTTGTGCTTCAAATGATAGTCTCCCCAACACTCAACTCTCTCTCTCACAGGATTTGGATTTGGTGGAAATAAGATTTGAGTGGAAAGCAACTTGGGGAAGGCTAGAGATCAAGATTTATGTGGTTGGAATGGAATATCTTGGCCTCAACACATGAGTAGGTAGTTCTCTCTCAGAAATAGGATCTTTGGAAGTGTAGGCTTGTTCTGATAGCTCTCTCCACGAATGAAGAGGAGGTGGATGGGTATATATAGCCTCCACACAAAATCTAACCGTTACACACAATTTACCAAACTCGGTGGGACCGAATCATCAAACTCGGTCGGACCGATTCAGTAAACCTAATGACCGTTAGGGTTTTCGGTGGGACCGATATGCAACTCGGTAGGACCGATATGGTTAGGGTTAGGGCATAACGTAATCTCAGAGAGACCGATTACACAAACTCGGTGAGACCGAATTTGGTAATTAGCTAACCGTAGAGTTGGTCGAGCAAACTCGGTGGGACCGATTACTCAAACTCGGTGGGACCGATTTTGGTAATAAGTTAACTAGAGAGTTTCATTGTAATATCGGTAGTACCGATTGCACAAACTCGGTGAGACCGAATTTGGTAATGGACATACACAGAGAGATTAAAATCCCATCTCGGTGAGACCGAGATCCCTATCGGTGAAACCGATATGCCTAGGGTTTGTGGCAGTGGTTATGACATTTGAACTCGGTGGCGCCGGATAGAAAGAATCGGTAGGGCCGAGTTTGACTTTAGGTTTAGGTCATATGCGTGGAAGTGGGAAAGTAGTTGAGGGTTTTGGAGCATATCACTAAGCAATGTGGAGCAAGAAACTCAATAAGCAACACCTTATCCCTTCTTGATAGTATTGGCTTTTCCTATAGACTCAATGCGATCTTGGATCACTAAAATGTAAAATGTAGAGTCTTGAGCTTGAAGCTTGAGCCAATCCTTTGTCCTTAGCATCTTGAAGGGGTTCCCACATCCTTTAGTCCATGCCACTCCATTGTTGAACTTATCTCAAACATACTAGATAAAAGTGTTAGTCCAACAAGAGATATGTTGACATTAATTACCAAAACCACCTAGGGAGCACTTGTGCTTTCAATCTCCCCCTTTTTGGTAATTGATGGCAACATACATCAAAGCTTTAGATAAAGATATAAAGAATATCAAGTAAAGCTTCAGAAAGACATGTAACGAGCATAGGCTCCCCCTACATGTATGCAATCATGTGAATATGGAATATAGAAGCATGTGAGAGCAAAACCATGAGAGAGTAGGCAATGAGTTACATGTATCTTGGCCATATGCATCAGAGCAAAGAATATTAAAGAAAATACCTTCATGCTCATGAGTCCTTCTTGCAAACAGTATGTACATCAGCAAGAATTCCTCATACACATGAGTGCGATGCATAGAATTACCTTGTAGGCGTGAGTTGGCTTAGGGTGGAATGAACATGTACAAACAAGGTTAGATAACACAGTACATCTACTAGCCGTGAGCAAATGTAAGAAACCACAAGAATACCAAGACTGGATGACATGTAGAGAGTGAGTACTAAGTACCACATTGGATTAGACATGTCCCCAAGAGTAAAGATATGCAATGAATTTAAATGATTTCTTTCCCTTAGACGTCTTGCTCCCCTGAATCTAGCATGGGATATTGGGAGAAGATAGGGAATGTAAAATCAGAGCTGAAAGATATAAAGAACAGAGCAAATGCAATCGAGCACATATGAACATGTCTTTCCCCAAGAAGACATGTGGCATCTCTCCTCTTGAACATCAAGCATCTGGGATCCTTGAGAAATACTTTCTACTTGAGTATTCTCTCCCTTGGAGATCTCTTTCTCCCTGTGGAAGTAATACTCTCTCCCTTTTGGAAGTGATAAGCTTTGATGTGATCTCTCTCTCCCCCTTTGACATCAATTTCCAAGAAGGGTCTTCTGGAATTTGTTGTGAATGGGTTTGGTCCTTGAGTCACAACACAAAGCACTGGATAAAATTGTGATGCTTGTAGAGGTCAAGATTCATTGAGTGGAGCTGGATCAGAAGAAACACAGAATAAGTGGCAAACTGTTTTTCCCATTGTGAAATCGGTGGCACCGAGTGGTATGCTTCGGTTGTACCGAAAACAACAAATCGGTGAAACCGAGTTCATCGCAGAGAAAACACTTGTCACCTTAGCTCACTAGACTAGTAAGATCTCACAAAGATTTGCAAGGAATTTACTGAAAGATATGCAATGAATTGGATGCAGGAAATGCAGAGCAAACAGAAAGGAAAAGAAAGAAATCTAGATGAAGTTTTTTTTGAAAGGGGAAACAAATATGCATGAGACAAATGCAAAAACACAAAAAAGAACACGAGAGAACTTCATCTAGAGATGGTCGGCGACAAAGTCACCTATGTTAGAGTATATTGACTTAGGAGTCAAGTGAGATCACTTGATCATAGGTCATACTCATCGTTTAAGCTCAAAATGGGGTTACCATTTTTAGTTTAAGAATCTTGATGTATTCACATCTTGTTGAGTTGCTTTAGCTCATGACTTGGAGTAAAGCTTCTCTGAGATGGAATAACATACCTTGGTTGGTGGTGTTGATCATGTAGTTGAACTTGTGTGGGTTGCTCAAGGTTGATGTAGCTCATCAAGAGTTGGGAGCACCACTTGGAATTTGAGTCCATCTACCTACATGGGTTAGTTCTTGCAAGGAGTAGCACTTGTGTATCCAAAAATGTCAATCATGAAGCTCAACATAGAGTTTGTTAAAGGATATGTTTGAATGATTCCGTGCTTCCTTGTCTTCAACCACCATAGTGTAGAGACTTGGTGATGTAGAGGTTGCTCAAGATATGAGTAGATTACAATCTCATGGAAATTGTTTCAACCAAGTACCTATATGGGTTAGATAACATGCAAGATGCAAATATATCCAAGACATAAGATATTCTTCATAAGAGAATTATCAAGGATTAGTCATAAGCTCATGTCTTGCATGTATCCAATGGAGTTTCTACTCCAAGTTTGAAGCATCAATGATGTTCAATTCTCCTCTCAACCTGCAAAACACTTTCTCATCAAGAGGTTTAGTAAATATATCCGCTAATTGCTTTTCGGTGCGAACATGCTTAAGCTTAATGTCACCCTTAGCAACATGATCTCGAATGAAATGATGACGAACTTCAATATGCTTAGTTCGAGAATGTTGTACGGGATTATGACCAATTTTGATAGCACTTTCATTGTCACAAAGCAATGGAACATGTTTCACATATATCCCATAATCTTTAATAGTTTGGGTCATCCAAAGTAATTGAGCACAACATGAACCAAAGAAGAATGTACTCCGCTTTGATAGATAAGGATACCGAAGTTTTGTTTCTTGGAGGACCAAGACACAATAGATCTACCAAGAAATTGACAAGTACCCTAAGTGGACTTACTATCAACCTTGTCTCCGGCATAGTCCGAGTCGGAGTAGCCAACAAGATCGAACGAGGCCCTCTTAGGATACCAAATGCCAAAAGTTGGTGTATGAATTAAGTATCTCACTATCCTTTTACGGCCTTAAGATGACATTCTTTAGGAGCAGCTTGATATCTTGCACACATGCACACACTTAGCATAATATCGGGACGTGAAGCACATAAGTATAACAATGAACCAATCATAGAGCGATAAACCTTTTGGTCAATCGGTTTACCATCTTGGTCAAATCAAGATGTCCACTAGTAGGCATGGGTGTAGACATACCTTTGCACTCTTGCATATTGAACTTCTTGAATAAGTCCTTAGTGTACTTCGTTTGAGAAACAAAAGTACCTTCCTTAGTTTGCTTGATTTGCAACCCAAGAAAGAATTTGATTTCACTCATCATTGACATCTCAGACTTCTCCGACATTAGATTTCCAAACTTTTCACTAAAATGAGGGTTAGTTGATCCAAATATGATATCATCAACATAAATTTGGCATACAAATAGTTCTCCATTAACCCTTTTAGTCAAAAATGTGGAATCAATTTTCCTAATTTCAAATCCCTTTTCGAGAATAAACTTGGTCAAGCATTTATAGCAAGCTCTAGGAGCTTGTTTAAGACCATAAAGGGCTTTGTGAAGTTTGTAAACATGATTTGGTTTCTTAGGATTGACAAAACCGGGAGGTTGTTTAACATAAACTTCCTCCTCTATTTCACCATTTAGAAAAGCACTTTTAATGTCCATTTGGTACAAGGTGATATCATGGTGATTAGCATAGGCAAGTAAGATGCTTGAATGGACTCAAGTCTAGCAGGGAGCATAAGTCTCACCATAGTCCATACCTTCGACTTGTGTGTAGCCTTGGGCGATGAGACGTGCTTTGTTGCGTAACTACTTGTCCATCTTCATCTTGCTTGTTGCGAAACACCCATTTGGTAATCGATGATGTTGTGGTTGTTGTCGGGCTTCTCAACCAATGTCCAAACTTGGTTTCGCTCAAAGTTGTGTAGCTCTTCATGCATAGCATTTATCCAATCCGGATCTTCCAATGCTTCTTCGACCTTCATAGGTTCAATGCTAGAGATGAAAGAATAGTTTTCACAAAAGTTAGCTAAACGAGTTTTAGAGCGAGTGATTCTCCGGTTTGAATATCATTGTAGATTTGCTCCACGGGATGGTCTTTAGCAATTCTTGCTCGAACTCGTGAAAGCTTTTGCTTGGGTCTCGGTTGAACATCTTCTTCATCTTGTTCTTCTTCTTCTTCTTCTTCTTCTTGATCTTCTTCATTGTTGGCATTGTCGTTTTCTTGTCGTGGTGGAGAAGGAGGTTGTTGACGTTCGTGATGTTCTTCCTCGTTTTCTTCATCTTGACGTGTTCCACTTGTGGATGCTTCCGTATCAACTCTTGGTTCACCTTGTCGTGAAGTAGAAGCTTCCACTTGGACTGACAAGGTACTCTCCTTCACCTCTGTTGGACGAACCTTGCCAATAGACAAGTCTTGGATTGCTTCAGAAGGGTCTTTGTCTCCTACATCAATTGGCAATTGCTCTACTTGCGAGCCGTTAGATTCATCAAACTTCACATCTACCGTCTCTTCAACCTTTCGGGTGAAATTTTTGTAGACACGGTAAGTGTGAGAGTTTGAAGCCATAACCTAGTAGGAAACCTTCATGAGACTTAGGAGCAAATTTTGAGCAGCGATGCTTATCAAGAATGTAGCAGAGCCGAATACTCGAAAGTATCCAACTTGGGGTTTGTTACGGTGAGGAGCTCAGATGCCGTCTTGCCGAGTAGCTTGTGAAGATACAAGCGATTTGTTGCATGACAAGCTGTCTCAACCGCTTCTCGCCCAAAAAGTGCTTGGCGTCTTGTACTCATCAAGCATCGTTCTCGCCATTTCGATGAGCGTCCGGTTCTTCCTCTCAACAACTCCATTTTGTTGAGGTGTATACGTAGCCGAGAACTCGTGTGAAATCCCCTCTTCGTCAAGAAAGGTGTCCACATTTGCGTTCTTGAACTCCGTTCCGTTGTCGCTGAACCTTCTTGATCTTCACTTCAAACTGATTTTGGGCCTTCCTAGCGAAGTTTTTGAAGATCTTTTGGACCTGCGATTTATCATCGAGAAAGAATACCCACGTAAATCTTGAAAAATCATCAACTATAACTAGACCAAAAGAATTTCCACCGAGACTTTTGTAAGCGTTGGGACCAAAGAGATCCATATGAAGTAGCTCGAGTGGCCTCCTTGTGGTCGTGATGTTCTTCACGGGATGCCTTCCTCCAACCTGTTTACCTACCTGACAAGCACTGCAAAGTCTATCCTTATCAAATATGACATCGTTAACTCCAAGGATATGATTTCCTTTAATAAGCTTGTCAAGGTTTCTCATGCCAACGTGACCTAGTCGTCTATGCGATAACCAACCTTTTGAAGATTTAGCAATGAAGCAAGTCTTAGGTTGTGCCTTTTTAGAGAAATCAACAATGTAAAGATCACCTCTACGTATGCCGGTAAAGACCATTTTATGATTGTCTCGACGAAACACTTGGCAGTCTACTTTAGTAAATAGGACATTGAAACCGAAATCAGCAAGTCTAGATACTGAAAGTAAGTTGTAGCCAAGAGATTCAACGAGCATGACATTCTGAATGGAGCTATCATGTGAGATGGCCACCTTACCAAGGCCAACCACTTTACCCTTTGAGTTGTCACCAAAAGTGGCATACTTTCGAGGACTATCATTTTTAGCAAGCTCACGAAACATGTCTTTATCTCCGGTCATGTGATCGGTACATCCACTGTCAAGAACCCATTCCTTTCCTCCTGACACATATCCTCAAAGATTTGTCATAAGACTAAAATGTCTCATTGCATCATCAAGATCGAAGTCACTATCATCATCCTCATCATAGTATCCATGTTCAACATCGTCATGTGGTGGATTAAGTCCTAGAGAGGGTAATTCGTTAGAGTGAGTTTGACAATGACCTTGCTTATGAATTCTTATAGCTTCAGAAATAATATCACCAATAATTCCAACATCTCCTTTGGCACGCATAAGGTCGGTAAGTTCAAATAGACGATCACCAAACATAGGATCACTAGTACTCATCTTACTCAAGGCACTAGACTTATGGAGTATCTCATCTAGATTTTTCAAGGAATAATTTGGAAAGCGTTCCTCAAGAAATTTCCATATAGTGTAGGCACACTCAAGAGTAGGCAAGATTCTAATTAAGTTTCTAGGCAAGCCTCTAGTGATGAGATTAACAGTTCTAAGATTTCTAGTCATGTCAATAGATTCATCAAGGGTAGGATGCATAGGATCAACATGAGGTGCACAAGGGCCAGCAATGTACTTGTTCAAATGATATTGATTGAAAATCACAAGCATCTCATTTTTCCACTCATGAAAATACTCTCCATCAAGAATAGGCACTCTATGTCTAAGACTCCCCAAAGTAGACTGATCCATCTTCCTCCAATGATGATTAAACCAAGGCAATGGAGACCAATGCTCTGATACCACTTGTAGGATCTTGAGAAGAGGTGTCTAGAGGGGGGGTGATTAGACACTAAGTACCAAAGTTGCAGTTTTTAACTTCTTTAGGTTTAAGTGGAGTTTAGGCACAAGTTTAACACTCACAATACATAACAAGCAAGCATGCAAAGAGTATATGAGCAGCGGAAAGTAAAGCATGCAACTTGCAAGAATGTAAAGGGAAGGGTTTGGAGAATTCAAACGCAATTGGAGACACGGATGTTTTTGTCGTGGTTCCGATAGGTGGTGCTATCGTACATCCACGTTGATGGAGACTTCAACCCACGAAGGGTAACAGTTGCGCGAGTCCACGAAGGGCTCCACCCACGAAGGGTCCACGAAGAAGCAACCTTGTCTATCCCACCATGGCCGTCGCCCACGAAGGACTTGCCTCACTAGCGATAGATCTTCACAGTAGGCGATCTCCTTGCCCCTACAAACTCCTTGGTTCAACTCCACAATCTTGCCGGAGGCTCCCAAGTGACACCTAGCCAATCTAGGAGACACCACTCTCCAAGAAGTAACAAATGGTGTGTTGATGATGAACTCCTTGCTCTTGTGCTTCAAATGATGGTCTCCCCAACACTCAACTCTCTCTCACAGGATTTGGATTTGGTGGAAAGAAGATTTGAGTGGAAAGCAACTTGGGGAAGGCTAGAGATCAAGATTTATGTGGTTGGAATGGAATATCTTGGCCTCAACACATGAGTAGGTAGTTCTCTCGTAAATAGGATCTTTGGAAGTGTAGGCTTGTTCTGATAGCTCTCTCCACGAATGAAGAGGAGGTGGAGGGGTATATATAGCCTCCACACAAAATCTAACCGTTACACACAATTTACCAAACTTGGTGGGACCGAATCATCAAACTCGGTCGGACCGATTCAGTAAATCTAGTGACCATTAGGTTTTCGGTGGGACCGATATGCAACTCGGTAGGACCGATATGGTTAGGGTTAGGGCATAACGTAATCTCGGTGAGACCGATTACACAAACTCGGTGAGACCGAATTTGGTAATTAGCTAACCAGAGAGTTGGTCAGGCAAACTCGGTGGGACCGATTACTCAAACTCGGTGGGGCCGATTTTGGTAATAAGTTAACCAGAGAGTTTGCATTGTAATATCGGTAGTACCGATTGCACAAACTCGGTGAGACCGAATTTGGTAATGGACATACACAGAGAGATTACAATCCCATCTCGGTGAGACCGAGATCCCTATCGGTGAAACTGATATGCCTAGGGTTTGTGGCAGTGGTCATGACATTTGAACTCGGTGGCGCCGGATAGAAAGAATCGGTAGGGCCAGTTTGACTTTAGGTTTAGGTCATATGTGTGGAAGTGGGAAAGTAGTTGAGGGTTTTGGAGCATATCACTAAGCACTGTGGAGCAAGAAACTCATTAAGCAACACCTCATCCCTTCTTGATAGTACTGGCTTTTCCTATAGACTCAATGCGATCTTGGATCACTAAAATGTAAAATGTAGAGTCTTGAGCTTGAAGCTTGAGCCAATTCTTTGTCCTTAGCATCTTGAAGGGGTTCCGACATCCTTTAGTATAGGGGTAGGCATATAAACCGATGAACCGAACACCGAACCGAAGCCGAAACCGAAAAAACCGAATTTTCGGTTTTTAATGCTATCACAGAAAAATTCGGTTTTTAGGTCTGCTAACCGAACTTAATTCGGTCGGTGCAGGAGTTTCTTGCGGTTAACCGAGGACACCGAAACAGCCGCACTCACGAGCACCTCTCCGCCCTCACGCTCACGTGCCGCTAAGCCTGAATTTTTTCACGCTAGCACTGTGTAGCCTTCGTATGACAATGACGGAGACTTTGGCATGGGCCAAGCCAACTACATGCATGTAAGGCCCAAGTTATCGTGGGCTTTATTTTCCAAATGTGGCCAGTTTCCAAGTATGTGCACGGCCCAAGTACGAGAAGTCAGAGAGGGCGGAGGCGCCTGTTGGTTGCTGCAGTCTTTGGTTTATTTAGTCCCACCTCGTTCAACCAAAGAGAATCGTGTGAGGACCTCAGCTATATAATAGAG
This sequence comes from Aegilops bicornis, assembly GCA_021605145.1. Taxonomy (NCBI): domain Eukaryota; kingdom Viridiplantae; phylum Streptophyta; class Magnoliopsida; order Poales; family Poaceae; genus Aegilops; species Aegilops bicornis. The sequence continues at coordinate 463,719,572 of CM038670.1, forward strand.
AGCACAAATGGAGAAAACAAAGGCGTCTAAAATTCTTTCAAGACGCATTACAACAAGTACGGTATAAAAAACCGTACACCGAACCGAATATCTCGGTTAACCGAATTTTTGGTTAGTCATATTTTGAAGTCTTTTTCGGTTTCTAGCTCTATTAGCCGAATTTAAAAATTAACCGAATGGTAGAAACCGAAAATTCGGTTTATACCGAATGCCCAGGCCTACTTTAGTACATGCCACTCCATTGTTGAACTTATCTGAAACATACTAGATAAAAGTGTTAGTCCAACAAGAGATATGTTGACATTAATTACCAAAACCACCTAGGGAGCACTTGTGCTTTCAATCGGGCAAGTCAACCAAAGTCCATACTTTGTTCTCATACATGGATCCCATCTCAGATTTCATGGCCTCAAGCCATTTTGCGGAATCTAGGCTCATCATCGCTTCCTCATAGTTCGTAGGTTCGTCATGGTCTAGTAACATGACCTCTAGAACAGGATTACTGTACCACTCTGGTGCAGAACTTACTCTGGTTGACCTACGAGGTTCGGTAGTAACTTGATCTGAAGTTTCATGATCATCATCATTAACTTCCTCACTAATTGGTGTAGGCATCACTGGAACTGATTTTTGTGATGAACTACTTTCCAATTCGGGATAAGGTACAATTACCTGATCAAGTTCTACTTTCCTCCCACTCACTTCTTTCGAGATGAACTCCTTCTCTAGAAAGGATCCATTCTTAGCAACGAATATCATGCCTTCGGATCTGTGATAGAAGGTGTACCCAACAGTCTACTTTGGGTATCCTATGAAGACGCATTTCTCCGATTTGGATTCGAGCTTATCAGGTTGAAGCTTTTTCACATTAGCATCACATCCCCAAACTTTAAGAAACGATGGCTTAGGTTTCTTGCTAAACCACAGTTCATATGGTGTCATCCAACAGATTTAGATGGTGCCCCATTTAACGTGAATGCAACCGTCTCTAATGCATAACCCCAAAACGATAGTGGTAAATCGGTAAGAGACATCATAGATCGCACCATATCTAATAAAGTACAGTTACGACGTTCAGACACACCATTATGATGTGGTGTTCCAGGTGGCGTGAGTTATGAAACTATTCCACATTGTATTAAATGAAGGCCAAACTCGTAACTCAAATATTCGCCTCCGCGATTAGATCGTAGAAATTTTATTTTCTTGTTACGATGATTCTCCACTTTACCCTGAAATTCTTTGAACTTTTCAAATGTTTCACACGTATGTTTCATTAAGTAGATATACACATATCTGCTCAAATCATCTCTGAAGGTCAGAAAATAACGATACCCGCCGCGAGCCTGAACACTCATCGGACTGCATACATCGGTATGTATTATTTCCAGTAAGTCATTGGCTCGCTCCATTGTTCTAAAGAAGGGAGTTTTAGTCATCTTGCCCATGAGGCATGGTTCGCAAGCATCAAATGATTCATAATAAAGTGATTCCAAAAATCCATCTGCATGGAGTTTCTTCATGCGCTTTACACCAATATGACCTAAACGGTAGTGCCACAAATATGTTGCACTATCATTATCAACTTTGCATCTTTTGGCATCAATATTATGAATATGTGTATCACCACGATCGAGATTCAACAAACCATTCACACTGGGTGTATGACCATAGAAGGTTTTATTCATATAAACAGAATAACAATTATTCACTGACTTAAATGAATAACCGTGTTGCTAACATGATCTAATCATATTAATGCTCAACGCAAACACCAAATAACATTTATTTAGGTTCAATTCTAATCCCGAAGGAAGAGGGAATGTGCGATGGTGATCGTATCAACTTTGGAATTACTTCCCACACACATCGTCACCTCGTCCTTAACTAGTCTCGGTTTATTTTGCAACTCCTGTTTCAAGTTACTATTCATTGCAACTGAACTAGTATCAAATACCGAGGGGTTGCTATAAACACTAGTAAAGTACACATCAATAACATGTATATCAAATATACCTTTTTTCACTTTGCCATCCTTCTTATCTGCCAAGTATCTAGGGCAGTTCCACTTCCAGTGAGCATTTCCTTTGCAGTAGAAACACTCAGTTTCAGGCTTGGGTGTAGCTTTGGGCTTCTTCATGGGAGTGGCAACTTGCTTGCCATTCTTCTTGAAGTTCCCTTTCTTTCCCTTGCCCTTTTTCTTGAAACTAGTGGTCTTGCTAATCATCAACACTTGATGCTCTTTCTTGATTTCTATCTTTGCCGATTTCAGCATCGTGAAGAGCTCGGGAATCATTTTCGTCATCCTTTGCAAATTATAGTTCATCACAAAGTTCTCGTAGCTTCATGATAGTGACTAAAGAATTATGTCAATCATTGTCTTATCTGGAAGATTAACTCCCACTTAATTCAAGCGATTGTAGTACCCAGACATTCTGAGTACATGCTCACTGGCTGAGTTATTCTCCTCCATATTGTAGGCAAAGTACTTGGCAGAGGTCTCATACCTCTCGACACGGGCATGAGTCTGAAATACCAATTTCAACGCTTGGAACATCTCATATGCTCCGTGGCGTTCAAAATGTTTTTGCTGTCCCGGTTCTAAGCCGTTAAGCATGGTGCACTAATAACCCACAAGTATGGGGGATCGCAACAGTTTTCGAGGGTAGAGTATTCAACCCAAATTTATTGATTCGACACAAGGGGAGCCAAAGAATATTCTCAAGTATTAACAGCTGAGTTGTCAATTCAACCACACACGGAAGACTTAATATCTGCAGCAAAGTATTTAGTAGCAAAGTAATATGGAAAGTAACGGATAGCAGTGGCAAACGTAACAATAGCAGTTTTTGTAGTAATCGTAACAGTGGCAACGGAAAAGTAACTAAGCAAAGATCAATATGTGAAAAGCTCGTAGGCATTGGATCAATGATGGATACTTATGTCGGATGCGATTCCTCATGTAACAGTTATAACATAGGGTGACACAGAACTAGCTCTAGTTCATCAATGTAATGTAGGCATGTATTCCGAATATAGTCATACGTGCTTATGGAAAAGAACTTGCATGACATGTTTTGTCCTACCCTCCCGTGGCGGTGAGGTCCTATTGGAAACTAAGGGATATTAAGGCCTCCTTTTAATAGAGTATCGGACTAAAGCATTAACACTTAGTGAATACATGAACTCCTCAAACTACGGTCATCACCGGGAGTGGCCCCGATTATTGTCACTTCGGGGTTGCCGGATCATAACACATAGTAGGTGACTATTGACTTGCAAGACAGGATCAGTAACTCACATATATTCATGAAAATATAATAGGTTCAGATCTGAATTCATGGCACTCGGGCCCTAGTGACAAGCATTAAGCATAGCAACATGTTTCTCAGAACATAATGGATACTAGGGATCAAACCCTAACAAAACTAACTCGATTACTGATAAATCTCATCCAACCCATCACCGTCCAGCAAGCCTATGATGGAATTACTCACGTACGGCGGTGAGCATCATGAAATTGGTGATGGAGGATGGTTGATGATGACGACGATGTGGATTTCCTCTCTGGAGCCCCGAACGGACTCCGGATCAGCCCTCCCGAGAGAGATTAGGGCTTGGCGGCAGCTCCGTGTCGTAAACGCGATGAATCCTTCTCTCTAATTTTTTCTCCCCGAACGTGAATATATGGAGTTGGAGTTGAGGTCGGTGGAGCCTCAGGGGCCCATGAGGCAGGCGTGCCCCGGGTGGCGCGCCCTCCACCCTCGTGGACAGGGTGTGGGCCCCCTGGTGTTGATTCTTTCGCCATTATTTTTTATTAATTCCAAAAATATTCTCCTTGAAGTTTCAGGTAATTTCGAGAACTTTTATTTCTGCACAAAAATAACACCACGGCAATTCTTCTGAAAACAACATCAGTCCGGGTTAGTTCCATTCAAATCATGCAAGCTAGAGTCCAAAACAAGGGCAAAAGTGTTTGGAGAAGTAGATACGATGGAGACGTATCAACTCCCCCAAGCTTAAACCTTTGCTTGTCCTCAAGCAATTCAATTGACAAACTGAAAGTGATAAAGAAAAACTTTTACAAACTCTGTTTGACCTTGTTGTTGTAAATATGTAAAGCCAGCTTTCAAGTTTTCAACAAAGATTATGAACTAACCATATTCACAATAACACTTAGGTCTCATGTTTACTCATATCAATGGAATAATCAACTAGCGAGCAATACTAATAAATCTCGGATGACAACACTTTCTCAAAGCAATCATAATATGATATAACAAGATGGTATCTCGCTAGCCCTTTCTGAGACCGCAAAACATAAATGCAGAGCAACTCTGAAGATCAAGGACTGACTAGACATTGTAATTCATGGTAAAAGAGATCCAGTCATAGTTATGCTCAATGTAAATTAATAGTAATGCATGCAAATGATAGCGGTGCTCTCCAACTTGTGCTTTTTAATAAGAGGGTGATGACTCAACATAAAAGTAAATAGATAGGCCCTTCGCGGAGGGAAGCAGGGATTTGTAGAGGTGCGAGCTCGATTTTTAAATAGAGATAAATTATATTTTGAGTGGCATACTTTCATTGTCAACATAAAAACCAAGAGATCTTGATATCTTCCATGCTACACACATTATAGGCGGTTCCCAAACAGAATGGTAAAGTTTATATCCGATGGAAGTGAACGAAAGAGGGGATGCCTTCCGGGGCATCCCCAAGCTTTGACTTTTTGGTGTCCTTGGATTGTCTTGGGGGTGCCATGGGAATCCCCAAGCTTAGGCTCTTGCCACTCCTTGTTCCATAATCCATCAAAAGAATTCACCCAAAACTTGAAAACTTCACAACACAAAACTCAATAGAAATCTCGTGAGCTCCGTTAGAGAAAGAAAACAAAAGACTACTTTAAGGTACTGTAATGAACTCATTCTTTATTTATATTGGTGTTGAACCTAATGTATTCCAACTTCTCTATGGATCATAAACTATTTTACTAACCATAGATTCATCAAAATAAGCAAACAACACACGCAAAACAGAATCTGTCAAAAACAGAACAGTCTGTAGTAATCTGTAACTAACGCAAACTTCTTGAACCCAAAAAATTCTACCAAAATTATAAGACCTGGAAAATTTGTTTATTGATCGGCAGCAATTGGAATCATTATTTTATCACGTTCTGGTGATTTTTAACAATTTGGGCACTGAGCACAAAGATTCTGGAAATTACAGCAAGATCAAATAACTATCATCCAAGAAGACCCAATAGGTCCAACTTGGCACAAACACTAATTAAAAGATAAAACCACATCTAAATAGAGGCTAGATGGATTATTTATTCCTAACCAGAACCAAAAACAAAAAACACAAAATAAATTTGGGTTGCCTCCCAACAAGCGCTATCGTTTAACGCCCCTAGCTAGGCATAAAAGCAAGGATAGATCTAGGTGGTACCGTAGTAATAAGATAGATCGGTGAAACTCATTTCATATTCTCTACGTTCGGCAGCAAGTTTCCTTTGAGGCAAGCAAAAGTAATCAAAAGGGCTAAATTTAATAGGACAAAAGTCACCAAGATCAATTTTAGGAGGTATAGGTTCCTCCTTCCGCCCTTCGTATTGCACAACCAATTCATCATTATAAGCATTCTTTTGACAGAACTTGGTAAGCCTATACTCAAGAGAGCATCCTAGCTCATTATTTCGAAGAGCCAAATCATCATTAAGCTCAGAATCAATTAAAATATTGGTAGGCACCTTTTCCCTAAGATTTTCATTGAAAGCAACATAGTCGATAGATTGAAAACGCATTATTTCTTCTTGATCAAAAAGGATAGCTTCTATGGGAGGACCGCCAGCGTCCACCCTATAATGCGCAAAGATTTCTTTGGCTTATTTTATTATAAATCTGAATCCATGAGCCAAAAAGATAGTAGCGGCACGCTTAACAGAGGAGTGTTCAATATTAGAAAATTCTAAGAAAATTCTTTGTATAGAAGGGTGCATATGCATAAATTGCCTTTCAAGTTCAACGATAAGCATGGCAATAGCGTCCGCAAGACTACTAGTTCTATGGAGAATATAACCACCCATAGAGGGTAAAGCACCAGCACAAGTGAAGAAATCTTGAATAACTCCTTTTCTAATAATATTACCACTATCGATTCAAAATCTTTTTGTGTGATAGGTAGGGGGTTCTTCAGCAAGAGCTTCAGAATTTTCCATATTATTATCACCCATATCGGCGATAATTTCCCCAATTTCAGACATAGTGACAAGCAAGCAAACTAACACACGAGCAAACAAAAGGCAAAGGGAAAAAGAGGAGGAGATTGGGAAAGAGAGGGCGAATAAAACGGCAGGGTGAAGTGGGGGAGAGGAAAACGAGAGGCAAATGGCAAATAATGTAATGCGAGAGATAGGGATTGTGATGGGTACTTGGTATGTTGACTTTTGCGTAAGCCTCCCCGGCAATGGCGCCAGAAATCCTTCTTGCTACCTCTTGAGCACTGCGTTGGATTTCCCTGAAGAGGAGAGGATGATGCAACAAAGTAGCGTAAGTATTTCCCTCAGTTTTTGAGAACCAAGGTATCAATCCAGTAGGAGACCACGCGCAAGTCCCTCGTACCTGCACAAAATGATAGCTACTCGCAACCAACGCTTAGGGGTTGTCAATCCCTTCACGGTCACTTACGAGGGTGAGATCTGACAGAGATAATATTTTTGGTATTTTTGGTATAAAGATGCAAAGTAAAAAGTAAAAGCAAAGCAAGTAAATAAAGTGATGGAGATTGATATGATGAGAATAGACCCGGGGCCATAGGTTTCACTAGTGGCTTCTCTCAAGAGCATAAGTATTCTACGGTGGGTGAACAAATTCTTGTTGAGCAATTGATGTAATTGAGCATAGTTATGAGGTTATCCAGGCAATGATCATGTATATAGGCATCACGTCCGTGACAGGTAGACCGAAACGATTCTGCATCTATTACTAGTACTCCACTCATCGACCGCTATCCAGCATGCATATAGAGTATTAAGTTAAAAACAGAGTAACGCTTTAAGCAAGATGACATGATGTAGAGGAATAAATTCATGCAATATGATAAATACCCCATCTTGTTATCCTCGATGGCAACAATACAATACGTGCCTTGCAACCCTTTACATCCTTTGGGTAAGGACACCGCAAGATTGAACCCAAAGCTAAGCTCTTCTCCCATTGCAAGAACTACCAATCTAGTTGGCCAAACCAAATGGATAATTCAAAGAGACTTGCAAAGATAACTTAATCATACATAAAAGAATTCAGAGAAGAATCAAATATTTTCCATAGATAAGTTGGATCATAAACCCACAATTCATCGGTCTCAACAAACACACCACAAAAAGAAGATTACATCGAATATATCTCCACGAGAGAGGGGAGAACATTGTATTGAGATCCAAAGAGAGAAGAAGCCATCTAGCTACTAGCTATGGACCGAAGGTCTGAAATAAACTACTCACACTTCATCGGAGGGGCTATGGCGATGATGTAGAAGCCCTCCATGGTGGATGCCCCCTCCGTGAAGCTCCTAACATGCCCCAAGATGGGATCTCGTGGATACAGGAAGGTACGGCGGTGGAATTAGGTTTTTGGCTCCGTCCCCGATCTGTTGGGGTTACGTAGGTATATATAGGAGGAAGGAGTACGTCGGTGGAGCGTCAGGGGGCCCACGAGGCAGGGGGGCGCACCCCCACCCTCGTGACCGCCTCTGGCACTCCTTGGAGTAGGGTCCAAGTCTCCTGGACCATGTCCGGTGAGAAGATCACATTCCCGAAGGTTTCATTCCGTTTGGACTCCGTTTGATATTCCGTTTCTTCGAAACACTGAAATAGGCAAAAAAAACAACAATTCTGGGCTGGGCTCCGGTTAATAGGTTAGTCCCAAAAATAATATAAAAGTGGAAAATAAAGCCCATTATAGTCCAAAACAATAGATAAAGTAGCATGGAGCAATCAAAAATTATACATACGTTGGAGACGTATCACCGAACGGTGTGGATAATAATAATAGTGCACGTGCATTGGACTAAGCCGGAATCTGCAAGCATTTAATACAAAGGAGAAGACAAGGTAATATGGGCTCTTGGTTAAATCAGCAATTATGCATATGAGAGCCACTCCACATTTTCATCATGGTCTTCTCCTCTCGACCCCCAAAGAAAAGAAATAAAACTATTTACATGGGAAAGCTCCCAACAAGCAAAAGAAGAACGAGAAATATTTTTGGGTTTTCTTTTAGTTACTACTACTATAGGCATGAAAAGTAAACTGGCTAAAAACTACGACTAATTTTTTTGGTTTTTCTTAAGGTTTTTCAAACACACAAGAAGAAAGCTTAGAAAATAAAATAAACTAGCTTGGATAGTACAATAAAAAAGTATGAGCACCGACAACTGGCATGAGTGTGTACATGAATGTAATGTCGGTGAGAGATGCGTACTCCCCCAAGCTTAGGCTTTTGGCCTAAGTTGGTCTAAGGCCACGACTGGCCTGGAGGATATCCAAAATCATAGCTGGGGTTGTACTGAGATGCAGCAGCTACTGCCTCAAGAGCTGCAACTTGGAGGCGAGCTGCCTCCGTCCTCCTCTTGTACTCGTTCGCCTCCTCCCTGGTTATAACATATCTCCTTTTTGCCTGAAAGTCAAAGAAAGTAGGGGCAGGGAGAGAAACATGGACAGTGCGACGTTTGTCGAAGATTAGTCGGTACTGGAGGAACTTTTCATTCCTCTCAACAAACTGATGGCGGACCATAGCGTTATAATCTAGATAAGCAGGGGGTAACTCCAAATCATTTCTACGTATGGGTACATGAAGATAATTAGCTGCATGAGTTGCATAAATTCCACCAAACAAATCTCCACTTGTACCGTTATGATGCAACCTTCGTGCAACAATAGCCCCCAAGTTATATTGTTTATCTCCTAATACCGCACTTTTGAGGACACAAAGATCTGGACCGCACATGTGACAAGCTTCATCTTTACCGTTAATGCATCTACCTATAAAGAGAGCAAAATAATGTATGGAAGGAAAATGAATGCTCCCTATGGTAGCTTGTGTGATTTCTCTAGATTCCCCCACAGTGATACTAGCAAGAAAGTCTTTATATTCAGATTTGCGAGGTTCACTAACATTGCCCCACTGCGGGAGTTTACAAGCATTATTAAAATCTTCTAATCCATAGTATATGATTTATCATAAAGATCAAATAAAACAGTGTGAGAATTGCGCGAGGATGTAAATTTAAACCTTCTCACAAAGTAATCAGTTAGGTAGTGGTATTGCGGGCACTTATCTGACACGAAGCCCTCAAGATCAGCATTACGCACATACGCGTCATATTCTTCCTTGATGCCTGCCCAGACCATAAACTCCTCTGACGGCCATTCGCAAGGCCGCACTTGAGCTTCCCTTGGTAGTTCATTGTCTGGCTCACGTATCGCGAGCCTTGGGCCTTGCTTCCTTGAGGCACCACCTTGGTACATTTTCCTAAACATATTTCTTCCTCTGAAAATTTTCTGAAATTTTTAGTGACTCAAAATAAAAGTGAACCAAACTCAACAAGATTGATAACAACTACTCCCACAAGTGCCTCGATACTATATCATGCATTAGAACTACTTGGGACCATATAAATTTGACATGCAAGCTGAAGAACAGAGTCACCTAAGCAGCAAAAATTTGCAATAAATAAAGCACTAGAACAAAAACAAATTGGACCATTGGAGGAGTCACATACCAAAGAACAATCCCCCAAAACAGTTTTGTGAATGGAGCTTTGAGAAAGGAGATAAAAAATGGCAGCAAGATGAGCTAGAACACGGGTTTGAGCTATGGGAGGATTTTTTTCTAGAGGAAGACGAAGTGAGTGGGTGCTGGAATAAGTGGAGGGGGTCCACGTGGGGCCCACGAGGCAGGGGGCACGCCCTATGCGCTCGTGGCCAAATGGTGGCCCCCTGGTGTGTTCTCAGTGCAAGATATTCTTAAATATTTTACAAAATATCATATTTCATTTTCAGGATGTTTGGAGAACTTTTATTTTTGGAGTATTTTTTATTGCAAGGATAATTCAGAAAACAGACAGAAAATACTATTTTTGCTTTATTTAATCCAAATAATAGAAAGTAAAAGGAGGGTACAGAGAGTTGTGCTTTCTAACTTCATCCATCTCATGCTCATCAAAAGGAATCCACTAACAAGGTTGATCAAGTCTTGTTAACAAACTCTTTCCGAATCGCATTAAACCGGAGAATTTTAGAATAACACTAAGTTACCTCAACGGGGATATGCACGTCCCCAATAATAAGTATCATATTTCTTCTTGACAGTAGGAAGAGGGAGTTCAAAACCTCCAATAGTAATCATTGAAAATTTTCCAATAGAATTGATACTGTGGACTTGAGGTTGTTTTCTCAGAAAGTGTACCGTATGCTCATTACCATTAACATGAAAAGTGACATTGCCTTTGTTGCAATCAATAACAACACCTGCAGTATTCAAAAAGGGTCTACCAAGGATAATCGACATACTATCGTCCTCAGGAATATCAAGAATAACAAAGTCTGTTAAAACTGTAACGTTTGCAACCACAACAGGCACATCCTCACAAACACCAACAGGTATAGCAGTTGATTTATCAGCCATTTGCAAAGATATTTCAGTAGGTGTCAACTTATTCAAATCAGGTCTACGATATAAACAGAGAGGCATAACACTAACACCGGCTCCAAGATCACATAAAGCAGTTTTAACATAGTTTCTTTTAATGGAGCATGGTATAGTTGGTACTCCTGGATCCCCTAGTTTCTTTGGTATTCCACCTTTAAAAGTATAATTAGCAAGCATGGTGGAAATTTCAGCTTTCGGTATCTTTCTTTTATTTGTAACAATATCTTTCATGTACTTAGCATAAGGATTCATTCTAAGCATATCGACCAAACGATACATAAAAGGTGGGTCTAATCATTTCAGCGAAGCGCTCAAAATCCTCATCATCCTTTTTCTTGGATGGTTTAGGAGGAAAAGGCATGGGTTTCTGAACCCATGGTTCTCTTTCTTTACCATGCTTCCTAGCAACAAAGTCTCTCTTATCATCACGTTGATTCTTTGATTGTGGGTTATGAAGATCAACAACAGGTTCAATTTCTACATCATTGTTATTGCTAGGTTGAGCATCAACATTAACATCATCATTAACATTATCACTAGGTTCATGTTCATCACCAGATTGTGTTTCAGCATCAAAAATAGAAATATCATTGGGATTCTCAGGTGTGTCAACAACAGGTTCACTAGAAGCATGCAAAGTCCTATCATTTTTCTTTTTCTTCTTCTTAGAAGGACTAGGTGCATCAACATTAGTTCTCTGAGAATCTTGCTCAATCTCTTAGGGTGGCCCTCAGGATACAAAGGTTCTTGAGTCATTTTACCCCCTCTAGTCATAACTCTAACATCATTATCATTTTTCTTATTATTTAATTCGTTGAGCAAATCATTTTGAGCTTTAAGCACTTGTTATACTTGAGTGGTAACCATAGAAGCATGTTTACTAATAAGTTTAAGGTCACCTTTAACTCTAGACATATAATCACTCAAGTGTTCAATCATATAAGCATTACATTTAAATTGTCTACCAACATAAGCATTGACGTTTTCTTGTTTAACAGTAAAATTATCAAACTCATCTAAGCATTGGCTAGCAGACTTATTACGAGGAATATCACCTTCATCAAATCTATAGAGAGAATTTACCTTTACTACCTGTGTCGGGTTATCGAGACCATGTATTTCTTCAATAGGTGGTAAATTCTTAACATCTTCAGCTTTAATACCTTTTTCTTTCATAGATTTCTTTGCCTCTTGCATATCTTCGTGGACTGAGAAATAGAATACCCCTTTTCTTCGGAGTTGGCTTAGGAATTGGTTCAGGAAGTGTCCAATTATTATCATTACTCAACATATTATTCAATAGCAATTCAGCTTGACCAACGGTTCTTTCCCTGAAAACACAACCAGCACAACTATCCAGGTGGTCTCTGGAAGCATCGGTTAGTCCATTATAAAAGATATCAAGTATTTCATTTTTCTTGAGAGGATGATCAGGCAGAGCATTAAGTAATCGGAGAAGCCTCCCCCAAGCTTGTGGGAGACTCTCTTCTTCAATTTTCACAAAATTATATATTTCCCTTAAGGCAGCTTGTTTCTTATGAGCGGGGAAATATTTAGCAAAGAGGTAATAAATCATATCCTGGGGACTACGCACACAACCAGGATTAAGAGAATTAAACCATGTTTTAGCATCACCCTCTAATGAGAATGGAAATAACTTAAGGATATAGTAGTAACGAATTTTTTCCTCATGAGTGAATAGGGTGGCTATGTCATTTAATTTAGTAAGATGTGCCACAACAATTTTAGATTCATAGCCATAAAAAGGATCAGATTCAACCAAAGTAATTAACTTAGGATCGACAGAGAAATCATAATCCTTATCAGAAATACAGATAGGTGAAGTAGCAAAAGCAGGGTCATATTTCATTCTATCATTCAAATACTTTTCTTTCATATTAGCTAACAATTTCTTAAGATCATATCTATCTTTGCAAGCAAAAAGGTCTCTAGCAGTTTCTTCATCCATAACATAACCCTCGGGCACATCAGCAATTCATATCTAGGGGGAGAATCTTCATCATCACTTTCATCAATATTATCAGTTTCAATAATTTCATCCTCTCTAGCCCTAGCAAGTTGTTCATCAAGAAATTCACCTAATGGCACAATATTATCAAGCATAGAAGTAGTTTCATCATAAGCATCATGCAAAGCAGAAGTGGCATCATCAATAACATGCGACATATCAGAATCAATAGCAGGAGTAGGTGTCGCAAGTTTACTCATAACAGAAGGTGTATCAAGTGCATAGCTAGATGGCAGATTCTTACCTCCCCTCGTAGTTGAGGGATAAATCTTGGTTTTTTCGTCTTTCAAGTTCCTCATAGTGATCAGCAGATATAAATTCCAAGTGACTCAAAGAATAGAGCTATGCTCCCAGCAACGGTGCCAGAAAATAGTCTTGATAACCCACAAGTATAGGGGATCGCAACAGTTTTCAAGGGTAGAGTATTCAACCCAAATTTATTGATTCGACACAAGGGGAGCCAAAGAATATTCTCAAGTATTAGCAACCGAGTTGTCAATTCAACCACACCTGGAAGACTTAATATCTACAACAAAGTATTTAGTAGCAAAGTAATATGGAAGTAACGGTAACGGTGGCAAAAGTAACAATAGCAGTTTTGTAGTAATCGTAACAGTGGCAACGGAAAAGTAACTAAGCAAAGATCAATATGTGAAAAGCTCGTAGGCATTGGATCAGTGATGGATAATTATGTCGGATGTGATTCCTCATGCAACAGTTATAACATAGGGTGACACAGAACTAGCTCCAGTTCATCAATGTAATGTAGGCATGTATTCCGAATATAGTCATACGTGCTTATGGAAAAGATCTTGCATGCCATCTTTTGTCCTACCCTCCCGTGGCAGCTGGGTCCTATTGGAAACTAAGGGATATTAAGGCCTCCTTTTAATAGAGTACCGGACTAAAGCATTAACACTTAGTGAATACATGAACTCCTCAAACTACGGTCATCACCGGGAGTGGTCCCGATTATTGTCACTTCGGGGTTGCTGGATCATAACACATAGTAGGTGCCTATTGACTTGCAAGACAGGATTAATAACTCACATATATTCATGAAAATATAATAGATTCAGATCTGAATTCATGGCACTCGGGCCCTAGTGACAAGCATTAAGCATAGCAACATGTTTCTCTGAACATAATGGATACTAGGGATCAAACCCTAACAAAACTAACTTGATTACATGATAAATCTGATCCAACCCATCACCGTCCAGCAAGCCTATGATGGAATTACTCACGCACGGCGGTGAGCATCATGAAATTGGTGATGGAGGATGGTTGATGATGACGACAGCGACGGATTCCCCTCTTTGGAGCCCCGAACGGACTCCAGATCAGCCCTCCCGAGAGAGATTAGGGCTTGGCGGCGGCTCCATATCATAAAACGCGATGAATCCTTCTCTCTAATTTTTCCTCCCCGAACGTGAATATATAGAGTTGGAGTTGAGGTCGGTGGAGCCTTAGGGGGCCGATGAGGCTGGGGGCGCGCCCTCCACCCTCGTGGACAGGGTGTGGGCCCCCTGGTGTTGATTCTTTCGCCAGTATTTTTTTATTAATTCCAAAAATATTCTCCATGAATATGTGTATCACCATGATCGAGATTCAACAAACCATTCACACTGAGTGTATGACCATAGAAGGTTTTATTCATATAAACAGAATAACAATTATTCACTGACTTAAATGAATAACTGTGTTGCTAACATGATCTAATCATATTAATGCTCAACGCAAACACCAAATAACATTTATTTAGGTTCAATTCTAATCCCGAAGGTAGAGGGAATGTGCGATGGTGATCGTATCAACTTCGGAATTACTTCCCACACACATCGTCACCTCGTCCTTAACTAGTCTCTGTTTATTTTGCAACTCCTGTTTCGAGTAACTATTCATTGCAACTGAACTAGTATCAAATAACGAGGGGTTTCTATAAACACTAGTAAAGTACACATAAATAACATGTATATCAAATATTCCTTTGTTCACTTTGCCATCCTTCTTATCTGCCAAGTATCTAGGGCAGTTCCACTTCCAGTGAGCATTTCCTTTGCAGTAGAAACACTCAGTTTCAGGCTTGGGTGTAGCTTTGGGCTTCTTCATGGGAGTGGCAACTTGCTTGCCATTCTTCTTGAAGTTCCCTTTCTTTCCCTTGCCCTTTTTTCTTGAAACTAGTGGTCTTGCTAATCATCAACACTTGATGCTCTTTCTTGATTTCTATCTTTGCCGATTTCAGCATCGCGAAGAGCTCGGGAATCATTTTCGTCATCCTTTGCAAATTATAGTTCATCACAAAGTTCTCGTAGCTTCATGATAGTGACTAAAGAATTATGTCAATCATTGTCTTATCTGGAAGATTAACTCCCACTTAATTCAAGCGATTGTAGTACCCAGACATTCTGAGTACATGCTCATTGGCTGAGTTATTCTCCTCCATATTGTAGGCAAAGTACTTGTCAGAGGTCTCATACCCCTCGACACGGGCATGAGTCTGAAGTACCAATTTCAATGCTTGGAACATCTCATATGCTCCGTGGCGTTCAAAATGTTTTTGCTGTCCCGGTTCTAAGCCGTTAAGCATGGCACACTGATAACCCACAAGTATAGGGGATCGCAACAGTTTTCGAGGGTAGAGTATTCAACCCAAATTTATTGATTCGACACAAGGGGAGCCAAAGAATATTCTCAAGTATTAGCAGCTGAGTTGTCAATTCAACCACACCTGGAAGACTTAATATCTGCAGCAAAGTATTTAGTAGCAAAGTAATATGGAAGTAACAGTAACGGTGGCAAAAGTAACAATAGAAGTTTTTGTAGTAATCGTAACAGTGGCAACGGAAAAGTTACTAAGCAAAGATCAATATGTGAAAAGTTCGTAGGCATTGGATCAGTGATGGATACTTATGTCGGATGCGATTCCTCATGTAACAGTTATAACATAGGGTGACACAGAACTAGCTCTAGTTCATCAATGTAATGTAGGCATGTATTCCGAATATAGTCATACGTGTTTATGGAAAAGAACTTGCATGACATCTTTTGTCCTACCCTCCCATGGCAGCGGGGTCCTATTGGAAACTAAGGGATATTAAGGCCTCCTTTTAATAGAGTATCGGACTAAAGCATTAACACTTAGTGAATACATGAACTCCTCAAACTAGTGGTCCCGATTATTGTCACTTCGGGGTTGCCAGATCATAGCACATAGTAGGTGACTATTGACTTGCAAGACAGGATCAATAACTCAGATATATTCATGAAAATATAATAGGTTCAGATCTGAATTCATGGCACTCGGGCCCTAGTGACAAGCATTAAGCATAGCAACAGCAATCTCAGAACATAATGGATACTAGGGATCAAACCCTAATAAAACTAACTCGATTACATGATAAATCTCATCCAACCCATCACCGTCCAGCAAGCCTATGATGGAATTACTCACGCACGGCGGTGAGCATCATGAAATTGGTGCTGGAGGATGGTTGATGATGACGACGGCAACAGATTCCCCTCTCCGGAGCCCCGAACGGACTCCAGATCAGCCCTCCCGGGAGAGATTAGGGCTTGGCGACTACAAAAAAAGGACACATCCGTGCCATTTTGGGCCGAACAAAGATCTTTTATGTCATACTTATGACACTTCTATGACGATAATTGTGACAAAACCCGGTATCATCATAGATGTGGTCAGGTCCTACTTCTATGACAAAAAGTCATGACAGATAATGGGCTTTTCATCCAGGGCGGGCCGGAGACGCAGCTGCATGACATTCTTTGGGCCGTCCATGACGGAAAAAACCCGTGGTAGAAGCGAGGGCGCGGAAAATATGGGGGAGTCCCCAGTTACGGTGGGTGGTCGGGGGCCGAGCGATGCGCGTTTCTCTCGTACGTACGCAGCTGCGGTGCGGCGTTGGGCTCTAATCGAACCCGAGTGAGGCGCCGGACTCTAATCGAACCCGGCGATTGCAGACCATAGGCTACGCGTTACTGAACCCGAGCGATCGATGAATGACTGTTATCTGAATCCGATCGAGCGATTCCTTCGCTACTGCTGCTAACTGAAGCCGATCGATGCTGCCTCTAGATGAATAGTGAGCATTACTGGGGGGTTTTGGATGAACAGTTCCCGGTGGGGATGGATGAACAGGACCCCGTGGCGTTGCCTGTGGATGAACAGTGAGCATTGCTGGGGGTTTGGATGAACAGGACCCCGATCGTTCGAGCCGGTTGGGGTTGGATGAACAGGACCCCGTGGAGGGCAGGATGAACAGGACCATGTCGGTGTTCTGGGAACGGGGGTCCCCAGACTTGCCTGCCTGCGGCCCATGGCGTGGCTAAGCCAGCGGGCCGTACGGCCCATCTTCATCAGCAATGCATTCAAGACCCTCGTGTGGGGCCAAGCTTCGCGAGGCGGATGACGCAAGACCTCCTCAAGAGTGGCCTGGCTAGGCGGGCTCACGAGGAGCGGAGATATCAAGGCGGGGCAAACCTCATGAGGCTCTCGTGACGTGAGCCATGACGATCGAGACCAGGCGGGCGCCAATGCGTGCAGCGTCCTTGTTTCCTCTTTGGTGCTAATGAGGCAAGCGCAGGCGGGGAGTACCGAGGCATCAGGCAAAGGTTGCCATATCGGTGCAACGAGACCAAGACCAGAAGGACAGCAGGACGGAGGTCACCGTGGAGCCCAAGACGGCGTCACCACCAGAGCTTTTCGCAGGCGAATACCACTTTTGTCAGGATAGCTTGTACTGGCTGTCCCCCTTCAAATTTGCCCGCTGTTGTTGGCTCCCTTCCCGCTCAATATTTGGGAAGAGGACCAGGGCCTATATAAGTAGAGCTAGCTACCACAGTAGAGGCATCGAGTCCTGACTCACACAAGTTCGGCAAGCACAAGAACATCTCAACCTCAGGAGGCTGTTCTTCCCCTTGTACTGTTCACCATCATCCCAAGAGGCAATCCACCACCACACACACTAGAGTAGGGTATTACACCACAACGGTGGCCCGAACCAGTATAAATCTCGAGTCTTTCTGTGTTGCGAGTTCGTCCGTGAGATCTTAGCGAGCTAGGGCGTGGATCGGTTGGAGGGAAAGACTTCGCGCGCACCCCAGAGTTTGAACCTGAAGGGTTTGCCGGAACCCCACATCCGACATTTGGCGCGCCAGGCAGGGGTCCACCTAGCTTCCCTTCCATCAATTCGTCGCTCCACCGTCTCCATGGCGGACGCTCGCCGCGCCGAGCCGCCAGCGCTGGCTGCCCTCACCGCGTTGCTCGAGGACGGCTCCGTCGTGGCGGGTCACCTCTTCATTCTCCGTCTCCTACCGCCACCGCTGCCACTGGCCCGGCGGGGATTGAGCAGCAAGCGTCCTCGCTGCATCCATTGGTGCGGCAGGACGGCCGCACCGCCACTCCGTCGCTGACCTCGGCCGGTTCTTTGTCTCACGCACGCCGCGCTCCCATGGAGGCGCGGGCCGCACTCCTCGCCACAAACGAGCTCCTGCGCCACCGCCCAGTTGGCGACCTCTACGAGGAGTGGCTCGACCGCGTCGCCGAGCTCGTCCACGCCGCAGGGGGCTTCCCGACACCGTCCCCCTCTCTGCCTCACCCTCCACCAGCCACAGGCGACGTGGCTCATGGCGCGCCTCCGCCACCTTTTCCCCAAGACTGCGCCTTGGCGCCAAGGCGCGTGGCCCCACGGCGTGATCCGCCATGTCCGGCACCCGCGCGCGAAGAGAGAAGCTGCTAAGAAATCCCTCGGCCGCGAGAAGCTGCACCTGCGCTCCCCGCGCCACCTCGTCAAGACCGCGCGCCGCCTGCAGCTACGCCGCGCGGACCTCATCAAGACCAAGCTCCACCTCCAAGGCGGGCCCCGGCAACCACGGCCGGCTGCCGCGCCTTCACCCCCGAGCTGCGTAGCGTCGCCTGGCCAGGCAAGTTCAAGCCGGATCTGCCTCCCCGCTACGACGGCACCGCCGACCCCGCGGAGTTCCTGTAGTTCTACGAGCTGAGCATCGAGGCTGCCAACGACGATGAGAAGGTCATGGCGAACTGGTTTCCCATGGCTCTCAAGGATGGAGCCAGCTCCTGGCTCCTGAACCTGCAGCACGGCTCGATCTCCTCCTAGGATGAGATGCGCGACCGCTTCGTCGCCAACTTCCAGGGCACTCGCGACTGCCCAGCGGCTGCGGGTGACCTACGCCGCATCAAGCAACAACCAGGAGAGACCCTCCAGAAGTACATCCAGTGCTTCAACAACACTCGCCTCAAGATCCCCAAGGTCACGAACGAGGCCATCATCTCCGCGTTCTCAGACGGCGTCCGTGACGTCAAGATGAAGAAAGAGCTCGCTATCCATGAGGAGCTATGCACATTTCAGGAGCTGTTCAACCTGGCGACCAAGTGCGCAAGAGCCGAGGAGGGGCGCCTCTCCCTCCTCGAGCTGCCAGCCGCGGGCACAGAGGAGAAGAAAGCCAAGGCCAAGGACGTGAAGCGCAAGGAAGCGGAAGTGCTAGTAGCGGAGCCCGACACCAAGTGAGGCAGAGATCAGCCCGAGTCATCCAAGAATAGCCGACCGTTCTGCGCCTTCCACAATTTGAACACCCACAACACCAGTGACTATCAAGAGCTCAGAGCCATTCGCGAAGGACGTTTCGGTCGACGCCCCGAGCGCAGCGACTGGGCTCTGACCGTGGAGGAGGACGTGGAGGCGGACGCTGGATGACCGTGGCCCGCGCCAGAGTGTCGCGACAGGCCTCGTGAGGACCGGTGGCGAGACCATCCTCGCGAGGGCGCTGGAGGGACCAACCTCGTGAGGATCGCCCCGAGCAACGCGCCGTCTTCCCTCTGCCGCCACCAAGAAGGAACGACGATCACCATCAGGACGAGGGGGCTGGGGGCTTCCAGGAGCTGCGTGCAGTCGCCTGCATCTTGGGTGGCGCCTAGGCCCCAACCTCTCAACGCATCTTCAAACAGTTCGCTTGCAAAGTGAGCGCGGTGCTCCCCTAGCTCGAGGCCACGCACCCGCTCAAGTGGTCCCAATGCGCCATCACTTTCAACTCAGCAGATCAGCTCAAGTGCGCAGCCACCGCTAGCGCCCTCCCGATGCTGTGCTCCCCAGTCATCAGCAATGTGCAAGTTACCAAGACCCTCATCGACGGCGGCGCTGGGCTCAATGTCCTGTCCGTCGACACGTTCGACAACCTCCAAGTGCCATATGAGCAGCTTCAGCCTACCAAGCCTTTCTCAGGAGTGAACGACGGTTCCACCACACCGGTAGGGTAGGTCGGGCTTCCCGTCACCTTCGGAGAGCGCAAGAACTACCGCACTGAGCTCATCGACTTCGACGTCGCGCACATCCGCCTGCTGTACAATGCCATCCTCAGGTATCCGGCCCTGGCCAAGTTTATGGCAGTCACCCATCACGGCTACAATCTCCTCAAGATGCCAAGAAGCGGCGGAATCATCACGGTCCCATGTGAAGAGAGAGATGCGGTGTGCTCCCTCAAGCGCGCCTTCCAAGCTGCAGCAATCAACGACCCCGACAGCAGGAGTGAGGGCCCTCTGGAGGCCATCCCCAAGAAGAAGCAGCTGCACCGTGCCGGGCCTCAGGAGGGTGGCATTGCAGCTGGAGCCTCGTCAGGATCAGCGCCCGCTCCAAGGACACCTCCCTCCATCGCATAGGAAGGCACGCCCGGCGCCCTCCTCGGGCAGGGCTCGGGGGCTCTCTTCTGGAGGGCCTCAGACCTTGCCAACCTCACGAGGGAGGCGCTTGGGCACCACTTGGAGGCGTGCTTCATAGCACGTTTCCCTCAGGAGAACACAGGGCAAGGAGTGCCCACCACTTAGGAGTTCATCACCAAGACCACTCAGGAACTGCAAGACGCAAGAGCCATGCGCGGCGACAGCCGCTCACGAGCCGCAGCTCCCCATCCAGCGAGGATCTTTGGGCTGCGCGTGTCTGCATCGACGTCCCAGGGCTCAACAGGGCCGCATCTTAGGAACGTTTCTGGCCTTCGCGTGTGGGCCATTGCGAGGGCCCGCCACACAGCTACATTCGCATGCCCTTCGGCTTGCCGAGCGTGGCGTCAGCCTATCAGCGCAACATGCGGCGTGTCATGGCGGCTCAGGAGGCCAGGTACCACGCCATCCTGGAAGAGATGGAGACGGTCTTCAGGGAACCTCCCGAGCCCCCAGAGCCTCCCGAGGCTCAGGGCCCCGGTGGCTCGTGAAGAGTCATTCCTTCGACGCACGCCTTCAGCTGCACCAACTCTACTTCGTCTACAGAACCAGGTGACATTTTCCAAGCTCGTTTAGCTGGGTGCGCCCCTCGGGCTGCATTATTCCCAGGCCGCATGGGTCTGTCCCTGTGGCATGTATCCCATTTGCTTATGTCTTTAGCTTACCTTGCTGGGAGCGCCCCTCGGGCTGCATCATCCCCAAGCCGCTTGGGTCGGACCCAGTGGCAAGTATCTTCCTGCATTTACCCAAGCTGATTTGCCTTCCCTGCTTAACCTGCCTACGGTTATCACCTGCTCGATCATCGCCTCCCACGGGGCCTCCTCACAGGCACGTCGCTGGTGCATGGGTCCGTCCCTGCCATGTCAACAAATCTGAGCGGTCGAGCTCTGTCTCGCGGCATGCCCCGCGCACGTCACCTCACCAGGCCCTCAGTGCATTCACCTCATCTCAGAGCAACCAGCGGCAGGCTGGCAGCTATAACGGTGAACTGTGTTTCTTCTTGTGCCTGTTCACAGGGATCCTATGAGGAGGGTAGCGGGCGACACCGCGAGACTCCTTTTTCTCTCGTGCAATTCGCTTGTGCGTTGAAAGGGGGGCTCCTGAGTATCACAACTCAAGAGCTCTTACTGGCTCTCCAGCCCTCACCCCTTGGCCTTGACCACGGCATCGCGACCTGGCATACCAGCGGCGGCTGAGCTCGGTCGAGGGCCAGGACCTGAGGACGTAGAGCACTAAGGAGAGCATGGGAGGAGGGAAACTCGCATGGGTCCGACCTAGCTGTGCCGCACAAGCTGGCGCGCAGGCCTAGCGCACCACCAGGAATCGCCATGAAATCGACAAGATAAGTTCCGCTCTTGGATCGGCTAAATGTTGGGGCCTAAGGGTCACCCTCGCCGCAGCCCCGTTGCGGCCACGTCAACTCCCTTTCTTGCCTTACCATGGCTGCTTGAGCGCTAAGGGGGACCTCCTGAGCATTGCGCCTCAGGGGCTCTTACTGGACCTCGGGCCGCACACCTCCTAGCCTTGACCACCGCACGCCGACCGGCATACCGGCGGTCAGAGCTGTAGCCCGGGGACCGCGACCGTCAACAGAGAGCAACAAGCTATCGCGAGGTTAGAAAAGGGGGACCGAGCCTTAACTAGACATGCGTTCACAAATTTTCGCAACAGGGAAGATGAGCGCAAAAAGATATTACAAACCCTTACACGCCCCCACGGGGTACTTCATGATTCTTCGCAGGGAACAAAAGCTAGAACTAAGAGGGATCCTATATACACCCTCCCGCGGCGGACGCCATCACCAATAGTGGGCCACGGGAGGCTGGTGCCAACCCCATCCAGATCAGCGGAGGCGACGGCCGGACGCCGCGGCTCTGCACCGAGCGCGGCGAGAGCTCGGGGGCACGTAGTTGTCGTCGCTCATCTCTGGAGTCACATAGAGGTCAGGAGAGCTACTGGACTCCCAAGGGCTGGTGTCTTTGGAGTGGCCATGGCGAGCGTGAGCGTCCACTCGATGCCCCTCTCCGGAGCAGCACTCCAGGCGGCGGCCCTCCGCATCAAAGACCTTGAAGAAGTGCGTGGAGGCGCCGTCGTACTCAAAGTGGATCGCGAGGGCGCCCCTCGCGCGACAGACCCGTGCGACCTCGCCCCAGCCGCGAGTCATGAAGATCTTGCCGGTGGGGACCGCTTCAATCTCTGCCCCAGTCGCCGGAGTGTCACAGTCGGTATGCTGCAAACAGAGCTCGAGAGGCCCCCTCGGCGGCATCACGTCGGAGAAGAACCACGGGAAGCGGATCCAAGAGCTTGGAGGCATCGGCGCCCGTAGCACAAGCTTGCGCGAGGAGTCCACGGCGTGGATTCCAGGGGCGACAGCGCGTGTCGCCGTGGCGCGGCGACCACGGGCGCGGCGCGGCTGGCGCCATTCGTCGCTCCGTCCTCCTGAGCCCTCGGCTCGGGCATACAAGGGTAGAGGATACCCTGGAGGAGGCCGCTCGCACCAAGGCCTCGTCACCACCTGCATCGCCGCTTCATCACGGTGGTGGACCAACCTCTTCTTCGGCGGAAGCGGCCCCAGATTATCGTGCGGGGCCTTTCCCTTCTCTTCAGCGGAGAACCTTCTGATAGGCGCCATTGCCGCTAGCAGTGGAGCGAGGAGGAAGAAGCAAGCAAGCAAGGAAGAGATGGGCGACGGGGGCTCCGCCCCTCCCCATTTATAGCAAAAGAAGGCCAACCGGCACCTCCCACGATCGCTGGTAATGATGGTTTTCCTTGCATGTCGTAGGGACTTGTCCAGTCGTGCAGTTGCCGATGCAGCGTGGGGAAGCGGAGACGCCCACGTCCAATCAACCGCCACGCGTCAACTGAGGCCAGAGGCTTTTAGGGCCCGCGGCGCTCTGTACTTGACCCTTGGCTGCGCCGCGAAGCCAAGCCTGAGCGTACCTTGGGCTCGGGGCTACTGTCGGCGTTCTGGGAACGGGGGTCCCCAGACTTGCCTGCCTGCGGCCCACGACGTGGCTAAGCGAGCGGGCCGTACGACCCATCTTCATCAGCAAAGCATTCAAGACCCTCGCGAGGGGCCAAGATTCGCGAGGCGGACGACGCAAGACCTCCTCAGGAGTGGCCTGGCCAAGCGGGCTCACGAGGAGCGGAGATATCAAGGCGGGGCAAACCTCATGAGGCTCTTGTGACGTGAGCCATGACGATCGAGACCAGGCGGGCGCCAACGCGTGCAGCGTCCTTGTTTCCTCTTTGGTGCTAACGAGGCAAGCGCATGCGAGGAGTACCGAGGCATCAGGCAAAGGTTGCCATATCGGTGCAACGAGACCAAGACCAGAAGGACAGCAGGACGGAGGTCACCGTGGAGCCCAAGACAGCGTCACCACCAGAGCTTTTGGCAGGCGAAGACCACTTTTGTCAGGATAGCTTGTACTGGCTGTCCCCCTTCAAATTTGCCCGCCGTTGTTGGCTCCCTTCCCGCTCAATATTTGGGAAGAGGACCATGGCCTATATAAGTAGAGCTAGCTACCACAGTAGAGGCATCGAGTCCTGACTCACACAAGTTCGGCAATCACAAGAACACCTCAACCTCAGGAGGCTGTTCTTCCCCTTGTACTGTTCATCATCAGCCCAAGAGGCAATCCACCACCACACACACACTGGAGTAGGGTATTACACCACAACGGTGGCCCGAACCAGTATAAATCTCGACTCTTTCTGTGTTGTGAGTTCGTCGAGTTCGTCCGCGAGATCTTAGTGAGCTAGGGCGTGGATCGGTAGGAGGGAAAGACTTCGAGCGCACCCCAGAGTTTGAACCTTAAGGGTTTGCCGGAACCCAACATTCGACAGACCACCCCGTGGAGGGCAGGATGAATAGTAGCCCGTGGAGGGGTTGTTGAATAGGAGCCCGTGGAGAGGGCTGGTTGAACAGTAGCTGGTGGAGTAGCGCGCAGTGGAGGCTGGATGAATAGGAGCCCGTGGATGAACAGTCACAGGTGGAGGCTGGAGGAGGTCGACGGTGGATGAACAGTATCCCGTGGAGGCTGGAGGGGGCCGACGATGGAGATGAATAGTATCCCGTGGAGTTCTGTTTTGCGGTACGCCACACCCCTCCCGATGAACAGGACCACCATTTCGATCGTAGGGCTCCAACACAAGCCCGTTTCCTCCATTTTGCGGTACGCCACACCCCTCCCGATCAACAGGATCCCCGTTTCGATCGTAGGAGGTCCGTTTCCTCCGTTTTGCGGTAGGCCAGACCCGCCGGTAGAACACAAGGCCGTTTCCTCCGTTCTGCGGTATGCTAGGCCTTGTTTCCATCGGCTGTTCCGTCCAAGCCAGTTGGCTCCTACGCGTTCCGTTTCCTCCCGATGAACACGACGCATTCCGTTGGCTCTCCATGAACACGACGACGACGCTGTTTCTCCGTTCCGACCCAGCCATGTACACGAGCCCTGGCCGTACGTACGCGCGAGTAGGCGTTCGAGACCCCGCCCGTATATACATACGTGGCCGTATTTACTTTCTTGCACCCTGCCCGTATGCGTGCGTGTACATGCTACGTCGGCGCCTCTACTACGACGCGTGTGCGCCTCTACATCGACCGGTATATGCGTACATGTTCGCGACCGTAATGACAACGCGCTACATACGCTTCGACCAAGTGGGTCCCGGTATCGAGCACTTCCTTGCATGCGAAGATGTAGCTGGTGGGTCCCAGCAATGTCGAGGAAACGTTTTTTCGCGAAATACGGTGGCCCGTCCGGTGGGTCCCCGCTGTCAGGTGGAGGAATAATTATTTTGCATGTAATAAGGAGGCACTTCCTTGCTGCGACCGTGGACCCAGCTGTCAGCCTCTCCACACACAGTCCACATCCATTGGAAGCCGTTCCTTGACCACGTTGACCACGCCACACCGAGAGCACCAGGGCGGTGGACGACGGCGAGGCCTAGGAAGGGGACGGCGCGGAGCCGGGGAAGACGCGACAGTGGATGCCCACGCGTAGAGGAGTATGAGGGTTCACTGGTTCGCTGCGGTGTGAGGCTGCCATCGCCGCAGAATAACAGGGGGTCTGGGTGAGTAGAGGGATGGCTTGTCCAGCGGTGGGAGTGGTAGGGGGCGGTGAGGTCTCCACCGCATCGCAGCCGGCCATGGGAGGCAGGAGCACGAGGCACGATCGGCGCTGCTTTGGGCCGCTGGAGCAAGAAGACCAGAGGTTGAAGAAGCACTATGGCAGTTGGATGGACATCGTACGGTCACTGGAGCTAGAATCGTGCATATTGACTAAGTTGACAAAGCCCTCCATCCCCGTCAACTTAGTAGGCCCACAAGTCAGCCTCCGCCATCAGACTGGTCCCAGCTAGCAGGGGGAGTATTCATCTTTTTGTGCGTAATAAGGAGGCACTTCCTTGCGTGCAAAGATATAGCTGGTGGGTCCAAGTTGTCAGCGGTGGTAACGTTTTTTTCACGAAATACAGAGGCCCTTTCTGTGGGTCGCAGATGTCAGGTGGAGGGATCATTATTTTGCGCGTAATAAGGAGGCATTTCCTTGCGTGCGGCTGTGGACCCAGCTGTCAGCCTCTCCACGTCTGATCCACTTCAGATGCATGTCGGTCGTTGACCACGTTGACCAGGCAGCCGAGAGCACCAGTATGGCGATGGACGACGGCGAGGCCTAGGAAGGGAACGACACGAAGCCTGTGGAAGACTCGGCGCTTGTTTCCCACGCCGGAGTGGAGTATGACCTGCACGAGGGTTTACCGATTCGTCTGGCCACATCGGAGAATAACAACACGTGTGGGTGAGTAGAGGGATGGCTAGGCCAGCGATGGGAGTACGGTGGGCGGTGAGGCTCAGTGGCAAAGACAGCCGGCCGCAGGAGGAGGAGGAGCAGCAGTCCATGGCGCTTGTTTGAGCGGCGGAGCAGAAGAGCAAAGATTGAAGAAGACGACGGCCGTTGGATGGACATCCAACAAATCCGCTATCGTCAACTTTTTTAGGAAAGCCTCAAATCTGTAGAAAACATCATACAACCCATCTGCCATTATTTCCAATAATTTATAGCCCATTTGCTAATTATTAAGGGTTTTTTTGGAGCCCATATTCTTTTTCTTAGCATTACAACCTATATTGTGGCCACGGTTAAAAAATTATACGGAATTTTGCATATTTCGATGCGGTCCAAACTGTTTTTAATCCCGAAATTTCTAGTCACATTCAAACTGATTTTAAAAATAAATGTATATCAATATAAAGTCCAACAAATTGTCCACGCATAAAAATCAATGCAATTTAAAATCTCGAAATGAAAAAAAGAAATTTGAAACTAATTGCTGGTTTGATGTGTTTTAAAAATGTACAACCCATTTCTCATTACTGATAAGCCATTTTCTCGGCCAGCCGAATGAAGCCCTCCTCGTCTTGAAATATTTGCAGCCCAACAGGCCTGACAAAGCGACTTACTTGGCAAATCACAAAAAAACTGGTCATGGCCGTGGACCCATTTGTCGGCCTCTCCATCGCGACACTCTTCCGATGGAAGTCAGTCATTGACCACATTGACCACGTCGCGCCGAGAGCAGCAAGGCGGTGGACGACGGCGAGGCCTAGGAAGGGGACGACGCGGAGCCGGGGAAGATGCGGCAGTGGATGCCCACACGGAGAGGAGTACGAGGGTTCACTGGTTCGACTGCGGTGTGAGGCTGCCGTCGCCGCAGAATAACATGGGGTGTGGCTGAGTGGAGGGATGGCCTGGCCAGCGGTGGGAGTAGTATGGGGCCGGTGAGGCCTCCGCGGCAGCACAGCCGGCCACGGGAGGCAGGAGCAGGCGACACGACCGCCGCTGCTTTGGGCGGCTGGAGCAAGAAGACCAGAGGTTGAAGAAGCACTATGGCAGTTGGATGGACATCGTACGGTCATTGGAGCTAGAATCGTTCATATTTACTAAGTTGACAAAGCCCTCTGTCCCCGTCAACTTAGTAGGCCCACAAGTCAGCCACCCACCATGGTGGGTCCCAGCTAGCAGGGGGTATTCATTTTTTTGTGCGTCATAAGGAGGCACTTCCTTGCGTGCGAAGATATAGCTGGTGGTTCTGGCCTGTCAGCGGGGGAATGTTTTTTTCGCGAAATACAGAAGCCTTTCCCGTGGGTCCTAGCTGTCAGGTGGAGGAATCATTATTTTGCGTGTAATAAGGAGGCATTTCCTTGCGTGCGGTCATGGACCCATCTGTCAGCCTCTCCACGTACAGTCCACTTCCGATGGATGTCGTTCATTGACCATGTTCACCAGGCCGCGCCGACAGCACCAGGGCGGTGGACGACGGCGAGGCCTAGGAAGGGAACGATACGGAGCCAGGGAAGACTCGTCTGCCGTCGCCGGAGAATAACAGCAGGTGTGGGTGAGTAGAGGGATGGCTAGGCCAGCGATGGGAGTACGGTGGGGCGGTGAGGCCTGCGCGGCAGCATAGCCGGCCGTGGGAGGAGGGAGCATGCAGTC
Organism: Aegilops bicornis; assembly: GCA_021605145.1. NCBI lineage: Eukaryota > Viridiplantae > Streptophyta > Magnoliopsida > Poales > Poaceae > Aegilops > Aegilops bicornis. The sequence goes on from CM038670.1 coordinate 463,747,562, forward strand.
CCGCTGGCGCTTGTTTGAGAGGCTGGAGCAGGAAAAGCAGATATTGAAGAAGCACGACAGCCATTGGATGGACATCCAGTAGTCACTACTCTCGTGTGCATTATTTCTAATAATGAACAGCCAATTTGCTAATTCTTAAGAATTTTTTTGGAGCCCATCTTCTTTTTGTTAGCATTACACCCCATATTGTGGCCACGGTTAAAAAGTATACGATTTTTTTGCATATTTCGGTGAGGTCAACTGTTTTTAATCCTGAAATATCGATTCACATTCAAACTATTTTGAAAAATAATTTATATAAATATAAAATCCAAATAATTGTCCACGCATAAAAATCAATGGAATTTAAAATCTTGTAACGAAAAAAAAATTGGAACTAATTCCCGGTTTGATGTGTTTTAAAAATGTACAGCCCATTTCTGGGCAAACCGAATGAATCTCTCCTCGTCTTGAAAGATTTGCAGCCCAGCAGGGCTGATAAAGCAAGTAGGCCTCGTTTGGGTATTGCTTAAAAAAATAGAACTGGGCTAGCCATTTTCGGCAAGAAAAAAATACAACTGGGCTCATGATGTGGTAAACATAAATAAAACCACAGCTAGGCAGACACAACCCCGCACAACCCCGTTGTTACCCTGATCCGTCGCTAAAACTAGTATAAATAACTGGTTGGGATTTGTTAGTCGTTACAATATTTCACTCTAAATTAAACGACTGGCAAGCCATTTGCCTTGCTTCAAAGAAAATATGACATTCATAGACGAGTTGAAAAGGGCAAGAACATCTAACTCCAGCTTACAAACTGTACAAAAGCACGAGGGTTAATTGTTCATCAGGTTTACAAAAAAACCCAAGTTGAAAAGGGCAACAACATCTAACTCCAACACCGTTTTTGGCAGTCGCAGTCAAATGGATCGGTCAGGTCCATAGAATGAACATCCTGGGTCGTAAAATTTACTGGATTATGACCACAATATGTTGTAAATAGAAGCCCAACACGTTCAGAAGCTCTTTTGCCCACCTGAAAATCCTTTTTTTTTGCTCTTCCACATACCCATCCGTCAAAACCATGCTGCTGATAAACTTAAGCCCGATGGGCAATAGTAACCTCGCATTCAGCAGGAAGAATGTGACAAATCTAGTGTTTGCACGGTTGGCTACATATCGCTCTAGCGTTATTGTCTTCAATTGAATCTCATGAGAAGTGAGAAAATCCCGATGCTTACGAATCCACCGATTGGTTATAACTTTCTTACCCCGTCCTGTTGCCTAAATAAACATGAAGATTGAAAACAGTTAAGGTCTAAAAAAGAGTGTCGAAAGAGCAACAGCTGAACGGTTAATTCTAGTACACTATATGCGGGCTTCCAATGTGCGTGAAATTATCCCCTTAAAATACAACTTCTCCAGACATGGAAAGCATTGCAGCAAGCCAATAATCTTGTTCAGATCAAAACTATTCATTTGGATATATAAGATCTTGACGGAATCCAGCACCATTGATAGGGCATCCATGGAGAAACTCTTCATTGAGCATAGAACATAATATTAGTACAAAATGTGTACTCCAAGATGACATATAACTTATGCGCAGAAATTTAAAATGCAGCTTATGGTTACAAGTGTAGATGATAATGTAAAGTACCTGAAGAACTGTGGAGCCAAACACCATATTGAAATGAGCACAAAGATCATGTATTACACCCAAGGTCTCCAGTTTAGGCGTAGAGAGGACGGTTATTTGCAACGGTGAATAACTAGAATCAATGATCAACCTTTGAAGTGAAGGGGCATCTTGGATGATGAGCTGCCTTCCGTCAAAACAAATTCCAATTCTTACAAGGTTAGGGACTTTATTTGGAGACAACCGATTCTAATCAGAAAACAAGCACCAAGCACTCTGTATGTGGCAATCGAGTGGGTGATGCTGTGCAATGAGGCCTCCGATATACAAACCCGCACAAGTGGAAGTTTCTTTAGAAATGGGAGTCAAAGGTTTAGTACCAGATTGTCTGGTAGGTCGCACATCGCAAAGGTGGCGGTGTGGAGAGAGGAGGAAAACCGCGAGATGGACATCGGTCTTTGAGGGGCACATGTAGATGGCGTTCGTATCTGGTAGGTGATTTCAGGGAATAGTAGAACTCAAGCAGCTGTAGTTACGTGAATTGTGGGATTTAAGCCAGGCGTCCACCATGCAGGGCATGGTATGCTTGCTCAGGTAGCATGACGGGATGCAGAGGCTTTGAACGGAGCCCTGGTGGGAGGAGATGATGGCTCTGGGGATTTCAAAATCATTAAAGAGAGATAGCTACGACAGTCGAGATTAAGGGGCACGACGCGCCATAGAGGGCGCCACCGAATTGAGAGGACTTGGGTGCGGCAGCAATCCTTGGTGGGGAGAAGCGAGATGATCTCCCCAAGGACAGCGTCCGGGAGATCGCTGATGCGGTCCACCCAAGATTCTACGGGTTCCTGGGATCTGGTGGGGGCGGGGTCGCCGCTTCTCCCCACACTGCCGGGTGCGGGATCTACAACAGGCGTCGCCGCTGACGAGAGCCTCATCTTCTTGGCGCTTGGGTCAGCCGACTCCATTTTCCTCGAGGGCGTCGCGTCGCGCTCACGGATTTGAGCAGAGTAACGAATGACGAGCCTAGTTGTAGTGCGAGTGAAGAAGAAGGGGAGCTGGGGTTTTTCTGTAGTAGTGAGGAAGAAGGGGAGCTGGGGTTTTCTGTAGGAGTGAGGTAGGAATTTGGGGGTACGAGTGGAGCGAGCTGACGTGTCACGCCCAATATGCGACCCTATCCAAAAGGAACTCGACGGTCCCACCAAGGATAGACCCGCATATTGAAACGCTTTTGCAAGGTGGATATCATTACATCAACATTACATAACAGTGGGGATACATACATAAGGCACAAATGCCACAAGAATACATCAACATCATATACAAGAACAACATCCGACTACGGATGAATCATAAACATAAGCTCAAACGACATCCACCCTGCTAACCCAGGCTGCCGACCTGGAACCTATCCCCTGATCGAAGAAGCAGAAGAAGAACTCCAAAACAAGCAAACATCGCTCTCGCGTAATGATCATCGCAAACCTGTACCTGCAACTGTTGGTGTAGTAATCTGTGAGCCACGAGGACTCAGCAATCCCATTACCATGGGTATCAAGACTAGCAAAGCTTAATGGGAAAGGAAGGGGGTAAGGTGGTGAGGTTGCAGCAGCGACTAAGCATGATATGGTGACTAACATACGCAAATGGGAGCGAGAAGAGAAACAAAGGAACGGTCGTCAACTAGTAATGATCAAGAAGTGATCCTGAATTCCTACTTACGTCAGACATAACCCAGAAACCGTGTTCTCCTCTCGATCAACCCGAAAAGAGACACTCACGCAGTTACGCACACGGTTGGTGTATTTTTGAAGAGTTTGCTTCAAGTTTACTACAACCGGATATTAACAAATTCCCATCTGCCACATAACCGCGGGCACGGCTCCCGAAAGTTTATACCCTGCAGGGGTGTCCCAACTTAGCCCATGATAAGCTCTCGCGATCAACGAAGTGTCACAGCCCTAGAATTGTTTGACATTAGTTGCATTAAGGCATTCATGTCATCATGTTAATTTCCATGAAAATTGAAATGGGGATTGTTGGAACCCTAGCACCAATTGAATTCTAATAGGTTCAAATAAAATCATTTTCAATAATCCCAAAATGCCCCGTGAAAATGTTCATGGTTAAAGGATAAAGGTGAAAGCCTCTTCCAAAATGATGAACATATCTTATAGGTCATTCCTGGATTTTTGAATTAAATCTTAAACCATTTGACTTTGGGCATTTAAACACTATAAATAATTTAAATGCTCAAATAATGTTGGAAGTATTTGTGGGCCATAGAAATAATTCGTAAAGTGCCCGTGAATATTTTCAGGATTTATAAAATTGATTTGGTTTTAAATCTGGATCAAAACAAACTGCAAAATAGAAAACAGAAATGGAAAAGAGAGAGAGAGGAAACTCACTGCAGCCCACCCGCCCAAACCTACCCGGCGCCCACCGCCCAACCTCCTTCTCTCCCCCCTGGGCCGGCCGGTTGGCCCAGCCCACCACCGCCTCCTCCTGTCGCCTTCCTCCTCTGCCAGAGGAGGGCAGGCGCGTGCCGGCACGCGACGCTCCACAAGGCCACGCAGCACTGCCTGCCCCTCCCGACGCCCGGACGCCCTCGCGACGCCACGGAGACAGCCACGCCGACCCCGGCTCTCTCTCACTCTCTCCCGACCCTCCCCTTCCTCTGCTCTCTCTCCCCACGCGACCGAGAGCCGTCGTGCCACCGCCGCCGTAGCCACGGCCACAGGCCTTCCTTGCCTCGCCGGCGTGCCCAAGGGCTCCGCCTCGTCGCCCGGACCTCTCCGCTGGCCCACGCGACTCAACGCCTCCGAAGCGCCGACCTCGCCCTCGTCTTCAACCTCGGGCACCCGAGCCGCCTCCGTCGATTCGGCGCCGCCAGACCTCCCGAGCTCATCGCCTCCCTCTCCGACCCAGCTGTGAGCTCCTGCCCTTCTCCCCTTCTCCGTTTGCCTTATTGCGCACCCCAACGACCACACCGAAGCTCGGCCGCACCGCCGCCGCCTGCGACGTCGCCGTCGTGGCCCACGATCCACGATGGCTCGATTCCGAAACGCCATCGTCTTCACCGTACTCGTAGGGAGTCCGTAGCACCCACCCTTTCGCCTTGTTGCCCCTAAGCGCCAACCCCGACCTCGCCCGAGCTCCGGCAGCCGCTAAGGTCGTCGCCGGCGACGTTTCCGGCGACCGGCCAATCACCACCACCACTCGATGCGGCTCACTTCCGCATCACGTAGACGTTCGCCGCCAAACCGTGCTCAGTAGGCCAATTCCGCGGCGCACTTGCCCGGGCTCGCCGGCGGCTAAACGCCGGCGCCATGACCGCTGACCGGCGTGGGTTGACCTTGCCGGTTTGACCTCCCCTCTCCTCATCGACATGCGGGCCCGCCTTGCTAACTACTGGTTAGGTTTAAACTAACTTAACTAACCCAAAGTTAGTGCTAATTAACTAGGTTAGTTTAGTTAGTCACCGATGTGTGGCCCCACACGCCAGGTTTGACCGGCGCCCAGTTGATCATGACGTCACACCGACGTCAGTCGACGCAGAATACCCTTTTATAGATTTAATTTAAATCAAGAAATTTCGTAAAATTCTCTAAACTTCTAAAAATCATATAAATTCAACCGTAACTCGGATGGAAATAATTTATATATGAAAAATGATCAGAAAAATATGAAGAATCTGTTTATGCCATGATCATGCATGTTTGAACAAGTTAACATCACTGAATAGGATGAATCATGATTAGGGTAATTTAGGAAATAGCATTTTGAGTTGGAATTCAACCTTGTTTGAATTCCACTCCAACTAACTTGGATTATTATTGCATTAGGTGAATTCAGTACCTTAACATGATCATGCATCATATATGTGCATTGCATTGATTGTGTTCTCTCTTGTTTGCCGGTAATTGTCCCTCCGGTGAGACGATGTACCGACGATTTATTATTCGATGACACCGATGAAGAACTATTATCTTCGAAGTGCTGTGCAAGCAAACCCCTTGTTCATTCCGATACAATCCCATTCTCTCGCTCCTGCTCTATTTTACTGCATTAGGACAACAACGACTCATGTTTTACTTGCTGATGTAGCTGAACCCCTTGATCCTTTGCATGACCCGTCATTCCACAAGAATTAGATGAAACCCACTAGCATGAGTAGGAATTGTTTGAGCCATGTTGTGCCTACTCATTTATGCTTGTTTGTCATGCCTGCCATCGCTTAGAGTGGAGTCAGGTCCGATTCATCGGGAATGAATTGGAATGGTTGTGTGAACATGTCCTATTGTGTGTGAGCTAAGTGTATGAACACGATTTGGTAAAGGTAGCGGTGAGAGGCCATGTAGGAGTACATGGTGGGTTGTCTCATTGAAACCGTCCTCGTGAACTGAGATCTGTGTTTGTGATCCATGAAACAGTTACTACCACGCATTGGGCCCGAAACCAATGGACCCTCTCGGCTTCTTAACCACCCTTGTTCCTGGTCCGGAGTTGCAAGTAGTTTTACGGTGTTTGTAGTATCTTTGGGGGCCGCACGCAACGCTGACCTCAGGGGTGGGTTGTGTTATGTAGGCACCGTGGCCCGATGTACCGAAAGTGCCCGTTTGGTATCTCGGGAACCCCGCACACATCGTTCGGGGCTGTATGGGAAACCTCGGCCGGACTCCCTGCGGATGGAACCCGAATAGGCGATAAACCCGGACTAGGGACTTGAGTGTTTAGGTAGGCCGTGGCCGACACCCACGTTGGGCTTCCGCTTGAAGGTTGCCGAGTACATGTCGTGTAAACGCGGTAAGTGGTGAGAGCGTGTGTGAAGAAGTACACCCTGCAGGTTTAATATGATCTATTCGAATAGCCGTGTCCACGGAGAAGGACTTCAGGTTGCCTATATCAGTTCATAGACAAGTGAAAGTGGATACCCTAAAATGCGCAAGATAAGCGTGAGTACTATGGATGGCGTTCTCGTAGGGAGACGGGAGCGGGTCCATAGTGGTGTATTGATATGGTGAATATGTGGACTCGTAGCGCCACCTCAAAAGAGTTACTTGCAATCGTAGTTCAGATAGCCACCGAGTCAAAGCTGGCTTGCTGCAGTCAAACTCCACCATCCCCTTTTGATAATGATGCATATGTAGTTAGTTCCGATGTAAGTCTTGCTGAGTACAATTGTACTCACGTTTGCTTATTTATGTTTTGCAAGAGACATCGGTCTCGCTTAGTAGTTCCGCTTGGACTTCGACGCTTAGCTTGTTACCTCAGCTACGATCTTGTGCCTTGGCAGATCTCGTAGATAGTCGGGCTTCTCAGCCTTTTTCATTTATAGTTGTCTGTACTCGAGACATGATTAGCTTCCGCTTGTGCTATGACTTGTATGCTTTCGAGTGTTGGGTCATGAGACCCATGTTTGTAATATCTCGCTCTTGGAGCCTAATGAATAATATTTGAGTCGTAGAGTTATGTTGTGATGCCATGTTGTATCTACACATATTGAGCATAATGTGTGTATGTTTGAAATGCTTGGTATGTGTGGGATCCGACAAACTAGTTGTTTATCCTTGGCAGCCTCTCATATGGGGAAATGTAGTCTCGTGCTTCCGGCGATAGTAGTCCGCTACAGCCTCGTCCACCGGAGTCCTCGCTAGCCCAAAGACTACCGCTTGGACACTTGATCGGCCGGCATGTGTTTCACTTCGTTCCTATATGTCCGTTCTTCGGGAAATGTCACGCGGTGTTATTCGAGTCCTGCCTAGCTCGCTACATGACCGGGATACCGGAGTCCTGTAGCCCAGTGCTACAGCCCGAATACATACGTTGATGACCGACATGCTCGATGTGATTCATGTATGCCTGTCCCCATAGGTTAGCGCCGCTTTGGGTTCACGACTAGCCATGTCGGCCCGGGTTCTTTGTCATATGGATGCTAGCGACATTATCATATACGTGAGCCAAAAGACGCATAAACGGTCCCGGGCCATGGTAAGGCGACACCGTGGGAATACCGTGCGTGAGGCCGCAAAGTGATATGGGGTGTTATATGCTAGATCGGTGTGACTTAGGATCGGGTCCTGACAGCGTTGGTATCGAGCTTGATCGTCAGAGGATTACCAAGCCAAACTGGTCGGGTTGTGTCTAGAAATGCTTTAGTTATATAAGGGAATTGTTTGTGGAAGGGAACGTAAGGCTCTGTTTACTCCTTGTACCTCATGGCCTTCTGATCTGAGTCATCCTCTTCTCTTCTACTGGGTTTAAGAACTAGGCTTCTCATCTATCCATTAGGATGACGTGTTACTAAACCATAGACCTATAAGATTGTTGGATTTAATCCCGATTCAGTTCTTACTACTCTGTATGATAACCGTTGATTTCAGAATCTTGTTATGATGTTGTTGAGTGGTTATGCCACCAATTTTTGCAGGATGTCTCAAATCATTTTGAGCATTTACAGCCGTTATGTCTGTCCGAGTCATCCTGTGTCTCTAAATAGTCCGATGCGTTTGCAAATCCCTCCCTCCATTTCTAATGTTCATCCGGGCCGATTAATCACACAAATTGGTGTGTTGAGGTACTCACGCTGCCTCAACATATATGTTGGAATTATTATTATGACCCTAAGTGTTTAGGAAGTCACCTAGCAATTCAGCAATGCTTTTGTATCCCAAGTGTGATGATTCGGCCATCACTTTCAAAAGCATCCCGTGATGCCATTTAGTAGTAGTTATTCTACTCTGGGTTACGAACCGAGATTCATCCTACTTCATGTCGTTAGTATTGCTAGTGCCTTTAGGATATTAGTAACCTTTGCGATAGTCCTCGAGGTCCGTGGTATATCCTTCTTCCAAATACCATGAACCACTTATGGCGTAAGTTTGTTAAACCAAAAGATCACAACTAGAGTGCTCTTGAGGAGTTCTCCATTCATAATTGTGAATCTGCCAATTCTACTTTTCTGCATGGGTTATCCGGAAGAAATGTTGAGCTTCCTCGACATACTAATCTGTGCATCCACAACTCGAAAAATTATATGTTCCTTTGAGTTGCTCTCTTTAGTTGTATTCCGACCATCCTCTATCAATTGATAGTCAAGGTTATGTGTGCGATCGTGTTTATCGATGTCTATTATCCTTATGGTCCGTCAAGCCATTACTGCTCGGAATGACTAGGAGAAACAAACTCAAGACCTCATCCATTTCCGAGGATTGGGTCAAAGCAGTTGTATTCCGCAGATCAAAATGCCAATTCAGCTTTTGAATCTGTTCTACCTCAAGTATTGCCATCTTATGTCAAGAGTGTCATAAGGATTGCACTAACTCTCATGAAATTTTGACGTAGTGATACTTCTCACCATCATCATTCATTCCTCGGTCCCGTGTTGTTGTAACCGGAATGCCGCAAGTGAATTGTGATGTGCGAAATCAATACTCCGAGCCACTCGTTGCTTGGTAGTTAATGGACAATATCCTCATTTTTAGCGTGTTGATTATTAAATCATCATCCTAAGATTGATCGTGCTACCTAGTCCTTATTTCTGGTGCACCCTTCGATTGATGAGTTAGGATTGTGTCAAGTCCTCACTCATTCGATCATATCGTCTTGCCCTTAAAAGCAAGATTTTTCTCGAGCTTAGTAACATACCGTGGTTCGTGACTTTCCAAATATCTTCTTGGAAGTGTTACCGGGTTGTTTTCCCGATCGATGTGTTGGGCTCGTGATCAAGTTGGTTTTCCCGTGAACCACCCCTTCTCCAAGAATCTGTGTTGGTTATCCACGAGCTAGTTGGTTAAGCTAGACAATAACTTGGAGAGTTGGAAGATAAAAGCTTGTCCAACTTAGTTCGCTCCAAAGGGATATTCTCGTGTAGTGTGTGTTGAAGAAAGATGATATCTTCATCGATTGTTCCTCGTGATCGATTCTTTGGATCTATTGTCTTATCGATCCTTTGACTTGAGGTGGGCAATCGTCAAGTCAAATCAGTACCAACGATATTCGTAATGTTGTCTTACTCGTGGTTGATCCCTCGAGCATACACCATTATGTCTTTTGGTCCGACCAATGCTATCACCGTGTTCACATGATGATGGAAGTCCAAAGGATATGGAAATTCCGATAAGTTGCCGTTGAGCCATCAAGAGCATCTTGTCTCCCCATGAGTCATGTTGAGCATCAACCTAGTATTGGAAACTTGTGTAAGCATTTCTTCGTGTTTCATTCATGAAGCATATGTTTGGATGAAAGTAGTGACTTCCTCTAATTCATGTGCATCGATGTAAGTTGCCGCCATGAATTTGAAAAAGGTTTGTTTTGTTCCTCCGAATCATCCCAAGCCAGTCATGCACGCATGCGAAGTATTCTATGGTTTGATAGACTGATCATCTTCATTCCATATGTATCCCTAGCACACCAAGCCACTGATTGATTTGTTCAAGGAAAAGGAGTTCTTTCATAAGAGCTAATCATATGACTTATGTTAAACTCCGATATCCTCGATGATGGTTCCCCACCCGAACTCGGTAGCATTTTACTATAAGACTACCATGTGGTCATGCTTGTCTAGGACAACGTGTTCACAGGTTTGTAGCGTAACCAGCTCATGTTTTGAAGCTTGCTATCGTAGTTCATATCCCGAGAATCTCGCAACGCCATCGCGTCAAATTGTGTTGCAACCTTTCCTTTTCGCATAAGCTGAGTCTGAAATATCCTAACACCAACCAGATCTGAACCTCAGGCAGATATGATGGTTGGAACAATCGAAACAGTTGCATTTCGTTCCCAGCTTGCACCGTCCTTATGCCATTTCATTATGGGCTGCCTTCGTAGTAATTTCTGTTCAAGATCATCCTCAAAAGTGGACTTACCATGGGTTCCCTCCACCTCCGATGATAAGCAAAAATCATCCATTGCGTTGTCTTCAACAAGGTAGTCCACATCATTCATTCTAGTCCGGATGTACCATTCCTTTAAACTCCACCAAAGCGATCCTTGTGAATTGCCTTAGGCTGGTGTAAAGAGTCTCAATGATCTCTAATTCAAAAGTAATTCTTTTTGCCACTTAAGGGAATAGTTCTTTGCGTCACCTTTTTTCGAGGTGCCCGTTCTACGGGATCATGGTAAATATTTCCTCACCACCATGACACCATCCACCATCTCTCTAAGCGTGGGATTGTTGCCACTAATCAAACCCGTTGTTGTTCTTCCATCCCTCTCGATGCCTGTTATGTCTCAACTCAAGATGTGTCACCGTCTCGGTCCGTGAGTCGATCATGTTTATTTGATCTTCGTGAAGATCGAATCATGTAGGGTTTCCCCTTCTTTTTGTTGTCGTGTCGTAAAGATCTCAAGGCGAAGACCTCAAGACCAAGGTGTTGGAATGAATCAACATTTTCGTGGAAGGCGAATGGATCATGAAGATTGTGATAGTTTGTGACTTCCTCTTTTCCTCTTACCTCACGTCTTGAATCTCGAAGTGAGATTCTTGTTTAGTGGGGGTGAGTTGTCACAGCCCTAGAATTGTTTGACATTAGTTGCATTAAGGCATTCATGTCATCATGTTAATTTCCATGAAAATTGAAATGGGGATTGTTGGAACCCTAGCACCAATTGAATTCTAATAGGTTCAAATAAAATCATTTTCAATAATCCCAAAATGCCCTGTGAAAATGTTCATGGTTAAAGGATAAAGGTGAAAGCCTCTTCCAAAAATGATGAACATATCTTATAGGTCATTCCTGGATTTTTGAATTAAATCTTAAACCATTTGACTTTGGGCATTTAAACACTATAAATAATTTAAATGCTCAAATAATGTTGGAAGTATTTGTGGGCCATAGAAATAATTCAGAAAGTGCCCGTGAATATTTTCAGGATTTATAAAATTGATTTGGTTTTAAATCTGGATCAAAACAAACCGCAAAATAGAAAATGTAAATGGAAAAGAGAGAGAGGAAACCTTACTGCAGTGCAGCCCACCCGCCCAAACCTACCTGGCCCAGCCGCCCAACCTCCTTCTCTCCCCCCCCCCTGTTGGCCCGGCCGGTTGGCCCAGCCCACCACCGCCTCCTCCTGTCGCCTTCCTCCTCTGCCAGAGGACGGGCGCGTGCCGACACAAGACGCTTGCCACAAGGCCACGCAGCAGCCTGCCCGCCTCCCGACACTCCGGACGCCCTCGCGGCGCCACGGAGACAGCCACGCAGCGACCCAGCTCTCTCACTCTCTCCCGACCCCTCCCCTTCCTCTGCTCTCTCTCCCCACGCGACCGAGAGCCGTCGTCGCCACCGCTGCCGTAGCCACGGCCACAGGCCTTCCCTTGCCTCGCCGGGCGTGCCCAAGGGCTCCGCCTCGTCGCCCGGACCTCTCCGCTGGCCCACGCGACTCAAACGCCTCGAAGCGCCCGACCTCGCCCTCGTCTTCAACCTCGGGCACCCGAGCCGCCTCCCGATCGATTCCCGCCGCCCAGACCTCCCCGAGCTCACCGCCTCCCTCTCCGACTCCCCGCCGTGAGCTCCTGCCTTCTCCCTTCTCCGTTTGCCTTATTGCGCACCCCAACGACCACACCGAGCTCGGCCGCACCCGCCGCCGCCACTGCACGTCGCCGTCGTGGCCAAAGTCACGATGGCTCGATTCCGAGCACGCCATCGTCTTCACCGTACTCGTAGGCGTCCGAAGCACCCACCCTTTCGGCCTCTTTGTGCCCCTAAGCGCCAACCCGACCTCGCCCGAGCTCCGGCAGCCGCCAAGGTCGCCGCCGACGACGCTTCCGGCGACCGAAGCCAATCACCACCACCACTCGATGCGGCTCACTTCCCGCATCACGTGACGCGTTCGCTTCGCCAAACCGTGCTCAGAGGCCAATTCCGCGGCACCGCCTTGCGTCCGGGCTCGCTGGCGGCTAAACGCCGGCGCCACGACCGGCCCGACCGGCGTGGGTTGACCTTTGCCGGTTTGACCTCCCCTCTCCTCATCGACATGCGGGCCCCGCCCGGCTAACTACTCTGGTTAGGTTTAAACTAACTTAACTAACCCAGGTTAGTGCTAATTAACTAGGTTAGTTTAGTTAGTCACTGATGTGTGGCCCCACACGTCAGGTTTGACCCGGGGCGCCCAGTTGACCGCTGACGTCACACTGACGTCAGTCGACGCAGAATACCCTTTTATAGATTTAATTTAAATCAGTAAATTTAAAATTCTCTAAACTTCTAAAAATCATATAAATTCAACCGTAACTCGGATGGAAATAATTTATATATGAAAAATGATCAGCAAAATATGAAGAATCTGTTTATGCCATGATCATGCATGTTTGAACAAGTTAACATCACTGAATAGGATGAATCATGATTAGGGTAATTTAGGAAATAGCATTTTGAGTTGGAATTCAACCTTGTTTGAATTCCACTCCAACTAACTTGGATTATTATTGCATTAGGTGAATTCAGTACCTTAACATGATCATGCATCATATATGTGCATTGCATTGATTGTGTTCTCTCTTGTTTGCGGTAATTGTCCCCTCCCTAGAGAGCGATGTACCGGCGACGATTATTCGATGACACCGATGAAGAACTATTATCTTCGAAGTGCCGTGCAAGCAAACCCCTTGTTCATTCCGATACAATCCCATTCTCTCGCCTCCTGCTCTATTTTACTGCATTAGGACAACAACGACTCATGTTTTACTTGCTGCGGTAGCTGAACCCCTTGATCCTTTGCATGACCTGTCATTCCACAAGAATTAGATGAAACCCACTAGCATGAGTAGGAATTGTTTGAGCCATGTTGTGCCTACTCATTTATGCTTGTTTGTCATGCACTGCTTTGCTTAGAGTGGAGTCAGTCCGATTCATCGGGAATGAATTGGAATGGTTGTGTGAACATGTCCTATTGTGTGTGAGCTAAGTGTATGAACACGATTTGGTAAAGGTAGCGGTGAGAGGCCATGTAGGAGTACATGGTGGGTTGTCTCATTGAAACCGCCCTCGAACTGAGATCTGTGTTTGTGATCCATGAAACAGTTACTACCACGCATTGGGCCCGAAACCAATGGACCCTCTCGGCTTCTTAACCACCCTTGTTCCTGGTCCGGAGTTGCAAGTAGTTTCGGTGTTTGTAGTATCTTTGGGGCCGCCGCAACGCTGACCTCGAGGGTGGGTTGTGTTGCGGTAGGCACCGTGGGCCCGTGTACCGAGTGCCCGTTTGGTATCTCGGGAACCCCGCACATCGTTCGGGGCTGTATGGGAAACCTCGGCGGACTCCTGCGGATGGAACCCGAATAGGCGATAAACCTGGACTAGGGACTTGAGTGTTTAGGTAGGCCGTGGCCGACACCCACGTTGGGCTTCCGCTTGAAGGTTGCCGAGTACATGTCGTGTAAACGGCGGTAAGTGGTGAGAGCGTGTGAAGAAGTACACCCTGCAGGTTTAATATGATCTATTCGAATAGCCGTGTCCACGGAGAAGGACTTCTGGGTTGCCTATATCGGTTCATAGACAAGTGAAAGTGGATACCCTAAAATGCGCACGATAAGCGTGAGTACTATGGATGGCGTTCTCGTAGGGAGACGGGAGCGGGTCCATAGTGGTGTATTGATATGGTGAATATGTGGACTCGTAGCGCCACCTCAAAAGAGTTACTTGCAATCGTAGTTCGGGATAGCCACCGAGTCAAAGCTGGCTTGCTGCACAAACTCCACCATCCCCTTTTGATAATGATGCATATGTAGTTAGTTACGATGTAAGTCTTGCTGAGTACAATTGTACTCACGTTTGCTTATTTATGTTTTGCGAGAGAGACATCGGTCTCGCTTAGTAGTTCCGCTTGGACTTGACGTTTAGCTTGTTACCTCGGCTACGATCTTGTGCCTTGGCAGGATCTGGTAGATAGTCGGGCTTCTCGGCCTTTTTCATTTATAGTTGTCTGTACTCGAGACATGATTAGCTTCCGCTTGTGCTATGACTTGTATGTTTCGAGTGTTGGGTCATGAGACCCATGTTTGTAATATCTCGCTCTTGAGCCTAATGAATAATATTTGAGTCGTAGAGTTATGTTGTGATGCCATGTTGTATCTACACATATTGAGCATAATGTGTGTATGTTTGAAATGCTTGGTATGTGTGGGATCCGACAAACTAGTTGTTTATCCTTGGCAGCCTCTCATATGGGGAAATGTAGTCTCGTGCTTCGAGCGATAGTAGTCCGCTTCTGCCCGGTCCACCGGAGTCCTGCTAGCCCAAAGACTACTGCTTGGACACTTGACCGGCGGCATGTGTTTCACCGTTCCTATATGTCCGCCCTTCGGGAAATGTCACGCGGTGTTATTCGAGTCCTGCCTAGCCTGCTACATGCCCGGGATACCGGAGTCCTGTTAGCCCAGTGCTACAGCCCGAATACATACGTTGATGACCGACATGCTCGATGTGATTCATGTATGCCTGTCCCCATAGGTTAAGCGCCGCTTTGGGTTCACGACTAGCCATGTCGGCCCGGTTCTTTGTCATATGGATGCTAGCGACATTATCATATACGTGAGCCAAAAGACGCAAACGGTCCCGGGCCATGGTAAGGCGACACCCGTGGGAATACCGTGCGTGAGGCCGCAAAGTGATATGGGGTGTTATATGCTAGATCGGTGTGACTTAGGATCGGGGTCCTGACACGAAGGATATTCCTTCTCCCCGGGAAGACCCGATCAGTCTCGGAATCCCGGCTACAAGACATTTCGACAGCAATAAAACAAGACCAGCAAGACCTCCCGGTGTGCCGACACCCTGATAGTAGCCGCACAGATCTCGTCTCGAGCCACGACCGGATGAGCAGTCCGTACAACTAAAACCAGACCTCAAGTTTCCTCGAGGTGGCGCAAGAAGGGCTCTAGTTTGGACCAACACTTAGACAAGCATTGGCCCCGGGGCTAAAATAAAGATGACCCTTGGGATGCGCGACTCCCAAGGGAAAAAGGTAATAGGTCGTGCAAATGGTAAAACCAATGTTGGGCCTTCTTTGGAAAAGTCTTATTCAAAGCGAATCTGTCAAGGGGTCCCATAAATCACCCGACCGCGTTAGGGACGCAAAATCCGGGAACATAATACCGATATGACGGAAACTAGAGGCGGCAAGAGTGGAACAAAACACCGGGCATAAGGCCGAGCCTTCCACCCTTTACCAAGTATATAGATGCATTAATTAAATAAGATATATTGTGATATCCCAACAAGTAAACATGTTCCAACAAGGAACAACATCTCCATGTTCCAACAAGGAACAAACTTCATCTTCACCGCAACTAACAACGCTTATAAGAGGGGCTGAGCAAAGCGGTAACATAGCCAAACAACGGTTTGCTAGGAAGGGTGACAAAGGTTAGAGGTTCATGGCAATTTGGGATGGCTTGATAAATGTAATAGGTAGCGCAGATAGCGATAGAACGAAGCAACTAGCATAGCAATGATAGTAGTGAGATCCAGGGTAGCGGTCATCTTGCCTGAAATCCCGCAACGAAGAAGAACGAGTCCATGAAGAAGATGAAGCCACGAAGACGACCCAAGCGGAGACGAACGAATCCTCACGACCGCAACGAAACAGGAACTAACAAGAAGAAGCACACAACATGGTAAACACACCACACATGAACAAGACATGATGCACAACAAGCATGATGCATGACAAATCTAGATGAGGCTACTCATGGCAAGAGATGATGCAAACAAGAGCATCACATCAAAGCAAGTTTAAATGAGGCCGGAAACAACATATAACAATTCCGGTAAGTCCTCATATGCAAATTTCGAAATTGGTCCAGATCTGAATAAACCTTATGTTAAAGTTGTTAAACAGCAAGTTAAGATGCACCACGATGATCTACACGAAATTCTAGTCAAGTTACATATAAAGTTCATTAGATTCGGAGCTACGGCCTAGAAGATATGAGCAAAACAAGATAAGCATGACATTGATGCAAAATGCATACAAACATCAAGCAAACACCTCGAATCAAGGATGCAACATGATAATATGAAGCTACATGCGAAATCAAGCAAGTTTCATATAGAGCACACTCAAAACGGAGCAACGGTTCAACACATACACACTATACAAGTTATAGCAACAATCTGTCCAAGACAGCAAGTAGGCATATTGCAAGCATCAAAACAACATGCTACAGAATCTCAACATGATAACAAAAGGCATGGGCATGATGTACAGGTAAAGCATTACAAAACATGAACACTGAGCTATCTCCAGAAATCACTAGAACATGCTCAAACGCACATGGCAAGATTGCAAATAATAACAGTTTCAGACTTTAGCAGAAATAACATTAGGTTGCAATGTTTAGAGCTATCAAACAACATGCTACAGGAACTTAACATGGCAAACAAAGGCATGGCATGATACTACTAAATGCATAGAACAAAAGTCCCTTACTGACCATAAGCCAAAAAGGATCAGAAAATATGATGGCACCCATGTAAACATGGCAAGTTATATTACAGATTCATACATGGCAGGAACAACGATAAGTAGGCAGGTTGGTGAGCTTGAAACACTCACCACAGAGCAATACATGGCATGGCAAGGCAACCAACAGCAAGAAGACATGGCATAAAGCTATACATGGCAAGAACAACATCATAGCATACACGGATCAACTACAACAACCTTGGCAAAATTGAATAACATGTAAACAACCTGCCAGGAAACATTTTATAGCAAAAGTAGAGCTTGATTGACTCAAACTATGGCACTCCATAATTGCAAACAAGGGCATGGATGGATAGAGAATAACCAGACAGGCTGCTGGTACTTTTTTTTAGCTAACTAAAGTCCAACTTCCTTTGCCGAAAGAGGATGAATGTTCAAAACATCTTTACTGAAGTATCTCAAAATATGCATGGATCTCTCTGTAGCATCAAGTTAACATGGCATAAAAATATCAGCAAAATAGGGGCTGAAATCAGCAACATCATGAAGCCTAGTTTGCATGCTTGTGCTGGTCACCACAGAGATCACAAAAATACATGGCATACACCACTGTAAAGATGGCATGACATATGACAAAACACATGTAGGACTCAAGTTCATAGGGTGCACACATCAATCATGGCAAAAATGACAAAAGTGCATGTTCTGTTAAGAAACAGAAACTAACATCACATAGCCCTCTTCTAACAGCATTTCGGGCATCAAGATGAGCTCAAATGAAAATGATGCAATGGAATTAAATGATCTACTCTTTGAGGCGAATAATTTGACATATTAGACGCACGAAACGGAGCTACGGATGCAAAGATATGACATGATGAATATGGCATGATAACGATGAAAATGCTCGGGACTTAGTGGATTTTTGGAGGGGGGGGGGGAGTCAACCGAGGGCACGGACGACGAGGACGGCCGGGATCTCGCCGGATCGGGCGCGCTGTGGCCGGAGAAGAGGGAGACGCGCCGGGAGGTCGGGTCCGGCCGGATCTGGCGGATCCGCCGACTTCAGCGAGGAAGGCGGCGGACGGCGAAGCGGTTGCGGGAGCTTCGCCGGAGTTCCAGCGACGGCGGCGCAGGGCGGCTGCGCGGCGAGCGGGCGACGGCGCCGGAGGAGCTTGCTCGGGAGGAGGAGGCCGCGTCGGCGCTGGCGGCGCGCTGCCGGACGGCGGCAGGCGAAGCGGGCGATGCCGGGAGGCGGCGGCGGCCGGACTCGGCGGGCGGCGAGGAGGTCGGAGGCGCGGGCGGCGCGAGGCACGCCGCGGGCGGCGGAGATCGGGCTCGATCCGCCCGGGCGGGTTTCGTGGCCAGCGGGCCGGCGGCGGAGGGGCGGCGGCGATGCCACGTGGCGCTCGCCGATTGGCTGCGGGCGGCGGGCAGACGCGTCCGGTCCAGATCGGACGTGTCCGGCGGCGGCGGAGGGCGGTTTTGCTAGGGTTAGGGTAGAATGACCCGAAAATTTCGGGGGAGATCTAGTTTTATAGGTAGAGGGAGCTAGGAGAGTCCAAATGAGGTGCGGTTTTCGGCCACGCGATCGTGATCGAACGGCGGAGAGCATAGAGGGAGTTTGCTGGGTTTTGGGCCACTTTGAAAGGGTGTTGGGCTGCAACTCAAAGAGGGCTTTATGGTTACCCGGTTAACCGTTGGAGTACCAAACGACCTCCAAATGGCACGAAACTTGACAGGCGGTCTATCGGTGCTATACCAAGGCCGCTTGACAAACCTCGGTCCATTCCGACACCGTTTAACACCCGCACATGAAAAGAGGCAAAAGGGGGTGCCGGGAGACATAGGAGTGCCGGATTGCAAAATGGACAACAGGGAAATGCTCGGATGCATGAGACGAACACGTATGCAAAATGAGATGCACATGATGACATGATATAAAATGCAGATGATGACATGGCAAAGAGAGACACGCAACCACATGACATGGCAAAGACGGCGAATAACTGGCGGACACCTGGCGCATCGAATCCGGGGCGTTACATGACGTGAGGTGGGTGGGAGTGAGGAGGAAGAAGAACACCCAAGTTTTTTTGGGGGGCGGTGTGCTGGGTGTTGGTAGCGCCTCTCATTCAGTAAATATATGGACTTTTGAATTGATTTTACTATTTACTAGTGTGGATGGTCTATTTTGTCTTGGGACCAGAGAAACAATTACTACTAGTACAGTGGAGACACTCTACAGCTACCCAGAAAAACAATTACTACTAGTACAGTGGATACAATACCGCTTCTGGCTCCTCCTAGGTCATCAAAACGTCTCCCTCTACTAAATGCCGTTATGCTTTTGTTCACCGACATGTGAGCCATGCAGCGTGTGGGCCCAAATGTCATCCACCAAATTAGAAGGCAGTATGCAGGCGGAGAGTCACCCCGGTCGTTGCGCGGCAATAACGAGCCATCGTATCACAAAACCCCACCTCCCCGCAGTCTATGTTTGACGGACAAAGCAACCATCATTTCACTCTTCGCTGAATCCCCTTCTCCCTCACCGTCTTCAAGAAAGGCAACACTCAGATCTGCCATCGCTCTTCTCTCCCAACGAAGGGAAGGTAAGCGGATCCGTGATGTTGGTATATTTTCGTTCGAGAGAAAAAAGAACTTTTGCAAAGCAAAGAACCGATCCTCACTCTCTTTTTTGTTTCATTGTCATTGCGATTGTGTTTTCCTTTCAGTGGTCTCCTAGTATTCGTTAGTTTCATGATGGACCAAGGAGAACCAGGCAAAAATCTGCCGATATTGGAGCAGACACAGGAGGCTGATCCCCACGAGACAGAGAGCTCCAAGAAGATGGAGGCAACCACCGAGCCGACCCCAAATACGCTCACGGCCACTACTGAGATGGTCAACGCCCCGTTTGAGGTTACAACCCCCGTGGCACTGCAGGAGCAGTTTTCCCCTTCGAGGATGTGTCCCCCCCGCTGAGCTGCCCAAGGTGATTTTCTTCTTTGCCGATATCGATTGTGGTTTTTCATCTAAGTATGTGGTGATGAATAATGCAAAATTTTATTAGCTTCGATGCCATGCTATACATAGTGGTTTAAATAACTTGTGTTTCTTATGCTGGAAAGTAATTCAAAATTTGTTTTTGTTTCAATTAGAGCCCTGATGCAGACAAGGATTGTGTGGTTGTACATGTCACTCGCTATGAGGCGGATGACCTGAATATACGCACTGGGAAAACCGAGTTTTTAGGCTGTTGGAACCTGGAAGCCATTTGCGCTTATACCAATGAAGAGTTGTATTCCAGCCTCACTGTTGTCGAGCGTGTTGTCCGGTGTCTTGAAGCACAAGAAGTTCAAAGCTACTCCTTCGTTTGTGAGGCATACTGTTCTTGTCAAGCTTACGCAGGAAGATGACATGGCATGCCTCCACAAACAAGTTTATGAGTGGCAACGCCACAAGGTTTTCTTCATGAAGGTTCACAGGATTGAGCTGCTGCCGGACGTCCTCGATGATGTTCATGGCAAGGTCCGTCTTGTGTCCATCCCAAATTAGATCGAGGCATGATATACTTGCCCCAGCTAGTGTTTAATAATAGTTTGGATTCTGTATAATTATCCAAACCTTGCCTGTTATCGAGCCCTCTGGGGCTAGTACTCTGTTTGAATCCGTCTATGGGAACTGCTGCTACTTTTGTGTGCCCGTATCGTAATTGTTGCCGAAACAGATGCATCATCACTAGTTTTATCATACGTGCAGTGTGTTTTTTGATGAAATAGAGTACTCGTTCGAGAACTGTGCGCCGACGTATACATAAGTACTTGTAAACACTGTTGGTGCTACCCCACTTATAAGGAGTTGTGCAAAACACGACACATTGGCTCAGCTCGCTTCAACACTAGGCTATCGACCAGCTAAAAATCAACAATCTGCTGTCTGACATATAAGCAACTATGTATCTGGTTACAGTGGTTCATGCAGTTAATTGAGGCCATAATGTAAATTCCAAACGTTCACACGCTAGTCCAGCGTTCATGTGGAACACTCACATTAAACACGGCTTCATAAAAAACTTGAAAAGCATAAGTTAAGCAATTTTATACATCTCAATGATTCATAGAACATAACAAACATATACTAGTTAATAGCAAAATTCAAAGTTGTGAGAAGGTTTACAAATCAGGAAAAAACAAGCAAGGCTTCTCTGAGCAAAGGGCCTCCCGGCAGGCTTAAATTTCCTGGAGTTCACTCTGGTTTTTTCTTGTTGCCACCATCCAGGTTTAGGTTCTCTCATTCCGTAATAACCAATTACAATTGTGTTCTCAATTTGGAATGCTGAATCGAACTCATGCAAAGTATCTTGACCAAATTTGAAAGTCTTGTGCATTCCACTAAATTTAAGCGCCGCTATTTGCAGAAATAAGCAGACCACAATGCCTCTTGTCCGCGCACCTGTCACAAAAACCTCCGTGTAGCCGTGCCAGCTCGTCCTCGGTCCATGGATGAACTAGAAGGAAGTACATTCCGGACTAGGCTGCAGATGTTTTCGCTCATCCCTGCACTGCAATCAGGAAGTAAAATGTATGAATCAGCTTCTTTTAGATTGCGTTGGTCATTCTACCTAGTAACTACCAATGTAGGAATACCTGGAAGACGGGTGGTTAGACGGCGGCAACGAGGGATAGCCATCTCATTTTGCGTAGTTCTACTAAAACTGAGGTGTGTGCTTTTGATTGCACGGATAGAAATGATATGGAGACAGATATCCCGAAACGATATGGAGACCGACATCCCTGTTTGTGCAAATACGAAATACGGTTATTTAAATAAAGGATGATATTTGCAATGGCGTATGATTAACAACATCATCTATTGTGTTATAATTGGCACTAGATTGACAAGATGAAAGTGTCCTTAAGTAAGTAGCATCACATCACATCAACACCGCCACTAGATTAACATGCGTAACAATAGCATTAGTATTATCACATGAGAGTAGCACATGGTCAGTAAATGTGCAATCAAATTTGTGCAGTTCCACTAGGATGAAGCAATGTTAGCGGTGTGAGATTTAAGTGTAACTGCAAAAACACAATTCATGGGAAATAAAGCAAGACGGAAGCACTTCATAAAATGGTGGTGGCATTGCTTCAATTTATCGACGGCACTAGACCATTACTTATAGTGACATTAGGTGGCATTGCTTAATGCTTCATGTGATTTTGCATTAACGGCAGCGATATGGGCGTAGGGACAGCAGAGGCATAAAGTAGTGAGGCAGATGTGGTTGCCGAGAGCGGAAAACACTCAGGCAACATGTCTGCATTTTTCCCATTTTTTATCTCCTCGGCGACATTTTCCTATGTGAGCACAGGAAATCTAGACCTGCTCATTCTCATTTGCGTTGTCCCCAACACCCGTCACTTTCTTTCCTTTTTCAACCAAGAGATAGGTCCAATTCCCCCCACCCTTCGCCATCCACCATGCTTTCTTCGTCTTTTCAACCAAGAGACCGGTTGGGTAGCCAGTATCTACTACTTTCCCCCGTTTCCTCTTAGAACCAAGTCCTAGATTCATGCTACAACTTTCCCACTTTCTTCCCTGTTTGAACCAACTCTTAGAGTTGACTGCATGAACTAGCTTTACCTCTAATAATAGTAAAACTCTAGGTGGCTTTGGAACAACGGACGGAAGTAGAAAAAGATCCACACGGTCAAGTGGGGAGTCAAGCGATAGAGCAAGGCAGGTTTCGAAGGAATATATACCTGAGGGTCGTCGGCGTGTGGCAAAGACGGCGTCGGGAGGCCGCATCTTGGCCACAATACCATAGGGAGGAAGAAGGGGTCGGAGGCCCTCCGGAGCCGGCGCTCTCTCGGAGAGAACAGCACAGCCGCCGATCGGGACGCGCGGGCAGCCGTTAGTCTCCTCCCTCGCCGCCGATGACTGCGTGAATGATGCACCTACACCCTTGCCCCGGTCGAGGTTGTCCGGCCGGATTTGTGACCTTCCATGAGCTGAGAGAGAGTGTGGCCACCTATGTCTTGCTTAGATCTGGAGAGCATGAGAGAGTGAACGAGAGGAACCCTAGTAAAGCAAGCGCTAAGGCTCCTGGTTATATATGTAGTGGAGTGATTTTGTTGTACCAGCTTCAAAAAAATGCGCTCCTACATGTACCCGCGAGTGGGTGTGAGAGAACTAGTGCGTGCTTACACCGCTTCTCTTCGTGAGAGTACAATATACTATGCCCAAAGAACGTTCGCCACAGGAGTAATAGTATAAGTGTGTGACGTGTGAGCTAAAATAAAATGTGCGCGACGTCTTTTGTTTTTTAGAAGTTCTGAGGGTAGGTTGTGAAGAGCACATATGTGTGTGATGTCTACCTGCAGATAGACGGTGGGTGCGAGAGGACTCGGGAGGGTGCATGTGCGTGAGAGAGAGGGGGGCACGTATCAATGCAATGCATGTGTCCGTAAATCATTATCCGAGAAACGTTCGCCACAAGCCTTTTCCTGACGAACGCCGTAACACTACAAAAAAAATACACTTCCGTGATGATACGTGTTTGTCACAGTAGGTCGCGTTTTTTGTCATGCATGTACATCCATGACAAATTTATGACAGAATCAAGATAGTCATACCTGTGTTGTCGTAGAAGTGTTCCATGACATTACCAAAATTATCATCACGGAAGTGTCCACTTCCATGACGATAAATCGCGTCGTCCGAAGTGCTTTTCGTCAAGGGTGACCGACACGCGTGGCATCCACCGTAACGGAACGCCGTTAAGCTATCGGGTCGGATTTTGGATCCGATAACCCGTTAACAGCCCGACCAATGGGAAATTTCCACGTGTAAAATCATCATTGGTGGAGGAAACACGTGTCGGCTCATCGTTGGGACGGATGTCATCCACTCATTGGATGTAAGGTGCCTATGATACGTCGACACGCGGCACGCACCCATCAAGTTTAAATGGGCCGCCCAACTAAAGGCCCACAAGATTTTTATGGACCATAATGGGCCGGCCCGATTAAAAAGGCCCACGAGATTTTGCGGACTATAATGGGCTGGCCCTAAAAAGGCCCACAAGATTTCGGGCCATATTAGGCCGCCCAAAGAAAGGCCCATAAGATTTTTGTGTGCCATAATGGGCGGCAGTAAAGGCCCACAAAATTCTTATGCGGATCATAATGGGCCGCCCAGCTAAAGGCCCATGAGATTTTGCCGACATTAATGGGCCTACCAATTGTAGGCCCACAAGATTTTGAGGACCCTAGTAGGCCGACCCATTAACTGGCTGCCATGTTTTGGGCCAAATGCCGGCCCATATTTGATCCGGTCCATTAATGGCCTGCCATGTTCCGGGCCTAATAATGGCCCATATAAGATCCGGCCCGTTAAAAGCCTCCCACTTTCTGGGCCAAATCACGGCCCAGATCAGGTCCGACCCTTTAAGAGGCTTTGGGCTCAATTATGGCCCATATCAGATTCGGCCCGTTGACTGGACGCTATGCTTTTGGGCCCACTTGCTAAAGGCCCATTTAGTAATTTGGCACGAGATTAGTTTCGGCTGTTAAGGGCCCATTTAACATTTCGCCCTATATTAATTTCGGCCTGTTAAAGCCCGTCATATAGTTGGGCCTAACTACGACTGATTTGCATCCGCTTTCGCATGACCGATGTCTGATGGGCCAAACAAGGACCGAGACAACTTTGGCTGTTAAAAGCCCGTGAATTGATTCACACAATCATGGGCCGGGTCCATTTCGGGCTCTTGCCGCCCGTGAGCTATTCGACGCTTTCAGGTCCAAATACTTCTCAGCCTCCTAAAAGCCCATTGAGTTTTCTTGCGAAAAGAGGGCTGGGAGTTACTCGGCCTATTAAAGGCCCGAATCTATTAGTGGGCCAGTTTGACAGGGCCCATGATGCGGATCATACATCGTGATTGCATGACGGCCCGATTATGTACCGTAATTTTACGGTTTGGCCGGTTTACTGCGAAGACATGATATATATACAGTAAAATAACTGCAGCATCGTGAATAAGAAAAAACCTAGACTATACAATAAAGAAATTACAACATATTACATCCATTGGGCATCAAAGTTCGCCACTATGATAATAAAGCACAAGGCATAACAGATTACATACATCAAGCATCAAAGATCGCCAAAGAAGGCAAATAAACACGCCGACAAAATAATATACAAAACCGACAACACTTCAATAGAGTTCAAGAAAGGTTAGCCTCATTGGGAGCTGCAACGCAAGCAACCGAAAGCAAGATGATGAGATCAACGCTTGTTCAACACTTATATCTTCCTCACTCTGAAAGATAAACAAGCGCATGATGACAGGTTTTGCACATAAAAGTATCGATCTTGACAATTCATCACATTTCTTCGATTTAATAAAGTGACACGCTTTAAAATTGCATTAACACAATATGGTATTGTTCAGTCAAGACATGGCAGGAAATGACATTGTGAAGGAGTTGGCAGCTTCACGACACCAATCGGATTACGGATCAAGAACTCATAAGTATCAATGGTTAGTGTCATTGTCAATTTATACCATTTCAAATTGGCAAATAAAGAGACGGTTTAAATAATACTCCCTCGTCAGATTACTTGTCATCAAAATGGATGTGTCTAGAACTAAAATACATCTAGATACATCCATTTCAATGACAAGTATTTTCGGACGGAGGAGTAGTAGAATTTTTTTTTATGGGTGATATGACATTGTTCATAGTTAAGACATTGCAGAATATGACATTGTCTGTAGTGGGTAGGTTCACCACACCACTAGATTACGGATGAAGAATGTAAGCATACATGTAGTGCAAAAGAAGATCACTTGCTCAGTATAGTTTAATTTACATGGTATGAAGAAGGAACTTGGTTGTACAACTGAAAACTTAAATTGAGAAGGACAAACTTTTGTTTATGAACTACATAATAAACTTTAAACATGCAATTTGATGCAAACACCAAAAAGAAACAAATTACTGCAGTCATGCCTAACCAAATATACACAACAAAGTTTGAAGGCTTGAGAAGGACAAACTTACATTACTGGTAAAGACAGGCTCTATAAAGCCCTTGTCCATGCTGATGGGGGGGGGGGGGCAATTCAAGAAGTTTAGCACTGAATGTTCTTCATAAGCATTCCCTTTATTCTACATGTTGTTAAGAGTAAATATAGATGTGATAATATACGAAAAAACGGAGAATATTTAAGATAAGATGAAGAGTGATGCTACATAACCAAGTAGCTATAAATGTATGTGCAGCGATACATGAAAAAGGCACAGCCAAGAGCAATGCACAGCTAAACTTCTTTCAAGACCAACCTTATGGTAAGAGTAAATATAGATCTGATGTGTATAAAATGGAGGGCAAAGGAAAATAAGCTGCAGAGTGATGGCACATGAACAACTACCTGTCAATATAAGTACACTGATAAAGGAGCATGTACTTACAAGAACAATGCAGAGCTAAAAGAATTCATTGACATTGGATATATTCTACACTAATGTAACCATTCATACAGATCAGATAATTTGGAGCGAACAATTGATAAGCAAACTATCATGCATACTGCTGTCACATAATGAACCAGGTATGTATGCAAGTACAGTGATACAAGACAACAAGTACTAACAAGAGCAAAGCAGCGGGCAGCATATTTGCGATATCCTGTCGTTCTTTTCAAACCGGAATTCTTCTTCGAGAAGATTTCCTGCAAAAAAGATCCGTAAGGCACATGCGGAAAAGTAGAAGTTCAAATTGTCATGTGATTTCATAGATGCGATTACCTCATCCCGGAACGAGACCAGCGCATAACAAGGTTTTTCCATTCAATGTCTTCTAAATTTAGCATGTGAGACTTCACCGGAAATTCATTTATAGACTTGCCATCAAAGTGTGATTTCCTCGGGTAACACCGACATCGCTGCAATGCTTCCTTGAAAAGCACAAGCAAGCTTTGCTCGTCATGACTATCCAGATTGACCCTCACCTAGTTACAACAATGTAATGTAAATCATTGATGTGTTCGATCAGCGTAAAACAGGAAAATAATAACCATGAATAATAGCACTTACACGTAAGTTGGACAGAAGATGTGAAAATGGTGTTTGTCTTCACTATAATCTTCCCATGATGGGAATATATGCACATAGTCCCTAACAACATTGAAAGCATTGTCTTTTAAACTGGGAATAAATGGAATGGGGTTCCAATCTGCAGGAATTGACCGCTCTCTGCAGCTTGGGATAGGTCTTCGCCGGTGGACTTGCTGTACTTTTTTCCGAGTGGGATTTTTCTGTGGTACGGCTGGTGCTATGGCAAATGAAATCGGTATACCTTTTGGCCGGAGTGCAGGTCCTGTGTGGTGGGGCTAGTGGTGTGGCCAAGAAGTATGGGTACAGTCACTGGAGTCGGTCCTATGTTTTGTGTCACCGGGTTGTACAACCAATATAAGTGGGCGCTGTCTGATTTCTCCCAAGACCACCACGTTTTTCAAGGACTTTGCTGGTGCTCCTTCAGTTCGGCAATCACCCTCTTCCTTTTTGATGTCTGATGCACAAGAACATCATTTGAGTGGAAAAACATGGTATGACGACAGATGGAATATGTATTGATAATGGATGGGCATGGCATCTCGAGTTATATGACGAGTAGACTAAGCAGATGGTGGTGCAACAAAGTAGAAGAAATGCAAGACAACATATGCAAGATACGCACAATCAATAAAACCTTGCCAAATTAGAACAGACACCTTGATGGGTGAACAGGATGTGCCATCCGCCTTTGACTCCTCGAGGTTAGAATAGTCATTAGGATGATATTGTGAACAAGAATCAACAGGTGGGGAGCGTCTGAGTTTCATTGCTTCGAATGGCACTCAATGCCTTGGTGCCAATTTTGTAAGTCATTGTAGTGTTCCACAATATTCTTCCGATGCGCTGGATTCGATATTCACCGTAATTGCGTATAATATCTGAGAACCATGAAAACATAAATAGTTGTGAGATTATCTTTGTAATGCAGATGATATTCTAATATAGGGGCGCCCCTGTAAACACTTACGTGCTATCACTGGATTCTGATGAGAGAGCTCATGTGTGCTGTAATATCGTGCGTGCATTATATAATCTGGCACAAGTACACAAAAAATAGGCTCCAGAAGTAAGGATAGCTGGCAGATGATAGGTTCATAATATACGGTATACAGAGTTTATTGCCAAACCATGATAACAAGAGCACACAGCAACTAGGCAGATCATAGTGTACATAATAGGGTACACCATAACCACGATATATAAATCGGGAAAGTGGAACCGGCTTGAAAATACGGTGTTGTATTGCCGCTAGTAATTGAAAGCCTATCGATCACGTCTGAGCCAGCACTATCGAACATGGTAAAGAAGAGCAAGCGGATTTTGGATAATAAAATGTTGGTTGCGCAGCGCCCACACAAGATGAACCAGAGCGCATTAAGAATGCAACTCCCAATTGTCTCTTGACCATTTCAGCGGTTGGATGAAGATCCTCGTCTCCTAACCCTTCTTCTTCCTCGTCTCTTAATTCTTCCCACACGAACATCGCACGGGCCGCCGTGACCACCGCCCCACCGCCTGTGTTCCTCTGCCACCCCACCCCCACCCTCGTCGAAGTTTTCTTCATTCGGCGAGGCCCCACAACCACCCGAGCCCCTTGATCGCACTTAACTCCGGCGAGCTCTCAAAAATCGTCTCCACCGTGATTTAACTAGTGTGGAATATAAAAGGGGAAAACCATAAGCATTGGGAGTATAGTGTTGAGCGTGCCATGGCGGATCTGAAGGTGCAAACCGGACAAAGGCAACTTCGCAACCAAGACAAGAAATCGAGTAAAGCGGTGGCGATCTATTTTCTTGCTGCGATAAATAAGTTGAGCAGATACGAAAGAGTACCGCCTACGGTGTGGCGCCGTGCACGATTCTGGCGAGAATTTGATGGTGCCTTTGTAGCGATGGTGTCGAGGGCGTGGAAGCAGATCTAGGAGGGTAGACGGTGGCGGCGGGCGCGGTGGGACGAGACGGTCGTAGGAGCGGCGCCGGCAAGGTGGACGACGGCGGGGATGAAGCGAGAGGACGGGATGCAAGGATCCCGGTCCGAAGGCGTGGATGAGAGAGGTCGATCTCTTGTAATGGATGACGGCGTCGGGGTATCAACTCCGGCATGCTGGAGGAGGACGGCGGTGGATGGGGTGGCGGACGACGGCGGATGGAGGAGGGTGGGGTGGAGAGGGTGTTTTGGCGCCCACGGAGTACGAATGGGGAAAAGGGAGGTAGAGAGGAAGGGGGGAACCATGTATTCAGGGCGCGCTTGTCTCAAATGCGAGGAAATTTACAAACTTGGCCCCCGTTTCAAATTTCTACTACATCACAACAACATTAGTCGGTTGGGGATAGGACGGTAATCTCGCATACAATCAATATTTGCCGACGAGAGTTTGTTTTGGCGCCCACCGTGTATGAATATGAATCGGGGAGGAGTCGATTTCGCCGAGGGCACACCGTGTTTTGGCGCCCATCGTATGAATCCGGGTGAGAGGCGGTTACGTCACGTTTGGGTGAAATTACAAACCTACCCCTATCGAAACCTATAAAAATCTAGCGGATAGGCTTTGCATGGCAGGGATAGGCAGTAGTGATTTCCATCTTGCAGATTTTGGTTTCGGTGATTATCGCGACTTTCCCGCTTCGTTCAAATTTTGCACAGATTCGCGTTTACGTGCCAACTCAATTCGAATCCCGTTTGTATTCTACTATTTTTTCGGGCGGGATCCATTTTCAATTGGAATTACATTCTATATACATCATATCTTTTATATATACTTTCAAAAGCACAACACCATTTATACATAAATATGGTTTACAAATGGCATGATCTCAGAGTCATAAGGTTGTATCCATCAATTTGGATTTTCAAATATTTGAAACCACTTTATGTTGAAATCCAATGTATGCATTCCTCGCTAACTGTCTCCAATTAATGTGTGTTTCATGCGGTTTTTTTAACTTCTCAAACATGTATAATGTGTTTCACACACGCAACATATAGTTTAATCCCGTTTAGACATTAATTGCATATAAACCATGCATTGTTTGTAATTGAAGAATCTATGGATCACCAATATTGATAAACTATATAACATTACACGTGTGCCCAAATTCAAATGAATATGCATGTTTGATACACCAATTTGCGTTATGATATTATCGATGTCATGATCTCCAGTTTAAATATTTGAATCCCCTTTAATCCAGATATTCGTATCATATAGCTATCACTCATGCTTATATAGGATCTCTCTGGACCTATACGCGTTCATCGTCTCTCAAGCATCTCTCGTGCTACCTGTATGTCGACAATGATCTTTTATCTTCGTAATAATAATCGACTATACTCTCTCCCTGGACCTTCATCACTCTATCTCTCTCTAAGTATATCTCGCTCCTGCTATGTGTCTCTAGCTATGATTCTCCATGTGGAATCTCTTTCTCTCACACAAACACAAACCTTTGTCTCCTGGGGTCTCATTTCTCTCAACTATTCCCATGTGTGCCACTCAGACACCCCTCATACTGAGAGATGTCTTTCGCCTCCTTAGATATGAGAACCTCGACTCTTCCTCTTCAATATCTCTTTCTCACACACAAACACAAACTCTGTCTCCCATGGTCTCATATTTCTCCATTGTTCTCTTGTATGTCGCTCAAACACACACCCTCTCCCTAGAGATATCTTGTGTTCCCTCATATGTCTCTCTAGCTATCACTCTCATTGTGAAATATCTTTCTCTCTTGCAGACACAAAACTCTGTCTCTCTGGATCTCATTTCTCTCTGATATATGTTTGTATGTGACTCACATGCACCCTCTCTCTATCTCTCTCACACCCACACACATAACCCAGCCTTCTGATCCACTCGACTCCTATCTCTAACGCACACTAGCTAGCATCTTTATCTTTCTATTTATCTGTTTCTCCATCAACCTTCTTTCTCGCCCTCACTCTTGATTTCTATCATGCACACTACATATGTTTCTCTCTACATGCAGTCAAGTGCCCTCTCACACACATATATAACTTCACCCTTTGAACCACCCGACGGTCATCTCCAACACCCAAACTAACGGATGTCCCTCTAGCTAGCATCTCCATCTCTGTATCTATCTGTAGTTTCTCCGTCAACATTTCTTTCTCACACGGAGTCTTGCTTCCTATCACCCACACTATATATGTCTCTTCATACATATGCATTTATAGGTTGATCTCTTTTGCACAATCGTTGCGCTCACCCCCTCTGCTCGCCATAGATGCATGCTCCAGCCCACACCACTATCTCTTAAAGACAAAAACACATGCTCAATTGTCGGGCCTTCTTCCCTGCATTCTCACATGCATGCATATTGTCATACCGACCCGTCTCTCCCATGTCATTGATCTTATGACTTATGTCTTCTTTCTTTTATCTCGATCATGCGCGCGCACACACACACATCCCACGTATACATGTATACCTCTCACGCATGCACGTTCAAGGTCTCTATGTCTCCATACGTAGTTAATTACCCTCAATCCTAACGCCACATCGAATCGCTCTCCTCTTTTGTGCACATAACTTCCTTTGGATGGGTAAAACACACACTCACACTTAACAATCTCCTTCTAGCTAACCCCCCGCGCGCCTCTCACTCTTCCCCTATATCCCCGAAACCAATAAGACCATCCCTTTGTTTAATTCCCGCCTACATGCACCATCGATATATAGTAGTCTTCCTCGGTGTCTCTCGAACAAACACGTTCTCTCGATGTCGACTCCTCTCACGCGCATGCACCTTCTCTTCCCTCTCTACGGGCATTTTCTCTCTCACACTGCATCGTTGGTGGCCTCTTCCATACACATCACCTCTCTATAATGAAGCCATGCACACTTAAATTACATCCGCCACAGAGGACCCCGCGACACACACGCGCGCGCGCGCGCGCACACACACACGCATGCACGCACCCCCCACGCACTAAGACTCCATCTCTCTCTCTCTCTCACACACACACACACAAACACACACACACACACACGCACCCCTCCCCCCACACACACTTAGACTCCATCTCTCTCTCTCTCTCACACACACACACACAAACTAAGACTCCATCTCTCTCTCTCCTCTCTCTCTCTCTCACACACACACACACACCCCACACACACTAAGACTCCATCTCACACACACATTCTCTAGGCGGAGCATTTGTTCCTACCACCCTTCATCCAACCTTACCCGTATGATAAACAATCACCTTTATTTACTTGCATAACATGGACAGATTCCACTTTACTTTAGTAGTCAAGAAACTTATCAACTGTACCCTTATAAAAAAACGAGTTGGCGATGATGGTGTGCCTACCATCTTGTAATACGTAATCGTATGATCTATATCGACGGATAGAAAGCAAACTATGATAATTTTACAAAAGATACCCGCACCTCTCTCCACATCATTATCTCCCGCAACCTCATTGCTCAAAGCAATTAAAAAGGAATAAGTCTCGAACAATCTAGCATGCATGGCGGCCGCTGCCGCCGGCCCGGCCCATCCCCATGCCTCCGCCCATTCCGACCACCACCACCACCACGCTCCACCTCCTCGCCTTATCTCTCATCTTTCATTTTTTCGATGACATTCTCGAGATACCAGTTTTCCGATAAAATTCTCGAGATATCATTAGTTTTTACACATGGGATTACTCCTGGATGGGTCAATCACAACAGGTGTTTTGTAAAAGAATGCATATTGATGTTCCGTGCAATGCACGAGAATCTTGCTTGTAATTATATAACGCAAATCACGAGCAGGAAGTGACATTTTTTTGACACAACCACGTTAACATGGCCACGTAAATCACGAGCAGGAAGGAGAAGGGAAGCGGGCTATGGAGTAACGTTTTTTACCACAATTGAGTGCAATAATTGAGTAGTTTTGCAAACTACCATTACTACTACACCTGAAATGGTTCAAAACCTATACTCCCTTGCCAGCGTGCGCTTCCCGCGTGAAACGGTCAGCGTCGCCACAGGCGTCGATGCCGCATTAATGCCCGGCCAGAGCGGAGGCGACCTCTCACCGGCGCCGGCTTTGAAGTGGCGCGACGGCCGAGAGAGCGCCGCTTCGGTGCATGCGATCGCTCTGCGTCGAGGCTGGCCATAGGCCCTGCTTTGGATCCATGGGTTAGAGTTAGTTTGAGCTAGTTGGGGCTCAAATAGCCCTAAAGTATCCAAGCATGAGGGTTTAAATTGGAGCAAGTTGCACCGAACCCACCAAAAAAAATTATCCCACCCAAGAGGTGCTAACTGGAGATAGTTCTCATTGGGACCACTGAAAAATCACTTTTCTCTCTCCATGAAGTGCATTTATTGTCAATCTAACCCTGTCACCCAAACACCTCTTTGGCTACAGTTAGTTCAGGGTTAGTCATGAGTTACTCTAACCTCTATCTAAGTTAGAGTATCAAATAGGAGCAGTATAGGACATGCAAGTTGCTCAAAGCATACGAGCAAATTAAATGCGTGAAAGGATTTTTTTCTTTTTGAAAACGGAACGTGAAAGGAATTTTTTTAGAATGCTCTTCGCATGTCGCTAACATGTGATA
The DNA here is from genome assembly GCA_021605145.1 of Aegilops bicornis. NCBI lineage: Eukaryota > Viridiplantae > Streptophyta > Magnoliopsida > Poales > Poaceae > Aegilops > Aegilops bicornis. The sequence goes on from CM038670.1 coordinate 463,781,328, forward strand.
GCTAACCGACCTCAATAGACGGCAGAAACGCCAGCCCGCCGCACTTTGATAGAGACGAGGAGGGAGAAGCGATACAGCTCGGATTACTAGAGATAGGTGTCGCACGAAAGCCAAGAAATATGGTGATAGCGTGGGTAAGCCATGTACTAGTATGATGTAACTACACCGGGCTGCCGTGTTTCGTACTCTTCCAAATTCCACTATGGAGATGATTGGTTAATTTTATATCACCGAATAATATTAAATATTATGAGTGCAGACGCTCCACCACGAGGTTCCTTGCTCCTTCTCGGTCGTCCGGAATCTATTGTTCTTCCACTCTATTTTTTTACGTGAGCTTTGTTCATCCTTTTGCCAACACGCGAGACATCTAGCATCAAGGTGCAAGTGTTATGCAACGATCGTTCCATCTATATGAAGAACACGTGGGACTGGAACTACGAGATGGACATGTACCCGTGGAGTGGACGACTGAACCTGAGTAATGTAGCGCGAAGAAGTGAAGTAGAAAGGCACAAATGGTATGAACATGCGTGGCATACAGGGTGTGTTTGGTTGCGTTCTCGTCTCAGTATAGTTGTTCCCTCTTCATGCATGCTCAACTCAACTCCCCTCTTCATGCATGCTTCTAGTGTATTTGTGCTAAACTAGTGTGGACTCATGCATCCTCCATACACTCTACCAAACACCCAAAAGTGTAGGTCGAGAAGGGAACTCTTGGGCGGCATTTGTCTCTTACTACGTAGTACCACTAAATGTTGTACGTGCGAAGGCACGGTGATGTTATGGAGTACGTGCCTAAGTACTCTACTACTACTATATTAGTTGGAGGCACATATTAACGTTTATATTTGTTTACGTGTATGCCCCGAGACCTTCCAACTAGACGTGTCTTTCTCTCCAGGTCGCACTTTGTATCGTTCATACCACTAAGTACCACACTACGTGTGGTCTCCGACCCAGAAGTGGAAGAAGTGGAGACGCTCTACCATGCTGTTTTTTTCTGTTTGGGCTCTACCACGCTGTTCATGTCCCACTCCTTTCAGCGGCGTGTGGGACATCCAAGACGCGTGCCATGTTTGGCACCCTTCATCGTAAGAGTTGAAACGCTAGCATTCATCGTAAATAAAAATAATTATAAATCGGCGTGATACTATTTTTTGCGAACCAATCAGCGGTGATACTATACCACGCGGTTTCCTTGCTCCTCGATATCGGAAAGAATACTTCCGTTCGCCAACATGTGGGACGTCGACCATCCTGGTCCACTTGCCATGCATGCGTAACTCCAAGGAGAGTCACCCAGGTCGTCGCGCAAAGAACAATGACTAATGAGCCGTCAAATCATAGGCCCAATTCCCAGTTTGAAGTTGCTCGGACGAAGGAACCATCATGACTTCGTTGAATTCCGCTTCTTGAAGAAAACTACTATACCCGGCGATCTTGCTAGCTACAGTATTTACTCCAACAGAGGCCTCCTTTCGTTCATAGGATAGGAATATGAAAATCATAGGAAGTGAGATGACATGCATCTCAATTCCTATAGAGAAAGATATGCCATTTGATGCATAGGATAGGAATGTTTCCATCTAGTCTAGGCTAATGTCTTTGGTAATTTGCTCTAAAAACTACAGTAGTAACTAGTACTAGTATCTGTACATGCTCGTACTCGGACGCACACACACACTAACTACTAGTACTACTACTTCTCACATGCCGGCGGACACCGTCGTTCTCCTTCCGGCTTTGTCGTGACACCCCATCGTGCTTGGATCTCCGCCGACCTCTCCGCAGCAGCGCGTGCGTCCTTTTCTTTCTTGCGGTGGCGGGCCTCTCTTTTCTTGAGTGCTTTCTGACTTTTCCGCTCCCTCTGTGTGGCTTTGTCCGCCTCTTGCTCTACCGCCCATTCGGCCTTGGCATCTTCAAATTCCTCCCACATAGTTGTGAGGTCACGAGCGGCGATGAACTCGGCACGGCGGGATGCCATCACTTCCCTACCATTTTGTGTGCATTCGTGGGTGGCGAGGAACTCGGCGCGGCGGGATGCCATCGCTGCCTTACCGGTTAGTGTGCGGTGCGGTGGCATGAACGACGCTTGGTGAGAGCTCTGGGGTGGAGTGGCTGGACAACCATATAGTGCATTGGTTTGTCAAGAACTCAAGGATGCAACGGCAAGCAAATTAGGATTCCCCTTCAATCCTGGTCATTTATTACCGAGTAAAATGCATTGGCGGTCATCGAACTTGTCTTGATAGCTCACTTTGATCATTGTATACGAGATATGGTGATTATACGGTCACCGCTCAGCGTATAGCTCCGTATTTGTATGGTTGACCAGTCAAACAGTCCGCATGCGCCTCATCAGCTCGTGTTCTTTATCTATCTACGCGGGCCTACCTGTGAATGGAGAAAGAAATACTGTAAAAACCAAAATTATGCGAATGTGGGGAATCAAACCACGGACTCGTCGCTGCACCGCACCCTCATTAGCCAAATGAAAATGAAATACTTCGCGTCAGACACTCACGCTCGTGCTGTCAAAGCATGCACGTCTCCCTCTAAATCAAAGTGCTGCTCATGGCGCAACGCAAACGGCGAGCCCATCACCTGCGCCCCCTGGCATTGCCTGACATTACTGTTTATACGTTTGATGGAGGCCTACGCGAACGCCGATCATGTATTCACCTGGCTCAACACCAACGGTCATACTCAGACCGCCTTGCTCATGTATATCGTCCATCACAATGACAATCTATAAAACAGCCTAAGCTAGAGAGGGTACTATGGTAGTATGGTACGGAGTATGTACTGTCGTGAGCAACCGATCTTAGTGCCACTACACACCGAAACCCCTTCCATCGCTAGCGCCGCTTCCGCTGAAAACGGTCACCATCTCTCCGAATGTCAATGTCGCATTCACCGGACTTAACTGCAGGTGCAATTGGTGTGTCATCGACATGCGGGCGACGCCTGCTTACGCCCACATGTCGATAACTCCAAACGCATCTGTAGTTAAGTCATCCGCAGCGTCCCCATTCACGCTGATGAACCTACTCCAGCGTCAGTTATCCATCCGTCTGCCGCGGCTCATTGCCATTCGCCCGCTATATTAACTTGAGCCCCAGCTCCCAGCCATAGCCAAAGACCCACACTTATTCTCCTCCGGTCCCTTCCTTCCGTCGGCACCACTTCAACCATGGCCTCCTGGCGCTCCGAAGCTCTCTTGGACGTACTGTCGCAGGAGCAGACGAGGGACATCGGCGGCTCCGCTCTGGGCGCGCTCCAAAGCTCTATTCGACGTACTGTCGCAGGAGCAAACGAAGGAGATCGCCGGCTCCCCCCCAAGCCACACTCCGCCACCACGACCACGAAGCCGGCGCGCGTGCGCGGACACAGCCGACAGCGAGGAAGAGTAGTACATGGTAGGTTGCCACCGCTTTGGTCCTAGGAAGGCCACCGCTCCTCCACTCAGTCGATGCCAAGCTTGGTGGGATAAAAATCGGCGGCCGATTAGCCGCTTGATGGCGACGTGGAGGCGGAACTCTTCATAACCTTGTGCTCCGGAGGAGGAGGTTATCGAGGCGGATAAGGAGGAGGCAAAGGCAATGGCCTGCTTTCTCGGGTTCATGGCCGGACATGGTGGTCGGGGCCCGCGATCGCTTAGATTAGGTTTACGATGAGGTTTTAGTACGGTTTGTGCGAAATATGTAATGAATTTCATCCAGTTTATGGGAAAAGTTCTCGAAATGTAATGAATTTCATCCGGTCAATTTGAAATTTGCTTTGTTTGCACGAATTTCGTCCGGTTAGTTCATATAGTTGTCGAAAGGTATGCGGGCAGCATCGGATGGCATCCATCAGTGTCCTCGGACAGATGCGGTGTAAATTTGTGGGCGGTAGCTGGAGATGCCCTAACTATCATGCTATAATCGCTAACAATCCTCCATTATTTGGCGAGGAACAGTTATCCCTCGATCAAAATCAGATCCGTGGTGTTTTGCACTCCTCCAGCGTAAGAGTGTAAACTCTTGCTTACATAAAAATGGAGCAAGTGGACGGCATCAGAAGCACGTCATATCACTCGAACTAGCCCGCTAACGGCGGAAAGCACCGCCCTCGTCATTTTGTTACGATTTCTATCGATCGATCGTGCGAAAATGTTACGCTTCGCAAGTTCTAAAGGAAAAGGTGGCACACTTACGACTCGTACGCGTCGCACCCCCGACAGTCCGGCTCGCACGCCGCTCACCGAAGGGGACACGCGTTGTCTTGCAGTTTCCCTGACATGTGGGACTGTAATTGAATAAACCGTCGATAGCCGAAATCTAATAGCTCGTGAGCGTCGGTGAGAAGAGAGAAGCGGGGAGGAGAAGAGATCGCCTACCGCCGTGCACGGACTCCAAGAAATATACGGTGATAATGTGAGGTGGGCCATGCTTTGGAGTCCGAACGCCCGGAGCCCGCTCTCATCGCCTCGCCCTCAAGACGCCTTGACTGCCCGCATTGCATGCATAGCAAGTAGTCCCCGCTTATGTGGAGGAGAGAGAGGCATTGACAAAGTCAAGGAGTAAAAGTGGAGACAATAGCTTTCATCAAAAATAAACAATGAATACTCGTTGCTCGTCCTCTATATCGGAAAGAATACTTTCATTCGCCGACATGTGGGACGTCGACCATCTTGGTCTACCCCGGTCGTATCGCAGGCCCAACCTTTCCCAGTGTAAGTTGTTCGGACGAAGGAACCATCATGACTTCGTTGAATTCCACTTCTTCAAGAAAACTTCTTGTACCCGCATAATCTGCTACCACACGCCAAGACCGGACAAGACTGCATCATGTCATATCATCGAAACCCACTAGGCCAAACTAGCCCGCCTAGGTCATCTATTTTGGAACGGAGGAGTACGTCTCTGCACTGCTATGATTTTGTGTTGCACGTTCTTTGTACTTTTGCTACGATTTTCCTACCCTATGAACCAAATGAGGCCTAAATGTATGTCGACTATTGTCTGATCGATCGCTAAGCCTACAATTTTAGGAGCTAGGGCTATTGTTCGATCGACGAGGGATAAGTATAAGCGTACCACGAGCTCATCAGCCCCAACGTTTCTCTTCGGTGAGTGTGTTTTGCAAGTACTATAGCTCGCATAGTAGCTAGCCTACTAACACCAAGAATCATCAAAAAATCCCTGATGATATGATATACAGTTCAAAATTACATCTAAGCATGCCATATATTACGTCAAAAGCTGGTGAGGATACATCTGTTTCCATAACTTGGAGATGGTCGCATGATTCATCGCATGATTCACTATCGAACAAAAGTAGCAAGATCCGCCCACACAAGACAGTGCACTAGCCCTAAGATGGTTTGATAACACACATTGTTCTGGTAATTAAACATAGGGCAATGCAAAATACCCTGAAGGATTAGCGCGACCAACTATTTCTTGTCATCGATCTCTCGGGCAATGACCACAAAGACGGACGGCATGGGAATCGATTTACAGGCGATGTCCACAGATCGACCGCGACATCGAATCGATCTGGGGCGATGTCCACAGGATGGACAACGACATCGGAATCGATCTCCGGGGCGATGCCAACAGGACGGGCCACGACATCGGAATCATCAAGGACAACCACCGGCCCCTGCACAACCCTAACATATTAGCAAGCACATTGCAAATAATCAAAAAACAAGCACATTGCAAATAATCAAAAACCACAACTATGGTAATAAGCCATTATTTTTTACCTTGTGCAACTCACCAGGGGATCTCATCCCGCCGGTGGCCATCTCCTCGTCCTCGATGGGGGCCGAATACTGCTTCTCAACGGCGACTATCTCCTCAAACTCGGTCTTTGGCCTCACATAGGTGGCAATCAGAGTTCCTGGGGTAGGCACGGTGGGGCCCTTGCTGTTCTTCCAACTTTCTTTGAGGAGTTCGTCCGCCAACGTCCTCAACTCTTTGGCGGTGCTTGTTTCTTGGAGTTCTTCGTCTCCATGGGTTGGCCCGCCAACATGGTCAACTCGTTGGTCGGTGCTCGCTTCACGGTGATCGCTGTCTCCGATTGGGTTGTCCGCCGACAACTCTTTGCCTAGTGCTCCGGGATCCATCAATGAACCGACAAACAAAAAGCAATCGAAAGGTAACCACAACCGCAATGAAAGCGGGAAAAGAATAGGATGTGAGAACTGCCGGTGCTTCGCAAAAGAAGATTATTGGAATGAAAATATAGCAGCATAACTGATTCGCCCACCTTTCCTTCGTCGATAGAGAAGAAAAATGGCGAAGTGAGTAGCACAGGTGAGGTTTTCTTCAAGAAAGGGAAGAAAGGGCTTGAACGAGCGTTTCAATGAAATGATGGTTGCTTCGTCCAGTCCAACTTGGATGCCACCTCACCACTGCTGGTAAAGGTGTGGGTTTTGTGATATGACGGGTCATGACGGCCACACCGGGGTGACAGGTGAGTCTCGACTATAGCACCTCACTGTGATTTGGTGGATGGCATGCGGGCCCGGATGCTTTGAAATGTCCCGCATGTAGATAGAGCGGCTAGTTATATAGGAGTGCTCAATATTGTGCACCGCAACCAAGGCGGAGAGGAAAACGAGAGAACTACGTAATTAATGCATGAGTTTAATTAGGGTAGTTTTGTAAAGTACGAGATACAAGACATTCCTCCAATCGCAAAATGCCTTGGTTCATGAGATTTGAGATTTGAGCCCTATAAACCGGAAGGGAGGGGGTATTGCACACGGTGTAGTCTAGTCACTTGTTGAAATCTCTAGAAAGGCAAATACTCCTTTCCGGTTTACATGTCTATACTACTCTCTTCGTCTAGGTGTGTAAGTCATCTTACGAAAACCAAATAGTCCCAAAACACTTAGGCGCGATGCATTAATTTCTACCTTGTTTCTTGTTTCTTGACATACGTATCATCCAATAAGAGATGAGAGGTGTGCATGCTTTTAATGACTTGCAATGGCTAGTCCATTGCATGGAATGCTATTAATTAGCAAATAAACATTGGTGACCCCAGGAGGAAACGGTGCTAATGGCGTGGACCTATGCAGAATGAGTATCAACCAATGGATAATGGAGTTTAATTGTTAAACAATAGCAATTTTGTCTCATGCAAGAGCCTGGCTAGTACTCCAAGGAACCGCACCACGCGAGCGTTCGCAACTGCCACGTTCGGTTTGCGCTTGGCTCTTCGCCTCTTCGAGAAGACGAACAATGATGTTACTCCTACTTCTATAGTATCGAATCCACTGCTGCATGTCCGTCCACCTCGTGCGGGAGAGATAGCGTGTAGCGAAAGCTTCTACTTGCTGCTCTTGCCTTTGCGTCTATGACAGGTGGGCCCAACAGGTGGTTGGCCCACCTGTCATGCAACCAAAGGCAGGTGCAGTTAAGGCACTGGAGCTCGTCCGCGAGGGAGAGGGTGTCGTAGTAATCAAATTTCTCGGTCTTGTATGAGTTGACGCGACACATCAAAGCACTGCACTCAATAAAAGTCTTTTTACACATTTCAAATGGGTTACTTCGTATGTAGGAGTAGACATATTCTGCTTCGTATGTAGTCACTTGTTGCAATCTCTAAAAAGACTTATATTTGGAAACGGAGGGAGTACTACGCATGCATGCATGCCGTGACTTTCCTTTTGATACTTGCATGTGTTGATTTTATGCACCTTGCCAAATTTTGACTATAAATTTAACTAACCAAATTGTCATGCATGTCACAAAAAATTACGGGGCTGTTTGGATTGTGACTATGTTTGTCTTAAGTTGCCACATTATTTCCCCCACACTTGCCACACTTGCCTAACCTGAGTTGCTCAAATTGTTAGACACAGTTTGGCTTGCCTAAGGGAATTTTGCCACAATTTTTGTGTCTATGACATGTGGGGTTCACTGCTAATAAAAAAAATCTTGTCTTAGGTGTGGCTAATAAAAAAGACTTATATTTAGGAACGGAGGGAGTAGAAAATATAAATAATAATGCATGTTGGGGCAACCCACGTTTCCGCTAATTTTAGTCAGGCTTGTTCACAATTTTTACGAGGGGTGGTTGTTCATTTAATGGAGGGACTTGTAGTACCAGACTTGAACGATACAAAGTGCGACACGGCACACCGTAACACCACTTGGAACAAGCGGGTAGCTATCTCAAAAACAATCAACAACTAAAAAAACCGTGACACGGCATGTAGTAGTACACAATTTTAAACGATTGTTTTGATGGAGTGAAAAGGAAAACTACCCCACTACTTATATATAGGCTGGAGCCTCCAGCTTGCTTGCTAGGGCTGCTCTATTCACACACACTCATCCTCTCCAGATCTAAACAAGATAGGGGTAGTAACACTGTCTTTCTCCCTTCAGAAAACACAGGCTTTCTATACTAACCACTGGTTACAGATCCGGACTTATCCCCCTCCGCCCGGTGAAGGGAGGAGGGGCAGCGTTTAGGCCGTCGTCGACAGCGAGGAGGAGACCCACGGCCCGGCCGCATCATTATCTCGGCGGCGCCCGGCTGGAGGTCCTCCGATCCCTTCGTTGCGTTTCACAGGCGGATCGGCCTCCCACCGCCCACCTATGCACATCCCGACGACCTTCGTGTATATCTTCATTCAAAACTGCCTTAGCTCTACTTCCCCATTTCGCTACGTCATTGCATGTGCATCATTTTCTACCTCTCAGCCCCTCTCGATCGGATGGTCCAACGTCACATATTTTTTCTTCTATTGTTAGAGGTAAAGCTACTTCATGGAGTCGAATCTTGTACCGGGTTCAAACAAGAAATAAAGTGGGGGTGGGGAATTTAGTATGTACATCGGACTTGGTACAAACAGGAAGGAAAGGGGTGAAAGTAGTACAGACTGGTCATCCAACCGTCTCTTGGTCGAAAAAGGAAATATAGGGTAACGCTGTACAGTGGTATGACCAGGACTAGATTTGCTATCCACACATAGGAGTAGGTGGCTAGAGTGAACAAAAATGGGACCAACCCGGATATGTTTCTTGGATGTTTGTTTCTCGGGGCAACAAACTATGAATCACCACTTTATGCCCCCTGTTTACGTACATGGTCTTTGGATCTTTGGTGCACCCACCGTCCCAAATTGTTCTTAATCTAATGTCCTCGGTAAAATGAAGCCATGCCACCGTTATAAGCCATGACAAGTTTAGCCAAATGTTTTTGCCTGTAATTGTTTGAGACTCTAACTGTTTCCTCTGTGCCTTTTGTGCAAACAGGGATATCTAATTCACACAATTCTTGTTGTGACCTTTTGGTGCACTGCACAAAACTCTTCTTAAAAGAAGTGACTTTTGTGCTGTTTAACTGGAATGTCAGAATGGAACAGTTGGTTCATTTTGGTGGAACTGCACAAAGGGAGATATGTGTTCCAATCCTCATCATCCATATTGGCGCCATAACCTTCCTATAGGTAAGAATGATATTTAATGCATGTGTTCATCTCTATTTTCCGACTGCCATGAGAAAATAATGCTGTTTTTACTAGTACACTTGTACTCCCTCACTGACAAAACCAATTCTGAATTAGAAGGCCAATCATGTACTTGGTTTCACCAACTGCGAGGAGAAAGAGAAACAGAGCATGAAGAGGAAGAAGAAGAAGAATAAACAGTGCCAAGGCGATCTTGCTGAAGCCAGAGGCCTCAGTCGAGGCCATTCAAGGGCTCCGGCAACGACTACCTTACATGAGAGACGATCCTCCAGGGAGCCCTTCCACTTCTGCTATCTCACTTAATTAATTAGGAGTACTTAAGTACCACTAATTTATTACTACCTAATTTTCCTGTTGGAGTTAAACAAATCTTTAGTAGGACCCTGTGCTGAATCATGTACGTGTGTATGTTTGTCTATGGAGGTGAATCATGTGGTGGAGCAGGGAGGGAATATTATTAGTGTCATGACATAATAGTGCTATTGTTTTGCATGTCAATTTATTGCCATTGGTTCAATGAGGCAATGTTTTATGCGTATTGTCCATCATGAATTTGATGCTACTGTTTGAGTAATATGCTAATGTCTTCCTATCCTTTCTCACTAAGCTAATGAAGGTTTCACCTTGTTCCTACTTGTGCAAACAGAGATCATGTTGTGCCAATCATACATTTGAGTGGAACTACACAAGACAATACAATGAACTGTATCCCAGCCCGATTGCTTTAACTCTGCTTGGAAGTTCTTGATAATCTTTCGATATAATCCCAGCACTGGTAAACAAGAGTGATTTCAACCATACATTTGAAGTGCACAAAAATATATACTATTGTGTGATTCCAGTGAGTGCTTTATCATCTCTTATGGGACTACACGAATAAGCTTTTTTCTCAGGTTGGTACAGCCTAAGGCCTTCATCCATATTAGTTTCTTTGTCATCTCTATTTGTATCGTGCTACTGTCATGAGAAACTCCTTTATCTTTGCACGTTAAAGTTTTGCCACCTATGATAAATGGCAATGCTTTGAGTGTTGAGTTGAGCTAATTGGCACTGATTAAATAAACTAATATCTCTCTTTAAGCAAGACTACTATGTTGCTAACTTTACCCATTAAGATAATGAGGGTGTTTCTATTTGTTAGTGTATGTTTCATCAACTAGTCCCACTATTACAGTAACCTCACTCTCTCAATATATGTGCCAACAGGGATGCTCGATTTTGGTGGAACTGCACAAAAACTTTGGGTGCTTCATTGCCTCGACAGCCTTCCGTCCTTTCCCTGTCGATCGCCAATCTCCGCTTGCTTTCTTCCTTTCTTTGTCGATCGCTTGGCTTATCTCGGCTTCCAAATAAAGGAAATAGTAATTGATATGCTACCTCACACAAAGTTGGTACTGGTCTTTATCCTGATTATTGTGCCTGTCATATGTATTGGTAATTTGGTATTGTGCTACTGTTTGCCAATTTCATAAAGGAGTAATTTGGAGCCTGAACTTCATGAGCAAATCATTACATCGGGTGATTTTAGTAGAACTGCACAAAATGATTAGATGGGCAGGTACTTATGCTGCTGCTATGTACTCCAAAGTTCACTCAGACAACCAGATCGACTATGGAAGCAAAACTCACAGCATTAGACACATCATGCGTCGAAGCAGAATGGCTTCAAGAGCTTTTGATGGATTTGCCGGTGGTTGATAAACCAGCGTTGGCTGTCCTTATGAACTGTGACAATCAAACAGTGATTGCCAAGGCTAAGAGTTCAAAGGACAACATGAAATCCACAAAGCACATAAGAAGAAGATTGAAATCTGTCAGAAAATCAAGAAACTCCGAAGTAATAGCATTGGATTATATCCAGACGGCTAAGAATCTGGCAGACCCTTTTACGAAAGGGCTATCACGGTTGATGTTGACAAGAAGTGCCTATATTCATTCGAGTATCAACCGGCGTCAACCAATTGTCAAACTCCAAGTATTAGGAGAGTGAACGCCAAAAGTATTGCTTGGTGCATAGCCCGGAAAAACGCAGTCCAGTCTTTGATCCCAACTTGTGCCTTTTGGTTATCGGCACATATGGTAGCGAAATATATGGCATGGAGTCTAAAGATTCCGCAAGTTGGTTGACGCGTATATTCATCTGGCACTTAATCAGTCTGCACACCAAGGATGCTCCATTTCAGTTGAACTGCACAAAAAATTTGGGTGGTTCATTTTCTCAACCACCTCCTTTCTCGTTTGTAATGTAGAATTTTAGCGAGATACATGACCAAGATGAGCCAGTAAACTAGTTGGATGAAAGTAGTGGCCAAGTTGCTCAAACCTCCCTCAGCACGAGGCCACTATTTGAGGATAAACCTACAAGCAAAATTCAGATTGTCTGTGCTGCCTCTTATGTACTCAAAAGTTTACTCGTACAAGAACTAATTTTAGCAAGAAGTACCTCCAATTGAACACCATTTACCATTCTGTACCCTAGGTAATTAAAGTTTGTCCATGGATCATATTGGCTGTGATCTCAATCATTTGGATGCATAAACATACTGAACATGTGTATATCTGAATCTTTTTGTGAATTATGTATGAATATTGTCGTGTGATCTATCAATCATTTGGATGCATAGATATGCTGAGCTTGTGTATATATGAATCTTTTGAGTTGTTGATAGTGAATGTTGGCTATGAATATGAACGTGTCCTGTGAACCTGAGTTTGATATGAATGTTTACCTTTTCTGTTGTATTTGTGTGTGAACTTGTTAGTATGCCTTCTGTGGGGTTTAACACGCAGGTCTCTTATAAAGTAATGTTGTGTCCAATTTATGTTTTCCCTTCTAACCACATTATATATATTTATATTATTACTATTACCGTATATTTTATAGAGACTTATATATACATTATAAAAACATCCCACGTGTTATTAACTTATAAAAGTAAATGTTTAACGGAAAATCCTGGTTGTTTTTGACTCACGAGCAAGGAAAATCCTGGTGATTATGCGTACAAAAGCTTGCAAAGATTTTAAGGACCAATTTAATAATAACGCTCATTTTTATTTTGAGCAATAACTCGCTAATTTCTTAATTATATATATATATATATATATATATAAATGTGACTCTACGTTTTATTCTTTGATATTAATTGCTCCATCTAAAATAACATTATATATATATATATATATATATATATATCTATATATATATATATAACGAGCCCACCTAATACGTGTATTTCAAGGAAGTGCAAATGGGCTGGGATTTCTTAGAAAATATAAATGGGACTGATTGACGCGAAATTATTTGTTCACCCAGCCCAGCAAATGGACTGTACATTCTAGAAAACATGGGTTAAATATATGCCACATTTTTGCAGGCTGACATGTGGGCTAATAGGTCAAAGCCTACGCAGGGCGTTGTCAACTTGGTCAACAAATGATTGTGTCATCCACGGCCATTGGATTTATATCCAACGGCCGGCATGCACCTTCAATCTCTCGTCTTCTTCCTCCAAAGATCGCTGGACCGCTGGTCCGGTCTCCGTGACTAAGCGGCTCTGCTTAGCATGCATCGTTGCGGCGCTACCCCACCGCCGGCAGGCTATCCCTCCACCCTCGACACCTCCTGTTATTCTCCACAGACTACAGCCCCACGCCGCAATGTAACCAGTTATAACGCTTCTCCTCCTCTCAATCTGTGACTCCACCGCGCGTTTTCCCATCTACGAAGTCGTTCCGTCCCGGGGCCTCGCCGTCGTCTAGCGCCTCACTGTGTTCGGTGCGGCGTGGTCAACAAACGAGTCATCGGAAGAGGACTGTACGTGGAGAGCCTGACGGCTGGGACCCACGAGGTCCATAGTCACACGCAAGGAAAGTTCCTCCTTATTAAGTTGAAAAAGAATGTTTCCTCCACCTAACAGCTGGGACCCGCCAGCTGTATCTTCGCACGGAAGGAAGTGCCTCCTTGTTTTGCAAAAACAATTATTCATCCCGTTGACAGCTGGGACCCATCAGATTTGGTGACTGACTTGTGGGCCTGCTAAGCGGACGTGTACACACGGCTTTGTCAACTTAATCAACAAATGATTTTAGCAGCTGGACCGTTGGATGTTAATCCAACAGTCGTGCTCCTTCTTCAACCTCTGTTCTTGCTCCTGTCTCCCGTGCACCACGGCTGTGCTGCCGCGCACCCGAACCAGTGAAGTTTCCCACTCGTCTCCATCTGCGACTCCACTGCCCCATCTTCCCCATCTCCGGGTCGTTCGAGTCTGGGTGCGCTCGGCACGGTGTGGTCAACGTGGTCAACAACCGAGAGTCATCGGAAGATGACTGTACGTGAGAGGCTGACAGTGGGGACGCACCATGCCCATGGACGCATGCATGCAGCGGAACGCGGTGAGGTCAACGTGGTCAAGGAACGACTTCCATTGGAAGTATACCGTACGTGGAGAGTCTCAGCTGGGTCCACGGCCGCAGCAAGTAAGTGCCTCCTTATTACGTGGAAAATAATGGTTCCTCCAACTGACAGCAGGGACCCACTCGACGGGCCACCGTATTTTGCGAAAAAAAACATTTGCCCCCTGACTGCTGGGACCCACCTGACGGGCCACCGTATTTCGCGAAAAAACGTCTCCCCGCTGTCAGCTCGGACCCACCGGAAAATGAATACTCCCCCTGCTAGCTGGGACCCACCTTGGTGGGAGGCTGACTTGTGGGCCTACAAAGTTGACGGGGACGAAGGGCTTTGTCAACTTAGTCAATATGAACGATTCTAGCTCCAGTGACCGTACGATGTCCATCCAACGGCCGTAGTGCTTCTTCAACCTCTGGTCTTCTTGCTCCAGCCGTCCAAACCAGCGTCGGTCGTGCCTCATGCTCCTGCCTCCCGTGGCCGGCTGTGCTGCCGCGGAGGCCTCACCGCCCCATACTATTCCCACCGCTGGCCAGGCCCTGTGGCGACAGCAGCCTCACACCGCAGCCGAACCAGTGAACCCTCGTACTCCTCTCCGCGCGGGCTTCCACTGCCGCGTCTTCCCCGGCTCCGCGTCGTCCCCTTCCTAGGCCTCGCCGTCGTCCACCACTGTGGTGCTCTCCGCGCGGCGTGGTCAACGTGGTCAAGGAACGACTTCCATCGGAAGAGTACTGTACGTGGAGAGGCTGACAGCTGGGTCCATGGCCACAACATAGTTTTTTTGTTATTTGCCAAGTAAGTCGCTTTGTCAGGCCTATTGGGCTGCAAATCTTTCAAGACGAGGATAGCTTTCATTTGGCTGGACGAGAAAATGGCCCATCAGTAATGAGAAATGGGCTGTACATTTCTAAAACACATCAAACCGGCAATTAGTTTCAAATATCTTTTTTTCATTTCGAGATTTTAAATTATGTTAATTTTTATGCGTGGAGAATTTGTTAGATTTTATATTGATATACATTTATTTTTAAAATCAGTTTGAATGTGAGTCGAAATTTCGGGATTAAAAACAGTTCAGACCGCTTTTGAAATATGCAAAATTTCGTATAATTTTTAACCGTGTAGCCGCAGTATGGGCTGTAATGCTAACAAAAAGAATATGGGCTCCAAAAAAACCTTAAGAATTAGCAAATGGGCTGTAAATTATTAGAAATAATGGCAGATGGGTTGTATGCTGTTTTCCACAGATTTGAGGCTTTCATAAAAAAAGGTTGACGCACAAGCAGTGACTATTGGATGGCCATCCAACGATCGTCGTGCTTCTTCAATCTTTGCTCTTCCTGCTCCAGCCGCTCAAACAAGCGCCGGCGGGACTGCCTGCTCCCTCCTCCCCGCGGCCGGCTGTACTGTCGTGCAGGCCTCACCACCCCACCGTACTCCCATCGCTGGCCTAGCCATCCCTCTACTCACCCACACCTGTTGTTATTTTCCGGCGATGGTAGACGAACCAGTAAAACCTCGTTCAGTCGTACTCCCCTCCGTGTGGGAAACAACTGCTGAGTCTTCCCTGCCTCCGTGTCGTTCCCTTCCTAGGCCTCGACGTCGTCCACCGCCCTGGTGCTCTCGGCGCGGCCTGGTCAACATGGTCAACGACCGACATGCATCTGAAGTGGACTGTACGTGGAGAGGACGACAGCTGGGTCCACGGCCGCACGCAAGGAAATGTCTCCTTATTACGTGCAAAATAATGATTCCTCCACCTGACATCAGGGACCCAACGAAAGGGCCTCTGTATTTCACGAAAAAAATGTTACCGCCGCTGACAGGTCGGACCCACGAGCTATATCTTCGCATGCAAGGAAGTGCCTCCTTATTACGCACAAAAAAATGAATACTCCGCCTGTTAGCTGGGACCCAGTATAGTGGCAGGCTGACTTGTGGGCCTACTAAGTTGATGGGGACGGAGGGCTTTGTCAACTTAGTCAATATGCACGATTCTAGCTCCAGTGACCGTACGATGTCCATCCAACGGCCGTAGTGCTTCTTCAACCTCTGGTCTTCTTGCTCCAGCCGCCCAAACCAGTGCCGGTCGTGCCTCGTGCTCCTGCCTCCCGTGGCCGGCTGTGATGCGGCGGAGGCCTCACCGCCCCCTACTACTCCCACTGCTGGCCAGGCCACCCCTCTACTCACCCACACCCCCTGTTATTCTGCGGCGACGGCAGCCTCACACCGCAGCCGAACGAGTGAACCCTCATACTCCTCTACGCGTGGGCATCCACTTCTGCGTCTTCCTCGGCTCCGCATCGTCCCCTTCCTAGGCCTCGCCGTCGTCCACCGCCCTGGTGCTCTCGGCGCGGCGTGGTCAAAGTGGTCAAGGAATTGCTTCCATCGGACGTGGATCATGCGTGGAGAGGCTGACAAATTGGGTCCACGGCTGCAGCAAGGAAGTGCCTCCTTATTACGCCGCAAAATAATTATTCCTCCACCAGACAATGGGACCCACCGGACGGGCCACCGTGTTCGCGAAAAAACAATTCGCCCCCTAACCGCCGGGACCCACCAGCTACATCTTCGTGACGCAAGGAAGTGCGTCCGCAAAAAAACGATTCGCCTCGACCGCTGGAACCCACCAGCTACATCTTCGCACGCAAGGAAGTGCGTCCGCAAAAAAAACGATTCGCCCGACCGGCCGGGACCCACCAGCTACATCTTCGCACGCAAGGAAGTGCACGGCGATACCGGGACCCACCTGGTCGAAGCGTACGTAGCGTTGTCATTCTGGTCGCGAACGTGTACGTACATACTGGTCGATGTATAGGCGCGCGCGTGTCGTAGATGTAGAGGCGCGCACGTGTCGTAGTAGAGGCGCGCACGTAGCATGTACACGTACGTACAATAGCGAGGGTGCAAGAAAGAAAATACGGCCACATACGTACATACGGGCAGGGTCTCGAACGCCTACTCGCGCATACGTACATGGCTGGGTCGGAACGGAGAAACAACATCATCGTCGTGTTCATGGGGAGCCAACCGGCTGGGTCGGAACGGAATGCATGGTCGTGTTCATCGGGAGGGCTTGGACGGAACAGGTGATGGAAACGAGGCCTGGCGTACCGCACAACGGAGAAAACGGCCTTGTGTTCGACCGGCCACGTTTGAAATGGGGGTCCTGTTGATCGGGAGGGGTGTGGCGTACCGCAAAACGGAGGAAACGGACCTCCTACGGTCAAAACGGGGGTCCTGTTGATCGGGAGGGGTGTGGCGTACCGCCAAACCGAGGAAACGGACCTCCTACGGTCAAACGGGGTCCCGTTGATCGGGAGGTGTGGCGACCGCAAAACGGGACTCCACGGATACCGTTTCATCTCCAACGTCGACCTCCTCCAGCCTCCACGGGCTACCGTCGACCTCCTCCAGCCTCCACGGGCTCCTGTTCATCCAGCCTTCACCGCGCGCTACTCCACCGGCTCCTGTTCAACCACCCCTCCACGGGCACCCCTCCACCGCCTACTGTTCGTCCAGCCCTCCACACCACGGGGTCCTGTTCAACCACCCCTCCACGGCCACCCCTACACCGCTTCATCGCTCATCCAGCCCTCCACACCACAAGGTCCTGTTCAACCACCCTCCACGGCCACCCCTCCACCGTCTCATCGCTCATCCAGCCCTCCACACCACGGGTCCTGTTCATCCAGAGGCAACGCCACCGCTCACCGCTCATCCAACCCCCCCATAACGCTCACATCGCTCATCCAATCGATCGGCTTGATTAGCAGCAGTGGCGAAGAATCGCTCCATCGGGTTCGATTAACATCCATCGATCGATCGCTCGGTTTACGTAACGCATAGTTCGCGGTGCAATCGCCGGGTTCGATTAGAGCCCAACGCCTCGCTTCGGGTTCGATTAGAGCCAATGCCTCGCATTAGCGCCAGACGTCTGAGAGAGAAACGCACATCGCTTGGCCCCGACCTCCCACCGTAACAGGTAACTCCCCGAAATTTTCCTCCCTCTCGCTTCTACCACGGTTTTTCCGTCATGGACGGCCCAAAGAATGTCATGCAGCTGCGTCTCCGGCCCGCCCAGGACGAAAAGCCCATTTTCTGTCATGATTTTTTGTCATAGAAGTAGGAGCCCACCACATCTATGATGATACTTGTCACAATTATCGTCATAGAAGTGTCATATGTAGGACAGCATTTTTTTTCGTTCGGCCCAAAATGTCACGGATGTGTCTTTTTTTGTAGTGTAAGAACCGTTAGATCGGCATCCGACAGTGTTAGTTTTGCCATGTCATTTAATAGAACAACCACTCCTCCTACACACAAATCTTCCACGTGAGTGTTAGCAACTGCCGTATGCTCCCTCCGTTCCAAAATGCAGTGCATATAACTTTATTGAAAATTTGAACCTCGCAAACTTTTACCAAGTTTTCGTGTACCAAATTGCACATGTAGAATACCTCAGATATATCATTTCATTCATCTTCGAGAGGTAACTATAAAGATGGGGGAGGAGTCTACAAAGAAAGACCATCGTATCACCTGCAGCAATTTCAACCATCCTTTGGTGTGGAGGAATATTATAGGAACTCTATATGATATGATTTTTATAGGATTTTTTCCTTTAGAGCCAATTGGTTCATAGGAATAGATTCATATACTCCACATTTCAAAGGAAATAAACATGATATCATTTCTAAAGCTTTAGAGCCACTTGGTTCATATGAATGGATTCCTATACTCCTATAATTTCAAAGGAAAATAAACATTAGATATATTCAATAGAAAAGTTCCTATGATATGAACCAAATTACATCTCTTTTCTAATCCCACCTTATAGGAATTGAGATACATGTCATCTCTAGATTCAATAGAAAAGTTCCTATGATGTCAACCAAATTACATCTCTTTTCCAATCCCTACTCATATGAATTGAGATAGTCCATGTCATCTCTTTCCCTACAACTTGCATGTATACATCTCATATTCCTAAATAGCTAGTACAACCCACTAGTAGCTTTTTTCCAAGACATGCAACTATGGCACAAGAACTATATAGTGTGCGAATAACTTGAAAGATGGTCGCTGGATGAAGCTAATCCGGTAGTGCAGAGATGGCAAATCCAAGCACTATTGGCCGTTGGATATCATCAACATTCCACCAGATCTGCCACGTGTAAAATTTAGAAGACTCCATGGTTGAACTTAAGCATAATGCACAAACGTCAAAACACATGCACTTCTCCTATGTTCTAGAATCTTCCGTATCATAATTGATTTTTTTTCTAAATGAAGTGCCATTATTTGTTTTTTACTTTATGCTTTACAATGCACAACCCCATGAATCTTAAACATTTTTATAAAACTAATTGATTTTGAATGAGATGAACTATAAGAACTAAACGAACATCTACATCATGCATATATGACTCAAAGCTTTACATGCTATAGTGTGTATTTATTCATAATTTGGTTTCAAATCTCATGCGTTCAATGCATGTGTACCTTACTAGTTTTGAGTAGAGTAGCAAATTTCACGCTGCCCCGGGTATATCAAAATGCGATGTAGCGACCCGACCTCGGATGGTCAAGTCTACGTTTACGTGTCATCCCCTGGATCGGTAATGCCTTGACACACCACGATTACTCAAGGATTTATAACGAGTAGCAATCACACACTTATTACATCGAATGTCTCAAAGAGAACTTATTGCAATAATATGGTCAAGGCCATCTAATGTGATAACAGCGGAAGGATTGGAAGATAAAGTGAGTCCATCAACTCCAACGGCATAACTGAGCTGCACGACAACGACCTACAATCCTTACTCCTCGTCTGAAAAGTCCGCAACATAATACTTTGCAGCCCGAGAACGGGTCAGCACATGGAATATGCCGCAATGTAACACATAGAGTAATGAAAGAATAAGCTATACTACATGCATATATGGCTGGTGGAAAGCTCTATGGTTACAGCTTTGCGAAAAAGCCAATTTTTCCCTACCTCAAAGGAATAAATTTTAATTTAACTATCATGGTGGTTGAAACATCATTGAGAAGGTATAACCCCAACTCAATGATCCCAATTAAAGTGATTAACAACCCATCAAAATTAGTTAAGAGTGTTGAGATACATGTGAATACTCAAGTACTAGATACTCAGAATTGTCCATAACCGGGGACACGGCTAACCATGATTAGTTTGTACACTCTGCAGAGGTTTATGCACTTTTCCCCACAAGACTCGATCGCCTCCGTTGGTTTCTCGTGACCGCATGGTGTTTGAGAGACGGATGACCGAGACACGATCTTTCGTAAACATTAACTCTCTACTCGGATAGATCATACCAAACCTATAAAACCCACTACCTGCTGATCTACCTCTTCGAGAGCTTCACGTAACTTACTCAACTATGCTAGAGCCCATAATAGCTTGTGGCTGCACACGGAAGTTTCTAGCATGAATAATCTCAGTTTTGAGCCTGGGTGGCGGTCCATAGGAAGATCACACGGGTACCCCAGGATTTCCAAAATAAAACAGACAACACCGGGTTCCCTGTGTGCCTCAATCCACCCAGATGTGTATTTAAGTTGCCACCTTAAAGTAAACCATTAATTAATAATCTCACATCTGTCGTGAATATCTCTCAAACCCAAACCACGCCTCACGAGCATAGCATGACATTATAAGCATAACGTAGAAGTAACTCCCAAGGGTTTGAAAGTAACAGGCAATAGGTTCCTACCTCATCATCTACTTCCCAACCCACAATTTAATGACATCCTAATCATGCAATGTTTGAGGGTTGAGCTAATGCATAAAACTGGGTATGAAAAGGTATGATCAAGCGTTACTTGCCTTCTTTGACGATCCGTGAATCCTAGAGACTCTTAGTAACACGCTTCGCACTCCGGAAATTCTATCGCAAGCAAACAATACATACATAAGTAAACAAGCAAAGATGCACAAACGAAACTTCAACTAAAAGAGGTTGACCGGAGAGTCCAACTTAAGAACTCCGGTTTGCAAAAAGAATCAAACCATACGGAACAACAAAACTCAAACGGCGAAAGAAATAGGGTCCATTTACTAATCTGAACTAGGGTCAAATTTTACAGAGATAAAAACTGGTTTAAGTTGGTTATTCGGAAAGAGGGTTTCGATATGAAACTCCAGGCGCTTGAATTGCCTGATTCCGATAAACGAGCGAAAAGATAAACAAGTTTGAAAATTGGATCAGAAATCGCGATCAGAATAACCGCGGAATAAATCTGATAAAAGAAAAGCGACGAATCGCTAAACGAACGAAAGTTCGTTAACAGAAACTAAACGGTGAACGCGCTCTTTAGAACGAACGGACGAACGGCCGTTTGCTAAATAAATAAACCGAATAAATAAACCGATCTATATAAAAAAACGATCTAGGGTTTTAAAAAAACCGAAGGGTTTTCTTAAAAAAAACCGACGGCGGGGTCGGGTACCTCCGGCGCAGCGTCCGTGCGGGGCGGCGGCTCCGCGGGTTCCGGGTAAGGCGGCAAGGGCAGAAGCGGCGGCTCGGCGAGAGAGGCGGCAACGCACGGATCGGGCTCCGTCTGCTCGGGGCTCGAGCTCGGCGGGTTTCGGCGGCTCGGGTGGTGGCGGGTGGTGGTGTGGCGGAGGGGCGGCGGCGGTATTTATAGGAGGGCGGGGCGGCTTGGGAAGGGGCGGCGGCTCCGGCTTGGGGAAGGGGCGCCGGGGTGGAGTCCGGCTCGGACTCGCCCTCGGCGTCACGTCTGCCGCCACGGCGGGAGGCGGCGGGCGGGGCGGGCTTGGCTCGGTGGCCTTGACCCGATCGGTAGGTCCATTTTTTAAAACATTCCGCCGAAAGAAAAATTCCTAGAAAAATAAATAAAAATCTAAAATTCCAAAACAAGTTTTCTCCGTCTAAATAAAATATTTAGAACTAGAGGAACTTTTCTTGGCCCCTAAAATGCAACTTTTTAAAGCGTGCAAATTTTTCTAGGGCAAATAAAATTCCAAATAAAATCAAATAAAATCCCAAAAATGATTTTAACATTTTTCCTCCGTTATTTCAATTATTTTGGAGAAGTCATATTATCTCCCTCATTTATTTATTTAAAATGAAATAGTTTTCGGAGAGAAAATAATTAAAATCCAATATCCTCGCTCTTTCATTATTTGATAAAATTCAAATATGAAAATCGAAAAAATCCCCAACTCACTCCGAGGGTCCTTGAGTTGCTTAGGATTTTTCGAGGATGGCAAACGAATATGCAATAAAATATGATATGCAGGGATGACCTATGTATAACATGCCAAATTGAAAATTTGGGATGTTACAAACCTACCCCCCTTAAGATGAATCTCGCCCTCGAGATTCGGGTTGGCTAGAAAATAGGTGCGGATGGTCCTTGCGAATATCGTCTTCTCGCTCCCAGGTGGCTTCCTCCTCGGTGTGGTGGCTCCACTTGAACTTTGCAAAACTTGATCACCTTCTTTGCGAGTGACTCGGCTATCAAAGTCGAGAATCTTTTTGGCTTCTCCTCATAAGTCAAGTTGTTATCCAATTGTATCGCCTCCGAGGGCATCAGATCTTTTAACGGTATGTCGGCCATCTCAGTGTGGCACTTCTTCAGTTGTGACACGTGAAACACATCGTGAACTCCTGACAATCCTTCGGGTAATTCCAGTTTGTAGGCAACTTCTCTCATTCGTTCTAAAACACGATACGGTCCTACAAATCTTGGGGCTAACTTTCCCTTTACTCCAAAACGTTTCACTCCCCTCAGGGGTGATACTCGCAGATAGGCTCTGTCTCCAATTTCATAGGTTACTTCCTTGCATTTTGAATCTGCATAACTCTTATGTCTAGACTGAGCAATCTTTAGCCTGTCTCTGATCAGTTTAACCTTCTCCTCTGAGTCTTTGATCAAATCTGGTCCAAACAACTGACGGTCTCCAACCTCATCCCACATCAAGGGTGTTCTACATCTGCGTCCATACAGAGCTTGGAACGGTGCCATCTTCAAACTGGCCTGGTAGCTGTTGTTGTATGAGAATTCTGCGTACGGCAAATTGTCATCCCAACTAGATCCATAATCTAGCGCACAGGCTCTCAACCTGTCCTCCAAAATCTGATTGACCCTCTCTGTCTGTCCATCCGTCTGTGGGTGGAACGCGGTACTAAACTCCAATCTGGTACCCAAAGTCCGTGTAGTTGATGCCAAAACTTTGAAGTAAACTGTGTTCCTCTATCCGTCACGATACTCCTCGGAACTCCATGCAAACATACGATCCTGGTCATATATATCTTGGCCAACTTGGCACTTGTATAAGTTGTTTTCACGGGATAAAGTGAGCTATTTTGGTCAACCGATCCACTACTACCCATATTGAATCATATCCTGCTTTGGTTACGGGTAATCCGGTGATAAAATCCATGCCAAGTTTGTCCCACTTCCATTCGGTATTGGCATAGGCTGCAACAGTCCTGCTGGCTTTTGATGCTCTGCCTTCACTCTCGCATACATCACAAACGGCTACATACTCGGCAATATCCTTCTTCATACCAGTCCACCGTAAACGTTCCTTCAAGTCCAAGTACATCTTGGTGTTTCCGGGTGAATCGAGTATGGTGAGTCATGGGCCTCTTGAAGTATTAACTTCACGATCTCCGAATTGTTGGGCACATAAATCCGATCCTCAAACCACAAGGTATCGTGCTCATCCTCGCGAAAACCTTTGGCTTTTCCTTTGCCCATCTTTTCCTTTATCTCCGCAATCTCTTTATCCTCCTTTTGAGCGTCTCGAATCTTGTCTAACAAGGTCGACTGAATCTCCATTGTTGCAAGAAAACCTCTTGGAACAATCTACAACTGAAGTTCCATAACATCCTCTGCTAACTCCTTTGGCAGTCCTCTACCTTTAAGGATATTGGCATAACTTTTCCGACTCAAAGCGTGCACTTACTGACGTTGGCTTTTCCTGGATGATAGTGTATCTTCATGTCGTAATCTTTTATAAGTTCCAGCCATCTCCTCCTGTCACGAGGTTTAATTCATACGTGTGAAAATGTACTTTAAACTCTTATGATCCGTGTACACATCACAACGGTTTCCCATGAGATAATGTCTCCAGGTCTTCAACGCATGTACTACAGCTGCTAACTCCAAATCATGCGTGGCATAGTTCAACTCATGAGGCTTCAGTTGTCGTGAGGCACACGAAACAACTTTTCCGTCCTGCATAAGAACACATCCAAGTCCCAAGCGAGAGGCATCACAATACACTTGAAACTCCTTATGTACATCGGCAATGTAAACTTTGGGGCTGTAGTCAACCGCTTTCTTCAACTCTTGGAAGCTGGTCTCACAATCCTCTGTCCATTTGAACTTGGTATCCTTCTTTAGCAATTCTGTCATTGGTTTAGCAATCTTGGAAAAATTCTCAATGAATCTCCGATAATACCCTGCATGTCCAAGGAAACTGCGAATCTCGCTAACTGAAGTGGGTGCCAACCACTCAGTGACTGACTGAATTTTTACTGGGATCTACTGCTATACCCTCTCCTGATATAACATGCCCAAGAAATCCAACTTCCTTTAACCAAAACTCGCACTTGCTGAATTTGGCATATAACTGGAGTTCCACGAAGTTTCTCAAGAACCAAACGTAGGTGTTCTGCATGCTCCTCTTCGTTCTTCGAGTAAACCATAATATCATCGATAAACACCACAACAAACTTGTCCAAATACTCCATGAACACTTTGTTCATCATACTCATGAAATAGGCAGGAGCGTTACTCAGTCCAAACGACATGACCGTATACTCATATAATCCATATCGTGTGGTGAATGTTGTCTTTGGTATATCCTTCTCTCGGATCTTCAACTGATGGTATCCTGATCGTAGATCAATTTTAGAAAACACCTTAGCTCCTTGCAACTGATCAAACAGATCATTAATCATCGGTAAGGGATACTTGTTCTTTATCGTTACTTCATTCAGAGCTCGGTAATCAACAACCATCCTTAGGGATTTATCCTTCTTCTCCACCAAAAGTACTGGTGCTCCCCAAGGTGATGAACTTCTACGAATGTAACCTTTCTCCAATACCTCCTTGATCTGCTTCTTAATTTCCTCCAGATCATTTGCGGGCATCCGATAAGGTCTCTTTGAGATTGGCCCTGTACCTGGTATTAGTTCTATCAGAAACTCGATGTCTCGATCCGATGGCATGCCTGGTAACTCTTCCGGAAAAACATCTGGATAATCCTTCACTACCGGTACTTCCTCTTGTACAACTCCCGTGAGGGTATTCACTTGGCTCCTCCTAGGCATATGCCTAGATACATACTTAATCATTTTTCCCTCTGGGGTGGTAAGATAGATTGACTTGCTAGCACAAATGATACTTCCTCCAAACTTCGACATCCAATCCATACCTAATATCACATCCAATCCTTGCGACTCCAAGATAATTATGTCGACGGAAAAAACATGTGTGCCAATGATTAGGTATCTGGGCGCACCATCCGCTAGCCATATACTCGCTGCTCCAAAGTAGCTCACTAAAAGAGGGGTTCTAAGGTCTGGGTTGGTAACTTAAACTTATCCATAAATCCCTTGATATAAATGAATGCGATGCACCGGTATCGAAAAGAACAATAGCGATAAATGACTGAACCAAAAACTTACCTATTACGCATCCGCCGTTTCTTCAACTTCCTCCACGTTAACGTGGTTCACTTGTCCTTTGTTGAATGGATTGGGCTTCTTCCCAGCGCTCCCATTTCCGTTTCCATTCTTTCCTTCGTAAGGGCAGTCGTTGGCATAGTGCCTGTCTTCCCGCACTTAAAGCAAATAACTTGGCTGAAGTCTCTCTTAGCGGGTGTAGCTGGGTTAGAGCGATTCGATTATTGTTGGCTGCATTTCCATTCCCATTCTTCGCACCATTATGCGATCCTCCTCCAGTATGGTTATGTCCTCCATGGTTATGAACTAGTCCTCCGAGTTCGGGGTTAGCGAGGTTTCTGGTGAGCTCCTGAGTTATACTTCCCTTGTACATACTTCCTCTTACGACTCTCAATTTGCTGCTGCTTTCCCTCAATCATTAGGGCCTTATCTACCAACTCCTGGTAGTTGTTGAAAGTTGCCACCATCAACTGCAAACTCATCTCATCATTCAGCCCTTCCATGAACTTCTCTTGCTTCGCGGCATCTGTGGCCACATCATCAGGGGCATAGAGTGATAACTTGCTAAACTCATCCACGTACTGGGCCACAGTACGGTTCCCCTGGCGTAAGTTATGGAACTCATGCTTCTTTATCTGCATGGCTCCGGTTGAAACATGGGCCGTGCGAAAAGCTTGTTGGAACTGGTCCCAAGTGACATTGGCTATAGGAAAAGTAACCGTAATTCTCCCACCATGCGGCTGCTGGTCCATCCAATTGATGTGCGGCAAAGCGCACTCTTTCAAAGATCCGTGCATCCTGCGGTGGTTAACTCCTTCCAATACGGGCGTAACCAGTCATACGCAACTATTGGCTCGGTGCTCTTTGGAAAACACCGGCGGTTGTAACCTCGAAAACGGGCTAAATTGTCCCTTTGGCGGTGGGTTGTTGTTGTTGTTGTTGTTGGCATTGCCACAGTTACGAACTAGCAATTGCATCAAGGCATTCTGCTGTTGGATCAACTGAGTGAGCTCCGGTGGAAAAGCAAAACCGGGGTCACGTCTCGGAGGCATCTGAGGGTTTAGAGGGGAGAGATTAGAAATAGAAAGACGTCTAGTGAGAAAACACTACCCATATGCACATGAGGCAACACACACATTCATTCAATCAAGCAAGCAAGGGCATACAAAACGATCTAGGACTATCGTATCGTGCTCAACTACTACTAGTTACATGGGGAAAATACTACTAATATTTGGTGGTCGTCTAGAAATTTTGATCGGTGGAAGACTCCATGATGTCTGCTCCAGCTTCGTCTTCATAGTCATCATCACTTGGATCTGAGTCGGTGTAAATCGATGATGATGTAGTTGTCTGGACAAGCGGGGTCTTCTTCCTCTTCTTGCTCCTCTTCCTTGGGTGCTGGTCCTCCCATGAAAACTCCAATCTTCTTGACTAGGTCGTCGTTCTTCTCCAGTAGTATCTTGATTTCTTCCTCATATCCATCGCAGGTAGACTTGAGTTCTTTCTCCAATTCGATGATCTTAGTTTTCGCCTTCTTCAAATCCAGCATGTCAGCGCACATCTGGTTCTCATGACGTCGAATGTGCTGGTTTAGCTCCTGGATGTAAGCTGCAATGGATCTATCCTTCTTGGTGCTAATTACTTCCCATTGCTCGTCTCGGCGCTCACATATTTGGTATATGGTGTCTTTAAGCTCCTTGTTGTAGACTTCTCCAATGCGTCCCATGGTAATGTGAGCTGCCATACTCTTTCCCAAACTCCAGGTTGGTGCATTGAAAACACATACTATGGGCTCCGTGCTTGGTGCAAACGTTCTTCCGGGAACTAAGGCTTGAATCTTCCGGCATTCTTCTTACGGTAAGGTGGCGTTATGCGTCCGGTGAAGCTTGGTATTCCAATATTCAGGTTCCTAGTGAATTCCTTCAAGTGGCGCCAGAAAGGTGTGTCTTCATCCGGTTGGGCAAACTTGTACTTCATCTCCGTCATCCTAAAGAGTGGAAAAATGGAGAGAGGTCAGAAATGAGTAGAGAGGAGTGTCCTATGGTTTTATCTTAGTGGTCGTGTCCTACACTCAGCGTGTGCTCTGATACCATCTTGTAGCGACCCGACCTCAGATGGTCAAGTCTCTGTGCTTCTGTGTCATCGGTAATGCTGACACACACAGTACTCGAAGGATTTATAACAGAGTAGCAATCACACACTTATTACATCGAATGTCTCAAAAGAGAACTTATTGCAATAATATGGCTGAAGGCCATCTAATGTGATAACAGCGGAAGGATTGGAAGATAAAGTGAGTCCATCAACTCCAACGGCATAACTGAGCTGCACGGCAACGACCTACAATCCTTACTCCTCGTCTGAAAAGTCTGCAACATAATACTTTGCAGCCCGAGAACGGGTCAGCACATGGAATATGCTGGCAATGTAACACATAGAGTAATGAAAGAATAAGCTATACTACATGCATATATGGTTACAGTTTTGCGAAAAGCCAATTTTTCCCTACCTCAAAGGAATAAATTTTAATTTAACTATCATGGTGGTTGAAACATCATTGAGAAGGTATAACCCCAACTCAATGATCCCAATTAAAGTGATTAACAACCCAGCAAAATTAGTTAAGAGTGTTGAGATACATGTGAATACTCAAGTACTAGATACTCAGAATTGTCCATAACCGGGGACACGACTAACCATGATTAGTTTGTACACTCTGCAGAGGTTTGTGCACTTTTCCCCACAAGACTCGATCGCCTCCGTTGGTTTCTCGCCTTGCATGGTGTTTGAGAGACGGATGACCGAGACACGATCTTCGTAAACATTAACTCTCTACTCCGGATAGATCATACCAAACCTATAAAACCCACTACCTGCTGATCTACCTCTTGAGAGCTTCACGTAACTTACTCAACTATGCTAGAGCCCATAATAGCTTGTGGCTGCACACGGAAGTTTCTAGCATGAATAATCTCAGTTCCCTTTGAGCCTGGGTGGCGGTCCATAGGAAGATCACACGGGTACCCCGGGATTTCCAAAAATAAAGCAGACAACACTGGGTTCCCCAGGTGCCTCAATCCACCCAGATGTGTATTTAAGTTGCCACCTTAAAGTAAACCATTAATTAATAATCTCACATCTGTCGTGAATATCTCTCAAACCCAAACCACGTCTCTGAGCATAGCATGACATTATAAGCATAACGTAGAAGTAACTCCCAAGGGTTTGAAAGTAACAGGCAATAGGTTCCTACCTCATCATCTACTTCCCAACCCACAATTTAATGACATCCTAATCATGCAATGTTTGAGGGTTGAGCTAATGCATAAAACTGGGTATGAAAAGGTATGATCAAGCGTTACTTGCCTTGGCGACGATCCGTGAATCCTAGAGACTCAGAGTAACACGCTTCGCACTCCGGAAATTCTATCGCAAGCAAACAATACATACATAAGTAAACAAGCAAAAATGCACAAACGAAACTTCAACTGAAAGAGGTTGACCGGAGAGTTCAACTTAAGAACTCCGGTTTGCAAAAAGAAACAAACCAAACGAAACAACAAAACTCAAACGGCGAAAGAAATAGGGTCCGTTTACTAATCTGAACTAGGGTCAAATTTTACAGAGATAAAAACTGGTTTAAGTTGGTTATTCGGAAAGAGGGTTTCGAGATGAAACTCCAGCGCTTGAATCGCCTGATTCCGATAAACGAAATGAAAAGATAAACATTTTTGAAAATTGGATCAGAAATCGCGATCAGAATAACCGCGGAATAAATCTGATAAAAGAAAAGCGACGAACTGCTAAACGAACGAACGTTCGTTAACAGAAACTAAACGGTGAACGCGCTCGTTAGAACGAACGGACGAACGGACGTTCGCTAAATAAATAAACCGACGAAATAAACCGATCTATATAAAAAAACGATCTAGGGTTTTATAAAAAAACCGAAGGGTTTTCTTTAAAAAAACCGGCGGCGGGTACCTCCGGCGCGCGTCCCGTGGCGGCGGCTCAAGTTCCGGTGGGCGGCGAGGGCAGGGCGGCGGCTCGGCGAGAGGGCGGCGACGCGCGGATCGGGCTCCGGCGGCTCGGGGCTCGGCTCGGCGGGTTTCGGTGGCGGCGGCTCGGGTGGTGGCGGGGTGGTGGTGTGGCGGCGGCGGCTTGGGAAGGGGGCGGCGGCTCCGGCTTGGGGAAGGCGCCCGGGGTGGAGTCCGGCTCGGACTCGCCCTCGGCGTCCGTGCCACGCACGGGGCGCCTTGAGGGGCGGCAGGCGGGCCGGCTTTGGTGGGCCTTCTGACCCAGTCGAACACGGGTCCATTTTTTTAAAAAACATTCCGCCGAAAGAAAAATTCCTAGAAAAATAAATAAAAATCTAAAAATTCCAAAACAAGTTTTCTCCGTCTAAATAAAATATTTAGAACTAGAGGAACTTTTCTTGGCCCCTAAAATGCAACTTTTTAAAGCGTGCAAATTTTTCTAGGGCAAATAAAATTCCAAATAAAATCAAATAAAATCCCAAAAATGATTTTAACATTTTTCCTCCGTTATTTCAATTATTTTGGAGAAGTCATATTATCTCCCCTCATTTATTTATTTAAAATGAAATAGTTTTTCGGAGAGAAAATAATTAAAATCCAATATCCTCGTCTTTCATTATTTGATAAAATTCAAATATGAAAATCGAAAAAAATCCCCAACTCTCTCCGAGGGTCCTTGAGTTGCTTAGGATTTTTCGAGGATGGCAAACGAATATGCAATAAAATATGATATGCAGGGATGACCTATGTATAACATGCCAAATTGAAAATTTGGGATGTTACATGCAGGGCCCATGCATCATTGCCTTTCGGTCGAACCTACGTCCACAATTTTTTGTACGTACTATATCTCTACTGGTCCCTGAACCCAAAATGCTGCCTCGTTCCCCTAAAACCAAGCAGCCCACACATATTTAAAGCGTCGACTCGAACTCAATCCCTCTCCCGTTTACTATGACGTGGCCCCACACGCCCTAGTTGTACTCCTACAAACCCTACCGCCACACGCATCATCGGTTTTCTTCAAGAGGACGAGGGAGAAGCCGATTTGTAGTGGAGGCGCTTTTAAAAAAATGATCTGTAGTGGAGACCCCTACCCTAGGGTGCCCTAGGTAGCTGCCGCACGCATCATTGGTTTTCTCTTTTCTTTATGCTCTTGCGCCCTAGAGTGAAATGATGGTTGCTTCGTCCGTCTAGCTTAATGCGGGAAAGGTGGGGATTTGTGATTTGACCCCTCATTGCTCTTTTTCTACTACTGCGGCGCTACGACCGGGGTGCCTCCAATTCCAACCGCTGCTCTGAACTGTAATTTGGCGCATCGCACGTGGAACAAGACGGTGGATGAGCCACATGTCGGCCAAAGGGGTCCTTTTAAGTGTGTCGCCATTTCGTGTGCGGACTGACCCTACTTGAGTCGCTACGCCAACACGACAGGTGCAGCCTACCACTTGGTTTTGCTCCTTGGTGAATCCTAACTATATTGATCTAAAAAGATACGTACTGAACTACCCTCTCCGTCTTGTTTTTTTAGACATCTCGGTTTATAGGGTGTGCACGTAGTTCTAGGTCATCCATTTGACTAACTAAATATGAGTTACTATGTCACAAAAAGTATATCATTGGATTATTAAGCGGATGTAGTTTCTAAACATATACTGTTCATCACATATATAGCCGCTAAATTCTCAACCTAGAACGACGCGTGCATGCCATGTAAACCGACACGGAGGAAGTATAGTAAAAATGAGGTGATTTTACCGAGCGATCGGCGGGGGAGCATGGCCTGTCATGCGGTCCCATGTGTCATGATGTACCAAGGCGATGCGCATGTCCCTCTTGAGGCAGAAGCAATACTACGTGGTTTGAGATGATGGTGAACCGAAGTGTGAAATAATGGTTGCTTCGTCCATCTGGGAAGGTGCGGCATTGTGATTGGACTTCTCATTGCTCATTACTACTACTACTAGGGCAAGACGATCAAAAGGTCGTCCCCTCATTGTTCTGCAGATGTTATTTGGTGCTTGACACATCGACCCGGTTGCTATATGTCCCACATGTCGGCGACAGGAAGTACAGAATTCATGAAAGCGAGCGTCGACAGAGGAGTACAAGACACAGCTTGGGTTTTTGCTGCTTCACGTGATCCATCGATACAAACCCAGACTAAAAAAAGGCGAGGGCGGGTCTTTTCCCGCGCGGCAGGAATGGGAGTTTGGCATAGTCTGTTCGAGGCAAGGAGGCAGGAAGGGAAACAAGCAAATAAAGGTTGAGCGACTTAGTTTTGGGAAAATCTGATTTTACGGAGTACGTACCCACTAGGGTTTATAGGGCTCATCTACAAAACATTTGTTTTTCCGTTTTATAAGTCTCAATATTACTACTAGTAGTAGTACCATCACATGTTGGATTTCGAGGTGCGTTAGATCACCCGATGCAAGCAGTGTCAAGAGAAAACTCACCAATGCATGTAGAAGTTCATGGAAATTTAGTGGTCATTCATGCATTCATTCTAATTAATGCCTCGGTAAACATAACTTCTTGACAAAAACGAGCGTACTAATTACTTGTGCAAACTAGGAATATGAAATTAATTCTACCACTCACCGTCTACCTTGGTTGGAGTGATTTTGAAATTGAGCCATAAACTGGAAAGGAGGGAGTAGTAATTTTTGTCTCGATTACTATTTATGGCCTTGTATAGATGCAAAATGTATTTTTTTATAGTGGCCTTGTATAAGTAAATGGAGGGAGTACTAAAGGACATATATATTCCAAACAATATGATAATCTCTCTAACCAAGGTAGTAGGGACGAGGAGTAAGCGGAGGGAGTACTAGTAAAATTTTCTCCTCGTCCTGCGAGCCACTTCAAGCGTGGCGGGGAGGCGGGTGTAAGGCGTAGTAAGCAAGCTTCACCTCATCCTGCGAGCCACCCCGCCCGTGGGCGGGGAGAGGCAACGTACTAAGCAAGCTTCTCCTCGTTCTACGAGTTGACGGGACACATCAAAAGTACTCCAGTGTATAGAGCCTTGCTTCTAAGGTAGGCCGCACATGGTTTGCCTCTTTTTTAACATAACGCGTCAAGTCACAATTTGTTTGTTCACCCGTGGTAGACGATCCTCCCTCCATCTAGTGGACAACCAGTACACGTGTCAAGTTACTACGTGGGCTGCCTTTTAAATGCATGAAATGAGCTCCACCGTGTACCCGCGCGGGTGTGGTTGGGAAAGAGACGGGAGTACATGCACCGTGCGTGCACCTCTTCTCTTCGTGCACGTGCCCCACCTACGTGGGTGTGTGTGAGAGGGACTATAGAGATACAAACCTAGACATAATGCGCCGTCCATCCCCATGCCTCCGCCCAGTCCGACCACCAGTCACCACCACGCCCCACTCCTCCTCACCTTATCTCTCATCTTCCTCCCTCCATTTTTATATACAAGGCCACTATCAGAATTACAATTTGCAGATATAAAAGGCCACTAACACTAATCGATGCAATATTAATGGTGTTTGCCTCGTAGTACTACTAGCAAAGGAGGACATTAGTTATCCCTTGCATGCATGCAGGAGTGTGAGCATTGGCTTGATGCATGAAAGATAAGAATACACATTAATTTAGACGGCAAACAAGGAAACAAGGTGGCTTGCAACGTTGAGTTAGAAGACATTAATTTTTGCCTTGGTACCTGTAATATGGGTTTGTGGCCTTGTATAAAAAAATGGAGTCCGATAAAATTCTCGAGATACCATTTATCCGATAAAATTCTCGAGCAATCATTAATTTTTACAAAATGGGATTACTCCTGCATGGGTCAATCACAACAGGTGTTTTGTAAAAAATGCATCTTGATGTTCCGTGCAATGCACGGGTATCTTGCTAGTCCATGAAAACAACACATGGCAAAATTCGGCCAACGAGCGAGGATTTGAATATGTTGGGAGGGGCTGTTTGGATCTTGCCCGGGGTAGCCAAAATATTGGCGACCCTTTTGTCCACCGGTGCC
This sequence comes from Aegilops bicornis, assembly GCA_021605145.1. NCBI lineage: Eukaryota > Viridiplantae > Streptophyta > Magnoliopsida > Poales > Poaceae > Aegilops > Aegilops bicornis. Next base: position 463,814,965 of record CM038670.1, read on the forward strand.
TTTGCCGCCGATGAACGAGGAATGGCTCGGGTTCTCATGCATCCTCCAGTGCGCACATTCGAGACGAGCTCGCACGAGCTGTGTTGTTTTTGTCCCACCACGCCGCCCGAGCCGCCCGCAGACCGACCGGCGACCCGCAAATTACGCCATCCAACCATAGCCGCACACATTATGACAGGAAGTCAACCAACCGGACGAAATTCACGCAAAAACGGCGATATTTCATATAAACAATGACGGAAATCATATAAGATACCGGATTTTCATACAAACATGACATATTTCATTACATTCAAATGAACTACGCGATGCTAGTTCTAGACAGTACAAGTATATAATACCTGGCCTAAATGGTCGCCCGCCGATCGATTTGTGTTCCTCATGTCCGGCAGCACGATCACCGGACTGCCGGGAGCCCCGGAGGTATATGCGGGGTCGACGAAGGTCCTCGCAAGAAAAGGATCTGGCAAGACACCTGTTGGGTACGCCGGCGTCGCCTCCGTGGTGGCCTTCATGGGACCCAAGCGGCGGCGACCTCCCATGTTCTACTTCTCCTCGATGATGGCGGCGGACACGGAGGCGCTCGCCACGGACTTGTCGCTCTCCGCGCACCCGGCTTATGTCGCTGCTTGCATGGCGCGGCCGCCGACATGGGAGTCTCGGCCACAGAAACGGGAGACACGGTACGAGGCGGCGGCATGGACGACAGCAACGACGCCCGTCTTGCCGCTCCTCGTCGAGCTGGCACAGGCGGCGAGTTCTTTGAACTGCATCTTTGGGTTGGGGCGACAAGTGGCTCCGTCGGGCGAGGGGAGGGAGGTGGATCAGCGAGCTGCATAGCTCGTATCCTGCAGGCTCGGCGGGCCACCCAGCCAGCTTGGATGCGGAATAACTACTCTTTGTAAGCCATTGTAAGAGTGGACAAAATGGTGAAGGAGGAGATAGGGGAGTGGCGGAGGTGTGCGATTCTTGGCCGGCGTTTGGCCTCGTTTAAATAGGAGATTAAATAGATGGCGGACGGGAGTAGCTTGGCCGGCGTTGCGTTTAATGCCGCCCCAGTCATGAATAGACGTGCGTCCAGAGTGGGTTTCTCGGCTTCCACACGGGCGGGTTTCATGGAGGCGTTTGAATGCGGCAAGGAGGCGTGTTCAGCCGGGCGTGCAGCGAGTGGCGCCCTCGACTCTGACGTAGGACAGCACGCCGTTCTTCCACTGACGTGTGGGCTCTTTCGGTACATGGCCTGCATGTTAGTGACCCAACGCAGGCAGCGCACAGCAGAGGAACCTTTGGTGGGCCAGGGCGATCAGAAGCGGGCATTTCATAAACTGATGATTATTCATTGAGTGTGACGTCATCCTTTTCATGTAGATAAGCCTACTATGTTGATAGCCCATTCGATACATTGTGATTCATAAAGACCACTACAAACATCAATGTTCTGCTTATCACAGATAAGATTGATTAATACCCGTAACGATCCATGTCCTTAACAAAGGGTGCATGCACGTATAGGTTGAGCGTGTGCCTTACGTCGTGTGCTTTGTGCATGCAGGCGTGCGAGTGTTGCGTGCGTGCAAGGGTATGTTTCAGTGTTGCACGCATGTGTGCGGACGTGCGTATGTTCGTTATGTGTATGTGTCAGTGTTGCACGCCTGCATGCGTGCGTGTGTTCGTTATGTGTACGTGTCAGTGTTGCACGCCTGCATGTGTGCGTGTGTTTGTTATGTGTACGTGTCAGTGTTGCACGCCTGCATGCGTGCGTGTCTTGCGTGCGTGCATGTGTATGTGCGGGGTGAGGCTACACGTCAGTCGACTGACTTTTTCATCTCTGGTCATTAGATTTTCCAGCTGTTGGATATGAAATCAAGGGCCTGCAGTTTATCATCAAAGTCCACCCCCCTGAGCCGCCAGCCACCACCGGCCGAACCGCCGGCCCGCGCTGCCACGCCGCCCCGCCCGCCCCGAAACCACTCCTCACCGTCGGTCCGCCGCTGCACCGGCCATCCCTCTAGGCCTCCCCGTGCCGAGCTTTTTCTCTGGCGATCCCCACCCCACCGCCCAATCAACGCACCCCCACTGCCGGCGACTGCCAACCAGAGGTCTCACGACTTCGAGTACCCACCGACCACTAATTTATTACCATTTCATCCCCTTCATATACGCTACCGACGGGTGGGCCCTATGGTAATGTCCGCTGCTGAATGTGGACCATTTGGTAGTCAATTGATCGTGTCATCAACAAATTACGGAGCTGTATGGTGAGCCAAAGGACCGTATGATCACCCAAAATGTATTTTATTAACACAGTACATACTCAAACTACCATTTCTTTCTTTCATATACGCGCTGACAGGTGGGCCCCACTGTTACGCAACCCGATGGTGCAACACTAGTTGCGCCACGTGGAACGTTTGACTGGTCAATTGATTGTGTCATCAACAAAATATGGAGTTGTACGGGTGAGCCAGTGACCGTATAATCATGACATGTATTTTTCTAACACGGTACAGACGCAAGGGCTCATATATACGCGCAAGCACTCACCGCTATAAGCGCACACGCATACCCTACCCCTATGAGCACCTTCGAGAGAGTGGGCCAGCATATGATCTTGAGATTTTACGAAGTCACCATAGGTGCCTCGTAGTCGAGTGGAACGTCTCCTCCCACCGAACGCACATCGCCGGAAAATACTGAAATTAACCCAGGATAAATGCGAGCGCCGGGACTTTAACCCTGGTGGGCTCGAGAAACCACTGTCCTCCTAACCATCCAACAACATGTTGGTTAGCACGACAAAATGTATGTGGTGACTGTGGTGAGCTTATTCTGAAGTCCAGTGACCATATCATGCTTTCGCTTCAAATACAATGACCATAAGTGTCATCAAAAAAATACGGAGCACGCATCAAATGCAAAGTCCGTCAGTGTCATTAAGAAAATACGGAAACGTACCGTGAGCTATATACCGTATGATCACCACGAGAATGTATACGGTGACCGTAATGAGCATATTCTGAACTCCAGTGACCATATAGTGCTTTAGCTTGAAATACAGTGACCGTCATGCATGAATGTGTCGTGGACATGCATACTTTTAGAGGGCCGAGAGGTAGTTTGTGTGCGTACGTGGAAGTGGTGTAGAAAGAGGGGATGTCCGGTGGAGACAAGGAGAGATATGCCCTTCGTTTCTCTTTCCCGTGACTAATATTTTAGGAGAATATATAAACATTCACAATGCAGAACAAATATTTTTGGATACACCATGCAATTAACTTTCATGTATAACATTGTACTATTGTATATGCTTATTTTCTTAGTGGCCGATTGCGTGTGTGGTGTGGTGGGCACATCATTTCTAGTTGTGGTGGGTCAGCATGAGGACTCATGGGTCGGTTCCATCCTGCGCCACATAGGTTGGATCGAGACGCGTTATACGAAGACCCATGTGGAGGACTCGGCGTACAACACGAAGCTAGCTACCCAGTCGCGGGGACTCTATCCCCACAGTGATAAAGGCGACTATATATGATTTGTAACCCTAGGCCCCCAGTATGTTATAGAAGATTGGGGGCTAGTTCGTCGATAGTATACACACACGCACAATGCCTGGTATTCACGTGTACTTTGTACACACCCCTATCACTAATATACAGTACCAGAAGTAGGCTTTTTCCTCAACTGCAAGGGTCCGAACTAGGGTAAAACTTTGCAGCGTATTACCATCTAGCCTAACAGTCAGGGATATCTTACCGAATGATATGATGGAATCATATCTGCCAACTACTAAGAGAGAGGTGTGTCTGGGGGGGGGGCAATGTGTGCGAGAGAGGCCTAAAGATAATGTGCATGCGGGAGACACGTAGGCACATATGTGTGCATATAGAGGGCTAGTAGAGACCGTGCGTGTGTATATATGCATGTGAGAGAAATAGTGTTTTCCAACTGAGATTGGTGAAAAGAGTGGTACATAGTAGTCAGAAAGAGAGAGAGAGAGATACAAAGAGAGCATGTGCGTGAGACTCCCCGACATGCCGAGAGAGATTGTGAGCATGTGTGAAAGAGAAATGCCGATGCGTATAAAGTGTGTGCACTTATTGAGTAGATAGAGAGATATATAGCGCGTTTGTGAGAACGGGCCGAGGCATAGTGCATCTACGTGTAAAAGGCGGTTCTACGCATTAAATTAAAATATAAATGGCATTATTATTTTTGGATGAGATCATGAATTTTGCAAATTGTGTATGGACGAAAATTGGTCTATCAGACACCCATACTCTATTGTATTCTAGCATGTGCATGTGTTTATTTCATATTATCGATCCATAGAGTGAGAGTGGTTTGAAATACAGGCAATGGATGCTTTTACAATTCATATATAAACATTAATTAGTGCACTCCATGTTGTTAGTGTGAAGCACTTTATACATTTGTCACTTGCATGGATACATTCCAAATTGCTAGCTACGAAATAGAATACATGTCGAATTCAACATAAAGGGGTTTCAAGATTGAATTGTGAGGAAGTGCATTCATCTATTTCAACCCAATATAATGGCATTTGTAAATCATATGTAAAAGGGGGCATCAATCTTTGTTGTGCGTTTGAACATGCTATATATATTCATACACATGTCTAATTTTTTTGCAACCAAGGAGATTATATCTGGAACCATGCATGAACTGAGGTAAGTTGCATATTTTTTAATATATACTCGTGTACAATGTATATTCAAATGTACCACCTCCATTCCAAAATAATCGTAGCTTTAGTATTTTCAAGAGTAAAGATTTGTGAAGTTTCACAAATCCTGAATGTTCAATTCAAGAGAACCGAAAACGTTAATGCTTCTACTCCCAAATATCGAATGAAGCGCCAAATAGGCCTCTGGTCACCCGAAACCGCGCGAGACTAATGTTTGGTGGTAGGAAATTACTGTCCTGACTCTGGCACGTGTAGCCTATCGGCCCGATGTCCAAAGGTCTAAACCAGGGTAGGTTTGTAACTTCACCAAGACGCCAGTCTCAACCGCCTCCGAGAAGCATTCATACGCCGTGGGCGCCTAAACACCCATGCGCTTGGCCGAAATCTATCCCGCCCACATATGGGACACCTGAGATTACTGTCCTACCCCCAACCCGCAATATGTCTGAAATTTTAGATGGGGGCAAAGTTTGTAACTTTCCCAAAATTTCAAACAAGCGCGTCCCAAACCAAAACATTGTCCCCCCTTAGTTCCCCGTCTCCCTCCGTTTCCCCATTCATACTCCGTGGGCGCCAAAACGCCCTCTCCACCAGCCGTGAAACCCCAGCCTCCTCCGTCCTCCACCCCATAGCGCCTAATCCACCGCCGCCCTCCTCCATCACGCCAGAGCTAGTACCCCGACGTCGTCGTCCAACGCAACTGCAACCGCAATGCCCTCAAGGACTTAGCAGCTGAAGCCGAGGTAGATCTGCCTCCACGATGCCGATGCCGACGTGCGCCATACCAGAACCACTTCGACCACGCCGTCCTGCGCCTCACTGCTGCCGCTCCACTGTCGCAACCGTCCACCGCACCGGAGCTGTTCCCGCTACACCGTCGTTCACCGCCTCGGATCTGCTTCGCCGCCGCCGACAGACGGCCACCTCACCACACTCAACAACTTGGCCATGGGTTCGTCCAAGGCTGCATCGTCCTCCAGAACTTCTCGTTTCCGGCGAACCACAAGAAGATTGTTGGAAAAACAGAAGGAGGACACAACACTGCCAGCAGAAAGAGGTACTCCTCTTCCCTTATTTGTGCAAACCTTACGTCTCTGCTCACACCGTATTCATCCCACGAAAGAAACTAGTTGAGCGCTTCTGCCTGCATCTTCTTCGTGATACGAAATTCACAAGGTTTCCTCCCTTTACTATTTCACCTTTGCTAGAGGTCGATGTCCGCCTGGATTTCAATTCAGTCGGTCACGAACCGCAATTAAAAGAAGCAGCACCGGCTTAGGCGCCGCGGAGCACCTAGTCCGCTTTGTTCACGGGAAGCGGCGCTCGGTGTCTATCATAGGGGTGTGGGGCGCAGGAGCTGCTTGCGCCTGATCTGGAGGTCGGCAGGGCTTGAATGGATTGCCGGGGGCGGTGCCAAGCACGACGGTGCGGTGAGGTCGAGGGGAGGGCGCAGGCAGGGGACTGGGCCGGTGGTCGCTGCCGTTTCAGGGAAGATCGTCAACACTGACTGGCTGGAGGTAGATGAAGGCGATCTGCCCGTTCTTTGCACATCAGACGATGCAGAAAAAATGGACTGACCTATTTGTTTTCAGTCAAATGTTATTTTCACAGAATCATGTAGTAATTTAGTGTGCCATGCATGTTGTAGAGCTATCATATGTCTCCCATCATTTATTTCTCACCGACCTGCTATCTGCTACCTTTACACTGTACTAATTGTGCACACACTTCACCCATACTCACACTATTGTTATTATTCATGGGTATATCAGACTACTGTGGCGGTGTTGATGAATCTTTGAAAAGAAAAGATGTAAGTCGCTCCAATGTAATTCGAAGATAAGCACTAAGCGTTTCAGTGCTCTAAAGGATGCAGTGTCAGCAGTTGGAGATAGTAAATGTAGCTCTGCAGTTGATGATCTCAATTTCCACACACAACCATCCCAGGTGCTTGCTTTAACTTTGTGATGTCAAATGTGGTTGCATGTTGCATATGGTGTCTAGCTTGTATTGCTTCCAATTTGGTTAAATTGCATCTGCTTACTTTACATATTATACCTTCGATAATGATATGCCTTCCTGTTTTTGATACATACTCCCTCCGTTCGGAATTACTCGTCCAAGAAATGAATGTATCTAGATGTATTTTAGTTGTAGATACATCCAGTTTTGTGACAAGTAATTCCGAACAAAGGGAGTACTACATATGTCTATTAACCGTGATGGTACATCAAACTAATGCTCTTTTGTATCCCTCGTCAATCACTTATGATGAGACAGTCACCCTGGTGGGTTACTGTGAGACGCCATACTCGTTTAAAAAGTGCAGTGTCATCCTCCCCACATGATTCTCAAGAAACAGCAAGGCTAAATGAAGATAGTCAACGTAGCCCTCTAGTTGATGACCGCAATTCCCCCACACCACTATCACAGGTGCTTGCTCTAACTTCGCAGTGTGGTATGTGGTTGCATGTTGCATACGGTGTCTAGCTTGTAATGCTTCTAATTAGGGTAAATTGCATCTGCTTAGTTTACACATTATACCTGTGAATATGACATGCCTTCCTATTTTTGGTACACACTACACCTATGTGTTAACCTTGTTCTTACATGAAACTACCTCTCTTACGTATCCTGCATCAATCACTTCTGACGAGTCACCTTTATTCGTTGCATATTGCATATTATTTCTAGCTTTGTTGCCATGTATTGCTTCTAATTTGGTCAAATACATTTGTTAGGGCACCCTTTTAATTTGGCAGAGTGATATTGGTTTCATCTTTCATATGGTTTCTACCTTGCATTGCTTCTAACAAGTTCAAGCACCTTGTGCTTAGTTTACACTTTATACATCATACATTTCAATATGTCACGTCGTCCTGTTTTTCATACATATTCCATCCTCCTATCATGCGGCTGCCTTACATGAAAGTAGTGTTCATCAGTATCATGCATCAATGAGTTCTGAAGAGAAAATTTTATTCCTTTTTCTTGTGGGTTTGACTTTACAAGGCAAAATCAAGAAAGAGGAAGGAAAAGAGTAAGGAAGGCGATGATGGTGGTCCTCTGCAGCAACGTAAACGGAGCATCTATACCGATTCTGCTTGTACTGATAGTGCATTACAAGGTCCAAGTCTCCGCTCCCCTACTGCAACATCCAAGGTGCTTGCTCTAACTTGGCAGTGTGATATCTGGTTGCATGTTGCATATGGTGTCTAGCTTGTATTGCTCCTAATTAGTGTAAACTGCATCTGTTTAGCTTACACATGATACGTGTGAATATGACACGCTTTCCTGTTTTTGGTACATACTATATGTCATCTATCACACCATGTTCTTACATGAAACTACTCTTCTTGTGTATCCTGCATCAGTCACTTATGATGGAACACCTTTAAGTTGGCAGTGTGATATTGGTTTGTGTCTTGAATATGATTTCTAGCATGTATTGCTTCTAGTTTGATGAACGCCACCTATGACGAGACAGTTTTAACTTGGCAGAGTGATATTGATTGCACCTTTCATATGGTGTCTAGTTTGCAGTGCTTCTAATTTGTTGAAGTGCCTTCTTTAGTTACCACATCATAGGTGTGAATATGTCAAGCCGTCCATTTTTTCGTACATATTCCATCCTCGTATCATGACTTTGCCTTTCATCAGAGTAGTGTTCGTCAGTATCAAGCATCAATGAGTTATGAAGAGCAAAATTTATTCCTTTTTCTTGTGGGTTTGACTTGACAAGGAAAAATCAAGAAAGAGGAAGGAAAAGAGTAAGGAAGGCGATGATGGTGGTTGATACGTCTGCGTCGTATCTACTTTTCCAAACACTTTTGCCATTGTTTTGGACTCTAACTTGCATGATTTGAATGGAACTAACCCGGACTGACGCTGTTTTCAGCAGAATTGCCATGATGTTGTTTTATGTGCAGAAAACAAAAGTTCTCGGAATGACCTGAAACTCCACGGAACATCTAGTTAAAATAATAAAAAAATCCTTGCCAAAGATGAAGACCAGGGGGCTCACACCCTGTCCACGAGGGTGGGGGGCGCCCCCCTAGGGCGCGCCCCCTACCTCATGGGCCCCCTGGAGCTCCTCCGACGCCAACTCCAACCCTATATATTTGCTTTCGTGGAGAAAAAAAAAAGAGAAGAAATCATCACGTTTTACGATACGGAGCCGCCGCCAAGCCCTAAAACCTCTCGGGAGGTCTGGAGTCCGTTCGGGGCTCCCGAGAGGGGGATTCGTCGCCATCGTCATCATCAACCATCCTCCATCACCAATTTCATGATGCTCACCGCCGTGCGTGAGTAATTCCATCGTAGGCTTGCTGGACGGTGATGGGTTGGATAAGATTTATCATGTAATCAAGTTAGTTTTGTTAGGGTTTGGTCCCTAGTATCCATTATGTTCTGAGATTGATGTTGCTATGACTTTGCTATGCTTAATGCGTGTCATTAGGGCCCGAGTGCCATGATTTCGGATCTGAACCTATTATGTTTTCATGAATATATGTGAGTTCTTGATCCGATCTTGCAAGTCTATAGTCACCTACTATGTGTTATGATCCGGCAACCCCAAAGTGACAATAATCGGGACCACTCCCGGTGATGACCATAGTTTGAGGAGTTCATGTATTCACTATGTGCTAATGCCTTGTTCCGGTTCTCTATTAAAAGGAGGCCTTAATATCCCTTAGTTTCCATTAGGACCCCGCTGCCACGGGAGGGTAGGACAAAAGATGTCATGCAAGTTCTTTTCCATAAGCTCGTATGACTATATTCGGAATACATGCCTACATTACATTGATGAATTGGAGCTAGTTCTGTGTCACCCTATGTTATGACTGTTACATGATGAACCGCATCCGGCGTAATTATCCATCACCGATCCAATGCCTACGAGCTTTCCATATACTGGTCTTTGCTTATTTACTTTTCCGTTGCTACTGTTACAATTATTACAAAACACCAAAAATATTACTTTTGCTGCCGTTATCTTTTGCTACCGTTACCACTACTATCATATTAGTTTGCTACTAAATACCTTGCTGCAGATATTAAGCTATCCAGGTGTGGCTGAATTGACAACTCAGTTGCTAATACTTGAGAATATTCTTTGGCTCCCCTTGTGTCGAATCAATAAATTTGGGTTGAATACTTTACCCTCGAAAGCTGTTGCGATCCCCTACACTTGTGGGTTATCAAGACTAATTTTTGGCACCGTTGCCGGGGAGCATAGATCTATTATTTGAGTCACTTGGGATTTATATCTGCTGGTCACTATGAAGAACTTGAAAGACGCTAAGACAACAATTTATCCCTCAACTACGAGGGGAGGTAAGGAAATGCCATCTAGCTCTGCACTTGATTCACCTTCTGGTTTGAGAAAGCTTGCGACACCTAAACCTGCTTCTGCTATTCGTTTTGATATGTCGCTTGCTATTGATGATGCCACTTCTGCTATGCATGATACTTATGATGAAACTACTTCTATGCTTGATACTACTGTGCCACTAAGTGAATTTCTTGATGAACAAATTGCTAAGGCTAGAGAGAAAGAAATTATTGAAACTGATTGTGTTGATGAAGATATGCCTGCTATTCCTGAGGGTTATGTTTTTGATAAAGAAGCTTCTGCTGCTATTTTTGCTTGCAAAGATAACAATGAGCTTAGAAGGTTATTAGCTAAATGGAATAAGGAATCTCTTAGAGATAGAACGAAACCTGACCCTGCTTTTGCTACTTCAACTATTTGTGTTGCCGATAAGGATTATGAATTCTCTGTTGATCCTGATATAATTACTTTGGTTGAATCTGATCCTTTTCATGGCTATGAATCTGAAACTGTTGTGGCACATCGTACTAAATTAAATGATATAGCCACCCTATTCACTAATGATGAGAGAACTCGTTACTTATATATCCTTAAAATATTTCCGTTCTCATTAAAGGGTGATGCTAAGATATGGTTTAATCCTCTTGATCCTGGTTGTGTGCGTAGTCCCCAGGATATGATTTATTACTTCTCTGCTAAATATTTCCCTGCTCATAAGAAACAAGCTGCCTTGAGGGAAATATACAACTTTGTGCAAGTTGAAGAAGAGAGTCTCCCACAAGCTTGGGGGAGGCTTCTCAAGTTACTTAATGCTTTTCCTGATCATCCTCTTAAGAAAAATGAAATACTTGATATCTTTTATAATGGACTAACCGATGCTTCCAGAGATTACGGATAGTTGTGCTGGTTCTCTTTTAGGGAAAGAACACGGATGAAGCTGAGATTCTATTGAATAATATGTTGACAAATGAAAATAATTGGACACTTCTGAGCCAGCTCCAGAGCCAATTCTGAGCCTATTCCTAAACCAACTCCAAAGAAGAGAGGTGTTCTATTTCTCGATCCACGAAGATATGCAAGAGGCAAAGAAATCTATGAAAGAAAAAGGTATTAAAGCTGAAGATGTTAAGAATTTACCTCCTATTGAAGAAATACATGGTCTTAATTTACCGCCTGTTGAAGAAACACATGATCTTAATCCATTACCTATTGAAGAACCACCAGGTCTTGATAACCCGACACAGGTAGTAAAGGTAAATTCTCTCTATGGATTTGATGAAGGTGATATTCCTCACTATAAGTCTGCTAGACAATGCTTTGATGAGTTTGATAATTTTATCATCAAACAAGAAAACTTCAATGCTTATTTTGGTAGACAATTGAAATGCAATTCCAATATGATTAAACACTTGGGTGATTATATGGCTAATGTTAGAGGTGAACTTAAACTCATTACTAAACATGCTTCTATGGTTACCACTCAAGTAGAACAAGTACTTAAGGATCAAAATGATTTGCTCAATGAAATGAATAGTAAGAAAAATGATTATGCTGTTAGAGTGGCTACTAGAACTGGTAGAATGACTAAGGAACCTTTGTATCCTGAAGGCCACCCTAAGAGAATTGAGCAAGATTCTTAGAGAAATAATATTGATGCACCTAGTTCTTCTAAAAGGAAGAAAAAGAAAAATGATAGGACTTTGCAAACTTCTAGTGAACCTATTGCTGAACCACCTGAGATTCCCAATGATATCTCTATGTCTGATGCTGAAACACAATCTGGTAATGAACGTGAACCTAGTGAAAATGTTAATGATGATGTTCATAATGATGCTCAACCTAGTAATGATAATGACGTAGAAATTGAACCTGCTGTTGATCTTGATAACCCACAATCAAAGAATCAACGTTATGATAAGGGAGACTTTGTTGCTAGGAAACATGGTAATGAAAGGGACCTTGGGTTCAGAAACCCATGCCTTTTCCTCCCGAACCATCCAAGAAAAAGGATGATGAGGATTTTGAGCGCTTTGTTGAAATTATTAGACCTATTTTTTGCGTATTCGATTAACTGATATGCTCACAATGAATGCTTATGCTAAATATATGAAAGATATTGTCACTAATAAAAGAAAGATACCGGAAGATAAAATTTCCACCATGCTTCCTAATTATACTTTTAAGGGTGGAATACCAAAGAAACTTGGAGATCCAGGAGTACCTACTATACCATGCTCCATTAAAAGAAATTATGTTAAAATTGCTTTATGTGATCTTGGAGCCGGTGTTAGTGTTATGCATCTCTCTTTATATCATAGACTCGATTTGAATAAGTTGACACCTACTGAAATATCTTTGCAAATGGCTGATAAATCAACTGCTATACCTGTCGGTATTTGTGAGGATGTGCCTGTTGTGGTTGCAAATGTTACTATTTTATTGGACTTTGTTATTCTTTATATTCCCGAGGACGATAGTATGTATATTATTCTTGGAAGACCTTTTTTGAATACTGCAGGGGCTGTTATTGATTGCAACAAAGGCAATGCCACTTTTCATGTTAATGGTAATGAGCACACGGTACACTTCCTGAGGAAACAACCTCAAGTTCATCGTATCAACTCTATTGGAAAAATTCCATCGATTATATTTGGAGGTTTTGAATTTCCTCTTCCTACTGTCAAGAAGAAATATGATATTCTTATTATTGGGGATGTGCATATCCCCGTTGAGGTAACATTGTGTTATTTGATATATCTGTGGTTCAATGTTAGTAGTAATGAGTTTGTTAACAAGACCTGATCAACCTTGTTAGTAGATTCCTTTTGATGAGCATGAGATGGATGAAACTAGAAGCACAACCCTCTGTACCCTCTTTATACTTTACATTACTTAGTTGAAATAAAGTAAAAATAGTATTTTCCGTCTGCATTTCCTGATTTATCCATGCAATATAAAAATACCCTGAAAATAAAAGTCCTCCAAATGCCATGCCAATTTAATATGATTTTTTCTAGAATATTTGAGGATTTATGGAACTGAAAACACCACCACGGGGGGAGCCGCCACCTGGCCACGAGGGTGGAGGGTGCGCCCTACCCCCCAGGGCACGCCCCCTGCCTCGTGGGCCCACGGTGGCCCTCCTCCACTTATTCCTGCACCCATCCACTTCTTCTTCCTCCCACAAACATGAATATCTAGCTCAAGCACGAGTTCTAGCTCACTTTGCTGCGATTTTCGATCTCCTTGCTCAAAGCACCTCTCACAAAACTGCTTGGGGAGATTGTTCTTTGGTATGTGACTCCTCCATTGGTCCAATTAGTTTTTGTTCTAGTGCTTTATTCTTTGCAAATTTGTGCTGCATAGGTGACCATGTTCTTGAGCTTGCATGTCAAATTTATATGGTTCCAAGTTGTTCTAATGCTTGATAGAGGCTCTAGGCACTTGTAGGAGTAGTTGCTATCAATTTTATTGAAGTTGGTTCACTTTTTGTTTGAAGTTACTAAAAATTTCAGTAATTTTTCAGAGGAAGAAATATGCTTAGGAAAATATTCCAAGGTGGTTCTTCAAGGAAGTAAGGACCCAGGCTTGCAATACGTGATGCTGACGAGGAACCACCAAGAGATGCTCAAGTGCGGCCTTGTGAATGGCCTTCGGAAAAAATTATGGATCGAGCGGGAATCAAAGAAGAATTTAACGCATATTTGCGTAACGCCGATCTTGTGAGCTTTGAGGCGGACAAATGGCCCCAGTACCATCAACTCACTAGCTCATTTGTGAGGAGGTTTGAATTTTCATCTTCACGTAATTCTCCTACTGTCATGTTTGATCTTTATGACAAATCTTATACCATGGACTTAGAGGATTTCACTTCTGCTTGCAAACTTCCACAACGGGGTAGTGCTAGTGACCCCCGTAAATCTGAATTTAGAGACTTTCTTGCTGGTATAACTGTAGGGGAATCTAGAGATATAACACAAAATACCATAGGGAGCATTCACTTTCCTGCTATACATTATTTTGCTCTCTTCATAGGTAGGTGCATAAATGGTAAGGATGAAGCATGTCATATGTGTGTGCCTGACCTCAGTATTCTTAGGAGTGCTGTGTTAGGAGACCAATCTTATCATATGGGAGCCATTTTAGCACGTAGGTTGCATCATAATAGATATAATGGAGATTTCTTTGGAGGAATTTATGCAACCCGCTTAGCTAATTTTCTTGAGGTGGACGTTCGTGAGGATGATATGGAGTTGCCTCCTACTTATATAGATTTTAATTCTATGGTCTCTCAACAGTTTGTCGAGAGGAATGAATCACCTCTCCAGTATCGACTAATCTTTGATAAACGGTGTGTTGTCCGTATTACTCTCCCTGCTCCTGCCTTCTTTGATTATCAGGCAAAACGAAGATACATTATTACCAGAGAGGAGGCAGATGAGTATGAGAGGAGAGCAGAGGCAGCCCGACGCCACGTTGCAGCTCAAGCGGCGATAGCCGCTGCATCACAGTACGACCCCAGCTACACCTACGGATATCCGCCAGGCCATCCCTGGCAATGAACCAACTTAGGCCAAAAGCCTAAGCTTGGGGGAGTACGTATTTCCCACCGACATTACATTTATGTTTACACACTCATTGCTAGATGTCGGTGCTCATACTCTTTCACTGTAATATCCATGTTAGTTTATTTTCTTTTTCCTGCTTTCTTCTTGTGTGTTTGTTAAACCTTAAGAAAAAACCAAAAAAATAAATTAATGTAGCTTTTAATTAGTTTACTTTTCTTGCTGTATTAGTAATAATTAAAAAGAAAACCCAAAAATATTTCCCGTTCTTCTTTTGCTTGTTGGGAGCTTTCCCGTGGAAATAGTTTTTATTTCCTTTCTTTTCTTTGGGGGTCGATAGGAGAAGACCGTGATTAAATTGTTGAAGTGGCTCTTATATGCATTATTGTTGATTTAACCGAGAGCCCATATTGCCTTGTCTTCTCCTGCTTATTGAATGCTCGCAGATTCCAACTTAGTCCAATGCATGTACACTCCTATTATTATTCACATCATTCGGTCGTGCAAGGGAAAGGCAATAATGACGATATATGATGAATTGACTGAGATAAGCGAAGCTGGTATGAACTCGACCTCTCTTGTTTTTGTAAATATAATGAGTTCATCGTTCTTGATTCAGCTTATTATGAATAAACATGTTTGCAATGACAATTAGAGATCATAGTTGCTTATGCCATGCTTGATTAGCTATGAGTTATAATGGTTTACCTTGCGTGCCAACATGCTATTAAAATGGTTGTGATGTGGTATAGTGGGGTGGTATCTTCCTTTGAATGATTTAAGTGACTTGACTTGGCACATGTTCACGCATGTAGTTGAAACAACTCAACATAGCCTTCACGATATTTATGTTCATGGTGGATTATATCCTACTCATGCTTGCATCCAACGTTTATTGATTTTAATGCATGTTCATGGCTGTTGTCGCTCTCTGGTTGCTTCCCAGTCTTTTGCTGGCCTTCACTTTTATTAAGAGAGAATAATGCTTGTGCATCCAATCCCTTAAACCCCAAAGTTATTCCAGATGAGTCCACTATACCTTCCTATATGCGGTATCTACCTGCCGTTCCAAGTAAATTTGTATGTGCCAAACTCTAAACCTTCAAATAAACATTCTGTTTTGTATGCTCGAATTGCTCATGTATCAACTAGGGTTGTCCTTATCTTCCATGTTAGGCGGGTTATTCTCACGAGGAGTGGACTCCGCTCCTCATTCACGAGAAAATGGCTGGTCTCCGGGATGCCCAGTCCCATGCTTTAAGCAAACTAAATCAAAATAATTGCAAACAAAACTCCCCACAGAATTTGTTGCTAGTTGGAGACACTCGTTGTTTCGAGCAAGTCATGGATTGATGCTTGTTGGTGGAGGGGGAGTATAAACTTTACCATTCTGTTTGGCAACCGCTTATAATGTGTGTAGCATGGAAGATATCGCCATCTCTTAGTTGCTATGTTGACAATGAAGTATGCCGCTCAAAATATTATTTATCTCTATTTCAAAACCGAGCTCTGGCACCTCTACAAATCCCTACTTCCCTCTGCGAAGGGCCTATCTATTTACTTTCATGTTGAGTCATCACCCTCCTATTAAAAGCACTAGCTGGAGAGCACAGCTGTCATTTGCACCCATTACTGTTAATTTATATTGGGTATGACTATGATTGGATCTCTTTTACTATGAATTACAATGTCTAGTCAGTCCTTGATCTTTAAAGGTGCTCTGCATTTATGTTTTGCGATCTCAGTAAGGGCTAGCGAGATACCATCTTGTTATATCATATTATGATTGTTTTGAGAAAGTGTTGTCATCCGAGATTTATTATTATGACTCGCTAGTTGATTATGCCATTGATATGAGTAAACATGAGACCTGAGAATTATTGCAAATGTGGTTAGTTATAATCTTTGCTGAAAACCTGAATTCTGGCTTTACATATTTACAACAACAAGAGCAAACAGAGTTTGTAAAAGTCTTTCTTTTTCTCTTTCAGTTTATCAAATGAATTGCTTGAGGACAAGCAAAGGTTTAAGCTTGGGGGAGTTGATACGTCTCCGTCGTATCTACTTTTCCAAACACTTTTGCCCTTGTTTTGGACTCTAACTTGCATGATTTGAATGGAACTAACCTGGACTGACGCTGTTTTCAGCAGAATTGCCATGATGTTGTTTTATGTGCAGAAAACAAAAGTTCTCGGAATGACCTGAAACTCCACGGAACATCTAGTTAAAAATAATAAAAAAATCCTTGCCAAAGATGAAGACCAGGGGGCCCACACCACATCCCACGAGGTGGGGCGCCCCCCTAGGGCGCGCTCCCCTACCTCGTCGGCCCCTAGCTCCTCCGACGCCAACTCCAACTCTATATATTTGCTTTCGGGGAGAAAAAAAATCAAGGAGAAGAAATCATCGCGTTTTACGATACGGAGCCGCCGCCAAGCCCTAAAACCTCTCGCGAGGGCTGACCATAGTTTGTAATTCCATCGTAGGCTTGCTGGACGATGATGGGTTGGATGAGATCTATCATGTAATCGAGTTATTTTTGTTAGGGTTTGATCCCTAGTATCCACTATGTTCTGAGATTGATGTTGCTATGACTTTGCTATGCTTAATCCTTGTCACTAGGGCCCGAGTGCCATGATTTCAGATCTGAACCTATTATGTTTTCATGAATATATGTGAGTTCTTGATCCTATCTTGCAAGTCTATAGTCACCTACTATGTGTTATGATCCGGCAACCCCAAGTGACAATAATCGGGACCACTCCCGGTGATGACCATAGTTTGAGAAGTTCATGTATTCACTATGTGCTAATGCTTTGTTCCAGTTCTCTATTAAAAGGAGGCCTTAATATCCCTTAGTTTCCATTAGGACCCCGCTGGCACGGGAGGGTAGGACAAAAGATGTCATGCAAGTTCTTTTCCATAAGCACGTATGACTATATTCGAAATACATGCCTACATTACATTGATGAATTGGAGCTAGTTCTGTGTCACCCTATGTTATGACTGTTACATGATGAACCGCATCGGCGTAATTATCCATCACCGATCCAATGCCTACGAGCTTTCCATATACTCGTCTTCGCTTATTTACTTTTCGGTTGCTACTGTTACAATTATTACAAAACACCAAAAATATTACTTTTGCTGCCGTTATCTTTTGCTACCATTACCACTACTATCATATTACTTTGCTACTAAATACTTTGCTGCAGATATTAAGCTATCCAGGTGTGGCTGAATTGACAACTCAGTTGCTAATACTTGAGAATATTCTTTGGCTCCCCTTGTGTCGAATCAATAAATTTGGGTTGAATACTTTACCCTCGAAAGCTGTTGCGATCCCCTACACTTGTGGGTTATCAGTGGTCCTCTAGAGCAACGTAAACGGAGCATCTGTACCGATTCTCCTTGTTCTGATAGTGCATTACAAGGTCCAAGTCTCCACTCCCCTACTCCACCATCCAAGGTGCTTGCTCTAACTTGGCAGTGTGATATCTAGTTGCATGTTGCATATGGTGTCTAGCTTGTATTGCTCCTAATTAGTGTAAACTGCATCTGCTTAGCTTACACATGATACATGTGAATATGACACGCTTTCCTGTTTTTGGTACATACTATACCTGTCTATCACACCATGTTCTTACATGAAACTACTCTTCTTGTGTATCCTGCATGAGTCACTTATGATGGAACACCTTTAAGTTGGCAGTGTGATATTGGTTTGCGTCTTGAATATGATTTCTAGCATGTATTGATTCTATTTTGATGAACGCCACCTATGACGAGACAGTTTTAACTTGGCAGAGTGATATTGATTGGACCTTTCATATGGTATCTAGTTTGCAGTGCTTCTAATTTGTTGAAGTGCCTTCTGCTTAGTTACCACATCATAGGTGTGAATATGTCAAGCCTTCCATTTTTTCGTACATATTCCATCCTCGTATCATGACTTCGCCTTTCATCATAGTAGTGTTCGTCAGTATCATGCATGAATGAGTTCTGAAGAGCGAATTATATTCCTTTTTCTTGTCGGTTTGACCTCACAATGCAAAATCAATAAAGTTGAAGGAAATTGGCAAGGCATTGGATGATGGTGGTCCTTCCGAGCAGCTGAAATGGAGGTTCTCTAAAGATTCTACTCCTTCATCCTCCCAACAAGATTCGCAAGACAACGCAAGGCTAGCAGTCAACGTAGCTGTGTAGATGATGAGCACATCTCCCCTACTGCACCATCACAGGTGCTTGCTCTAACTTGGCACTATTATATGTGGTTGCATGTTGCGTATGATATCTAGCCTATATTGCTTCTAACTTTGTTGAATTGCATCTGCTTACTTTACACATAATGCCTGTGAATATGACATGTTTTCCTGTTTCTAGAACATACGTGTACATGATGAGCACATCTCCCCTACTCCACCATCACAGGTGCTTGCTCTAACTTGGAACTGTTATATGTGGTTGCGTTTTCCATATGATGTCTAGTTTGTATTGCTTCTGATTATGTTGAATTGCATTTGCGTAGCTTACAACTTATACCTGCAACGATCACTTACCAATAAGACACATTTAACTTGGGACTGTGATGTAGGTTGCATCTTGCATTGTCTTCTATCTTGTACTGCTTCTAATTTCTTGAAATGGCACTTACGACGAGACACTTTTTACCTGATAGAGTGATATTGGTTGCATGTTCATATGGTGCCTAGCTTTCATTTCTTCTAATTTTGTTGAAATGCCTTCCACTTACTATTTTTTCATACATATTCCATCCTCCTATCGTACGTGTGAATATGAAATGCTGTCTTTTTTTGTATATATTCCATCCTCCTATCCTACGCTTGCCTTACATCAAAGTAGTGTTCGTCTGTATCATGCATCAACGAGTTATGCAAAGCTAATTTTATTCATCTTCTTGTGGTTTTGACTTCATAAGGCAATATCAAAAAATAGGAAAGAAAAGAGTAAGTTAGGGGATGTTAGTGGTCCTCCGCACCAACGCAAACAGAGACTCTCTAGATTTTCTACTGCTACTGCTAATGAAGTTGAAGTCCCAAGTCTACATGATGAGTTCATCTCCCGTACTCCATCGCAGGTGCTTGCTCTAAGTTGACAGTGTGATAATTGGTTTCATGTTGCATATGTTGTCTAGCCTGTATTTCTTCTATTTTGATTAAATTGCACCTGCTGAGTTCATACGTTATACATGTGCATATGACATGGCGTTCTGTGTCTAGAATACACTGCATCTATCTATCATACCATGTTCTTACATCAAAGTATTGTTGTTGTGTATCCCACATCAGCCACTCATGATTGGACACTTTTAACATGGCAGTTTGATAGTGCTTGTATCTTGCATTGATTTCTACGTTGTACTGCTTCTAATTTTTCGAATTGCCACGTATGACAAGACACTTTTAACTTGGCACAGTAATGTTGGTTGCATCTTTCATATGGTGTCTAGCTTGCATCACTTCTATTTTCTTGGAAATCCTTCTGCTTAGTTTACACATCGTAGCTGCTAATATGTCATGCCGTCCTATTTTCCTTACATATTCCATCCTCATACGGTTGTCTTACATCAAAGTATTGCTTATGTCTCAGATCATGCATCAATGAGTTACGAAGAGCGATTTTATTCTTTTGTGTTGTGGAGTACGGCTTGACATGGCAAAGTCAAAAAGAGCAAGGAAAATAATATAGTAGGGAGTGGTGTTACTGCCGGGTGAAACGGAAAAGGATCGGCCGTCTAGATTCTGCTGGTACTTATAGTGCAGTAGAAGATCCAAGTCCACCGGCCAAATCTACAAACACAGTATCACCTGCTCCACCAGCTGCAGCATCCGCTTCAACTGTACCAAAGATCTCAACGAAGTTACTCGTTCGTTTGCTCGGGCGGCGGTTCCCAAGCTGCCTTTACACCTAACACTACTTCCGAAGCACTGCTGACACAACAGGACTTGGCAAGATCAGATGAACCTCATAAGCATCAACACCAAGACGGTACTTGACCGAATCAAGTTGAAGTTGCATGCTCCTTTATATGTACTCTCACAGTTTGATGTACACTAACACTTTCCATATTCGTTGTTGAACTAGCACCACGACGCAAGCGGAAACAGACATCAGGGATAATGCTTGACAGATTAACAAAATCTAAAGGAGGAAGAATGGAGATCCATTTTGAGGCAAGTTTAAAAAGGCCACGTGATGCTACAGAGTCAGCCAAGTTAGTATCAGAGGCAGCCGTTTCCATTAGGTGTCATGCACGTATCCTCCCAACGTGGATCCAATACAGGAAAGAGAAAGACAATACCCAGTTTAACACCTTCCTTGACCATTTATCCGTAAGTAATGTTATTCATCGCAATTAGTAATATTGTCTTGGTCTGTCCCATACTTTCTAGCTTCCTCCTAATAAGACTCACATTCTTTTTTCAACAGATGAGGTTCAAGTTGGATCCGAAAGATGATGCAACTAAACAAGAATGCACACATGTTTTTCGATGCGCTTTCTGCTGACAAGATTTCGGTACCACCTTAGAAAATCTCACTTTGAAGGCAAGGCTAACAATGAAATCGCCCAAACATCTCCAGTGGAATATATTACAGATGAAGACTGGACAACCCTCGTTAAACATTGGTCTGATCCAAAGTATCAGGTAGGCTATATGTATTTAATCAGACCACATATTGAACTTGTATTTATGTATGTGCCTTACAAGTGTATCTTCTTCTAGGCTAACTGTTTGAAGAACAAGACCAACTGTTCTAAAGTGAAATTCCAATAGACAACAGGATCTCGTAGCTATATTGCACACTGCGAGGCTCTTGTAAATAGCTGCTACTTCCTTCTTTTTTCTATGCCATATTATCGTATCTATATTGACTTGTTCCAAATACAGAGGAAAGCCTGTGCGGACCAAAAAGAACCTGAACCGAATGCAGTGCAAATCTTGAAGGATTGCCACACCAGCAAGATGAAGGGCATGAGCACACCAGTTCAAGCCGTTGTTGAAAGTCCTTACTCCTCCTGCCTTTGAACTGATTGGTAATGTGATGTGTTCATTTAACTACTTGGTTTGCAGCCAATGTCAGTTGCTCTGGTCACTTTTATACATAGTTGTCTTAACATATCATTTCACCTTACATGGTTTAAAAGAGATGAAGGATATTCTTTTGGTCTTGATCTGTATTCTAGTTGTTATGTTCACGTGTGTACACAATGAAAAATAGCCTGTTTGTTTTATATCTGTTTGCCCATGATATGAATGATGTCATACTATGTTCATCCTACTTTAAACCATGTCTCTTTATCCTTAGATCTCAACGAATGTGAGGAAATAGACAATACAGTAGGCATGCTACATGGACATATGTTCAGAAAGTGATTTTATTATGTAGTTGGCACCACAATACATGCTAATGTATTATAGTAGTTCACCAAAATAAGTTATGTAGAAAGGTGTAACCTACTTTGTTTGTTTTTGTCTCATTAGTAACTTATCTGGTACACTAATCTACAAGTTCAAACTTTCAGGAAGCTATAGAAAAAATGATTGAACAACCACAACCATCTGAAGGTGACGAGGCTACCATAGGCACAATGTCACCTCTTGCTGTAGTGCGTTAGTATCTCTCCACTAACAGTGCAAAAAGCACCTTCCTGCATAATTCTGGGTTGGTTGTCAAGGTAACCTCGTCCAAATCGCCCTCTTGAACAAAATCTTCCTGCTAGGCAGTGATATATCATGCTCCGGACACAAGTCCAATCCCTAATGGACGTCGTTTTGGAAAGCTTGATAATAGTGGTTGACAAATGTCGTCAAGATATGAATGGTTTTGAAACCGGACTATTAGACATTAACCCGTTGTTCAAGAGCAATGGCGGAAAAAAGGTGAAGATCGTCTTTGCTCCATCAGATTCTGACTGAAACATTAGCACTCGGGTCAAATGATTTGTGCTTCCATACATCTGATGGTGCTTTTATCCGCAAGGACTGTAAACTTTATGCCAACAGGCCTTTTGTTGTGATACAATATTTATGCTGCTGCCAAAGGCTGCAATAATTACGACGCTATTTCTGTATAGTGTAGGTTTATCTTAGTAATGTATTCGGCCAAAAGCTTCGTAGGAGCCCAAGATGCCAACATTCATCGGGCCCATTCCAATTGGGCTAAAAACGATTATGGGCCGAAATTTGCATGTAGCCCACTAAAAATATCTGGGCCTAAATCAGCATAAGATTTCATATTTTTCTGGTAGGCATGTGCCCATAGTGGGCCTTTAACAGGCCTAAACATAATTTGGCCCCTCAGTAACAATAGGCCATTTACAGGTGTAAATATCTCGAGCCAATAAAAAACATGGGCCTTTAAAAGACCGAAAGTGAGATTGGGCCCATTTATGATGCGGATCTTTCACGGTCGAAATTGGACGGTCAGTAAATGTGCCGACCTAATACAGACCTTTAACGGTAGGAAGTTCGATCGGGCTAGATTATCGTCATTTTTATATGGGCTGTTAATGGGCCCGATGTGACATTGGGCCACATATGGCCCATGGATTTCGTCCGACGTTAACAGGCCGAAAGTGGCCCAAATATATGGCGGGCCGCTAACAGGCCGAATGTCAGACATGGCCTAATATGACCCAAATCCTTCACGGTCGTTTATGGGCCGAAAGTTTCAATAACTTTGTACATGGGCCCAAATGAAGCGGGACCTTTAACAGTATGAAATACACCGGGCCGTAATTCGGCCCATATACTTAGCGGACTGTTAACGGGCCAGAAGTGATCATGGGCCGCAATGATGACAAGTTTAGGACATGCCGTTGATGGGCCGATTTGACACTAGCCATATGGGCCTAAACTGAGAATGTTGGGCCTTTATCTGGGCCGGCCCATTATGGTCCGCAAAATCTCGCGGGCCTTTAAATTTGGCGGCCCATTATGGCCCTAAAATCTCATGAGCCTTTAGCTGGGCCGGCCCATTATGGCCCACAAAATCTCGTGGGCCTTTAGCTGGGCCGGCCCATTATGATACGAAAAATCTCGTGGGCCTTTTGCTGGGCTGGCCCATTTGGACCGCAAAATCTTGTGGGCCTTTAGTTGGGCCGGCCCATTTAAACTTTATGGGCCACTTTTGGGCTGGTCCATGTGTCAGCATATCATAGGCACATCTCGCCCATTAGATGAGTGACACATGTGCCAACGCGGAGCTGACACGTGTTTCCGTCAGCCAATCAGAATTTTACATGTGGAAAATCCCCATTGATCCTGGCTGTTAACGTGTTACCAGATCCAAAACCTGACCCGATAGCTTAACGGCGTTCAGTTACGGTGGATGTCACGTGTCGGTCACCTTTGACTAAAGCACTTCTGTGATGCGTGATTTATCGTCATGGAAGTGGACACTTCCGTGATGATAATTTTGGTAATGTCATGGAACACTTCTACGACAACACAGGTATGACTATCTTGATTACATCATAAATTTGTCATGGATGTACATGCATGACAAAAAATCTGAAGCTCTTGTGACAAACACGTATCATCACGGAAGTGTATTTTTTTTGTAGTGGCGGCGGCTCCGCATCGTAAAACGCGATGAATCCTTCTCTCTGTTTTTTTTCTCCCCGAACGTGAATATATAGAGTTGGAGTTGAGGTCGATGCAGCCTCAGGGGGGCCACAAGGTAGGGGGGCGCGCCCGAGGGGGTGGGCGCGCCCTCCACCCTCGTGGACAGGGTGTGGGCCCCCTGGTGTTGATTCTTTCGCCAGTATTTTTATTAATTCCAAAAATATTCTCCATGAAGTTTCAGGTCATTCCGAGAACTTTTATTTCTGCACAAAAATAACACTACGGCAATTCTACTGAAAACAGCATCAGTCTGGGTTAGTTCCATTCAAATCATGCAAGTTAGAGTCCAAAACAAGGGCAAAAGTGTTTGGAAAAGTAGATACGGTGGAGACATATCATGCACTAATCTATTAAGTAGTCAGCATACCGAGCTTGTCAAATGTTCATAACGTGTGCTTCTGCTCCTGCAATAGATCTGTCACGTAGCGGTGCATCAGGGACATAATTATTTTGTGCAGCAATGAGGATAATCCTCAGATCACAGATCCAATCCGCATCATTGCTACTATTATCTTTCAACTTAGTTTTCTCTAGGAACATATCAAAATTAAAACAGGGGAGCTATACGCGAGCTATTGATCTACAACATAGATATGCAAATACTATCTGGACTAAGTTCATGGTAAATTAAGTTCAATTAATCATATTACTTAAGAACTCACACTTAGATAGACATCCCTCGAGTCATCTAAATGATCATGTGATCCATATCAACTAAACCATGTCCGATCATCACGTCAGATGGAGTAGTTTTCAATGGTGAACATCTCTATGTTGATCATATCTACTATTTGATTCACGTTCGACCTTTCGGTCTTGGTGTTCCGACGCCATATCTGCATATGCTAGGCTCGTCAAGTTTAACCTGAGTATTCCGCACATGAAAAACTGTCTTGCACCCATGGTATGTGAACATAGAGCTTATCACATCCGATCATCACGTGGTTTCTCGGCACGACGAACAGTCGCAACGGTGCATACGAAGGGAGAACACTTATACCTTGAAATTTAGTGAGGGATCATCTTATAATGCTACCGCTGTACTAAGAAAAATAAGATGCATACAAGATAAAGATCACATGAAATCAAAATATGTGACATGATATGGCCATCATCATCTTGTGCCTTTGATCTCCATATCCAAAGCACCGTCATGATCTCCATCGTCACCGGCTTGACACCTTGATCTCCATCGTAGCGTCGTTGTCATCTCGCCAACTATTGCTTCTACAACCATCGCTACCGCATAGTGATAAAGTAAAGCAATTACATGGAGATTGCATTTCATACAATAAAGTGACAACCATAAGGCTCCTGCCAGTTGCCGATAACTTTTACAAAACATGATTATCTCATACTATAACTTACATCTCATCATGTCTTGACCATATCACATCACAACATGCCCTACAAAAACAAGTTAGACGTCCTATGATTTGTTGTTGCAAGTTTTACGTGGCTGCTACGGGTTTCTAGCAAGAACCATTCTTACCTACGCATCAAAACCACAACGATTTTTCGTCAAGTGTGCTGTTTTAACCTTCAACAAGGACCGGCCATAGTCAAACTCGATAAAACTAAAGTTGGAGAAATAAACACCCGCCAGCCACCTGTATGCAACGCACGTCGGTAGAACCGGTCTCATGAACGTGGTCATGTAATGTTGGTCCGGGCCGCTTCATCCAACAATACCGCCAAATCAAAGTAAGACGTTGGTAGTAAGCAATATGACTATTATCGCCCGCAACTCTTTGTGTTCTACTCGTGTGTGATGACCCACAAGTATAGGGGATCTATCATAGTCCTTTCGATAAGTAAGAGTGTCGTACCCAACGAGGAGCAGAAGGAAATGATAAGCGGTTTTCAGCAAGGTATTCTCTGCAAGTACTGAAATAAGTGGTAACAGATAGTTTTGTGATGAGATAATTTGTAACGAGCAACAAGTAACAAAAGTAAATAAAGTGCAGCAAGGTGGCCCAATCCTTTTTGTAGCAAAGGACAATCCTGAACAAACTCTTATATAAGGAAAAACGCTCCCGAGGACACATGGGAATATCGTCAAACTAGTTTTCATCACGTTCATATGATTCGTGTTCGGTACTTTGATAATTTGATATGTGGGTGGACCGGTGCTTGGGTGATGTTCTTACTTGAACAAGCATTCCACTTATGATTAACCTCTATTGCAAGCATCCGCAACTACAACAAAAGTATTAAGGTAAACCTAACCATAGCATGAAACATATGGATCCAAATCATCCCCTTACGAAGCAACGCATAAACTAGGGTTTAAGCTTTTGTCACTCTAGCAACCTATCATCTACTTATTACTTCCTAATGCCTTCCTCTAGGCCCAAATAATGGTGAAGTGTCATGTAGTCGACGTTCACATAACACCACTAGAGGCTAGACAACGTACATCTAATCAAAATATCGAACGAATACCAAATTCACATGACTACTAATAGCAAGACTTCTCCCATGTCCTCAGGAACAAATGTAACTACTCACAAAGCATATTCATATTCATAATCAGAGGGGTATTAATATGCATAAAGGATCTGAACATATGATCTTCCACCAAATAAACCAACTAGCATCAACTACAAGGAGTAATCAACACTACTAGCAACCTACTAGTACCAATCCCAGACTTGGAGACAAGAATTGGATACAAGAGATGAACTAGGGTTTTGAGAGGAGATGGTGTTGGTGAAGATGTTGATGGAGATTGCCCTCTCTCGATGAGAGGAGCATTGGTGATGACGATGGCGATGATTTCCCCCTCCCGTAGGGAAGTGTCCCCGGCAGAACAGCTCTGCCGGAGCCCTAGATTGGTTCCGCCAAGGTTCCGCCTCGTGGCGGCGGAGTCTCGTCCCGAAAGGTTGCTTATGATTTTTTCCTCGACGAAAGACCTCATATAGCAGAAGATGGCCATCGGAGAGCCAACGGGGGGCCCACGAGGTAGGGGGGCGCGCCCTGGGGGGTAGGGCGCGCCCCCCACCCTCGTGGCCAGGTGGGTCCCCCTCTGGTGAACTTCTTCCGCTCAATATTTTTTATTATTTCCAGAAATGACTTTCGTGGATTTTCAGGAGTTTTGGAGTTGTGCAGAGTAGGTCTCTAATATTTGCTCCTTTTCCAAATTTGAGAATTCCAATTTGCGGCATTCTCCCTCCTTATGTAAACCTTGTAAAATAAGAGAGAATAGGCATAAGTATTGTGACATAACGTGTAATAACAGCCCATAACGCAATAAATATCGATATAAAAGCATGATGCAAAATGGACGTATCAACTCCCCCAAGCTTAGACCTCGCTTGTCCTCAAGCGAAAGCCGATAACGATAAATATGTCCCCATGTTTAGAGGTAGAGGTGTCGATAAAAATAAAATACGGACATGAAGGCATCATGATTATTCTTATAACAGCAACATATATAGATATTGTCATATGATTTCTTATACTCAAGTAATAATCTATTCACAATGCAAAAGTACGAATCATAAACTTTATTGAAAACCAACAAACTATAATCTTAGTGTAAGTGCATCTAGTGTCCTTTAGTGATTTTGGTGTATTGAAGACTTATAGGTTAAGGGACTAATGTGTTTGTGAGTGTACACAGGTCTATAAGTCTATGAGGAGTTTGATATTTACAGAGAAAGTCGACCCCTAAAAATGAAGTTCTTCGACTGAAGACTTTGATATTCTGAAGACTTTGTGAAGACTTTGAAAGTGAAGAAATTGGTGTGACCTTGAAGACTTGGTATTCATTTGAGGAACATGAAGCGTGAAGACTTTTGTTTTCGTAGTTTCGTTTTCTCTTTCTTGAGTCATAGGAAACACCGTCTTTGTTAAAGGGTCGAGGAAATACTAAGGAAAAATTTCCATGTGATGCTCAACTCAAAATCCTACACCTACCAATCCCTTGAGTGAAGCCTTTGGAAATCTCATACGATTCAGTCAATTTCTTGATGTGAGAGGCGAAGTTCTTACAGTCGTTGAGAATTTGTTCCCGAGGAGTTAAGGAATTCGCCATGTCGGATTGCCTACACAGTGAGGAACATGATAGCCCCGAGGAATTTGAGATTCAAATTTCCGACCGTTCTTGTCTTCTTGGCATGACTGTCCCAAAATATCTTATCCACCTAACGGTCATATCATTGAAGGGCATTTATGTCTTATCATGTCGGGCTGCTCCCTAGGCTATAAATAGCCGCCCCCTACAACCACTAGCTGGTTGGATGCTCCGAGAGAAACTTGACACTTGTCATTTGAGAGCAACCCATCCTCCGAGGACTTTGAGTGAAAATCATCGAGTGAGGAAAAACCCAACAACCAAACCCCTACAAACCCAAAGTGATTGAGCATCATCAAGAGATTGATCTGCGTGGATCCGACGCTTGTTACCTTTGAAGACTGTGCTTCTTCCAGACGGTTAGGCGTCATGGTCTAGAGCATCCAAGAGAAATTGTGGATCGCCGAGTGACCAAGTCTGTGAAGGTTTGGAAGTCGCCTGAAGACTTACCACGAGTGATTGGACGAGGTGTGTGTGACCTTTGTTCAAGGAGAATACGGTGAGGACTTGGTGTCCTGAGCTGCGTGCTCGGCCGGCGGGTGTCCGGACTGTGTGTCCTCGAGTTTAAATACTCAGCCGCTCCAACCAGACGTACAACCGAGACAAAGTTGAACCGGGTCTACCAAATCATTGTCTTCACCAACCTTACTGGTTCTATTTCCTCAACCCTCTCATTTCCTCATTACGTGTTGAGTGTTCATTCATATCTGTGTTTGAAGACTTTGGTGAAGACTTTCTCAATTTCCTCAGTTCAATTTCTTGATCTGTTTGTCTTCATCTTGTGCTATCCTGTGTTTACGCTTTACGTACTCTCTGTTTGTCTTCATTTCATCATGATGACCATGCCCGCATTCTCTTATGCTTACTTACGAGTACTTATTCCGCTGCAAGTAGTTCTTCGCTAAGGAATTTCCTCAACGGCAAATTCCTCAGTGAAGAATTCATAAAAATCGCCTATTCACCCCCCCCCCCTCTAGTCGATATAACGCACTTTCACTCAGTCATTGAAGCAATTGCAATTTATCATAACATCAGAAAGAGTCTATGTCAGAGCTTAACAGCAAGTCCACATACTCAACTATCATTTAGTCTTTCATAATTGCTAACACTCACGCGATACTTGTGGTTACGGAGTTTTAATGGGACACGAGAGAAAGATAGGGGCTTATAGTTTCGCCTCCCAACCTTTTACCTCAAGGGTAATGTCAACAATAATAACGCATGCTCCCCTACATCCAATTAGATATATCTATCGGGATCTTTCCAACATCTTGTGCTTGCCAAAGGATAAAATGAAAAGGAAAGGTGAAGATCACCATGACTCTTGCATAAGGTAGGAGATGATAATAAAAGATAGGCCCTTCGCAGAGGGAAGCAGAGGTTGCCATGCGCTTTTATGGTTGGATGCACAAAATCTTAATGCGAAAGAATGTCACTTTATATTGCCCCTTGTGATATGAAACTTTATTATGCAGTCTGTCGCCTTTATTTCTTCCACATCACAAGATCGTATAAAGCTTATTTTCTCCCACACTAATAAGTCATACATATTTAGAGAGCAATTTTTATTGCTTTGCACCGATGACAACTTACTTGAAGGATCTTACTCAATCCATAGGTAGGTATGGTGGACTCTCATGGCAAAACTGGTTTAAGGGTTTTTGGAAGCACAAGTAGTATCTCTACTTGGTCTTTGAGAATTTGGCTAGCATGAGGGGGAAAGGCAAGCTCAACATGTTGCATGGTCCATGACAATATACTTTATCTCAGATATAAGAAAACATAACCCATTACGTTGTCTTCCTTGTCCAACATCAACTCTTTAGCATGTCATATTTTAATGAGTGCTCCCAATCATAAAAGATGTCAATGATAATATATTTATATGTGAAACCTCTCTTTCCTTATTACTTCCTATTAATTGCAACGATGACCAAAGCTATGTTTGCCAACTCCCAACAACTTTTAATCATCATACTATTTCTATGTGAGGTCATCACTCTTGATAAGATCAATATGAACTCTTTATTTCTTTTTATTCTTTTCTCTTTTCTTTTATTCACTCAAGATCATGGCAAAACAATCAAGCCCTTGACTCAACACTAATCTTTATTATATAGCTCACGGACTCGATTACATAGAGAGATCATAAAGCAAAATTCAAAACTAGATCATGCCATAAACTTTATTCTACTAGATCAAGATACTACTGATAGGATCGAACTAAGAAAAACGGTAAAGATAGGAGATGTGGTTGTGATACGATACCGGGGCACCTCCCCCAAGCTTGGCACTTGCCAAGGGGAGTGCCCATACCCATGTGATTATGTCTCCTTTGCTGGTGAAGAAGGTGGAGGTGTTGTCGATGATGCGGGCTTGTCATCCATCTTCCAAGGCATAGGCTCACCATCATAGAAGGATGATCGAGTCTCCGGGATCCTCAAATCTGCATCCAAACTCATCCTTTTGAATCTATATTCATACTCACAGTTTTGATTTTGCAGGTCACAGATTTGGCTCTAAGGTGCTCGATCTTCTCATGAAACTTGAAGATGGCCTCCCCGATATTGTTGGCATCCAGCTTGTGGTTGCTAGTGAACTCCGCGATCATCATGTGGTTGGAGTTGAGTCCACGTTCCACCATCCCTTGGCACTTGAAAACTTGTTGCTCCACTGCTTCGAGCCTTGTCTCCATGCTTCCGGTCCCCTTTGGTCCC
Source organism: Aegilops bicornis (assembly GCA_021605145.1). Taxonomy (NCBI): domain Eukaryota; kingdom Viridiplantae; phylum Streptophyta; class Magnoliopsida; order Poales; family Poaceae; genus Aegilops; species Aegilops bicornis. The sequence goes on from CM038670.1 coordinate 463,846,015, forward strand.
TCAGCATCGCGGATGTGCAGCAACCCATCACGCATCTGAATGGTTTGAGGGTGTCGCAGCACCTCCGCGAGGTAAGGGTTGATGACCTTCTCGAAGAACTTGTCCTTGGAGGCACTTGGGGACGTCATTGAGAATCTAGATCTGTCAGATAAACAGCTCGAAACAAGAACAGAGTGTAATTGCGTGATACAGGAGTCAAAACCTTCGGGAGAATATATAATGAATTTTTACCAACCAAAATACGTATCGTGCAAGAAAATGGAGTCCGGAAGGCACACGAGGTGCCCACGAGGTAGGGGGCGCGCCCAGGGGTAGGGCGCGCCCTCCACCCTCGTGGGGCCCTCATGTCCTTCCCGGACTGCTACTTATTTTTCTATTTTTCTAAATATTCCAAAACAGAGAAATATTGCCTTAAAAACTGTTTAGGAGTCGGTTTGCTTACGGTACCACATACCAATTCCTTTTTGGAGTCTGAAACGTTCCGGAAAGTGTCCCTTATGTACTCCTCCGGGGTTACGGTTTCAATAACATTGGTTTCAACATTTATGGGATTACCTGATATATATTGTTTAATTCTTTGACCGTTTACCACCTTCGGATTTGTGCCTTCAAAGTTGTTGATTTTTATGGCACCGGAACGATAGACCTCCTCGATAACGTAGGGGCCTTCCCATTTAGAGAGAAGTTTTCCTGCAAAAAATCTTAAACGAGAGTTGTATAGCAATACATAATCACCTACGTTAAACTCACGCTTTTGTATCCTTTTGTCATGCCATCTTTTACCTTTTTATTTAAACAACTTGGCATTTTCATAAGCTTGGGTTCTCCATTCATCAAGTGAGCTAATATCAAATAACCTCTTTTCACTGGCAAGTTTGAAATCATAGTTGAGCTCTTTAATAGCCCAATATGCCTTATGTTCTAGTTCGAGAGGTAAGTGACATGCTTTTCCATAAACCATTTTATATGGAGACATACCCATAGGATTCTTATATGCAGTTCTATAGGCCCATAATGCATCATCAAGTTTCTTGGACCCATTCTTTCTAGATCTATTGACATTCTTTTGCAAAATTAATTTGAGTTCTCTATTACTCAATTCTACTTGACCACTAGACTGTGGGTGATAAGAAGATGCAATTCTAAGATTAACATCATATTTAGCAAACATTTTTCTGAAAGCACCATGAATGAAGTGTGAACCACCATCAGTCATTAAATATCCAGGGACTCCAAACCTTGGACAAATAACTTCTTTAAGCATTTTAATAGAAGTGTTATGATCAGCACTACTAGTTGGAATAGCTTCTACCCACTTAGTAACGTAATCAACAGCAACTAAAATATGTGTATATCAATTAGAGGCAGGAAAGGGTCCCATATAATCAAAGCCCCAAACATCAAATGGTTCAATAACAAGTGAATAGTTCATAGGCATTTCTTGACGTCTACTAATATTACCAATTCTTTGACATTCGTCACAAGATAAGACAAACTTACGGGCATCCTTGAAGAGAGTAGGCCAATAAAAACCAGATTGCAATACCTTATGTGCAGTTCTATCTCCAGCATGGTGTCCTCCATAAGCTTCGAAGTGACACTTGCGTAGGATCTATTCCTGTTCATGCTCAGGTACACAACGTCTAATAACACCATCTACTCCTTCTTTATAAAGATGTGAGTCATCCCAAAAGTAATGTCTCAAATCATAGAAGAACTTTTTTCTTTTGTTGGTATGTGAAACTAGGTGGTATAAATTTAGCAACAATATAATTAGCATAATCAACATACCATGGAGTACTACGAGAAGTACTTATAACATTTAATTGTTCATCAGGAAAGCTATCATCAATAGGTAGTGGGTCATCAAGAACATTTTCTAATCTAGATAAGTTGTCTGCAACGGGGTTCTCAGCTCCCTTTCTATCAACAATATGCAAATCAAATTCTTGTAGCAAGAGAACCCATCTAATGAGTCTAGGTTTAGCATCTTTGTTTTTGATAAGATATTTAATAGCAGCATGATCAGTGTAGATAGTTACTTTAGAATCAACAATATAAGGTCTGAACTTATCACAAGCAAATACAACTGCTAGCAGTTCTTTTTCAGTAGTAGCATAATTTCTTTGAGCATTGTCTAGAGTCTTACTAGCATAATGGATAACATTTAATTTATTATCAACTCTTTGCCCTAGAACAGCACCTACAGCATAATCACTAGCATCACACATAATTTCAAAGGGTAAATTCCAATCAGGTTCTTTGAACAATAGGTGCAGAGATCAATGCTTTCTTAAGTATTTCAAATGCTTCTACACAATCATCATCAAAGACAAAGGGTATATCTTTTTGTAATAAGTTAGTCGAGGTCGAGAAATTTTTGAGAAGTCCTTAATGAACCTCCTATAAAATCCGGGCGTGACCAAGGAAACTTCTTATACCTTTGATCTCCTTGGGACATGGCATCTTTTCAATAGCATCAACCTTGGCTTTATCGACTTCAATAACTCTTTTCGGAAACTTTATGCCCCAAGACAATACCTTCATTAACCATAAAGTGGCACTTTTCCCAATTCAAGACAAGATTAGTTTCTTCACATCTCTCAAAACTTCGATCAAGATTGCTCAAGCAATCATCAAAAGAGGATCCATAGACAGAAAAGTCGTCCATGAAAACCTCACAAATCTTTTCACATAAGTCAGAGAATATAGCCAGCATGCATCTTTGAAAGGTAGCAGGTGCATTACATAAACCAAAAGGCATATGTCTATAAGCAAAAGTACCAAAAGGGCAAGTAAAAGTGGTCTTTGATTGGTCTTTAGCTGACACAGGTATTTGAGAGAAACCAGAATAACCATCTAGAAAGCAATAATGTGTATCTTTGCATAATCTTTCTAGCATTTGATCGATAAAAGGTAAGGGGTAATGATCCTTTTTAGTAGCCTTATTTAATTTGCGGAAATCAATTACCATCCTATAACCTGTGATAATTCTTTGCGGGATCAATTCATCTTTATCATTAGGGACAACAGTAATACCTCCCTTCTTAGGGACACAATGGACAGGACTTACCCATTGACTATCAGCAACGGGATAAACTATACCTGCCTACAGAAGCTTAAGTATTTATTTTCTTACCACTTCTTTCATTTTAGGATTCAAACGTCGTTGAGGATCACGAACTGGTTTGGCATCCGCTTCCAAATTTATTTTATGTTGACATACAGTGGGACTAATGCCCTTAAGATCATCAAGAGTATATCCAATAGCGGCACGGTGCTTCTTCAGAGTTTTCAATAATCTTTCTTCTTCATGCTCTGAAAGGTTAGCACTAATAATAACATGATATATTTTCTTTTCATCAAGATAAGCATATTTAAGATTATCGAACAACGGTTTAAGATCAAACACGGGATCACCCTTGGGTGGAGGAGGATCCTAGGATTTCAACAGCAAATTGTGTTTCGAGAATGGGTTCTGCTTAAAGAATACTTCATCTATTTCCTTCTTTCATTCATAAACATATCATTTTCATGGTCTAGCAAATATTGTTCTAAAGGATCGCTAGGAGGTACGGCAATAGAAGCAAGACCAATAATTTCGTCCTTACTAGGCAATTCTTCTTCACGGTGTTGTATACTAAATTTAGAGAAATTAAACTAATGAATCATATCATCCAAACCAATAGTAACAACATTCTTTTCGTAGTCTATCTTAGCATTAACGGTGTTCAAGAAGGGTCTACCAAATATAATGGGACAAAAGCTATCTTGTGGGGAAACAAGAACAAGGAAATCAGCAGGATATTTAGTTTTCCCACATAAGACTTCAACATCTCTAACAATTCCCATTGCTGATATAGTATCTCTATTGGCAAGTTTAATTGTGACATCAATGTCTTCTAACTCAGCAGGTGCAATTTCATGCTTAATTTCCTCGTATAAGGCAATAGGTATAACACTAGCACTAGCACCCATATCACATAAGCCATGATAACAATGATCTCCTATTTTACTTGAAATAACAAGCACGCCTACCACAGGTCTATGTTTATCTTTAACACAAGGTTTAGCAATTCTAGCAGTTTCACCACAGAATTGAATAACATGCCCATCAATATTATCAGACAAGAGATCTTTAACAATAGCAATATTAGGTTCAACTTTAACTTGCTCCGGAGGTGTATAAGTTCTAATATTGCTTTTACGAACCACAGTTAAAGCTTTAGCATGATCCTTTATTCTAATAGGGAAAGGTGGTTTCTCAACATAAGAAGTAGGAACAATAGGATCATTATAAGTGACAGTCTTTTCTTCAACTTTAGTAGGTGCAGCTACTTTCACTTATATGGGAGGATGATATTTAAACCACTTCTCCTTGGGGAGATCAACATAAGTAGCAAAAGATTCACAGAAAGAAGCTACTATCTTAGAGTCAAGTCCATATTTAGTGCTAAATTTACGGAAAACATCGGTATCCATAAAAGATTTAACACAATCAAACTTAGATGTCATACCTAACTCCTTACCTTCGTCGAGATCCTAATCTTCAGAGTTGGGTTTAATTCTATCCAATAAATTCCATTTGAATTCAATAGTCTTCATCAAAAAAGAGCCAGCACAAGAAGTATCGAGCATGATGCGATTGTTTTCAGAAAGCCGAGCATAATTTTTTTGAAGAATTATCTCTCTTGAGAGCTCATGATTGGGGCATGAATATAACATTGATTTAACCTCCCCCAAGCTTGAGCGATGCTTTCTCCTTCGCGAGGCCAAAAATTATATATATAATTGCGATCACGATGAACAAGATGCATAGGATAATACTTTTGATGAAATTCCAACTTCATTCGTTTATAGTTCCATGATCCCGTGTCATCACATAGCCTATACCATGTCGATGCATCTCCCTTCAAAGATAAAGGGAAGACCTTATTCTTAACAACATCATCGGGTATACCTGCAAGCTTAAATAATCCACAAAGTTCATCCACATAGAGTAGATGTTCATCAGGATGCTTTGTTCCATCTCCTGTAAAAGTATTAGCTAGCAGTTTTTCTAACATACCCGAAGGAACTTCAAAGGGAATATTTTCATTTTCAGTAGGTTCGATGGGTTGAGGAGAAATTCTTTGCTCTCTTTGGTCGGGGTGAAGATACCCGAACAAGCCCCTCAGAGGATTACTTTCCATAGTAACAAGTGATAGTAAATTTCAGCACACTATATAAATTTTTCCTTACCAAATTCCACCTACCAAAGGCGCTTCACTCCACAACGGCGCGGAAAAGAGTCTTGATGACCCACAAGTATAGGGGATCTATCATAGTCCTTTCGATAAGTACGAGTGTCGAACCCAACGAGGAAGCGAAGGAAATGATAAGCGGTTTTCAGCAAGGTATTCTCTGCAAGTACTGAAATAAGTGGTAACAGATAGTTTTGTGATAAGATAATTTGTAACGAGCAACAAGTAAAAAAAGTAAATAAAGTGCAGCAAGGTGGCCCGATCCTTTTTGTAGCAAAGGACAAGCCTGAACAAACTCTTATATAAGGAAAAACGCTCCCGAGGACACATGGGAATATCATCAAACTAGTTTTCATCACGTTCATATGATTCGCATTCGGTACTTTGATAACTTGATATGTGGGTGGAACGGTGCTTGGGTGCTGTTCTTACTTGAACAAGCATCCCACTTATGATTAACCTCTATTGCAAGCATCCGCAACTACAACAAAAGTATTAAGGTAAACCTAACCATAGCATGAAACATATGGATCCAAATCAGCCCCTTACGAAGCAACACATAAACTAGGGTTTAAGCTTCATCACTCTAGCAACCCATCATCTACTTATTACTTCCCAATGCCTTCCTCTAGGCCCAAATAATGGTGAAGTGTTATGTAGTCGACGTTCACATAACACCACTAGAGGCTAGACAACTTACATCTCATCAAAATATCGAACGAATACCAAATTCACATGACTACTAATAGCAAGACTTCTCCCATGTCCTCAGGAACAAAAGTGTCAGCACTCATCCCCAAACTCCATAGGCCCCGCAATGGAAAGATTTTACTTCGGTGCCGGAGAGCCGAAACCGCTAACCGAAACAAGACATATTCACTTTGACCACAGCCACCCGCACTTGCCTACCCGACCGGGCTATTTTAGCTATTCTCTCTTCAACCTTCCTCTAACCTAAAATAGTCATACCGCTCCCCCTTTAGAGATAGATTTCTTTATTCTCTAAGCTAGCTAAACGCCCGAAACATAATAAGCTAAGCCTCCGTCGATTTAGCCAAAGCAGGCCTGGAGAAAATAATGGGAGTCGGTGTCCCTTAAACGCCTTGTTTCCTCTTCTTTTAACTACTCACAAAGCATATTCATGTTCATAATCAAAGGGGTATTAATATGCATAAAGGATCTGAACATATGATCTTCCACCAAATAAACCAACTAGCATCCACTACAAGGAGTAATCAACACTACTAGCAACCTACTAGTACCAATCCCAGACTTGGAGACAAGAATTGGATACAAGAGATGAACTAGGGTTTTGCGAGGAGATGGTGCTGGTGAAGATGTTGATGGAGATTGCCCTCTCCTGATGAGAGGAGCGTTGGTGACGACGATGGCGATGATTTCCCCCTCCCTCGAGGGAAGTGTCCCCGGCAGAACAGCTCTGCCGGAGCCCTAGATTGGTTCCGCCAAGGTTCCGCCTCGTGGCGGCGGAGTCTCGTCCTGAAAGGTTGCTTATGATTTTTTCCTCTACGAAAGACCTCATATAGCAGAAGATGGCCATCGGAGAGCCAACGGGGGGCGCGCCCCCCACCCTCGTGGCCAGGTGGGTCCCCTCTGGTGAACTTCTTCCGTTCAATATTTTTTATTATTTCGAAAAATGACTTTCGTGGAGTTTCAGGACATTTGGAGTTGTGTAGAATAGGTCTCTAATATTTGCTCCTTTTCCAAATTTCGTAATTCCAAATTTAAGATTCTCCCTCCTTATGTAAACCTTGTAAAATAAGAGATAATAGGCATAAGTATTGTGACATAACGTGTAATAACAACCCATAATGCAATAAATATCGATATAAAAGCATGATGCAAAATGGACGTATCAGTGTGTATCATCTACGCTTAGATCTGGCTCGGATGCTAATGTTGGGGAACATAGCATGCAATTTAAAAACTTTCCTATGCTCATGCAAGATCTATCTAGGATATGCATATCAACGAGAGGGGGAGAGTATGTCCACGTACCCTCGTAAAGCGAAAGCGGAAGCGTTAGGTTAACGCGGTTGATGTAGTCGAACGTCTTCACGGTCCAACCGATCCAAGTACCGAATGTACGGCACCTCTGAGTTCAGCACATGTTTAGCTCTTGATCCAGCAGAGGGTCGAGGGAGAATTCCGTCAGCATGACGGGGTGGTGACGGTGATGGTGATGTGATCCGCGCAGGGCTTCGCCTAAGCACTATGACGATATGACCGGAGGAGTAAAATGTGGAGGGGGGCGCTGCACACGGCTAAGAGAACATCTGATGTCCCTTTGGGGTGCCCCCTGCCCCCGTATATAAAGGAGGGGAGGAGGAGGCCGGACACCAAGGGGCGCGCTAGGGAGAGGGGAGTCCTACTAGGACTCCAGTCCTAGTAGGATATGCCCCCCTATTCCTTCTTCGGAGGGGGAAAGGGGGAAAGGAGAGGGAGTAGGAGAAGGAAAGGGGGGCGCCGCCCCCTTCCCTAATCCAATTCGGCCTCCTCCTTTGTGGGGGGTGTGCCAGCCCCTTTTGGGATGGTTAGCCTCCCTCCTATGGCCCATATGGCCCATATCTTTCCCCGGGGGGTTCCGGTAACCCCTCCGGTACTCCGCTATGTACCCGATACACTCCGGAACCCTTCCGGTGTCCGAATACTACCTTCCAATACATCAATCATTACCTCTCGACCATTTCGAGACTCCTCGTCATGTACGTGACCTCATCTGGGACTCCAAACAAACTTCGGTCACCAAAATACATAACTCATAATACAAATCGTCATTGAACGTTAAGCGTGCGGGCCCTACGGGTTCGAGAACTATGTAGACATGACCGAGACACATCTCCGATCAATAACCAATAGCGGAACCTGGATTCTCATATTGGTTCCTACATATTCTATGAAGATCTTTATCGGTCAAACCGCAATATCAACATACGTTATTCCCTTTTTCATCGGTATGTTACTTGCCCGAGATTAGATCGTCGGTATCCTCATACCTAGTTCAATCTTGTTACCGGCAAGTCTCTTTACTCGTTCCATAATACATCATCCCGCAACTAACTCATTAGTCACATCGCTTGCAAGGCTTATAATGATGTGCATTACCGAGAGGGCCCAAAGATACCTCTCCGATACTCTGAGTGACAAATCCTAATCTTGATCTATGCCAACCCAACAAACACCTTCAGAGACACATGTAGAGCATCTTTATAATCACCTAGTTACGTTGTGACATTTGATAGCACACAAGGTGTTCCTTCGGTATTTGGGAGTTGCATAATCTCATAGTCAGAGGAATATGTATAAGTCATGAAGAAAGTAATAGCAATAAAACTTAACGATCATTATGCTAAGCTAATGGATGTGACTTGTCCATCACATCATTCTCCTAATGATGTGATCATGTTCATCAAATGATAGCACATGTCCATGGTCAGGAAACCTAACCATCTTTGATGAATGAGCTAGTCAAGTAGAGGCATACTAGGGATACTCTGTTTTGTCTATGTATTCACACATGTACTAAGTTTCCGTTTAATATAATTCTAGCATGAATAATAGATATTTATCATGATATAAGGAAATATAAATAACAACTTTATTATTGCCTCTAGGGCATATTTCCTTCAGTGCTGTCTTTGCACGATGAACTGTCGCAACTGTGCATACTAAGGGAGAAAACTTATACCTTGAAATTTTAGTAAGGGATCATCTTATAATGCTACCGCCGTACTAAGCAAAATAAGATGCATAAAAGATAAACATCACATGCAATAAAAATATGTGACATGATTTGGCCATCATCATCGTGTGCCTTTTGATGTCCCTCTCCAAAGCACCGTCATGATCTCCATCGTCACCGGCTTGACATCTTGATCTCCATCATAGCGTCGTGGTCGTCTCGCCAACTATTGCTTCTACAACTATCGCTAACGCATAGTGATAAAGTAAAGCAATTACATGGCGTTTGCATTTCTTACAATAAAGCGACAACCATAAGGCTCCTGCCAGTTGCCGATAACTTTTATAAAACATGATCATCTCATACAACAACGTATATCACATCATGTCTTGACCATATCACATCACAGCATGCCCTGCAAAAACAAGTTAGACGTCCTCTACTTTGTTGTTGCAAGTTTTACGTGGCTGCTACGGGCTTCTAGCAAGAACTGTTGTAGGACCTTGAAGTATGTCTAGAGGGGGGGTGATTAGACTACTTGACCAATAAAAACTTAACCGTTTCCCAATTTTATAGTTTGGCAGATTTTAGCTATTTTAGGACAAGTCAAGTAATCATCACACAATTCAAGTAAGCATGCAAAGAGTATATTGGCAGCGGAAATTAAAGCATGCACCTTGCAAGAAAGTAAAGGGAAGGGTTTAGAGGATTCAAACGCAATTGGAGACACGGATGTTTTCTCGTGGTTCCGATAGGTGGTGCTATCGTACTTCCACGTTGGTGGAGACTTCAACCCACGAAGGGTAACGGTTGCGCGAGTCCACGGAGGGCTCCACCCACGAAGGGTCAACGAAGTAGCAACCTTGTCTATCCCACCATGGTCGTCTCCCACGAAGGACTTGCCTCACTAGCGGTAGATCTTCATGAAATAGGCGATCTCCTTGCCCTTACAAACTCCTTGGTTCAACTCCACAATCTTGTCGGAGGCTCCGAAGTGACACCTAGCCAATCTAGGAGACACCACTCTCCAAGAAGTAACAAATGGTGTGTTGATGATGAACTCCTTGCTCTTGTGCTTCAAATGATAGTCTCCCCAACACTCAACTCTCTCTCATAGGTTTTGGATCTGGTGGAAAGATGATTTGAGTGGAAAGCAACTTGGGGAAGGCTAGAGATCAAGATTCATATGGTAGGAATGGAATATCGTGGCCTCAACACATCGGTGGGTGGTTCTCTCTCGAAATGGTAAGTTGGAAGTGTAGGTTCAGTCGATGGCTCTCTCCATGAATGAAGATGAGGTGGAGGGGTATATATAGCCTCCACACAAAATCCAACTGCTACACACAATCTACCAAACTTGGTGGGACCGAATAGTTAAACTCGGTCAGACCGATTCGATAAACCTAGTGACCGTTAGTGATTTTGATTGGGATCGACATGCATCTCGGTGAGACCGATATGGTTAGGGTTAGGGCATAACGTAATCTCGGTGAGACCGATTACACAAACTTCGGTGAGACCGATTGTGGTAATTAGCTAACCGGAGAGTTGGTCGAGTAAACTTCGGTGGGACCGATTTGCTCTTTTCGGTGAGACCGAAATGTTACAAAAAGGAAACAGAGAGTTTACATTGCAATCTCGGTGGGACCGATCGCTCACTTCGGTTGGACCGAAACGTTACAAAGGGAAACAGAGATATTGCAACCCCATCTTGGTGAGACCGAGATCCCTATCGGTAAGACCGATTTGAGTAGGGTTTGTGGCGATGGCTATGACTTTTGGAATCGGTGGCGCGGATAGAAAGAATCGGTGTGACCGATTTTGGCTTTAAGTTTAGGTCATTTGTGGATGTGGGAAAGTAGTTGAGGGTTTTGGAGCATATCACTAAGCACATGAAGCAAAAGGCTCATTAAGCAACACCTCATCCCTTCTTGATAGTATTGGCTTTTCCTATAGACTCAATGTGATCTTGGATCACTAAAATGTAAAATGAAGAGTCTTGAGCTTTTGAGCTTGAGCCAATCCTTTGTCCTTAGTATTTTGAGGATCCACTTTCATCATCCATGCCATGCCATTCATTGAGCTTTCCTGAAATAATAGTCTTGGAATAGCATTAGCTCAATGAGCTATATGTTGTTATGAATTACCAAAACCACCTAGGGATAGTTGCACTTTCAATCTCCCCCTTTTTAGTAATTGATGACAACATATAGATCAAAGCTTCGACAAATGATAATAAGATTTAAATAACATCGTCGCTTTGAGAAGTATGTGATAAGCAAGAGCTCCCCCTAAATTTGTGCATAGATTTAGATTTGCTTTGGACTACAAATGCACAATGAATTAGGCTCATGGGTTACTCTTCCATGTCACATACATCTTGGTGGAGCGCTCAAAATAATAAACAATTAATACATGCACTCATCACCAAGCAAAGTGAGTGATCACATAAGATAGATAGGATAATATCAAGCATGCATAAGTGTAGCTTATGATCAAACACATGATCATCAATGTCTCACAAACATAGTATCTCAACCAAAAGCAAAAAAAGCTTTGAAAAACCACCAAATAAAGCAAGAGAGAACAAAAGCAACACACTCTCTCTCGAAGCCTATGATCTATACATTTTTCTCCCCCTTTGGCAACAAGTTACCAAAAAGTTCATAGAAAATGCATAGTGCTAGATCGACTCTCGTGCTTGATCTTCTGGTGGTGGTGTAGAGATGGCTCCTTGGACGAAGACTTCAGTTGATGTAGATGGAGCTGCAGCTGATGAAGGTGCTGGAGCTGGTGGCACTGAGGCTGTAGCTGGTGCAGACAAAGTTGCTCTTGTGTCATAAATTGGCACAGCTGATGACCTCTGGGCTCTAGGCACTCTGGCAAACACATTTGTTGTTGTTTTGCCCTTCCTCTCCTGCATGTCCTCTTGTAGCTCCTCCACTGCAGTCTGAATCTCAGTTACTTTCATATCTAAGTTGTAGAACTTTTGTTCTATGATTCTCTCCTAGCTCTCCTGATTTTGAGTTAGGGTGGCCAATCCCTTCTCAATCCTCAAGGTTGATGCTATTAAGTAACCAAGCTGCTCCTGCTTGTTCTTCAAGAGATACTCAGATGCCTCCTCTTGAGTTGGCATCTTGGCAGCCTTCTCCCTCTTTGCCTTCTCCTTCTTCTCCTGAGCTTGAACTGATTGTGGATCATCTTCATTCATGATAACCTCATTGTCCTCAAAGTCTGGATAAAGTGGAAAGTGTTCCTTATCCAACTGATATTTTCCTGTGCCCATCTTTGAGTTTATCAACTCTTGAATCTGAGGTGCATATCCACAGCTCCTCTTCTGATCTGCTGCAGTCCTCTTGATAGTTTCAATGATCAGGCTGATGACTTTAAACTTTTGTGGCACATCAAACACATGCAACATGTTGATGGCATGCCCTCTGATCATGTTATGGTCACGGACTTGGGCAACAAAGTGTGCCTCAGAATCCAATTGATGGTTGGCAACCCTGACAGCAGATAGTGAACTGATCCAAACTTGTGAGTTGCTAATGCCTTGTTTGGAATTTCCTTGTACATGTGACCCATTGAATTGTGATCATTTTTCTTCTTTGCATAGATGTCTAAGTCATCCTCATTCTCCTCTGGGGCATTTATCAGCTTTGCCCACTCCTCAACAGTTGACTGGTACATTGTACCTTCAGACATCCAAACAATTCTCCCATCTGGGTAGAAATGTCTTTGTGGAGTAAAACTGCATGATAAGCTCATCATTCCAATTTGTGAGCTTACGCCCAACAAAATCTGCAACTCCACAGCTCACAAAGCTGTCCTGCACTCCAGATAGTGCTCTTCATTCTCCTTGATGAAGTTCCAATCGACCCATCTCATGTCACGCATAATGGGCTTCTTGTCCAACAGAATGGTCTCATAAAAGTCCCTCTGTTCCTTTGTGTGGAACACATAGTCAACAGCAGTTCTTCTCCTTGAAGCATACGGATCTTCCAATCTCCATTTCCTCAGCCCTGAGTCTTTCATGACTCTCATGTTCTCAGCCACAGGATGGGCATCATTGTGGTCTGGTATCTTTGGCTTGAGCTTCCTCAGAACCTGTCCTTCTTCATCTTCCTCATCAACCTCGAGCACTTTGGGGCCTTGTTCTTCTCAAAGCTGGAATACTCCTAGTATTCCTCTTTGGTCTGAGACTTGGCCTTGGGGGCAGCTTTGGGTGCTTCCTTGGGCTTAGATGTGGCAGCCACGATCTGATTGCATCACCCATTAGCTTTGGTGCCTTTGGTGCTGGTGCAGTGAGGCTCTTCCTCTTCCATCATGGAAGGCTTCCCAATAACTCTAGCCATGGTCATCTTGACCCTTTCCTTCCTCTTCTTGCTCTCGACAAGCTGGCTCTTTGGGATCAGGATTTTCAGGTAGTTGAGTTGATGTTCTGACCTTAGACATTGGTTGTCTTCCTGCAGTCCTTTTGGTCTTCATGACCCTTTCCTTCTTGACCACCTCTTTCTTTGAAGTTGCCTCATCTTCCTCAGCCCTGTAATCTTCATCCTCTGAATCTAAATTTCTTTTCCTCCTTTGCCTAGTAGCAGCCTTAGGAAAATTGCTAGGAGTACTTCTGCTCCCTTCATCTGAAGTTGAGGGAGTAGTGCCCTCACTCAAGTTTATCTGCTCTTCTGACCTGTTCTGGCTGTCACTTTGATCAGACATACCGCAAAAGTTCTTGACCACATGAAGAGTTTATATATGAGATAGAAAAGATGAGCATCACAAAATGCAGAGGTTTTGCAAAGAATGACTCAAAAGTTCAGTTTTAGTTTTCCACGAAGCATTTCAGATCCACCGATTTTCAAACTTCGGTGATACCGAAGCAGTTTTGGAACCTAAATCGATGATCTCGGTTGGACCGAAGTTTCAGTTCGGTGGCACCGAGACTGCTAGGGTTTCACAGAATTCTCAAATCGGTTGCACCGATTAGTAAATCTCGGTCAGACCGAGAGTCACTTGTGCAATGGCATAAGCCAGATCGGTGAGACCGAGTTTTTCAACTCGGTGGGTCCGAGATGGTTTCGGCGGAAACCTAAACCTAAAAATTCGAATCACAACTGATCTATGAACTACTTTGGTTGGATAGATGAGTTGCAATCATGGCAAGATTCAATATGAAAACAATGTGCTAGGAATCAGACGTGGATAGCACAATGATCAAGTCCATACCCTAACTTGGCGGTGGACTTGCTACGGCGGCAACTGTGGCGGGGGAAATCCGTTGGCGGCGGTGAAGACCAGCGACATGAGGCTGCTGGCGGCGAGGAGACCATCCGGAGACCACGATGGCAGAGCGAGCTGATGCGCGGGCGAAGGGTTTCGGAGAAATTTCCAAAATTTTGCCAGTGTCTATACATAGCCCGACCCTGTAGGTGTGACCGAGTGGAACAACTCGGTGGCACCGAGATGCATAACTCTTCGCAAGCGATTCTGACAACTCGGTGTGGCCGAAACGTTCAAATCGGTTGCACCGAGATTGAAAACTCATATCAACTTGATGATCTCGGTAGGACCGAAATGGAAGGATCGGTCAGACCGAGAATCATTAAGAGATTTTGGAAGTTTAAGTCTATGACGAATCGGGGACTCCGAGTGCTCATCCCACAGAGTGGTTCGAATCTGACTTGATCAAATTTTGTGATGTAGCATGAATAGAGTTTGAGACGAGAAAAGCATAGATAGCTAAAGAAGGTTCTTAGGCATTCTTGTCCATCCACTTGGCCAAAATAAGAAAGAACCAATCAAACAAAACAACAAGTGGATGTCCTTGAATGAGTAAAATATGCACCAACATGCTCATACAATAAGATGGCAATTGAAATATGTGGCAAAGCATGCACAACCAATTCTAGCATCTATCAAACAATTGGCGATGACTAGGTCATCTATATATGAGTATATTGACTTAGGAGTCAAATGAGAACATTTGATCATAGGTCATACTCATCGTTTAAGCTCAAGTGGAGTTACCACTTTTACATAATGCATTAATGTGTTCACATCATTAGAGTTGCTTTGACTCAATTCTTAGAGTTAAGCTCCCCCTAGATGTGAGATCCCCCTTAGAGGGTTGAACTAACCTTGGGTTTAAATCGATGATGACTTCATGTAGGTGTTGAAGATGTAGATGCTCAATGTTGATGTAGATCATTTGGAGCAATCCTTTGGAGTGAGTTGCACTTTCAACTTGCCTACATGGGTTAGTCCCACAAGGAACAAACAACAATATCCATAGACATAGAGTGATGCACACAACAATATCCATAGACATAGCTCAATTCTTCATTGAAGGTTGGTTTCTCACTTGATGATGTGGGGGCTTCACTTGAGGCTTTGTAAGCACCACTTGACTTGTTGTGAAGTTCCTCCTTGTCCTTGAGTGACATCTCATGAGCAACAATCCTTCCAATGACTTCCGTTGACTTGAGATCTTTGTAGTTTGGCATCATTTGGATCAATGTGCACACGATATCATACTTTCCATCCAATGCTCTTAGGATCTTCTTGATGGTGAATTTGTCGGTCATCTCTTCACTCCCTAAGCCGGCAATCTCGTTTGTGATAAGAGCAAGCCTAGAGTACATTTCAGCGACACGTTCACCATCCTTCATTTTGAACTTGTCAAGCTGACTTTGGAGCACATCCAACTTGGATTCCTTGACGGATTCGGTACCTTCGTGCATATCAATCAAAGTATCCCAAATTTCCTTTGCATTCTCAAGACGGCTGATTTTGTTGAATTCTTCAGGGCACAATCCGTTGAAGATGATGTCATGTGCTTGAGCGTTGTATTGCAACATCTTCAATTCTTCCGCATTAGCTTCACGGTTCGGTTCTCTCCCATCAAAGAATTCACCTTGCAAGAAAATACAAATAATTTCCCAAACGGCGGGGTTATGTCCAAGAATATGAATTTTCATCTTATGCTTCCAACTAGCAAAATTAGTACCATCAAAGTAAGGACCTCTACGGTGATAATTTCCCTCGCTAGACGCCATACTCTCCTAGGTTTTGAAACCAAGGCTATGACCACCAAAAGCTATGGAAATCAAAGCAAATGGAGACCAAAGCTCAGATACCACTTGTAGGACCTTGAAGTATGTCTAGAGGGGGGGTGAATAGACTACTTGACCGATAAAAACTTAACCTTTTCCCAATTTTATAGTTTGGCAGATTTTAGCTATTTTAGGACAAGTCAAGTAATCATCACACAATTCAAGTAAGCATGCAAAGAGTATATTGGCAGCGGAAATTAAAGCATGCAACTTGCAAGAAAGTAAAGGGAAGGGTTTAGAGGATTCAAACGCAATTGGAGACACGGATGTTTTTCTCGTGGTTCCGATAGGTGGTGCTATCGTACTTCCACGTTGGTGGAGACTTCAACCCACGAAGGGTAATGGTTGCGCGAGTCCACGGAGGGCTCCACCCACGAAGGGTCCACGAAGTAGCAACCTTGTCTATCCCACCATGGCCGTCGCCCATGAAGGACTTGCCTCACTAGCGGTAGATCTTCACGAAGTAGGCGATCTCCTTGCCCTTACAAACTCCTTGGTTCAACTCCACAATCTTGTCGGAGGCTCCCAAGTGATACCTAGCCAATCTAGGAGACACCACTCTCCAAGAAGTAACAAATGGTGTGTTGATGATGAACTCCTTGCTCTTGTGCTTCAAATGATAGTCTCCCCAACACTCAACTCTCTCTCATAGGTTTTGGATCTGGTGGAAAGATGATTTGAGTGGAAAGCAACTTGGGGAAGGCTAGAGATCAAGATTCATATGGTAGGAATGGAATATCGTGGCCTCAACACATCAGTAGGTGGTTCTCTCTCAGAAATGGTAAGTTGGAAGTGTAGGTTCAGTCTGATGTCTCTCTCCAAGAATGAAGAGGAGGTGGAGGGGTATATATAGTCTCCACACAAAATCCAACCGTTACACACAATCTACCAAACTCGGTGGGACCGAATAGTTAAACTCGGTCAGACCGATTCAGTAATCCTAGTGACCGTTAGTGATTTTCGGTGGATCGACATGCATCTCGGTGAGACCGATATGGTTAGGGTTAGGGCATAACGTAATCTCGGTGAGACCGATTACACAAACTCGGTGAGACCGATTTTGGTAATTAGCTAACCAGAGAGTTGGTCAGGTAAACTCGGTGGGACCGATTTGCTCTTTTCGGTGAGACCGAAATGTTACAAAAAGGAAACAGAGAGTTTACATTGCAATCTCGGTGGGACCGATCGCTCACTTCGGTTGGACCGAAACGTTACAAAGGGAAACAGAGAGATTGCAAACCCATCTCGGTGAGACCAAGATCCCTATCGGTAAGACCGATTTGCTTAGGGTTTGTGGCAGTGGCTATGACTTTTGGAATCGGTGGCGCCGGATAGAAAGAATCGTTGTGACCGATTTTGGCTTTAAGTTTAGGTCATTTGTGGATGTGGGAAAGTAGTTGAGGGTTTTGGAGCATATCACTAAGCACATGAAGCAAAAGGCTCATTAAGCAACACCTCATCCCTTCTTGATAGTATTGGCTTTTCCTATAGACTCAATGTGATCTTGGATCACTAAAATGTAAAATGAAGAGTCTTGAGCTTTTGAGCTTGAGCCAATCCTTTGTCCTTAGTATTTTGAGGGATCCACTTTCATCATCCATGCCATGCTATTCATTGAGCTTTCCTGAAATAATAGTCTTGGAATAGCATTAGCTCAATGAGCTATATGTTGTTATGAATTACCAAAAACCACCTAGGGATTGTTGCACTTTCAACTGTTCTTACCTACACATCAAAACCACAATGGTGATTTATCAAGTGTGCTGTTTTAACCTTCAACAAGGACCGGCCGCAGTCAAATTTGATTCAACTAAAGTTGGAGAAACAGACACCCGCCAGCCACCTTTATGCAAAACTAGTTGCATGTCTATCGGTGGAACCGGTCTCATGAACGTGGTCATGTAAGGTTGGTCCGGGCCGCTTCATCCAACAATACCAGCGAATCAAATAAGACATTGGTGGTAAGCAGTATGATGATCACCGCCCACAACTCTTTGTGTTCTACTCGTGCATATCATCTACGCATAGACCTGGCTCTGATGCCACTGTAGGGAAATGTAGTATGCAATTTCAAAAATTTCCTACGCTCATGCAAGATCTATCTAAGAGATGCATAGCAACGAGAGGGGGAGAGTGTGTCCACGTACCCTCGTAGACCGAAAGCAGAAGCGTTTGATAATGCGGTTGATATAGTCGAACTTCTTCTTGTTCCGACCGATCAAGCACCGAACGTACGACACCTCTGAGTTCTGCACACGTTCAGCTTGATGACGTCCCTCGAACTCTTGATCCAGCAAAGTGTCGAAGGAGAGTTCCGTCAGCACGATGGCATGGTGACGGTGATGGTGAAGTGGTCTGCGTAGGGCTTCGCCTAAGCACTACGTGCATATGACCGGAGGTGTAAACTGTGGAGGGGGGCGCCGCACACGGCTAACGATTGTTGGTGTGTGTTCTAGCGGTGCACATGGAGGGGAGGAGAGGCAGCGAAGGGGGCGCCCCAAGTAGGAGGAATCCTACTTGGGCGCTTCCCCAATTTGGCCTCCCCCTTCCATAAGTTTCGGAGGGGGAAGGAAGGAGGAGGGAGGAGGGAGGAGGGAAGGAAGGGGGAGGCCGAATCCCTCCCCTTCCATCTCTCTTCCCCTCTTTCCTTCTCCTCCTATTTTGGCCTATATGGGGGTGCACCAGCCCCTTAGGGGCTGGTCTGTCCCCTTTCTTGGCCCATTAGGCCCATATAGTTGCCGGGGGGTGCCCGGAACCCCTTCCGGTGACCCGATATGTACCCGGTACCCCCAGAACACTTCCGGTGTCCGAATATCATCGTCCTATATATGAATCTTTACCTCTCAACCACTTCAAGACTCCTATTCATGTCTGTGGTCTCATCTGGGACTCCGAACAACATTCGGTCACCAAATCACATAACTCATATAATACAAAATCATCATCAGACCTTAAGCGTGCGGACCCTACGGGTTCGAGAACTATGTAGACATGACCGAGGCACCTCTCCGGTTAATAACCAAGAACAGAACCTGGATGCTCATATTGGTTCCCACATATTCTACGAAGATCTTTATCGATCGTACCGTAATGACAACATAAGTTATTCCCTTTGTCATCGGTATGTTATTTGCCCGAGATTCGATCGTCGGTATCTTCATACCTAGTTGAATATCATTACCGGGAGAGATACCTCTCCGATACTTGGAGTGACCAATCCTCCAGTATCCATCATCTCTCAACTAACTCATTAGTCACATTGCTTGCAAGGCTTCTTATGATTTGTATTACCGAGAGGGCCCAGAGATACCTCTCCGATACTCGGAGTGACAAATCCTAATCTTGATCTATGCCAACCCAACAAACACCTTTGGAGATACCTGTAGAGCATCTTTATAATCACCGAGTTACGTTGTGATGTTTGATAGCACATAAGGTATTCCACCGGTATCCGGGAGTCGCATTATCTCATAATCAAAGGAATATCTATATGACATGAAGAAAGCAATAGCAATAAAACTGAACGATCAAAATGCTAAGCTAACAGATGGGTCTTGTACATCACATCATTCTTCTAACGATGTGATCCCGTCCATCAAATGACAACACATGTCCATGGTTAGGAAACTTAACCATCTTTGATGAACAAGCTAGTCTAGTAGAGGATTACTAGGGACACGGTGTTTTGTCTATGTATCCACACATGTATGAAGTTTCTGGTTAATATAATTCTAGCATGAATAATAAACATTTATCATGATATAATGAAATATAAAATAACAACTTTATTATTGCCTCTGGGGCATATTTCGTTCAGGAGGTGGCTATGGTGATACGATGGGTGCACTGGGAGGAGGATATGGTGGTATGATGGGTGCAATGAGAGGCGGGTAGGGTGGAGATGCGGGTGGCGGCGTCGATTATACACCATGTGGCAATGAAGAGAAAGAAGCCAGTGTTCACCATGAGTCCAATGTTGACAATGTGGCAAGTGACAACGGAGAAGAAGAAAGTTGAGTGGCTATGTTACTTTTATTTTATGTGCGATTTTGTTTGTGTTCATGATGCACTTTTATAAGTTTGATATGTTGCATTATGAGGCTATGGTTTGCATTTCAAATTGATATGTGCATTTGATGTTGAATTTGATATGTTGTTAATTATGTGTGTGATGATTTTGTAAAATTTAAATTGGTCATAGTTCATATTTTGTTCATATGCAGGGTAATTGTTGGAGCACTAGTGCCCTATTTTAGGGAAGCTGTTGGAGATAAATGTTTTTCAGTGTCCTAAAAACACGCTTTGGTGTTGTAAGAGCATCTACAATAGGTGCCCCATTTTAGGGCATCAAAATTGGCTTGAAGCAAAATTTACAACACCAAAACGTCCATCTCCAACATGTGCCCTAAAATAGGGCAATCAACATTCAAAAATGAACCTACTGTCAAAACTTCGACATTGACTTGTTCCTCTTAATAATCGACATGCACGACATTGTAGCGGTAGGTGGCATCGGTTTTCACAAGCTAGATATGTAGTGTTGATTTAATCGAAGCTAGCTAGCTAGCAGCCCATGCGAGGTGCATGTATGCAATGCCTTCTCCTTCACAGCGGTGGTGAGCGCAACAATGGATGGCAAGGCGACAATGCATAGGTACCAGGGAACAGCCCCTCCTCCTTTCCCTGCTCAAACACACCGTCACCGCACATGGCCTGGAGGGAAATGCACGACGCGACAGTGATGTGGATCTTGGCATGAGTTGTGTTAGAAATAATGGGCCTACACATTATCAGTTTCTAAAATCTCAAAGTCCCATGAATAAATGACATAATAGGGTAGTCTTCTTCTATATTCTGTCAGCATTCTAAAAGAGGAACAAGCAGACAGATAATAGGTTTAGCATGCATATGGAACTCATTTTGGTAAACTAGTTCAGTAGTAAAGTGAACATGACTATACTATTTTTTTTATTTTAAGTAATAACAACATGAAACGGACATATATCTATGTACTATGGCTATGGTCACTGTGTTATCTATTCCAACACATTTTTAAGTTGGCAAATTAAGATAGAGACATAGTTTAAAATATGATTAGCATAATACAAAATTGTGTATATCATTTCGGTTAAGACAAAGCATCATTCATAGAATATAAGTGTGGGAAACTGATACGTCTCCAACGTATCTATAATTTTTTATTGTTCCATGCTATTAAAGTATCAATCTTCGAGGTTTTATATACATTACTGGCAACTTTATTTCATTTGTTGGGACTAACCTATTGACATAGTGCCCAATGCTAGTTGCTTTTTTTAATTTGTAGAGTATCAATACCAAACGAAGTCCAAATGCCACGAATTTTTTTGGAGATTTTTTTGGTAGGAAGACACCCAAGAAGCTTCTGGAGGGCATGAGGGGACGCTCGTGGGGCCCACTAGGCACCAGGGTGCGCCAGGAGCCTTTGGCGCACCCTGGTGGGTAGTGGGGCCCACGGGCACCCCCTTGACCTACCTCTGCCTCTATAAATACTCTAAAATCCCCAAAACAATAGGGGAGTCGATGAAATACTTTCTTCGCCGCTGTAAGTTCCAGAACAACGAGGTCCAATCTAGAGGCCTTTTCCGGCATTCTGCCGGAGGGGGAAACGATCACGGAGGGGTTCTTCATCATCCTTGTCGCCCCTCCGATGATGCGTGAGTAGTTTACCACAGACCTATGGTTCCGTAGTTAGTTGCTAGATGGCTTATTCTTTCTTTTTGATCTTCAATACAATGTTCTCCTTGGTGTTCTTGGAGATCTATTTGATGTAATGACTTTTTTAGGGGGAAGACAGTAGGAGAGGCTCCTACTATGTGTGTGTGTGTGTATGTATGTCTGTGGGGGGGTGTTACATGATTACAATAATGTACATACCCTGCTCACAACACAGCCTGCGAGCGGAGTGGTGAATGCTTACAAAGCTCAAGGTAGGTCAGGTGAGAGTGTTGCAAAAGGTAGTAACAGTGGTCCTATGGACCTCACGCAAATATTGTAGCAAGTTGAAATCCTCCTTAAACCTTGTGAGCCAAGATGCTTGGGTGGGACTCACTCCCCTGAAGTGTTTGTTATTCCTTTCTTTCCACAAAATCCAAGCCGCCGTGAGGAAGATTTGAAGGAAGAGGGGACTATGCGAGGCACCCTGGGTCCTTTGGACAAGATCAAGGCGCGAGGGGGATGCAGGCCAAATGATGTCAAGTCTCCTCCAGCAGGCCTGGCTATACACGCAAGTGAATATCATGTGATCCACTATTTCCTCAACGTTTTGGCCATAGACGAGGCAGCCAAAGTCATCACCAATGTTGTAGTGGCGACGTTTCAGCATGTTTCATGTATTCAGTCTATCGTGTAGGAGCAGCCAACCAAAAACCTTGATCTTCATAGTGCACTTCAAGCTCCAGAGAAAACGATCGGTGGGCTTGCACATTTCTGAAGCAGAATTTATAGTAGCCGGCTGCCTTGAAATCGGTATTCCCCCATATATAGTGCCAAATGTCGGTGTTTGTTGAAGAGGGGCTCAATATGGAGAGTGATTGAATGTCTCGGATTTCATCGAGGGCCTCAGGGGAGAGCGGGAGATGGAAGGTTGCATGTAATGACTTTTTGTAGTGTGTTTGTCGGGATCTGATGAATTGTGAATTTATGATTAGATCTATCCATGAATATTATTTTGAGTTTTCTCTGAACTCTTTTATGCCTGATTGTTATTGCCTCGTATTTCTTCTCCCAATTATTGGTTTGGTTGGCCAACTAGATTGATTTTTCTTGCCATGGAAAGAGGTGCTTTGTGATGGGCTCGATCTTGCGGTGCTCAATCTCAGTGACAGAAGGAGACATGACACACATGTATCGTTGCTATTAAGGGTAACAAGATGGGGTTTATTCATACGTGAGTTTATCTTGTCTACATCATGTCATCTTGCCTAATGCATTACTCCGTTTTTCCATGAACTTAATACTCTAGATGCATGCTGGATAGTGGTCGATGTGTGGAGTAATAGTAGTAGATGCAGGCAAGAGTCGGTCTACTAATCTTGGACGTGATGCCTATATACATGATCATTGCCTTGGATATCGTCATAATTATTTGTTTTTCTGTCAATCGCCCAACAGTAATTTGTTTACCTACCGTATGCTATTTTCTCAAGCCTCTAGTAAAAACTACGGCCCCTGGGTCTATTTCCTATCATATTAAAACCAAAAATACCTTGCTACAATTTTTCTTTATTTATTTTATTTTGTGTTTTAGTTAGATCTATTTATCAAATCTCATACAATTTAATATATCTCAATATCGTGGAGGGATTGACAACCCCTTTACGCGTTGGGTTGCAAGTATTTGTTGTTTGTGTGCAGGTGATGTTTACATAGTGTTGCTTGGTTCTCTTACTGGATTGATAACCTTGGTTTCATAACTAAGGAAATACTTACTTCTGTTGTTGAAGGAAATATGCCCTAGAGGCAATAATAAAGTTGTTATTTTATATTTCCTTATTCACGATAAAGGTTTATTATTCATGCTAGAATTGTATTGATCGGAAACCTTAATACATGTGTGAATACATAAATAAACAACGTGTCCCTAGTGAGCCTCTACTAGACTAGCTCGTTGATCAAAGATGGTTAAGGTTTCCTAACCATGGACATGAGTTGTCATTTGATAACGGGATCACATCATTAGGAGAATGATGTAATGGACAAGACCCATCTGTTAGCCTAGCATAATGATCGTTAAGTTTTATTGTTATTTCTTTCTTCATGTCAAATACACATTCCTTCGACTATGAGATTATGCAACTCCCAGATACCGGAGGAATGCCTTGTGTGCTATCAAACATCACAACGTAACTGGGTGATCATAAAGATGCTCTACAGGTATCTCCGAAGGTGTTTGTTGAGTTGGCATAGATCGAGATTAGGATTTGTCACTCCGAGTACCGGAGAGGTGTCTCTGGGCCCTCTCGGTAATACACATCCTAAGCTTGCAAGCAAACGATTAAGGAGTTAGTCACGAGGTGTTGTATTATGGAACAAGTAAAGAGACTTTCCGGTAACGAGATTGAACTAGGTATGAAGATACCGACGATCGAATCTCGGGCAAGTAACATACCAATGGAGAAAGGGAATTATGTATGTTGTCATAACGGTTCGACCGATAAAGATCTTTGTAGAATATGTAGGAGCCAATATGGGCATCCAGGTTCCGCTATTGGTTATTGACTGGAGAGGTGTCTCGGTCATGTCTACATAGTTCTCGAACCCGTAGGGTCCGCACACTTAACATTCGATGACGATATAGTATTATATGAGTTATGTGATTTGGTGACCAAATGTTGTTCGGAGTCCCGGATGAGATCACGAACATGATGAGGAGTCTTGAAATGGTCAAGAAGTAAATATTGATATATAGGACGATGGTATTCGGACACTGGAAGTATCAGGAGGGTATCGGGTACATATCGGGTCACCGGAAGGGGTTTCGGGCACCCCCGGCAAAAGATATGGGCCTTATGGGCCAAGAGGGGAAACGCACCAGCCATAAGGGGCTGGTGTGCCCCCCATATGGGCCGAACTAGGAGGAGAAGGAAAGAGGGGAAGGGAAAGGAAAGGGGGGATTCGGCCTCCCCCTTCCTTCCCTCCTTCCCTCCTCTTTCCTTCCCCCTCCGGCAAATATGGCAGGGGGGCGCGGCCAAGGGGAGACCCCAAGTAGGATTCGCCCTACTTCGGCGCCTCCTGGCAGCCTCCCCTCTCCCTCCCACCTATATATATGTGGGAGGCGCCCTAGCACACACCAGACAATTGTTTAGCCGTGTGCGGCGCCCCCTCCACCGTTTACACCCCGGTCATATTTTTGTAGTGCTTAGGCGAAGCCCTGCGAGGATCACTTCACCATCATCTTCACCATGCCATCATGCTGACGGAACTCATCTACTACCTCGACGTCTTGCTGGATCAAGAAGGCGAGGGACGTCACCGAGCTGAACATGTGCAGAACACGGAGGTGTCGTGCGTTCGGTACTTGATTGGTTGAAGCGTGAAGAAGTTCGACTACATCAACCGCGTTAAGACGCTTCCGCTTACGGTTTAAGTGGGTACATAGACACACTCTTTCCCTCGTTGCTATGCATCTCCATGGATAGATCATTGCGTGTGTGTAGAATTTTTTGTTTTCCATGCAACGATTCCCAACAGTGGCATCATGAGCCAGGTCTATGTGTAGATGATATGCACGAGTAGAACACAAAGGGTTGTGGGAAGTGATAGTCATACTGCTTACCACCGACGTCTTATTTTGATTCGGTGGTATTGTGGGATGAAGTGGCCCGGGCCAACCTTACATGTCCACGCACATGAGACCGCTTCCACCGTGAGACATGCAACTAGTTTTGCATAAAGGTGGCTGGCGGGTGTCTATTTCTCCTACTTTAGTTGAATCTAATTTGACTGCGGTCGGTCCTTGAAGAAGGTTAAAACAACAAACTTGACGAGACACCATTGTGGTTTGATGCGTAGGTAAGAACGGTTCTTGCTAGAAGCCCATAACAGCCATGTAAAACTTGCAACAACAAAGTAGAGGATGTCTAACTTGTTTTTGCAGGGCATGTTGTGATGTGATATTGTCAAGACATGATGTGATATACATTGTTGTATGAGATGATCATGTTTTGTAAGTTATCGGCAACCGGTAGGAGCCTTATGGTTGTCTCTTTATTATATGAAGTGCAAAAGCCATGTAATTGATTTACTTTATCACTATGCGTTAGCGACATTTGTATAAGCAATAGTTGGCGAGACGACCACGACGCAACGATGGAGATCAAGGTGTCGAGCCGGTGACGATGGAGATCATGACGATGCTTTGGAGATGGAGATCAAAAGCACGAGATGATGATGACCATATCATGTCACATATTTTGATTGCATGTGATGTTTATCTTTTATGCATCTTATTTTTCTTAGTACGATGGTAGCATTATAAGATGACCCCTTCACTAATTTCAAGGTAAAAGTGTTCTCCCTGAGTATGCACCGTTGCTACAGTTCATCGTGTTGAGACACCACGTGATGATCGGGTGTGATAGACTCTACGTTCACGTACAACGGGTACAAGACAGTTTTGCACATGCGGAATACTTGGGTTAAACTTGACGAGCCTAGAATGTACAGACATGGCCTCGGAACACTGGAGACCGAAAGGTCGAACGTGGGTCATATAGTAGAGATGATCAACATAGAGATGTTCACCATTGATGACTACTCCATCTCACGTGATGATCGGACATGGATTAGTTGATTTGGATCACGTATCACTTAGATGACTTGAGGGATGTCTATTTAAGTGGGAGTTCTTAAGTAATTTGATTAATTGAACTTAATTTATCATGAACTTAGTCTCGTAGATTTGCATATCTATGTTGTAGATCGCCCGAGCTACCGTTCCCCTGAATTTTAATGCGTTCCTAGAGAAAGCTTAGTTGAAAGATGATGGTAGCAACTACACGGACTGGGTCCGTAACTGAGGATTATCCTCATTGCTGCACAGAAGATGTCCTTGATGCACCGCTAGGTGAAAGTCCTGCTGGAGGAGCAGATGCTGATGTTTTGAACGTCTGGCTAGCTCGATCTGATGACTACTCGATAGTTCAGTGTGCCATGCTTTATGGCTTAGAAACGGTCTTCAAAGACGTTTTGAACATCATGGAGCATATGAGATGTTCCAGGAGTTGAAGTTAATATTTCAAGCAAACGTTGAGAGATATGAAGTCTCCAACAAGTTCTATAGCTGCAAGATGGAGGAGAATAGTTATGTCAGTGAACACATACTCAGAATGTCTAGATATCATAATCACTTGACTCACCTGGGAGTTAATCTTCCAGATGATAGTGTTATTGACCGAGTTTTTCAATCACTGCCACCAAGCTACAAAGGCTTCGTGATGAACTATAATATGCAAGGGATGGACAAGACAATTCCCGAGCTCTTTGAATGCTCAAAGCTGCGGAGGTAGAAATCAAGAAGGAGCATCAAGTGTTGATGGTTAACAAGACCACTAGTTCCAAGAAAAATGGCAAGGGAAAGAAGGGGAACTTCAAGAAGAATGGCAAGCAAGTTGCCACTCCCGGGAAGAAACCCAAAGCTAGACCTAAGCCTGAAACTGAGTGCTTCTACTGCAAAGGGACTAGTCATTGGAAGCGGAACTGCCCCAAGTATTTGGCGGATAATAAGGATGGCAAAGTGAACAAATGTATATTTGATATACATATTATTTATGTGTACCTTACTAATGCTCGTAGTAGCGCCTGGGTATTTGATACGGGTTCGGTTGCTCATATTTGTAACTCAAAATAGGATCTAATGATTAAACAAAGATTGGCTAAGGTCGAGGTGACGATGCACGTCGGGAATGGTTCCAAGGTCGATGTGATCGCCGTCGGCATGCTACCTCTACATCTACCTTCGGGGTTAGTTTTAGACTCGAATAATTGTTATTTGGTGCCAGCGTTGAGCATGAACATTATATGTGGGTCTTGTTTAGTGCGAGATGGTTATTCATTTAAATCATAGAATAATGGTTGTTCTATTTGTATGAGTAATATCTTTTATGGTCATCTTGAAGAGTGGTCTATTTTTATTGAATCTCGATTGTAGAGATACACATATTCATAATATTGATGCCAAAAGATGCAAAGTTGATAATGATAGTGCAACATATTCGTGGCACTGCCGTTTAGGTCATATTGGTGTAAAGCGCATGAAGAAACTCCATGCATATGGGCTTTTGGAATCACTTGATTATGAATCATTTGATACTTGCGAACCATGCCTAATGGGCAAGATGACTAAAACTCCGTTATCCGGAACAATGGAATGAGCCAATGACTTATTGGAAATAATACATACCGATGTATGCGGTCCAATAAGTGTTGAGGCACGCGACGGTTATCGTTATTTTCTGACCTTCACAGATGATTTGAGCAGATATGGGTATATCTACTTAATGAAACATGAGTCTGAAACATTTGAAAAGTTCAAAGAATTTCAGAGTGAAGTGGATAATCATCGTAACAAG
Organism: Aegilops bicornis; assembly: GCA_021605145.1. Lineage (NCBI taxonomy): Eukaryota > Viridiplantae > Streptophyta > Magnoliopsida > Poales > Poaceae > Aegilops > Aegilops bicornis. The sequence continues at coordinate 463,874,177 of CM038670.1, forward strand.
AAAATAAAGTTTCTACGATCTGGTCACGAAGGCGAATATTTGAGTTACAAGTTTGGCCTTCATTTAAAACAATGTGGAATAGTTTCACAACTCACGCCACCTGGAACACCACAGCGTAATGGTGTGTCCGAACGCCGTAACCGTACTTTATTAGATATGATGCGATTTATGATGTCTCTTACCGATTTACCACTATCGCTTTGGGGTTATGCATTAGAGACAGTTGCATTCACGTTAAATAGGGCACTGTCTTAATCCGTTGAGACGACACTATATGAACTATGGTTTGGCAAGAAACCTAAGCTGTCGTTTCTTAAAGTTTGGGGTTGCGGCACTTATGTCAAAAGGCTTCAGCCTGATAAGCTCAAACCCAAATCGGACAAGTGTGTCTTCATAGGATACCCTAAGGAAACAATTGGGTACACTTTCTACCATAGATCCGAAGGCAAGATCTTTGTTGCCAAGAATGGAACATTTCTAGAGAAGGAGTTTCTCTCGAAGAAGTGAGTGGGAGGAAAGTAGAACTTGATGAGGTAATTGTACCTTCTCTCGAATTGGAAAGTAGCACATCAGAGAAATCCGTTCCCCTGATGCCTACACCAACTAGAGAGCAAGGTAATGATGATGATCATGAAACTTTAGATCAAGTTACTACTGGACATCGTAGGTCGAATAGAGCACGTTCCGCACCAGAGTGGTACGGTAATCCTGTTCTAGAAGTCATGTTACTAGACCATGGCAAACCTACAAAGTATGAAGAAGCCATGATGAGCCCAGATTCCGTAGATGGCTTGAGGCCATGAAATCTGAGATAGGATCCATGTATGAGAACAAAGTATGGACTTTGGTGGACTTGCCCGATGATCGGCAAGTAATAGAGAACGAATGGATCTTCGAGAATAAGACTGACGCTGATGGTAATGTTACTGTCTACAAAGCTCGACTTGTCGCAAAAGGTTTTCGACAAGTTCAAGGGGTTGATTACGATGAGACTTTCTCACCCGTAGTGATGCTTAAGTCCGTCCGAATCATGTTAGCAATTGCCGCATTTTATGATTATGAAATCTGGCAAATGGACGTCAAAACTGCATTCCTTAATGGATTTCTTGAAGAAGAGTTGTATATGATGCAACCAGAAGGTTTTGTCGATCCTAAAGGTGCTAACAAAGTGTGCAAACTCTAGCGATCCATCTATGGACTAGTGCAAGCATCTCGGAGTTGGAATATACGCTTTGATGAAGTGATCAAAGCATATGGTTTTATACAGACTTTCGGTGAAGCCTATATTTACAAGAAAGTGAGTGGGAGCTCTGTAGCATTTCTAATATTATATGTAGATGACATATTGTTGATTGGAAATGATGTAGAATTTCCGGATAGCATAAAAGGATACTTGGATAAGAGTTTTTCAATGAAAGACCTCGGTGAAGCTGCTTATATACTGGGCATCAAGATCTATAGAGATAGATCAAGACGCTTAATAGGACTTTCACAAAGCACATACCTTGACAAAGTTTTGAAGAAGTTCAAAATGGATCAGTCAAATAAAGGGTTCTTGCCTATATTGCAAGGTGTGAAGTTGAGTCACACTCAAAGCCAGACCACTACAGAAGATAGAGAGAAAATGGAAGTCATTCTCTATGCCTATCATGTATGTTGTGTACCGAACCTCATGTGTGCCTTGCCATAAGTCTGGCAGGGAGGTACCAAAGTAATCCAGGAGAGGATCACTGGACAGCGGTCAAGAACATCCTGAAGTACCTGAAAAGGACCAAGGATATGTTTCTCGTTTATGGAGGTGACAAAGAGCTCGTCGTAAATGGTTACGTCGATGCTAGCTTTAACACTGATCCGGATGACTCTAAGTCACAAACCGGGTACGTATTTATATTGAATGGTGGAGCTATCAGTTGGTGTAGTTCCAAGCAGAGCGTCGTGGCGGGATCTACGTGTGAAGCGGAGTACATAGTTGCTTCGGAAGCAGCAAATGAAGGAGTCTGGATGAAGGAGTTCATATCCGATCTAGGTGTAATACCTAGTGCATCGGGTCCAATTAAAATCTTTTGTTACAATACTGGAGCGATTGCCTTGGCAAAGGAATCCCGATTTCACAAGAGAACCAAACACATCAAGAGACGCTTAAACTCCATCCGTGAACAAGTCAAGGAGGAAGACATAGAGATTTGCAAAATACATACAGATCTGAATGTAGCAGACCCATTGACTAAGCCTCTTCCACGAGCAACACATGATCAGCACCAAGAATCCATTGGTGTTAGATTCATTACAATGTAATCTAGATTATTGACTGTAGTGCAAGTGGGAGACTGAAGGAAATATGCCCTAGAGGCAATAATAAAGTTGTTATTTTATATTTACTTATTCATGATAAAGGTCTCTTATTCATGCTAGAATTGTATTGATCGGAAACCTTAATACATGTGTGAATACATAGAGAAACAACGTGTCCCTAGTGAGCCTCTACTAGACTAGCTCGTTGATCAAAGATGGTTAAGGTTTCCTAACCATGGACATGAGTTGTCATTTGATAACGGGATCACATCATTAGGAGAATGATGTGATGGACGAGACCCATCCATTAGCCTAGCATAATGATCGTTAAGTTTTATTGATATTGCTTTCTTCATGTCAAACACACATTCCTTTGACTATCAGATTATGCAACTCCTGGATACCGGAGGAATGCCTTGTGTGCTATCAAATGTCACAACGTAACTGGGTGATCATAAAGATGTTCTACACGTATCTCCGAAGGTGTTTGTTGAGTTGGCATAGATCGAGATTAGGATTTATCACTCCGAGTATCGGAGAGGTATCTATGGGCCCTCTCGGAAATACACATCATAAGCTTGCAAGCAAATGACTAAGGAGTTAGTCACGATATGATGTGTTACGGAACGAGTAAATAGACCTGCCGGTAATGAGATGGAACTAGGTATGAAGATACTGACGATCGAATCTCGGGTAAGTAACATACCGATGGACAAAGGGAATTATGTATGTTGTCATAACGGTTCGACCGATAAATATCTTTGTAGAATATGTAGGAGCCAATATGGGCATCCAGGTTCCGCTATTGGTTATTGACCGGAGAGGTGTCTTGGTCATGTCTACATAGTTCTCGAACCCGTAGGGTCCGCACGCTTAACGTTTGATGATGATATAATATTATATGAGTTATGTGATTTGGTGACCGAATGTTGTTCGGAGTCCCGGATGAGATCACGGACATGATGAGGAGTCTCGAAATGGTTGAGAAGTAAATATTGATATATAGGACGATGGTATTCGGTCACCGGAAGTGTTCCGGAGGGTACCGGGTACATATCGGGTCACGGAAGGGTTACAGGCACCCCGACAATGATATGGGCCTTATGGGCCAAGAGGGGAAACGAACCAGCCACAAGGGGCTGGTGCGCCCCCCATATGGGCCGAACCAGGAGGAGAAGGAAAGAGGGGAAGGGAAAGGAAAAGGGGGGGAGATTCGACATCCCCCTTCCTTCCCTCCTCCCTCCTCTTTCCTTCCCCCTCTGGCAAATATGGTAGGGGGCGCGACTAAGGGAAGACCCCAAGTAGGATTCGGCCTACTTGGGCGCCTCCTGGCAGCCTCCCCTCTCCCGCCCACCTATATATATATATATATATATATATATATATATATATATATATATATATATATATATATATATATATACTGTGTGTGTGTGTGTGGGGGGGGGGGGAGGGCGCCCTAGCACACACCAGACAATTGTTTAGCCACGTGCGGCGCCGCCCCTCCACTGTTTACACCCTTGGTCATATTTTCGTTGTGCTTAGGCGAAGCCCTGCGAGGATCACTTCACCATCACCGTCACCATGCCATCATGCTGACGGAACTCATCTACTACCTCGACGTCTTGCTGGATCAACAAGGCGAGGGACGTCACCGATCTGAACGTGTGTATAATGCGGAGGTGCCGTGCGTTCGGTACTTGATTGGTTGAAGCGAGAAGAATTTTGACTACATCAACCAGGTTAAGAAACGCTTCTGCTTACGGTCTAAGAGGGTACGTAGACACACTCTTCCCCTCGTTGCTATGCATCTCCATGGATAGATCATTGCTTGTGTAACGCCCTCGATGCGGTTATATCTCCCACGTGTCGAAGCACGACTTAGAGGCATAACCGCATTGAAAGCAATGTCGCAAGTGAGGTAATCTTCACACAACCCATGTAATACATAAGGGAAAATGGTACATCGTTGGCTTACGATGCCACTTCACACAATACATAAATAAACATCCATCATTCAGATTACACTCAAGGTCCGACTACGGAACCAAAATAAAGAAGATACCCCAAATGCTACAGATCCCGATCGTCCCAAGCTGGGCTCCACTATCGATCATCGGGGAAAAGACACATAGTAACGACCACGTTCCTCGTCGAACTCCCACTTGAGCTCGGTTAAATCAAGCTGCCGCATCGTCGGCACACTGCAACTGTTTTGGTAGAATCTGTGACTCACGGGGACTCAGCAATCTCACACCCGAGATCAAGACTATTTAAGCTTATAGGAAGGACAGAGTTGTGAGGTGGAGCTGCAGCAAGCGACTAGCATATATGGTGGCTACATTCGCAAAAGAGAGCGAGAAGAGAAGCAAAGCACGGTCGTGAAGCTAGTAGCGATCAAGAAGTGATCCTGAACTACTTACGTCAAACATAACTCCAACACCGTGTTCACTTCCGGACTCCGCCGAGAAGAGACCATCACGGTTACACACCTTGATTGATGTGTATTAATTAAGGTCAACTTCGGGTTTTCTAAAACCGGACATTAACAAATTCCCATCTGCCTCATAATCATGAGCACGACTTTCAAAAGATAATACCCCTGCGGGGTGTCCCAACTTAGCCCATTATAAGCTCTCACGGTCAATGAAGGATATTCCTTCTACCGGAAGACCCGATCGATCTCGGAATCCCGGACTACAAGACATTTCGACAAGAATAAAACAAGACCGGCAAAGCCGCCCGATTGTGCCGACAAATCCCGATAGGAGCTGCACATATCTCGTTCTCGAGCACATCCGGATGAGACATCCTACGAGTAAAACCAAGCCTCGAAGTTTCCCGTGGTGGCCCCTTGATCTGCTTTCGTTTGTGCCAGCGGTCGAAGGAGCACCGTCCGGGGTTAAAATAAAGATGACCCTCGGGCTCGCGAAAACCCGGGGAAAAAGGCTTAGGTGGCAAATGGTAAAACCAAAGTTGGGCCTTCTTTGGAGGAGTCTTATTCAAAGCGAACTGTCAAGGGGTCCCATAAATCACCCAACCGTGTAAGGAACGCGAAATCAAGGAACATAACACCGGTATGACGGAAACTAGGGTGGCAAGAGTGGAACAAAACACCAGGCATAAGGCCGAGCCTTCCACCCTTTACCAAATATATAGATGCATTAAATATAGCAGATATATTGTGATATCCCCAACAAGTAAACATGTTCCAACAAGGAACAACATCTCCTTGTTCCAACAAGGAACAAACTTCATCTTCACCTGCAACTAGCAACACTATAAGAGGGGCTGAGCAAAGCAATAACATAGCCAATCAACGGTTTGCTAGGAAAGGATGGTTAGGGGCTGACATGGCAAAATGGGTGGCATGATATAGCAAGTGGTAGGCATCGTAGCATAGGCATAGCAAAAGAGCGAGCAACTAACATAGCAAAGATAGAAGTGATTTCGAGGGTACGGTCATCTTGCGTGCAAAGTTCTCAGAGTTGTCGAAAGCTTGATCCTCGTAAGCGTTCTCAACAGGTTCCTCGTTCACGAACTCGTCTCCCGGCTCTACCCAAAGCAAGAACACAAGCAAAGAAACCACAATAAATCACGGTGCAATGCACAAGCAACATGATGCAATATATGGCATGATATGCGGGATGTGATATGCAATGCGTATGCGTGCTCCGGAAGGAAAAAATGATGAACCAGGTATCAACTTGGCAAACCAAGTATGCCGCTGGAAAGATGAGATGATTTCGGTTGAAATCGATATAAAGATCACCGGAATCGGATGCACGGTTTGCAAATGACAAGCAAAACAAGAATGGCACAAATCTGCCATTAACAGCATGATACCACATAGCAAGCAACAACAAATTAAGCTACTGCACCCAAACGTACCAGAAAAGCATATGGCAGTGACCTACTCAAGATGCTTGACAAAAGATGAACACTGAGCTACGGCTAAATCACATCATAACATGTCCAAACAAGCATGGCAAAAGTGCAAAATATATCAGCTTCACAGACTTAGGGAAATTACTGAACATGGCAAAATCAGCATCAGGAAGCAATGTTCAGAGCAATGAAACAGCATGCTACATTAACTTATAATAGCAAACCAAGGCACGGAATGAATCTACTCGAAGCATAAAACAAAAGTCCCTTACTGATCATGAGCCAAAAGGGATCAGAAAATATAGTAAAAGACAGGTCAATATAGCAAGTTTCGTTAACAGATTCAGCAACAGGGCATGTCAAAAACAGATAACAAGTAGGCATGTTTAAGAGCTCGATGCACTCACTACAGAGCATCTCATGATAAACTAAGCATACATGCATCAAGAAGATATGGCATAGAAGCTACACATAGCAATAACAACATCATAGCCTACACGGATCAACCACAACAACCTTGGCAAAATTGAATAACATGTAAACAATCTGCCAGGAAACATTTTATTTCAAAAGTAGAGCTCGATTGACTCAAGCTATGGCATTTCATAATTGCAAACAAGGGCATGGATGGATAGAGAATAACCATATGTTCAAAACATCCTTACTAAAGTATCTCAAAATATGCATGGACCTCTCGGTAGCATCAAGTTAACATGGCATAAAAATATCAGCAAAACTGGGGCTGAAATCAGCAACATCATGAAGCCTAGTTTGCATGCTTGTGCTAGTCACCACAGAGATCACAAAAATACATGGCATACACTCCTGGAAAGATGGCATGGCATATTACAAAACACATGTAGGACCCAAGTTCATAGGATTCACACATCACATGGAAAAAATGACAAAAGTGCATGTTCTATTAAGAAACATAAACTAACATCACGTAGCCCTCTTCTAACAGCATTTAGGGCATCAAGATGAGCTTAAATAAAAATGATGCAATGAGATGAAATGAACTACTCTTCGAGGCGAACATCTTGACATATTACACGCACGAAACGGAGCTACGGGAACAGAGTTATGGTGCGATGAAAATGCAACAAAATGCAAAATATCTGGGGGACGGGATATTTCGGGGTCAACCTCGTGCACGGAAATCGAAGCGGCGGCGGATCTCGCCGGATCCGCGGCGCCGGTGGCCGGAGTTGGACGGGGACGAGCCGCCGGAGGGCAGGGGAGGCGCCGGAGGAGGCCGGGGGGCTCGGGGCCGGCCGGATCCGGTCCGGCCCGACCGGATCTCTGGCATGTGCGCAAGGCCGCCGCGGAAGGAGCGGAGGTGGCAGCGGAGCGCTTGGCGCCGGCAGCGGCGGCCGGTGCCGCGATCGAGGCGCGAGCGAAGCGGGCGCGGAGCGGCGCGTCTTGCCGCAGCTCGGCCGGGCAGCGAAGCGGCGGTGTGGCGGGCGCCATGTGGCGCTCCCTGGCTACGGAGGCGGCGGCGGATGGGCGGACACGTCCGGCGGCGGCGATTTTCGTCCGTGATGGCGAGGTAGGGAAGGCTAGGGTTAGACCGCAAATTTGAGCAGGGAGGACATATTTATAGATAGAGGGAGCTAGGAGGCTCCAAATGAGGTGCGGTTTTCGCCACACGATCGTGATCGAACGACGGAGAGCATGGAAGTGACTTAGATGGGTTATTGGGCTGTTTTGAAAGGGTGTTGGGCTGCAACTTAAAAGAGGCTTTTGCGAGTCACGGTTAACCGTTAGAGTACCAAACGAGCTCCAAATGACCCGAAACTTGACAGTGGTCTACGGTGGTGTACCAAGGCCACTTGACAAACCTCGGTCCATTTCAAGAAAATTTAGTACCGCTCACGGGAAAAGCGTAAAAGGGGCCCGGGGAACATAGGAGTCTTGGGATTGCAAAAGCGACAACGGGAAAATGCTCGGAATCATGAGACGAACACGTATGCAAATGCGATGCACATGATGACATGATATGAGATGCATGACACGGACACAATGCAAAATGAAGAAAAACCCAACCACGGAGGGAATATCATATCACAATGCCGAAAATGGCAAGAGTTGGAGTTACAAAATGGAAAGTTACATCCGGGGTGTTACAACACTCCACCACTACAAGAGGATCTCGTCCCGAGATCTAGGACTGAAAGAACTCCGGATATTCGGAACAGAGGTGATCCTCGCGCTCCCAGGTGGCTTCTCGGTCGGAATGGTGTGACCATCTCACTTTCAGGAATTTGATTGACTTGTTGCGAGTCTTGCGCTCGGTTTCTTCAAGAATAGCAACGGGGTGCTCATGATAAGAGAGATCTTCTTGGAGGTCAATTTCTTCGAAGTTGACAGTGCGCTCAGGCGTCTTGAAGCACTTGCGAAGCTGTGACACGTGAAACACATCGTGCACGTTTGCAAAGTTGGATGGAAGCTCAAGTTGATAGGCGAGATCGCCTCTTTTACCAATGATCTTGAAAGGACCCACGTATCTAGGGGCAAGCTTCCCTTTGATACCGGGTTTACGAGTGCCTTTCATTGGAGAGACGCGAGGTAGACATGGTCTCCGATTTCAAAAGCCACATCACGGTGCTTGTCATCATAATAGCTCTTTCGCGCGATTATGCGGCTTTGAGATTCTCACGAATGACTTTGCACATTTCTTGGCTCACGTGATCAAGTCGTTGCCAAGAAGTTGGCGTTCACCTGTCTCGGACCAATTGAGAGGAGTACGGCACTTTCTGCCATAGAGAATTTCGAATGGGGCCTTGCCCGAACTCGCTTGGAAGCTGTTGTTGTAGGAGAACTCGGCATATGGAAGACAATCTTCCCACTTCATACCGAAGGAAATGACACAAGACCTGAGCATATCTTCGAGGATTTGATTGACTCACTCGACTTGGCCACTTGTTTGAGGATGGAAAGCTGTGCTGAAACGAATGTTGGTGCCCATGGCCTTCTGAAAAGAATCCCAAAACTTGGAGGTAAAGATGCTGCCACGGTCTGAAGAGATCAATTGTGGAATGCCGTGCAAGGAGACAATCCTGGAGGTGTAAAGCTCTGCCAACTGAGCTGCTGTGATGGATTCTTTGATAGGAAGAAGATGAGCCACTTTAGTAAGCTTGTCAATGACAACGAAGATAGCATCATTTCCACGCTTGGACTTTGGAAATCCAGTCACGAAGTCCATTTCGATATGATCAAACTTCCATTCGGAATAGCAAGAGGCTGGAGGAGACCAGCTGGTCTTTGGTGTTCTGCTTTCACTCTTCTGCAGACATCACACTCATTCACGAATTGAGCAATTTCTCGCTTCATTCGAGTCCACCAATATGACCGCTTGAGGTCATGGTACATCTTCGTACTTCCGTGATGAATGGATAGAAGGGAATTGTGTGCCTCGTTCATAATGACTTTACGTAGATCACCCTTTGGAACCACAATCCGGTCCTCGAAGAAAAGAGTATCTTTGTCATCAATGTGGAAGCACTTGTACTTGGAAATGCCCTTGTCGATACCACGCTTCACCTTTTTCACCATGGTATCCGTGGAGTTGAGCCTCACGACTTTGGTCTTCCAAAGGAGGAGAGACTATGAGGGTGGCAAGAAAACCGTGAGGAACAACTTGAAGATTCAGCTTGCGGACAGCTTCACAGAGATCCGGTTGGAAGGGCTTGAGGATTAAACTGCTGCGATAAGCCTTCCTGCTCAAATCATCTGCAATGACATTGGCCTTGCCGAGTATATTCAATACTTGGGTTGTACTCTTGAATCATTTCGACCCATCGAGTTTGCCTCGAGGTTGAGGTTGGGTTGAGTGAAGATATACTTGAGGCTCTTGTGATCGGTGAAAATGTCCACTTTCCTTCCCAACAAGAGATGTCTCCATGTTATTAATGCATGGACAATCGCCGCCAACTCAAGATCGTGATCGGGTAGTTCTTTTCGTTGGGCTTCAATGGCGAGAGGTATAGGCCACAACTCTCTTCTCTTGCATTAACACAAAGACCGAGACCTTGAAGAGAAGCATCACAGAAAACTTGAATGGCTTGGATTCATCAGAGGAGTCAAGACAGGAGCTGTGACGAGTTTCTCTTTGAGAGTATTGAAAGCAACGTCACACTCGAGGAGACCGGACATACTTCACATGCTTCGGAGGAGGTTGGAAAGAGGCTTTGCAATCTTGGAGAAGTTCTCAACGAATCTTCGACAATAGCTTGCAAGACCAAGAAAATCATGGAGCTGCTTGACGATTCTCGAGGAGGTTCCCAATTCACAATCATGGACACCTTCTCGGGTTAATAGCGATGCCCTTGGCGGAGATGATGTGACCAAGATAAAGCACTTCATCAAGCCAAAATTCACATTTGGAAAACTTCGCATAGAATTGATGCTCTACGAGCTTGTCTAGCACCAATCGCAAATGTTTGGCATGATCCTTCTTATTCTTGGAGAAGACCAAAATATCATCAAGATAGACCAAGACGAATTCATTGGTGTAGGGGTTGAAGATGAATTTCATCATCCGAGAGAATGTAGGAGGAGCATTGACAAGGCCGAAAGACATGACAGTATATTCATAAGAACCAAAGCTTGTTCGAATGTCGTCTTGGGAATATCTTGTTCACGAATGCGAATCGATGATAACCCATACGAAGGTCAAGCTTGGAGAACACTTTAGCACCTTTGAGTTGCTCGAAAAGCTCATTGATGTTGGGAAGTGGATACTTGTTCTTGATTGTCTTCTTATTCAATGGACGGTAATCGACGCAAATTCAGTCCGTGCCATCCTTCTTCTGGACAAAAAGAACACAACAACCCTAAGGAGATGAACTTCGGTCTGATCAAACCCAGACGCTCTTGTTCATCGAGCTGCTTCTTCAATTCCTTCAGCTCATTAGGTCCAAGCTTGTATGGACGCTTGCAAAGCGGGTTCGATGCGGGCTCAAGATCGATAACGAACTCAATCGGCGATGAGGAGGCATACCGGAAGCTCTTACGGAAAGACATCTTGGTACTCACAAACGACCGGAATCGAGAGATAGCGTCAATTCGCCCTTCTCATTGAGAGAAAACAACCGAATGGTTTCATCACGAAGCGGCATAGATGATCACACCATTAGAGGAGTGAGTCAATTGAATTTCCACAGCAGCACAATCAAGCTGAGCTTTGTCCGAGAAAGCCACCCATCCCAAGAATAAGATCGATATCGAGTCACCGAGAACAATTGGTTTAGCCAGAAATCTATAATCGCCCATCTTGATAGTGACATCGAGCAATCAAACTAGAAGTCATAAGCTTTCCGGGAGAAACAACTTGCATAACTTTGGACAAAATCTCTGTGTCAACATTGTGCTTCGATGCAAAAGGATATGACATGAAAGAATGCGATGCACCAGTATCAAACAAGACTTATGCAGGAATATCATTAACTGAGAGATTACCCATTATCACATCAGAAGAATCCTCTGCTTGAGCTGCATTCATCATATTCACCTTCGCAGACTTGGGATTATGCTTGACCACTGCATTGCTGGAAGATTTCACAGGAGGAGGAGGCGGAAGGCGCCTTTGGTTGAAGCACTTGTTCGCATAGTGACCTTTCTGGCGACATTTGTTGCAAGTCACCTCAGAGCGGACGGTGATAAGGAGCATTTGACCTTGGAGCTTGAGAATTAGACTTGTTACGATAGCCTGGGTTGGGCGGGTGGGAAGATCCACGACCACCGAAGTTCTTCTCACGATAAGGCCGATTTTAACGGAGGAGGTGGAAGGTAGAACTTTTGCTGCTTAGCTGCCACTTGAGAGGAAGAAGAAGACTGAACTGCATCCCTGATTCTCTTTTTAGAAGCCTCACATTTGAGCTGGGCAGCTTCTTGCTTCAGTGCCATGTTGTAGAATTCATCATACTTTTCTGGCTCAAAAAGCACAAGAGCTAATTGTAGATCCTCTCTGAGACCACCTCTGAATTGATAGATCATACTCTTCTCATCAGGGACGTCTTGCTTAGCGAAGCGAGCGAGTTTCTGGAACTGGATATTGTATTGATAGACAGACATGTTGCCTTGCTTGAGATTGCGGAACTCCTCACGCTTGCTCTCAACAACACTTTTCGGAATGTGGTGAGCTCTGAAGTCTCGGCGGAACTCATCCTAGGTAATGACACGACCTCCTATGGAATCTTTGTATTGCTTTGGTACCACTCAGCAGCTTGGTCCTTGAGTTGAAACGAAGCAAACTTGACAAAGTCCTCTCAGTCTCGACATTGCTACATTCAAAATGTTTGCAGATGTCCACAAGCCAATCGTCGGTGTCTGTGGCCTCGACCACGTAAACCGAAAGACTTCGGCTGATTAGCGAGGAACCGATTGAGGGTAGCAAAGTGCGGCTGGTTGTTGCCTTGACCTTGATTGCCTTGATTGCCTTGCCCTTGAGTACGCTCTTGCAAGAGCTGCAAAATCATCTCGAGCATTGGCATTGGTGGCTGCCATGATAGCTTGCCATGCCTCCGGAGGCGGAGGTGGAGGTGGAGGGTTCGATCGACTCTCATCATTGCGATCCGGATTCGTACGCGTTGGTGGAGCCATCCTGAAGAGGGTGACATCCGTTAGCACTTTGATAGACAGATAGACAAGTTGAATCAACGGATAGAAATTGCAACACATAGTCTTCACAATAAACATTCGAACAAGGATGAACGAATGAATTCCAAAAGCTAACATCACACGTCCATTAAGGTGAGAAGCCACTTAGATAAAGGTATGGAATCATCATCTGCCTTTGAAACAACTCGAATAACACAACTGAAAACAAAACAAAAGATTGGCTTCTAGAATAAGCGGAACAAACACATGATAGAGATTTACGCCCAAAGTGTTAGGTGGTGGGGCCCACTGCACGACGCTGACGTCTGGACGTCACGAATGACAAACAAGACGTCCCCGAATCAGCATAGCCAAGGATTCTTTAAGACGCCTCGTGACCACAGAATCGACCGTGGATGGGCGGACCACTAAACGTTGGACCCCAATCTCAAATCATACATCCGTCGGAAAGATATCCTATAAGCTACTAGAATTCCCACCTATAAACTCCCGAAACTTTCTGGTTATGCAATCTGGTGTTGGGGATACGGGGACACAAAATATATCACCCAAACTAACAATACCTAGATCCAAATTGTATCCATCCGTCAACACATAACCAAGAAACCTTCGGAAATCGTGTACCTCGACCTTGAAAAGCATCCATTATCTGAGTCATGGAAATACTCCGAGCTCGCCCCAATCTTTGGGTTATCGGGGTTATCTCACCAACAACTGCACAAAAGAGATTTCGATGTCGGCAAATCTCAGGTATTCCAGAACTGCAACGATAAAATTGTGACGACAACACCTCGGAGCTTGTAACGCCCTTGATGCGGCTATATCTCCCACGTGTCGAGGCACGACTTAGAGGCATAACCGCATTGAAAGCAATGTCGCAAGTGAGGTAATCTTCACACAACCCATGTAATAAATAAGGAAAGAGATACATAGTTGGCTTACGATGCCACTTCACACAATACATAAATAAACATCCATCATTCAGAGTACACTCAAGGTCCGACTCACGGAACCAAAATGAAGAAGATACCCCAAATGCTACACGGATCCCCGATCGTCCCAACCGGGCACCACTCTTGATCATCTGAAAGACACATAGTAACGACCACGTTCCTCGTCGAACTCCCACTTGAGTTCGGTTGAGTCACCTACTGACCGCATCGTCGGAACACCAAACTGTTTTGGAAGTATCTGTGAGTAACTTGGACTCAGAAATCTCACACCAGATAGATCAAGACTATTTAAGCTTATAGGAAGGACAAAGTAGTAAGGTGGAGCTGCGACAGCGACTAGCATATATGGTGGCTACTTCGCCAAAGAGAGCGAGAAGAGGAGCAAAGCACGGACGTGAAGCTAATAGCGATCAAGAAGTGATCCTGAACTACTTACGTCGGACATAACTCCAACACCGTGTTCACTTCCGGACTCCGCCGAGAAGAGACCATCACGGTTACACACGCGATTGATGTGTATTTTAATTGAGGTCAACTTCGGGTTTTCTACAACCGACATTAACAAATTCCCATCTGCCTCATAACCGCAGGCACGGCTTTGAAAAGATATTACCTGCAGGGTGTCCCAACTTAGCCCATTATAAGCTCTCACGGTCAACGAAGGATATTCCTTCTACCGAAGACCCGATCAATCTCGAATCCCGGACTACAAGACATTTCGACAGAATAAAACAAGACCAGCAAGAAGCCGCCCGAATGTGCCGACAAATCCCGATAGGAGCTGCACATATCTCGTTCTCGTGGCACACCGGATGGGCAAGACGTCGGGTTGGCATAGACCCTGGATTGCCCAGGGGGCGCCGGACATCGCCCAGGTTGGGCCAACACTCGAAGGAGCACTGGTCCGGGGGTTAATATAAAGATGACCCTCGGGCTCGCGAAAACCCGGGGAAAAAGGCTTAGGTGGCAAATGGTAAAACCAATGTTGGGCCTTCTTTGGGCGAGTCTTATTCAAAGCGAACTGTCAAGGGGGTCCCATAAATCACCCAACCGTAAGGAACGCGAAATCAAGGAACATAACACCGTATGGCCGGAAACTAGGGTGGCAAGAGTGGAACAAAACACTGGGCATAAGGCCGAGCCTTCCACCCTTTACCAAGTATATAGATGTATTAATTATAGCAGATATATATTGTGATATCCCCAACAAGTAAACATGTTCCGATAAGGAACAACATCTCCATGTTCCAACAAGGAACAAACTTCAACTTCACCGCAACTAGCAACGCTATAAGAGGGCTGAGCAAAGCGGTAACATAGCCAATCAACGGTTTGCTAGGAAAGGATGGTTAGGGGCTGACATGGCAATATGGGTGGCATGATATAGCAAGTGGTAGGCATCGCGGCATAGGCATAGCAAAAGAGCGAGCATCTAGCATAGCAAAGATAGAAGTGATTTCAAGGGTATGGTCATCTTGCACGCAGCGTTCTCAGAGTTGTCGAAAGCCCGATCCTCGTAAGCGTTCTCAACAGGTTCCTCGGTCACGTACTGCGTCTCCGGCTCTACCCAAAGCAACAACACAAACAAAGGAACCACAATAAATCACGGTGCAATGCACAATCAACATGATGCAAAACATGACATGATAGGCGGGATGTGATATGCAATGCGTATAAGCTCCGGAAGGTGAATGAAAAACCGGGCATCATCTTGGCAACCCAAGCATGCCATCGGAAAGATGAGATGATTCCGGTAGAAACCGATATAGAGATCACCGAATCGGATGCACGGGTTGGATATGGCGAGCAAAACAAGAATGGCGTGAAACCTACAATAACAGCATGATGAACAAAGCCATGCACGTGTGCAAACTACCTCATAGCATAAATCAAATAAATATGCCCATGAAAGACAACACATAAGCATGATGCAAAAATACATGATCATAAACTTGCTCAAATGCAGAAACTAATGCCACCACTGAGTTGGTGGGATTTTCTACCCCAAAAACATATATAAAATGTTAGGGTTGCGACATAGAAATCATCACAAATGCACTAAGTCAAAACCTGCCTAAAATGGAAGTTAATGTAAATGGCAAATTCCAGATTTGGAAATGTCCAGAAATGGACTTGCCTAAAACAGAAAAGGAAACAATCCAGAAATGGAATCAAGGGTAAAGGAAAAAAAATATGAGTGGAGGAGGCGCTAAGAGGTCGACATGGTGGCCCCTCTTGTCATAGGGACAGTGGTATAGCAGGTTTAAAAAGGGGGGAAGAAAACCAGCCTCGGGGGGGAATCGAACCCGGGCCTCCCCGTTGGAACTCTGCCTCTGCTACCACTGAGCTAGGCGGCGGCGACTGACAGAGAAAGGCCTCGGCCCCTCAACTACTTCTACTACAGAGGAGACGAACCGAAGAAAGAGCGAAAACAGAAATTAAAAAAAAAGGGGCGTGCAGGGGTTCGAACCAGTGCCGCCTTGATGAGAGCTGAGGTCAAACCAGCTCGGCTAGGCTAGGGGTGCGGTAATGTAAGGGACTCGGGCCTACAAGACCAAACAACCAGGCTCGACTCGAGGCGGAGAAACAAGCAGCGGCCAGCCGTGAGGCAACGGCGTTCTGGCTGACTCTGCGGCCTCGAACAAGATGGGTGCGCGCGGGAGAACACCACGGAAGCACGAAGGGACGAACCCAAGCGGGAATCGCGGCATCCACGCACGGCCAACTACTCTGAACCCAAAAACTTCGGACATGCCGGAGCACGCCGAGCGCGATAAGAACACGGATCGGAACCTGCACTACGGTGATCTAACGACGATAGGAAGGAGCGGGGAGGAAGTAGGTTATACCTCCTTACCCAAGGACAAGAAACGGCGACGGAGGTGATCCTGCGGACGATGGAGTCGTGCTCGAACTTCGCCGTGTTCCTGACCGAGAAGAAGACAAGCGAGGCGTCGGCGAACTTGACGATCCGGCACCGTGAATCGACATCGTGGGACGAAGTCGACGACGAGGAAGAAGATGGACACGGGCCGCAGGGTTGGGGTGGCCGGAGAGCACGCCGGCGACGAGGCGCGCTCTCAGATGCGCTCGGGACGGAGCGGGGGCGGCGAATCTGGTGGTTACTCACCTGGCGGCGGCGGCGAGAGGGAGACGGAAACCCTAGGGATCGCGTGGACACGAAGAGGGGATAAGTAGGGGGCTAGGGCGACGGGGTCGAGCTCACGCTCCCTCGTGCTCGGGGTCCCCATGGCGGCCGGCGGGAGGAGAGGGAAAAGGTGGGTGAAGTGAACAAGCGCGCTGCTGCCAGGCGGGACCGGCGCGTCACGTGGAGAGGCACTAAGCGGGGTATCTGTGGCTGCAGTGCTGTGAGCAGGGAGAGAGAAGCGAGCGGGCTGGGGCGCTCTCCACAGGCTGCGGGGTTGAAGGGAGCTGGGCGGCTTGAAGGCCGGAGCCAGTGGAGAGGACTCATTGGGCTGCCATCGCTGCTGCTGCCTTCTTTTCTTTTCCTTTTAAAACCAAAAAGAAGAGAAAAGAAAGCACAGGAAAAATGAGAAGAGTTGGAGTAAAAGGAAAATATCCCCAAACTCCTGGAATTCTCCACAATTTTAATAAATTGTAATGGGCATTTTTAGAGGTAGAAAATAAGACAAGTTTGGAAATATTTCAAACTTGTGTCATTTGAACCTGACCAAAACAACTTCAAATGAGGAGATTTTTGGCGAGAGGTTTAGTGCAAAGAGCAAGATTTGCAGGAGAAGATGAACATTAATTGAGAAAGGGAAGATAGCACTTGATAAGGAAAGAAGTAGAGGGAAGGAGGAGATGGTAATGCAAAATGAGAATGGCACATGCAACAACATAACATGTGAGAGGTCACCACAAACACATGATAAGAATGGAATGCAAGATGACAAGAGAACACAAATGCAATATGGTAAAAAGAGCAAAACAAAGAAAAGAGAAACCCACATAACCAAACAAGATGAGGCCAAGCATGACAAAACCCACAAGAATTGGATGAGGTCAAGTTGATATATTGCCAAAAGGGACATGTTACAAGCTGGGTGTTACAACACTCCACCACTACAAGAGGATCTCGCCCCGAGATCTAGGACTGAAAGAACTCCGGATATTCGAACGGAGGTGATCCTCGCTCCCCGTGTAGCTTCTCGGTCGGAATGGTGTGACCACTTCACTTTCAGGAATTTGATTGACTTGTTGCGAGTCTTGCGCTCGGTTTCTTCAAGAATAGCAACGGGTGCTCATGATAAGAGAGATCTTCTTGAAGGTCAATCTCTTGAAGTTGATAGTGCGTTCAGAGTCTTGAAGCACTTGCGAAGGCTGTGACACGTGAAACACATCGTGCACGCTTGCAAAGTTGGATGGAAGTTCGTTGATAGGCGAGATCGCCTCTTTTCCCAATGATCTTGAAAGGACCCACGTATCTAGGGGCAAGCTTCCCTTTGATACCGGCGACGAGTGCCTTTCATTGAGAGACGCGGAGGTAGACATGGTCTCCAATTTCAAAAGTCACATCACGGTGCTTATCATCATAATAGCTCTTCTGGCGCGATGGCGCGGCTTTGAGATTCTCACGAATGACCTTGCACATT
This sequence comes from Aegilops bicornis, assembly GCA_021605145.1. Classification (NCBI taxonomy): domain Eukaryota; kingdom Viridiplantae; phylum Streptophyta; class Magnoliopsida; order Poales; family Poaceae; genus Aegilops; species Aegilops bicornis. The sequence goes on from CM038670.1 coordinate 463,892,547, forward strand.
TCTTCTGCTTCTGTGATCAAGTCATTGCCAAGAAGTTGGCGTTCACCTGTCTCAGACCAATTGAGAGGAGTACGGCACTTTACGCCATAGAGAATTTCGAATGGGGCCTTGCTCGAACTCGCTTGGAAGCTGTTGTTGTAAGAGAACTCGGCATATGGAAGACAATCTTCCCACTTCATACCGAAAGAAATGACACAAGCCCTGAGCATATCTTCAAGGATTTGATTAACTCGCTCGACTTTGCCACTTGTTTGAGGGTGGAAAGCTGTCTTTGAAACGAATGTTGGTGCCCATGGCCTTCTCAAAAGAATCCCAAAACTTGGAGGTAAAGATGCTGCCACGGTCCGAAGAGATCAATTGTGGAATGCCGTGCAAGGAGACAATCCACGAGGTGTATAGCTCTCGCCAACCGAGCTGCTGTGATAGATTCTTTGATAGGAAGAAAATGAGCCACTTTAGTCGACTTGTCAATGACAACGAAGATAGCATCATTTCCACGCTTGGACTTTGGAAAGCCGATCCACGAAGTCCATTTCAATATGATCAAACTTCCATTCAGGAATGGCAAGAGGTTGAAGGAGACCAACTGGTCTTTGGTGTTCTGCTTTCACTCTTCTGCAGACATCACACTCATTCACGAATTGAGCAATTTCTCGCTTCATTCGAGTCCACCAATATGACTGCTTGAGGTCATGGTACATCTTCGTACTTCCAGGATGAATGGATAGAAGAGAATTGTGAGCCTCGTTCATAATGACTTTTCGCAGATCACCCTTAGGAACCACAATCCGGTCCTCAAAGAACAGAGTGTCTCTGTCATCAACGTGGAAGCACTTGTACTTGGAAATGCCCTTGTCGATACCACGTTTCACTTTCTTCACCATGGTATCCAAAAGTTGAGCCTCACGAATCTGATCTTCCAAAGTAGGAGATACTATGAGGTTGGCAAGAAAGCCTTGAGGAACAACTTGAAGATTCAGCTTGGAAAGCTTCACAGAGATCCATTTGAAAGGGCTTGAGGATTAGATCACATAAAGAAGCTTTCCTGCTCAAAGCATCTGCAATGACATTTGCCTTGCCCGAGTATATTCAATACTTGGGTTGTACTCTTGAATCATTTCGACCCATCGAGTCCGCCTGAGGTTGAGGTTGGGTTGAGTGAAAATGTACTTGAGACTCTTGTGATCGGTGAAAATGTCCACTTTCCTTCCCAAAGAAGAGATGTCTCCATGTTATCAAAGCATGGACAACTGCCGCCAACTCAAGATCGTGAGTGGGGTACTTCTTTTCGTTGGGCTTCAACTGGCGAGAGGTATAATCCACAACTTTCTTCTTTTGCATTAACACAATACTGAGACCTTGAAGAGAAGCATCACAGAAAACTTCAAATGGCTTGGATTCATCAGAGGAGTCAAGACAGAGCTGTGACGAGTTTCTCCTTGAGAGTATTGAAAGCAACGTCACATTCGGAGACCGTACATACTTCACATGCTTCGGAGAAGGTTGGAAAGAGGCTTTGCAATCTTGGAGAAGTTCTCAACGAATCTTCGACAATAGCTTGCAAGACCAAGAAAGTCATGGAGCTGCTTGACATTCTGAGGAGGTTCCCAATTCACAATTGCGGACACCTTCTCGGGATCAACAGCGATGCCCTTGGCGGAGATGATATGACCAAGATAACGCACTTCATCAAGCCAAAATTCACATTTGGAGAACTTCGCATAGAATTGGTACTCTCTGAGCTTGTCTAGCACCAATCGCAAATGTTTGGCATGATCCTTCTTATTCTTGGAGAAGACCAAAATATCATCAAGATAGACCAAGACGAATTCATTGGTGTAAGGATTGAATATGAAGTTCATCATCCGAGAGAAAGTTGGAGGAGCATTGACAAGGCCGAAAGACATGACAGTATATTCATAAGAACCAAAACTTGTTACGAATGCTGTCTTGGGAATATCTTGTTCACGAATGCGAATCTGATGATACCCCATACGAAGGTCAAGCTTGGAGAACAACAGCACCTTTGAGTTGCTCGAAAAGCTCATTGATGTTGGGAAGTGGATACTTGTTCTTGATAGTCTTCTTATTCAATGGACGGTAATCGACGCAAAGTCGGTCCGTGCCATCCTTCTTCTCGGACAAAAAGAACACCACAACCCCAAGGAGATGAACTCGGTCTGATCAAACCCAGACGCTCTTGTTCATCGAGCTGCTTCTTCAATTCCTTCAGCTCATTAGGTCCAAGCTTGTATGGACGCTTGCAAAGCGGAGTTCGATGCTGGGCTCAAGATCAATAACGAACTCAATCGCCGATGAGGAGGCATACCCGGAAGCTCTTCCGGAAAGACATCTTGGTACTCACAAAGCAGTGGAATCGAGAGATGGCATTCAGTTCGCCCTTCTCATTGAGAGAAAACAACCGAATGGTTTCATCACGAAGCGGCATAGATGATCACATCATTAGAAGAGTGAGTCAATTGAATTTCCCTGGCAGCACAATCAAGCTGAGCTTTGTGCTGAGAAAGCCAGTCCATTCCGAGAATAAGATCAATATCCGAGTCGCCAAGAACCATTGGTTTAGTGAGAAATCTGTAATCTCCCATCTTGATAGAAACGTCCGAGCCATCATTTTTGTATTCATGAACAAACCCGGAGAGGAAACCGCTATCGGCTTAGGCAGATCGACAAGATGCAAATTGTTCATGGATGCAAAAGGTCTTGATATGAAAGAAATAGATGCACCGTAATCAAATAAGACTTTTGCAGAATATCATTAACTGGAAGATTACCCATTATCACATCATAAGATTCCTCCGCTTGAGCTGCATTCATCATATTCACCTTTGCAGACTTGGGATTATGCTTGACCACTGCATTGCTGGAAGATTTCACAGGAGGAGGAGGCGGAAGACGCCTCTGGTTGAAGCACTTGTTCGCATAGTGACCTTTCTGCCGACATTTGTTGCAAGTCACCTCGTAGAGCGGACGGTGGTAAGGAGCACTTGACCTTGGAGCTTGAGAATTAGACTTGTTCTGATAGCTTGGGTTGGGTGGGTGGGAAGATCCACGGCCACCGAGTTCTTCTCACGATAAGGCCGATGGAGCGGAGGAGGAGGAAGGTAAAACTTCTGCTGCTTAGCTGCCACTTGAGAGGAAGAAGAAGACTGAATCGCATCCCTGATTCTCTTCTTAGAAGCCTCACATTTGAGCTGGGCAGCTTCTTGCTTCAAAGGCCATGTTGTAGAAATCATCATACTTAATCGGCTCAAAAAGCACAAGAGCTAATTGCAGATCTTCTCTCGCACCACGTCTGAATTGATAGATCATACTCTTTTCATCGTGCACGTCTTGCTTAGCAAAACGAAAGCGAAGCTCGAACTGGATATTGTATTGATAGACAGCACATGTTGCCCTGCTTGAGATTGCGGAACTCCTCACGCTTGCTCTCAACAACACTTTTCGGAATGTGGTGAGCTCTGAAATCACGGCGGAACTCATCCTGTAATGACACGACCTCCTCTGGAATCTTTGTATTGTTGGTACCACTCAAAGCCTTGATCCTTGAGTTGAAACGATGCAAACTTGACAAAGTCCTCGTGTCCGACATTGCTACCAAAGTGCTTGCAGATATCCACTAACCAATAAATCGCCGTCTGTGGCCTTGACACGTAAACCGAAAGACTTCGGTGATTAGCGAGGAACCGGCGAGAGTAGCAAAGTGTGGCTGATGGTTGCCTTGACCTTGATTGCCTTGATTGCCTTGATTGCCTTGCCCTTGAGTACGTTCTTGCAAGAGCTGCAAAATCATCTGAGCATTGGCATTGGTGGCTGCCATGATAGCTAGCCAGGCCTCTGAAGGCGGAGGTGGAGGTGGAGGTGGAGGGTTCGATCGATCCCCATCATTGCGATCCGGATTCAGACGCGTTGGCGGAGCCATCCTGAAGAGGGTGACATCCGTTAGTCCTTTGATAGACAAATTGATAAGTAGAATCAACGGATAGAAATTGCAACTTATAGTCTTCACAATAAACATTCGAACAAGAATGAACGAATGAATTCCAAAGTTAATCATCACACGTCCATTAAGGTGAGAAGCCACTTAGATAAAGATATGGAAACAACATCTGTCTTAGAAACAAATCGAATATCACAACCGAAAACAAAAGGTTGGCTTCTAGAATGAGCCGAACAAACACATGATAGAGATTTCGCCCAAAGTGTTCGTGGTGGGGCCCACGGACACGACGATAGCGGCCGTCACGAATGACTAACAAGACGTCCCGAATCAGCATAGCCAAGGATTCTTTAAGACGTCTCGCGACCCATCAGAATCGACCGTGAATGGGCGGACCACTAGACGTTGGACCCCAATCTCAAATCATACATCTGTCGGAAAGATATCCTGTAAGCTACTAGAATTCCCACCTATAAACTCCCGAAACTTTACGGTTATGCAATCTGGTGTTGGGGATACAGGATACAAAATATATCACCCAAACTAACAATACCTAGATCCAGCTGTATCCATCCGTCAACACATAACCAAGAAATCCTCGGAAATCGTGTACCTCGACCTTCGAAAAACATCCGTTATGCAAGTCATGGCAATACTCCCGCACTCGCTACAACTGCACAAAAGAGATTTCGATGTCGGCAAAACTCAGGTATTCCAGAACTGCAACGATAAAATTGTGACGACAACACCTCGGAGCTCAACTCCCCGGGACACTGCCACAACCCCTAAATGTCAGGCACCAAGAACAATGTTCTCGTCACAAAACCATCGGAACGATTCCAAGATACCCACGTGATCCTAAAAAAAATTTTAGTGAAATTTGAGAAGAGAAGAGTCAAAACTCTACGTCGGGATACCTCACAGGCGATGAAGGGACCGGGAAGTAAAAAGAATCCTACTCTCCGATATATATAATCCTAAGACTCAAAACATTTTCCAATCTAGACTCAACAACATCAGCAAACAATCAAGTAGGGGGCTCCTAAGTCGGGGAAGGCTCTGATTACCAACTTGAAACGCCCCCGATGCGGCTATATCTCCCACGTGTCGAGGCACGACTTAGAGGCATAACCGCATTGAAAGCAATGTCGCAAGTGAGGTAATCTTCACACAACCCATGTAATAAATAAGGGAAAGAGATACATAGTTGGCTTACGATGCCACTTCACACAATACATAAATAAACATCCATCATTCAGAGTACACTCAAGGTCCGACTACGGAACCAAAATGAAGAAGATACCCCAAATGCTACACGGATCCCGATCGTCCCAACTGGGCACCACTCTTGATCATCTGGAAAAAGACACATAGTAACGACCACGTTCCTCGTCGAACTCCCACTTGAGTTCGGTTGAGTCACCTACCGCATCGTCGGAACACCTGCAACTGTTTTGGAAGTATCTGTGAGTCACGGGACTCAGCAATCTCACACCAGCGAGATCAAGACTATTTAAGCTTATAGGAAGGACAGAGTAGTAAGGTGGAGCTGCGACAAGCGACTAGCATATATGGTGGCTACTTCGCCAAAGAGAGCGAGAAGAGGAGCAAAGCACGGACGTGAAGCTAATAGCGATCAAGAAGTGATCCTGAACTACTTACGTCGAGACATAACTCCAACACCGTGTTCACTTCCCGGACTCCGCCGAGAAGAGACCATCACGGTTACACACGCTGATTGATGTGTATTTTAATTGAGGTCAACTTCGGGTTTTCTACAACCGGACATTAACAAATTCCCATCTGCCTCATAACCGGGCACGGCTTTCAAAAGATATTACCTGCGGGGGTGTCCCAACTTAGCCCATTATAAGCTCTCACGGTCAACGAAGGATATTCCTTCTACCGGAAGACCCGATCAATCTCGGAATCCCGGACTACAAGACATTTCAACAGCAATAAAACAAGACCAAAGAAGCCGCCCGAATGTGCCAACAAATCCCGATAGGAGCTGCACATATCTCGTTCTCGGGGCACACCGGATGGGCAAGACGTCGGGTTGGCATAGACCCTGGATTGCCCGAGGCGCCGGACATCGCCAGGTTGGGCCAGCACTCGAAGGAGCACCGTCCGGGGTTTAAAATAAAGATGACCCTCGGGCTCGCGAAAACCCGGGGAAAAAAGGCTTAGGTGGCAAATGGTAAAACCAATGTTGGGCCTTCTTTGGGCGAGTCTTATTCAAAGCGAACTGTCAAGGGGTCCCATAAATCACCCAACCCGTAAGGAACGCCGAAATCAAGGAACAAAACACCGGTATGACGGAAACTAGGGTGGCAAGAGTGGAACAAAACACCGGGCATAAGGCCGAGCCTTCCACCCTTTACCAAGTATATAGATGTATTAATTATAGCGTATATATATTGTGATATCCCCAACAAGTAAACATGTTCCGATAAGGAACAACATCTCCATGTTCCAACAAGGAACAAACTTCAACTTCACCTGCAACTAGCAACGCTATAAGAGGGCTGAGCAAAGCGGTAACATAGCCAATCAATGGTTTGCTAGGAAAGGATGGTTAGGGCTGACATGGCAATATGGGTGGCATGATATAGCAAGTGGTAGGCATCGCAGCATAGGCATAGCAAAAGAGCGAGCATCTAGCATAGCAAAGATAGAAGTGATTTCAAGGGTATGGTCATCTTGCTGCAATGTTCTCGAGTTGTCGAAAGCCTGATCCTCGTAAGCGTTCTCAACAGGTTCCTCGGTCACGTACTCGTCTCCCGGCTCTACCCAAAGCAACAACACAAACAAAGGAACCACAATAAATCACGGTGCAATGCACAATCAACATGCTGCAAAACATGACATGATAGGCGGGATGTGATATGCAATGCGTATGTCTTCCGGAAGGTGAATGAAAAACCGAGGCATCATCTTGGCAACCCAAGCATGCCATCGGAAAGATGAGATGATTCGGTAGAAACCGATATAGAGATCACCGGAATCGGATGCACGGGTTGGATATGGCGAGCAAAACAAGAATGGCGTGAAACCTACAATAACAGCATGATGAACAAAGCCATGCACGTGTGCAAACTACCTCATAGCATAAATCAAATAAATATGCCCATGAAAGACAACACATAAGCATGATGCAAAATACATGATCATAAACTTGCTCAAATGCAGAAACTAATGCCACCACTGAGTTGGTGGGATTTTTCTACCCCAAAAACATATATAAAATGTTAGGGTTGCAGCATAGAAATCATCACAAATGCACTAAGTCAAAACCTGCCTAAAATGGAAGTTAATGAAATGGCAAATTCCAGATTTGGAAATGTCGAAATGGACTTGCCTAAAACAGAAAAGGAAACAATCCAGAAATGGAATCGCGGGGTAAAGGAAAAAAAATATGAGTGGAGGAGGCGCTAAGAGGTCGACATGGTGGCCCCTCTTGTCATAGGGACAGTGGTATAGCAGTTTAAAAAGGGGGAAGAAAACCCGACCTCGGGGGGACTCGAACCCGGGCCTCCCCGGTGGAACTCTGCCTCTGCTACCACTGAGCTAGGCAGCGGCGAATGACGGAGAAAGGCCTCGGCCCCTCAACTACTGCTGCTGCAGAGGAGACTAACCGAAGAAAGAGCGAAAAACAGAAATTAAAAAAAGGGGGCGTGCAGGGTTCGAACCAGTCGCCGCATGAGAGCGGGGGTCAAACCAGCTCGGCTAGGCTAGGGGTTCGGTAAGGTAAGGGACTCGGGCCTACTAGACCAAACTACCAGGCTCTGACTCGAGGCAGAGAAACAAGCAGACGCCGGCGAGGCAACGGCGTTCTGGCGGCTCTGCGGCCTCGAACAAGATGGGTGCGCGGAGAACACCACGGAAGCACGAAGGGGACGAACCCGGGGAATCGCGGCATCCACGCACGGCCAACTACTCGAACCCAAAACTTCGGACATGCCGGAGCACGCCGAAAGCGCGATAAGAACACGGATCGGAACTCGCACTACGGTGATCTAACGACGATAGGAAGGAGCAGGAGGAAGTAGGTTATACCTCCTTACCCAAGGACAAGAAAACGGCGACGGAGGTGATCCTGCGACGATGGAGTCGTGCTCGAGCTTCGCCGTGTTCTGACCGAGAAGAAGATGTAAGCGAGGCGTCGACGAACTTGACGATCCGGGCACCGTAATCGACGTCGTGGACGAAGTCGACGACGAGGAAGAAGATGGACACGGGCCGCAGGGTTGGGGTGGCCGGAGAGCACGCCGGCGACGAGGCGCGCTCTCAGATGCCCTCGATGCGGATATATCTCCCACGTGTCGAAGCACGACTTAGAGGCATAACCGCATTGAAAGCAATGTCGCAAGTGAGGTAATCTTCACACAACCCATGTAATACATAAGGGAAAAAGGTACATAGTTGGCTTACAGTCGCCACTTCACACAATACATAAATAAACATCCATCATTCATATTACACTCAAGGTCCGACTACGGAACCAAAATAAAGAAGATACCCCAAATGCTACACAGATCCCGATCGTCCCAACTGAGCTCCACTCTCGATCATCGTGAAAAGACACATAGTAACGACCACGTTCCTCGTCGAACTCCCACTTGAGCTCGGTTGCGTCAACTGCACCGCATCGTCGGCACCTGCAATCTGTTTTGGTAGAATATGTGAGTCACGGGACTCGTGCAATCTCACACCCGCGAGATCAAGACTATTTAAGCTTATAGGAAGGACAGAGTTGTGAGGTGGAGCTTGACAGCGACTAGCATATATGGTGGCTACATTCACAAAAGAGAGCGAGAAGAGAAGCAAAGCACGGTCGTGAAGCTAGTAGCGATCAAGAAGTGATCCTGAACTACTTACGTCAAACATAACTCCAACACCGTGTTCACTTCCCAGACTCCGCCGAGAAGAGACCATCACGGTTACACACGGTTGATGTGTATTAATTAAGGTCAACTTCGGGTTTTCTACAACCGGACATTAAAAATTCCCATCTGCCTCATAACCGCGCACGGCTTTGAAAGATAATACCTGCAGGGTGTCCCAACTTAGCCCATTATAAGCTCTCACGGTCAACGAAGGATATTCCTTCTACCGAAGACCCGATCAGTCTCGGAATCCCGGACTACAAGACATTTCGACAAGCAATAAAACAAGACCAGCAAAGCCGCCCGATTGTGCCGACAAATCCCGATAGGAGCTGCACATATCTCGTTCTCGGGGCACATCCGGATGAGACATCCTACGAGTAAAACCAAGCCTCGAGTTTCCCGTGGTGGCCCCTTGATCTGCTGCGTTTGAGCCGGCATCGAAGGAGCACCGGTCCGGGGGTTAAAATAAAGATGACCCTCGTGCTCGCGAAAACCCGGGGAAAAAGGCTTAGGTGGCAAATGGTAAAACCAAAGATGGGCCTTCTTTGGAGGAGTCTTATTCAAAGCGAACTGTCAAGGGGGTCCCATAAATCACCCAACCGTGTAACGAACGCGAAATCGAGGAACATAACACCGGTATGACGGAAACTAGGGCGGCAAGAGTGGAACAAAACACCAGGCATAAGGCCGAGCCTTCCACCCTTTACCAAATATATAGATGCATTAAATATAGCAGATATATTGTGATATCCCCAACAAGTAAACATGTTCCAACAAGGAAAAACATCTCCTTGTTCCAACAAGGAACAAACTTCATCTTCACCTGCAACTAGCAACGCTATAAGAGGGGCTGAGCAAAGCGATAACATAGCCAATCAACGGTTTGCTAGGAAAGGATGGTTAGGGGCTGACATGGCAGAATGGGTGGCATGATATAGCAAGTGGTAGGCATCGTAGCATAGGCATAGCAAAAGAGCGAGCAACTAACATAGCAAAGATAGAAGTGATTTCGAGGGTACGGTCATCTTGCGTGCAAAGTTCTCAGAGTTGTCGAAAGCTTGATCCTCGTAAGCGTTCTCAACAGGTTCCTCTTTCACGAACTCGTCTCCCGGCTCTACCCAAAGCAAGAACACAAGCAAAGGAACCACAATAAATCACGGTGCAATGCACAAGCAACATGATGCAATATATGGCATGATATGCGGGATGTGATATGCAATGCGTATGCGTGCTCCGGAAGGAAAAATGATGAACCAGGCATCAACTTGGCAAACCAAGTATTTCGCTAGAAATATGAGATGATTTCGGTTGAAATCGATATAAAGATCACCGGAATCGGATGCACGGTTTGCAAATGACAAGCAAAACAAGAATGGCACAAATCTGCCATTAAGAGCATGATCCCACATAGCAAGCAACAAGAAATTAAGCTACTGCACCCAACCGTACCAGAAAAACATATGGCAGTGATCTACTCAAGATGCTTGACAAAAGATTAACACTGAGCTACGGCTAAATCACATCATAACATGTCCAAACAAGCATGGCAAAAGTGCAAAATATATCAGCTTCACAGACTTGGAGAAATTACTGAACATGGCAAAATCAGCATCAGGAAGCAATGTTCAGAGCAATGAAACAGCATGCTACATTAACTTATAGTAGCAAACTAAGGCATGGGGTGAATCTACTCAAAGCATAGAACAAAAGTCCCTTACTGACCATGAGTCAAAAGGCAACATAAAATATAGTAACACCCAGGTCAATATAGCAAGTTTCGTTAACAGATTCAGCAACAGGGCATGTCAAAAACAGATAACAAGTAGGCATGTTTAAGAGCTCGATGCACTCACTACAGAGCATCTCATGATAAACTAAGCATACATCCATCAAGAAGACATGGCATAGAAGCTACAAAAGGCAAGAACAACATCATAGCCTACACGGATCAACCACAACAACCTTGGCAAAATTGAATAACATGTAAACAATCTGCCAGGAAACATTTTATAGCAAAACTAGAGCTCGATTGGCTGAAGCTATGGCACTCCATAATTGCAAAAAAGGGCATGGACGGATAGAGAATAACCATATGTTCGAAACATCCTTACTAAAGTATCTCAAAATATGCATGGATCTCTCGGTAGCATCAAGCTAACATGGCATAAAAATATCAGCAAAACTGGGGCTGAAATCAGCAACACCATGAAGCCCAATTTGCATGCTTGTGCTAGTCACCACAGAGATCACAAAAATACATGGCATACACTCCTGGAAAGATGGCATGGCATATTACAAAACACATGTAGGACCCAAGTTCATAGGATGCACACATCAATCATGGAAAAAATGACAAAAGGGCATGTTCTGTTAAGAAACAGAAACTAACATCACATAGCCCTCCTCTATCAGCATTTCGGGCATCAAGATGAGCTCAAATGAAAAGGATGCAATGAGAGGAAATGAACTACTATTCGAGTCGAACATTTTGACATATTACACGCACGAAACGGGGCTACGGGTACAGAGTTATGGTGCGATGAAATTGCAACAAAATGCAAAATATCTGGGGGACTTAGGATATTTCGGGGTCAACCTCGTGCACGGAAATCGAAGCGGCGGCGGATCTCGCCGGATCCGCGGCGCCGGTGGCCGGAGTTGGACGGGGACGAGCCGCCGGAGGGCAGGGGAGGCGCCGGAGGAGGCCGGGGAGCTCGGGGCGGCCGGATCGGTCCGGCCCGGCCGGATCTGGCCGCGGGCCATGGTACGGCGGCGCGCCGACGGGCGCGCGCGGCGGCGAAGGAGCGGAGGTGGCAGCGGAGCGCTGGCGCCGGAGGGCGGCGGTGCCGCGATCGGAGGCGCGGCGAAGGGCACGGAGCGGCGCGGCCGCCGGCGGCGGCTTGGCCGGGCAGCGGCGGCGGTGGCGGGCGCCACATGGCGCTCCGTTAGCTACGGAGGCGGCGGCGGATGGGCGGACACGTCCGGCGGGCGGCGATTTTCGTCTGTGGCGGCGAGTAGGGAAGGCTAGGGTTAGACCGCAAATTTGAGCAGGAGGACATATTTATAGATAGAGGGAGCTAGGAGGCTCCAAATGAGGTGCGGTTTTCGCCCACACGATCGTGATCGAACGACGGAGAGCATGGAAGTGACTTAGATGGGTTATTGGGTTGTTTTGAAAGGGTGTTGGGCTGCAACTTAAAAGAGGCTTTTGCGAGAGTGCGGTTAACCGTTGGAGTACCAAACGAGCTCCAAATGACCCGAAACTTGACAGGTGGTCTACCGGTGGTGTACCAAGGCCACTTGACAAACCTCGGTCCATTCCGAGAAAATTTAGTACCCGCTCACGGAAAACCGTAAAAGGGGACGCCGGGGAACATAGGAGTGCTTGGGATTGCAAAACGGACAACGGGGAAAATGCTCGGAATCATGAGACGAACACGTATGCAAATGCGATGCACATGATGACATGATATGAGATGCATGACACGGACACAATGCAAAAATGAAGAAAAACCCAACTACGGAGGGAATATCATATCACAATGCCGAAAATGGCAAGAGTTGGAGTTACAAAAATGGAAAGTTACATCCGGGGTGTTACAGCGTGTGAGTAGAACTTTTTTTGTTTTCCATGCAATGATTCCCAACAGTTGTGTAGTATCATCCCCTCCTCTTCGGGGAAATACCAACTCTGATTACAAGCAACCAGGAAGAACTTTTGGCGTCGTTGCCGGGGAGGATTCACATCAAAGTAGTCTCCGTCAACTTGCCAATTTCTGGCGCCGTTGCCGGGGAGACATCATCAACATCTATCAAGTACCTAGTCATAAACTTACGTCTCCTTGCAATTTACTGTATTTGTCATTTGCCTCTCATTTTCATCTACCCCACTTCTAAAAAGTTTTTACAAAAATACACAAATATTTGCCCTTTTGCCGTTTTGCTCATTTGCTTGCTTTTTGACTTGATGACTCAAAAACAGAAAGGAAAACAGAAAATAGAAGATAACTATGGATCCACTTAAAGTTTTCTATTTGGATCATCTTCGATCCATTTGTGCTTGTGTTGAAACCCCAACTAGCTTAGTTAATGGAAAATCTTTAGATGAGCATGCTCATTTTGTGCATCGCCATTTGTCTCAAAAGTGTCGGTGAGAACGACACCTACGGGATCATGTTGATCCCTTCTATGGTTTGGCAGGGAAGAGGGGTAGAGCAAAGAGCAGATCTAATGATCAACATGACAGATTTTTACCCAGGTTTGGGCCGTTGAGAAGCGTAAAACCCTAGTCCTGCTTGAGTGTGTATTTTGTGTTCTTGAGCTTCGGCTAGCTGCTCCGCATGCAAGCTGGGCTGAGAGGTTCAAAAGTCTGAATCCTCCTCCAGTACGCCGTGGGCCTCCTTTTATATGTCCAAGGGGCTGCCACAGTGGCATACAGGAGGTGTAAAGTGGCTACAGTGCCTATGTTTATCATCGGTGTCTTAGGCCAAACGCATTAAATGCATTGCTTACGTGCCCTTCAGCTTTATCGAGGACGGGAGTAGAACCCGTCCCGTCCGTTGCCGCCCCGCTCCATCTTGACACGCGTCCATGCCGACGAGGCATGCAATGCCAAGTTGGCTGGACAGCTGCTGCGCTTGAGAGGTGCCAGGATCTTCACGAACATCTGCATGCCACCACGCAGGTGCTTGCCAGGCTGGCAGGTTGGCCACTATGCTGGAGCGTTGACTGGATGGCGGAATCTCTACCGCGGTCTTGCCGATGCCCCCGGCAAGGATCTTGCCGGGGCCTCGTGGACGTCCTTGACAAGGATCTTGCCGGGTACTTCGTCTTCTGGCCTTCACAAAGATCTGCACGCCACTACACGCGCGCCCCTGGGTCTTGTCCTTAACATTGTCTATGGTGTCAGAGCTCTCAACCACAAGGGTGGTGCTCTGGCTAGTGCTCTGTAAGTCGTCCCGGCAAGGATCTTGCCGGGGTCTCGCAAGCCGTCCCGGCAAGGGTCCCGCTGGGGGTCCAGCTCGTCTTGTATCTCATTTTTACCCTTGATCGCCCCCTTCATGCCTCGCCGTGCGTGGGGCTACGAGTGCCCGTGCACAAGTATGGGGTGCTAAAGGGCCCAAACTTTAGTACACCGACAGGAGCCCCCGGGCTGGGCCACACACGAGCGCGGAGCGTCGTTGGGCCTGTCCCAAACAGTGCACGGGCACGTGTGGTTGAGGATAACCGATATGATCTTCTCGTCTGCTGCGCTTGCAGTGGCTCGTGAATAGACTTTATTTGCCGTTTCATGCTTCCCACTACGCCCGCCTTTTTCGCCACGTACGCCGCATGCATGGCGCGGCGTAGGTGGCGGACGCGCAGGATATGGGAACGCGTGCCATGGCAGATACCCATGCGCCTTTGATTGGCGCGGGAAGGGCGGTCGACGACCTCGCTCGTTGCCAATGGCTTTAATGAGCCGGACTCGAAAGGGCCCTTCAGAGAAGGTATAGAGCTAGCCCCCAACCCTTCCTGCTTGGCTATAAAAGGGGAATCGGGAGGAGAAAGGAGGGGCATCCCCTTGCGTCTTCCCTTCTTCTATGTTCTCCATCCACCATCATGCCGAGAGGGCATGGTCGCGGGCGCCCCTCTGCGAAGGCGACTAGATCTTCCTCTGATGTGAACCGGGGCCCGATCTTTTGATGAGAGGGAGATAACTGCGATTTTGGGTGGGACTTAACCCTCACGATCCGGATCCAACCGTACAGGGAGAACCGTACACGACAGATATCCACGGCAATCGCTGAACCAACTCCACAGCGTTATCGACTGAGCCAACAGCGTGATCGACCTATCTATGAAGGATTTTTCCTGCAAGCAAATCAAAGAACATGCAAGAAAATAATAGCCAAGCAATCTCAAAATTGCGAATATGCTAGATGGGATTAATCTCACAAGATGGGGTTCCGATAGAATGCCTTGACGGTCGCACTAGCCGCTACGAGCGATGACAAATAAAAGTAGCAATATAGCTAAACTTCTCTAAACAAAACCCGAGTCTAAACCCTAATAGATGACTACTATTTATTAAGAGTTTATGTGGCTGAGTACGTCGGCAGAACGATCATGCGGCCAAGTACGTGTAGAATTCCAGGTCTCGTATGCTTGAGGTGAAGCACTTGGGTGCAGCCCAAAATCCTATGGCCCATGTCTTGATCCATTAACTCAAAAGAAAATCCCCTTGGCCCATGTGTACACTAGAAGATGTGAATGTTTTTCTTCTGGAGTCTGATCGATGCAACGTTGCATATACTTCTCATCTTCACACGTGGCTTATAAAAATATTGAATGATTCTGCATATAATAAAACAAA
The DNA here is from genome assembly GCA_021605145.1 of Aegilops bicornis. Lineage (NCBI taxonomy): Eukaryota > Viridiplantae > Streptophyta > Magnoliopsida > Poales > Poaceae > Aegilops > Aegilops bicornis. The sequence goes on from CM038670.1 coordinate 463,907,752, forward strand.
GTGTTGTACATTCTTCTTGAATAACAAAATAATATAAATTATTCTTATTATTTGAAATCACCTGGCAAATATATATTCTTGCAATTTGTGTAATATCTGAGGTAGTCATGTCCGTATCATCCTCCCCTTCTTGAAAACAAAGCCGTCCTCGGCTTGTATTTATCTAAAATACATCATAGAGCAACATAGAAATAGATGCAACATATATAGGCCGTTCCGAAGGCGTTAGCTCATGAGGGTGAAATAAATTTGTAATAGCACCATTAGGAATATCATGAAAAGTTTGATCCCACAGAGAGTCTATGCATGAATTATGGGGAGGAAAATTAACTATATGGGCACACAGTATGTCCTGCTCAGAAGTTAGGACAGTCAACGGAGAAATTTTAGAATTGATAGCAAGCATAGTGTGCATAGTACGATCCATTGGTTTAGCTTTCTCGCCATTTATTATCTCATCAGGGGTCATAGGAAGCAAGGTAATGATTTTTCATTAAACACTAGAGTATACGAATTTGTTCTACCATGATGGGTAACACTATTATCATATTGCCAAGGTCGACCTAACAATAAAGAACAAGCTTGCATAGGTACGACCTCACAGTCAACGTAATCATGATATGAACCAAGTGTAAAGTGTACTCTCACACGACGTGTTACCTTCAACTTACCACAGTTGAACCATTGGATGTTATATGGATGGGGATGTCTTGTAGTGGTGAGGCCAAGCTTCTCTACCATCTCTATACTTGCCAAATTATTGCATCTTCCACCATCGATTATCACACGAACAGAATGCCCTTTGACAACAAACTTAGTTTGAAAAAGATTATGGCGTTGAGGCATCTCAGTATGCCCAACCTGGGCACTAAGTACTCGCATGGTGACAAGGCTTGGGTATTGATCTGCCATCGCAGCATTAACATGTATCGCCTCCGTCTCATTCTCCTTAGCGTCACCTACATTATTAGTGGCAAGCATAGCATGTGTATCTTCATCCAGATCACTAGCGGAGGAGTACTCACCATCTTCTCGCACAATGAAAGTACGTTTATTTGGGCAGTCCTTCATCAAGTGCCCGCCACCTTTGCATATATGACACTTCATGTCCCTTGTGCGTCCAAACGAAGTGGTGGGTGCTTGAGAAATTGCTCTCGACGCCGCAGAAGATTGTGGAGCTGATTTTGAACTTGTTGTGATACCACTTGATGCGAACTGGGGCCCGATCTTTCGATGAGAGAGAGATAACTATGATTTTGGGTGGGACTTGACCCTCCCGATCCGGCTACCAACCGTACACGACTGATATCCACAGAAATTGCTGAACCAACTCCACAGCGCTACCGACCGAGCCAACAGCGCAATCGACCTATCCACGAAGGATTTTTCCTACAAGCAAATCAAAGAACATGCAAGAAAATAATAGCCAAGCAATCTCAAATTTGTGAATATGCTAGATGGGATTAATCTCACAAGATGGGGTTCCGATAGAATGTCTTGACGGTCGCACTAGCCGCTATGAGCGAAGACAAATAAAAGTAGCAATATAGCTAAACTTCTCTAAACAAAACCCGAGTCTAAACCCTAATAGATGACTACTATTTATTAAGAGTTTATGCGGCTGAGTACGTCGGCAGAACGATCATGCGGCCAAGTACGTGTAGAATTCCAGGTCTCGTACGCTTGAGGTGAAGCACTTGGGTGCAGCCCAAAATCCTATGGCCCATGTCTTGATCCATTAACTCAAAAGAAAATCCCCTTGGCCCATGTGCACGCTAGAAGATGTGCATGTTTTTCTTCTAGAGTCTGATCGATGCAACATTGCATATACTTCTCATCTTCACATGTGGCTTATAAAAATATTGAATGATTCTGCATATAATAAAACAAAGTGTTGTACCTTCTTCTTGAATAACAAAATAATATAAATTATTCTTATTATTTGAAATCACCTGGCAAATATATATTATTGTAATTTGTGTAATATCTGGGGTAGTCATGTCCGTATCATCCTCTCACCAGATAGCCGCAGCGGTCAAGGAAGAACCAAGCGCCCAAAGCGGAGGTGCTGGACGGGTTCGCGGTCGGCGAGGTGGTCGAGGCAGAAGAGGACGTGGAAGCGGGGCACCTACGGCGCCGCCGTCTCCTCCCGCTTCGTCAAGCGGCCATGTCGGAGACACGGTGCTAGAGTTTATCCTGCAGCTACGCGAACCGCCGCTTAGCCGCCTTCGCCTTCTCGAGGCGTTCGCGAGGGTGCTGGAGGTTGACCAGCCATCGAGGTTGAGGCTTCACATGAAGGTATGTTGCAATGGCGACATGTGGGCGAACGTAAAGTTCCCCGTCCCTCATGTAATGCTTCTTTGTCGCGGTTGGAAAACCTTCGCGCGCGCCCACTGCCTGATGAAGGGGCATGTCCTCCGCTTCAAATTAGTGGAGGCTGACCTACTCTCCATCAAGGTTTTGGGGCGCTCGGGAATCCAGCTAGAGTGTTGCGCGGAGAGCTCGACCGACGACGAGAGCTCCTCCTCGAGCGATAGTGACAAGGAGGAGACCGGTGGGGAGGACGACGGGGACGGGTCCGACTAGACGTCGGGTGCACCGTCCCTAGGCGATGCCGGCAGCACCATCATCTGCACCTGGTCTTCTCCCCGGCAGTGCGATATGCCGGGGGCTGGTTCTTGGCGGTGGCTTCTCAAGCCAGCTTCTTGAACTTCTCGGGGCTGCCGCTTCTGCCGGCTGGCGCTAGAAGGCCGGAGAAGACGAAGAAGGTGGGTGGCGGGCCGCCAAGTCGGAGTACAATGGCATCGATGCCTTCGCCTCGTATTGACGGCCCACTGCCTCATCTTTCGGCTCCTACCCCAGCACCATCATCACCGGCCCTCTTCTGGACGGTCGCCGAGACGTTCTCTTGGTGTCTTCTGCCGCGTACACCTCGCCTAGGTGCTCTTTTTGCCCTCCCAATGTATTGATCTGCTTCCTGAGGAGAGGGACAAGAAATGGATCACGGGCATCTTATCTTTTTTTAGATCTTAAGCCTGCGGGCACTTGTCGAATTTAAACTTTGTAACCCCTTGCTCATGCTTATATTCCATATGAATTGTACTTGTTAATCAACGTATTAATGAAGAAAAAGGGTGCTTGCTGGGTTCTTTTGTGTGTGAGCGAGGTTCACACCAAGGAACGAGTCCTTGTTATTATTTATTAAATAAACAACGTCACACCAGCAACAGGCCTTGCCGTCCTCCCGCTTCATACCACGACTACGCTCACGCCCTTGGCGGAGGTAGGGGCAAAGTAGGATTAGGCCCTTCGCCCATTCCCTTTCTACCGCAACTACAACCAAATCCCGGCCCAAAAGGGATTTTGGGCACAAGAAAGAGGAAGCACGGTGGCATGAGATAGAGCGAAGTTTCATACGTTCAAGCTTCATACGGAAGTACGTAGTGGGCAAAAGGACTTATCTGAATCTGCTGCCCCCGACAGTATCGGCTTGCCGAGGTCGGGGTGTCAGTTCTTCTCCTTTCCTCCAAAAAGTTACACTGAAGCGCCAGTGCGGCCTGCGAACCAAAAAGGACTGGAAGGGACACAAAGACACACACACTCGACCTCTAGTCTATGGGTTAGTTGCCGCCAAGCACTATCAACCCTACCAAAGAGAGACTCAACCTAACATGCATGCTAATTCTTAGGGCGCCGGTGCTTCGTTTATTTATCTATTGCTCAGGGTCTGCACCTGGCTTTGTACAAAGGGTCACATGCCTTGCCGGCAAGGCTTGTACAAAAGGTGGTCTACCGGGGGGCCCGGCAATTGCGCCTCACGGGTAAAACTTGCGAATATGTTCGATGTTCTAGGAGTTGCTCACCGGGATACCATCTTCGGTCTCCAGGCAGACTACGCTGGGCCTGGTGATTCGTATTACCCGATAAGGGCCTTCCCACTTTGGCGTCAACTTGTTGGAATTCTTGGCCGACTGAACGCGCCGAAGAACAAGGTCACCTTTCTCAAAGCTTTGGTTATGAACCTTGCGGCTATGGTAGCAGCGCAAGGCTTGCTGGTAGCATGCAGCTTGCACAGCAGCCTGAAGACGATCTTCCTCAAGGTGTGTAGCGTCACCCTGCCGCAACTGCTCTTGCTCAAGCTCATCATAAGCGAGCACTCGAGGTGACCGGTATGTGAGTTCCATGGGGAGAACTGCTTCTGCCCCGTACACAAGGGAGAAGGGCGTCTCACCGGTGGCTCGATTTGGCATTGTTCTGACTGACCAAAGAACCGTCAGCAACTCGTTAATCCAGCGTCTTCCACACTTGTGCAGCCTGTCAAAAGTCCTCGTCCTGAGGCCCCGCAACACTTCATCATTTTCCCTTTCCGCCTGGCCGTTGCTTCGTGGATGTGCAACAGAAGCAAAACATATCTTGCTGCTGAGGTCTTGGACATATTGCATGAAGGTGCGGCTTGTGAACTGCGTGCTGTTGTCGGTGATGACTCTGTTTGGCACACCAAAATGACAAACTGGTCCTTGAAGAACTTGACGGCTGATTGTGTTGTCATCTTTCTCACTGCTTCCACTTCTGGCCACTTTGTGAACTTGTTGACCGCAACGTACAAGTACCCAAAGCCCCCGACAGCATGGGGAAAGGGGCCCGGTATGTCGAGCCCCCAGACCGAAAATGGCCAGGAAAGAGGGATTGTCTGAAGAGCTTGAGTTGGTTGATGGAGTTTCTTCGAATGGAACTGACACGCTTCACACTTGGTTACTAGTGTAGTTGCATCTTGGAGAGTAGTGGTCCAATAGAAACCTTGACGGAATGCCTTGCCGGCAAGGGCTCTTGATCCTATGTGAGAGCCACATATGCCTCTATGTATATCTGCCAACAGCCCTAGTCCGTCCTCCTGGGAAATGCACTTCAATTTCACACCGTTCGGTCTTTTCCTGTACAGGATGTCGTCCACAAACTGGTACATGGCTGACCGACGGGCTACTTTCTCCACTTCTTCCTGTTCCTCGGGGAGTTCCCCTGTTTGGAGGAACTGGACGGTGCGCCGCGCCCATGCCGGAGCCTGAGGCTCAACGGCAAGGACTAGAGGCATGTCTTCTGCCGTGGGAGTGGTCGTCTCTACGGCAAGGGCTTGAGGCCCTGCCGGAGCCTGTCGCTCCCCGGCAAGCTCGTCGTCCCCGGTAACATCCTCGTTGGCGGCTCCTGGGAGCTCGGTGGGAAAGTACTTGCCGAGGCCTGATTTCCTTCGCTTATTCTGTCCTGCCGATGGTTCAACGGATGGCTGAGTCAATTGGAGCACAAAGGTCCCTGGTTCCACAGGTAACTTGAGGGCAGCACATTTTGACAGGTCGTCAGCAATGCTGTTCTCTGCTCGAGGAACATGCTCTGCTTGTAGACGGTCAAAACGCTCTACCAATTTCCTCACTTCATCTACATAAGCTTCCATCAGCAGGATCTGATAATCCTTGTTCACCTTCTTCGATACGAGTTTCGAATCCCCACGGATGATCAACTTCCTGATCCCAAGGTCTGTCGCGATCCTGAGACCAGCAAGCAGCCACTCATACTCCGCGGTGTTGTTCGCCGATCTCTCCCGGGGAAAATGCATTTGGACTACGTACTTGAGGTGCTCTCCAGTGGGAGCGACAAGCAGCACACCGGCACCGGTGCCTTGCAGTGAAGCCCCATCAAAGTACATAATCCAGTTGCAGCTTGTTTCCTTGCCGGGGAGAGTGGTCTCTTGAATTTCTTCGTCAGGCGTTGAGGTCCATTCTGCAATGAACTCCGCCAAAACCCTGCTCTGGATTGTCGAAGTGCTTTCAAACCTGAGACCAAAGATTGACATTTCCAACGCCCATTCCACAATCCTTCCGGTTGCATCTGGGTTGTGCAAGATCCGTTGCAACGGAAGCGAGTGATGACGGTGATCTCATGTGCTTGAAAATAATGATGAAGCTTCCTTGAGGCCATAAGGAGGCCGAAGAGTAACTTCTGCACACCAGAGTATCTTGATCTAGCCCCTGCAAGAGGGAGCTGACAAAGTAAACTGGGTGCTGCATCAGCTTCTTCCTCTGTATCTCTTCATTTGCTTGTGCAGATCCTGCCTCGCCGGTGCCAGACTCTGCCGTGGCTCCTGCCTTGCCGTTGCCAGACTCTACCGAGGGCCCTGCCTTGCCGGCACCAGACCCTGCCGGGGGGAGCTCTGGTTCGTCATCCAACAGTCTTGCCACTGCTACCGCCTCTTCGTCAACTTCCCTCTGCGCCACTAGCGTAGCACTGACCACTTGATTCATTGCCGCTAGATATAGCAGCAACAGCCCTTGCGGTTTAGGCGCAACTAGTATTGGTGTAGAGGAGAGGTACCTCTTCAAATCCTGCAGCGCTGCCTCAGCCTCCGGGGTCCATTTCATGGGCCCCACCTTTTTCAAAATCTTGAAGAAGGGGAGGGTAAGGGAGTCCTGGACTAAGGGGTCCTCGGGCGTCCGGCCTGTTAGCCATGGGCCGGACTGATGGGCTGTGAAGATACGAAGACCGAAGACTGCACCCGTGTCTGGATGGGACTCTCCTTGGCATGGAAGGCAAGCTTGGCGACCGGATATGTAGATTCGTCTCCTTTGTAACCGACCTTTTATAACCCTAGATCCTCCCGGTGCCTATATAAACCAGAGGACTTAGTCCGGAAAGGACACATACTCATTACCCTAGTCATACAGGCTAGACTTTTAGGGTTTAGCCATTACGATCTCGTGGTAGATCAACTCTTTTAATACTCATATTCATCAAGATCAATCAAGTAGGAAGTAGGGTATTACCTCCATAGAGAGGGCCCGAACCTGGGTAAACATCGTGTCCCTTGTCTCATGTTACCATCGACCTTAGACGCATAGTTCGGGACCCCCTACCCGAGATATGCCGGTTTTGACCGACATTGGTGCTTTCATTGAGAGTTCCACTGTGCCGTCGACGACGGGATTGATGACTCGCCTCGTCCATAAAGACAATATCACCGCCGGAGGAGAACTGGCCCCAGGCCAAACCCTCCGGCTGGGCGGCTTTACCATGACCGCCCGTTCGGCCGCTAAGCCGACGATGACCTCTCGGGCCATCGAAACTCCCATTTGTATCGACTCCAAACACTCCAAGCAGATGGATCCGGCGGAGTTTTCGTCTTTAAACGAGCTCCTTGACCACATCGCCGCCTTGGGAATCTCCACAGATTACGATCGGATCGGGCTTAAACCCGACCAAAGAGAAATCAAATCTCCACCGGTCACCCACCAGATAGCGGTAGTCGAGGAGCGAGACGGCGACTCTTCCCCTATACTAAAGACGGACGATGTCCGTATCGCCGACCTCACAGAGCCGGATACCCACCAGCAAAAGGAGGTGACCGGCCGTCCGAACATAGAATCGGACAGCGGGCATAGGCAACCAGAAGATACTCCGGAACCCGGACTATTGAGTCTGGAAAACCTTCAGACTCCGGATCATCGATCCGGTCTGGGTCCGAATCCAGTTCCACCCACCCACCTAGACATAAGCGCTCTCATGAGCATACAAAAGCAGTCTCAGGAAACGGTCCACCACTTCTGGGCCAGATTCCTCCTTGTCAAGGATAAGGTTAAAGATTGCCGCGACGAGGACGCGATATTTGCGTTCTGCAACAATTGCACGAATGAAGGAATCCTCAAACGCCATCAATCGCCGCGTATACTACACTTCGCTGACTTGGCAACTATAAATGCAATGCATACGCAATGGAATGTCTTTGGAAGGATCAGGCAGCTTGTTGGGAGCCATCGGTCCCAACTCAACCGCTGGTCCAGGCGAAAAGGGCACATTCCCGTAACACGCCCAGTCTAATAGCCAAGAAACATAAACCCATTACGTGGCATGGAACCGTTCTGGAGGGATGGCTCGATGGCCCATACAAAATACACACAACACCGGACACCATACCAACCCACAGCCTTAGAGCATGTTGGATACTCCGGCAGGTGGCCAAGAGCGGCGAGGACATCCTTACCAAAAACGCCCCAGAGCAACACCCTCCAGAAGACGACGACCCCAGAGTATTGACGGTCTTCGAGACATTCGCTTCAAACAGTAGGCGCAAAAGGGCACTCCGCGACCTCGCTGAAGTCTGTCAAATCGCCGTGATAAACCCTTTGAACGACACGGCTATAACCTTTAATGCCGGTGACGAACCGAAATACAAGACAGTCCGAGCGCCTGCCGCATTAGTCTTCAGTCCCATCGTGGACAGCTTTAGACTCACCATGGTCCTCATGGACGGCGGCAGCGGACTAAACCTCGTCTATGAGGATACACGCCACAAAATGGAAATAGACAGGAGCCGCATCAAGCAAAGCAGCACGACCTTTCGAGGAATCATTCCCAGTCGAGAGGCGCGGTGCACGGGAAAAATCACACTCGATGTGGTATTCGGCACGCCGGAGAATTATCGGCCCGAAGAAATAACCTTCCAAGTGGCTCCTTTCAGCAGCGGATACCACGCCCTGTTGGGGCTGGATGCCTTTACACGCTTCCAAGCTATACCTCATTACGGGTATATGAAGCTCAAAATTCCCGGACCAAACGGCATAATCACTCTTGTTAGTGATCCGGACATAGTACTCCACGCCAAAAACAAAACCGCATCCCTGGCCCTTGAGGCATTATTTGAAGCCCTCGCGGCCGAAGAATTAACTGCACTGCGCTCTACGGTGGATAAGGACGATGTGATCTTAGACAAACGACCCAAATCCACCTCCTTCAAGCCGGCAGAAGAAATAGTCAAATTCCAGGTCCACCCAACGGACCCCAAGAAGACAGCATCTATTGGAGCACAACTTGACCCAACGGTCGATGCCGCACTAAGGGATTTCCTTCGCGAAAACTGGGATATATTCGCCTGGCACCCTTCTGACATGCCTGGAATCCCAAGTGAGTTGGCCGAGCATAGCCTTAACATCCTAAAGGGATACAAACCAATCAAACAAGCATTGCGGTGCTTTTCCGAGCCCAAACGCCAAGGTATGGGGGAGGAGCTGGCCAAGCTAATCAAGGCCGGATTCATCAGAGAGATAAAACACCCTGACTGGCTGGCAAACCTGGTGATGGTACCAAAAAAGGAAAAATCCTGGCGGTTATGTGTCGATTTTAAAGACCTCAATAAGGCTTGCCCTAAGGATCCCTTCCCCCTCCCCCGCATTGATCAAATCATTGACGCTACCGCAGGACACGACTCACTGTGTTTCCTTGATGCATATTCCGGATACCATCAAATCAAAATGAAGGAGTCCGATCAAGCTGCAACAGCATTCATCACCCCATATGGGCCATTCTGCTTCAACACCATGCCCTTCGGGCTCAAGAACGTCGGCACCACATACCAACACATGATTCAAACATGCCTGAAGAAACAGATCGGCAAGACAGTTGAAGCTTATGTGGACGACGTCGTCATCAAGACTAAGCGTGTTGAAACACTGATAGACGATTTACGTCTCACGTTTGATAACCTCCGCGCGTATGACATTAAGCTCAATCCGGAAAAGTGCGTTTTCGGCGTCCCCGCTGGAAAACTGATGGGCTTCATCGTTTCCAACGAAGGAATTAAAGCAAATCCAGCCAAAATCCGAGCTCTGTCATAACTGGCTACGCCAACAGACCTTAAACAAGTCCAAAAGCTCGCAGGTTGCATGGCAGCTCTAAGCCGCTTTATTTCCAGATTGGGAGAAAAGGCACTGCCACTCTATCGCCTTCTACGGCAAACCGATCACTTCGAGTGGGATTGACGCGCAACAATACCGGATCGAGAAATAAAAACCCTTCTTGCGAGCAACCCAATCCTGGTTGTACCAAACGTCAGCGAACCGATGTTATTATATATATCGGCAACACACCAGGTGGTGAGCGCCGTGCTCGTCGTTGAATGAGAACAGGATGGACACAAATTCCCGCTTCAGAAGCCAGTATACTACATATCCATTGTCCTTACACCATGCAAATCCCGGTACCCCCATTATCAAAAGATAGCATGCGCGGTCTTCATGGCGTCCTGAAAGCTCCGTCACTACTTCCAGGAGTGTTCGATCACGGTGGCTTCCAAAGTACCACCCGATGACATTATAAACAACTGCGATGCCACGGGCCGGATTGCCAAATGGGCCATTGAGCTCCTTCCATTTGATATTACATACAAACCACATCGAGCTATTAAATCCCAAATCTTGGGTGACTTGCCCGAATGGACAGAGGCCGAACTCGCTACAGAGTACGACACGTATTCCAATTGGGTTATGTACTTGGATGGCTCCAAAATGCTGGCGGGGCTAGGGGAGGGCGTCGTTTTAACGTCACCTACTGGAGACGCCGTTCAATACGTGCTCCAAATACTATACATAGACTCCAACAATGCAGCCGAATACGAGGCCTTATTGCATGGTCTCCGGATGGCTGTCTCCATGGGCATACAATGCCTAGTAGTGTGTGGGGACTCAAATCTTGCAATATCTCAAATAAATGGAGACTTCGACGTCAAGGATCCGAAGATGGTAGCTTATCGTAATGCCATCATAAAAATGTCGGCCCGGTTCGAGGGGCTCGAGTTCCATCATGTGGCTCGAGAAAGTAATCAAGCAGCGAACGTTCTTGCTTGTATCGGTGCTAAGCGCGACCCCGTCCCGCCTAATATCTTTCTGGAAAGGCTTTTTAAGCCATCTGTGGTGTTGCAGGGGAAAACGGCAACACTAGTCTGGATCCGAACATAACCCCAGTTTTCGAAAACACCGACATCATTGGAGGCTCAGCCATCGAAATAACACCATCGGCGCATCTCATCATGGAAGTCATTGCCCCATGGACCGAACCCTTCCTGGCCTACCTTAACAGGAAGGAGCTTCCTGAGGACCAGAATGAGGCCCGCCGCATTGTCCGGCATTCGAAGGCCTACAAGGTTCATGATGGAGAGCTCTATAAGAAAAGCGCTACCGGAGTCCTTCAAAGATGTATCTCCGAGGAGGAGGGGCGGCAGCTCCTGACTGAGATTCATGCCGGTCTCGGCGGGCACCACGTTGCAGCTCGGGCCCTTGTTAGCAAGGCCTTCCGTACATGATTCTATTGGTTGCCGGCCCAAGCGGATGCACAGGACCTTGTCCAACGTTGCGTTGGATGTCAACTTTTCGCCAACCAAAGTCATATGCCCCCCACAGCCCTACAAACAATCCCCATCACTTCGCCTTTTGCGGTATGGGGACCGGATACAGTTGGACCCATTAAAGGAGGAAGCCATAAGAAAAAATATTTGCTAGTCATGGTGGACAAATTCACCAAGTGGATAGAGGATAAACCAGTTAAAACGGCCGAGTCCGGGCCAGTAATAGACTTTATATCCGGCGTCGTACACCGTTATGGTGTCCCGCACAGCATCATCACTGATAACGGCTCCAATTTTACAGCCGACGAAGTGAAAACCGGGTGCGCTAATCTGGGCATTAAGCTTGATTACACCTCTGTATATCATCCACAAACAAACGGTCAAGTCGAAAGAGCCAATGGTCTTATTATGAGCGGCATTAAGCCTAGACTAGTGTGTTCTTTGAAAGAGTCAGACAAGCACTGGGTTGAGGAGCTCGACTCCGTACTCTGGGGGCTGCGGACCACGCCCAATCGCACTACCGGATACACACCTTTCTTCATGGTGTACGGTGCAGAGGCAGTACTACCATGCGACATTATTCATGACTCACCTCGAGTGCGCATGTACGAAGACAGAGAGGCCGAGCTCGATCGGCAAGATATCTTTGATGCCCTAGAGGAGGAGTGCAACGTCGCAAAAGCCCGTTCCGCATTTTATCAACAACAGGCTCGCAGGTATCAAAACAGAGAGGTGCGGGCCAAAACTTACAATGTCGGCGAACTCGTTCTGCGCCTGCCGGAGAAGAAAAAGGACAAACTCAAGCCTAAGTGGGAGGGTCCCTTCATCATCGACGAAGTTCTCACCGGAGGGGCGTACCGCCTGCGCGATGCGTCAGACAATCGATTAGAGCCGAACCCCTGGAACGCGGCCAGACTCCGAAGATTATATGCCTAGCATGTAAATCCTTGTTCATCTCCTTCCCCCTATTGTTTCCTTCATTTTTCTCTCTTTTCATTTCTTTTTTATTTTTAGCTTTAAAAGCTTTCGTGCGGTTAGACCGTACACCCCCGACGCATACATCTTGAAGTATGTACGTCTATTATACTGGGGCTTCTTGGATGAAGCTTGCTATTGTTATTTTCCGAGCATCAAGCTCTTCACATATGCGTTTTCTCCCATATGTACCTTTTCTTCGCCATTATATGCATCGATATGACTTAAGTTTTGGCCAAGCTGAGTTGCCTGGCTCCTGTGCTTATGCCCTACGTTCCCGTTAGTTCGGCTAGGACATAAAGGGAGCACCTCTGTGATTGTTACTGCCGGTCATCTGGATGTGTACCTCAGACTGGGTGAAGCCGAAAACTAGCGTTCTTAAGGGAATATTCGGTCGATGAACTAAAGATGTTTTTGCATTCGTCCCATCATGAACCCCCAGAAGCTATACAAATTGTGATTTCTTCATCACAGTTCGGACATGCACATCGATGCATGCACACCCAGGGAAAGGAACCCTTAACGGAACTATTCTCTCTGAAAGATGTTTCTTACACTCTTAATGTAATATAACATAGCTAGCCGGATAATTTTCTGTTCAAGCAACTATGACCCCTACGCCTGGTTTCCACGCATACCGCGGTTTCTCTTACCGATCAGGTATTCGAAAACACTCCGCACCTTCGGGTCGAGAGATCGAAGCGAAAAGGTCAGCCATGACAATCGTTTTACAGTCCAGCTAGAAGGAAAAATACATAGTCACTTAGGATTAAAAACTTCCTCCTCTGTATCGTCCAACAGGCGGTCTAATTTACAATCCTGTTGGGAGTATCTAGCAGCCACCTCTACTTGGCCATATACTAAACTAACGGGAATTTCTTCCCCATTTGACCCTAGCGGTCCGACCCGGGCCATGTGATTCGGATCCAGCTTGGTATATCGTGTTTTTACCATGGCCCAGGCCTCTCGCGCACCCTATCGGCAAGTAGATATCTTCCATAGTCGGATACGCCGTCGCGCTCCCTTGAACAGCTCTACAAGCTTCTCCATACTCCCTGGAGGGGAGTCGGATGGCCATAAGGCCTTGGCTACACTCTGCATGGCCTGCCGAGCTTGCTCGTGCAACTGCGACAGCCCTTGCAAGAGATCACTTGATGATCCGGACACCTCCTCTTTGGGACGGCCCGTCAACATACCTGCAATAATAGCTATATCAGCTACTTTTACCTCTAAATTATTATAAAGTAAGATCCAGCCACGTACTGAATATGCCGCCTTGTAGCTTTTTATTCTCCTTCACGGAGTCGGCTAGCTGGGCCCGCACATCTTTCAGTTCTTCGCCAGTTTGGTGTTTGAGTCTTGGAGTTTATTTTTCTCCTCTCTGACTCGGGCCAGGATACGCTTGCCTGCGGCGTGTAGTCTTTTTGCCTCTTTCTCTCCCGCTTGAGCGGTTTTCAACTTCTCTTCCAGTTGACCTGATGATCCTATTATGATATAAGCAACAGTATTAGCGCAGCTACTGTATAATTGTTATTCCTCGATGGAGGGGATCCTTACCAGAAGATGCCCTCTTGGACTCTTTCAGTTCGGCGGTCGAAGCATTTAGTTGCGTCCGACACTGCTCCAGTTCTTGAGCTAGCAGGTTGTTCCTCTCCGTCAGAACCTGGTTATACATCGATCCTTAAATCACTTGTGCCAACTGCTTTCAGTCTCGGGGGCTACTAGCATGTGCTTATCCTTTTCGAACAAAATAAACCTTACTCGCACATCCGTTAAATGCTGCTTTGTGGCTCTACCAAGCCCATCTCGAGCAGCTCGGATATATGCGTCAGCCGAGTTGAAGGCATCAAACGCCTCTTTCGAACAGTGGGGGTCTCGTAAAATGGCCCTCCGGCTCCGATGATTCATGGCGCTCTCCACTTCTGAGTTGGTGACGGACATATTTTCCGAGCCCTCGGCCGAAGGATAGTCCGGCATCACTCCCATATCAGCCCCCGTCCCCTCGGTGAATGGATCTGGCTCTTGGGAGTATTATCGCCGGGCGCGGACACAGTCCAGCAGACTCTTTTCCTGATACGGGATAAACATGAAAGTCACAGTTGGATGCGACTATTAAAAAACATATTTGCAAACCCATACCTCTTTGATGAGGGCCCGACCGTGTCTTCGCCTGCCTTCCTCTTTGAAGGCTTGCCCGATGCAGGAGCCGCTCTCTTCGGCGTCGCTCCTGGAGTAGCACGGTATGTCGAACGCCTCCCCTTCGAAGCACGAGATAGTGCGGTGGGTGAGGCGGAACGAGGGAATCCTTTCGGGGAAGATGCCTCCTGACTACTTACGTGTGAAGAGGGGAGAAGACCAGGGTAATCGGCGATGATGGCCACTTCGGTGCCGTCGTAGCTCGCCTGGTAAAACACGCCATTCTCAAGCACCACGAGTATATCTGGATCCTCTTCAAATCCAGGATCTAGGTCCTGATCGTGGCCCTCGGGCTGCGGGGTGGGGCTGTAAAGCTCATCGGAAATCTTTCGCCAGTGTTATTATCAATGGGTGAGTTAGTATTCGTTAAACAGGGAGTGAAATGAGTAGAGCAGAAGAGCTGGGGGCTTACCCAGTTAGGAGGATTGTACATGGAATATCCTTCTCTGTGCGTGATGCGTAGGAACTCCTCTTCCTCACCCTTGAACAGTTCAGCCAAAATTTTGGCTAGGGCGGCAAGGGTGTCTGGACCTTTCCTGCTGTAGCGGGAGGCGTCATCTTCCCCATTGTAGTTCCACATGGGAAGTCCTCTGTATTGGAGTGGCTGGACCCTGCGCACTATGGAGGTCGGCATTACTTCGACCATCTACATCCGGACTGGGCGAGCGTCCTGATCTTACTCAGGAGTTGGCGAACTTCTGCACTATCTTCCTCCTCGAGGCTCCAAGGGCACCAGATGTGGTGCTTCTTCGGAGGAACACTCGCAAACTCGGGGAGACCTCTCAGGACTGGATCCGGAAGTACGACATCATCAATGTAGAACCACTCGGAGGTCCACTCCTCGGAAGCTTTCTTCGGTGTGCCGGATAGGTATCCGGTCTCAGCAATACGCCATATTTCGGCCCCGCCCACTTCAAATATTGATCCTTCGTGGTTACACGAGACAAGGCAGAACAACTTTCTCCACAGTTCAAAATGGGCCTCAATACCCAGAAATAGTTCGCATAAAGCAACATAACCCGCGATGTGCAGAATGGAGGATGGGGTAAAATTGTGCAGCTGGAGGCCATAATACTCCAGAAGCCCTCGGAGGAATGGGTGAATTGGAAATCCCACGCCCCTCAGTAGATAGGGGACGAAGCACACTCGCACTCCCGCAGACGGATTGGGGAAATCCTCCGCCTGGGTTTTGCTGTTGAGGGAGGCCAATCCTGCTCGAACAGGGACCAGATCCGCAGGAGGGAGAAATCCCTGCGTTTGCAACTTCTCCAATTGGCTGTCGGACATAGAGCACCTCTCCCACTCGCCTCTCTCTAGGTTGGAACGGGAAGAGGAGCTGGGAATGTTAGCCATGTTGGAATGGTCTTTCCTGGCAGTCTCTGAGGATTTTCTCCGCGTGATGCCGAATGGATCTGAGATCCAATCTCTTTAAATAGACGCTCTTTCTGGCATGGCTAGGTGTTATTTGCAAAAAAATACCCTGGCCGTCTGCATTCGCCCGACACGTGGAAGATGAAGTCATAGATACACAGAAGCCGAGGGACACGGCATTGAATTAAAAGTCGAATACATTATTTGGAAGCCGTCGGAGGGGGAACCCGCCTTGCAATGCCGAAGACAATCTGCACGCCGAACACCTCGTCATTGAAGCCTGGTTCGAGGGCTACCGAGGGAGTCCTGTACTAAGGGGCCTCGGGCGTCCGGCCTGTTAGCCATGGGCCGGACTGATGGGATGTGAAGATACGAAGACCGAAGACTGCACCCGTGTCCGGATGGGACTCTCCTTGGCGTGGAAGGCAAGCTTGGCGACCGGATATGTAGATTCTTCTCCTTTGTAACCGACCTTGTATAACCCTAGATCCTCCCTAGTCATAGAGGCTAGACTTAGTCCTTGAGGACTTAGTCCGGAAAGGACACATACTCATTACCCTAGTCATAGAGGCTAGACTTCTAGGGTTTAGCGATTACGGTCTCGTGGTAGATCAACTCTTGTAATACTCATATTCATCAAGATCAATCAAGCAGGAAGTAGGGTATTACCTCCATAGAGAGGGCCCGAACCTGGGTAAACATCGTGTCCCTTGTCTCCTGTTATCATCGACCTTAGACGCACCGTTCGGGCCCCCTACCCGAGATCCGCCGGTTTTGACACCGACAGAGGGCGTGCTCAGTAGATTTAGAGATGAACCTACTTAAAGCAGCAACGCAGCCAGCAAGCCGATGCACATCTTTGACTCGCCTTGGTGCCTCAATCTGCTCAATTGCCTTGATCTTGTCAGGGTTTGCTTCGATCCCACGGTGAGACACAAAGAACCCGAGAAGTTTGCCGGATGGGACACCGAACACACACTTCTCAGGGTTAAGCATGAGATTCATCCTGCGCAAATTTGCAAATGCTTCTTCCAAATCTTGCACAAGCGTTGCCCTGTCCTTGGTTTTGACCACTATGTCATCCATGTAAGCCTCCATATTTCTATGGAGCTGGGGCTCAAAACCAGTCTGAACCGCTCTTGCAAATGTCGAACCAGCGCTTTTCAACCCGAAAGGCATTCATATAAAACAATACGTACCACATGGGGTGATAAAGGCGGTCTTCTCTTCGTCTTCCTTCGTCATAAAGATTTGGTGGTATCCTGAATAGGCGTCAAGGAACGACATCAGGTTGCACCCGGCGGTGGAGTCCACGATCTGGTCAATGTGTGGCAAAGGGAAAGGATCCTTTGGGCAGGCTTTATTGATATCTGTATAGTCAATGCACAGCCTCCATTTCCCATTTGCCTTGCGCACCACCACCGGGTTGGCCAACCATGTTGGTTGGAGCACTCCTCTGACCAAGCCTGCAGCTTCCAACTTCCTAATTTCCTCGATGATAAACTCTTGCCGCTCCAAAGCTTGCTTCCTGACCTTCTGCTTGACGGGCTGCGCATGAGGACAAACAGCAAGGTGGTTCTCAATCACCTCCCTGGGAACGTACGGGATGTCGGATGCTTGCCATGCAAACACATCGACATTCGCCCGCAGGAAGGCGACGAGCGTGCTTTCTTATTTGCTGTTGAGGGTGGAGCTTATAGCGAAAGCTCCGCCCGTGTCGTCCTCCTTGACGGGCACCTTCTTGGTCTCTGGTGGTGCAGCCTTAGATTTCTTGCTCTTGCCGGTGGAGCTCTCTGGCACGTCCTCAACGGGAACGCAGCACTCCGAGGAGGCGCGTTTACCGAAGTGGGTGCAAGAGGCTTGGCCGGGGCCAGAAGCCTTGCCGGTGACTGAGGTCTTGTCGGGGCCAGAAGCCTTGCCGGTGACTGAGGTTTTGCCGGTCTTCTTCCCCTCGGGGGCTCCAGTGGCAGGAGCAAGTGCCTTGGTGGCAAGTGCTACCACCGCCTCCCGATAGAGTTGGTCGGCACAGATGAGTGTGTCCTTCTTGTCGGAGCCGACAATGATGATGCTCATCGGGCCGGGCATCTTCAGCGTGTTGTAGGCGTAGTTGATGCTACCATAAACTAGGCCAGTGCTGGGCGGCCAAGGATCCCGTTACATGGCAACGGGATCTTGGCTACATCAAAAACTATCTTCTCTGTCCTGTAGTTCAGCTCGCCACCAAATGTAACTGGTAGCGTGATCTTACCTTTGGGCTGGCTTCTCCCCGGATTGATCCCTTGAAACATGCTCGTCTCCTCGAGATCTCCCTTGGGGATTTGCAACCTCTTAATCACCTGGGGCGAGATCAAGTTTAGACCGTCCCCACCGTCCACTAGCATTTTCTTCACCTTGAGGTTGCGAATTGTTGGTGAAACCAACAACGGCAAGCACCCGATTGCGGTTGTGCAATCAGGGTGATCCTTGGCATCAAAAATGATAGGCGTGTGGGACCATTTTAGTGGCTTCTGGGTGTCGATCGATGGCTCTGTCGCATTGATCTCGTTTGCCCACTGTTTAAGCTGGCGGTGAGAAGAATGCAATGAGGCACCACCATTGATGCACATGGCTTCTGTGGCCTTTTGAAATTCTTGGTCACTGGACTTGTCGTCCTCTTCGTGGTCATCATCTCCCTCCTTCTTGTCGCGGCCTCGGGCAGGCCTCTCTTGTTGCTTTTCCTTGCTGCGGCACCCCCCTCGGCCACCGTGCTTCTTGCCAGACCCCTCAGCACCATCCCGGCCCTTCTCCTTGTCCCGTCTTTCATACTCGGCTTTCTGCCTTTCCACAAGATGCTCAACTTGCCGATAGTTTTGGAGGTCATGGCCCTTGGTGTGATGGATCTTGCAATATTGCTTGTCGGCGGCTGCCAAGGCCTGGCAGGCGGTGCACCCGGCAACCTCTTTGCCGGGGTTGTCGACCTTGGCCTTCTTGGTGGTGCCGGGGTTGCCGGATTCCTCGACGGCAAGCACGGTCTTGCCCCTGCGCTTTCTATTACGCCGTTGGCCCTTCTTTGCCGGGGCGACGCGTCTTCGTCTCCAGAATTGCTTCCCGTGTCGGCATCTTCGCCGGGGTACTTCCTTTCTTCTTCAGCATGAGCATATCTGTCGACCAATATATACAGCTCGTCAACATCCCTAACCTTGTTCATGGCCAGCTCTTCCCGCAGCTTGCGGTTGCGCATGTTCTGATGGAATGCGCTGATGACAGTGGCAGGATGAACATCTGGGATGTTGTACTGCACACGGCTGCATCTCTGAATGTACTTGCGCAAGGATTCACCATCCTTTTGGGGGATGAGATGCAAATCACTTGCCTGGCCAGGAGCTTGATGGCCTCCGGTAAAGGCACCAACAAACTCATGGCACAGGTCCGACCAAGAGGAGATGGAATCCACTGGCAGGTGCATCAACCATGACCTGACGTTGGGCTTGAGCACCAACGGGAAGTAGTTGGCAAGCACCTTGCCATCCTGAGCCCCGGTTGCTTGCATCGCAATGGTGTAAATGCTCAAGAACTCGGACGGATGAGTCTTGCCATCGTACTTTTCTGGGACCTCTGGTTTGAAAGTGCGGGTAGTGGGCCACTGGAACTGCCGCAACTCACAGGTAAAGGTTGGACAACCTACCTCGTAAGGCAAGTCCCTAGAACCCCCTAGCGCAGGCCTATACAAAGTGGGCCCTAAACACCTATCAGATTGATGGCGTGCTTCCCATCGCTGCTCGATGGTAGTTCGAGCGTCCTCTTCAACCCGTTCCCGAAGAACTTGACGCTGGTCGCGATGAGCTCGTGGATCGGATGATGTCGTGGATCCATCACCACGGGCCTCGTCCCGTCGAGCTGGCGACTGTTGCTATCATGGTGGAGGGGAGTGCACCGTGGTTGCGGCGCCTACGGCCCTTCCGCCATTGGGACGCGCCGGCTCGATGGACCATCGCCGCGAGGGCCCCGCCTCCTGGCATTAATGCTTATTGGCATAGCCAATAAGGCTCTAGATAGCAACCCTCCACTCTTCTTGCCTCTCCGCAGCAGGAGGGAAGTCGAGGAGTAGCTGCACTCGCGCTAATGCTTCCGCTGGCGTAGGTGGCAGCGACAAGTGCGAGGAACGGGAGCGCCATCACGGTTCCGCGGTCGTATGCCGTCTTGACCAGCATCTTGGCGTGCATGCCGGCACTGTGCATCTCGAGAATGATGCAGAGGGCTCTTCCTGCGGCGGCGCCCGGGGTCACCAACGTCGCGGCGCTGCTCGTCGCACACGACCTGGGAGGACCGCGCTGCGGGCGCTAGCAGGGGTGTCTTGGAGGTCGCCGTGCCGCCCATAGATAGCACGGCTCTGCCCTTGGAGGTCCCCATGCCGCCCGTGGGCGGGACGGCTCTGTTCTTGGACGCGGCAGTGCGCGGCTCGTCGTCTTGGGCACGAACGACGCCGCTCGCCTGGCTTCGATTGCCAGAGTGACGTGGATGCTCGCGAACCACACCTCCGCCACCATCCGCGACTACCCCGTCGCCCATCCGTGCTGGCACGGGCGGACCGGCTCCAGACAAACCGATCGTCGTGATCCCCTTCTTCTTGGGAGCCATGGTGATCGAGGAAATGACGCGCTAACCGGTAGATCAGGTTTGCATAACTCTTTCCCCCTGCCTGGCGCGCCAAAGGATGTCGGTGAGAACGACACCTACGGGATCACGTCGATCCCTTCTACGGTTTGGCAGGGAAGAGGAGTAGGTCAATGAGCAGATCTAATGATCAACACGACGGATTTTTACCCAGGTTTGGGCTGCTGAGAAGCGTAAAACCCTAGTCCTGCTTGAGTGTGTATTTTGTGTTCTTGAGCTTCGGCTAGCTGCTCCGCATGTGAGCTGGGCCGAGAGGTTCAAAAGTCTGAATCCTCCTCCAGTACGCCGTGGGCCTCCTTTTATATGTCCAAGGGGCTGCCACAGTGGCATACAGGAGGTGTAAAGTGGCTGCAGCGCCTATGTTTATCATCGGCGTCTTAGGACAAACTCATTAAATGCGTTGCTTACGTGCCCTTCAGCTTTATCAAGGACGAGAGTAGAACCTGTCTCGTCTGTTGCCGCCCAACTCTGTCTTGACACGCGTCCATGCCGACGAGGCATGCAGTGCCAAGTTGGCTGGCCAGCTGCTCTGCTGGAGAGGTGGAAGGACCTTCACAAAGATCTGCATGCCACCACGCAGGTGCTTGCCAGGCTGGCAGGTCGGCCACTGTGTTGGACGGTGACAGGATGGCAGAATCTTGCCGCGGTCTTGCCGATGCCCCTGGCAAGGATCTTGTCGGGGCCTCGTGGACGTCCTTGACAAGGATCTTGCCGGGTACTTCATCTTCTAGCCTTCACAAAGATCTGCACGCCACTACGTGCGTGCCCCTGGGTCTTGTCCTTAACATTGTCGATGGTGTCAGAGCTCTCAGCCATAAGGGTGGTGCTCTGGCTAGTGCTCTGAAAGTCATCTCGGCAAGGATCTTGCCGGGGTCTCGCAAGCCGTCCCGGCAAGGGTCCCGCCAGGGGTCCAGCTCGTCTTGTATCTCGTTTTTATCCTTGATCACCCCTTCACGCCTCGCCGCGCGCGGGGCTATGACTGCCCGTGCACAAGTATGGGGTGCTAAAGGGCCCAAACTTTAGTACACCGACAAAAAGGGGAGACTCTTATGGCATCAAATAAATTGTTTGCTATGCTATGCTTGGAATCTATGTGAAATTTATGATCTTACTTGTTGCTCTAAGAAGCCTAAAAACACCTTCCCTATTTATGTGAGTTCAATGACAATGAAATCTTATTGTCTTATGCCAGGGTTAATTATAGTTACTATGATATCGAACAAATTGAAGAATTTGTTGCTTTTAAGGGTGCCTATGAACTTGCTTCTTTGATTGAAAAGTATGATATTAGTCTCTACAAGTCTGAAAATTATGCAATACTTAAATATTGCTATGAAAACTATGCATCTAATTCCTATGTTAGTGAATTCATTGGGAGAATGTCTGCTTTGGAAGAAAACAATGATATGCATAAATCTATAGCAAATTATAATTCCGTTGATTTTATAGAAATATCCCCTCATAATTAATGTAATGCTTGCTATTCTTATGGCCATGATGCCAATATTAATGATGCTTATGGTGATGAACTTGCTATAGTTCCTTATGTTAAAAATGAAATTATTGCTATTGCACCCACACTTGATAGCTCCTTGAATGAAAATCATGATTGCAATGATGTTATGATAAATTATATTAATGTCAATTGTGCTAATAATAGGCAAAGCTACAAGCTTGGGGATGCTAATTTTGCTATGTCCACTACCTATTGTAATGATCATGATTGGGGTGATGCTTATTATGATCTAGAAAATTTATTTAAGCCTCATGATGAATATGATATTGATAATAAAGTTTGCAATAATAATATTGAAGTGGGTTTGGAAGAGCGTCAAATTTAGGTAATAACGATCCCACATATTTGGAGAGTGTTCAGTCTTATGAAATTTTTGATAAAAGTGGGTTTGGAGAGGTCATGACTTTAGTTGATGTAAATCCCACTACCTTGGAAGGTTGTAAAACGTTTATGCTTGTGGATCATGAAGATAATATTTTATATGACACTATATTTTTAGAATTTGATCATGATCCCAAAAGTAATTATTATGAGAGAGGAAAATATGGTTGTAGAAATCTTCATGTTACTAAATTACCTCTCTTCATGGTGAAATCATTATTGTTTCTTTCTTCTTGGTTGCATATGCTAGATATTTAGTGTCTTGATAATTTGTTTGATTATAAAATGCCTATGCATAGGAAGAGATTTAGACTTAAATGTGTTTGTCATATGTTTCATGATGCTCTCTTTGTGTTTCAATTATTATCTTTCGTGTGAGCATCATTGAAATCTTAAGCCTATCTTAATGGCTATAAAGAAAGAGATTGTTGGAACACAACCCAATAATTTTTTGTTTTACTTTCTATTATTTAATAAATAATTAGTGTTTGTGCCAAGTAAAGCCTTTAGGATGGTTTGGTTGATAATTGATTTGATTCTATGCATTAACAGAAACTTTTGCATCTAGTAGCAAAATTGTTGAAAATCACTGGAGCGACGAAAAATTCTGAATTTTTTGCACATGATTGATATACAAATTTCCCACGTCTTCCTAATTTTTAAGAATTTTTGAAGTTACAGAAGTATGGTCAAAGTTCAGAATACTATAGACTGTTCTGTTTTTGACATATTTTATTTTCGTTGCATTGTGTGCTTATTTTGATGAATCTATGGATGGTATCGGAGGGTATAAGCCATGGTAAAGTTAGAATACAGTAGGTATAATGCAATAATAAAATATGAATGGGTTTGCAACAGTACTTAAAGTGGTGATTTGCTTTATTATACTAACAGATCTCACGAAGGTTTTGTTAAGTTTTGTGTGATTGAAGTTTTCAAGTTTTGGATGAGATCACGATGGATGAAGGAATAAGGAGTGACAAGATCCTAAGCTTGGGGATACCCAAGGCAATATTCAAGGAAGTACCAAGCAACTAAGCTTGGGGATTCCCCGAAAGGTATCCCCTCTTTCTTCTAACAACCATCGGTAATTTTACTTGGAGCTATACTTTTATTCATCACATATCATGAGTTTTGCTTGGAGCGTCTTGTATTATATGAGTATTTGCTTGTTTTGCTTATTAGTTTGTCACAATCATCCTTGCTGGACACACCTATTTGAGAGAGCCATAATTATGCTATGATTTGTTAGAATTGCTTTGCTCTATGTGCTTCGTTTAAAAATTTTGATCTAGGGAATTGCTCTAGTGCTTCACTTATATCTTTTTTACCACGGTGGTGGTTTAATTTTTGAAGAAATATTCTCATGCTTCACTTAGATCATTTTGAGAGTTAGTAATTTTTTTGAAGAAATGCTCTCATTCTTCACTTATATCATTTTGAGAGTTAGTAAAATTAAAAAAAAATGCTCTCATGCTTCATTTAGATTATTTTGAGAGTTAGATTTTTTTTTTGAAGAAATATCCTCTCATGCTTCACTTATATTATTTTGAGAGTTGGAAATTTTGAAGAAATATTTATGCTCTAGTGCTTCACTTGAATTTATTTGAGAGCTTGCTATTAGCAATGGTAATTTGCTTAAGATGTGAATTTAGTCCCAAAGTGATAGATATCCAAGAGGGATATAATAAAAACTTTCATAAAGATCATTGGATATTAATACTTGATTCCCCGCAATAGTTTTGTGATATGGAGATAGTAATATGTGAGTCATGTTGGTGAGTAATTATGCTTTAGTAAGAATATTGGTGTTAAGGTTTGTGATTCCCTATGCAAGTGATGCGGCTTGAACTACGTCGATATTTCCCCAAAGAGGAAGGGACGATGCAGCACAGCTACGGTAGGTATTTCCCTCAGTGATGAGACAAAGGTTATCAAAACCAGTAGAGAACCAAGCAACACTATGTAAATGGTACCTACACACAAAGAACAAATACTTGCAACCCGGCGTGTTAAAGGAGTTGTCAATCCCTTTCGGGTAACGGTGCCAGAAATTGCTAAGTTGTAGGGATAAAAATTGTGATAGATTACATAGATAGATCTCAATAAAGCGTGAAATAAAATAGAGTGCAACAAAGTATTTTGGGGGTTTTGATAATATAGATCTGAAAATAAAAGGAAAGGGAAATAGCAATGTAGATATGAAAATATATGATGAGAAAATAGACCCGGGGGTCATAGATTTCACTAGTGGCTTCTCTCGAGAAAAAGAGCAAACGGTGGGTAAACAAATTACTCTTGGGAAATTGATAGAACCTCAAATAATTATGGCGATATCCAGGCAATGGTCATTGTATAGGCATCACGTCCAAGATTAGTAGACCGACTACTGCCTACATCTACTACTATTACTCCACACATAGACCGCTATCCAGCATGCATCTAGTGTATTAAGTTCATGGAGAAATGGAGTAATGCAATAAGAATGATGACATGATGTAGACAAGTTCTATTCATGTAGGAATAGACCCCATCTTGTTATCCTTAATAGCAACGATACATACGTGTCATTTCCCCTTCTGTCACTGGGATTGAGCACAGTAAGATCGAACCCATCACAAAGAACCTCTTCCCATGGCAAGAAAAATCGATTTAGTTGGCCTAACTAAACCAAAGATTCGGAGAAGAAATACGAGGCTATGAGTAATCATGCATATAAGAGATCAAAACTCATATAACTATCATGGATAAAATAGATCTGATCATAAACTCAAAGTTCATCGGATCCCAACAAACACACCGCAAAAGAGTTACATCAAATAGATATACAAGAAACCATTGTATTGAGAATCAAAAGAAAGATAGGAAGCCATCTAGCTACTAACTATGGACCCGAAGGTCTACAATGAACTACTCACGCATCATCCGAGAGGCACCAATGAGGATGATGAACCCCTCCGTGATGGTGTCTAGATTGGATCTGATGTTTCTGGTACTTGCGGTGGCTGGAAATGTGTTTCGTCGACTCCCCTAGGGTTTTTGGAATATTGGGGTATTTATAGAGCAAAGAGGCGGTGCGGGAGGCCACTGAGGTGGGCACAACCCCCAGGCGCGCCCAGGTGGGTTGTGCCCCCCTCGGGGCACCCTCTCTGGTACTTCTTTGGCCCATCATGTGTCTTGTGGTCCAGAAAAATTCTCCAAAAAGTTTTGCTGCGTTTGGACTCTGTTTGGTATTTATTTTCTGCGAAGTAAAAAACAAGCAAAAAAACAGCAACTGGCACCGGGCACTATGTCAATAGGTTAGTCCCAAAAAATGATATAAAGTTGCTATAAAATGATTGTAACACATCCAAGATTGATAATATAACAACATGGAACCATCAAAAATTATAGATACATTGGATACGTATCAGCATCCCCAAGCTTAATTCCTGCTCGTCCTCGAGTAGGTAAATGATAAAAATAGAATTTTTGATGTGGAATGTTGCCTATCATGTTCATCACATATTCATTTCTTTTGTAGCATGGACATTTGGACTTTTATATGATTCAAAGCAATAGTCTAGTTTTGACATGAAGACTTCAATACTCAAGCATATCAACAAGCAACCATGTCTTTCAAAATATCAACACTAAAGCAAGTTATCCCTAGCCCATTATGCTCAATAATTGATCCATTCATGAAACACACTCGCATATTAGCTACACCCAATGCTCAAGTACAATCATAGTGCCCATTGGTTGGTGCTTTATAAGAGAAGATGGAGACTCAAAAAATAAAAATTGCATAAAGTAAAAAAAGGCCCTCGCAGAGGGAAGTAGGTATTTGTAGAGGTGTTAGAGCTGAAAGCGAAAAAGATAGAGATAAAACATTTTGGGTGGCATGCCTTTCCTGTCAACGAAAACGATCGAGTAGTTCCCAATACTTTCCATGGTAGATATATCATAGGCGGTTCCCAAACAGAAAGTAAAGTTTATTCCTTTTTCCACCATACTTTCACATTCCACGGCTAACCGAATCCACGGGTGCCGTCCATACCAACACTTACCAAGGATTTATTATTTGACAACATAAAGTAAATTCATTTTTCATTTCGGGACTGGGCATCCCTAATACCTTTGTCGTACTCTCGTGCAATGACAAGTGAATCAACACTCATCTTGAGAATAACACATCTAGCATGGAAAAATATCGACACCCCCCTACCGCTTTCATGAGCGGTGCGAGTACACAAAAAGGAAATTTATTTTGAAGATTAGAGATGGCACATACAAATTTTCCTAGAACGGCAAAAGAATACCGCATATAGGTAGGTATAGTGGACTCATATGGCAAAACTGGTTTAAGGATTTTGGATGCACAAGTAATAATCATACTTAGTACAAGTGAAGGCTAGTAAAAGATTGAGAAGCATCCAACAAAGAAACGAAAAATCTCATAAGCGAGCATTAAGCATAACTAACACCGAATAATGCACCACAAGTAGGATGTAATTTCATTGCATAACTATTGACTTTCGTGCTTACATAGGGAATCACAAACCTTACATCAATATTCTTACTAAACCATAATTACTCATCAACATGACTCACATATCATTATCATCATATCGCAAAACTATTACAAAGAATCAAGTTTATTTTGTCCAATGATCTTCATGAAAGTTCTTATTATATCCTTCTTGAATATCTATCACTTTGGGACTAGTTTCATATGTTGCTTTTTAAAAGCTCAAACAAATCTAAGTGAAGAACATGAGCATAAAAATTTGCTTCTCTCAAAATATTATAAGTGAAGCATGAGAGAGTTTCTAAAAAAATTACTAACTCTCAAATAAATCTAAGTGAAGCATGAGAGCCTTTATTCAAAAATAATAAAGCACACCGTACTCAAAAAGATGTAAGTGAAGGACTAGAGCAATTCCATAGCTCAAAAAATTTAAGTGAAGCACAAAGAGCAATTCTAACAAATCATAGTGTAATTTTGACTCTCTCAAATAGGTGTGTTCAGCAAAGATACTTGACTTAAACTAAAAAGGAAAGCAAGCAAAGACTCATATAATACAAGACGCTCCAAGCAAAACTCGGGATATGTGACGAATAAAAATATAGTTCCAAGTAAAATGCCGGTGGTCGTTAGAAGAAAGAGGGGATGCCACTCGGGGCATCCCCAAGCTTAGTTGATTGCTTCTTTTTTAGATAATAGCTGGGATGCCACGGGGCATCCCCATGCTTAAGCTCTTCTTACTCCTTATTCCTTCATCCATCGTGATCTCACCCAAAACTTGAAAACTTCAATCACACAAAACTCAACAAATCCTTTGTGAGATCCGTTAGTATAACAAAGCAAATTACTACTCTAAGTATTGTTGAAAACCCATTCATATTTTATTTTTGCATTATATCTACTGTATCCAACTTTACTATGGCTTATACCCTCCAATACAAACCATAGATTCATTAAAATAAGCACACAACGCAAAGAAAACAGAATCTGTCAAAAACAGAACAGTTTGTGACAATTTTAAAACTTCGAATACTTCTATAACTCCAAAAATTCTGAAAATTTAGGACAATGTAGGAAATTTGTATATCAATCTTTTGTACAAAAATCAGGATTTTATCTGCTTCTGTGTATTTTCAAAATTGTTTTACTTGACGCAAAAGTTTTTGTTTTTCAACAAGATCAAATCAACTATCACCCAACATGATCCTAAAGGCTTTGCTTGGCACAAACACTAATTAAAACATAAAAAACTCAATCATAACAATAGCATAATTGTGCAAACACTCAATAACAGAAAGAAAAAGACAAAAATAAATTGTATTCATTGGGTTGCCTCCCAACAAGCGCTATCGTTTTATGCCCCTAGCTAGGCATAATGCATAGATTCAAGTATTGTCATATTTAGTTTCCGACTACTCAATCAAACACTTAGAATTATTTAAGGATTTGGCATACAAATTTTCAATAAAAATACTCCTAGGAACAAGTTTGAAGAATTCATTTTTGCAAGTAGGGTCTTTAATCACTTCAACAAAGTTATTATGAATACTAATCATTTTAAGATCTTCTTTGTTAGATGTTGTACCCTTGTTTTTAGTGACTTGAATAATATTGACAATTTTTACGTGAGTTTTTTCAATAGTTTTAGCGGAATAAAAAGGCGTGCTTAAATTACTAAAAATTTCTTCCAACTTATCTATTCTAGCGGGGTTCTCCTCTATTCTTTAGTTGAATGCGGGCTCCTTTTCTTTCAGTACCTTAAGAGCATCTCCCACTTTTGACCTGATTCTATTAGCAAGATTGTGCATCCTTTTATCTCATTTTTCAATATTTTCATCAGTGAGCATTTTCTTTTCAATAGCATCTAACCTTTCCATAACATCCTCGAGAGTTAAAGTTGTTTCATTAACCATAAGAAGGGGAGATCCCACTAAATTTCCCATAGCATTAAAAGCATCTAGATAAGGACACATCAAAAAATTCCCATCGGTAATTGTATCAAGAACGAATCTAGACCAAGTAGTGATGCCCACATAAAAGCAGCGAAGAAGAACAACCGTAGATTGCTTACGAATAGATCTATTATGAGTATTGCAAATCCTATACCAAGCATCTTTTAAATTCTTCCCTCCCCTTTGTTTGAAGTTAAGAACCTCGTTCTCGGGAGTGCACGATAGAGGAAGAACTGTCCATAACGATAAAAATTGCCAACATTATTGCACACAAAAAACAGATCTGACGACAAAACGGCGAACGAAAAAGAGGGCGAATAAAACGAGAAAAAATTGTGAAGTGGGGAGATGAAAATGAGAGGCAAATGGCAAATAATGTAAATTGCAAGGAGATGATATTTGTGATTAGGAACCTGATTGATGTTGATGATGTCTCCCCGGCAACGGCGCCAGAAATTCCTTTTGATGCGGCTTGAACTACGTCGGTATTTCCCCAAAGAGGAAGGGATGATGCAGCACAGCTACGGTAGGTATTTCCCTCAGTGATGAGATCAAGGTTATCGAACCAGTAGGAGAACCAAGCAACACTATGTAAACGTTACCTGCACACAAAGAACAAATACTTGCAACCCGACGTGTTAAAGGGGTTGTCAAAATGGTGCCAGAAATTGCTAAGTTGTAGGGATAAAAAATGTGATAGATTGGATAGATAGATCTCGATAAAACACGAAATAAAATAAAGTGCAACAAAGTATTTTTGGGTTTTTGATAATATAGATCTGGAAATAAAAGATGCAAATAAAAAGAAAAGGCAAATAACAATGTAGATCTGAAAATATATGATGAGAAAATAGACCCGGGGGTCGTAGATTTCACTAGTGGCTTCTCTCGAGAAAAATAGCAAACAGTGGGTAAACAAATTACTGTTGGGAAATTGGTAGAACTTCAAATAATTATGGTGATATCCAAGCAATGATCATTATATAGGCATCACGTCCAAGATTAGTAAACCGACTCCTGCCTGCATCTACTACTATTACTCCACACATCAACCGCTATCCAGCATGCATCTAGTGTATTAAGTTCATGGAGAAACGGAGTAATGCAATAAGAATGATGACATGATGTAGACAAGATCTATTCATGTAGGAATAGACCCCATCTTGCCTTAATAGCAATGATACATACGTGTCATTTCCCCTTCTGTCACTGGGATTGAGCACCGCAAGATCAAACCCATCACAAAGCACCTCTTCCGATGGCACGAAAAATCTATCTAGTCGGCCTAACTAAACCAAAGATTCGAATAAGAAATACAAGGCTATAAGTAATCATGCATATAAGAGATCAAAACTCAAATAACTTTCATGGATAAAATAGATCTGATCATAAACTCAAAGTTCATCGGATCCCAACAAACACACCACAAAAGAGTTACATCAAATAGATCTACAAGAGACCATTGTATTTAGAATCCAAAGAGAGAGAGAGAGAGAGAGAGAGGAAGCCATCTAGCTACTAACTACGGACCCAAAGGTCTATAATGAACTACTCACGCATCATCGGAGAGGCACCAATGAGGATGATGAACCCCTCCGTGATGGTGTCTAGATTGGATCTGATGTTTCTGGTACTTGTGGTGGCTGGAATTGTGTTTCGTTGACTCCCTAGGGTTTTTGGAATATTGGGGTATATATAGAGCAAAGAGGCGGTGCGGGAGGCCACTGAGGTGGGCACAACCCACCAGGGCGCGCCTGGGCCCCCAGGGGCGCCCAGGTGGGTTGTGCCCCCCTCGGGGCAACCCTCTGGTACTTCTTTGGCCCATCATGTGTCTTCTGGCCCAGAAAATTTCTCCAAAAAGTTTTGCTGCGTTTGGACTCCGTTTGGTATTGATTTTCTGTGAAGTAAAAAATAAGCAAAAAACATCAACTGGCACTTGGCACTATGTCAATAGGTTAGTCCCAAAAAATGATATAAAGTTGCTATAAAATGACTGTAAAACATCCAAGATTGATAATATAACAACATGGAATGATCAAAAATTATAGATACGTTGGAGACGTATCAGCATCCCCAAGCTTAATTCCTGCTCGTCCTCGAGTAGCTAGATGATAAAAACAATTTTTTTGATGTGGAATGTTGCCTGTCATGGTCATCACATATTCTTTTCTTTTGTAGCATGGACATTTGTAATTTTATATGATTCAAAGCAATAGTCTAGTTTTGACATGAAGACTTCAATACTCAAGCATATCAACAAGCAACCATGTCTTTCAAAATATCAACACTAAAGCAAGTTATCTCTAGCCCATTATGATCAATAATTGATCCATTCATGAAACACTCTCGCATATTAGCTACACCCAATGCTCAAGTAGAATCATAGTGCCCCTTAGTTGGTGCTTTATAAGAGAAGATGGAGACTCAAAAAATAAAAATTGCATAAAGTAAAAAAGGCCCTTCGCAGAGGGAAGTAGGTATTTGTAGAGGTGCTAGAGCTCAAAGCGAAAAAGATAGAGATAAAACATTTTTGGTGGCATGCCTTTCCTGTCAACGAAAACGATCGAGTAGTTCCCAATACTTTCCATGCTAGATATATCTATGCGGTTCCCATACTTTCACATTCCACGGCTAACCGAATCCACGGGTGCCGTCCATACCAACACTTACCAAGGATTTATTATTTGACAACATAAAGTAAATTCATTTTTCATTTCGGGACTGGGCATCCCTAATACCTTTGTCGTACTCTCGTGCAATGACAAGTGAATAAACACTCATCTTGAGAATAACACATCTAGCATGGAAAAATATCAGACACCCCCTACCGTTTCATGAGCGGTACGAGTACACAAAAAGGAAATTTATTTTGAAGATTAGAGATGGCACATACAAATTTTCCTAGAACGGCAAAAGAATACCGCATATAGGTAGGTATAGTGGACTCATATGGCAAAACTGGTTTAAGGATTTTGGATGCACAAGTAATAATCATACTTAGTACAAGTGAAGGCTAGTAAAAGATTGAGAAGCATCCAACAAAGAAACGAAAAATCTCATAAGCGAGCATTAAGCATAACTAACACCGAATAATGCACCACAAGTAGGATGTAATTTCATTGCATAACTATTGACTTTCGTGCTTACATAGGGAATCACAAACCTTAACATCAATATTCTTACTAAACCATAATTACTCATCAACATGACTCACATAGCATTATCATCATATCACAAAACTATTACAAAGAATCAAGTTTATTTTGTCCAATGATCTTCATGAAAGTTTTTATTATATCCTTCTTGAATATCTATCACTTTGGGACTAGTTTCATATGTTACTTTTTAAAAGCACAAACAAATATAAATGAAGAACATGAGCATAAAAATTTCTTCTCTCAAAATAATATAAGTGAAGCATGAGAGAGTTTCTAATTTTTTTACTAACTCTCAAATAAATCTAAGTGAAGCATGAGAGCCTTTCTTCAAAAATAATAAAGCGCACCGTATTATGTTTTCTCTAAACTATTTTATGCATGATTATTATAGCCTCGTATTTCCTCTTCGGGTTATTGGTTTGGTTTGGCCAACTAGATTGATTTTTCTTGACATGAGAAGAGGTGCTTTGTGATGGGTTCGATCTTGCGGTGCTCAATCTCAGTGATAGAAGGAGACATGACATGCATGTATCGTTGCTATTAAGGGTAACAAGATGGGGTTTATTTATACGTGAGTTTATCTTGTCTACATCATGTCATCTTGCCTAATGCATTACTCCGTTTTTCATGAACTTAATACACTAGATGCATGTTGGATAGCGATCGATGCGTGGAGTAATGGTAGTAGATGCATGATTCCTATATACATGATCATTGCCTTGGATATCGTCATAATTATTTGTTTTTTTGTCAATTGCCCAACAATAATTTGTTTACCCATCGTATGCTATTTTCTCGAGAGAAGCCTCTAGTGAAAACTATGACCCCCGGGTCTATTTCCTATCATATTAAAACCAAAAATACCTTGCTACAATTTTTCTTTATTTATTTTATTTTTTGTTTTAGTAAGATCTATTTATCAAATCTCATACAATTTAATCTATCGCAATACCATTGAGGGACTGACAACCCATTTACGCGTTGGTTTGCAAGTATTTGTTGTTTGTGTGCATGTGTTGTTTACGTAGTGTTGCTTAGTTCTCCTACTACATTCATAACCTTGGTTTCATAACTAAGAGAAATACTTACCGATGTTGTGCTGCATCATCCCGTCCTCTTCGGGGAAATACCAACGCAGATTACAAGCAATCAAAAACTCCACAGAACCACATGATTACAATGGATACCACAGGCATACATGCATGACTAACAACACTATTGAGTTTGTATTAATCCTAGTAATGTGCATGTTATGTGAAGATAGTTGTTTATACAATTGAAATTGAAACCAACATAGATCAAGAAGTTACAACACCAAATCAGTTAAATAAACAAGTATAAAACAGAGAAACAACCAAAATAACAATAACCTGAAATTGGATTTTTCTTCGTGTTTCATATAATATTTGCATGATGGGAAGATACCGAGAGAGGATTTAACAACATCGAAAGCCATGCTCGCTAAACTATGGATGATTGATGGTGCTTTGTCCGCAAGAATAGGTGTGCTAATAATTCCTATTAGAGTTGGGGTTCCCTGTGGCGGCCATGGTGCTTTGGGCACTGGAGTTGCCATAGTAACTGCTCGTGTTTGGGTGCTCTGTGGTGGAGATGGTTTTGTGTCAATTGGAACTGCATTACTATCTACTGGGGTTGGGGTTAGATGGGGTGTAACTGGTCCTATGTTCATCGGAGTAAGGGTACTATATGCGAGAGTGTGGGTTATGTGTCGTG
This sequence comes from Aegilops bicornis, assembly GCA_021605145.1. Classification (NCBI taxonomy): domain Eukaryota; kingdom Viridiplantae; phylum Streptophyta; class Magnoliopsida; order Poales; family Poaceae; genus Aegilops; species Aegilops bicornis. The sequence continues at coordinate 463,941,353 of CM038670.1, forward strand.
GGGCCGGTTGTTGGGAAATACAATTGGGTGCTATCTGCATCGACGGGTAGCACTGTCTTTTCTGGAGACCGTGTTTTTTACTTCATTAGATATTGTCATCACCCCCTCCAATTCAAATGGTTGATAAGCAAGAAAAGTAATTGAATGTATAAAAATCATATGATAGACAAATGCAATAGGTAGTGGGGGGAAAAGAGGGCATGAAATATTCCACATATATTTTTTCTAACTAAGCAAGATAGCATGACACAATTTCACATATATGATGTCTAACTAAACATGATAGGATGACATAATTCATATATATGATGTCTAACTAAACAGGACGACATGACATAATTATATGATGTCTTACTAAATAGGTTGACATGACATAATTCATATATGTTGTCTAAATAAACAGGATGGCATGATATAATTCACATATATAATTTATATACTAAGTAGATGACATTCACATATATGATGTCTAAACTAAGAAATACACACAAGAGTACTATAACCCTCCCAAATTAGGGCATATACCTTGGGGGGATATGACTGATCATTTGTCTCTGAATACTTCTCTGATGAGCTATGCATAACCGACCGGACATCTGCTTCGACGGGTTGTACTGTCTGCTCTAAAAACCTTGTTTTCACTCCAGATATTTTTCATCGCCCACTCAAAGGGCTGATTCACGGGAAGAGTAGTTGAATGTACAAACATTGTCATCAAATAGAATACGTAATTAAAAAATAATGACATGACATAATTCACATATATGATGCCTGACTAAATATAATCACATTGCATAATTTACATATATGATGTCTGGCTATGACATTGCATAATGCACATATTACTCCTATAAAGGATGCTGGAGTACCCGCCTTACTAGGCGCTTCGAGGGTGAGAGAGCCTTCTGCGCCATCCATTTTCGGATGGCTTGCTGCGGGGCCTCTCACGTGCTCTGCGTGCCATCCGATCAGCCCTGACGGCGTGCGCCTAGGCGACCCGCCTCCGCGGTTCATGACGGGTGGACTGCGGGGCATTCCTGTGGCCACCGTCATTGGGCGGCTTCAGCGCGCCCGCAAGTTGCCTTTCTTGCGGTGCCCCACACGCGATGGGCCAGCGGGACTCGCCTGTCCGTGTGTACGCCATGGGTGGGTGTGACGGCACGCAGTCGGATGGCTCGGGCGAGCGAGTGTCCGACCCGTCCGTTTCGAGGCGTGCCGCGGGGTCTTCTTGGGGGCTCTCCACATCATTTGATCCGTTCGGGCAGCACGGACCCGGGCGCCCCTTCTCCTCGGTCCATGACGGGTGGACCGTTGCGCCCATGAGAACCGTGACGGGCCGGCCGAGATGGCATGTCGGTGTGTATGCCCCAGGTGGGTGCGTCGCTCGCCTGCGCCAGCTCGCGCGAGGGGCCCCTATGTTAGAGTTGTTCCCTCGCCCAAGTCGTCTTCCTGTGTGTCCTACCCGGGCTGGTTCGGTCACGCCACCATGTGTGGGGCTCTCTGCTGGTGGTTCGCTTGCCCGAGCCGGGTGCTTGCGTGGAGAGCGGCCCCGGCTGTCATTAGCGTTCGCCCCGTGAAGGGTTATTTTAGGTAAGCAAGGAAGAAAACTCAAGACTCAAGCGAGAAGCAGGAGCACGAAAAAGAAGAAAAGGAGGAATGCAAAAATTGCACTACATGACAATTCATTCCACCCCATCGCACAATTCAAACCGCCTAGGAGCTGGGTGAAAAGGCCTCTGATGCCATTTTGTTCCTGGACTATATATTTCGTGCATCTCAGTTTTTAGGATTATGAAAGCATAAGAATTATTTGAGGGCTTTGCTCGTCTATCACTTATTTCGTTGTGAAATAAGGAAATGTGCAAATCGCTTCTTCTACCCTTCTTTTCCTGTGAAAGAAAAGTTGTTACTGCTGGATATCCCCATTTTTCTCTAATTCGAGCGAGAGTAAAGGCACAACTTCCTCATCTTTGCTTTATAGGATATACTCTCTCCGTTCGAAAATACTTGTAATCAAAATAAATAAAAAGAAATATATCTAGAACTAAAATACATCTAAATTATCTATTTTGATGACAAGTATTTCCAGACGGGATTTTGATTTTCTTTAAGGAGCTCTAGCTATCTGATCCAACAGTTCTTCCACCTTGCCCGCAATCTGGGAGGACTATTATGAGATGGAGAAGCTTTCACCTAGACCCCGGTAAAGTCGTTTCTTGAAGGGGAATATCTGAAAATCGAATTAGGTTCATTTGGATTTCTATTGGTTTCCACTCGATGGGCATAGTCAGGATAATTAAGGTTCATTTGGATTTCTATTGGTTCCAACTCGATGGGACCCATAGACAGGATAAAAGGAGTTGGGAGAGAAATAAATATTTGAAGATCCATCTTGAAGCAAGACATCCAAGCAACACAGATGATATTCTATTAAACTGATTCATTCCAATAATGAAAACCGCCTAGCACAAAATCAATAGACGCAGCCCGGGTTTGTTGCAGAGAGATCGGGATGCCCGAAGAAAAGCGCAAGGGAAATTGCTTTATCCATGATGAGGGATTTCAGATACGATGAAGCTCATTTGCAACTGCAAAAACCACACAAACCAAACTACATCCTGGAAGGCAAAACTTGCATCAAATCAACATGAGACGCGAGAACAAAATTTCACTTAACAGATGAAAATACTGCAAGGTAGAACAACAGATGATAGAATCTGGATAGCTTTAGATCACAACCAAAATAGGCAAAACATTCTCAGTTCAACCTAGGACTCGAACAGTTTACAGAAAATGGTGTTCAGTATGTCTGCAAACATGACATGGACGCAACATCTAAGAAAATCCAACGAGTAACATGCAGCAGCTCTTCGGCCTAAGCTGTGGCACCCTTGCCCTTCTTCTTCTGGAGCTTCCTCATGTAGAACTCCAGCTCCTTGCCCTCCAGGATGTACCTGTAGTTTCAAGACATAGTATTAACACCATAGCTAACAAGAAATTGTAGAGTACTGTTTAGAATTTAATGTACAAAGGGTGATGCTTACCCATCAGCTCTGCCACACTGTCCAGGGCGAGACGAAATACAGGCCAGCAGCCTTCCACCACTGAACTGCTCCTCAATGTGCGAGTCCAGTGTACGTCCCTGCTGGCGCTTTTCAAGCTTCCTCTGGACATTGTTGCTCTTCTTTGCTTCCTCTGTGGCAGCTGCAGCAACCTCAGCCTCTTGTCCCTGAAAATAAGAAAATCACACAAAGCAAACATAAGCAGTGAGCAGGGACAAGACTGGATCAGGGATTGGATACAATCAAAGGAAAAAAGGGCATTATATAAACTAGGGGCCTTGAAACATTATTGGCAAAATGCAACCATTAAAATAAGATGATCAAAACATAAAAGTTAGTATCTACAAAGACCAATTTAAGGAATTTATTCATTAATGAAATATAATGAGCAAGGAGGCTGGATAAACAAGTTGGAACTAACAGTCCAGAATGAAAGGATACTTCTGCTACAACTACCAACTGAAAATCATTTCAACTAAGAGGATGGTTAATAGTATAGCCAGCTGCTGGCTATAAGCCAGTGCCATGTCATCTACAGCCCATCTTATAGCCAAGATGTATAATAGTAGATCAAAAGAGTGAACTACTTTTTATTATGTGGCCCACCTTCAATTCTCAAAGTGCCTAGAAGCACGTGCTAGAGCTGGCTCTTCACGAAGAGCCCCCTTACCTTATCTCTCCTCTTCTCTTTCCTCCAATTAAGCAGAAATATACTACTATAGTTTATTTCTTATAGCCCGCTGACTCAGCTCTATTATACTTGCTCTAAGTAGCACATCCTAAACAAGCTATACACAGTATTACCAACCTCAGGATACAGAATTGAAATACAGAAACAAGAATAATACCTCAGCAGCTTCCTTCTTGGCAGCTGCAGCAGCTTTCTTCTTCCTACCGATTTCAACTCCATAATGAGTCAGGTACCACTGCTTGAAAGGGGCTGCATCAACTTGCACAATGGCATTCTTGACAAGGGTCTGAGTCCTCACAAGCTCATTGTTTGACGAATTGTAAACCACATCCAGGAGACGGGTCTTGCGGGTCACAGCCTCACTACCCCATGAGAAGTTACCAGTGTCAAGACGGAGAGCCCTCCACTTCACGTTACCTCCGCGAACACGGACCCTCCTCACTGTCTTGTTGCTCGAAAGCTTAGTGTTGGCTGGCTGGCGGCCGAGCTCATACCTGATAAAAGATGAAGGACAAAGTAAGATTCATAACAAAGTGTAAAGTTCTTGCAAGGTCTCAGCCAGCCCAAGAGTTGATCAGTACATTTGTTCAAATCATCAAATTTCCATATTCCAAAATGAAACAGAACCAAGTGCAGATATGGCTAAGAATAACTCGCAGAATACAAAATAAAGATCATGTCTGAACACAGAATAATGCAAGTATGGACGCTTTGGACATTCCGAAGCAAGAATACTGTATCACAAAACTTGTACTTCAAAACAAGTATCGAAACAGCAGTATCACTACAAAAATGAGTGACGGACCCAGTCATATTGCCAACATCAAGTTCACGTTAGTACAGCAAATTAAAATGGAACACATCAGAAGTTCGCATGTAGCCAAAACTATAGATGTGCGTAAACGAATGAAGGTTATCAAGTCATCAGAAAGCGGAATACCCGCGCTACTCGCGTAATTACCAGGCTAGTTACCACCAAGCTATCATACGAGATCTGCAAAATGCTAGTTACCGAGCTATCATACAAGAGTTCAGACGCGTCGAATAAATGAATAAACCCAGATATCCACCGCAGCAACGACAATTTATCCACGCCCGATCTAAGTAAACACGGATCTAACCTACCTAGAACCTCCACACATCTTCACGAACCGTATGGGAAGGGGGGAGGGGAAGGGGATTCGCTCTTACTTTCGCTTCTTCCTCCAAGCCTTCTGCTTCCCACCGGTGGCCCGGCGCTTGTGCATGGAGTCACGCGAGATACCTGCAAAACCACCATGGCGGCGATAAGCATCGTGCAAACCAGGCAGCCTCCGAGGGTACAACGAATAGCAGATCGGCGGAGCTTACCCATGGTGGCGTCGGTTGCTTGGCTCCGCTGCTGCTTCGCCTCCTATGCGCGCGCCGCCGCAGCTTTGGTTTGGTCTCGCAAGGAGGAAGGACGGGAACCCTAAGGGGGCTCGGGATTAAATAGGAAGGCATCCGGGCTTAGGGTTTACTCACAGGTGGGCCGCGAATGGTCCAAAGGTGCACCATGGGCTAAAGCGCGCGGTCTAGTCGGCCTTCGTCACCAAGCCCAAATGAGCAGACAGGGCGCAACTTCGAAAAAAAAGTACAGAGGACGCTACATAGTTGGCCCATGTCAGAAAAAAGAAAGTACATTTTTCATTGAGACCTCCTAGTCAGCGCCCCGCTCGCTTCGTTAGTACTCCCTCCATCCGGAAAAGTTTGTCCCAAACTTGTTTCTCAAATAAATGTATCTAGCACTAACTTGATATTAGATACATTTGTTTGAGGGACAAACTTTTTTGAACGAAGGGAGTACGTTCCTGGATTTTGTTTTTTATTTTGTTTTGTATTTTTATTTTTTATTTTTATTTTAATTTTTTAAAACTATAATACATATATTTCGAAAAAATACTTAATTTTGAAAAAAGAGTGTGCAGTGTTAAAAATATGTTGGTGCGGCTTTTAGAAAATGTTGGTAGCATTTCAAAAAATGTCTTACAACGTATTGATAAAATTAACACATGTTCGAACAACAATGTTCAAAAACATGTGTTTGTAAAAATGTTAATCGGGCATTTGAAAAATGTTAAACGTATATAAATAATGTTCCCAGTGTATATATAAAGATATATAACGTGTATGAAAATAGAGATCAAAACATAGATATGAAAAAAAATATTAATTACGTATTTACAAAAAGTTAAACGTGTACAAAAATGTTTGTGATGTATAAAATGTACAAGGTGTAATAAACAAGTACTTCCTCCGTCCGGAAATACTTGTCATCAAAATAGATAAAAGGAGATATATCTAGACGTATTTTAGTTCTAGATACATCCTTTTTTGTTCATTTTAATGACAAGTATTTCCGGACGGAGGGAGTAGACATCAAGAATATGCAACAATTTGAAAAAAATATTAATTATGCATTTGCTTGGGGGAATTTGAGAGCTTTGTTCAACACAATGAGTTCCTGGGACAGTTAGCTAATAAGTTGTTGATCAGGAAAGGTGGTTATGAGTCAAGCCAACCCTCGGTGATCATCAACGCGTAGGCTCGCTTGGTGCAAAGATGAAACAGAAGATTGGCCGACCTATTTACAAGTTGAGTTACATAAGAAGAAGAAAAAAGCTAAAACAAGTTCTCCAATTTCTAAAAGAATATGTGCCACGACCAAATGAGGATCGCGGTGAGTGTTCTAGAGGTGAACTACTTCCACACAATTGGTCTCCACTGCGACATGTGTGAATCCCCAGAGCTTCATGAAGACGACTCCATCCTTTACAACAAGCATCTATGTAATCATCGGATAAGTTACTCCATTATGGGGTTTGCACTATGCACCAACCAGGGTTGTTGGTGATCTAGCAACAACACCAGCACTCGCTTTGTTTTGCTCGGAATCAATAGCAACATCAATATTAATATTAATCCACTCAATCCCCGGCGACCACCATCCACACCCTGGCAAAACAATCAGTGATGTTGGAATATCAATGATAGAAAGATCTTCCTTAACATGCTTCACAAAGTAGCCCGGATCAGGGTGCTTCTCCTCATGTGTCCAATTGTTTTTGGAGTTCCAAATGGCCCACGTTACTGAAATTATCTTGGCTCTCTTCTGGTCCGCAAAATGGTCATCATAAAGGATGTCGTGAGACCATGTGCCAGGATTGTCGGAGCTAAATCCGGCTGATCCTGGGTATGGGGTGTTGGGATCTATGGTAGGGTGTGTCGACTGCAAATTAAAATTTTCTATCCACGGAACATCCAGAAACATGTTACGGGAGATGGATCACGGATCGTTACCACTAGACGCGCAATGTTGCGCAGCGAAAGAAGAGTTGGGGCAACGCGCCCCCGAGGTGTCTCTTTCCCGTCTGATCTTCTCGAACAACCGATTGTCGGATCCCACGTATAGGTTCTCCATAGAGGCGCAAGTGCACCACCGATCTAACGGTATCCATGTGTGCAGGAGGAACACTGTGCGGTGGGCTGCTAGTGTCGGTGTCAAAACCGGCAGACCCCGGGGTAGGGGGTCCCGAGCTATGGATCTAGGATGGATGATAATAGGAACAGAGAGGCGGTGTTTTACCCAGGTTCGGGCCCTCTAGATGGAGGTAAAACCCTACATATGCTCTTTTTTATATTAATGGAGATGTATCAAGTACAGAGTTGATCTACCTCGAGATCATAATATGTGGTCTAAATCTAGGGCTAGATGAATGATATTGCGTTAATGTCCCCTCTACGGGCTAAACACCATGGCTTATATACATGCCGGGTAGGGTATCTAGGGTTACAAGGTTGGTATCTAGGAGCAGGGCGGCAAGAGAAATCTTGGAGTATATGACAAGTCTTCGGTGGAGGTAGTCTTGATCACGACCGAGGGCCTATCGGCCCAACCCAAGGAACATGGGACGACTAGGTTCGCACCCCCTAATCCAGGACATCATCGGTAGCCCCCGAACTGGTCTTCTATGTCTAGGACGACCCTCATAACGAGAGCCACCTCAAATCCGGAGTCCTTGGCTCGATAGACGGGTTGCCCTTTATAATTCTCAAACTACTCATTTAAAGGAGAGATGTCAGCCGAGGCCCAGTCGAGCTCGTAACCTGCCCGAAGAGATCGGATAACTTAGCCTCGAAGGCTAACCGTATAGGTATGAACAGTCCCACCTAGTCTGACAACTTTAACGAAGTGGCTCACCCCACGACAGGCCAGGCAGTTACTGCTTCCCTTAAATTGTGGCTCGAGGCGGCTTTTTACTGGCACATCCCATCGAGGTGGAGATCGTGGCCGCTTTCTTAGGGATATCACCAAGATTTTGTTTCCCCCCATATGCTTAACGACATCTTTTGTGGGAGTGGCGTTTTCATCGGCGTAGTAAGGGGGGCTCTTGGCCTTTCACTAGCCTATAAGAGCAAAAGAGAGGATAGCGTAATCGACCACGCTCCCATTCTCCCCTCTATTGCTTCGTCTAGCTCCAGCGCCCAGATCCGATCTCACACCCTTTTCCCTTCCAGCGAATCCAAGCTCCTACACCCAGTCATGGCCGACACTAAGGGAGTCCTGGATTAGGGGGTCCTCGAACAGCCTGACTATATACTTTAGCCGGACTGTTGGACCATGAAGATACAAGATTGAAGACTTCATCCCATGTCCGGATGGGACTCTCCTTGGCGTGTGTAGGATCGAAAGTATGTCTAGAGAGGGGGGGTGATTAGACTACTTGACCAAATAAAACTTATCCTTTTCCCAATTTTAGTTCTTGGCAGATTTTAGCAACTTTGGACAAGTCAAGCAATCTTAACACAATTCAAGCAAGCATGCAAAGAGTATGTGAGCAGCGGAAAGTAAAGCATGCAACTTGCAAGAATGTAAAGGGAAGGGTTTGAAGGATTCAAACGCAATAGGAGACACGGATGTTTTTGTCGTGGTTCCGATAGGTGGTGCTATCGTACATCCACGTTGATGGAGACTTCAACCCGCGAAGGGTAATCTACCGTATGAGTCCACCTGAGGGCTCCACCCACGAAGGGTCCACGAAGAAGCAACCTTGTCTATCCCACCATGGCCGTCGCCCACGAAGGACTTGCCTCACTAGCGGTAGATCTTCACGAAGTAGGCGATCTCCTTGCCCTTACAAACTCTTAGTTCAACTCCACAATCTTGTGGGAGGCTCCCAAGTGACACCTAGCCAATCTAGGAGACACCACTATCCAAGAAGTAACAAATAGTGTGTTGATGATGAACTCCTTGCTCTTGTGCTTCAAATGATAGTCTCCCCAACACTCAACTCTCTCTCTCACAGGATATGGATTTGAGTGGAAAGCAACTTGGGGAAGGCTAGAGATCAAGATTCATATGGTAAGAATGGAATATCTTGGCCTCAACACAAGTGTAGGTAGTTCTCTCTCAGAAAAGGTAAGTTGGAAATGTACGTTTGTTCTGATGGCTCTCTCCATGAATGAAGAGGAGGTGAAGGGGTATAGCCTCCACACAAAATCTAACCGTTACACACAACTTGCCAATCTCGGTGGGACCGAATTGATAAACTCGGTCGGACCGATTCAGCAAATCTAGTGACCGTTAGGATTTTTCGGTGGGACCGATATGGTTAGGGTTAGGGCATAACGTAATCTCGGTGAGACCGATTACACAAACTCGGTGAGACCGATTTTGGTAATAAGCTAACCAGAGAGTTGGTCAGGTAAACTCGGTGGGACCGATTCGCTCATTTCGGTGAGTGTCGGTGTCAAAACCGGCGGATCTCGGGTAGGGGGTCCCGAACTGTGCGTCTAGGATCGATGGTGACAGGAGACAGGGGACACGATGTTTTACCCAGGTTCGGGCCCTCTCGATGGAGGTAATACCCTACTTCCTGCTTGATTGATCTTGATGATATGAGTATTACAAGAGTTGATCTACCACGAGATCGTAGAGGCTAAACCCTAGAAACTAGCCTATGATTATGATTGTGTATATCTCTATCGACTAGCCTGGCCCTGGTTTATATAATGCACCAGAGGCCTAGGATAACAAGAGTCCTAGCCGAATACGCCGGTGGGGAGGAGTCCTTGTCTTGATCGCCAAGTCTTGTGGAATCTTCCTTGTATGCGGCAATTGTCCGAACTGGCCCATGAGTATACGGCCATGGGGTCCTCGGCCCAATCTTACAGATCGGGAGATGACGTGGTGAGTACCCCCTAGTCCAGGACACCGTCAGTAGCCCCCTGAACCAGTCTTCAAGTCAGGGACGCTCCTCGATTCTTTCGAACTGTTCTTCATCTTTGGCCGTCGGTCTTGAAAACTGGTTCAACAAATCTTCTCATCTTCGATCTTGAGGATCGCCGAAGTGCATCCGAAGAGTTTACACGTCGGGCATCCGAGGAGCCCCTTTAAATTTCCGGCCTTTATCAATGCCTTGTTATTTTTATGCCACACCTCGGGTTTGAAGTTGTTCCCTGGAGGAAGTGTCCTCTTGCGTCCGAGCTCTAACGCCGGACTGCATTCAAGGTACCTTTTGCAGCCAAGCACCAATGCCGGACTGCTTCCGAGCTCCAACGTCGAAATGTATCCGAGCTCCAACGCCGGACAGTGTCCAAGCTCCAACGCCGGACTGTATCCGAGCTCCAATGCCGGACTATATCCAAGATGTCATAGATCATCTTGGTTCAAAAAAGTAGAAGGAGATTAGCCGAGCTTAATGCCGGAAATGCCCTCTATGGAGCTAGCCGCTGGCGCCCGAGCTTTATGCCGGACTGCCTCAGGGTGGTGCACCACCCCGACCCATGGGCTGATTTTTTGTGAATATTTTTAACTAGTGCGCTTTATTCCCTGCCGAGGTATATAGCCAAGATATGTATATCTAGTAGCCCTCAATGTGTGTATCATCTAAAACCCGAGATGCACTGAAGGAAAACATGAAACCGCTGTTCCCAAGAGTCTCGAGACTCGTGTCGATGCGCGAAATCGGCCTGAGGATCAATTCCTAGATCGGCAGCATACATAGGAATAAAAACGCAGTGTAACATGTTAGAGATAGTAGCGATCGGCGAACGGGCCCTTGAGAGTGGGTCTTGAGAAGTTGCCGCAATATATTATCTTGATGCTGGATAGGTCCATGTGGTACCTATTATTGTCCGAATACGCGTATGCGCATAGTTCGGTCAAGCCGAACACTGTGCACTTTGAATTCTCTGCATTGAACAAGCAATGTAGTAGCCCCCGAGACACTGGTCGGGTGGTAACACCAGATGAGGGAATCGATGTGCCCCTTTAATATTTGTAAATAATGAGCACAAAGCCCAGTAGCCCCCGAGCCTTAATGTGGGCATGGGTGGCCGAATTAAGGATCGATATCCAGAGTAAAATCACAGATTATGTGGAATGATTCTATGTATCCAAGTACTTTACATCATTATTTTGACTCCATTGCGACCGTTTATCAGTTGAAAGTGGCCCATCGTCGGCTTCTACCCTTGGTAGATACTACGCAGGTGTTTCCGCACTAACAAAACAACCCTTAGCCGACGTCTCGGTGCCCGAAGGCGGTTGTGTTGGCGGAAACGAGGCAATCAGATATGCGGGCTTTATAACTTTCGCTTTTCCGGACATCCGGCCCCTGGAGCTGCCACCTCAGCATCAGCCAAGCTGCCCAATGAAGGAAATATGCCCTAGAGGCAATAATAAAGTTATTATTTATTTCCTTATTTCATGATAAATGTTTATTATTCATGCTAGAATTGTATTAACCGGAAACATAATACATGTGTGAATACATAGACAAACATAATGTCACTAGTGTGCCTCTACTTGACTAGCTCGTTGAATCAAAGATGGTTAAGTTTCCTAGCCATAGACATGAGTTGTCATTTGATTAACGGGATCACGTCATTAGGAGAATGATGTGATTGACATGACCCATTCCGTTAGCCTAGCACTTGATCGTTTAGTATGTTGCTATTGCTTTCTTCATGACTTATACATGTTCCTGTAACTATGAGATTATGCAACTCCGCCATCGGAGGAACACTTTGGTACTACCAAACGTCACAACGTAATCGGGTGATTATAAAGGAGTACTACAGGTGTCTCCAAAGGTACATGTTGGGTTGGCGTATTTCGAGATTAGGTTTTGTCACTCCGATTGTGGGAGAGGTATCTCTGAGCCCTCTCGGTAATGCACATCACTATAAGCCTTGCAAGCAATGTAGCTAATGAGTTAGTTACGGAATGATGCATTACGTAACGAGTAAAGAGACTTGCCGTAACGAGATTGAACTAGGTATTGGATACCGACGATCGAATCTCGCAAGTAACATACCGATGACAAAGGGAACAACGTATGTTGTTATGCGGTTTGACCGATAAAGATCTTCAGAGAATATGTAGGAGCCAATATGGGCATCCAGGTTCCGCTATTGGTTATTGACCAAGAATAGTTCTAGGTCATGTCTACATAGTTCTCGAACCCGTAGGGTCCGCACGCTTAAGGTTTCGATAGCTTATATTATGAGTTTATGAGTTTTGATGTACCGAAGGAGTTCGGAGTCCCGGATGAGATCGGGGACATGACGAGGAGTCTCGAAATGGTCGAGACGTAAAGATCGATATATTGGACGACTATATTCGGAGTTCGGAAAGGTTCGAATGATTCGAGTATTTTTCGAGTACCGTAGTTACGGGAGAAGCAATGGGCCTTGATGGGCTTTAGTGGGAAGAGGAGAAAGGGCCAAGGCTGCCCCCCTCCCTCTAGTCCGAATTGGACTAGGGAAAAGGGGCCGCCACCTTTCCTTCTCCTCCACTTCCTTCTCCCTTCCTCCCTCTTGGTGGACTCCTACTAGGACTTGGAGTCCTAGTAGGACTCCACACCTGGCCGCACCTTTGCCTTGGCGGCCTCCTCCTCCTCCATCCTTTATATACTGAGGCGGGGGCACCCTGAACACACAAGTTGATCTACGGATCTTTCCTTAGCCGTGTCACGGTGCCCCTTCCACCATATTCCACTTCGGTCATATCGTCATGAGCTTAAGCGGCCCTGCGCCGGAGAAGTCATATCGTCATGAGCTTAAGCGAAGCCTGCGTCGGTGGAGCATCAACATCGTCACCACGCCGTCAGGTCGATTTTAACTCATCCCCGACACTTTGCGGATCGGAGTCCGGGATCGTCATCGAGCTGAGCGATGTGCGTAACTTCGGAGGTGTCGTGACGTTCGGTGCTTGGATCGGTCGGATCGTGAAGACGCACGACTACATCAACCGCGTTGTTATAACGCTTCGCTTTCGGTCTCACGAGTGCGTGGGCGGACACTCTCCCCTCTCGTTGCTATGCCATCACCATGGTCTTGCGTGATCGTAGGAAAATTTTTGAAATTACTACGTTTCCCAACAAAGTGGCATCCGAGCCTAGGTTTTTATGGTTTGATGTTATTTGCACGAGTAGAACACAAGTGAGTTGTGGACGATACAAGTCATCGCCTACCAAAGATGTCATACTTTGGTTCAGCGGTATTGTTGGACGAGACGATCCGGACCAACCTTACGCTGCATTTTACGCGAGACCGGTTCCCTCGGCGTGCTTTGCACATAGATGGCTTTATAAGACCTGTCTCTCCAACTTTAGTTGAATCGAGTGGCTACGCCGGTCCTTGAGAAGGTTAAACGGAGTCTATTTGACGAAGTATCGTTGTGGTTTTGATGCGTAGGTAAGAACGGTTCTTGCTCGGCCCGTAGCGACCACGTAAAACTTGCAACAACAAAGTAGAGGACGTCTAACTTGTTTTTGCGGGGCATGTTGTGATGTGATATGGTCAAGACGTGATGCTATATTTTATTGTATGAGATGATCATGTTTTGTAACCGAAGTTATCGACAATCGGCAGGAGCCATATGGTTGTCGCTTTATTGTATGAAATGCAACGCCATGTAATTGCTTTACTTTATCACTAAGGAGTAGCGATAGTCGTAGAAGCAATAGTTGGCGAGACGACAACGATGCTACGATGAAGATCAAGGTGTCGCTACCGGTGGCGATGGTGATCATGACGGTGCTTCGACGATGGAGATCACAAGCACAAGATGATGATGACCATATCATATCACTTATATTGATTGCATGTGATGTTTATCCTTTATGCATCTTATCTTGCTTTGATTGACGGTAGCATTATAAGATGATCTCTCACTAAAAATTAGCAAGAAGTGTTCTCCCTGAGTATGCACCGTTGCCAAAGTTCGTAGTACCAGACACCACGTGATGATCGGGTGTGATAAGTTCTACGTCCATCTACAACGGGTGCAAAACAATATGCACGCGGAATACTCAAAGTTAAACTTGACGAGCCTAGCATATAACGAGATATGGCCTCGAACACGGAGACCAAAAGGTCGAGCGTGAATCATATAGTAGATATGATCAACATAGTGATGTTCACCATTGAAACTACTCCATCTCACGTGATGATCGGACATGGTTTAGTTGATTTGGATCACGTAATCACTTAGATGACTAGAGAGATGTCTATCTAAGTGGGAGTTCTTAAGTAATATGATTAATTGAACTTTAATTTATCATGAACTTAGTCCTGGTAGTATTTTGCAAATTATGTTGTAGATCAATAGCTCGCGTTGTTGCTTCCCTATGTTTTTATATGTGTTCCTAGAGAAAATTGTATTGAAAATGTTAGTAGCAATGATGCGGATTGGATCCGTGATCCGAGGTTTATCCTCATTGCTGCCTGAAGAATTATGTCCTTAATGCACCGCTAGGTGATGTGCCTATTGCAGGAGCAAATGCGGGCGTTATGAGCGTTTGGCTAGCTCAATATGATAACTACTTGATAGTTTAGTGCACCATACTTAACGGCTTAGAATCGGGACTTCAAAGGCGTTTTGAACGTCATGGACCATATGAGATGTTCCAGGAATTGAAGTTAATATTTCAAGCAAATACCGAGTTGAGAGATATGAAGTCTCCAACAAGTTCTATAGCTAAAAGATAGAAGGGAATCGCTCAACTAGTGAGCATGTTCTCGCATTGTCCGGGTACTTCAATCGCTTGAATCAAGTGGGAGTTAATCTTCCGGATAAGATAGTGATTGATGTAATTCTCTAGTCACCATCACTAAGTTACTAGAACTTCGTGATGAACTATAGTATGCTAGGGATGACGAAAACGATTCCCGAGCTCTTCGTGATGCTGAAATCGACGAAGGTAGATCTCAAGGAAAAGGGCAAAGGGAAGAAGGGGAACTTCAAGAAGAATGGCAAGCAAGTTCTTTGCCGAGTGAAGAAGCCCAAGTCTGGACCTAAGCCCGAGACTAAGTGCTTTTGCTGCAATGGAACCGGGTCACTAGAAGCGGAACTACCCCAAGTATTTGGCGGATAAGAAGGATGGCAAAGTGAACAAAGGTATATTTGATATACTGATTATTGATGTGTGCTTTACTAGTGTTTATAGTAGCCCCGAGTATTTGATACTTGTTCGGTTGCTAAGATTGGTAACTCGAAACAGAGTTAAGGTATCAAAATGTAAACTAGTTGAAGGGAAGTGACGATGAGTGTTGGAAGTAGTTCCAAGATTGATATGATCATCATCGCACTCCCTATACTATCGGGATTAGTGTTGAACTTAAATAAATGTTATTTGGCGTTTCGTTGAGCATGAATATGATATGATCATGTTTATTGCAAAACGGTTATTCATTTAAAGTTAAAGAATAATTGTTATTCTGTTTACATGAATAAAACCTTCGATGGTTAAACACCCAATGAAAATGGTTTGTTGGATCTCGATCGTAGTGATACACATATTCATAATATTGATGCCAAAAGATGCAAAGTTAATAATGATAGTGCAACTTATTTGTGGTAATCGCCGTTTAGGTCATATTGGTGTAAACGCATGAAGAAACTCCATGTCGATGGACTTTCTAATCACTTGGTTATGAATCATTTGATGCTTGCGAACCGCACTGCTTTGGGCAAGATGACTAAAACTCCGTTCTCGGAACAATGGAACAAGCTCTTGACTTCATCGAAATAATACATACCGATGTATACGATCCAATGAGTGTTGATGCTCGTGGCAAGTATCATTATTTTCTGACCTTCACAAGATGATTTCAGCAGATATGGGTATATCTACTTGATGAAACATAAGTCTGAAATAGTTGAAAGGTTCAAAGAATTTCAGAGTGAAGTGGAAAATCATCGTAACAAGAAAATAAAGTTTCTGCGATTTGATCGTGGAGATGAATATTTAAGTTACGAGTTTGGCCTTCAGTTAAAACAAAGTGGAATAGTTTCACAACACGCCACATGGAACACCACAACATAATGGTGTGTCCGAACGTCGTAAACGCACTTTATTGGATATGGTGCGATCAATGATGTCTCTTACCGATTTACCAATATCGTTTTGGGGTTATGCATTAGAGACAGCTGCATTCACGTTTAATAGGGCACCATCTAAATCCGTTGAGATGACACCGTATGAACTATGGTTTAGCAATAAACCTAAGTCATGCGTTTCTTAAAGTTTGGAGTTGTGATGCTTGTGTGAAAAAGTTTTCACCGATAAGCTCGAACCCAAATCGAGAAATGCGTCTTCATAAAATACCCAAAGGTAACTATTGGGTACACCTTCTATCACGTAATCCGAAAGCAAGATATTTGTTGCTAAGATGGATCCTTTCTAGAGAAGAAGTTTCTCTCGAAAGAAGTGAGTGGGAGGAAAGAAGAAACTTGATGAGGTAATTGTACCTTCTCCCTTATTGGAAAGTAGTTCATCACAAAAATCAGTTCTAGTGATTCCTACACCAATTAGTGAAGAAGTTAATGATGATGATCATGAAACTTGAGATCAAGTTGCTACCAAACCTCGTGAGGTCTTCCAGAGTAAGATCCGCATCGAGTGGTACGGTAATCATGTTCGGAAGTCATGTTACTAGACCATGATGAACCTACGAACTATGAGGAAGCGATGATGAGCCCAGATTCCGCGAAATGGCTTGAGGCCATGAAATCGAGATAGGATCCATGTATGAGAACAAAGTATGGACTTTGGTTGACTAGCTCGATGATCGACAAGTCAAGTTAAATAAATGGATCTTCAAGAGGAAGACAGATGCTGATAGTAGTGTTACTATCTACAAAGCTCGACTTGTCGCAAAAAGGTTTTCGACAAATTCAAAGTGTTGACTACAATGAGATTTTCTCGACTGTAGCGATGCTTAAAAATCTGTCCGAATCATGTTAGCAATTGCCACATTTTATGAAATCTGGCAAATGGATGTCAAAACTACCTTCTTTAATGGATTTATTAAAGAAGAGTTGTATATGATGCAACCGTAAGGTTTTTTCAATCCTAAGGGAGCTAACAAAATGTGCAAGCTTCAGCAATCCATCTATGGACTGGTGCAAGTATCTCGGAGTTGGAATAAACGCTTTGATAGTGTGATCAAAGTATATGGTTTTATACAGACTTTTGGAGAAGCCTGTATTTACAAGAAAGTGAGTGGGAGCATTACAACATTTACGATAAGTATATGTGAATAACATATTGTTGATCGGAAACAATGTAGAATTATTATGCAAAGCATAAAGGAGTATTTGAAAGGAGTTTTTCAAAGAAGGACCTCAGTGAAGCTGCTTACATATTGAGCATCAAGATCTATAGAGATGGATCAAGACGCTTGATAAGTTTTTCAATAAATACATACCTTGTCAAGATTTTGAAGTAGTTCAAAATGGAACAGTCAAAGAAAAGTTCTTGCCTGTGTTACAAAGGTGTAAAATTGTGTAAGACTCAAAGCCCGACCACGGCGAGAAGATAGAAAGAGAATGAAAGTCATTCCCTATGCCTCAACCATAGGTTCTATAAAGTATGCTATGTTATGTACTGCACCTATTGTATACCTTGCTCTGAATTTGGCAAGGAGTACAATAGTGATCTAGGAGTAGATCACTTTGGACATTGGTCAAGAACATCCTTAGTGAGGACTAAGGAAATATTTCTCGATTATGGAGGTGATAAGAGAGCCCGTCGTAAAGAGTTACATCGATGCAAGCTTTTATATACTGATCCAGATGACTCTAAGTCTCAATCTGGATACATATCGTAAGTGGGAGCAATTAGCTAGAGTAGCCCCGTGCAGAGCATTGTAGACATAGAATATTTGCAAAATACATACGGCTCACGAATGTGATGAGACCCGTTGACTAAGCTTCTCTCACGAGCAAAACATGATTATCCCTTAGTACTCTTTGGGTGTTAATCACATAGCAATGTGAACTAGATTATTGACTCTAGTAAACCCTTTGGGTGATGGTCACATGACGATGTGAACTATGGGTGTTAATCACATACGATGTGAATATCGTGTTGAATCACATGATGATGTGAACTAGATTATTGACTCTAGTGCAAGTGGGAGACTCAAGGAAATATGCCCTAGAGGCAATAATAAAGTTATTATTTATTTCCTTATTTCATGATAAATGTTTGTTATTCATGCTAGAATTGTATTAACCTAAACATAATACATGTGTGAATACATAGACAAACATAATGTCACTAGTGTGCCTCTACTTGACTAGCTCGTTGAATCAAAGATGGTTAAGTTTCCTAGCCATAGACATGAGTTGTCATTTGATTAACGGGATCACATCATTAGGAGAATGATGTGATTGACATGACCCATTCCGTTAGCCTAGCACTTGATCGTTTAGTATGTTGCTATTGCTTTCTTCATGACTTATACATGTTCCTCGTAACTATGAGATTATGCAACTCCCGTTTGGGAGGAACACTTTGGGTACTACCAAACGTCACAACGTAATCGGGTGATTATAAAGGAGTACTACAAGTGTCTCCAAAGGTACATGTTGGGTTGTCGTATTTATAGATTAGGTTTTGTCACTCCTATTGTCGGAGAGGTATCTCTAGGCCCTCTCGGTAATGCACATCACTATAAGCCTTGCAAGCAATGTAGCTAATGAGTTAGTTACGGGTTGATGCATTACGTAACGAGTAAAGAGACTTGTCGATAACGAGATTGAACTAGGTATTGGATACCGACGATCGAATCTCGGGCAAGTAACATACCGATGACAAAGGGAACAACGTATGTTGTTATGCGGTTTGACCGATAAAGATCTTCGTAGAATATGTAGGAGCCAATATGGGCATCCAGGTTCCGCTATTGGTTATTGACCAAGAATAGTTCTAGGTCATGTCTACATAGTTCTCGAACCCGTAGGGTCCGCACGCTTAAGGTTTCGATGTGCTTATATTATGAGTTTATGAGTTTTGATGTACCGAAGGAGTTCGGAGTCCCGGATGAGATCGGGGACATGACGAGGAGTCTCGAAATGGTCGAGACGTAAAGATCGATATATTGGACGACTATATTCGGAGTTCGGAAAGGTTCCGAGTGATTCGGGTATTTTTCGAAGTACCGGGTAGTTACGGGAGAAGCAATGGGCCTTGATGGGCTTTAGTGGGAAGAGGAGAAAGGGCCAAGGGCTGCTGCGCCCCTCCCTCTAGTCCGAATTGGACTAGGGAAAGGGGCCGCCACCTTTCCTTCTCCTCCACTTCCTTCTCCTTCCTCCCTCTTGGTGGACTCCTACTAGGACTTGGAGTCCTAGTAGGACTCCACACCCTGGCCGCACCTTTGCCTTGGCCGGCCTCCTTCTCCTCCATCCTTTATATACGCAGGCGGGGGCACCCTGAACACACAAGTTGATCTACGGATCTTTCCTTAGCCGTGTCTGGTGCCCCTTCCACCATATTCCACTTGGTCATATCGTCATGAGCTTAGGCGAAGCCCTGCCACGGAGAAGTCATATCGTCATGAGCTTAAGCGAAGCCCTGCGTCGGTGGAGCATCAACATCGCTACCACGCCGTCGTCTTGTGGAACTCATCCCGACACTTTGCTTTGGATCGGAGTCCGGGATCGTCATCGAGCTGAGCGTGTGCGAGAACTCGGAGGTGCCGACGTTCGGTGCTTGGATCGGTCGGATCGTGAAGACGTCTGACTACATCACATCAACCGCGTTGTTATAACGCTTCGCTTTCGGTCTCACGAGTGCGTGGACGGACACTCTCCCCTCTCGTTGCTATGCCATCACCATGGTCTTGCGTGATCGTAGGAAATTTTTTGAAATTACTACGTTCCCCAACACCCAAGTCTCCACGGCCCGGACATCCGGCGTCCAAGCCCGGACATCCGGCCCCCAGCCCGGATATCCGGCCTGAAGCCCGGAAATCCGACACCTCTCACCCGGTTCTGCAGAATCAGTCGCCACAGCCCGGACATCCGGCCGGGTAGCCCGGACATCCGGCGCTTGGCGAAGGCCCGGACATCCGGCCTCCCCTGCCTGCGTGCAGTGTATCCGGGACTTGTCCCTTGTACCCCTTCGCCCCCGAGACTATATATACTTCATCCCCTTCCTCTTTCTAGGGTTAGCATTGGATTAGCTCATATTCTTGTGTGAGAGCCTTTGCTCATCCGCTTGGCTACTTCTCCTCGGAGATCAGGACCTCTACGGAGAAGATCCCCCAAGCGGATTCAAGACCCCCTTCTTGGGTGGACCCCCTCAAGGCCTCCTCACGGAGAAGAACGGCTACCGTTTGTATCATCCTTTGTTGATCTTGAATCTTGTGCCACTCTATGTGATCGATGATCTAGCATTTGTGTGATTGATCCCTTGTCGGTTTAGTGAATTCTCTCTTGTTTTCCCCGTGTTTCCCTCTTGTTCTTCCGCGTGTTCTTCGTGATTCACCGTAGGATCCGCTCCAACGTGAAAGATCATACACGTAGGGTTCCGCCCTACATCACAAGGACTACGGCATCAACGTGAAGAATGTGCCTCTCTACTGTGACAATGAGAGTGCCATCAAGATTGCTCACAACCCAGTTCAGCACTCGAAGACAAAGCACATTCAGATTCGTCATCATTTTCTTCGTGATCATGTGTTGAAGGCGACATCTCCATCGAGCATGTCAAGGCGAAGAACAACTAGCCGATATCTTCACAAAGCCCTTGGATGAGAAGAGATTTAGCAAGTTGCGGTGTGAGCTAAATATCTTAGAATCTTGAATGTTCTTTGAAAAGGACACACATCCCGACACTTATGCAAAATTGATGACTTAGATGTGCAACACATGAAGAAACGTTTTCTTCAATCAATGAAGAATAACACTCTAAGTGTGAAGAAATTAATGAAGAATTTGATTCTCGTAACCCTCGACAATTGCACGCGGTGTCTGAAATCATCATTCTTATACGGTGGGTCACGCCACCACCAAAGTTGAAAATCTTCAATTTGAGTTTTTCCTTAGTTTTGAAATTCTTCGCTTTTTCAAATTCTTCAACTTTGCAAAATCTTCACTTTGTTTCCATCATTTTTCTTCATTGGTTATATATATATATATGGGTTTATGTCCTCTACAAAGATTCACTTATGGCTATTTCTTCAAGTCGCTTTTACGCTAAGTGAATGTGATGGGACCCTTCCCCTCTATGCTATACTCAATCCAATCTATTCACAAATTCTTCATGTGCGTTCTATTTGAAACTCGTTCAAAATCTTCACTGTGTCCTTGTCAGCTGAAGAAATTGCGAACGGAACTTTAAAACTGATCTTATCCAAACTTTCGTTTTTGCCGCTCAAACCGTTCCGCATTCCATGATAGATTTATCTATTCACCCAAGATCTAACACAATCTCCACTTCTCAGTACGTGGGTGACACATGTCAAGCGAATGAGAAGGGTCAGGGGCACGTTCGTCCCAAATCTTCGGGCGAACAGTTTTTCACCGTGGCTATATATACCCCCTCTCCCCTTCCTCACTTCCTTTACTCCGCACGACCGCTCTCTCTCGCTCAAGCTTCTCAAACCCTAAGCGCCCGCTACTCCATAAATCACCGGTGAGGAAAAGCTTCCTTTGCCTCGACCTGCGTCGCCCGACGTACTCGCGCCGACCGCTGAAATCTTCACTCCGTCAGCCGTAGTGACTTCCTCCGCCAAATTAGGGCGTGGAAGATCTAACCTGACGAACTTCCCATCTGTTCTTCTCGGTTAACCGTGTTCTTCACTTGGGTAATTAAAAGTTACTTTTATTACTCGCTTTGATTCTCAAACCTTCTGAAAATCTTCAAAGGTGTTTATTCTTCAAATCTTCACACATATGAACACCTCAAACAAAATATGCTCTTGATTCGTTTCTCTAAGCAATGATTTTCTTCAAGATTCCTCAATTGTGTGGATCCTCGATCTATACAACTCTGGAACCTAAGACAAAGATCGCTTAGTGAAATTCTTCAAGGCTCATCTGGTCAAATTCCTCAAACTAGTTCTTTTGAAAAACCTTACGAGAATGCATATGACATCTCCAAATTCCTCGCAACTATACTCTGTTCACGGTACTCATGTCTGTTCTTTGAATCACTAGGTTCTCATCAACTTAACTCATTTGCGGCGTTCCTTGAAGAAAAGTTGCATACTTCTTCAGAGAATTCGATTGTTCAAATTCCTCGGTGAAGAATATGGCGTAAGGAAAGAAGCCACGAGAAAGGAGGAAAGAGGCACGAGGTCATGACTGCGTTTGAGATTCCCGAGGAAATATATGTTGATTATTGCACACTGATGAAGCCGAGTTCGCAAACAAAACAAAAATCAGCGCATAGCGTCGCATTCAAAGGATTGAAAGGAGATGGGCACGGAATGGAGGGAGTACAGATATGTAACTCCAAAGTACATGAAGAAATTTGCTCTCGATCCTCCATGCCCAAGAGCTCCATTGGCACTGGTCAAGAAGTGACCCCACCAAAGATCAAGCGTGGTGAGGACTTTCTGAAGAATGGGCCAAGCGCCAAGCCAAATTGGCAAGACAAGCCAACGAGGCGGTGAGGAAATTTAATGAGGACTCACATCTGCTGCTGCCACTGAGGCCTCTGTCAAGCCAAGAAAATCTATGGCAAAGAAGCTCGCACACAAGCCAAGTGCTTCACCAACAGTGCCCTCACGGCCAAGTTCCTCAGCTGTGCCCACACGACAAATTCCTCATGCTGCTCCTGCTCCTCCCAAGTCCTCAGCAGCTCCTACAAAATCCTCAGTGATTCCGGCAAAGTCCTCAAGCACAGTGCATCGGCCACGTGCCAAAGGACTGCAGGCATCTCCATTGCCTCTGGTGTCTCAGCAAGTTCCTCACCGCACCAAATTCTTCATCTGGCCCGACTCTGCTGAAGACTAAGGCCACAAATGGGCGAGGTCCTCGGCCAAGTCCAAGAAGAAACATGTCGCCTTCCAAGAGCCACACGAAGATGATGAGGGCGATGATGATGAACTTGCGGAAATCATCGAGACCGCCAAGAAAGGGCCGCTAGAGCCAAAGGCACACAATGCATTATGTTGGATCCAAGAGCGATCCTCGACTACATTGATCTCGGCACAAGGACCCAAACACTCCTATGCTCGACTTCAAGTTGACACCGCCAAAGTCACATCTTGACTCATTTCATCCAAGAGGAGAAATGGAAATTTGATACGCTGACGGAGAGATCAAGAAATCGCAGATGTAAAGGAGAAACTGGCGAAGAAAAACGTTGTCAAGATGACAAGCGAAGAACTTATCAAGATGCAAAGCTAACATCAAAGCCCTCGGCTGACAAATTTAACTCCTATTATGCCGATTGGCAAGGAGCCAAAAGTCGATTAAATCAACCCGACGAAGAAGTTCACCAATGTTGCTGCCCCAACGCAACATGAAATTCCTCGGTGGAGCCTCGGCTCACCGATCGAAGAACATGCCAGACCTGATGAAGTTCAGGCTGAAGATAATGCTAGTTCCAGGTGATGACTCCATTCCAAATTGAAGAAATTGCGGGGCATCCACTAGTGGTGCGCTGAAGAAATTGAACAAGTCGGGGCAACTCCATCGATTGCTTTGAGGAAAATCAACCAGATTCCTCAGCTCCTCCTGCGCCAACACCAACTCCAATTCTTCCATCTGCCTCTGATGTGAAGAAGACCAAGGCGTCAGAACGAGCTGCAGTGAAGAAACGGAAAGCATCAGCTGCGTCAAATTCTTTGGCTGCGAAGAAAATGAAGCCAATGACCAACTCCTTTGAAAATCCTATTGATGATGTTCCAATTTCCTCCATGCCATCAAAGGACCTTGTTCCTTTCGGTGAAGATTATGAGATCCCAAGCGGATCTGATGAAGAAGATCATTCTGCTTCGCCGGGAGCAGATTGATGAAGAAATTGAAGTGGAAGCTATCCCTTCAACTCCAATCATTTCCTCGCCTATGCCTCAGTTCACAGATGAAGAGGCCGGTGTTGAGGAAATTGAAGAAGATGTGGACATTGGAAGCACAACGCTAGGTGATGAACGATGACTTTTGGGAAAGTCAGCATCCAAATTCTCCACTCTTCACCCCAATTCAACAGATTCCTCAGTCCCCTGCTCCAATAGTTCAAATGGGCTCTGAAGAAACTCATCCCACTTCATCATCCATGAAGAAATTCCAGCCACTAGCGGCCGATGAACTCCTGCTGCCGATCCTCAGACTGCACATGTAGAGGAACAAGAAATTCCTCAGCCTGAAGAACCTGAGATTGCGATTCCAGAGGTCGTGATGCAACTCATTGACACTCCACTGCCAAAGCCAAAATATCCCTTCTCAACAAAGCAAAAGTTCAAGGCTGAAGATTTCTTCGGCGAGCACGTATTCTTCACTGATTACAATCCATATGATTACGCTTCGCATAAGGAAGAGGCGTTTCTGGACTGCTAGTCAATCCAATTTCTATTCCTCAGTGCTCTTCAACAAAGACAAAGTCTTCGATCATGCACATATTCCTCATGTGGACATGGAGTCTCTGTCAGGCTTCGAGCCAGTCCTCAGTGTTCTTCACGATGCAAGACTTCTGAATTTCTGCGCGATATACATGATTGGAATGAAGAACTCATTCTTCAATTCTATGCAATGCCGCACATCACCGGAGACATCAAGACGTGAACTCATGGGTGTTAGATCGATGTCCGAAAATACTCACTACAAGGCACCAAAGAATCAATTGCTTCGTGCTCTACCACTCGATCCTCCCTTGATGGTGCTCGTTGTATCTACAACGAACCCGAAGCTTTCAAATCACTATATGCAAGTCTTGATGAAGCCTTTGAAGCCAGGGCAGGCCCCAAGAACCAAATTCCTCATCAAGGAATTATTGTATGTGCCTCGGACTGTCTATCGGATTCTGACGAAGACAATGAGTCCTATCAAAGGCCATGACTCAAATGATGAAGAAGTCGTTGGCATCATGAAGAATATGCTTTTCAATATCATTCATGGCGTTCCGGTCAACTTCCACGATTTCTTCATCAGGACTCGCAAAGCAGTGCTATGTCACCTTTTGAGTCGAAGCCTTATGCACCTTGGATTATGAGATTCATCAGACAAGGTCTTCACTCAATTACAAGGTTGATACTCTGAACCACTGCAACTACTTGCCCCGATTGAAGTCCTCAAGCGGACATTTACCTCGGTGATGACAAAGGGCAAGGCTCTTCTTTGTGATAGATGAAGGCACTCGTCCATTGGATGGTCGGGCCAGAAAGTCGCATCCTACTCCACCAATGATGACTACGCCACATGACTCTGCCGCAAATACCTCGGCCAAGCAAAGTCCTCAAGCCACAAAGACCGGGTGATGACCGATCGTGAGTTACTCCTCGGTCTTCATCGAAGGTTGATCGCAATCATAAATGGGTCAAGCGTCGGTTTGGTTCAATTCTTCACAACATGACCTCAACACACAATGCGGTGAAGAAAAACCACTACTACCTCCATGAATCCTTCATACGCACCTGGGCTGTTCTTTCAAATGTCTACAGTGCGGAAGAACTGACGACAATGGGTCTCAAGGAAGAATTTGACTGGTCTGCACCTCCTCCGAAGAAATATAAGAAGGTCAAAGTTCCTTCCTTGGTGGCCAGCTCCTATTCTTCATCACGAGACACTGATGAAAATGAAGACTTGGACAACACTGCGGCAGGCCCCACTACAACAACCGACCCCAACAACGCTGGCGCTCCTTCATCAACTTGAAATTCTTCAGGGGCGTTAGTCCTCAGTTTCGATCCTTTTGGTCATTCGATGACAAAGCGGGAGAAATTTGAGTTAGTCTTCAAGCGGGTCTATTATAATGGGTATTTTTTGTTAAGTTACAACTCTCGTTCTTCTAAAACTTTTATTGGATCAAGTTGTAATCTTAAACCCGATGGTGCTTTGATACTTTTGATGCACTGTGCTCTGATACTCTTGATGCGTTATTTTGCATGCTTGTTCCTCATTAATGTTATCGCACGCATGTTGAATTTCATCAAGCACCATATTTCATCATGCATTTTCAAATTCTTCATATTATATGTCAAATGCGTGTATGAATTACAAGATATAGGGGGAGATCTCCATGATTCAACTCTTCAAATGTGCATTGCCTCAAAAGGAAATTCCTCATTATGCACATCTTCAGGGGGAGTTCTTCTATATCTTGCAATCAAATTCCTCAATATCGTGATTTACACTTCATATGTTTATCCTCGTTGAAAACTTAACCTATATTGTCATCAATCACCAAAAGGGGAGATTGTAAGTGCATCTAGTGCCCCTTAGTGATTTTGGTGTATTGAAGACTTATAGGTTAAGGGACTAATGTGTTTATGAGTGTACATGGTCTATAAGTCTATGAGGAGTTTGATATTTACGAGGAAAGTCGACACCTAAAAATGAAGTTCTTCGATGAAGACTTTGATATTTGAAGACTTTCTGAAGACTTCGAAAGTGAAGAAATTGGTGTGACCTTGAAGACTTGGTATTCATTTGAGGAACATGAAGCGTGAAGAATTTTGTTTTCGTAGTTTCGCTTTTCTCTTTCTTGAGTCATAGGAAACACCGTCTTTGTTAAAGGGGTCGAGGAAATACTAAGAAAAATTTCCATGTGATGCTCAACTCAAAATCCTACACCTACCAATCCCTTCGAGTGAAGCCTTTGGAAATCTCATACAGTTCAGTCAATTTCTTCAAGGACACGTATGTAAGTTCTTACATTATTTGAGGAATTTGTTCTGACTGAGGAGTTAGGAATTCGCCAGTGCAGATTGCCTACACAGTGAGGAACATGATAGCCCTGAGGAATTTGGAAGTCAAATTTCCGACCGTTGCTGCGCGCCAGCTGTCCCAAAATATCTTATCCATCTAACAGTCATATCATTGAAGGGAATTTATGTCTTATCATGTCGGGCTGCTCCCTAGGCTATAAATAGCCGCCCCCTCCAACCACTAGCTGGTTGGCTGCTCCGAGAGAACTTGACACTTGTCATTTGAGAGCAACCCATCCTCTAAGGACTTTGAGCGAAAATCATCGAGTGAGGAAAAAACCAAAACCAAACCCCTCTGAACCCAAAGTGATTGAGCATCACTGAAGAGATTGATCCTGCGTGGATCCGACGCTTGTTACCTTTGAAGATTGTGCTTCTTCCAGACGGTTAGGCGTCATGGTCTAGAGCATCCAAGAGGAATTGTGGATTGCCGAGTGACCAAGTCATGAAGGTTTGGAAGTCGCCTGAAGACTTACCATGAGTGATTGGACAAGGTGCATGTGACCTTAGTTCAAGGAGAATACGGTGAGGACTTAGTGTCCACGAGCTGCGTGCTTTCGGCCCGGGTGTCCGGATCGTGTGTCCTCGAGTATAAATACTCAGCCGCTCCAACCAGACGTACAACTGAGATAGCAGTTGGAATTGGTCTACCAAATCATTGTCTTCACCAACCTAACTGGTTCTATTTCCTCAACCCTTTCATTTCCTCATTACTGTGTTGAGTGTTCATTCATATCTATGTTTGAAGACTTTGTTGAAGACTTTCTCAATTTCCTCAGTTCAATTTCTTGATCTGTTTGTCTTCATCTTGTGCTATCCTGTGTTTACGCTTTACATGCTCTTTGATTGTCTTCATTTCATCATGATGACCATGTTCGCATTCTCTTATGCTTACTTCGAGTACTTATTCATTTGCAAGTAGTTCTTCACTTAGGAATTTCCTCACCCACAAATTCCTCATTGAAGAATTCATAAAAATTGCCTATTCACCCCCCTCTAGTCGATATAACGCACTTTCAGACATCAAGCTCTTTTCTGGCGCCGTTGCTGGGGAGGTGAGTGCTTGAAGGTATATCTTTAGATCTTACAATCAAATCTTTTTGTTTCTTGTTTTATCACTAGTTTAGTCTATAAAAGAAAACTACAAAAAATGGAATTTAGGTTGCCTCATATGCTTCACCTTTTTAATGTCTTTCGTGAAAATGATGGGAAGGAAAATTGTGCTCAAGTACTAGAAGAAGAATTACATAGAATGCTTGGCATAAAATATGTGAATGATGAGCATGACTGCAATGTTGTTAGTATGAATTCTTTGAATACTCATGATGCTAATGATATGCAAAGCCACAAGCTTGGGGATGCTATGTTTGATGAAGATGATATGTTTAGTCCCCCAAGTTTTGATGTGCAAATTTATTTTGATGAAAGCATGCCTCCTATCTATGATGATTATTGTGATGACACGTATGCTATAAAGAATAATGATAACCATGAAACTTGTCATCTTGATATTAATTTTCAATCACATGATAGTTATTTTGTTGAGTTTGCTCCCACTACTATTGATGAGAATAGATTTGCTTATGTGGAGAGTAATAAAAATTCTATGCTTATACATCATGAAAAGAATGCTTTATGTGATGGTTATATTGTTGAATTCATTCATGATGCTACTGAAAATTTTTATGAGGGAGGAATGTATGCTTGTAGGAATTGCAATAATATCAAGTTTCCTCTCTATGTGCTTAAAATCTTGAAGTTATGCTTGTTTTACCTTCCTATGCAAGTGGATTCTTGTTCCCATAAGTTGTTTGCTCAGAAAATCCCTATGCATAGGAAGTGGGTTAGGCTTAAGTGTGCTAGCCATATTCTTCACGATGCTCTCTTTATGTTTCGATTCTTATCTTTTATGTGAGCATCATTGAAATCATCATGCCTAGCTAGGGGCGTTAAACGTTAGCGCTTGTTGGGAGGCAACCCAATTTTATTTTAGTTCTTTGCTTTTTGGGTCTGTTTAGGAATAAATAATCTATCTAGACTCTGGTTAGATGTGGTTTTGTGTTTTAGTTAGTGTTTGTGCCAAGTAGAACCTTTGGGAAGACTTGGGTGAAGTCTTTATGATCATGCTGTAAAAAACAGAAACTTTAGCACTCACGAGATTAGCTACAACTTTTTATTGGAGAGTGCTATTTAGTTGATTCTTTTTGAAGATGATTACTAGACAAATTCCTCATATACAACAATTTATTTCAGAATTTTTGGAGTTCCATAAGTATACGTTTGATACAGATTACTACAGACTGTTCTGTTTTTGACAAATTCTGTTTTCTATGTGTTGTTTGCTTATTTTGATGAATCTATGAGTAGTATCGGAGGGTATGAACCATAGGTAAGTTGGAATACAGTAGATATTACACCAATATGAATTTATAATGAGTTCACAACAGTACCTATGTGGTGATTTATTTTTTTATACTAACGGAGCTTACGAGTTTTCTGTTAAGTTTTGTGTTGTGAAGTTTTCAAGTTTTGGGTAAAGATTCGATGGACTATGGAATAAGGAGTGGCAAGAGCCTAAGATTCGGGATGCCCAAGGCACCCCAAGGTAATATTCAAGGACAACCAAAATCCTAAGCTTGGGGATGCCCCGGAAGGCATCCCCTCTTTCGTCTTCGTTCATCGGTAACTTTACTTGGAGCTATATTTTATTCACCACATGATATGTGTTTTCCTTGGAGCGTCATTTTAATTTCTTTTGTTTTGCTTACTGTTTTAATAATATACCAAGATCTTAAATTCTTAAATGTTAGAGATTAGAGCACGTCACTGGCTTTATCTTGAAGAAATATATGAACTCTCGTGCTTCACTTATATTATTTTGAGAGTCTTTAGAACAGCATGATAATTTGCTTTGGTTATGAATTTAGTCCTAATATGATGGGCATCCAAGAGGGATATAATAAAAACATTCATATAAAGTGCATTGAATACTATGAGAAGTTTGATTCTTTATGATTGTTTTGAGATATGAAGATGGTGATATTAAAGTCATGCTAGTGGATTAGTTGCGAATTTGAGAGATACTTGTGTTAAAGTTTGTGATTCCCGTAGCATGCACGTATGGTCAACCGTTATGTGATGAAGTCGGAACATGATTTATTTACTGATTGTCTTCCTTATGACTGGCGGTCGGGGACGAGCGATGGTATTTTCCTACCAATCTATCCCCCTAGGAGCATGCGTTTAGTACTTTGTTTCGATAACTAATAGATTTTTGCAATAAGTATGTGAGTTCTTTATGACTAATGTTGAGTCCATGGATTATACACACTCTCACCCTTCCACCATTGCTAACCTCTCTAATACCGCGCACCTTTCGCCGGTATCATACACCCACCATATACCTTCCTCAAAACAGCCACCATACCTACATATCATGGCATTTCCATAGCCATTCCGAGATATATTGCCATGCAACTTACCACCGTTCCGTTTATTATGACACGCTTCATCATTGTCATATTGCTTTGCATGATCATGTAGTTGACATCGTATTCGTGGCAAAGGCACCTTTCATAATTCTTTCATACATGTCACTCATGAGTCATTGCATATCCCGGTACACCGCCGGAGGCATTCATATAGAGTCATATTTTGTTCTAAGTATCGAGTTGTAAGTAAATAAAAGTGTGATGATCATCATTATTAGAGCATTGTCCCAGTGAGGAAAGGATGATGGAGACTATGATTCCCCCACAAGTCGGGATGAGACTCCGGACTAAAAAAAGAGGCCATAACAAAGGGAGAAAAGGCCCAAATATAAAAATAAAAAAATAAAAAATGAGAGAAAAAGAGAGAAGGGACAATGCTACTATCCTTTTACCACACTTGTGCTTCAAAGTAGCACCATAATCTTCATGATAGAGAGTCTCCTATGTTGTCACTTTAATATACTAGTGGGAATTTTACATTATAGAACTTGGCTTGTATATTCCAATGATGGGCTTCCCCAAATTGCCCTAGGTCTTGGTGAGCAAGCAAGTTGGATGCACACCCACTTAGTTTCTTTTTTAGCTTTCATACACTTATAGCTCTAGTGCATCCGTTGCATGGCAATCCCTACTCACTCACATTGATATCTACTAATGGGCATCTCCATAGCCCGTTGATACGCCTAGTTGATGTGAGACTATCTTCTCCTTTTGTCTTCTCCACAACCACCATTCTATTCCACCTATAGTGCTATGTCCATGGCTCATGCTCATGTATTGCGTGAAGATTGAAAAAGTTTGAGAACATCAAAAGTATGAAACAAATGCTTGGCTTGTCATTGGGGTTGTGCATGGTTTAAATATTTTGTGTGATGAAGATAGAGCATAGCCAGACTATATGATTTTGTAGGGATAGCTTTCTTTGGCCATGTTATTTTGAGAAGACATGATTACTTTGTTAGTATGCTCGAAGTATTATTATTTTTATGTCAATATTAAACTTTTGTCTTGAATCTTATGGATCTGAATATTCTTGCCACAATAAAGAGGATTACATGGATAAATATGTTAGGTAGCATTCCACATCAAAAATTCTGTTTTTATCATTTACCCACTCGAGGACGAGCAGGAATTAAGCTTGGGGATGCTGATACGTCTTAAACGTATCTATAATTTTTTATTGTTCCATGTTATTATATTATCTGTTTTGGATGTTTATGGGCTTTATTAAACACTTTTATATTATTTTTGGGACTAACCTATTAACCCAGAGCCCAGTGCCAGTTTTATGTTTTTTCCCTTGTTTCAGTGTTTCGCATAAAAGGAATATCAAACTGAGTCCAAACAGAATGAAACCTTTGGGAGAGTTATTTTTGGAACGGAAGCAATCCAGTAGACTTGGAGTGTACGTAAGGGAAGTAACGAGGAAGGCACGAGGCAGGGGGGCGCACCCACCCCCCTGGGCGCGCCCTCCACCCTCGTGGGCCCCTCATGGCTCCCCTGATGTATTTATTCCGCCTATATATATCCATATACCCTAAAACCATCGGGGAACAGAATAGATCGGGAGTTCCGCCGCCGCAAGCCTCTTTAGCCACCAAAACCCAATCGGGACCCTGTTCCGGCACCCTGCCCGAGAGGGGATCCCTCATCGGTGGCCATCTTCATCATCCCGGCGCTCTCCATGACGAGGAGGGAGTAGTTCACCCTCGGGGCTGAGGGTATGTACCGGTAGCTATGTGTTTGATCTCTCTCTCTCTCGTGTTCTTGAGGTGATACGATCTTGATGTACCGCGAGCTTTGCTATTATAGTTGGATCTTATAATGCTTCTCCCCCTCTACTCCCTTGTAATGGATTGAGTTTTCCCTTTGAAGTTATCTTATCGGATTGAGTCTTTAAGGATTTGAGAACACTTGATATATGTCTTGATGTGCTTATCTATGGTGACAATGGGATATTCACGTGATCTACTTGATGTATGTTTTGGTGATCAACTGGTGATCAACTTGCGGGTTCAGTGAACTTATGCATAGGGGTTGGCACACGTTTTCGTCTTGACTCTCCGGTAGAAACTTTGGGGCACTCTTTGAAGTTCTTTGTGTTGGTTTGAATAAATGAATCTGAGATTGTGTGACGCATATCGTATAATCATACCCACGGATACTTGAGCTGACATTGGAGTATCTAGGTGACATTAGGGTTTTCGTTGATCTGTGTCTTAAGGTGTTATTCTAGTACGAACTCTATGATAGATTGAACGGAAAGAATAGCTTCGTGTTATTTTACTACGGACTCTTGAATAGATCGACCGAAAGAGTAACTTTGAGGTGGTTTCGTACCCTACCATAATCTCTTCATTTGTTCTCCGCTATTAGTGACTTTGGAGTGACTCTTTGTTGCATGTTAAGGGATAGTTATATGATCCAATTATGTTATTATTGTTGAGAGAACTTGCACTAGTAAAGTATGAACCCTAGGCCTTGTTTCCTAGCATTGCAATACCGTTTACGCTCACTTTTATCACTTGTTACCTTGCTGTTTTTATATTTTCAGATTACAAAAACCTATATCTACCATCCATATTGCACTTGTATCACCATCTCTTCGCCGAACTAGTGCATCTATACAATTTACCATTGTATTGGGTGTGTTGGGGACACAAGAGACTCTTTGTTATTTGGTTGCAGGGTTGCTTGAGAGAGACCATCTTCAACCTACGCCTCCCACGGATGGATAGACCATAGGTCATCCACTTGAGGGAAATTTGCTACTGTCCTACAAACCTCTGCACTTGGAGGCCCAACAACGTCTATAAGAAGAATGTTGCATAGTAGACGTCACACACTGGCCGCTGTACGTACGTGTACATGCTACGTGCGCGCCTCTACTATGACACGTGCGCGCCTCTACATCAACCAGTATGTACGTACACGTTCGCGACCAGAATGACAACGCTACGTACGCTTCGACCAGGTGGGTCCCGACTGTCAGACACTTCCTTGCCTACAAAGATGTAGCTCGTGGGTCCCAGCTGTCAGGGGTGCGAATCGTTTTTTTTTGCCCGGACGCACTTCCTTGCGTGCGAAGATGTAGCTGGTAGGTCCGAGCAGTTAGGGGGAAACGTTTTTTTCGCGAAATACAGTTGCCCGTCCGGTGGGTCCCTGCTGTCAGGTGGAGGAATAATTATTTTGCACGTAATAAGGAGGCACTTCCTTGCGGCCGCCGTGGACCCAGCTGTCGGCCTCTCCACGTACAATACTATTCCGATGGAAGTCGTTCCTTGACCAAGTTGACTACGCCGCACCGAGAGCACCAGGTCGGTGGACGACGTCGAGGCCTAGGAAGGGGACGACGCAGAACCGGGGAAGACGCGGCAGTGGATGCCCAAGCGTAGAGGAGTATGAGGGTTCACTGGTTCGCTGCGGTGTGAGGCTGCCGTTGCCGCAGAATAGCACGGGGTGTGGGTGAGTGGAGGGATGGCCTGGCCAGCGGTGGGAGTAGTAGGGGGCGGTGAGGCCTCCACCGCATCGCAGCCGGCCACGGGAGCCAGGAGCACGAGGCACGGCCATACTGGTTTGGGCGGCCGGAGCAAGATGACCAGAGATTGAAGAAGCACTGACCATTGGATGGACATCGTCACGGTCCTTTGGAGCTAGAATCGTGCATATTGACTAAGTTTACAAAGCCCTTCGTCCCCGTCAACTTAGTAGGCCCACAAGTCAGCCTGCCACTATACTGGGTCCCAGCTAGCAGGGGGAGTATTCATTTTTTTGTGCGTAATAAGGAGGCACTTCCTTGCGTGCGAAGATTTAGCTGGTGGGTCCAAGCTGTCAGTGGCGGTAACGTTTTTTTCACGAAATACAAAGGCCCTTTCGGTGGGTCCCAGATGTCAGGTGGAGGAATCATTATTTTGCGCGTAATAAGGAGGCATTTCCTTGCGTGCGGCCGTGGACCCAATGTCGGCCTCTCCACGTCTGATCCACTTCAGATGCATGTCGATTCGTTGACCACGTTGACCGAGCCGCACCGAGAGCATCAAGCGGTGGACAACGGCGAGGCCTAGGAAGGAACGACACGGAGGCAGCGAGACTCGGCGGTTGTTTCCCACGCCGGAGGGGAGTACGATCAGTATGAGGGTTTCTTGGTTCATCTGCCGTCATGGGAGAATAACGGCAGGTGTGGGTGAGTAGAGGGATGGCTAGGCCAGCGATGGGAATACGGTGGGGCGGTGAGGCTGTGGCACCTGACCCGACATGAGGAGGAGAGGCTGGCAGTCCGCGGTGCTTGTTTGTTTGAGCGGCCGAGCAGGAAGAGCAGAGATTGAAGAAGACGACGGCCGTTGGATGGACATCCAACGATCCTTTGCTTATCGTCAACCTTTTTAGGAAAGCCTCAAATCATGGAAAACATCATACAACCCATCTTCCATTATTTCTAATAATTTACAGCCCATTTGCTAATTCTTAAGGTTTTTTGGAGCCCATATTCTTTTGTTAGCATTACATTATATTGTGGCCACGGTTAAAAAATTATACGAATTTTTGCATATTTTGGTGCGGTTCGAACTGTTTTTAATCCAGAAATTTCGAGTCACATTCAAACTGATTTTAAAAATAAATGTATATCAATATAAAATCCAACAAATTGTCCACGCATAAAAATCAATGCAATTTAAAATCTCGAAATAAAAAAAAGAAATTTGAAACTAATTGTCGGTTTGATGTGTTTTAAAAATGTACAATCCATTTCTCATTACTGATAGGCCATTTTCTCGGCCAGCCGAATGAAGCTCCCCTCGTCTTGAAAGATTTGCAGCCCAACATGCGTGACAAAGCGACTTACTTGGCAAATCACAAAAAA
Source organism: Aegilops bicornis (assembly GCA_021605145.1). Classification (NCBI taxonomy): domain Eukaryota; kingdom Viridiplantae; phylum Streptophyta; class Magnoliopsida; order Poales; family Poaceae; genus Aegilops; species Aegilops bicornis. The sequence goes on from CM038670.1 coordinate 463,976,645, forward strand.
CTGAGCTATGGTCAGTGGACCCATTGCGGTAGTGGACCCAATTGTCGACCTCTCCACGTCAAGATTTCTTCCGATGGAAGTCAATCGTTGACCACATTGACTACGCCGCGCCGAGAGCACCAATGCGGTGGACGACGACGAGGCCTAGGAAGGGGACGACGCGGAGCCGAGGAAGATGCGACAGTGGATGCCCACGCGGAGAGGAGTACGAGGGTTCACTGGTTCGGCTGCGGTGTGAGGCTGCCGTCGCCACAGAATAATAGGGGTGTGGGTGAGTAGAGGGATGGCCTGGCCAATGGTGGGAGTAGTAGGGGGCGGTGAGGCCTCCGCGGCATCACTGACCCGCCACGGAGGCGGGAGCACGCAGCACGACCGACGCTGGTTTGGGTATTTGGAGCAAGAAGATCGAGGTTGAAGAAGCACTACTGCCGTTGGATGAACATCGTACGGTAACTGGAGCTAGAATCGTTCATATTGACTAAGTTGACAAAGCCCTCCGTCCCCGTCAACTTGGTAGGCCCACAAGTCAGCCTCCCACGATGTTGGGTTCCAGCTAGCAGGGGGAGTATTCATTTTTTCGTGGATAATAAGGAGGCACTTCCTTGCGTGAGAAGATAGCTGGTGGGTCCGACCTATCAGCGGGGGGCACGTTTTTTTGCGAAATACAGAGGCCCTTCCGGTGGGTCCCAAATGTCAGGTGGAGGAATCAAAGACTTGAGAAGGCGTACAGAACAAGCTAGTGTACCAGTAAAGAGACGTTGCTGAGTTTTAGAAAAAAGAGAGACGTGCTCCTCAGAGTCGGGTTTGAATCTGAACCTAGACTATGACTATATATGGTGTTATGCTACTCGCAAGTAATGAAACCGACATATCCAATGTTCGCTTCTCCTCTTCTCTACTTACTCGCCTAGCATCGAAGCTCGCCGCACAACCATATCCGTTGGTTGCTCGTCCACCGCTTCTTCAACAGTAACAACCAAATATGCGCTTAAGTCGCCACCCGCATTATCGCTGTGGGTCTCATCACACCCCGCCGCATCGCCAAGATGCGGTAGCCGGTTGCTCATCGCAACGGCCGCCGTTGGTGTGGTGCCACCGCCGCAAATCACGCAGAGTCATCTGTCGCGTCTCAACCACAATCCTCAACCCCGCCGAGTCTTCTACAAATGCCCGAATCATGGGGTAATAATATGTTTAAGTGTTGTTACGCTGCTTTGATTGCTGATTTTTTAATAGTTTGGTTGATGATCTTCCAATTTGATTCGTGCGGAAAAGGGAAGATTCGTGTGATTTGTATTTACGGGAAGTTGGCGATGTGGGGAGTGCAACTACGCTAATTATTTCATTAGTCGAGGAATCCCAATACCAGCAGGTTGGGGTGTTGGACAAGTAACTAAAGGAACGGCAGAAGAGGAAGATGCAGAGCAGAAGGTTAAAGATGCAGTTCCTCTAATCATGGCCAAGCAACAGCTGCTGAACGGCCTTGACAGTAATGAGGAGATGAAAGAGCTTGTGAAGATAATGGGCAAAATCGATGTGCTTTTTAGGTAATTGTCTCTTTATTTGCAGTGTATGCAGCACTCGTGATATATTCAGTGGCTATGACATGAGCACTTTGCTGAAACTAGTAATGAAATGAAACACATGTAGCGAAATTTGGGCGTAGTGTTGTGAACATCTAATGATTTCTATTAACGGAAATCAGGGGGTATCCCCTTTTGCTCATAAATAAATAAATAGCAGAGGCCCTTTTGGTAATAAATAAATAAATTAGCAGAGGACCTGTCGGGTCAGCTTTGTTCTCATTTGAAGACGTCGAGCAAATTGCAGTCCAACAGCAAACTATGTCATCAAATTCAAGTTTCACAGCCAAATATGAGTACAACTAAACAACAATGTCATCATGTTTTAGTCGTCATACAATCACCACACACAAATCAGCATACATAACAAGTGATGTTCTCACGGAAAATACTAAACAACATGTTCATCGTGTTTGATTGTCATAGCAAAAACAATTTCACATAGTAGATAAAAAACGTCTTCCGACAGCAAATACGACAAAAGCAATGTGATCATCATCCGCAGCAGAAGGCGTCAACATCTTCGCCATGTGTATCGATCGAATCGTAATTCCTCACGGTGTCATCTTCTTCTTCGTCCTCAACGTCCTCGAGCGTTGGCTTCTTCTTGATCAACTCTTGTATGTCCACAAAGACGACAGTAATCTTTTCGCCGGCGTCATTGATGTGATGGTTCTCAAAGATATTAGGAACATATGTGTTATATTGTACATCAGGAGCAGTGTAAGCATCATCTTGAAGTAGGACATGGCAGTCATGAGTTTTCAACCCTTGTACCTTGTCTCCATCTGCACTGACTCTCCTTTCAGGGTTGGAAGCAAATCCATGTGGGAATCTCACACATGACAAGACCTTGCAGAATTCTTTTCTTTTTACCTTGTCCAAGATGTACACAGCTGGTGCCATATCCCGTGGTTTACCTTCATCTTGCACCTGCAAATCCTGTCTGATACCCAGGTGTGTCAAATCAATCCTAGATTTTAAGGTATCTTTCGTCTTGCCTTCAATATTAAGAAGTGTGGCCAATAATGTTGTCACATATATTTTTCTTGATGTGCATCACATCAAGATTATGCCGCAGATCCAGATCGTTCCAATACTCCAAGTCCCACAAAGTGGACCTGTGGGTAAACAATAATCTCTCTTCTGCCCTGCCACGCTTCCCTTTCCCGCTACCATTATCAGGATGGTTTCCTGGTGTAATATGCCCGACCTTCTCTAATTCCACTTGCAACTCATCGGCGGTGAGCCTCTTTGGCGCATCACGATTTTCATGATTTGCATTGAACACATGTCTTCGGTATTTTCTAGGATGCGGCTTGTCCTTGGCAAGGAAACAATGGTGTGCCATGTAACAGATCTTGCTAAGTATTGCGTATGACAGCAGATTCCTGTCACAGCGAACACATGCATTGTAACCATGTGTCGTTCGCCCTGACATAGTGCCCAAAGCCGGATAATCATGGATGCACCAAATTATAACAGAACGCGGAAAGAAATCAGCTGGTGGGCTGCTATATAGGTCTCGAGTGAGAACACCCCTCCATAGTTGTTGAAGTTCCTCCATAAGAGGCTCCATGAACAAAGCAAAATACTTTCCATGACTTTTTGGACCTGGGTTGAGCAAGGCCATCATGTAGTTTGATTCTTTGGTGCAGACATTTGGAGGCATGTTGTAAGGGATAACAAGCACTGGCCACATGCTATATGTGGCGCTCTGGTGGCCAAATGGGTTAAATCCATCGGAAGCTAAGCCAAGTATAATGTTTCTCGAATTGACATCAAAGCTGTTTGTGCTTCGATTGAAGCTTTTCCACTCACTACCATGTGATGGATGGCTCATTACATTCGATCTCTGTACTCCTGGTTCCTAGAATGCCACAAGACATCCTCTCTTGTTTGACATCATGAAACAACCTCTGCAATCTTGGTGTAATTGGAAAATGTCTCGAGAACATTATGAGGAATCCTCTTCCAAAGATCGCCATCTTTCCATCTTGATGATTTGCATTTCGGGCATTCACTTAAGTTGGCATAATCCTTCCGGAACAGAACACAATTATCTTACAAACATGGATCATATCATATCCAATTCCAACTGCATGAAGGAAATTCTTCATTTTATTGTAGGTGTATGGTAGCTCAGACGCATCTGGGAAAGCTTTGCGGAAAGCAGCCAACATCGCATCGAATGATTTGTTGGTCATCCGCTCAGATGTCTTCACCTGAAGAAAGGTGACCATAGCTGAGAATACTGACAGCTTATTTCCTGGGGTGACAGCCACGTTGCATCGTTCCAACACACGGGCCCATCGTTTTTCTTCTGCAGGTGAAAGTTCACGGAATGCACGAGCATTTAGTAGCATTGTTTCAATGTTGGTCAAACTCACTGGCTCCGCCACCACCTCCTCCTCCTACTCTTCCACCTGAACATCAGGCAGATCAAGATGGTGATTTCTTTGCTTCCACGTAGTCAATAACATTGACGTTCACAGCTTCACCATGATGAACCCACCTAGTATATGTGACCGACATCCCATACAAGTGTAGATGATTTTGCATAGTTGGTAGGGTCTTGTAACTGAATTCATACAACCGCTACAGGCGAGCACATCTGATTTCGGACCACCGTACTCAGCTTTGATAAAGTTCATGAAGTTTTCAACCCCCTCGACATATGCAGCGGAGAATCTTCGAGCAGAAGTTATCCAAGTCCTGTTCATCTGTTAAACATACAAATTAGTTCTTCTACTAGATATTACAGGAAAAACATATATGCTTTTTTATGAAGTCCAGAAGAAAATACCTAGGTCGATGTCTAAAGCTATGGCAAGATATTTGGACGAGCAGATCTAAGTAACAAAATATATGTAAAGCTAATTCAGCAAGCAGATTTGAGTGCTAAATTATGGCAGGTTGTTTCAGCAGTCAATGAGGCTAAGCACACAACCATCGAACTATCAAAGGCCATCGCAGCAACAAAGATCGAGTATAAAACAGTGTAGAGCTATTTCACCTAACAGATTGGCTACTAGACCATGGCAATCTACGTCACAATAAATATATGGCAGGATATTTTAGCAACTAATCGGCCTTGGCATGCCATCTCATTCAAGCAGATTGAGTGCGAGCAGGCAAGGAAGCTTCTTAAGCGAGCATATTGACCGTAAACTACTTCGCAAATAGTGAGATTAACGGTGTCTATCATTAACATTCAGCGCTACACCGACATGCACGGGCCTCGATCTAGAATGCGCGTCTTTGTGGGAGAAGTCGACATTGTCGTCTCCACCTGACGTCGCCAGCGATGGCGGCGCTGCCCACCGTGCGCCTCCACAAGAACGTTGCCAGCGGTGGCGGCGCTGCTAGAGGACGGTAGTCTACGAGAGCGTACTATGGGAGCGAGAGGATCACCGTGCGTCCCCTCAACGAACATGGCGCCCGACGTATCGGCGTGGCGGGGAAGCGGCTTTGGCGGAGCGAATGGAGTGGAGGCGGGGGTTTGGGGAATATTATTGGCTAGTTGGCCAAAGGCGGTTGAATCTCGGATTTGGGGGGAATTTTTGGGTGGGGGGAGGATTTTCGCGCGGTGGGCGGGGGGAGTTTGGCGCATGGTCGATTTCTCCAAGTGCAGTCCCACATGTCAGTGAAGAGGCAAGCCGAAGCGCGTTCCGTTTGCGTGAGATGTGTGCAGGACCGAACGTGTGTGGGGTGCAATGCACGGCCATGACAGAGTGTTGTGAGTGTACCGCCTTTTTCCTTTTAAACTAGGTTCTTCGCCCCTCAAAAAAAACTTGTTGCTTCGCGATCCATCAATACTACTACTAGTAATCCGGTAATCCCGACTAAAGCAGGCGCGGCGGGTCTTTTCCAGCGATATCTTTGGGAAGTTGGCTTAGTTGGGTTTTTTAGGACGAGTAATGCTACACCTACGTAGTCCCAGTTATGTAATTAACATAATGTGAAACGTGTGAGCTGTTGATTGTAGATTGGGGGGAGGGAGGGGCCCACCACCATGAAAATCAGGGGAGGAGAGAGAGAGAGGCAATTTAGATTAACCCTTTCATAGGTTCCCATAGATGTAGAAAAATGTGAAATGTGTGAATGTGCATTTGCAGATAAGGCCTTACCTCGTTCATCCTTTTCTCCCACAAGATCTTGATCTTTCGTGCAACGCACGAGCATCTTGCTAGTACTCCTACAATATACTATATTATTGTGAAAGTTCATATACACCGGCCGAGATTAATGCAAACACGACAGATTTTCATTACATTTCGAACTTTTATAGGACAGAAAAATAAAAGAAACCCGACCCTAAACCTATTCTACGGCGGCGACCGACGTCCTCCATTTGCGATCTCCATGTACGAGGGTGGGGTTCAAGACCCGTGAAGTGAAGGTGCGGTCTCCGGCGAGGAAAAGTAGAACACGGGAGATGGACCGGCCAGTTGGCACACCATGCCCTGCCGCCTCCCATGCCCTACTCATCCTCGGAGGAGTCCCTGACCTCGGCGGTGCCGGATGTTGGATGGCGGCAAGTAGGACGCGTGGCTGACGGTGCTCCCATCGTCGGCCGCCAGCGTGGCCACCGCTTGTGCGGCGACTTGAGCGAGGGCGGCGACCTCGAGCTCCATCCCCGAAGACAAGCTCTCCCGCAGAGCGTTCACGCTTGCGGTCATGGCGGATGTGGTGCCAGGTAGGAGGACGATGCGCTATGGTGTGGAGGTTAGCTGGGCGTTGCCGCTTTAAGTAGCGCATTCCGGTGAGGCCAAGCGTCCTGGTGCGTCATTAAGTCACCGGAGTTGGTTCCTCGGGCACCGAGCCTCTTAACGACGGCATACGGACGGACGACATTGATACGTCTCCAACGTATCTATAATTTTTGATTGCTCCATGTTATATTATCTATTGTTTTGGACTATATTGGGCTTTATTTTCCACTTTTATATTATTTTTGGGACTAACCTATTAACCGGAGGCCCAGCCCAGAATTGCTGTTTTTTTTCCTATTTCAGTATTTTGAAGAAACGGAATATCAAACGGAGTCCAAACAGAATGAAACCTTCGGGAACGTGATTTTCTCATCAGATAAGACCCGGGAGACTAGGACCCTCCGTCAAGAAAGCCCCGAGGCGGTCACGAGGTGGGCGCCCCCTAGGGGCGCCCGCCTACCTCGTGGGCCCCTCGAGCTCCACCGACGTACTTCTTCCTCCTATATATACCTCGTACCCCCAACAGATCGAGATCTGGAGCCAAAACCTAATTCCACCACCGCAACTTTCTCAGATCCACAAGATCCCATCTTGGGGCCTGTTCGAGCTCTGCCGGAAGGGGAATCCACCATGGAGGGCTTCTACATCATCATCATAGCCTCTCCGATGAAGTGTGAGTAGTTTACTTCAGACCTTTGGGTCCATAGTTAGTAGCTAGATGGCTTCTTCTCTCTTTTTGGATCTCAATACAATGTTCTCCCCTCTCTCGTGGAGATCTATTCGATGTAATCTTCTTTTTGCGGTGTGTTTGTTGAGACCGATGAATTGTGGGTTTATGATCAAGATTATCTATGAGCAATATTTGAATCTTTTCTGAATTCTTTTATGTATGATTGAGTTATCTTTGCAAGTCTCTTCGAATTACCCAGTGAATTGAGTAATCTGGTTTGGCAAACTAGATTGGTAGTTCTTGCAATGGGAGAAGTGTTTAGCTTTGGGTTCAATCTTGCGGTGTCCTTACCCAGTGACAGAAAGGGTTGCAAGGCACGTATTGTATTGTTGCCATCAAGGATAACAAGATGGGGTATTTATCATATTGCATGAATTTATTCCTCTACATCATGTCATCTTGCTTAAGGCGTTACTCTGTTTTCGTTAACTTAATACTCTAGATGCATGCTGGATAGCGGTTGATGAGTGGAGTAATAGTAGTAGATGCAGGCAGGAGTCGGTCTACTTGTCTCGGACATGATGCCTATATACATGATCATACCTAGATACTCTCATAACTATGCTCAATTACATCAATTGCTCAACAAGAATTCTTTCACCCAAGTAGAATACTTATGCTCTTGAGAGAAGACACTAGTGAAATCTATGGCCCCGGGTCTATTCTCATCATATTAATCTTCCTACGCTTTATTATTGCTTTGCTTTTTTACTTTTCCTTTTATTTTACTTTGCATCTATATACCAAAAATACCAAAAATATTATCTATCATCTCTATCAGATCTCACTCTCATAAGTGACCGTAAAGGGATTGACAACCCCTATTCGCGTTGGTTGTGAGGAGCTATTTGATTTGTGTGCGTACGAGGGACTTGGCGTGGCCTCCTCTTTGGATTGATACCTTGGTTCTCAAAAACTGAGGGAAATACTTACGCTACTCTGCTGCATCATCCTCTCCTCTTCGGGAAAACCAACGCAAGCTCAAGACGTAGCAAGAAGGATTTCGCGCCGTTGCCCGGGAGTCTACGCAAAAGTCAACATACCAAGTACCCATCACAATCCCTTATCTCTCGCATTACATTATTTGCCATTTGCCTCTCATTTTCCTCTCCCCCACTTCACCCTTGCCGTTTTATTCGCCCTCTCTTTTCCGTTTGCCTCCCCATTGCCATGGCCAAATCAAAAAGAACTAAGGGTCCTTTCCAGGGTACTAGTGCCTTGGATAACCCTTCTATCCTCTCTAAGCTCATAAACAATGATGCTACTGAAAGACTCACCGGGGTTACCAATGAGAGCTTTAATAATTTTGATGAAGATGACTCTGGAATTTTTCGTTATTTACCTGATGAGTCTTTAAAATATGCTTGGGATAGGTTATTAAGGATTCGGGCTAGCTATGTACCACAATATCAAATTGAGGTTTACTTAAAAAGTTTCTATGTTGGATTGCCCGCTTCTTTCAAACAAGTTCTCGATTCTATTTTTGAAGAAGGTTTTCTTGAAGGGGATGCTATAGATACCTATGAAAGAATGAAAACTATATTTGGACACCCTATGAATGATAAGGTTGAATAAACTACTCTCTTGTGCTTTTATCAAAATGAAATTATTAAAGAGATGAAGTCTAGTTTAGAGGCAAACTTCCGTAACGTGCTTAATCTTACTTCTTCCATTAATGGGCATATGCTTACCTTAAATAAAAGTGAATTCCGTAGAAAGGAGATCTTCTTCTCCGAGTGCCAAAGATGGCACTCGTTAGAACTACCCTTGCTTTTATGCCTAGCTAGGGGCGTTAAACAATAGCGCTTGTTGGGAGGCAACCCAATTTTATTTTTGTTTTTTGTTTTTGTTTCTGTTTAGGAATAAATAATCCATCTATCTTCTGTTTAGATGTTGTTTTATGTTTTAATTATTGTTTGTGCCAAGTTAAACCTATAGGATCTTCTTGGATAATAGTTATTTGATCTTGTTGTAATTTCCAGAAACTTTTGGTTCACGAAAACAATTGTTAAAAATCACCAGAACGTGATAAAATAGTGATTCCAATTTATTATGATCAATAAACAAATTTCCTAGGTCTTCCTATTTTTGCTGAAATTTTGGAGTTCCATAAGTTTGCGTTAGTTACAGATTACTACAGACTGTTCTGTTTTTGACAGATTCTGTTTTTCGTGTGTTGTTTGCTTATTTTGATGCATCTATGGCTAGTAAAATAGTTTATAATCCATAGAGAAGTTGGAATACAGTAGATTTAACACCAATAAAAGTAAAGAATGAGTTCATTACAGTACCTTGAAGTGGTCTTTTGTTTTCTTTCGCTAACGGAGCTCACGAGATTTCTGTTGAGTTTTGTGTTGTGAAGTTTTCAAGTTTTGGGTGAATTTTTTTGATGGATTATGGAACAAGGAGTGGCAAGAGCCTTAGCTTTTGGATGCCCATGGCACCCCAAGATAATCTAAGGACACCAAAAGTCAAAGCTTGAGGATGCCCGGAAGGCATCCCTCTTTAAATCCACTTCCATCGGTAACTTTACTTTGAGCTATATTTTTATTCACCATATGATATGTGTTTTGCTTGGAGCGTCTTGTATTATTTGCGTCTTTGCTTGTTAGTTTACCACAATCATACTTGCTGTACACGCCTTTTGTGAGAGCCATACTTAAATTGGAATTTGTTAGAATACTCTATGTGCTTCACTTATATCTTTTGAGCTTTATAGTTTTGCTCTAGTGCTTCACTTATATCTTTTAGAGCACGGTGGTGGATTTGTTTTAAATAAACTATTGATCTCTCATGCTTCACTTAGATTATTTTGAGAGTATTTAATAGCATGATAATTTGCTTAAAATAATAATATGCTTGGTATTCAAGATTTGTAAAACTTTCTTTTGAGTGCGTTGAATACTTAGAAAAGTTTGATGCTTGATAATTGTTTTGAGATATGAAGGTGGTGATATTAGAGTCATGCTAGTTGATTAGTTGTGAATTTGAGAAATACTTGTGGTAAAGTTTGTGATTCCCGTAGCATGCACGTATGGTGAACCGTTATGTGATGAAGTCGGAGCATGATTTATTTATTGATTGTCTTCCTTATGAGTGGCAGTCGGGGACGGCGATGGTATTTTCCTACCAATCTATCCCCCTAGGAGCATGCGCGTAATACTTTGCTTTGATAACTTGTAGATTTTTGCAATAAGTATATGAGTTCTTTATGACTAATGTCGAGTCCATGGATTATACGCATTTTTCTCACCCTTCCACCATTGCTAGCCTCTCTAATACCGCGCACTTTTCACCGGTATCATACACCCACCATAAACCTTCCTCAAAACAGCCACCATACCTACCTATCATGGCGTTTCCATAGCCATTCTGAGATATATTGCCATGCAACTTTCCACCATTCCGTTTATTATGACACGCTCCATCATTGTCATATTGCTTAGCATGATCATATAGTTGACATCGTATTTGTGGCAAAGCCACCATTCATAATTCTTTCATACATGTCACTTATGAATCATTGCATATCCCGGTACACCGCCGGAGGCATTCATATAGAGTCATATTTTGTTCTAAGTATCGAGTTGTAATTCTTGAGTTGTAAGTAAATAAAAGTGTGATGATCATCATTTTTAGAGCATTGTCCCAAGTGAGGAAAGGATGATGGAGACTATGATTCCCCCGTAAGTCGGGATGAGACTCCGTACGGAAAAAAAAGAGGCCATAAAAAAGAGAAAAGGCCCAAATAAAAAAATGAGAGAAAAAGAGAGAAGGGACAATGTTACTATCCTTTTACCATACTTGTGCTTCAAAGTAGCACCATGATCTTCATAATAGAGAGTCTCTCGTTTTGTCACTTTCCTATACTAGTGGGAATTTTTCATTATAGAACTTGGCTTGTATATTCCAATGATGGGCTTCCTCAAATTGCCCTAGGTCTTCGTGAGCAAGCGAGTTGGATGCACACCCACTTAGTTTCATTTGTTGAGCTTTCATATACTTATAGCTCTAGTGCATCCGTTGCATGGCAATCCCTACTCACTCACATTGATATATATTGATGGGCATCTCCATAGCCCGTTGATACGCCTAGTTGATGTGAGACTATCTTCCCTCTTTTTGTCTACTCCACAACCACCATTCTATTCCACATATAATGCTATATCCATGGTTCACGCTCATGTATTGCGTGAAGATTGAAAAAGTTTTGAGAATGTCAGAAGTATGAAACAATTGCTTGGCTTGTCATCGGGGTTGTGCATGATTTAAATATTTTGCGTGGTGAAGATAGAGCATAGCCAGACTATATGATTTTGTAGGGATACCTTTCTTTGGCCATGTTATTTTGAGAAGACATAATTGCTTAGTTAGTATGCTTGAAGTATTGTTATTTTTATGTCAATATGAACTTTTGTCTTGAATCTTTCGGATCTGAATATTCATACCACGATTAAGAAGAGTTACATTGAAATTATGCCAAGTAGCACTCCGCATCAAAAATTCTCTTTTATCATTTACCTACTCGAGGACGAGCAGGAATTAAGCTTAGGGATGCCCGATACGTCTCCAACGTATCTATAATTTTTATTGCTCCATGCTATATTATCTATTGTTTTGGACTATATTGGGCTTTATTTTCCACTTTTATATTATTTTTGGGACTAACCTATTAACCGGAGGACCAGCCCGTAATTGCTGTTTTTGCCTATTTCGATTATTTCAAGAAAGCGGAATATCAAAGCGGAGTCCAAACGGAATGAAACCTTCAAACCTGATTTTCTCATCAGATAAGACCAGGAGACTTGGACCCTCCGTCAAGAAAGCCCCGAGGCGGTCACGAGGTGGAGGTGCGCCCCTAGGCGCGCCCCTACCTCGTGGGCCCCTCGAAGCTCCACCGACGCATTTCTTCCTCCTATATATACCTACGTACCCCAACAGATCGAGATCTGAAGCCAAAACCTAATTCCACCGCCGCAACTTTCAGATCCACGAGATCCCATCTTGGGGCCTGTTCGAGCTCCATGGGAAGGAATCCACCACAAAGGGCTTCTACATCATCATCATAGCCTCTCGATGAAGTGTGAGTAGTTTACTTGCACCTTGGTGCATAGTTTGTAGCTAGATGGCTTCTTCTCTCTTTTGGATCCCAATACAATGTTCTCCCCTCTCTCGTGGAGATCTATTCGATGTAATCTTCTTTTTGCGGTGTGTTTGTTGAGACCGATGAATTGTGGGTTTATGATCAAGATTATCTATGAGCAATATTTGAATCTTTTCTGAATTCTTTTATGTATGATTGAGTTATCTTTGCAAGTCTCTTGAATTATCCGTTTGGTTTGGCCAACTAGATTGGTAGTTCTTGCAATGGGAGAAGTGTTTAGCTTTGGGTTCAATCTTGCGGTGTCCTTACCCAAAGGATGTAAAGGGTTGCAAGGCACGTATTGTATTGTTGCCATCGAGGATAACAAGATGGGGTATTTATCATATTGCATGAATTTATTCCTCTACATCATGTCATCTTTCTTAAGGCGTTACTCTGTTTTCATTAACTTAATACTCTAGATGCATGCCGGATAGCGGTCGGTGAGTGGAGTAATAGTAGTAGATGCGGTGAGTCGGTCTACTTGTCTCGGACGTGATGCCTATATACATGATCATACCTAGATACTCTCATAACTATGCTCAATTACATCAATTGCTCAACAGTAATTCTTTCACCCACCGTAGAATACTTATGCTCTTGAGAGAAGCCACTAGTGAAATCTATGGCCCCCGGGTCTATTCTCATCATATTAATCTTCCTACGCTTTATTATTGCTTTGCTTTTTTACTTTGCCTTTTATTTTACTTTGCATCTATATACAAAAATACCAAAAATATTATCTATCATCTCTATCATATCTCACTCTCGTAAGTGATCGTGAAGGGATTGACAACCCCTATTCGCGTTGGTTGCGAGGAGCTATTTGATTTGTGTAGGTACGAGGGACTTGCGCGTGGCCTCCTACTGGATTGAACCTTAGTTCTCAATAACTGAGGGAAATACTTACGCTACTCTGTTGCATCATCCTCTCCTCTTCGGGGAAAACCAACGCAAGCTCAAGACGTAGCAGGCATGAATGCGGGCAGCTGGCGCCGGCTGGGAACGCATGCAGCGACAGTAGCGAGGGACGAGGTTTTGGTGTGCCAGGTAGTCGATTCTGATCGTGGCAACGTTGGAGATGCCCTTTGCTCACATGCGATCGACGCATGTCATTGAAAAAGCAAGATGACCCAAAGATGGTCTCGAGTCCCGAGGATGCGATTGGCCACGCTTACACCACTCCATGGACGCGTCCAGTATCGTGCATCCTCGACGAGCCGGGTGTTGGGGTGTGTTTGGATTGTGGCCAAAGTGCACCTTACCAAAATTTTGGTCATGACCCAAAGATTGGTCTTTGTTTGGATGGTTGTCATTTTTTTTGAGGTTTTGGTCATGACCCAAAAAAGGATGGTTGCTATTTTTTGGCATGCCAATGAACTCTAGCCAACTCTAGTTCATTTTTCTTGCCGATGTCGGCCAAATCATGGGCAACCAAAACCTCAACCAAAATTTTGGCTACCCAATGCTTTGATGGGGCAACCTTGGGCACAAACCAAACATACTGTTGGTCGTGCCACAACACTAACGCCACCCTCAGCACACTGAAACCGACCGTGTCTAGCGACGATGAGTGTGTCGCTCACCGCGATCGCTGTGTCCAGAGGCGGTGCTGGAGCTGCGCCACGTTGTTGGCCCCCACGACCCACATGAACGGTTGCGGTGGTGAGGAGGTCGTGGGCTAGCTCCTCCATTGGACTAGTTTGCGCTACGTCGTCCCGACAGGTGTGCCCCACATGTCGGTTTCCCTGTTTTCCAGGCCATATTCGAGCATCAATGCTCCGTGTTGCGCATTAGGCCTTTCACTATGTAGGCCAAGCGAGACAACTTATTGTTTATTTGAGTCGTTCAAGTATAATCATGTGGCATTTGCTTATTTCTCATTCCTCTCCAAACCTCTTCTCCATCGATCATGTCGCCCTCTGGTCGAGTCCATCCTCCCGCATGCCTCATTTGAACATTCCTCCGAGTATCATTTGCATGTGGGCCTAGACCATGCTTGTATTTCTAATGCTTATTTGTAATTTGTCCTACATGCATACAAACAAACGGTTCGTTTCAAGTTTCACTTTGCCTCCACTACGTGTCGCTTCGCGTCTTAGTTTTGACATCCCATTCGGTTCATGCCCCGACACATGTTGACGAGATCGATTGATGTTCAGAGATCAATTGCGTGCCGTGCAAGGAGATAAAGGTTTGGTTTGTTTCTATGATAGGAATGACATGCATGGGGGGGTCTGTGGGGATCGTAGGGGATCGGAGGGAGTATATTGTATGTTCAAAAGCGAAACGAACGAACTATACCCACCCTAGTCCTCTTTCAATCGATCTCCGGACCCCGAGATGAAATCGAGAGAGAATGAGTGGGGGCATGTGTGATACCTAAGGCCCCGCATGTCAGTTACTCAATGGGTTCGGCCACGTCAGGGGATCCTCATCCGTAGTATACTCCCTCTGTTTTTATTTACTCCGTATAAAATGACGCGGGCGGGGGAGGGACATCGGTTTTCTCTCAACCGCGGTCCCACAAGAAAGCGAAAATGCAAGACGAAGCGCGTTCCATTCGGTGAGCGACGTGGAGAGTCCAGCGTGCCAGGCTGCAACGCGAACATGACAAGAGCGATGTATAGTCAAAATCAATTGACCAGTCGTCACCGGAACCACTATTCACACCAGAACCTTCGCTGCTCGGCCTACGCCAGCCACTGCCCTAAAACCACACCTAATCTCCAGCCCCTTCCCCCATCTTTTGATCCCCTAGCCCGCATCAAGCTTCCCCTAGTTCGCCGGAAAGCCATGGTGCGCCGCAAGATCATGTACTACAAGATGCTGACGCCGGAGCACCGCGTAGAAATCGCAGCGACGGTCAGCAACAGAGACCTCAGTTCCCAAGCTCGCTTTGCGGCGGGCCAATCCCCGAGTTCTATGGAGCCAAGCTACGAGGAGGAGGAAGCCGATCCAATGTTCATGGCGGAGGTCGCGGCGCAGAAGGCCCCCGATGGGTATGAGACAATGGACGTCGACTTCGTGCCGGCGTCCGAGTCCCCCATGGTGCAGGCGGACCAGCGGTTCAACCTGGCGATACTAAAGGAGGACCGGGAGGAAGAGGCTCAACTCGGTGCGGAGCGCGCGCATGCCGCTGCCATCGAGGCTCTTCTGCAGGCAAAACCGGATGTCGTGGATGTGAACCGGGCGGCGGAGGCTCAACTTGAGGTGGAGCGCGCGGATGCCGCTACCATCGAGGCCCTCCTGCAGGCGGAACCGGACGTCCTGGACTTGAACCGGGCGACAGAGGCTCAACTCGACGCGAAGCGCGTGGATGCCGCTCTCATCGAGGCCCTCCTGCAGGCAGAACTGGACATCCTGGACTTGAACCGGGCGGCGGAGGCTCGACTCGACGCGGAGCATGCGGATGCCGCTGCCATCGAGGCCCTCCTGCAGGCGGAACCGGACGTCCTCGACTTGAACCGGGCGGTGCTCTCGTCCGTGCAGAGCGCCCGCACACTCCGCGTGAACGAGTAGCTGGAGGCCGAGGACAACCACGGTGCGGAGACACACGTCGGCAGCTACGGCTGGTTCGCGCCGGCAGCCAAAGACGACGAGGCCGTCTCGTTCCGCGAGCAGTGATAGTTTTTCTTTATGTTGTTGTTTTTAGGGATCTTTTGTTGTGTAAAACCATATATTGTTATGCAAGTCGCCTGACTTGGGTCAGTCTACCATTTCAAGCGGTTGGATGAATATCCTACGTCTCCTAACCCTTCTTCCTCACCTCTTCTTCTTCCCCAACAGACCACCGCACGGGCCGTACGGATACTCCCCAACATGCGGTTGGATAAACATACTCTATGAACGAAAATTATGTGTCAACGGTAGGATGGCTAAGTTTGGTTTGTTCACATGCGACAACACGTGTCAGTGAGGGTGCGTTCCCTTGGTTGGGTTTGCGGCGTGCAGGAGCGACTGTGCATGTGAGGGTGCGGTGCGACCACGGCGTGCAGGAGCAACCGTGTGAGGGTGCGGTGCGACCGCGACAGTCGTTCGCAAGTGTACCTCCTTTTCATTTTGAAAACTTTAGACAAGCTTGGCAAAAATGTGTGACGAAGTATGGCAATGCAAGGCCTAGACCCAAACAGGATAAGTACGTAGTACTACGTACTAGGAGTACTAATGTTAAAAATAAAGGCGGGGTTTTCCTTCCGGGATTAATCGATACACGTTTCACGTGTCAATTAATGCGTATTTTTTTCTCCAAAGCTCAAAGAGCTAACCATCTCACTCCTCATCGCTTGATTAATGCAGCGCCATGCAAACCAACCTTCTCACTTCCGCATGCATGCAGGGGATATTAATGTCCTGGGTTGCTAGTACGAGGCAAACCCCATCAATTTTGCCTCGATTAGTGTTAGTGGCCTTTTGCAAATTGTAGTTTTGATATACTGGCCTTGTGTACAAAAAAATGGAGGTAGTAACTATATTTGACTTCCTTCCCCATTGCGGTGGCGTCGACGATATCTCGAGCGTTGTGGTTTGGTGAAGTGCGTTCGACGAGAGAACACCATTGAGGGAGACCACGGTAAGTCGCTCGCAAGTGCCGCCGCAAGCCGAGACAACCGCCTTATTTGCATCCAGAAGTCCGTTGAACCAAAGGACGCGTAAATGTACTAGTACTACTCATACACAATAGCGTCGTCATTCGACTTAGTGCGGTGAGATGGTTTCTCGAAGAAGATGATGGAGAAGCGGTCGGCGAAGAGTGAAATGATGGTTGCTTCGTTCGTGCTTTGTGATTTTACGCCTCAACGCTTTATGATTTGTGATAGAAGGGACAGGGAGTAGACTCATCCTCTATAATCGCATATGCGTCCAAGCACGGGAGAAAGAGGAGAGACGTTGCATTTTTTTATTCCTTCAATCAATCAATCAATCAGGGAGCTTTGGTTCCATCCTTTTGGCTTTGGCAACACCGTCCACAATGGTTCCCACGATGCCAAAAGCTATTTTCACATTTTTCTACACATTGTGGATGCCCTTAACCATACCACTTGGTTTTGCTCCTGTGTGTTATCTATACAAATCTCAATTATATTGATCTAAAAAATTATAGAATCAAGATTAGTAAAAAGGAGGTGATTTTGCCGCGCGGATGGCGGGGGAGGTTTCTTATTTTTAGAGGACGTTGTCCTGGCGGTTTGCTAACATGCGGTCCCACGTGTCAGTGCTTTACCAAGCCGATCCGCTTCCCACATGAGGCAGAACAACGGCAGAAGCAACACGTGGTTAACTTGAAGTAGATGAGGGAGAAGCGGATTCAGCAACGAGTGAAATGATGGTTGCTTCGTCCCTCCAACTTCTTTTTTTAGCATTATTACTTCATCCCTCCAACTTAACTGCGGTAAAGGTGCAGCTTTGTGATTCGATGCCTCATTGCTCATTACTACGCCGGCGCCATGACTGGGTGCTTCACCCCGGCTGCTCTGCATTGTATTCCGGTATGGCACGTGGACCTTGTAGCTTGATGCCCCACATGTCGGCGAAAGGGACTAGAAGATTTATGAAAGCGAGCGCTCCACTCTTACGACGGAGGAGTACACGACACGACGGCCCAGTGAACTGTCACTTGTACTGTATATAGTACTATAGTTTTGCTGTTTCGCACGATCCATCGATACAAACCCGATTAAACAGGAAAGGGCGGGATTTTTCCCGCACGGTATATTATACTGGCCATACATTTTTAAAGGCAATTTTAATGTATGCAAACTGAATAATTAAGTAACAATATGATATCTAGTAAAACTAAAAACACATATGATTTATTGTGTTAGAGTGTAGTAGTAGTGTTGTATTGCATAGTTGTTAGATGTAACATGCGAGAACGTGCAGAGATGTAGTTTTGGAGGGCCTACAGAGAGAAAAGCATAATACATTCACCGAACTTTAGAATAAGCTGATTACGGTCACTATATACGTTTTGCGGTGATTATACGGTCACTTGCTCATGGTTTAGCATCGGATTGCACTCTGTTGACCGGCCAACTAGTCTGCGTGGCACCATGTTGACTAGTTAAATTGACCAAGTTCCTTGTGGGTCCCACTGTCGATTCGCATAGGGAAAAGGTCGATAAACACAAATTTATGCGGTAGCGACAAGACTCCACCCCGTGTGCGGAATCACCTGGTTGTGTATGTATGCATCGAGGGCACGATGTGTGCGCATGCACGTGTAGGTTGAGCACTTGAGCGTGAGAGTGCGTGTTGGTCGTGTGGTGTACTGGTGTGTGCATGCATGCGTGCGTGTGTGCATGTGAGTGTTGCGTGCGTGCATGGCTGCATGTGTACGTGTGAGTGTTGCGTGCGTGCGTGGGTGCATGTGTTCATGTGAGTGTTGCGTGCATGCAGTTCGTGTGCATGCGTGCGTGCGTGTATAATCACCACACCAGTTCATGTGTGTTAAAACAAACGGCTCAGCATACCAATACAAGGCCACCTTTGTCATGTGCCCATGCTCATGTCATGACTTCGAACCACCGCCCAATATTTTTTTGTCGTTTGTTTTCATTCTTACTAGCAAGATGCCCGTGCGTTGCACGTAACATCAAGATGCATTTGTATGACTAGTTTATCTTGTGAGAGAAAAAGATGAACGAGGGAAGGCCTTATTTGCAAATATGGAGAGGTGTGTGGATACCTTTTTGCAAAATTGTCATAGTTTCTTTCCTATCCGTCAGATATAGATCGGACGGCCTATATTGCAGGATGGCAGGCACACGATCATCACCGACTATGCTTTTTATAAGAGTAGGGATTGTGTGCCTGCCATCCCGCATTATAGGTTGTCCGATTTATATCTAACGGATAGGAAGGAAACTATGGCAATTTTGCAAAAAGATACCACACCCATCTCCACACTTGCAAATAAGGCCTTCCCTTGTTCATCCTTTTCTCCCACAAGATAAACTACTCATACAAATACATCTTGATGTTCCGTGCAACGCATGGGCATCTTGCTAGTATTTTATAAGAGTGTAGATGTAGAGTAGTTACAAGCGGCTGTGTGGGCCCGATGGTAGGAGATAATGTGATGCAACACTAGAGGTGCCACGTGGAGCGTTTAATCGTCAACTAGTCGTATCTTGAGCAAATACTGAGTTGTACGGTGAGCCCGTGGATCGTATAATAACCACAAAACGTAAATGCTGACCGTAATGAGTGAATTCGAAGTCCAATGTACGTGTCGTGCTTTCGCTTCAAATACAATGATCAAGCATCAGATATATCGCGAGAGAAAGATGAAACATGCGTGAATGTGCTGGGGGTTTACTTTTAGAGGACCTGGAGATAGTTTGTGTGCGTACGTGAAAGGGGCGTAGAGGGGGGGGGTATGCGATGGAAAGAGAGATGCTCTTCGTTTCTCTTTATTATGACTAACTTTATATATAGTATAAAAATATACAAATTCAAGATGCGGAATGAATATCATTGTGGGCACCATGCAATGCAAGCGTTCATACTCCTCCATATAACTTTGTAATGTTGTATATATGTAGAAATTCTAAAATATTTTTTGGCCACACTTTATTCAAAAGGAATGTTGTATGCGAAATAAACGTGAAGAGAGGGCTTTTTAGATCAATGGGGTACATGATGTAACATGTGTGAATGTGTAGTTGATGCATTTGGCAGGGCCTAGAGAGGTATGTGTTTGTATTACATATTCGAGAGAGGCATGGATAGAGGGGCCGACACGGGGGGGGGCATGTGAGAGATAGCACGAGAAATGAGAGTGGTCTAGAGAGAGAGGCGAATATGATGTCATGGCGAGAGATTCCCTTGAGTGTGTGTATGCAAGGGGGGAGTGGATAGAGGCACCAGGAGAATATATTTTTTGTGTGTGGTGTCTCTGTTGGTATGTGTGAGTGTGAGAAGATAACGAGACGTGGGGGCAGAGGGTGTGTCACCGCGTGAGGTCCGGTGGGTCGAGGTGAGGCCCTTCGTTTGGTTTCGTCCTGCGCCACATTGGTCGGCCCGTGACGCATTTAGGGAGACACATGGATGAGTAGTCGTACAAGACAAAGATAGCATAATTGTGAAGGACTCTATGTCCACTGACAAAGCCGGCTAGGATTTGTAACCCCAGGTTCTCGGACTAAGGTAACCCCTTTATCTCTGATATTACTATTCATCCAACCTAACTTTAAGGGGCATCCTACATAATGCTCTGCTAGAATCATACTCGTCGATTAAGAAGAGAGGTGTGAGACAATGCGTGAGAGACAGGCCTAAAGATAATGTGCGTACAAGAGACGCGTAGGCAGGTCTATGTATATAGAAAGGGTCGATGGGGATTGTGCGTGTGTATGCTTGCGAGAGGAAGAGTGCTTGTGATAAAGGTTAGTGAAAACAGTCATAAATGATTACGAGAGGGAGGGAGGGTTATATCGAGAGCATGTGTGCAAGGAAGACACCTCGGCAGAGAGTGTGTGAGCATGTGTGAGAGACCACCGATGGAGAGTGAAACTACATGTACAAGACTGTTGTACACATTGATTAAAGATATAAATTGTATCCAAATATTAGGATGGGATCATGATATTTGCAATTCGCGTAAGGAACGGTCATTGATCCATCAGACATCTAGATTCTATCAAATTTGAGCATGTCTATGTTATTATTCGACACAATTGATCCACATAATTAGTATTTTGAACTCCAGACAATGCATCGCTTTAGCAATCGAATATAAACGTGAGTATAGTCCATGTTGTGTGTGTAAAGCACATTATACATACGAAAGTTACACAATGAACATTATAAATAACTACCTATGAACTAGCATACATTTGAATTCAACTTAAGGTGGTTTTAAAAAATCAAATTCAACATGAAGTCCATTCAATTATTTGAATTTGATATCATGGCATTTGTAAATCATGCCTAAATTATGGGGGCACCAATCTTTGCTCTGATTTTGTACATAATAGCATATGTAGTCGTGTATAAAATAGATTCTAATTTAGCTCCTCCATTCCAAAATAATCGTAGTTATAGGATTTTCAAGTGTCAAAATTTCAAAAAGAAGCGGATAATTTAATGAGGTTTTCAAACATACAAGGTCAAATTTAACGTTGTCTATTTAGGTCAATCCTCAAAGTTCAAGAGTACTCTAAACGTGAATGCTTGTGTTTTAAAATTTCGAACGAAGCGCCAAAAGAGCCTCTACTCACCCGAAACCGCGTGAGACCAATGCTTGGTAGTACAAGGAAATTACTTTTCTAAGAACTCCGTCCCGTGAAACCTACCGGCCCGACGTCCAAAGGTCTAAACCGGGGTAGGTTTGTAGCTTCATCTAGACTCCACGCAACCACCTCCGAAAAACATTCATACACAATGGCCGCCTAAGCACACATGCGCGCGGCCGAAATCGCTCCCGCACACTATTTGGGACACCTGGGATTACCATTCTACCCCCGACCCGCAGTAGGTCTGAAATTAAAGAGGAGGGCAAAGTTTGTACTTTCCCCAAATTTCAAACAAACGCGTCCCATCTTCTGTTCAAAAAAGCCAAAAACAAGCACGTCCCAGACCGAAACATGGTTCTCCCCCTCCCCCCCCCCCGCCCACCCATCCGATTCCCCATTCGTACTCCGTGGGCGCAAAAACTACCTCTCCACCAGCCGCGAAACCCCAGCGTCCTCCGTTTGCCACCCCATTCCACCCATCAACTTCCGCCCTCCTCCATCACGTCGGAGCCAATACCCCGACGTCGTCGTCCACCACAACCTCAACCGCAACGCCCTCCACGGCTAGTAGTTGAAGTCGAGGCCGAGCCGTCCGTACCCGAGCCAGTTCAACCACACCGTCCTGCGCCTCACCGCTGCCGCTCCAACTTCGCCACCCTCCACCGCACCGGAGCTGTTCCTGCTACACCGTCCTTTGCCGCCTCGAATCTGCTTCCCCTCCGCCGACATAAGGCCACGGCAACACGGTCAACACTTTGGCCATGGGTTCGTCCAAGCCTGCACCCTCCAGAACATCGGTTTCCCCGGGAAAAAGAAGAAGATCGGCGCGACATGTGGAGGCGACCACACCGGCAACCGAAAATGGTACTCCTCTTCCCTTATTCGTGCAAATCTTACGGTTCCGCTTGCACGGTATTCATCCCACGAAGACACTAGTTGACCGCTTCTTCTTGATACTAGACGTTCCTAGTAACTCGCGATGCACAAGGTTTCTCCTCATATACCATTTCACCTTAGCTAGAGGTCCGTCGCCCCCCTGAATTCCTATTCCTGGTCAGTTGATTCCCAATTAACGGAAGCATTCCCCGTAACAGCGCTTAGTCCGCCTATTACGCCGGGAAGCAGCTACGGTGTTTATCTTAGGGGCGTGTGGGGCCTGAAACTCGGCACCCAATCTGGAGGTCGGCCGAGATTAAAGGGATGGCCTGGGCGCCGCCAAGCTGCAGCGGTGGTGTGAGGTCGAAGGGAGGGCGGGCGGCGGAGGCAGGTGTCCGGGCCGGTGGTCGCCAAGGTTCGAGAAAGATCGTCAACAGTGGATCGTGGGAGGTAGACGAAGGCCATCTGCCCATTCCTTGTAGATCGGACGGTTCATTAAAAAATCGACCGCCTATTTATTTTCAATGATCGTTATCTTGATATGACCACATGTGGTGGTGTCTTTGGAGGAGTACCGCAATTCCTGTGCTCATATATTACAAAATCATACGGAGTAGAATCTAATTTTGTTTGCCATGCAATGTTGTAGAGCTATCATATGTCTCCTGTCATTTATTTTTAGCCACCGCTATCTGCTACTTTTACAAAGGCACTAGTTCGCACACACTTCACCCATACTCTCACTATTGTGTTTTTATGCAAGGGTATTTCAGACTCTGCTGCTATGAGAGAAGCAAAAGAAAAGAGAGAAGTCGCTCCATTGTCAGACGCTGGATAGGCATACACGTTTCAGCCTTATAATAGGTGCGGTGTCGTGAGATGGAGACGATGGCACGTAGCTCTGGAGTTGATGACCTCGCTCGCAATGAACCACCATCCCATGTGCTTGCTTTAACTTAGCGGTGTCATATGTGGTTGCATGTTTCATATGGTGTCTAGCTTGTATTCGAAAGGACGAAGTCGGTCTTTATTAAGATAAGGAAAGATATTTTTTACATGAACCACCATCCCGTGAGCACCAGAAGACAAATAGTTAGTCGTGGCATCGCCGAGCCAGTGACAAGCCCAAGAAAGAGAGGCATCACCGAAGCCAACTAAAAAGCATGATGGTGGTGAAGCAGCCCGCCTCCACCAGGCTCTCGTGTCCTAGATGATCATGCTCACCACTCCCGGTAGGATGTCTAGCTTGTATTGCTTCCGGTTTGGTTAAATTGCATCTGCTTAGCTTACACATTATACCTTTGAATATGACATGCCTTTACATTTTGGTACATACTAGTACATCTGCATTAACCACGTTCTTACATCAAACTAATGTTCTTGTGTATCCCTCATCAATCACTTATGATGAGGCAACAGCAAGTGGATTACTCCTCATTTAAAGAATGTAGCGTCGACCTCCCGACATGATTCTCAAGAAACAAAGAAGGCTAGATGAAGATAGTGAACATAGCTCTGTAGTTGATTACCGCATTTCCCCTACACTAGCATCGCAGGTGCTTGCTCTAACTTGGCAGCGTGATATGTGGTTGCATGTTGCATATGGTGTCTAGATTGTAATTCTTTCAATCTGGTTAAACTGCATGTGTTGTTCTTCTTATCTTATACATTATACCTGTTAATATGACATGCCTTCCTGTATTTAGTACATAGTACATCTGTCTATTAAGCATGTCCTCACATAAAACTATAGTTTTTTTATCCCGCATAAATCAATATGACGAGACACCTTCAGTATATGCAGTGTGATATTAGTTGCATCTTTGATATGATTTATAGCATGCGCTGCTTCTAATTTGTTGAAATGCCATTTATGATGGGACACTTTTAACTTGGCAGAGTCATATTGGTTGCATCTTTCACGTGGTGTCTAGCTTGCATTGCTTCTTATTTGGTGAAATGGTTTCGCTTAGTTTACACAAACAGTTGTGAATATGCCATGTCGTCTGTTTTTCGTATTATTCCATCCTCGAATCATGTGTTTGCCTTACATCAAAGTAGTGATTGTCAAGATCATGCATGAATGAGTTCTGAAGAGTGAATTTTATTGATTTTTCTTGTCGGTTTTACTTGACAATTCAAAATCAATAAAGCGGAAGGAAGTTAGCAAGGCAACGGATGAAGGTGCTCCTTCCAAATGGAGGGCCTCTACAGATTCTACTCCTCCATCCCCCCCAAGATGATTTCCAAGACAACACATGCATAGACACTCAACGTAGTTGTGTGGGTGATGAGCACGTCTCCTCTAGTGCACCATCACAGGTGCTCCCTCTAACTTGGCACTGTTATATGTGGTTGCATGTTATGTATGATGTCTAGCTTGCATTGCTTCTAATTTTGTTGAATTTCATCTGCTTACTTTACACATTATACTTGTGACTAAGACACGTGTTCCTGTTTTTAGAACATACAATATCTGTCTATCACACCATGTTCTTACATCAAAGTAAATTTGTTCTGAAGAACTAAATTGTTATTCGTCTTTCTTGTCGGCTTGACTTAACATGGCCCAGAGAAAGAGGAAGCAAGATGTAACGACGAGGAAAGGGAAGCGGAACAATCCTGCAGATTCTCACTGGTAATGCGATGGTGCAATAGAAGGTCAAAGTCCAAATGGAAAATTGTACCGACAGGGTATCCCATGCTACACGAGCTGTAGAACAAGCCAAACAAAAACAAATAGCTGCCACCAAACAAGCAGAGACAACCCTAGTTGTTGCAACACCTTCCACAGTACCACCAGCTGCATGATTTACTCATTCGCCAACTCATTTAGCAAAGACGTTCCCAAGCTCCCTTGCCACGACACTACTTCAAGCACTCTTGACACAAGATGAGTTGGCAAGATCGGATGAACTTTGTGAGCTTCAAAGAACAAGAAGGTAGTTGCCGGAGTCAAGTTATAGTTGCATGCTTCTTTATATGTAGTCTCACAGTTTGATGTACACTAATACTTCCTATGTTTGTTCTTTGGACTAGCACCTAGGCGCAAGAGGAAACAAACATCGTGGATAATGCTTTCGATAGGTTAACTAAATCTAGAGGAGGAAGAATGGAGATCTGTTTTGATGCGTGTTTAAAAGGCCACGTGATGCTCTGAGTCGCCCAAGTTAGTATCGAGGCGTGATTCTTTGTTAGGTGTCATGCACGTATCCTCCCAACATGGATTTAGTACATGAATGACAAAGACGAAACCCAGCTCAACACCTTCCTCGACCATTTATCTGTAAGTATGGTTATGTATGGAAACTAGTAATATCATCTTGCTCTATCCAATCCTTTCTAGGTTGCTGATAATGAGACTCCCATAATTTTCAACAGATGAGGTTCAAGTTGGATATCCAAGATGATGCAACCAGACAATCTTGCACTCATGTTTTCAAGTCTGCTCATGACAGATGTCGGTATAACTTGAGGAAAACTCACTTTGAAGGCAAGGCTAACGGTGAACTTGCCCAAACATCTCCAAAGGAAAATATATCCGATGAAGACTGGAGAGGCCTCGTTAAACACCGGGTCCGATCCAAGTATCGTGTACATTATATATATATGTCATCGGATCACATGTTGAAGTCCTATTTACGCATGTGCCACACAAATCTATCTTCTTGTAGGTGAACTGCTCAAAGAACAAGGCCAACTGCACGAAAGTGAAATTCCAATGCATTTACGAGGATCTCGTAGCTATATTGCACATCGCGAGGCTCTTGTAATTAGTCGTTGTTTCACTCTTTTCATTGTACCATATTATCGGATCTATATTGACTTGTTCCAAATGCGCAGGAAAGCCCGCAGGACCAAAAAGTACACGAACCAAATGTCGTGGAAATCTTCAAGGACTATCACACCAAAGAAGAAGAAGGGCATGACTACACCGGTCAAAGCCATTTGTTGTAAGTCCTTAATCCTCATGCCTTTTAACTACTACTTACTCGACTTGTGCCTTGAATCGCATGGTTTGCAGCCAATGTCTATTACTCTTTTCAATTTTATACACAATTGTCTTAGCGTATCATTGCACCTTACAAGGTTTAAAAGAGAGGAGTGATGTTCCTTTGATCTTGACACAGTAATCTAGTTCCGTCTTTGGACTTGCCCACACAACGTTACAATTGCTTGTTTATGCATTCTCGGTTATTTTGTGATATGAATGATGTCATACTATGCTTACCGTATTGTAAACTTCGTCTCTTTATCCTTAGCCCTCAATACAATGTGAAGAAATAGACAATACATTAGCGATGGTACATGGTCATATGCTTGGAACCTGGTTTTATTATGTACTTTGCAATAAAATACAACTATTATTTTACATGGGTTCACCGTAATAAGTTCAGTATATAGACCAAAGCTATTTTGTTTGGTTTTGCTGCCTCCTTAATATCTTCCTGCTCGTACTACTAATGTAAAACCACAACTTTTTAGCGAGCTATGGAAAAATGGTGGAACCGCCACCTTACGAAGGTGGCGAGGCAACTATAACCGCAATGTCGCCTCTTGCAAAGTGGGTCAAGACTGTCCACTAATAAAGGCTAAAAGCACGCTCCTGCGTAATATTGGCTTGGTTGTTAAGGCAATCTCGTCCCAAACCGCATCATGATCAAAATATGCAAGCTCAAAACAATGTTGTATCTCAAGGCCCGCATACACAAGTCCATTCCCTAACAGAGACCCTTTGTGAAACAAGGAGAGACATTGTTCGATGTTGTCAAGATATGTATGGTTTTGAAACCAGACTATCAGACATTTGCTATGTTTTTCAGGAGCCTAGGAGAACTGAAGGTTATGGTGCTTCATCGGACAATACAACATGAAAACGTAACAGTCAGGTCAAATGAAATGAGCTTCTGAACTTCTGGTGGTGCATTTATCTGCTAGACTGTTAACTTTTATGCCAACCTTCCTTTTGTTTTATAGTTGTAATTTGTTTTGGTGCGATACAAAATTTGTTCTTAACGCAGCCACCGTCAAGAAAACAACAAGCCATTTTTGTATAGTGTAGGGTGTTCTCTATATTTGCACCGATGGCGAACTTTGATGCCCACCTACCGTAGTTAACATGGGCCTCCCACGGGTCAGAGAAAAATGGGCCTTCTAAGGGCCGTAGAAACAATGGGCCTTCTACGTGGCGTAGAAACAATGGGCCTTATATGGGCCGTAGACACAATGGGCCTTCTATGGGCCGTATTATCAATGGGCCTTCTACGGGCTTATGATCGGTTGCCCAAACATGGGCCAATAACAGACAACATTATGGCCGTATATGGGTTAGAGTTGAAATCGTCCGTTCATGGGCCGACCATAATGGTCCGTCGTTAATCGGCCGTATTTTGATGACGCTATGAAAACGGCCCAACGACATCTGCCACAAACGGGCCGATCAGAACCACGGCTGAATTTGGCCCACAAGCGTAAAATGACAAGAATACGCCGTAAGTAAACGAATGTGGAAATGAGCCCAAGAATAAATGGGCCCCGAGAAGGCCGAAGATAACATAATGGAAACGGCCCAATGGAATAATGCGCCGTTAATGGGTATAAAGTGATACACCGCTCATTACGAGCCGCCACCACGTCGTTAATGGGTATAAAGTGATACACTATTCATTACGGGCCGATTTTACCACGTGCCATTAATGGGCCGAGAGTAATAAGGGCCTCATATGGGCCGAAGACGTCATGGGCCATACATGGGCGGAAGTTAAAAGCAGTGCGGAATTATATGACGGCCGGATAGCGCTCTTTGGGCCCTAATACGGATAAGTAAAGTAAATGGGCCACCTGGGTTAGCGAGTACGTAAATGGGCTATATCTTGTTGGCCGTTAATAGGCTTCTGGTGGGTGGCCACCTTTTGACCAAGTCAAGCGGTAAGCCTTTTCACGGAATGGGCCTCTCATAGTACACGCCACGTCGACGTATCATAGGCGCTTTGGGTCCAATGAGTGGATGACATCTGTCCCAACGGTGAGCCGACACGTGTTTCCTCCACCAATGATGATTTTACACGTGGAAAATCCGCATTGGTCGGGTCAAGAACGGGTTATCGGATCCAAAACCGGACCCGATAGCTTAATGGCGTTCCGTTACGGTGGATGCCACGTGTCGGTCACCTCGACGAAAGCACTTCGTGACGCTACGATTTATCGTCATGGAAGCGGACACTTCCGTGATGATAATTTTGGTAATGTCATGCACTTCTACGACAACACATGTATGACTATCTTGATTCTGTCATAAATTTGTCATGGATGTACATGCATGACAGAAAACGTGACCTACTGTGACAAACACGTATCATCATGGAAGTGTATTTTTTTTGCAGCGTATGGGTTTCTAGCAAGAACGTTTCTTACCTACACAAAAGCCACAACGGTGATATGCCAATTTCTATTTACCCTTCATAAGGACCCTCTTCATCGAATCTGATCCGACTAAATTGGAAGAGACAGACACCCGCTAGCCACCTTATGCATCAAATGCATGTCAGTCGGTGGAACCTATCTCACGTAAGCGTACGTGTAAGGTCGGTCCGGGTTGCTTCATCCCACAATGCCGCCAAATCAAGATAAGACTAGTAACGGTAAGCAAATTGATCAAATCATCACCCACAACTACTTTGTGTTCTACTCATGCATAGAATCTACGTATAGACCTAGCTCTGATACCACAGTTGGGGAACGTAGTAATAATTCAAAAAAATTCCTACGTGTCACCAAGATCAATCTAGGAAATGCTAGCAACGAGAGAGAGGGAGTGCATCTTCATACCCTTGAAGATCGCTAAGCGGAAGCGTTACAAGAACGCAGTTGATGGAGTCGTACTCGCGGCGATTCAAATCGCGGAAAATCCGATCCGAGCGCCGAACGGACGACGCCTCCGCGTTCAACACACGTACAACCCGGGGACATCTCCTCTTTCTTGATCCAACAAGGGGGAAGGAGAAGTTGAGGAAGAGCTCCAGCAACACGACAGTATGGTGGTGGAGCTTGCGGTTCTCTGGCAGAGCTTCGCTAATCACTACGGAGGAGGAGGAGGAGGAGTTGGAGGGAGGGAGGGCTGCGCCAGGGAAGGGGTGCGGCTGCCCTCTCTCTCCCTCACTATATATAGGGGAAGGGAGGAGGGCTGGCACCCCTAGGGTTTCCCCTTGGGGGCGGCGGCCAAGGCAGATTGGATCTCCATAGGGAAACCCTAGGGAGACTTGCCCCCGAAGCCAAGCCAGGTAAAGGCGCCCCACCTCTCCAAGCAACATGGGAAAGGGTGTGGGGGCGCACAACCCCTTAGTGGGCTGGTTTGCCCCCTCCCCTTGGCCCATGAGGCCCTGCAACACTTGTTGGAGCCCCCCCGAAACACCTTTCGGACATGTTGGCCATAGCCCGGTACCCCCGGAACACTTCCGGACTCCAATACCCTTCATCCAATATATGGATCTTCACCTCCAGACGATTCCAGAATTCCTCGTTACGTCCGGGATCTCATCCGGGACTCCGAACAACCTTCGGTAACCACATACTATTCCCATTACAACTCTAGCGCCACCGAACCTTAAGTGTGTAGACCCTACGGGTTCGAGAACCATGCAAACATGACCGAGACACCTCTCTGGCCAATAACCAATAGCGGGATCTGGATATCCATATTGGCTCCCACATGTTCCACGATGATCTCATCAGATGAACCACGATGTCGGGGATTCAACCAATCCCATATACAATTCCCTTTGTCCATCGGTATGTTACTTGCCCGAGATTCGATCATCGGTATCCCTATACCTTGTTCAATCTCGTTACCGGCAAGTCTCTTTATTCGTTTCGTAATACATGATCCCGTGACTAACTCCTTAGTCACATTCAGCTCATTATGATGATGCATTACTGAGTGGGCCCAGTGATACCTCTCCGTCATACGGAGTGACAAATCCCAGTCTCGATTCGTGCCAACCCAACAGACACTTTCGGAGATACCTATAATGCACCTTTATGGTCACCCAGTTACGTTGTGACGTTTGATACACCCAAAGCATTCCTACGGCATCCGAGAGTTGCACAATCTCATGGTTTAAGGAAAAGTTACTTGACATTAGAAAAGCTCTAGCAAACGAACTAATCGATCTTGTGCTGTGCTTAGGATTGGGTCTTGTCCATCACATCATTCTCTTAATGATGTGATCCCGTTATAATGATATCCAATGTCCATGGTCAGGAAACCACAACCATCTATTGATCAACGAGCTAGTCAACTAGAGGCTCACTAGGGACACGTTGTGGTGTATGTATTCACACATGTATTACGATTTCCGGTTAATACAATTATTGCATGAACAATAGACAATTATCATGAACAAAGAAATATAATAATAGCCATTTTATTATTGCCTCTAGGGCATATTTTCTACATACATCACAACTAGCGAACTAGCTATGAATCCATCGTGTTCATCACTATCACACTACTCTAGCATGCTAGAAATCCACCATCAAAAGCTACCACAACATCACAATCTACCATATGCTCACAGATCAAACCCTACCACATGCTTGCACATCAAACCCTACGACCACATGCTTTCAGATCCAGCTACAACAAACACAGAGAAGAGGGTGATTGAACTCACAGCGGCCATGGCTGCAGCCCGTGGGGGACGCGGGAATGGTCGAAGAAGTTGAGGACAGGAGTCGCCGTCGGCGCGGACCGGCCGCCGGTGAAGGAACGCCGCTTACTTGCTCGTTTGCTGATGCGCGTCGGGGGGGGGGGGGTTGGGCGGTGAGAGGAGGGGGCTAAATAGGGGCGACCGAATCGGCGAGAGGTGAGCCGAAATCCTCCCGTTGATTTTTTCGGAGACGCGCGTGAGCTCACGCCATCTCCATGGTCGCACGAGCTCAGCGTTGCGTTCTCCTCCCTTGCTTCGGCCGAGCTTGGCTCTCTAGAAACTACCGATTCAGGTGTAGCAATTGGCTCAGACTAGAAGGTGCTTTAAACTTCGTGCGATGTAGGGCGAATAGTGTATTCGGGCAACCAAACATATCGGATTCTTTCCGCGTGGACCTCCCAAGTTCCTTTCTTCCACAGTGTTACCAAAATTGCACTACCAAACACGTCCACACCAAAGACACATGGTGCGCACCCACTTTGGCTCACTCCATTTGCCGCGACGGAAAACGGTGTAACAGAGCAAATAAAAATCTCCACCTCTTCCCGGAAATCTCTCCCAAGAATTCCCCAATCCCCGCAAGTGAAGAGGCGCCGTCGTCCATCACAGCACTCCCCCCTCCGCCCCAAAACCTCTCGCGCCCGCGCGAGATTTCGGGCCCGCGTTGGTCTAGGCCACCGGATCTAGGGTTTCCGCGCGATGCTCTCGCTGCGTAGCGACGCGCGCCACCTGGCGGCGCCGGTGGTGCGCGGCGGGGACGACGTATGGCTCGGGGTCAGCGGCGGCGCGGGGCCGGCTCCCGAGGGGCCAGCGCCAGCGGCGGCTTTCCTGCTTCCCCCTGTGTCCTTGGACGCGAGGGCCAAGCAGCTCGTCGGGGGTGAGCACCTCTGCTGATCCTCGATTTCGCTACTCGTTGATCTCTTTTTTAGGTCGTGATCACCGATTTGCCAGGGGTTCCCTTTTCCTCCTTCTGCTAGGTCGTGAAGGATCGTAACTCAGTTTAGCTTGTGGAAAACTGTGCTCCGGGGTGTGTTGTTTGTGTTTGTTTTGAGTTTACGGGGCTTGAAGTTAAGTGGAAAATCGGGAGAACTGCTTTATTTTTATTACCCAGAATGGTCTGCGTGGCTGGTGTTGTTGTTCGGATTTGCAGGAACATGTGAGCTAGTAACTCAATAACCTTACTAGGAATTCTAGTCTTGTACTACTGGTTTCCTCGGGCTCTTTGAGGATTTAACAAAGCAGGTCCACGGAATCATTTTTGGGCATATCAAGTTCATAAAATAGATACAAGTGGACTACTCAATTTCCTTCTCAGGCAGGCCTCTAGATTTAACCTGAATGTTCTGTCAAATCAGATCGTATACAGCAGAACTAATTGTATTAGAACCAAGTGCACTTTGATCTGTGGTAGGAGTAATTGAATTTCAATCTTCTATTGAATACAATCTAAGTATCTAAAACTTTGTATTCAGTTCAAGTCTAAATGTTTCAATCATTCTGCCAGGAGTAGAAAAATAATTCATCCATTGCAAAAGAGTACTCTTTCAGCACTTATGGCCGGTACAGTCGATGTCGATGCAGCAGGAACATGTGCAAGTAATTTGTTTGGCCTGCCTTGCTTGTACATGTTGGCTGTGGGCTTGTGGGTTGAGACGAGAGCTAGATTAGTTGAGGGCACCAGGAGTACACTGGTTGAGTGGTGATGTGCAGTCTAGGCTATTATGAAGTTCTGGGCTCACTTGCTTCAGCCGATCGGAGTCACCCCTTTATAATTAGAACATTTCCATGTCTTGGGCAGAAAGTATTCACTCATAGGAACCCAGTGGCTATATTGTGTATCTGCCCCTAATTGTCTGGTATTAAACGCATACATTTCACATAACTATCTGCGTACTAGTCCAAATGGAGCTCAAGCCGGCTAACTTACTGCAGATATTTGAGCTTTTGATAATATACTGGTTAGATTCATGGATGGATTATTACCCAAACCATTGTCTTTATGCGTTACCATGTTGTCTGTTAGTATTGGTACGTGAATCAGCATCACATCTCTTAATGTGGTAGTTTACCTGACACTTAGGGTACTTTTGTGAATAACCTGGTCAGATTTGAACAGTTTTGTTTGTCTACACCCTTGGCATCTTGACAGATTTAGTCATACTGGTAATAATTTGGAATTTGCGACGCTCCTATGTGTTCAACTCCTTCAGGGCCAGGAAATGAACAAGATTGTTTTGGAATGCCTTTTGGGGTTGGCTGTGGTATATACTACATTCAGTCACAGCGAATTTGTTGTGTTCTCCTAACAATGTTTTTACTCCTCACCTCTACCACTTGTAGGATTGTTAGCGGGTTGTCGGGAAGTGTATGCATAATTTTGAACGGTGTTTTGAAGGCAAAGGTGGTCTCCACATGATTTTTGTTGTTTGTGCAAGACTTACAATTTTAAGTCATGTGAAAAGCTGAATTCTTGGCCTGTGCACACCTCCTGGTGGATGCGATCTGATGCACCTTATTAGAACTATGGAGTTATTGGAGTGTACCTGTTGCATCGTGTGGGATTAACTGGTGTAGATATTCAAATGGATACTCATGTTGGAATTGATCTTTTGTACCTTCTAAAATTTACTTGTTGTTCATATTCTAATTGCCATCCTGCTTCTTCAAATGATTTAGTTAATGAAGAGGACCACCTGATTCTTGCACATCAGAGCTACAAATCAGGAAAATATAGTCAGGCGCTGGAGCATGGAACTGCTGTTTACGAGAAGAATCCACGTCGAACTGATAATCTACTTCTCCTCGGGGCTATTTATTTCCAGGTTATTACTATTGTGATGATTGGGCATGTTCTTTCTTACTTTCTTCCAAATCCATCACTGAAAGTTTGGTTTCCTCTAGCTTCGTGATTATGATCTTTGCATCGCAAAGAATGAAGAGGCTCTTGCCATTGACCCTCAATTTGCAGAGTGCTATGGCAACATGGCAAATGCCTGGAAGGTTCGTTGAGCAATTAAGAAAAATCTTTTCAGATATGGACATGCTTTTCGAGGGTCCCAGAAGTTAATGGTGCAATGCGTTTTATTTTGTCATGTAGGAGAAGGGCGACATAGATCTTGCAATTCGTTTCTATTTAACTGCTATTCAGGTGTGTTTATGCTATATTTTCTCGACTTTAACGTCTTTTATGATTCTTTCCAGTCTTTTTGGCCTAAAAGGAACTAGCTTAATATTTGAATGTGACCAGTGCCCCTGTTATATTGTTGTATTGGCCTTAACCACTGCGGATCACCAAATGTGTGTTGATGGTTCAAGTAGCAAGTGACCTCCTAGACTGCAGATATTAGTTAGCGAAATGAATTTTAGGTGGATCACCTCAAGTCACACTCTTGCTTCTGTGAAAGTGTTAATTTGTCTTTGGTTTTAGGGATTACTACTATGAATACAGCATAAGCATAGTTGCAGGAATTGTGCATGGATTGACATGGAGGAAGAAAGAATAAGATTATATCTGTAAACTGTACGATTTGGTTAGTATTTAGCTGTAGAGACTAGAGACCATTCGATTTGAAGTCAGCAGAATCTGTGTTTTACCTTACTATTATGCCCCTGAGAGGCAATGCATAGTGAATAATATCCTTTTGATTAAAGTTATATTTTTGCTCGATCACATGTGGCAACGCATTCGTGATTTGTTTCCACTTCTTCTGCACATATTTCCGTTATGCAATGCGTTTTTTATGTTGGCTCGTCAAGCCTATCACACAACTTTCCTTTACCCACGCTCAGGACCGGCTATGTTTTAACAAAAACATTGGCTTTGTTGTTGTTATGGTATATTTGTTCCATGGACCTAAATGTCCATCAGGGCCATAATTGTTTTTCTTATGCTAAAGTCCATGTCTATCATGTTGAGTGCATGCTATCTTTACATGGTTCATCATATATTCTTTCGGATCTGAGTTCTCTTTATGGGTGTGTGTTGTGTGCACCAGGGGGTTTAGGGTGTACTAGAGGCCCAATGAGCACTCTAATGGCCATGGAAAAATTCTGAGGAAATTTGTCAATATTGATGCTACATGCATGTACCTCGCCACACAATTTCAAATCTAAATCCGATCTACACATTGAGAAACTAGATAATACCCCGCGCGTTACGGCGGGATGGTAGTGTCACAAAGAACTTAAAAGAAAGGTGCGTGTAAAGAAGAATAAGTAGATAGAAAATAAAGGAAAAAAAGGTTTGTAGTGGCATGAGTTTTTTTTACCTTTGTTAATGAAGCAAGTGAAAACTGGAGAACATGGCTTGCATCTAATTCTGAAATCGCCTTACTCGGGACTATCCGATTTGTGGCCAAATTTGTACATGATCTTAATATTTTATTGGATGATCAAAAGTACTTTGCTGATGGCAATGGAAAGAGGCCAATACAACCTGATGTGCTAATAGAAAAATATTAGCAAACAACAATCTATCTAAATAAATAAAAGAGGAAATGTTTGTAGTGGCATGAGATTTTTTTTTCTTAAGCAAGAGAAACCGAAGAAGGTAGCTTCCGTATAACCCTGAAATCAGCTTACTCAGTACAATCAGTTTTGATGCCAAATTTGTACATGATCTAAGTATTTTATTGCGTGATCGAAGTACTTTGTTGGTCACAATGGAAAGAGGACAATGCAACCTGATGTGCTAATAGAAAAATATTACCAAATAACAATTTATCTGCATAAATATGTTAATCAGAAAAGGGATTAAAAAATGACCTAGAGGGCGTCATAATCAGAATATATTGAAATATACTACTCCCTCAGAATAATATAAGAGCATTTTTGTTATGGGACGGAGGGAGTACTACAATACAAACTGCTTCTGTGCACAACTTCTATGAAGTCCCAGCTTTATATTTCTGACTTTCTCGGAAAGGTGACTTGCTCAACCTACATAGGCTACATAATCTAATTAAGCATCCTTGATTGCAACCAAAACGGTGACAATTTGTGCTGGAAACATACCAAGGAATCACCGGATTTAAGCGCCAGACCTGTAGGCATTTTCTTCCCCATAAAACAACTTGATGTGCTGCAGCAGAATCAGCAGACATGGTGCGGAGTAGGTGGAGTGAGCAGGCGGTGGACAATCGGGAGTCATGGCGGTCGTCCTGTGCCGTGATTACTGCTCATGTAGAGGATCTAAGACAGATGAGAGAGAGAGAGAGAGAGAGAGAGAGAGGGAGGGAGGGAGGGAGGGAGGGAGGGAGGAGGGAGGGAGGGAGGGAGGGGAGGGAGGGAGGGAGGGGAGGGAGGGAGGGAGGGAGGGAGGGGAGGGAGGGAGGGGAGGGAGGGAGGGAGGGAGGGAGGGACGGAGGGAAGGAGGGAAGGCAGGAAGGAAGGAAGGGAGGGAGGGAGGGAGGGAGGGAGGGAGGGAGTGGGAGAGGGAGGGAGGGCGGGAGGGAGAGGGAGGGAGGGAGGGAGGGAGGGAGGGAGGGAGGACGGGAGGGAGGGAGGGAGGGGAGGGAGGGAGGAGGAGGGAGGGAGGGAGGGAGGGAGGGAGGGAGGGAGGGAGGGAGGGAGGAGGAGGGGAGGGAGGAGGAGGGAGGGAGGGGAGGGAGGGAGGGAGGGGAGGGGAGGGAGGGAGGGAGGGAGGAGGGAGGGAGGGAGGGAGGGAGGGGAGGGAGGGAGGAGGAGGGAGGGGAGGAGGGAGGGAGGGAGGGAGGGAGGGGAGGGAGGGAGGGGAGGGAGGAGGGAGGAGGGAGGGAGGGGAGGAGGAGGGAGGGAGGGAGGGAGGAGGAGGGAGGAGGGAGGGAGGAGGAGGGAGGGAGGAGGAGGGAGGGGAGGGAGGGAGGGAGGGAGGGAGGGAGGGAGGGAGGGGAGGGAGGGAGGGAGGGAGGAGGAGGGAGGGAGGAGGGAGGGAGGGAGGGAGGGAGGGAGGGAGGGAGGGAGGGAGGGGAGGGAGGGAGGGAGGAGGGAGGAGGGGAGGGGAGGGGGAGGGGAGGAGGAGGGGAGGGGAGGGGAGGGGAGGGGGAGGGGAGGGGAGGGGAGGGGGAGGGGAGGGGAGGGGAGGGGAGGGGAGGGGAGGGGAGGGGAGGGGAGGGGAGGGGAGGGGGAGGGGAGGGGAGGGGAGGGGAGGGGAGGGGAGGGGGAGGGAGGGGAGGGGAGGGGAGGGGAGGGAGGGAGGGAGGAGGAGGGAGGGAGGGAGGGAGGGAGGGAGGGAGGGAGGGAGGGAGGGTGGGTGGGTGGGTGGGTCGGGAGGGGGTGGGGGAGGGGGAGGGGGAGGGAGAGAGGGAGGGAGGGAGGGGGAGGGAGAGAGAGAGAGAGATGACGTGCCTGCATTGCTGAGGTTGATTAGTTGCATGCTAAGATAAATAGGTTAGCGGGGATAGATCTCTTAGGTATATAGGATTCGATCCACACATTGAGAAACAACCAATGCATGGTTCGAATTTTGATTTGAAATTGTGTGGCGAGATTAATGATGTTGTGACAATATTGCCAATTTTTCTCAGATTTTTCATGACCATTAGTGGTGCTGATTGGCCCTCTAGCACACTAGTATGCCTCATGTGGCAAGTGCATGCGTTACACCCTTCTTCTTTTCCCTTTCAGTTCTTCTTTTTAACTTATGAAAGTTTCTAACATAAATAATTAATTGCAAGATTGTAAGATGAAATGGTCTGACCTCCAACTTTTTTTCTCTTGTAGCTACGCCCAAATTTTTGTGATGCATGGTCAAACCTTGCAAGTGCATATACACGCAAAGGTAGACTGAATGAAGCAGCACAATGCTGTAAACAAGCGCTTCTCCTGAACCCACGTTTGGTATGTGTATTCACACGTTTCCAGTAATTCTGCTTGTTCATTCTGTGAGTTGACATTTGTTATTCCATAATTTAGGTTGATGCACATAGTAATCTGGGGAATCTAATGAAAGCCCAGGGTCTTGTGCAAGAGGTAAGCAAGTTGTGTTGGCTTCGATAACAAGTGGTACCGTTGAATGATCCTTATTACGTCATCTGGTTGCATCTTCAGGCATATGCTTGCTACCTTGAAGCAATACGAATAGATCCACACTTTGCAATTGCATGGTCGAATCTTGCCGGCCTGTTTATGGAGGTTGGGGACCTCAATAAGGCTATGCAGTATTACAAGGTAAATGCCACAATGGTGCAAGCTTTTGGTGGAATTGAGAAATATCTACTGTGTATTAAAAAGCTTCAACCTGAATTCTATATACTAAAGTTAAATGTATGTGAACCGAATAGATGTATATTGGTACCTTATCAATAAAGCTGAGTGGATTGAAGTGGTCTATGAGTTACTATGCTACAACTAGTTCATTACTATAAACAGGAAACTGTTATGTAGAGCATTACTTATTTAATCCAGGAGTGGGGAAGAGGAGTATATCATCTACTGACGTTGCCCTATGTGTGATTGTACACAAGAGGTTGTCGTTGATACGTTATTGAGTGGCGACATAATAGGCTGAACCTACTTTTTAAAATTGTGGAAAGAAATATGTAGGTTGATACTGACATTTGGTACTGTGAGTAGCAACACAAATGGGCTTCTCTCTTGTTAGTTCCGTTGAACGGCTTGCCGTTCTTTTACAGCAAAGCTAATATTTAGCTTTCATGAAGTTCCCAATGTTGAAGTGTACATGTGGATTGCCTAGCCCTTTCCATCAGTTTGGACTTTTGATTGCATTGGCTAGTGCATGAAGCATAACATGGTATCAGGGTCTAAGGTCTTGAGTTCAAGTCCTGGCTTTCGCAGTTTATCCAAAAATTGCTGCTTCCCCCCTCTGTGTCCACGTATAGGCTCTTGAGCCATACCTCTTAGTCTATTCACGTGTTGACTTCCCGAATCACACGTGTGAGGGTGTGTTGAAGTGTATATGTGGATTGCCTAGCCCTTTCCATCAGTTTGGACTTTTTGTTGCGTTATTAGTGCATGAAGCTTAACACCCAAGTGCCACTGAGATGTTTAGTGCCTTGCTAAAAAAGAGAACTTCTCTGAGAAGGCGAAATGAAAGAGCTAATGCTTACTATACTTTTCTTGTTCTTGACTTATTTTGAGGCGTGATTATCGTGATGACTGTAAAAATCTTAAATCCTTTTACGTGCTTCCTTGATATTCTCTGTAAAGTTCTTTGAGATGCCATTTACGGAGCACTGTTGTGGCATACAGGTGATGATCATTTTCAGAAAACAATGCGAATATGTTATGTTATATATATATACAAATAAAAAATAGGTATATATTGCTTTGAAGAAACATGGTCCCATTGATTCCAGTTAAAGTTCCAATCTGTGCTAGAATCCTAAAACCCATGCTGGTGAACTTTAGGTTTGCTCATGACTCTGGACGTTCTGTAGATGGTTCACATTAAATTTGTGTATTAGGTTCATTGCCTAAACTATGCTTTGATGCTGCATATAGTTTATCATTTGTAATATTACATTGAGTTATCTTATCAATAAACACATTGAGGTATAAATTAGCATTTCAAGTAGTGCAGTGGTAGTTGAAAATGCCCAAAATGTTATATTTGTGTATATATTGGTAGAAATAATTACTTTATGTTATGTTTATCGAGGCTATTTTGATGGCATTTCAGCCCCTAGTATGTGTCAAGGAACTTGTATACTAATTTTGTGATGTATCCATGTCACACTTATATGCTATTCAATCATGTTTTACAGTATTTTCATGCAATCAACTCCTGGTATGGTCACAAAATTAAAATCAGCATCTCCCTCTTTTGTACTAGCCCTTTAAATTTTGACGTGGAGTTCAAAATGTATTAGAAAAGAAAATGTATTAGAAAATAAAAATGACATTTTTAATGAATGTTCGCATTTGTCTATATGTTTTTTCTTTTCATTTTGATCACTTCTCGGATTTTCTCATTCTTGTTACTCTTTATCGTATAGTGAATTTGAACTTGAAACTGTACATAGGTGGAGTAAATTGGCAATTAAGTACATGTGATTTTTTGGGAGAAGTATTTCCTTGTTCATAAATGCCTAACCAAAGACGATAAAATAATCGTGGCAAAGGGTGATCACATAGCAATTGTTTTATATGTGTACTGTAGCTCCATATAGTGCTTGCTTGTTATATTCTCACAGATAGATGGTTGATTTGCTTTAACCCTCCTGACTGGCTTGCTGATGGCCATGATTTGAGTGGTACCAATGCTCTTTTTTCGTCTTGAAATATTGCAGGAAGCTGTTAAGCTTAAGCCATCTTTTGCTGATGCACATCTTAATCAAGGGAATGTTTACAAGGTAAGTCTTATGAACTATGGCAGTAGCTTATGGCCTTGGGCGTTGTGAATGATTTGTTATGGAGCAAATGTTTTGGTGTGTCCAGGCTATGGGAATGCTCCAGGAGGCAGTTGCTTGTTATCAGCGTGCTTTGCAGGCACGCCCCGACTACGCCATGGCTTACGGTATGCACAGTTGCTTTATTTTGTGTGTGAGGATGTATGGTAGGTTTGGTTTGTGTCCAACAACTACAATGCTCATTGTTGGCAAGCCGTTTTCTTGGTCATAGACTGAACGAATGTTAGTCTTAGAATTATATTTGCAAGAATTCTTGTCATCATTCATCACTTGGCATGGAGAAATCAAAAGAGGAATCCTGTGAACAATTTTTAGTGTGCCAATACAATACCGATGATTATAGCAAACATCCAAAAGCAGCTAGAATAGGGCCAGGCAAACTAAATATTGACAACTACCAAACAATTGTATTCCATTGGCTTTGGCTAAAAATTGGCATGGTACCTGTTGGATATTGACTAAACCTACCATTACTCCTTAGTATTTTGCAATTTTGTGGAGTGTAAATACTAATTCAGTGACATTTGCCCTCTCGAGTCCATTTATTTAGATGTTCATCATGGATGAGATATGTACAAGCTCACAAGAGAGTGGTCATTTCTTTACCTTCAAAGTAGACCCTTAGTATACCTCGTAATGCAAAGGACGGGGGGACATTTTCATGCAGGTAATCTTGCCACTATCTACTATGAGCAACGCCAGCTTGATATGGCAATTCATTGTTACAATCAGGCTATACTATGTGATTCTCGGTTTGTGGAAGCATACAATAACATGGTAAGTTCTGGAAGTGCTCGTTGTTCATTACTGACTGTGGACAATAGTTTTGTTGGTTACTTCACTTGGCTAACATTTTCTATCTCTCATAGGGCAATGCACTTAAAGATGCTGGGAGAGTAGAAGAGGCAATTAATTGCTTCCAAGTATGTTCTACTTCATTACTGTAAATTTCCATATTTTATTCCGCTTCTAATGTATTCACTTTTTTGGTGCAGTCGTGCCTTGTATTACAGGCAAACCATCCACAGGCTCTTACTAACCTAGGAAACATCTATATGGAGTGGTAAGATTCTCCTACCTATTTAACGTTTGATACCTTACCACATTGAGGTCCTTCTACTTATAAACTTTACCTTTTTTGCAGGAACATGATAAGTACTGCTGCTTCATTCTACAAAGCAGCAATTGCCGTTACATCTGGATTGTCTTCGCCACTTAACAATTTAGCAGTCATATACAAGCAACAGGTACTAGCTTGAAAGATTTCGTTTTGTATATACTCCCTCCGTCCCAAATTACTTGTCGCAGAATGGATGTATCTAGAACTAAAAATACGTCTAGATACATCCATTTCTGCGACAAGTAATTCGGCACGGAGGGAGTAATATTTTAGAGAATTGTGCTTATTGCTTTTGCTGTCTGAGACTTTCTCTGAGATTTTGTTTTGTTTATCCTTTTTCGTGATATTGTTCATCTTTGTGTGCATCAGGGAAGCTACGCTGATGCTATTGCATGTTACACCGAAGTTCTTCGTATAGATCCTACTGCAGCTGATGCACTTGTTAATAGAGGAAATACATTTAAGGAGTTTGGAAGAGTGGCCGAGGCAATTCAGGATTACATACAGGCTGTGACAATCAGGCCAAATATGGCGGAAGCCCACGCGAACTTAGCCTCAGCTTATAAAGATAGGTACTACTTAGTAATTAAGATAATATTGCGGTTTGGTGATACATCCAGTTATTATAGTGATCTTATGTTTCTAGTTGAATTTTAATTTATGAAATGTGATCTTTCCCTGTAGTGGACATCAAGAAGCAGCTATAGCTAGCTATAAACAAGCTCTTTGTCTGCGTCCTGATTTTCCAGAAGTAACGTGCAACCTTCTTCATACTCTACAGGTTCGATCCAGTTCACATGATTGTGTAATTTTTTCAATCAAAACACTGAAGCATACTATTACCTGTACAACTTGAGACGTTCTCCACGTGTAACCCTGAAGACCACGAGAGCTAATTTATATCTGTACTACTTGCTGTATAATTTTTTTCATGTAAAAAATTATTGATTTTTTGTATGTTAGCTTGGTTATTTAATGTTTGATGTCCCCAGAAAGCAAGCTAATGCTAAGTTCTAGTTGCATACAAATGCAGCTATGCCCAGGAAAGCAGTAATTTAAAAAATGCCACCCTTGTTTGTTTCACTGCAGAGTGTTTGTGACTGGGAAAACAGAGATACTATGTTCCATGAAGTTGAAGAGATAATCAGACGGCAGATAAAGGTGCCCCTTTGTGATAAATTTTATTTCCTAAAGTCTGGTAGAGATAGGTAATGTTGAATAATGAAATTGTCAAGAGTCATGACGAAGCTTTGGTTATTGTCTCAATAGATGTCACTTCTGCCAAGCGTGCAGCCATTTCATGCTATTGCTTATCCTATTGATCCTTTGCTCGCCTTGGAAATTAGGTATATATATATATATATCCTCTTGGCTCTTACTGCACTATTATTTGCATCATCAGTGATATTTTCTGCTTCAATTTTTACACTAATATTTTTTCCTTGGCAGCCGCAAATATGCGATCCAGTGTTCATTAATTGCTTCTCGCTTTGGTTTGCCACCATTTGTCCACCCACCCCCTTTACCAGTGAAGGCTAAACATGCCCGACTCAGGGTTGGGTATGTCTAAATGCGCTGCTATCAATATTGTTGGGCTCCAGCAACAACTGAGTAATTGGCATTTGAATTTTGCAGATATGTTAGTAGTGATTTTGGTAATCACCCGCTTTCCCATCTCATGGGTTCAGTATTTGGTATGCATGACCGTGACAATGTTGAGGTAATTCACCTTTTCTTTTTCTCTTTACACCTTGTTGATTTATTGTATCAACAACGTATCAAATGTGATGGCAGGTTTTTTGCTATGCATTGAGTCAAAATGATGGCACTGAATGGAGACAGCGTATCCAGGCTGAGGCAGAGCATTTCATTGATGTGTCTGCCATGACATCTGATGTGATAGCCAAAATGATAAATGAAGACAAAATACAAGTTTTAATCAATCTTAATGGCTACACAAAGGTAATACTTTCACGTCTTTCCATAACCCCTTATCTGTCTCCTTGTATTAACTTCTGTCCAGGACAACCTCATGCTATTACTCTGGTTTTCTCTTCATGTTTTGCATTTGCTTTTATAAACATTGAGCAGGCATATGCTATTCTCAAAGTTGCTAGGTGGATCACTAAATATCTTGTACTATACTGTACAATGAAGTGTTCTTTAAAATAAATAAATAAATAATGCAATTTAGCATCTCTCTGAAAAATGTTATCAGTCTGCCTCATACTTTCAAGTTAAACAGGGTGCGAGGAATGAAATTTTCGCGATGCAACCAGCACCTATTCAAGTTTCGTACATGGGGTTCCCAGGGACGACAGGTGCTTCTTACATAGACTACTTGGTCACAGATGAGGTCTGAGTTTTTTAAACAATGTTCTGTGATTTTTGATTCGCAATATTTTCTTAGCTTTATGTTCAATTAATTGAAGTTTTCTGTTGTTTAACAATATTTGCAGTTTGTTTCTCCAACTCGCTATGCACATATATACTCTGAAAAGCTTGTTCATCTCCCACATTGCTATTTCAAATGACTACAAGCAGGTTCATTTCATTTTGCTCTATGTTCTTTCTGCTCTCATTCTTTCATGGCGTTTCTAACTATGGGCACTATACCAGAAAAATTGTGATGTCTTAAGTCCGGTATGTCCGCATAAAAGATCAGATTATGGGTTACCCAAGGATAAATTCATCTTTGCATGCTTTAATCAGCTCTACAAGATGGACCCAGAAATATTTGATACATGGTAACATTCTATTACCTGTACTTCTCTGCAGTTTGTCAAAAACATACATAGATACATTACGTAATTTTTGTAGAGATGATGTTAATGTTTGTGCACTATCTTTTGAAGGTGTAATATTGTCAAGCGTGTTCCAAACAGTGTATTATGGCTCCTAAGGTTTCCAGCCACTGGTGAAATGAGAGTAAAAGCACGTAAGCAGATTGAATATTTCTCTGTTGCCTGAACTTTTCATCTCGAAAGAAGAATGACATGAGGCAACATAATTTAACATATACAATACTGGAATGCTATTTCTATGCAGATGCTGCTGCAAGGGGAGTGAGC
Source organism: Aegilops bicornis (assembly GCA_021605145.1). Lineage (NCBI taxonomy): Eukaryota > Viridiplantae > Streptophyta > Magnoliopsida > Poales > Poaceae > Aegilops > Aegilops bicornis. The sequence goes on from CM038670.1 coordinate 464,021,177, forward strand.
CCTGATCAGATCATTTTCACAGATGTTGCGATGAAACATGAGCATATCCGAAGAAGTGAATTAGCAGACCTCTTCCTTGACACGTATGCACTTAACCAACTTTTTCACTTGTTCTGTGTGATAAGCATATCGGTTCATACTTCATACTGATACTTGGCCTATATTTTGGGTGTGTCTTTGTGAACTTCCCACATCACAGGCCCCTTTGCAATGCACACACAACTGGTACCGACATTCTTTGGGCTGGCTTGCCAATGATAACACTTCCTCTAGAGAAAATGGCAACCAGAGTAGCTGGCTCCCTTTGTTTAGCGACTGGGCTTGGGGATGAGATGATTGTTAGCAGGTAAGTATTGATTAGAAGCTGGTTTATTTGTAAGCTGCGTGGGACGGCATGGTGCATGCACATTTACCCTTCCTTTTTCTGATTGTAGCACGAAGGAGTACGAAGACCGAGCAGTTGAATTGGCGACAAACCCGGCAAAACTCCAAGCACTGACCAATAAGCTTAAAGAAGTTCGTTTAACCTGTCCTTTATTTGACACTGCTCGATGGGTAAGATTTCTGTGTGATACTCCCTGGCATGTCATTTCTAGGCAGTAAGTAGATTCTGATGAGCTCTGCTTTGCCAACCATTTCAGGTTCGGAACCTTGATAGGGCGTACTTCAAGATGTGGAACATTTATTGCTCTGGGCGTCATCCGGAGCCGTTTAAGGTAAAAGAAGACGACAGTGAGTTCCCATATGACAGATGAGGATCATGAAAATCCGGCTGTGTAGATAAAAAGCAGAGTTGTAGCGTAGTACAATCATGTAACTCGTTTGGCTGCGCCCTGTCCTGTACCATATAGTAGACCTTTGCGTGTGGAGTCCCGACTTATGTACGCAAGAGAGAAGAATGTAGGAGGTTTAGTCCTAGCCTATTTATGTGTGCCAACAGAAGATTATAGTTTTGTTGGTTCCTGATTGTTGTACCATTCAACCCCAGCTTTGTGCTGCTATCATAATGTTGAAACCTAGCCGCAAAGATACAATATCCAAATATTTATTTGAAATATAATATGGCATCTGTTCGCCACGATGGCTGTGGCTCTGATGCGGTCCAGTTGGTTAACCCCAGTTACCAAAAAGCCCATCTATTGGTATGTGGGAGGTGGGAACGGGTTGTATTTTTGTAGGCGTAACATGGCATTGGGGCTGTCAAGCTATGGGCAATCTTTGGCTGGCTCTGAGAGTTGCCGCTCCTGAAGTTGAACTCGGAAGGGTCTGCTGCTGTTAGGGTCCCCGTTCCCAAGCGATGCGTTCTTCGCTTTGTTTTCCCATCTGGAAAAGTACATCACAGTCGAACTAAAAGGAAGGGTCCCCGTGCACCTTCCACAAACGAAGAGTGCATGCATTTGGGTTGGGTCGCCCGTGACTGACACACATCCTTAGAAACGGGTCGAACACATGCGGATGGGGATGCCACATGGGGGTGGATGCCTACATTTGCTCTTGGATTTAGCGTTCAGCCGAGATCACGGGCTGGCGGTGGTGCAGACTGTTTGGCCTTGTTCTCTTAGAGGGTGCCTTGCAAGTAACCCCTAACTTTAGATAGTCTCCGGCACCACCCACAGTTGCGTGCTACTAAATTTCGGGGACCAGTGTACATTGCACGATCGCTACTGATAGAGGGATCACATGCATCTGGTTGTGCCATTTTTATTTCGAAAAGCTTCAAGCCACATGCACCCCAGCCACCCCCTGGTCAATGATCGGTCAACAAAAACCAACAAAGACGGACCCCTCGTGTCGGTCTCATACATCCGGACTGACCGACATCCCTCGTACAAATCTGAAACAGATATGGGGAGGCCCGGACGCGCCCAGGCGCGTCTGCCATGTTGATTCTGGGCCACATCAGCCCATATCGATTCTGGGCCACATCAGCCCACCACGACCCCACATATATTCATCTCTAACCGCATCGCGGATCAAACCCTAGCCACTCCACTCCACCTACTCCGTCCCCAAGCCCCCTTTCGGCGATCTCCAGCCTTCCCCGACATGGCGGCAGCAGATCCGAGCCAGATCTCTCTCGATATGTGGACTAGGACGACCCACCACGACCCCACATATTCTTTTTTTTTGCGAGAAAATTTCCGATCTATTCATCTTTAATCATGGTAGTACAACGAATACCAAAAATAATAGAAATTACATCTAGATTCGTAGACCACCTAGCGACGACTACCGGCAGCGAAGCGAGCCGAAGGCGCGCCGCCTTCATCGCCCCTCCATCGCCGGAGTCGGGCACAACTTGTTGTAGTAGACAGTTGGGAAGTCGTCATGCTAAGGCCCTGTAGGACCAACGCACCAGAACAACAACCGCCGCAGATGAAGAATAACGTAGATCAGAAAGATCCAATTCGAAGACACACGAACGTAGACGAACAACGACGAGATCCGAGCAAATCCACCAAAGATAGATCCACCGGAGACAAATCTCCACACGCCCACCAACGATGCTAGACGCACCACCGAAACGGGGGCTAAGCGGGGAGACCTTTATTCCGTCTTCAGGGAGCCGCCCGCCTCTCGTCTTCTGGCGAGTGACACAAACCCTAGCAAAACTGAAAGAAATGACTAAAAACGGAGCCCTCCCGCCGACCCTTGCCGAGATCCACCGCAACACCATGGCCCTAGGGCCACCGGAGAGGAGGCGGACCAGCGAAGGCGGCGGCGGGAGGCAGAAACCCTAGCTTTTTTTGTGGAGGAGGAGGAGGCGGCGGCTATGAAATGATGCACTTGACCCCACATATATTCATCCCTAACCGCACCCTGAACCAAACCTAGCCACTCCACTCCACCCCATTCTGTCCCAAGCTCCCTTTCGGCCTCCCCGGCATGGCGGGCAACAGATTCGAGTCAGATCTCTCCCGATACATGGACTAGGACCTCGTCCCATGCGATCCTGGGGAGGAGATGGTCGTCGACATTGCTCTCTACCGCTCCCGGGAGGAGTCCGCCCGACAGCGGTCGGGCTCGATCCGGCGGGAATCCATTGTGTCAGTGCAAATGGTGCATGTATCCGCCGGGCGTGGTGGTGTGGGAAGGCACTTGCCCGCTGCCTCGTCATAGGCAGTGCGGTCCATCTAGTGCCCCAACGTCGTGGCGGCTGCGCAACCCCTTTGACATCATGTCAATCCCACGTGCTCCGAGTCGGAGGTAAACGCCGGCATGAACATCCGCTAACATGGAGCAGCGTGCTCGCCGTGCGAGGCAAAGGGCGCGGAAGGCCGGAGCAGCCCTTGCGGAGGAGGCCGCGGAGGCGAAGTCGCACACCGCTCCAGAGTCGGCACAGGTGACCGGCACCCCCTGGCGACGCAACAACGTTGTTGTGAAGGTGTCGGGCTCTGGCCACGAGGGGTCTATCGTGGACCTCACATCGACTGACGACATGCAGGCCACAGGCTCCGACGAGGAAGAGTAGGGCATGAGAGACATCGGTACCACGAATCCCATGAGTCTGTCCATGTCCCATGTCCCACTCTTCCTCACCAGCGATCACACCTTCACTCGGGGCGGAGGGCTCAACTGGCCACTGGACATGGAGGCGAACGAGCGTCAACGAAGATTTAGACTAGGTGTTACATTGCATGTAATTGTATGGATTTAAGGATTATCAAGGGGTATCCAGTTGTGAAGGAGGACATTTGAGATGTGACCGGTCACTATCCGTAAACGCGCCGGGAGCGTCCGCAGACATTTGAGGGACAAATGTTTAAGGGACCGGATTAGCTATATGCATTGTAGATGCTTAGCCCCTCCAATTACCGAAAAAGGCTTTCGCCCCGCTTTATAAATAAAGCAAACCGCCACAAGACATACAACCAAAGCAGGTTCACACGCACACACCACCCGAGTCTCACAACAAAGTATATAGGTTCTGCTGAGGGCACAGCTCAACAAGCCCAAAAGAAAGAGAAAAAACAAAGCCCTCCAAGCGCAGGGAGTCTAGTCAGCCCGGGCGGAGGCGGCGGCGGCGACGACGGCGATAGGCGGACGGCCATCGGCGGAGGTCGGCGATGAAGGCTGAGATGGCGCCCCGATCCGGGCGGCTAAGCGCCGCTAAAGCTGCAAGAAACTTCGAGAGTTTGTAGAGAGCGTCGATTCTGCGCAACGAAGAGGAGTACGCTGGATCACAAGCTTATTGCGAACGGTCCAAAGAGTCAGTAAGAACCCCAACCTCCGGCCACCTAATGTGGCGAGAGGACGTGGGGATAGCCGGAGTTCAGCAAATAAGTCCGAGAAATTGGTGTGGCACCAACTTCCACCTACAATCTCGCGAAGCAGCTCCAGAGAAATCAGGCGGAGACGCATAGCGAAGAAGATGTGGTTGGAGTCTTCCGGACATCACAGAGGGGGCAGATACCGATTCGGACCATTGCGCTTGCAAACCTCCACCAGACGGGACCCATCCACGAATCCACTGCCACATGAAGATGCGAATCTTCAGGGGGACGCGGACGGACCACACCATCGATAGGGGAAGGGGGGCGGAGGAGGGGGCAATGGCCAAGTAGAGCGACTTGGTTGAGAATCGCCCGATGGTTCCAAGCGCCCAAGACAAGGTCCCGATCCCCATCCACCAACGGCTCATGCAGAAAGCAACGCGATCGAGCAACTCACGCCAGCGGCGGATTCCGCCGCCCAAAGGGCCGACGGAAAACAAGGCGCCCTAAGTCAAGAAGGGCCCTATCAACAGAGATCATAGGGTCGACGGAGATAGAAAAGAGGGCGGGAAGCGGGTCAAATGGGGAGTCGCCGCCCAAATGATCAAACCAGAATAGCGTCGAGTGGCCGGCCCCCACCGAGATGGAGGTACCAATGCGGAGAACCGGGAGAAACTGGAAGAGATCGCCAGAATCGAGATCCGCCCGATTTACAGCGAAGGCTAGGGTTGACCTCGCGGTATTTATTCCGGATAATGTCCAGCCAGAGGCCACCATGACCTGCGCGATGCGCCACAACCACCGGGATAGAAGGGCAATATTTATCCGTTTAGAGCACATGATACCCAAGCCACCCCGCTCCACAGGCTTGCGGATGTCGAGCCACCGACCATGTGATACTTCGCTTGCCATGCTCGCCCAGTGGGGAATCGGGACTGAATTGTGGCGATCTCCTTATGGAGAGATTCATGGAGGCTGTAGGAACTCATAAGAAACAAGAGGAGGCCGGAGAGGGATGAGTTGATAAGAATAGTCCGGCCGCCTTAGAAAGCCACCTCCCCTGCCAGGCTCGTGACTGGACCGGAGCTTAGTCACGGAGGCGGCAGGTCCGCAGCGGAGACGCGAGTCACTAATGGGCGTCCCAAGGTAGGTAGTGGGGAAAGAGCCCAGGCGGCAATTAAGTCTGTTGGCAATGGCCACACACTCAGAGGGGGAATATCCCATCACCATAACGTCGCTCTTGTCGAAGTTGATCTTGAGGCCCGACATCTGTTGGAAGCAAAGAAGGAGAAACTTGAGGTTGGCGATGTCCATCTTAAAGCCACGTCGCCCCACTCAACACCCTTTTTCTGCTGCATGAAGCAAAGTGCTACACGTCGCCCGCGTGATGATATGAAAAGATTGATCGTCTAGCTGACCGTTGGATGGATCCCATAATAATAGTCCATGTGAGCGCCAGTCCATGTAACAAAGCTAGGGTTGCGCTCATCTTACTATAACAAGAGTCTTGCTACAAAATACCCTGAATTGTTTTTTTTACCCGTTAGAGCAACTCCAATGGGCCGGCCCAAACAGACGGCGATTTTGTCCGTTTTTTGTCCATTTGGGTCGGCCAGGTGGACACGGACGTCCGCTTCCGCGTTTGGGTCGGCTCGTGCGCCCAATGTTAGCCCGACCCATTTAGACGGCGCCGGCAAAAAAATTGTGCATGCATATTTAAAATAAAAACAACTTAATTAAACATTAAAGCCGGCCAGGAAGGCCGGCGAGAGTCCACGCGTCCATATTAGCATTAAATAAAACTAAAAAAACTATACTACGAGGTGGCGCGTTGCCCTAGGCGGCGGCGTCGTCCTCGGGGTCAGTGAAATCGATGAGCGTCGGCGCAGGGCCGGCCCAGGGGAACGTCGTGTTCCAGGCGGCGGCGATGTAGGCCGTGGGCAGCTGTTCCGACCTGCAAGGCGGTCTGGCGGGGGTGGTGGGGGGCTGTTCGGCGTGGGGGCTGTGCGGTCGCTTGTGCAGCCGCTGCCTGGCGCGCCTCCTCCTCGAGGTCACGCTCGAGCATCTCCTCATACTCGCCGCGAAGGCGCTCCTTGGCCAGCCGGCGCCCGCGCCATATCTCGAGGTACGCCTGCTCCTGCGCCGGGGTCGCCTCCAGCCAAACCAGGGGCGCGGACACCCACTCGCGCAACACTCCCGTCCAAGAGTAGCGCTCGATGGGCTCCGGCTCGGGCTCCGAGTCGGCCTTGACGCTGCATCGGGGAGGGGACGGCGGGGACACCCGCGGCACCACGCAATCGCTGGCCGCGGAGAGGGCAAGGGCCAGCTCCATGGCCGCCTCGTACCGAGCCTCCTCTTCCTCCACAGCCTCCACCCTGCGCCGCTCGTCCTCCTCGCTCTCGCGGTAGACCGCTGCAAGGGCCGCCTAGTAGGCGTCCTCCGCCGCCTGGTCCTCCTCGCGGACGACGAGCGGGGGCGGCGGCATGCTGCGGTCGACCTCGCGCACGCCGCGTCGCCTCGGCTCCTCGTGCTGGCGAACCACCTCTTCCGATTCGGCGAAGTCGGTGGCGTGGCGGCTTGGCGGCGCTCAGCGTCGGCGCGCCAGCGCCGCACCTCTGCGTGCGCCCCTAACCGATCAAGGCGCGCCGACATCGAGATCCTATCCGGATCCGAGATGCCGATCGTCGCGGCGATTTCCGCGTCGGAGTATGATAGAGGCTGGCGGTGCCGCCAATGCCACTCCGCCTGGTGCACTTGCACGTTCACGCGCACCCTCTGCCGGCGTGCCGACGGAGGCGGTAGGACCTCGGAGGGGAAAGGGACGGCGGGGGCCTTGCCCTTGGCCTTGCTGCTGCTGCTGCCGGCGTCGGAGAAGAGCCCCATTTTGGCTTGGCTAGGGTTGGCTAGGGTTTGCCGGCGACGGGGGAGCGAGCTTGCCTAGATGTGGACAGCGAGTTTGAATGAGGACGGCCCCGCCACACGGTCGGCTTAAAAAAGGGCGACCGCCGACGCTGACGCGTGGGCCCGTGGTCATAAATTAAGCTGACCGCGTGGGCAACGGGTAGTTGGACGGCTGTCAGGTGGGGACGCCGTGGACAGCGAGAAAGCGCGCGTAGCGTCCGTTCGGCTTCCGCGCCGACGCATTTGGGACACAAATTTGGGCCACAAATGCGTCGGCGCGAACGCGAAACGGACGTGATTTAGGTTTGGGTTGGTGCGTTGGGCCACCACTTTTGCCCGCGCTGATCCAAACGGACGCGGACGGACGAAATGGGTCGCTCCATTGGAGTTGCTCTTATAAACCATTGCAACAACACAAATATTTTCAAAACATAGCCCCAGTTTTAAAATCAATGCAACAACATGCATGTTTCAGAAAACCATAGCCCTCGTTTGCGGCCATGTTCCAAAACTAGGCTATGGTTTAGGCTGCTGTGGGTCGCCCAATCAAAGACGATCGTACGGTAGTGGAAACGGTCGACACCCCGAAGAGATCAACCAAGTGAAAACAAGCGTCTCCGTTTTCTTTTATCACATGTACATCTCCCCAATAATTTTACATGAACAAAGTTTTCACGCCCTTGTTGTAGAAACTATACTCCGCAATAACACGGCCTTTTTTCAAGAACAATAGCATGTATTTGTAAGGATCCGAATATTCAGCCAGCGTAAGATTTTTAGACATAGAAAATCAAATATTTTTCATGGTAAATTATTTTAGCCGAGGATAATAAGTTTAGTTGGTGAGCATGACAGATCCGACTTAGTTCATTTTTTTTCTAGAAAATTACTGTGCTCGCCAACTAAATCTGTCATCCTCACATCAGAATAAATTACCATGAAAAACATTTGATTTGTCATGCATACATTTTTTAACATCAGATCTTTAGCAGTTCCATTTGTAATCGTTGACAACCTCTTGCGTACTTAATGGTACTAACCGTTATATCACACACGAAATTAACGGCTTAAAATGTGGACGTGTCTTAAAATTTATCTACTCCTATATAATATGGACGTACTGTCCCTCCCCAACACACAGAACTACAAAAATGGCTACCTCCACCACCGCCGCCATCTCCTGTCTCCTCCTCCTCGCCACGCTCACCATCGCCGCTGCTGAAATAGGGCACCCGCAGGCTACGGCGGCAGCCGCAGGCGCCGTGGGCGGCCGGACGGAGATCAGGAACGTGGGCAAGAACAAGCTGGTGCAGTCCCTGGGCCGGTTCGCGGTGTCCGAGCACAACCGCCGCCTCAGCCACGGCGGCGGACCAGTCAACAACGGCGACCCCGTCAAGGTCCAGCTCGTGTTCACCGCCGTGGCGGCGGCGCAGAAGCAGGTCGCCTCCGGGGTGGTATACTACCTGAAGGTTATCGCCCGGGATCGCGCTGGCGGCGGCGGGGACAGGCCGTTCGACGCCGTGGTGGTCGTCAAGGCGTGGATCAAGTCTAAGGAGCTCGTGTCTCTCATGCCTTCTCCCAAGTAATCGACAGGCTGGCTATCACGTGTACGTATGTGCGCTCCGTGCTGGTTTTGTGCTGTTGTTGTTACTCGCTGCATTTTTCTCCGTCACCTGAGTATGTACTAGTCCAACTACAAAATAAAGAGCGTGGTTCATGCAAGAACTAGTATTTGTCATCCATACTTCTGCGAGGATTATCGACTGCGTACGCATGTGTGATGTTTTTCTAACGGAGAAATTTCTGGAAAGCGTGGGCGATCTAGTTCAATTTCTAGTTAATTGCCAGGGCGTCTTTTGGTTTCCCATGCATAAGGTGGCATCCTCGTGTGTTCACATGTGTTCTTTTTTCAGGTAATTGCTGGTGCGTAACAACGGGTACAAATATTCCAGTATTTTAACCCATGATTTACCAGTGTATATTAATATGAATGTATAAATAAATGTTTACTAAATCCGTGATTAACCTGTCTATATTTTAGAATTTGGTTTTGTAATCTGTTACACCCTCCGTTCCTAAATAATTGTCTTTCTAGAGATTTCAACAATTGACTACATACGGAGCAAAATGAGTGAATCTACGCTCTAAAACTTGTCTACATATATCCGTATGTTGTAGTCCATTTAAGATGGCTAGAAAGGTAATTATTTGGAACGGAGGAAGTATTTGCTTACCAAAGAAAAAACATGAGTTTATCCGGTAAGTCGGTGGAACAGTTAAGGCGAGTTATAAGGAACGATGCTTGGTAAAAGAATGGAAGGTTAGCCGAAGCACTCCACCTCGCAGGAAAAGGAATGCTATTTTTATTCTACGGGCCATGAGGCAGGCAAGTGGGTCGCTCAGCTGGGCGTGTCCGAAAAATATATTTGTGGTGTGAGATTTTTGCAACCGTGGATGGAACAGTGGTCTCCTTGATGCTAGGTCGCGCTACATACCACTAGGTCATAGACAGGTTCATGTTAACTGGTAGGGCGTGAACAAGTTGAGGTAGAAAAGAGCCGGGGTTTTCAATGGTTATCCATGTTTGTTTGTTTTTGTTCTTTTACCTGTTTTCTTCGTTTTTTTCTCTATTTGTTTTTTTAATTCTTTCTTTTCTCTTTGGTTTTCTTCGTTTCTTTTTCGGTTCTCATTGGTTTTTTTTTTCGTTCTTTTTCCTTCGGTTTTGTTTGTTTCATTCTTGTTTTTCATTGGTTTTCTCTGTTTTCTCTTGATTTTTACTGTTTTTTATACACATTGTTGGTATATATCTAATACATATTTTTAATACATGTTTAATATTTTTCAAACACAATATTAACATTTTTTAATATGTGGTCAATATTTATTCTAACCATATTTAAAAATATTCAAATGCTTGATTAGCATTTTACAAATACAAGATTAACATTTTTTGAATACATGATCAACATTTTTGCTATACATGTTTAACATTTCTCAAATAAAAGTTTAGCATTGTTTAATTTACATGGTCTCCATTTTTTCTAACGTTTTTCAAATGCTTGATTAGCATTTTTCAAATACAGTTTAACATTTTTTAATACATCATCAACATTTTTTCTATACACATTTAATATTTTCCAAATGCTTGATTAACATTTTTTAAATACAAGTTTAAATTTTTTTAATACACCATCCACATTTTTTATATACATTTAACATTTTTCAAATACTCGATTAACATTTTTGAAATACTTGTTTAACTTTTTTTCAAATATGCTTGGATTAACATTTTTTAAGTACATGCTCAAATTTTTGCACATGAGAAATATTTTCTCTATACACATTTAATATTTTTCAAATGCTTGGTTAACATTTTTATTGAAATGTTGAATGTTGTATGTAAAGTGTTATTAGTAGTATATTAATTTAAAATATTTTGAACTATAGGAGTAGGACGTTGCACGAATTTCTTTGGGTATTAAATCGCATTAAAAGTGCGGATTGTGGGTTGCCGGCATAGTTAGGGGAAGACGTTGCGGCGCAAATCTATGTAAAGGAAAAAGGGCACCGATGCGTACTTAAATGTCATAGATTTCCCTAAAAAAACATGTCATAGGTGTTGGGATTAATTCAGACTATAAATAATCATTGTAGGGATAGGCCCTTAAGCAAAGAAAATTGTAGATATCAAAGTTTTCTTAAATAACTTTTGTTCTCATGACCACATGGGTAATTAGAATCAAATGAGGTAAGGTTTTGTAGATGTTTACAATGTGAGGCAAAAAAGATAAAAACATCAAAGTTTGCATTTTTTTGCAAGGGCTAGATTTCTCGCAGGAGCACTGATATTGTGCCCATCTCTCTCTCTCTCTCTCTCTCCCTCTCCGAGAAACTTCCAATCTATTCATCTTCAATCATGGCAGTACAAAGAACAACAGAGGTAATAAATTACAACCATGTCCATGGACCACCTAACGACGACTACAAGCACTGGAGCGAACCGAAGGCGCGCCGCCATCATCGCCCCTCCCTCATTGGAGTCGGGCAAACCTTGTTGTAGTAGACAACCCAGAAGTCGTGCTGCTAAGTCCCCATAGGACCAGCGCACCGGAGTAGCAACCATCGCCGATGAAGAAAGTCGCAGATCAGAAGAACCAAACCTGTAAACACCTAAACAAAGACGAACGAAGAACGGATCCAAATAGATCCACCGACGACCAACACCGACCGAATCCCGCAAGATCCGACGGAGAAAAACCTCCTCACGCCATCCGACGATGCTACACGCACCATTGGAACGGGATAGAACGTGGGAGACATTATTCCTACTAAGGGACGTCGCCGCCGCCACACTGCCCCAACCAAGACGCCGACTCTAACAAGAACGAGAACAGGGTCCCTCCCGCCGGCGAGGGCCGAGATCCTTCGCACCTCCATGGCCTAGAGGCCATCAGAGATGGGACGGACCGCGACGCCGCTGACGGGAGGACAAGAGCTTTTTCTTGTGGAGGAGGAAAGAGATCTCTAAGAATACGTGTCTTCTCTCTCTCTCTCTCTCAGATTAAAAGATACATCCCGAATGAAAATCATTAGAGCATCTCCAACAACATCCCTATTTAACCGTTGATTGAATTTTACCGTCGAAACGTTGAAAAATGATATTAAACTGAAGTAAATTGAAGCGGCTAGTATTGAAACAGATGAGTGAGATGCTTTCCAACCAACCCCTTTTGCAGTCTTCCAATTGTCCCTGTCACCATAACTAACTGAATAAAATCACATCCTTTCTCAGACCACTTATAACTACAACAACCCCCCTTTTGAAGGGATCCCATGTAAGCCAATGAAGTTGCTATCATAACACTCGCAAAGAAAGAAGTTCCTATCATATGCTACCAGAATCCCAGTGTTTACGCTCAACTCCACGACTAACAAGAAATTTACTTTCAACTACTTCAAGAATGTTAACCCCATTTTTAGATACCAAAGTACAGTTACCCACCTACATATAATACTTTATAGAGAACTTATATGATTGCTTAGCCATAGCAAAGTACAAATCAAATTATTTCCTTAAGTAATTATAGATGCATCACGTCGCTCACGATAATCATAGTCCCATTGATCAAGCATCGTCACTCATCATAATCAGAGCCACATTGATCATACAGGGTCTATAACCGAAATATCTTGGTCGCCTTGGTGTGATTGCCTTGAGAAATAAGGGATTGCGTTGTGACTGCGTCAGGAGCAGCTCAAGCGTACAAATGATGCTAGACCTTCGCAGGGTTAAAACTTCTCAAGTGACCCTCAAGTCCAGTCCGCATTCAATAGGTTGGTGCACTGGCAGTTGGGTCCTGGTGACAAAGTGCTTTTCTGGAAAGATAGGTGGATTAAAGGAGCCCGTGTTGGGGAACTTGCTACCCTGGTCTTGCCGCAAGTGAAAACGCAAGTGGTCAACAAACGGCTGGCCAAAGACGGGCTGATGATGCATAATTGGACTTTGGACATTGGGGTGAGTACTCTACGAAAGGTCTAGTCTAGTTCATTAATCTCTAGGAGAGGCTGTTGGGTATGCATCATTCTCCTGGCCGCGAAGACATGGCAATTTGAAAATGGAGTGACATTGGACAATACTCTGCGACCTCTACTTATCACATGCTCTGTGAGGGCTCCATTTGTTTCCTCTGCACTATGGTGATATGGCGTTGTTGGGCGCCCCTATCCTGCAAAATGTTCCTTTGGCCGACTCTCCAATACCCCTCTGGACGTCTCATAGGAGATTGCAACACGACTTGCAAGACCAAACCTTCATTTGTTTCCTTTGTGATCAAGAAGAAGACACCGTGGATCATATCCTCCTTCAATGTGTGTTCCTCTCGGCCAGTCTGGAACCTATGTTTCGTAAGGGCAAATATCACTATTCAGATTCCTACGATGACAGATCGGCTTGAACCTTGGCGGGCAGCCAGTAGGAAGCTTTTTTTGAAGATCTATCGTAGATGTTTTGGCACTATGGTTGCTCTTGTCTGATGGGGCTTATGGAAACAATGGAACAGAAGAGTGTTCGGAAGGAGAGATATCTTTAATGAGTGGGAGATTGCGTCTCTTATTTTTCAAGAGCTCAAACTTTGGGCTATTACGGGGAAGAAATGAGTGCTACCATTCTGTTAGTAGTCGACTAGATCTCTAGGATTGGTGTGTTCTTTCTAGCTTGCCTTGGGTGTTGTGCTAGGCAGTGTGTAATCTCTTATAATTAATCTCCATCTTCTATAAAGATATGGATGGGCATGTTATTTACTTCTATGAAGAAGCAGCTAGAATTGCCAAACCTGATAGAAAAGATAAACATAGACCTGTTGTTGGCATGCCTATTATTTCAGTTAAAATAGGAGATCACTGTTATCATGGTTTATGTGACATGGGTGCTAGTGTGAGTGCTATTTCTTACATTTTATATGAAGAAATTATGAAAGACATAGCACCCACTGAGTTGGAAGACATAGATGTTACTATTAATCTTGCTAATAGAGACACCATATCATCGATTGGAATTATTAGAGATGTTGAAGTCTTGTGTGAAAAAAAATCAAATACCCTACTGATTTTCTTGTTCTTGGTTTCCCACAAGATGACTTTTGTCCTATTATCTTTGGTAGACCTTTCTTAAATATAGTTAATGCTTAGATAGATTGTAAGAAGCAAAATGTTGGTGTTAGCTTTGGTGATGAGTCTCTTGAGTTTAATTTTTCCAAGTTTAGTAGAAATCATCATGAAAAATAATTTCCTAGTAAGGATGAATTAATTGGTCTTGCTTCTATTGCGGTTCCACCTACTGATCCTTTAGAATAATATTTGCTAGACCATGAAAATGATTTACATATGCATGAAAGAAATGAAATATTCTTTGAACAACGTCCTCTGCTTAAACACAATTTGCCTACTGAAACTCTAGGAGGTCCTCCTCCACCTAAGGGTGATCCTGTGTTTGAATTAAAACAATTGCCAAACACTTTGAAATATGCTTATCTTGATGAAAACAAAATATATCCTGTTATTATTAGTGCTAACCTTTCAGAACATGAAGAAGAAAGATTATTGAAAGTTCTAAGGAAGCACCCGCTGCTATTGGATATACTCTTGATGATTTAAAGGGCATTAGTCCCACTTTATGTTAGCACAAAATTAATATGGAACCTGATGCTAAACCCGTTGTTGATCACCAACGTCGGTTGAATCCAAAAATGAAGGAAGTGGTAAGAACCAAAATATTGAAACTTCTGGAAGCAGGTATAATATATCCCATAGCTGATAGTAGATGGGTAAGTCCTGTTCATTGTGTCCCTAAGAAAGGAGGTATTACTGTTGTTCCTAATGATAAGAATGAACTTATTCCACAAAGAATTGTTACAGGCTATAGAATGGTAATTGATTACAGAAAATTAAATAAAGCAACTAGAAAAGACCATTACTTTGCCTTTTATTGATCAAATGCTTGAAAGATTATCTAAACACACACACTTTTGCTTCCTAGATGGATACTCTGGTTTTTCACAAATATCTGTTTCTCAACCTGATCAAGAAAAGACTACTTTTACTTGTCCCTTTGGAACTTATGCTTATAGACGTATGCCTTTTGGTTTATGTAATGCACCTGCTACCTTTCAAAGATGTATGACTGCTATCTTCTCTGACTTTTGTGAAAAGATTGTTGAGGTTTTCATGGATGACTTTTCTGTTTATGGGTAGTCTTTTGATGATTGTTTAAGCAATCTTGAGCGAGTTTTGCAGAGAGGTGAACAAACAAATCTTGTCTTGAATTGGGAGAAGTGCCACTTTATGGTTAATGAAGGCATTGTCTTGGGTCATAAAATTTCTGAAAGAGGTATTGAAGTGGACCAAGCTAAGGTTGATGCTATTGAGAAAATGCCATGTCCTAAGGACATCAAAGGTATTCGTAGTTTCTTAGGTCATGCTGGTTTCTATAGGAGATTTATCAAAGACTTTTCTAAAATTTCTAGGCCTCTTACTAATCTTTTGCAAAAGGATATTCCTTTTGTTTTTGATGATGATTGTCTTGAAGACTTTGAAACACTCAAGAAAGCCTTAATATTTGCACCTATCGTTCAACCACCTGATTGGAACTTGCCTTTTGAAATTATGTGTGATGCTAGTGATTATGCTGTTGGTGCTGTCCTAGGACAAAGAGTTGATAAGAAATTGAATGTTATTCATTATGCTAGTAAAACTCTATACATTGCTCAAATAAAATTATGCTACTATTGAAAAAGAATTCTTAGCAGTGGTGTTTGCCTGTGATAAATTTAGACCTTATATTGTTGATTCCAAAGTAACTGTTCACACAGACCATGCTACTATCAAATATCTTATGGAATAGAAATATGCTAAACCTAGATTTATTCGTTGGCTTCTCTTGTTACAAGAATTTGATTTACATATTATTGATAGAAAAGGAGCTGAGAACCACATAGCTGATAACTTGTCTAGGCTTAAAAATGTGCTTGATGACCCACTACCTATTGAAGATAGTTTTCCTGATGAGCAGTTAGCTGCAATAAATGTTGCTAATAGTTCACCTTGGCATGCCGACTATGCTAATTACATTATCGCTAAATATTTACCACCTAGCTTTACATATCGGCAAAAGAAAAAAAATTCTTCTATGATTTAAGACATTACTTTTGGGATGACCCACATCTTTACAAAGAAGGAGTAGATGCTATTATTAGACATTGTGTACCTGAGCATGAACAGGGACAAATCCTACGGAAATGTCACTCTGAGGCTTATGGAGGGCATCATGCTGGAGATAGAACTGCTCACAAGGTATTGAAATCTGGATTTTATTGGCCTACTCTCTTCAAGGATGCCCGTATGTTTGTCTCATCTTGTGATGAATGTCAAAGAATAGGTCGGTAAGCGTCAAGAAATGCCTATGAATTATTCACTTGCTATTGAACCATTTGATGTTTGGGGATTTGATTACATGGGACATTTTCCTTCCTCTAATGGGTATACACATATTTTGGTTGCTGTTGATTATGTTACTAAATGGGTAGAAGCTATTCCAACTAGTAGTGCTGATCACAACACCTCTATTAAAACACTTAAGGAAGTTATTTTCCCAAGGTTTGGAGTCCCTAGATATTTGATGACTGATGGTGGTTCACACTTTATTCATGGTGCTTTCCGCAAAATGCTTGCTAAGTATGATGTTAACCATAGAATTGCATCACCCTATCATCCTCAGTCTAGTGGTCAAGTTGAAATTAGCAATAAAAAAATAAAATTAATTTTGCAAAAGACTTTTAATAGGTCCAGAAAGAATTGGTCTAAAAAATTAGATGACGCACTTTGGGCTTATAGAACATCATATAAGAATCCTATGGGTATGTCTCCTTATAAAATGGTTTATGGAAAGGCTTGTCATTTGCCTCTTGAGTTAGAACATAAAGCATATTGGGCAGTTAAAGAACTCAACTATGATTTCAAACTTGCTGGTGAAAAGAGGTTATTTGATATAAGTTCATTAGATGAATGGAGAACCCAAGCTTATGAAAATGCAAAGTTATTCAAAGAAAAAGTTAAAATATGGCATGACAAAAGAATTCAAAAGCATGAGTTTAAGGCCGGAAAATATCTTCTTTTGTACAACTCTCGTTTTAGATTTTTTGCAGGAAAGCTCCTCTCAAAATGGGAAGGCCCATATGTCATCAAGGAGGTTTACCGGTCTGGAGCCATCAAAATAAATAACTCCGAAGGTACTAACCCAAAGGTTGTCAATGGACAATGAATAAAGCATTATATCTCAGGTACGCCTATTAATGTTGAAAGTAATATTATCCAAACTCTGACACCGGAAGAACACATAAAAGAGTCCTTCCGGAACACTCCAGAATCGTGAAAATAAAGAGGTACGTGATACGGTAAGTAAACGGACTCCGAAAAACCCGCAAAAAAAAATTCTGTCAGTTTTGGAATATTTTAGAATTTTTGGAATAAAGAAACTCCCAGGAAGCGTCCCCTAGTGGGGACACTAGGGCGCGCCAGGCACCCAGGTGGGTTGTGCCCACCTGGGACACCTTCTGTACTCTGTTTTTCTACCATGTACTTGTCCCCCAAGATAAAAAATCTATATATACTTCCCGAACCTGTTAACCACCGTATCGCGAAGAAATCCTATGTTCTCTTTTCTTGTTGTTTCTTGTCAGATTTATCAAGCTAGGCATCATGTCTTCTTGCTCCTCCAACAACATGGAAGAAGATGCTTGGCTGATGAAGATCGAGACGAAGCAGGAGGAGCCCACGGACGCCATCAAGGGAGACAAGGGCAAGAAAACTGCCTTAGATCCACCCCGGCGGTAGCACGGGAGCTGCTGGCCGAGGAGGAGGAAGAAGATATCCTCAAACCCTACCTTCCTCATCTTACTCCTGCTGAGATCGAGGCTTTTCACGTCATTGAAATAGTTCGTATACAAAATAAGTATCTTACTCGCAAAAATATTCTGCATCAAGAGAATATCATCTATCTCCGGAGCGTCATCCGTCGGCTGGAGAACCTCTTGATCCTTAAGGATAGGATCGCTTCATCACCGCCATCATCTTCTTCACCACCCAAAGAGAATTGAGTATCGGGTATGGGCACTCCCCTTGGCTTCTGCCAAGCTTGGGGGAGGTGCCCCGGTATCGTATCATCCCACTAACTTTTTGCTTTTACTTATCTTAGTTCAATCTTTTGCTTTTAGTTGAATAAAGTTTAGTTCGATCCTTTCTTCTTTGAGAGTTTGCTTAGTGATCTATCCTTGTAATCGTGTGCAAGTTATATAATAAAGTTAGTTTGAGTTTTTGCTTTCTTTACTCTCATGTTGCAAATAAAGAAAGAAAAAGAGAAAGGAAATAGATATAAGAAAGGAAATAAATCAATAATATTATATACTAATCCTATGGTAGGTGATAGCACCACATAAGGAAAAGTATAAGTAGAAAATTTTATTAGAGATTGACAAACATAGCATTAGTCAATGATGCAACTCATGAAAGAATTAATAAGGGAAGAGAAGATTCACATATAGATATACTATCCTAGAAATCTTTTGTGATTGTGAGCCCTCATCAAAATATTATATGCCAAAATTATTGACGTTGGACAAGGAAGACAACTTAAATGGTTTATGTTTGTTTATATTCACATAGTCATAGATCCTTCAACATGTGATGTTTGCCCCCTATCTTTGCTAGCCAAAAATTCCGCACTAAGTAGAGATACTACTTGTGCAACCAAAAACCCTTAAATCCAAATCTTTTTGAAGTGTCCACCATACCTACCTATGGATTGAGCAAGATCCCTCGAGTAAGTTGTCATCGGTGCAAAAAGGCAATAAAAATTGCTTCTAAATATGTGAGATCATTTAGCGTAAGAGAAAATTGAGCATTGTAAGAACTTGGATGACAAAGAATAAAAGAGACAGACTGCATAATAAAGGTTGTCATCTTAAGGGGCAATACAACGTGAAGTTCTCTTACACTAAGGGATTGAGCATGCAAACAAATAAGCGCATGGCAACCTCTGCTTCCCTCTGCAAAGGGCCTATCTTTTCCTTTTATGTATTTACTTTTATGCAAAGCGTCAAAAGTTTTCCTTCTATTCCTTTATATTTTCTCTTTTGGCAAGCATCATGTGGTGAGGAAAGATCTAGTCACATATGCCCAATTGAATATAGATAGCATGAGTTATTATTATTGACATCACCCTTGTGGTGAGTATGTTGGGAGGCGAAACTATAAGCCCCTATCTTTCTATGTGTCCGGTTGAAATGTTTTGCTCATGGGTACGAGGTGAGTGTTAGCAATCATAGAAGACTATAAGATGGTTGAGTATGTGGACTTGCCTAAAGGCTCCGATACATGATGATACATCTCCGTCGTATCTATAATTTTTGATTGTTCCATGCCAATATTATTCAACTTTCATATACTTTTGGCAACTTTTTATATTATTTTTGGGACTAACATATTGATCCAGTGCCCAGTGCTAGTTCCTGTTTGTTGCATGTTTTATGTTTCGAAGAAACCCAATATCAAACGGAGTCCAAACGGGGTAAAAACGGACGGAGAATTATTTTGGAATATTTATGATTTTTGGGAAGTAAAATCAACGCGAGACGGTGCCCGAGGGGGCCACGAGGCAGGGGGGTGATACATCCATTTTGCATCATGCTTTTATATTGATATTTATTGCATTATGGGCTGTTATTACATGTTATGTCACAATACTTATGCCTATTCTCTCTTATTTTACAAGGTTTACATAAGGAGGGAGAATGCTGACACCGAATTCGGATCGAAAAGGAGCAAATATTAGAGACCTATTCCGCACAACCCGTAAGTCCCAAACTCCACGAAAGTCATTTTTGGAAATAATAAAAAATATTGAGCGGAAGAAGTTCACCAGAGGGGGCCCCACCTGACCACGAGGGTGGGGGCGCGCCCTACCCCCTGGGCGCGCCCCCTGCCTCGTGGGCCCTTTTGGCTCTCCGATGGCCATCTTCTGCTATATGAGGTCTTTCATCGAAGAAAAAATCATAGCAACCTTTCGGGACGAGACTCCGCCGCCACGAGGCGGAACCTTGGCGGAACCAATCTAGGGCTCCGACAGAGCTGTTCTGCCGGGGACAATTCCCTCCGGGAGGGGGAAATCATCGCCATCGTCATCACCAACGCTCCTCTCATCGGGAGAGGGCAATCTCCATCAACATCTTCACCAGCACCATCTCCTCTCAAAACCCTAGTTCATCTCTTGTATCCAATTCTTGTCTCCAAGTCCGGGATTGGTACTAGTAGTTTGCTAGTAGTGTTGATTATTCCTTGTAGTTGATGCTAGTTGGTTTACTTGGTGGAAGATCATATGTTCAGATCCATTATGCATATTAATACCCCCCTGATTATGAACATGAATATGCTTTGTGAGTAGTTACGTTTGTTCCTGAGGACATGGGAGAAGTCTTGCTATTAGTAGTCATGTGAATTTGGTATTCATTCGATATTTTGATGAGATGTATGTTGTCTAGCCTCTAGTTGTGTTATGTGAATGTCGACTACATAACACTTCACCATTATTTGGGCCTAGAGGAAGGCATTGGGAAGTAATAAGTAGATGATGGGTTGCTACAGTGACAGAAGCTTAAACCCTAGTTTATGCGTTGCTTCGTAAGGGGTCGATTTGGATCCATATGTTTCATGCTATGGTTAGGTTTACCTTAATACTTTTGTTGTAGTTGCGGATGCTTGCAATAGAGGTTAATCATAAGTGGGATGCTTGTCCAAGTAAGGGTAGCACCCAAGCACCGGTCCACCCACATATCAAATTATCAAAGTACTGAACGCGAATCATATGAACGTGATGAAAACTAGCTTGACGATATTCCCATGTGTCCTCGGGAGAGCTTTTCATTATATAAGAATTTGTCTAGGCTTGTCCTTTGCTACAAAAAGGATTGGGCCACCTTGCTGCACTTTATTTACTTTTGTTACTAGTTGCTCGTTACAAATTATCTTATCACAAAACTATCTGTTACCACTTATTTCAGTACTTGCAGAGAATACCTTGCTGAAAACCGCTTATCATTTCCTTCTGCTCCTCGATTAGTTCGACACTCTTACTTATCGAAAGGACTACGATAGATCCCCTATACTTGTGGGTCATCAAGACTCTTTTCTGGCGCCGTTTCGGGGAGTGAAGCGCCTTTGGTAGGTGGAATTTGGTAAGGAAAAATTTATATAGTGTGCTGAAATTTACTGTCACTTGTTACTATGGAAAGTAATCCTCTGAGGGGCTTGTTCGGGGTATCTTTACCCCGACCAGTAGAGCAAAGAGTTGCTCCTCAACCTACTGAACCTACTCAAAATGAAAATTTTCCTTTTGAAGTTCCTTCGGGTATCTTAGAAAAACTGCTAGCTAATACTTTTACAGGAGATGGAACAAAGCATCCTGATGAGCACCTAATATATGTGGATGAAGTTTGTGGATTATTTAAGCTTGCAGGTATACCCGATGATGTTGTTAAGAAGAAGGTCTTCCCTTTATCTTTGAAGGGAGATGCATCAACATGGTATAGGCTATGTGATGACACGGGATCATGGAACTATAAGCAAATGAAATTGGAATTTCATCAGAAGTATTATCCTATGCATCTTGTTCATCGTGATCGCAATTATATATATAATTTTTGGCCTCGTGAAGGAGAAAGCATCGCTCAAGCTTGGGGGAGGCTTAAATCAATGTTATATTCATGCCCCAATCATGAGCTCTCAAGAGAAATAATTCTTCAAAATTTTTATGCTCGGCTTTCTGAAAATAATTGCATCATGCTCGATACTTCTTGTGCTGGCTCTTTTATGATGAAGACTATTGAATTCAAATGGAATTTACTGGATAGAATTAAACGCAACTCTGAAGATTGGGATCTCGACGAAGGTAAGGAGTCAGGTATGATACCTAAATTTGATTGTGTTAAATCTTTTATGGATACCGATGTTTTCCATAAATTTAGCACTAAATATGGACTTGACTATGAGATAGTAGCTTCTTTCTGTGAATCTTTTGCTACTTATGTTGATCTCCCCAAGGAGAAGTGGTTTAAATATCATCCTCCCAAAGAAGTAAAAGTAGCTGCACCTACTAAAGTTGAAGAAAAGATTGTCACTTATAATGATCCTGTTGTTCCTACTTCTTATGTTGAGAAACCACCTTTTCCTGTTAGAATAAAGGATCATGCTAAAGCTTCAACTGTGGTTCGTAACAGTAATATTATAACTTATACACCTCCTGAGCAAGTTAAAGTTGAACCTAATATTGCTATTGTTAAAGATCTCTTGGCTGATAATATTGATGGGCATGTTATTCAGTTCTGCGGTGAAACCGCTAGAATTCCCAAACCTTGCGCTAAAGATAAACATAGACCTGTGGTAGGCGTGCATGTTATTTCTGTTAAAATAGGAGATCATTCTTATCATGGCTTATGTGATATGGGTGCTAGTGTTAGTGAAATACCTTATGACTTATACAAAGAAATTATGCATGATATTGCACTTTTCTTTGAGATAGAAGATATTGATGTCACAATTAAGCTTGCCGATAGAAATACTATTGCACCAATGGGAATTGTTAGAGATGTTGAAGTCTTGTGTGGGAAAACTAAATATCCTGCTGATTTTCTTGTTCTTGGTTCCCCACAAGATAGCTTTTGTCCCATAATACTTGGTAGACCCTTCTTGAACACTGTCAATGCTAGAATAGACTGCGAAAAGAATGTTGTTACTATTGGCTTCGGTGATATGTCTCATGAGTTTAATTTCTTTAAATTTAGTAGACAACACCGTGAAGAAGAATTGCCTAGTAAGGATGAAATTATTGGTCTTGCTTCTATTGCCGTACCTCCTAGTGATCCTTTAGAACAATATTTGCTAGACCATGAAAATGATATGTTTATGAATGAAAGAAGGGAAATAGATGAAGTATTCTTTAAACAGGAACCCATTCTGAAACACAATTTTTCTGTTGAAATCTTAGGGGATCCCCCTCCACCCAAGGGCGATCCCGTGTTTGAGCTTAAACCGTTGCCTGATAATCTTAAATATGCTTATCTTGATGAAAATAAGATATATCCTGTTATTATTAGTGCTAACCTTTCAGAGCATGAAGAAGAAAGTTATTGGAAACTCTGAAGAAGCACCATGCTGCTATTGGATATACTCTTGATGATCTTAAGGGAATTAGTCCCACTCTATGTCAACATAAAATAAATTTGGAAGAAGATGCCAAACCGGTTCGTGATCATCAACGACGGCTGAATCCTAAGATGAAAGAAGTGGTAAGAAAAGAAATACCAAAGCTTATGGAGGCAGGTATAATTTATCCCGTTGCTGATAGTCAGTGGGTAAGTCCTGTTCATTGTGTCCCTGAGAAGGGAGGTGTTACTGTTGTTCCTAATGATAAAGATGAATTGATTCTGCAAATAATTATTACAGGTTATAGGATGGTAATTGATTTCCGCAAATTAAATAAGGCTACTAAGAAAGATCATTACCCCTTACCTTTTATCGATCAAATGCTAGAAAGATTATGCAAACATACACATTATTGCTTTCTAGATGGTTACTCTGGATTCTCTCAAATACCTGTGTCGGCAAAGATCAATCAAAGATTACTTTCACTTGCCCTTTTGGTACTTTTGCTTATAGACGTATGCCTTTTGGTTTATGTAATGCACCTGCTACCTTTCAAAGATGCATGATGGCTATATTCTCTGACTTTTGTGAAAAGATTTATGAGATTTTCATGGACGATTTTTCCGTCTATGGATCTTCTTTGAGGGAGTCCTGGATTAGGGGGTGTCCGGATGGCCGGACTATGACCTTTGGCCGGACTCCTGGACTATGAAGATACAAGATTGAAGACTTCGTCCCGTGTCCGGATGGGACTTTCCTTGGGGTGGAAGGCAAGCTTGGCGATACGGATATGTAGATCTCCTCCCATTGTAATGGACTACTGTGTAACCCTAGCCCTCTCCGGTGTCTATATAAACCGGAGGGTTTTAGTCCGTGGGACGAACAACAATCATACCATAGGCTAGCTTCCGAGGTTTAGCCTCTACTGATCTCGTGGTAGATCTACTCTTGTACTACCCATATCATCAATATTAATCAAGCAGGAGTAGGGTTTTACCTCCATCGAGAGGGCCCGAACCTAGGTAAAAACATCGTGTCCCTTGTCTCTTGTTACCATCCGCCTAGACGCACGATTCGGGACCCCTACCGAGATCCGCCGGTTTTGACACCGACATTGGTGCTTCCATTGAGAGTTCCTCCGCGTTGCCGCCAATGTGAAGGATGCCTCATCCCGTCTTTAAAGACGGCACTTTGTTACTAAAAGGAGCTTTGGCTATCGGCCAAACTCTCCGGCTAAGCGGTTTCCTTATGACCGCTGTTAAGCCGCTACCGACGATGACTTCTCGGGTCATCGAAAGCAATCTTCACGTCAACTCGGAACTCGTCGAGCGCTTAGATCTCGACGGAGCCCTCTTCCTTAAACGAGCTCTTGGATCGCGCCATGCCACGGGAGTCGCTACAGACTACGATCAGATTGGGCCTAAACTCGATCTGAGAGAGATTAACTCTCCCCAGGTCACCCATCACGTTTCTGTGGTGGAGGAACAATGCGGCGGACCTTCATCTATCTTAAGGACTAGCTATGTCCGGATTCCCGATCCCTCCAAGCCGGATACCCGCGGATGGGAGGACGACACTCAAGACCTGAACTTAGAGTCAGGCAACGGGCTAGATCCATTGGACAACATCCAAGAATCCAAGCTTCCGAGTTCGGAAATTCCTTGGCCCTTGAGCCTCAGATTGGGTGAGGTTTCGGATCTAATTCCACCCACCCACCCGAACATAGGCGATCTATCCAAAATTAGGCAAGAGCCCGATGAAACAGTACATCATTACTGGGCCAGATTCCTCCTGGTTATGAATAGGATAAAGGACTGCCGCGAAGAAGACGCAAATTCATTCTTCTGCAATAATTGCATGGACAAGGGAATCCTCAACGCCATAGGTCGCCGTGAAATCACACGCTTTGCTGACTTGGCGTCCATAGTACGAAAGTACTGTGCGATGGAAAGCGCCTGGAAAACCGAAATAAGATTTTGGGACAATCCGGCCCCGAATACGAACCCAGTCCGAAATAAAAGGGTTCATTATCACCAATCACCCGGGTTAAACACCAAAAAATGAAAAACCCCTACGGGGCATGGAACCGTACTGGAGGGATGGCTCAACGGACCCTGTAAAATTCATAGTACAGAGGGCGCCACACTAACTCATAGCCTTAGAGCATGTTGGATACTCCGGCAGGTGGCCAAAAGTGGCGAAGAGCTTCTAACCCCAGCATCCACAGAGCACCAGCCCAGGGATACCAGTACAGTATTAACAGTCTTTGAGACTTTCGCATCAAACAATATGCGAAAACGAACACTCCGCAGCCTTGCCGAAGTCTACCAAGTAACAACAATAAATCCATGGAGTGACACGGCTATTACCTTTAATGCCAGTGATGAACCTAAATTCCGAACAGCCCGAGCACCAGTAGCATTGGTCCTTAGTCCAATAGTGGACGGCTTTCGCCTTACCAAGGTACTCATGGACGGTGGCAGCTTATTGAACCTCATTTATGAGGAAACCCTTTGAAAAATGGAAATAGACTGGAGCCGCATTGAGCGAAGCAGCACAACCTTTAGAGGAATAATACCCGATCGGAAGCGTCTTTGCACAGGAAAAATCACACCGGATGTGCTGTTCGGCATGCCGGATAATTACAGGTCCGAGCAGGTCACGTTCCAAGTGGCCTCGTTCAGCAGCGGATACCACGCTCTATTAGGGTGGGAGGCATTCACAATTTTCCAAGCTATACCCCATTACGGGTACATGAAGCTCAAAATGCCCGGGCCCAACGGAATCATCACTCTTGCTAGTGACCCGGACATAGCACTCCGCGCCGAAAACAAGACAGCCGCACTAGCCCTTGAGGCACTATCCAAAGCCCTAGCGGCCGAGGAACTGATGGCCAAGCTGCATGGTGAACAGGGACGATGTGATACTCGATAAAAGATCCAAGTTCACCTCCTTTAAACCAATGGACGAAATAGTCAAATTCCAAGTCCACCCAACGGACCCTACAAAAATGGCCTCCATCGGGCACAATTAAACCCTGATGTAGACGCCGCACTACGAGAATTCCTCTGTGAGAATTGGGACATTTTTGCTGGCACCCTTCGGACATGCCAGAATCCCGCCGGGCCGGCGAGCACAGCCTAAACATCCTAAAAGAATTCAAGCCAGTCAAACAGGCTCTTCGGCGTTTCTCCGAACCTAAGAGATAAGCCATGGGAGAGGAGCTAGCCAAACTATTGGAGGCCGGATTCATCAGAGATATAAAACATCCGGACGGGCTAGCAAACCTGGTGATGGTACCAAAGAAGGACAAATCCTGGCGCCTATGCGTCGATTTCAAGGACCTCAAACAAATACAAAAATTGACTGGATGCGTGGCGGCTCTAAGCCGCTTTATCTCCCGTTTGGGAGAAAAGGCGTTACCCCTTTATCGCCTCCTCCGGCGCACCGAACACTTGATGGGCCGGATGCCGCCATGGCCGGACTCGAAGAAATAAAAGCCATATTGGCAACAAACCTGGTCTGGCTGCGCCCAACATGGGCGAACCAATGCTATTATTCATCGCCGCACCTCATCAAGTTGTAAGCGCGGTGCTCGTTGTCGAACGAGAAGCGGATAGACACAAGTTCCCCTTCAAAACCAGTTTACTACGTGTCCACCGTCCTCACTCCATGCAAGTCACGGTATCCGCATTATCAAAAGATAGCGTCTGGCGGTGTTTATGGCATCCGGAAGCTGCGACACTACTTTCAAGAGTGTTCGATAACAGTAGCCTCCGAAGTACCTCTTAACGACATTATAAACAACCGCGATGCGACGGGCCGGATTGCCAAGTGGGCCATTGAGCTCCTCCCATTCAACATAACCTATAAACCACGGCGAGCCATTAAGTCGCAAGTTTTGGCCGACTTCGTCGCCGAATGGACTGAAGCCGAACTCCCTAAAGAGTATGACACATATTCCAACTGGATCATGCACTTCGACGGCTCCAAAATGTTGGCTGGATGCGAAATTTGGCGTCGTTACGGCGTCCCCAACAGGAGATACTGATTCAATACATACTCCGAGATAATGTATACGGACTCCAACAACGCAGCCGAATACGAGGCCCTTCTACATGGTCGCCGGATGGCAGTATCCATGGGCATTCAATGCCTAGAGGTGCGCAGGGATTCGAATCTCGCGATATCCCAAATAAATGGAGACTTTGATGCCAAGGATCCGAAAATGGTAGCCTATCGCAACACTGTCCTAAAAATGTCAGCTCGGTTCGAAGGGCTCGAATTTCACCATATAGCTCGGGAAAACAATCAGGCAACAGACGTCTTGGCACGCATTGGCACAAAGCGCGATGCCATCCCCCCAATGTCTTCTTAGAGAGGTTGTTCAAGCCATCCATATTATGGTAAGGTGAGTCCGGAATTAACAGCCCGGACCCAACCGCGCTGCCCGACATTGAAAATTCTGACACAATCGGAGGCTCTGCCAACGAAGTAACATCTTCAGCCCACGTAATAATGGCAGTCATTGCCCTGTGGACGGAACCATTCCTAGCTTACCTAACCAGGCAGGAACTTCCCGAGGACCAAAACGAGGCACGCTGCATAGTGCGGCGATCTAAAGCCTATAAAGTCCATGAGGGAGAGCTTTATAAGAAAAGCACCATCGGAGTCCTTCAAAGGTGTATCTCCAAAGAGGAAGGGCGGAATATTCTGGCTGAAATTCATGCCGGACTCGGCGGGCACCACACCGCAGCCCGGGCCCTCGTAAGCAAGGCCTTCCGTATAGGATTTTATTGGCCGACGGCCCGAGCAGATGCTCAGGACTTAGTCCAACAATGCGTCGGTTGCCAGCTCTTTGCTAATCAAAGCCACATGCCACCCACTGCCCTCCAAACTATACCCATCACCTGGCCCTTTGCGGTCTGGGGGCTTGACATGGTTGGACCCCTTAAAGGAGGAACCCACAAGCAAAAATACCTACGGTCATGGTGGATAAATTCACCAAATGGATAGAGGCCAAGCCTGTTAAGGCGGCCGAATCTGGACCGATGATAGACTTCATATCGGGTGCGTACACCGTTCTGGCGTCCCCACAAAGATCATCATCGATAACGCACGAACTTCACGGTCGACAAGGTCAAACTCTGGTGCAAAAACATGGGCATCAAGCTCGACTATGCTTGATCTATCACCCTCAAACTAACGGTCAAGTCGAGCGAGCAAATGGTCTAATCATGAACGGCATCAAACCCAGTTAGTGCGGTCCCTTAAGGAATCTAACACACCTTTGGGTAGAGGAGCTCGAATCCGTACTGGGGATGCGGACCACGCCGAATCGCACCACGGATTCACACCATTCTTTATGGTATACGGCGTAGAGGCGGTTACGCCTGCGACATAATTCATGACTCACCTCGCGTGCGCATGTAACGAAGAAAGAGAAGCCGAGCTCGATCGGCAGGACAGTTTGACGCCTTGGAGGAGGAGCGTGGCGTGGCAAAAGCCCGTTCCGCATTCTATCAACAGCAGGCTCGGCGATATCAAAGCGTAGAGAATGCAGGCCAAAACTTACAACATTGGCGAGTTAGTTCTACGCCTGCCGGACAAGAAAAAGGACAAACTCAAGCCCAAATGGGAAGGTCCCTTTATTATCGACCAAGTCCTGACCGGTGGAGCGTACCGTATACGAGATGCATCGGATAACCGGCTCGAGCCGAACCCATGGAACGTAGCCTGTCTCCGAAGATTCTATGCCTAACGCCGGATTCTGAGTTCGTCTCCTTCCTCTGTCTATTTTTTACACATTAGCTGTCTTATATTTCTCTCCTTCTCCCTCTTTTTCCCTTACAGCCTTTAAAGGCTCGTCCGCGCATTGTTCGCACACACTTGACGCGCTATCCACGCTCATTATACCTGGGGGCTTCTTTAACAGAAGCTTATTTGTACGGGCTTCATGCCTAACACATGTGTCATGCTTCCGCATGTACCTTTTATTCACCATTATATGCATCGATATGACTTAAGTTTTGGCCAAGCTGGGTTGCACGGCTCTGTGCTTACCCCTCGTCCCCGATTGTTCGGCTAGGTGGTAAAGGGAGCACCTCTGCGATTGTTACTACCGGTCACCGGATGTGTACCTCGATAGGTGAAGCCGAAAGCTAAGCGTTCTTAAGGGAATATTCGGTCGGTGAACTAAAGATGATTTTTCACTTATTTATTTATCTGCCCCAGATGCTTTTACGCTTTTAGCAGTCCGGACATGCACTTTAGGGCATGCCTCCCGAGAAAGGAACCCTAACGGAACTATTCTCCCCGGAAGATGTTTCTTACTAACCATGTAATATAACATAACTAGTTGGGCACTTATGCATTCAAGCGCTAATGACCCCTACGCTTTGGTCTCCATGCATGTCCCGGTTCTTACATAACCGTGAGGGTATTCGGACACACTCCGGACTATAGGGTCCCGAGGTTGAAGCGAAAAGGTCCGCCATGACAAACGATCTACAATCCGGCTAGAAGGCATTTTGACATGTCATCTTAAATTACATAGTCAATTTGACTGGGTGTATTCCTCCTCAATACCATCTAATAGGCTGTCTAGTTTACAGTCCTGTTGGGAATACTTTGCGGCCAATTCTACTTGGCTGTACACTAAGCTCACAGGGATCTCCTTCCCATCGGGCCCCACAGGTCCGACCTCGGCCATGTGGTTTGGGTCAACAACCGTGTGCAGCGTCTTCACCATGGCCCGAGCCTCCCTGGCGCCTTGACGGCAGGCCGATATCTTCCATAATCATAAGCGCCGCCGCGCTCCCTTAAGCCTCTCTACAAGCTCTCCAAGGCCTTTGGGCAGGGAGACAGATGGCCACAAGGCTTGGGCGACGCCTTTCATCACCTGCCGAACTTCGTTAAATGCAGTTGTAAGACTTCGGGAAGAAGGTCACCCATAGAACCGGGCATTTCCTCTGCAGGACGACCTGTGAGCATACCTACAGACATAACTCTGTTAGTCGACTTCCTCGCCGAACTCTTTTTCAAAGTTCGTTCAAGCACTTACTAAAAATGCCGCGTCGAAACCGTCGATTCTCCTTCACGGAGTCCGACAGCTGGGCACGAACACCCTTTAGTTCCTCGCCCAGCTGGGTGTTGGCATCTTGGAGATTATTCTTCTCCTGCCTCACCCTAGTAAGCATGCTCTCGCCGGCCTTTAACCAGCACAAGAGTTGTTGCTTGTCCGGATCCACTCCGGCGCCATCTGCAATGATATTGTTAGATTTACACACACGCTGCACTTCACAAACATACTTATCTTTCGAAGCGTATATTACCAGAGGGGGTCTTCTTGGCCTCCCCTGCAGCGGCTAGTGCGGCCTCAAGTTGGGCTTTGCACTCTTCCAGCTCCCGGGATAGTTGGGTATTCTTTTTTGTAAGATCCTGCATAACAAATGATTCTTAAATCAGTTATTATAACTGTTTCAAGTCTCGGGGGCTACTGGCATATATAACCATCAAAATTTTCTCACCAGATGTCTTTCACATACCGCCTGCTCGTGGCTCTGGCTAGACCATTTTGAGCGGCACGGAGGTGCGCATCTCCCGAAATTGAAGGCATTCAATGCCTCTTGGGAGAAACATGCGTCACGAAGAACTGTCCGGCGACGCCTGTGATTCATGGCACTCTCTACCTCGGAATTGGTGGCAGACAGTCTGTTGGCATCCTCTGTCGGAGGAGCGTCCGATGCACGCTTCGTGTTCGCCTCCGCTTCTGGAGCCTGGCTGGTGGAGGCTCGATTGGTAACCTCTCCGGATATAGTCCGGCGAGTGCTCTTTTTCCTGAAGAGAGCACAAGCGTTAGTATGCCTTCCGGGAATAAAACCTGGGAATAAATGGCACGCCATACCGTTCTTGGCGTCTCAATCCGGACCGCACTTCTTTTCAGCCTGTTGGGCCTTGCTGCCTTGTTGGCTAGCTACCGCAGGCTCGGCCTTCCGCCTCAAGGGCTCCCCCTGCAAAACACCATTGGTATACGGTGATCAAAAATAAGCACGGATGGATCATTTTCAAAGTATTGGGACTTTGGTCTCTGTTACCTGCGAGGCCGGAAATATTCTGGGGTAATCGACCGTAATGTCGACCAAGGCATTGTCGATGCTCAGTTGATAAAATACCCCATCAATCAGCTCCACGGATATGTCCGGATCCTCTTGGGAGGCCGGATCGAGGGACCGTTCCGGATCCTCGGGTTGTGGAGGAGGGCTGTTTATATCCTTCACGGCCCGGCGCAATTCCTGCGTCAAAATCACAAGATAAGGTACTTAACTATGGGAATATGGAGCGGATGGGCAAAAGAAGTGTCCGCTTACCCATCTTGGAGGATTGTACATAGAAAATTCGTCACTGTGGATTGGCGCGAGGAACTCCTCCTCTTCTCCCGTGTACAATGCGGACAAGGCCTTCGTCGAAGCAAAGAATCGATCCGGCCCCTTACGGCCGCGGTGGTGGCATCATCCTCCCGTTGAAATCCCACATGGGGTGGCCTCTATCTTGAAGCGGCTGCAACCCCCGCATAATGCATGTGGCCATGACCCCGATCATGGTCAGTCCGGAATGAGCTAACAACCTTATCCGGCTCATCAGGTAAAGGACGTCCTTGTCATTTTCCCTTTGAGGGCTCCGTGGACGCCAGCTTAGGCGCTTATTCAAGGGAGCATTATTGAACTTGGGAAGGCCGATCCGAACAGGGTCCGGCAGGGGGACATCTTCTATATAAAACCATTCTGAAGGCCAGTCTTCGGACGCCTTCCTGGGGGTTCCGGATAGATATCCGGTCCCGGCGATGCACCATAGTTCGGCTCCGCCCACTTGATATATCGACCCCTCCTGAGAACGGGGCACAAGGCAGAACATCTTCTTCCACAGCGCGAAATGAGCCTCGACGCCCAAGAACAACTCGCAAAGGGCTCTGAAGCCCGCAATATGCAAAATGGAGGCGCGTAAGGTTGTGCAACCGGAGGTCAGAGAACTCCGGGGAGCCCCCGAGAAAGCGGATGAATTGGGAATCCGAGCCCCTTATCAAATAAGGGACAAGGCATACCCGCTCTCCTTTGGAGGATTAGGGGCGCTCTTCGCCTGCTTTCCGCCATTATAGGTGGCGACTCCGGCTCGAACCGGGACCATGAAGGCTGGGGGAAGGAATCCCTTGGTTTGGAGCGTCACTAGCTCGCTGTGCGGGACAGAACATCTCTCCCAACCTCCAGGCTGAGGACTGGGAGGGCGAGAGGAGGAGCTGCGTCGACTGGCCATGATGGAATGGATCTCTGTCGGATGCGCAAAGGGAAGATGGTGTGATTCGGATCTAAATTCTCGTCTCTTTTATAGGGCAGCTTATTTGCGCAACTAGGGGGGTAAATGTAAAAACATCCTGGCTTTTCGCATTCGTTTGACACGTGGAAGACGAACATTATTGGGCATGGAAGCCAAGGAGAACAATATTCACGAGAAGCCGGACACTATTCAACAGGTACACATAATTTGGAGAAGAACCCGCCTTGCAATGCCGAAGACAAATCTGCGCGCTGGACTCATCGTCATTGAAGCCTGGTTCGGGGGCTACTGAGGGAGTCCTGGATTAGGGGGTGTCTGGATGGCCGGACTATGACCTTTGGCCGGACTCCTGGACTATGAAGATACAAGATTGAAGACTTCGTCCCGTGTCCGGAGGGGACTTTCCTTGGGGTGGAAGGCAAGCATGGCGATACGGATATGTAGATCTCCTCCCATTGTAACCGACTCTGTGTAACCCTAGCCCTCTCCGGTGTCTATATAAACTGGAGGGTTTTAGTCCATAGGACGAACAACAATCATACCATAGGCTAGCTTCTAGGGTTTAGCCTCTCGATCTCGTGGTAGATCTACTCTTGTACTACCCATATCATCAATATTAATCAAGCAGGAGTAGGGTTTTACCTCCATCGAGAGGGCCCGAACCTGGGTAAAAACATCGTGTCCCTTGTCTCCTGTTACCATCCGCCTAGACGCATAGTTCGGGACCCCCTACCCGAGATCCGCCCGTTTTGACACTGACAACTATATTCTCTGACTTTTGTGAAAAGTTTTGTGAGGTTTTCATGGACGATTTTTCCGTCTATGGATCTTCTTTTGATGATAGCTTGAGCAATCTTGATCAAGTTTTGCAGGATGTGAAGAAACTAATCTTGTATTGAACTGGGAAAAGTGCCACTTTATGGTTAATGAAGGTATTGTCTTGGGGCATAAAGTTTCTGAAAGAGGTATTGAAGTTGATAAAGCCAAGGTTGATGCTATTGAAAAGATGCCATGTCCCAAGGACATCAAAGGCATAAGAAGTTTCCTTAGTCACGCCGGATTTTATAGGAGCTTCATTAAGGAGTTCTCAAAAATTTCTCGGCCCCTGACTAATTTATTACAAAAAGATATACCATTTGTCTTTAATGATGATTGTGTAGAAGCATTTGAAATACTTAAGAAAACATTGATCTCTGCACCTATTGTCCAGCCACCTGATTGGAACTTACCCTTTGAAATTATGTGTGATGCTAGTGATTATGCTGTAGGTGTTGTTCTAGGGCAAAGAGTTGATAAGAAATTAAATGTTATCCATTATGCTAGTAAGACTCTAGACAATGCTCAAAGAAATTATGCTACTACCTGAAAAGGAATTCTTAGCGATTGTATTTGCTTGTGATAAGTTCAGACCTTATATTGTTGATTCTAAAGTAACTATTCACACCGATCATGCTTGCTATTAAATATCTTATGGAAAAGAAAGATGCTAAACCTAGACTTATTAGATGGGTTCTCTTGCTACAAGAATTTGATTTGCATATTGTTGATAGAAAAGGAGCTGAGAACCCCGTTGCTGCATAACTTGTCTAGGTTATAAAATGTTCTTGATGACCCACTACCTATTGATGATAGCTTTCCTGATGAACAATTAAATGTTATAAGTACTTCTCGTAGTACTCCATGGTATGCTGATTATATTGTTGCTAAATTTATACCACCTAGTTTCACATATCAAGAAAAGAAAAGGTTTTTCTATGATTTGAGACATTACTTTTGGGATGACCCACATCTTTATAGAGAAGGAGTAGATGGTGTTATTAGACGTTGTGTACCTGAGCACGAACAAGAACATACCCTACGCAAGTGTCATTCCGAAGCTTATGGAGGACACCACGCTGGAGATAGAACTGCACATAAGGCATTGCAATCCGGTTTTTATTGGCCTACTCTCTTCAAGGATGCCCGTAAGTTTGTCTTGTCTTGTGATGAATGTCAAAGAATTGGTAATATTAGTAGACGTCAAGAAATGCCTATGAATTATTCACTTGTTATTGAACCATTTGATGTTTGGGGCTTTGATTATATGGGACCTTTTCCTGCCTCTAATGGATATACACATATTTTAGTTGTTGTTGATTACGTTACTAAGTGGGTAGAAGCTATTCCAACTAGTAGTGCTGATCATAACACTTATATTAAAATGCTTAAAGAAGTTATTTTTCCAAGGTTTGGAGTCCCTAGATATTTAATGACTAATGGTGGTTCACACTTTATTCATGGTGCTTTCCGAAAAATGCTTGCTAAATATGATGTTAATCATAGAATTGCATCTCCTTATCAACCACAATATAGTGGTCAAGTAGAATTGAGTAATAGAGAACTCAAATTAATTCTGCAAAAGACTGTGAATAGGTCTAGAAAGAATTGGTCCAGGAAACTTGATGATGCATTATGGGCCTATAGAACATCATATAAAAATCCTATGGGTATGTCTCCGTATAAAATGGTTTATGGAAAAGCATGTCACTTACCTCTCGAACTAGAACATAAGGCATATTGGGATATTAAAGAGCTCAACTATGATTTCGAACTTGCCGGTGAGAAGAGGTTATTTGATATTAGCTCACTTGATGAACGGAGAACCCAAGCTTATTAAAATGCCAAGTTGTTTAAAGAAAAACTTAAAAGATGGCATGATAAAAGGATACAAAGCGTGAGTTTAATGTAGGTGATTATGTATTGCTATACAACTCTAGTTTAAGATTTTTTGCAGGAAAACTTCTCTCTAAATGGGAAGGCCCCTACGTTATCGAGGAGGTCTATCGTTAAATTGCCATAAAAATCGACAACTTCAAGGCACAAATCCGAAGGTGGTAAACGGTCAAAGAATCAAACACTATATCTCAGGTAATCCTATAAATGTTGAAACCAATGTTATTGAAACCGTAACCCCGGAGGAATACATAAGAGACACTTTCCAGAACGTTTCAGACTTCGAAAAGGAATAGGTATGTGGTACGGTAAGTAAACCGACTCCAAAATAGTTTTTAAGGCAATATTTCTCTGTTTTGGAATATTTAGAAAAATCGAAACATAAGTAGCAGTCCGAGAAGGACACGAGAGCCCCACGAGGGTGGAGGGCCCGCCCTACCCCCCTGGGCACGCCCCCTACCTCGTGGACACCTCGCGTGCCTTCCGGACTCCGTTTTCTTGCACGATATGTATTTTGGTCGGTAAAAATTCATTATATATTCTCCCGAAGGTTTTGACTCCCGTATCATGCAATTATCCTCTGTTCTTGTTTCGAGCTGTTTTCTATCAGGGTTGTCAAGGCCGGGCATCATGTCGCCCCCCTCCTCCAACGATGGTGACAACGATGCTTGGCTAATGAAGATAGAGCTAAAGAGGGAGGAACCCATGGAGATCAACAAGGATGAAGGGATCAAGAAGGCCACGGGAGATCAAGCTCCGGCAGAAGAAGACATCCTTCTACTTGATCACAATCTTCTTACTTCAACTAAGATCGAAGCACTCAAGATGATTGAGTTAGCTCGTATACAGAACAAGTATCTCACACGTGAAAATATTTTGTTGAAGGAGCATATTGTTGCACTCAAGGGCATTATCCGCAAGCTGGAGGACCTCCTACGCTCGATGTGCGACTATACATCATCACCACCTTCTTCACCAGCAAAGGAGACATAATCACATGGGTATGGGCACTCCCCTTGGGAACTGCCAAGCTTGGGGGAGGTGCCCCGGTATCGTATCACAACCACATCTCCTATCTTTACCGTTTTTCTTAGTTCGATCCTATTAGTAGTATCTTGATCTAGCAGAATAAAGTTTATGGCATGATCTAGTTTTGAGTTTTTGCTTTATGATCTCTCTATGTAATCGAGTCCGTGAGCTATATAATAAAGATTAGAAAAAGAATAAAAAGAAACAAAGAGATCATATTGATCTTATCGAGAGTGATGATTTCACATAGAAAGAGTATGATGAGTAAAAGTTGTTGGGAGTTGGCAAACATAGCTTTAGTCATCGTTGCAATTAATAGGAAGTAATAAGGAAAGAGAGGTTTCACATATAAATATACTATTATTGACATCTTTTATGATTGGGAGCACTCATTAAAAGATGACATGCTAAAGAGTTGATGTTGGACAAGGAAGACAACGTAATGGGTTATGTTTTCTTATATCTGAGATAAAGTATGTTGTCATGGATCATCCAACATGTTGAGCTTGCCTTTCCCCTCATGCTAGCCAAATTCTCAAAGCACCAAGTAGAGATACTACTTGTGCTTCCAAAACCCTTAAACCAGTTTTGCCATGAGAGTCCACCATATCTACCTATGGATTGAGTAAGATCCTTCAAGTAAGTTGTCATCGGTGCAAAGCAATAAAATTGCTCTAAATATGTATGATTGATTGGTGTGGGGAAAATAAGCTTTATACGATCTTGTGATGTGGAAGAAATAAAAGCGACGGAATTTGCATAATAAAGGTTCATATCACAAGGGGCAATATAAAGTGACGTTCTTTCGCATTAAGATTTTGTGCATCCAACCATAAAAGCGCATGGCAACCTCTGCTTCCCTCTGCGAAGGGCCTATCTGTTACTATTATCTTCTACCTTATGCAAGAGTCATGGTGATCTTCACCTTTCCTTTTTACACTTTATCCTTTGGCAAGCACAGTATGTTGGAAGGATCCTGATAGATATATCTAATTGGATGTAGGGGAGCCTGAGTTATTATTGTTGACATTACCATTGAGGTAAAAGGTTGGGAGGCGAAACTATAAGCCCCTAAGTTTCTCTATGTCCGATTAACACTCCGTAACCACAAGTATTGCGTCAGTGTTAGCAATTATGAAAGATCACATGATAGTTGAGTATGTGGACTTGCTATTAAGCTCTGACATAGACTCTTTCTGATATTACGATAAATTGCAATTGCTTCAATGACTGAGATTATAGTTTGTTGGTTCTCAATAAAGTTTATGATTCGTACTCTGCATTGTGAATGGATTATTACTTGAGCATAATAAATCATATGACAATACCTATATATGTTGCTGTTATGAGAATAATCATGATGCCTTCATGTCCGTATTTTATTTTTATCGACACCTCTACCTCTAAACATGGGGATATATTTATCGTTATCGGCTTCCGCTTGAGGACAAGCGAGGTCTAAGCTTAGGGGAGTTCATACGTCCATTTTGCATCATGCTTTTATATCGATATTTATTGCATTATGGGCTGTTATTACATGTTATGTCACAATACTTATGCCTATTCTCTCTTATTTTACAAGGTTTACATAAGGAGGGAGAATGCCGACAGCTGGAATTCTGGGCCGGAAAAGGAGCAAATATTAGAGACCTATTCTGCACAACTCCAAAAGTCCTGAAACTCCACGAAAGTTATTTTTGGAAATAATAAAAAATATTGAGCGGAAGAAGTTCACCAGAGGGGCCCCACCTGGCCACGAGGGTGGGGGGCGCGCCCTACCCCCCTGGGAGCGCCCCCTGCCTCGTAGGCCCCCTATTGGCTCTCCGATGGCCATCTTCTGCTATATGAGGTCTTTTGTCGAAGAAAAAATCATAGCAACCTTTCGGGACGAGACTCCGCCGCCACGAGGCGGAACCTTGGCGGAACCAATCTAGGGCTCCGACAGAGCTGTTCTGCCGGGGACAATTCCCTCCGGGAGGCGGAAATCATTGCCATCGTCATCACCAACACTCCTCTCATCGGGAGAGGGCAATCTCCATCAACATCTTCACTAGCACCATCTCCTCTCAAAACCCTAGTTCATCTCTTGTATCCAATTCTTGTCTCCAAGTCCGGGATTGGTACTAGTAGGTTGCTAGTAGTGTTGATTACTCCTTGTAGTTGATGCTAGTTGGTTTACTTGGTGGAAGATAAATGTTCAGATCCATTATGCATACTAATACCCCTCTCATTATGAACATGAATATGCTTTGTGAGTAGTTACGTTTGTTCCCAAGGACATGGGAGAAGTCTTGCTACTAGTAGTCATGTGAATTTGGTATTCGTTCGATATTTTGATGAGATGTATGTTGTCTAGCCTCTAGTGGTGTTATGTGAACGTCGACTACATAACACTTCACCATTATTTGGGCCTAGAGGAAGGCATTGGGAATTAATAAGTAGATGATGGGTTGCTAGAGTGATGTAAGCTTAAACCCTAGTTTATGCGTTGCTTCGTAAGGGGCTGATTTGGATCCATATGTTTCATGCTATGGTTAGGTTTACCTTAATACTTTTGTTGTAGTTGCGGATGCTTGCAATAGAGGTTAATCATAAGTGGGATACTTGTCCAAGTAAGGGCAACACCCAAGCACCGGTCCACCCACATATCAAATTATCAAAGTACCGAACGTGAATCATATGAACATGATGAAAACTAGCTTGACGATATTCCCATGTGTCCTCGGGAGCGCTTTTCCTTATATAAGAGTTTGTCTAGGCTTGTCCTTTGCTACAAAAAGGATTGGGCCACCTTGCTGCACTTTATTTACTTTTGTTACTAGTTGCTCGTTATAAATTATCTTATCACAAAACTATCTGTTACCACTTATTTCAGTACTTGCAGAGAATACCTTGCTGAAAACCGCTTATCATTTCCTTCTGCTCCTCATTGGGTTCGACACTCTTACTTATCGAAAGGACTACGATAGATCCCCTATACTTGTGGGTCATCAGGGGGCGCGCCCTGGACCCTCGTGGGCACCCCGTAAGGCGGTTCACGCTCTTCTTTTGCCGTAAGAAAGCTAATTTTATGAGAAAGATCTGGGAGAAAGATTCACCCCAATCGGAGTTACGGATCTTCGGATATAAAAGTAACAGTGCCAGGGCAGAATCTGAGAACGCAGAAACAGAGAGAGACAGAGAGACAGATCCAATCTCGGAGGGGCTCTCGCCCCTCCCACGCCATGGAGACCATGTACCAGAAGGGAAACCCTTCTCCCATCTAGGGAGGAGGTCAAGGAAGAAGAAGGAGGAGGGGGGTTCTCTCTCCCTCGCTTTCGGTGGCGCCGGAGTGCCACCGGGGGCCATCATCATCACCGCAATCTTCACCAACAACTTCGCCGCCATC
Organism: Aegilops bicornis; assembly: GCA_021605145.1. Classification (NCBI taxonomy): domain Eukaryota; kingdom Viridiplantae; phylum Streptophyta; class Magnoliopsida; order Poales; family Poaceae; genus Aegilops; species Aegilops bicornis. The sequence continues at coordinate 464,060,498 of CM038670.1, forward strand.
ATCACCAACTTTCCCCCCCTCTATGCAGCGGTGTAACCTCTCTCTTACCCGCTGTAATCTCTACTTAAACATGGTGCTCAACGCTATATATTATTTCCCAATGATGTATGGCTATCCTATGATGTTTGAGTAGATCTGTTTTGTCCTATGGGTTATTTGATGATCAAGATTGGTTTGGGTTGCATGTTTTATTATTGGTGTTGTCCTATGGTTCTCTCTGTGTCGCGCAAGCGTGAGGGATTCCCGCTGTAGGGTGTTGCAATACGTTCGTGATTCGCTTATAGTGGGTTGCGTGAGTGACTGAAACACAAACCAAAGTAAGGGGGTTGTTGCGTATGGGATAAAGAGGACTTGATGCTTTAATGCTATTGTTGGGTTTTACCTTAATGATCTTTAGTAGTTGCGGATGCTTGCTAGAGTTCCAATCATAAGTGCATATGATCCAAGTAGAGAAAGTATGTTAGCTTATGCCTCTCCCTCAAATAAAATTGCAATAATGATTACCGGTCTAGTTATCGATTGCCTAGGGACAAATAACTTTCTCGTAACAAAAAGCTCTCTACTAAAATTAATTTAGTTGTGTCTTTATCTAAACAGCCCCTACTTTTTATTTACATGCTCTTTATATTCTAGCAAACCTATCCAAAATCACCTACAAATTACTTCTAGTTTCATACTTGTTCTAGGTAAAGCGAACGTCAAGCATGCGTAGAGTTGTATCGGTGGTCGATAGAACTTGAGGGAATATTTGTTCTACCTTTAGCTCCTTGTTGGGTTCGACACTCTTACTTATCTAAAGAGGCTACAATTGATCCCCTTGAAGGAAATATGCCCTAGAGGCAATAATAAAGTTATTATTTATTTCCTTATATCATGATAAATGTTTATTATTCATGCTAGAATTGTATTAACCGGAAACATAATACATGTGTGAATACATAGACAAACAGCAGTGTCACTAGTATGCCTCTACTTGACTAGCTCGTTAATCAAAGATGGTTATGTTTCCTAACCATAGACATGAGTTGTCATTTGATTAACGGGATCACATCATTAGGAGAATGATCTGATTGACATGACCCATTCCGTTAGCCTAGCACTTGATCGTTTAGTATGTTGCTATTGCTTTCTTCATGACTTATACATGTTCCTGTAACTATGAGATTATGCAACTCCGTTTACCGGAGGAACACTTTGGTGCTACCAAACGTCACAACGTAATCGGGTGATTATAAAGGAGTACTACAGGTGTCTCCAAAGGTACATGTTGGGTTGGCGTATTTGAGATTAGGTTTTGTCACTCCGATTGTCGGAGAGGTATCTCTCTGGGCCCTCTCGGTAATACACATCACTAAGCCTTGCAAGCATTACAACTAATGAGTTAGCTGTGAGATGATGTATTACGGAACGAGTAAAGAGACTTGCCGAATCTAGATTGAACTAGGTATTGGATACCGACGATCGAATCTCGGGCAAGTAACATACCGATGACAAAGGGAACAACGTATGTTGTTATGCGGTCTCGACCAATAAAGATCTTCGTAGAATATGTAGGAGCCAATATGGGCATCCGTGTCCCGCTATTGGTTATTGACCGGAGACGTGTCTCGATCATGTCTACATTGTTCTCGAACCGTAGGGTCCATAAGCTTAAGGTTTCGATGCGGTTATATTATGAGTTTACATGTTTTGATGTACCGAAGGAGTTAGTCCCGGATGAGATCGGGGACATGACGAGGAGTCTCGAAATGGTCGAGACGTAAAGATTCATATATTGGATGATATGTTTAGGCCAAGGGTCAAGCCCATGAGGCTTTAGGTCGGTGCAAAGGAGTTTTGCGAAGGCGAGGGCCAAATGCCGGAGACCTGGCGTCGCCCTGGGCCGACGCCGAGGCCCATGGCGTCTGGGCAGACGCCAAGGATTGTGGCGTTTGGTCACGGAGTCCGAGTGGGACTCTTGCCTTCGGACAAAACCGACTTTGAGGAGGCTTTTGCTCCAAGTTTCGACCAGGGCTCAACATATAAATAGAGGGCAGGGCTAGCACCAAAGACACAACAATTGATCTCTTGGATCTCTTAGCCGTGTCGCGGTGCCCCTCCACCATATTCCACCTCGGTCATATCGTAGCGGTGCTTAGGCGAAGCCTGCGTCAGATAGAACATCAAGATCGTCACCACGCCCGTCGTCTTGTGGAACTCTCTCTCCCGGAGCTTTGTTGGATCGGAACTGAGGAGCGTCACCGAGCTGAGCGTGTGCCAAGAACTCGGAGGCGCCGGAGTAACGGGCGCTGGGATCGGTTGGATCGCGAGGAGAACGTCGACTACTTCCTCTACGTTGTGATCGCTTCCGCTTCGGTCTCACGAGGGTACGTAGACAACACTCTCCCCTCTCGTTGCTATGCATCACCATGATCTTAGCGTGTGCGTAGGAATTTTTTGAAATTACTCGTTTCCCAACAAATGGCATCCGAGCCTGGTTTTTATGGTTTGATGTTTTGCACGAGTAGAACACAAGTGAGTTGTGGGCGATACAAGTCATACCGCCTACCATCATGTCATACTTTGGTTCAGCGGTATTGTGAGATGAAGCGGCCCGGACCGACATTACGCGTGCAGCTTACGCGAGGACTGGTTTCACCGTTCACGAGCACTCGTGCTTAAAGGTGGCTGGCGGGTGTCTGTCTCTCTCACTTTAGTTGAACTGAAAAGTGGCTCGCCCGGTCCTTGAGAAGGTTAAAACGGAGTCTATTTGACGAAGTATCGTTGTGGTCTTAATGCGTAGGTAAGAACGGTTCTTGCTAAGCCCGTAGCAGCCACGTAAAACTTGCAACAACAAAGTAGAGGACGTCTAACTTGTTTTTGCAGGGCATGTTGTGATGTGATATGGTCAAGACGTGATGCTATATTTTATTGTATGAGATGATCATGTTTTGTAACCGTAGTTATCGGCAACTGGCTGGAGCCTTTTGGTTGTCGCTTTATTGTATGAAATGCAAACGCCCTGTAATTGCTTTACTTTTTCACTAAGCGGTAGCGATAGTCGTAGAAGCAATAGATGGCGTAAACGACAACGATGCTACGATGGAGATCAAGGTGTCGCGCCGGTGACGATGGTGATCACGATGGTGCTTCGGAGATGGAGATCACAAGCACAAGATGATGATGGCCATATCATATCACTTATATTGATTGCATGTGATGTTTATCCTTTATGCATCTTATTTTGCTTTGATTGACGGTAGCATTTTAAGATGACCTCTCACTAAAATTATCAAGTAGTGTTCTCCCTGAGTATGCACCGTTGCCAAAGTTAAATGCGTGTCGAGACACCACGTGATGATCGGGTGTGATAAGCTCTCGTCCATCTACAACGGGTGCAAGCCAGTTTTGCACGCCGCAGAATACTCGAGTTATACTTGACGCAGCCTAGCATATGCAGATATGGCCTCGGAACACGGAGACCGAAAGGTCGGCGTGAATCATATAGTAGATATGATCAACATAAGATGTTCACCATTGAAAACTACTCCACCTCACGTGATGATCGGTTATGGTTTAGTTGATTTGGATCACGTGATCACTTAGATGACTAGAGAGATGTCTGCCTAAGTGGGAGTTCTTAAGTAATATGATTAATTGAACTTTAATTTATCATGAACTTAGTCCTGGTAGTATTTTGCAAATTATGTTGTAGATCAATAGCTCGCGTTGTTGCTTCCCTATGTTTTTATATGTGTTCCTAGAGAAAATTGTATTGAAAAATGTTAGTAGCAATGATGCGGATTGGATCCGTGATCCGAGGTTTATCCTCATTGCTGCACGTAAGAATTATGTCCTTAATGCACCGCTAGGTGATGCACCTATTGCAGGAGCAAATGTAGGCGTTATGAACGTTTGGCTAGCTCAATATGATGACTACTTGATAGTTTAGTGCACCATACTTAACAGCTTAGAATCGGGACTTCAAAGGCGTTTTGAACGCGTCATGGACCATATGAGATGTTCCAGGAATTGAAGTTAATATTTCAAGCAAATACCCGAGTTGAGAGATATGAAGTCTCCAACAAGTTCTATAGCTAAAAGATGGAGGAGAATCGCTCAACTAGTGAGCATGTGCTCGATTGTCTGAATACTTCAATCGCTTGAATCAAGTGGGAGTTAATCTTCCGGATAAGATAGTGATTGACAGAATTCTCTAGTCACCATCACTAAGTTACTAGAACTTCGTGATGAACTATAGTATGCAAGGGATGACGAAAACGATTCCCGAGCTCTTCGTGATGTTGAAATCAACGAAGGTAGAAATCAAGAAAGAGCATCAAGTGTTGATGATTGACAAGACCACTAGTCTCAAGGAAAAGGGCAAAGGGAAGAAGGGGAACTTCAAAAGGAACGACAAGCAAGTTGCTGCTCGAGTGAAGAAGCCCAAGTCTGGACCTAAGCACGAGACTAAGTACTTTTGCTGCAATGGAACTGGTCACCTTTGGAAGCGGAACTACCCTGAATATTTGGTGGATAAGAAGGATGGCAAAGTGAACAAAGGTATATTTGATATACAGATTATTGATGTGTATTTTACTAGTGTTCATAGCAACCCCTCGGTATTTGATCTTTGGTATAGTTGCTAAGAGTAGTAACTTGAAGCAGGAGTTGCGTAATGAATGTAAACTAGTTGAAGGGGAAGTGAAGATGAGTGTTGGAAGTAGTTCCAAGATTGATATGATCATCATCGCACACTCCTATACTTTCGGGATTAGTATGGAACCTAAATAAGTGTTATTTGGTGTTGAGCATAAGTATGATTTGATCATGTTTATTGCAATACGGTTATTCATTTAAGTAAGAGAATAAATTGTTGTTACTGCTTACATGAATAAAACCTTATATGGTTACACACCCAATGAAAATGATTCATTGGATCTCGATCATAGTGATACACATATTCATAATATTGAAACCAAAAGATGCAAAGTTAATAATGATAGTGCAACTTATTTGTGGCACTGCCGTTTAGGTCATATTGGTGTAAAGCGCATGAAGAAAACTCCATGTCGATGGACTTTTGGAATCACTTGATTATGAATCATTTGATGCTTGCGAACCGTGCCGTTTGGGCAAGATGACTAAAACTCCATTCTCCTAACAATGGAACAAGCTCTTGACTTATTGGAAATAATACATACCGATGTATGCGATCCAATGAGTGTTGATGCTCGTGGCAAGTATCGTTATTTTCTGACTTTCACAAGATGATTTGAGCAGATATGGGTATATCTACTTGATGAAACATAAGTCTGAAATAGTTGAAAGGTTCAAAGAATTTCAGAGTGAAGTGGAAAATCATCGTAACAAGAAAATAAAATTTCTGCGATCTGATCGTTATTTGAGTTACGAGTTTGGTCTTCATTTGAAACAATGTGAAATAGTTTCGCAACTCACGCCATATGGAACACCACAACATAATGGTGTGTCCGAAAGTCGTAACCGCATTTTATTGGATATGGTGCGATCTATGATGTCTCTTATCAGTTTACCACTATCGTTTTGGGGTTATGCATTAGAGACAAGCTGCATTCACGTTTAATAGGGCACCATCTAAATCCGTTGAGGCGACACCGTATGAACTATGGTTTAACAAAGAAACCTAAGTCATGCGTTTCTTAAAGTTTGGAAGTTGTGATGCTTATGTGAAAAAGTTTCATCCTGATAAGCTCAAACCCAAATTGGAGAAGTGCGTCTTCATAGAATACCCAAAGGAAATTATTGGGTACACCTTCTATCACAGACCCGAAGGCAAGTTTTTCGTTGCTAAGATGGATCCTTTCTAGAGAAGAAGTTTCTCTCGAAAGAAGTGAGTGGGAGGAAAGTAGAACTTGATGAGGTAATTATACCTTCTCCCTTATTGGAAAGTAGTTCATCACAGTAAATCAGTTCGATGATTCCTACACCAAATAGTGAGGAAGTTGATGATGTTGATCATGAAACTTCAGATCAAGTTACTACTGAACCTCGTAGATCAACCAGAGTAAGATCCGCACTGTGAGTGGTACGGTAATCCTGTTCGGAAGTCATGCTACTAGATCATGATGAACCTACGAACTATGAAGAAGCGATGGTGAGCCCAGATTCCGCAAAATGGCTTGAGGCCATGAAATCTGAGATAGGATCCATGTATGAAAACAAAGTGTGGACTTTGGTTGACTTGCCCGAGGGTCGGCAAGCAATAGAAAACAAGTGGATCTTCAAGAAGAAGACTGACGCCGACGGTAATATTATCGTCTACAAAGCTCGACTTGTCGCAAAGGGTTTTCGACAAGTTCAAGGGATTGACTACGATGAGACCTTCTCACCAGAAGCGATGCTTAAGTCTGTCCGAATCATGTTAGCAATTGCCACATTTTATGAAATCTGGCAAATGGATGTCAAAACTACATTCTTTAATGGATTTATTAAAGAAGAGTTGTATATGATGCAACCGTAAGGTTTTGTCAATCCTAAAGGAGCTAACAAAATGTGCAAGCTCCAAATGATCCATCAATGGACCGGTGCAAGCATCTCGAGTTGGAATATACGCTTTGATGTGTTGATCAAAGCATATGATTTTATACGAGACTTTTGGAAAGGCCTGTATTTACAAGAAAGTGAGTGGGAGCACTACAGCCTTTTCGATAAAGTATATGTGAATGACATATTGTTGATCGTAAATAATGTAGAATTATTCGCAAAGCATAAAGGAGTGTTTAAAAGGAGTTTTAAAAGAAAGACCTCGGTGAAGCTGCTTACATATTGAGCATCAAGATCTATAGAGATAGATCAAGACGCTTGATAAATTTTTTCAACGAGCAGTACATACCTTGACAAGATTTTGAAGTAGTTCAAAATGGAACAGTCAAAGAAAGAGTTCTTGCCTGTGTTACAAGGTGTGAAATTGAGTAAGACTCAAAACCCGACCACGGCGAGAAGATAGAAAGAGAACGAAAGTCATTCCCTATGCCTTGGCCATAGGTTCTATAAAGTATGCCATGCTGTGTACCGGATCTATTGTATACCCTACCTTTGAGTTTGGCAAGGGAGTACAATAGTGATCTAGGAGTAGATCATGACAATGGTCAAAATTATCCTTAGTGGAATAAGGATATGTTTCTCGATTATGGAAGTGACAAAAGGTTCGTCATAAAGGGTTACGTCGATGCAAGTTTTGACACCGATCTGGATGACTCTAAGTCTCGATCTAGATACATATTGAAAGTGGGAGCAATTAGCTAGAATAGCTCCTTGCGGAGTATTGTTGACATAGAAATTCGCAAAATACTTACGGATCTGAATGTGACAGACCCGTTGACTAAAATTATCTCACAAGCAAAACATGATCACACCTTAGTACTCTTTGGGTGTTAATCACATAGCGATGTGAACTAGATTATCGACTCTAGTAAACCCTTTGGGTGTTGGTCACATGGCGATGTGAACTATGGGTGTTAATCACATGATGATGTGAACTATTGATGTTAAATCACATGGCGATGTGAACTAGATTATTGACTCTAGTGCAAGTGGGAGATCAAGGAAATATGCCCTAGAGGCAATAATAAAGTTATTATTTATTTCCTTATATCATGATAAATGTTTATTATTCATGCTAGAATTGTATTAACCGGAAACATAATACATGTGTGAATACATAGACAAAGCAGTGTCACTAGTATGCCTCTACTTGACTAGCTCGTTAATCAAAGATGGTTATGTTTCCTAACCATAGACATGAGTTGTCATTTGATTAACGGGATCACATCATTAGGAGAATGATCTGATTGACATGACCCATTCCGTTAGCCTAGCACTTGATCGTTTAGTATGTTGCTATTGCTTTCTTCATGACTTATACATGTTCCTGTAACTATGAGATTATGCAACTCCCGTTTACGGAGGAACACTTTGGGTGCTACCAAACGTCACAACGTGGCTGGGTGATTATAAAGGAGTACTACAGTGTCTCCAAAGGTACATGTTGGGTTGGCGTATTTCGAGATTAGGTTTTGTCACTCCGATTGTCGAAGAGGTATCTCTGGGCCCTCTCGGTAATACACATCACTAAGCCTTGCAAGCATTACAACTAATGAGTTAGCTGTGAGATGATGTATTACGGAACGAGTAAAGAGACTTGCCGATGCGAGATTGAACTAGGTATTGGATACCGACGATCGAATCTCGGGCAAGTAACATACCGATGACAAAGGGAACAACGTATGTTGTTATGCGGTCGACCGATAAAGATCTTCGTAGAATATGTAGGAGCCAATATGGGCATCCAGGTCCCGCTATTGGTTATTGACCGGAGACGAGTCTCTGTCAAGTCTACATTGTTCTCGAACCCGTAGGGTCCGCACGCTTAAGGTTTCGATGACAATTATATTATGAGTTTACATGTTTTGATGTACCGAAGGAGTTCGGAGTCCCGGATGAGATCGGGGACATGACGAGGAGTCTCGAAATGGTCGAGACGTAAAGATTCATATATTGGATGATATGTTTAGGCCAAGGGGTCAAGCCCATGAGGCTTTAGGTCGGTGCAAAAGGAGTTTTGCGGAGGCCAGGGGGCCAAATGCCGGAGACCCTGGCGTCTGGCCCTGGGCCAGACGTCGAGGCCCATGGCGTCTGGGCCAGACGCCAAGGATTGTGGCGTTTGGTCTTGGAGTCCGAGTGGGACTCTTGCCTTTCGGACAAAACCAACTTTGAGGAGGCTTTTGCTCCAAGTTTCGACCCCGGGGCTCAACATATAAATAGAGGGGCAGGGCTAGCACCAAAGACACAACAATTGATCTCTTGGATCTCTTAGCCGTGTGCGGTGCCCCCTCCACCATATTCCACCTCGGTCATATCGTGGCGGTGCTTAGGCGAAGCCCTGCGTCGATAGAACATCAAGATCGTCCTGCGCCGTCGTCTTGTGGAACTCTCTCTCCGGAGCTTTCTTTGGATCGAGACTGAGGAGCGTCACCGAGCTGAGCGTGTGCCAAGAACTCGGGCGCCGGAGTAACGGCGCGCTGATCGGTTGGATCGCGAGGATAACGTACGACTACTTCCTCTACGTTGTGATCACTTCCGCTTCGGTCTACGAGGGTACGTAGACAACACTCTCCCCTCTCGTTGCTATGCATCACCATGATCTTGCGTGTGCGTAGGAATTTTTTTGAAATTACTACGTTTCCCAACACCCCTATACTTGTGTGTTATCAAGACCTTTTTCTGGCGCCGTTGCCGGGGAGCAATAGCGTGGGGTGAATATTCTCGTGTGTGCTTGTTTGCTTTATCACTAAGTAATTTTTTGCTGTTCTTAGTTGTTTTCTATCTTTAGTTATGGGTAGGAAACGCAAAATACCAAAAAAAATTAGTTGTACCTACGGAACCAATGGTTGAAGAACCACTCAAAATCTATCACACTCCTGAAGCTTATTACTTGGATCATGTCGTGGAATTGTCACGGCAGATGTCCTCTTGCAAGGACTTAAACATGGAGCCATCACAACTAGGAAGCTCAAAGGGGTTAACGGGACAAGGGACATGAGAGAGTTTTTATACTAGTTCGGCCCCTTACGATGAAGGTAAAAGCCTACGTCTAGTTGGGTTGCTATTGCTAAGGTTTCGATGACCAGGGAGCGAGATACGCTATGCCCGGCTCTCGATTGGATGTTACTTGCCCTAAGCCGCCGGCGGGTCGTTCCCTTATATACACAGGTTGACGCCCTACGGCCTACAGAGTCCCGGCCGGCTCATAAACAGTGTCCGGCTCGGTGACTAGTTAATCCTGCCTTATAATACAAGTCATGCCATTACGGCGGTTTATCACTACAGGCCTTAAGTCGCCTGTGGGTTTTAGGCCCTTTATTGAACCGGTGTCTTCAAGCTTGATCCTAGGCTTCGTATGATGAACCCTCTTTGCGTAACCCGGCCCCTCCTGGGCGGCTTACACAAATAGTTATATCCCTAACATTAGGCCCCAGATTGATTTGAACCGGTTCATATCAATCTTGAATACTTTTAAGGAAAGCCTTCTGCCTTCTGTCTGTGCAAAGGTTATAACCCATCGTGACGTCAACTTCTGGATTCACGATAACCCGCCGTGACGTCATCTTCCATTAAATGCATATTTTACTATGTCATAACTCAACGGATCTTTATCTTTACTGACCATTTCGAAAATCGAGGCGTTGGAGTAGTTGGATAATTACGCCTGGCCTCCTCGTTTCTCGCGCTTTCTCAGTCGATCCTCCCTTATAAATAGGCGCGACCCCTAGGTATTTTCCATTCTCCCCCTTCTGTCGACTTCTTCCCCTCGCTACTCCTCTGCTGCTCGAGCTCCGCCGCCGCCGCCGCCGCCGCAGAGCATCTCGTCTTCGCCAACTTAGGCCGCTGCATCAACCTGAACCCGACCAGAGATCGACGGCGAACCTCCGCAGCAAGTCTGCATTCGTAAGTTCCTTCCCTTACATATCTTATATCCGCATTAAGATTTTCGAGTTCCTCGGTGTTCTTCGCTGTTCGTCATGAACCCTTCATAGATTTCACCACCACCGCCCTTTTTGATCTTAAGGTAGTATAAAACTGATGCGGCAGCTGTTTCGCACCCATTTCAAATGCAAATAGATCCCTTTCCTTTGTACAGAGGCTTCGTTAGAACTTATGAACTCATCTATACTGGTTTCTAGGTCTAGAATAATTTTCTTTTCTGTACACCTGTTTGATCCAAAATAATATCTGCCAGTTGTGAAACTTGTTTGTGCGACACTTAGGCAAAAATCTGTTTCTGTCAGATCCATTTAACCATGGCGACTCTCATTGCCGGCTTAAAATAAACAATATTTGATTGATAACTCTGACCTCTCCTGGCGGTTTAAAATAATTTAACTGCCTTTCAAGCCCATGGCAGTTTTGAATAACCGGATATAAATAGTCACATGTCATTAGGCCCCTTCTTAAGCCGCCATCTTGAATAGAATTTGAAATGTTCTCCTCCGGGTTAAATTGAACCGGAAAACTTTTTATTTTGTCATAGGCTTCCATCTGCATAATGGCACCCAAAGCTCCCAAAGCACCCGTGACCTGCAACTGGGTCAAATCCATTGTTACTGAAGGCACCTTGACTGATTTCGTGAAGACTGGCTATCTGCCCAAAAAAGAAGTCATGTCCTATCGTGCTCCTGATCCGTCAGAAGAAAAACCTCAACCCACGGAAGAGGAAGTGGTTGTCTTTACTGATCATATGAACCGGGGCTTTTCTCCACCCGGCTCAAAATTCTTCATGGATGTCTTGCACTTTTTTGACCTCAGACCTCAAGATATCGGGCCTAACTCCGTATCAAACATTTGCAACTTCCAAGTCTTTTGCGAGGTGTATCTTGGAGAAGAGCCCAACCTATTACTTTTCAGAGAGTTGTTTTATTTAAACCGCCAGAATGAACGTGCCAATGGGCCCAACCTGGAACTTGGTGGTATCTCAATTCAGCGACGGAGGGACTGCCTTTTCCCATATGCTGAGCCGCCAAGCCACCCTAAGGATTGGAACCAGACGTGGTTCTATTGCCAGGATGCTTCCCCAGCCAATGAGAACCCGCTGCCCGGCTTTCACGCTGTGCGCCTTGAATCCAACCATCCGCTGCCGGATAAGCTATCTGCCGTCGAACGTTTACAGCTTGCTCCCACCATAAAGAAAATCAAGGCTCTTTTGGGGAACGGCTTAGATGGCATTGATTTGGTCCGAGTCTGGATCTCATGGCGGGTGATTCCGTTAAGCCGTCGCCCTAGCTTGATGTGCACTTACACAGGCGAAAAGGATGACCCGCTGCGTCATTGTCCCGATGATTTACCTGATGACATGGTTGAAGCCATGACCTAATCTCTTTTAAAAGAGGGCTCAGTGGTCAGTAACACCTTCAGCTTACTTCTGTTTTGCAAGAATAATCCGGCTCCTCCAGTAAGTCATCAACCTAAACATTTGTACTTTCATTGTGGAACGCCTTGCTTTTACTCATAACCCTATCTCGTTATTCATAGGCAAATGACAAATTCTGGAAGGTTAAGTATGACCATGAGGCTGCCAAACAGGCCAGAGCAGCCAAGAGAGCCGAGAGGAAAGCCGCTAAAGCAGGAACCCAAAAGAAAAAGAAGCCAAGTGCTTCAGATTTACTTAAACTGGACGATACTTCTGATGATGAAGAAGAGGTACTCCTTAACGCTCCTGACTCTTTTATCATTACCTTATTGACATTAATTCCTTTCAGGATGACACGGGAACCAGCCAAGCAGTTGAGGAAGAGGTAATATCTATTTCCTCCGGCTCACCACCCTTGCCAAGACAGAAAGTCTGAAGAGTAACCCGGAAAGTAAGATTTTCACATCCTTTAGCTTACCAAGATCCTCAATTTCTTTTGAAGCAACAGATTCATGAAAGCCGGAGGCAGACCCGGACCAGCAAAGATGCGGAACACTCCTTCGGCTTACCTGATGTAACAAGGAAACGCTGGACTGAGGTCATTGCCGATTTACATTCTTTTTCTCCTTTGGAGGGTTTCATTCGTCAACCTCTCAATTCATCTGACTCCAACTATCAGGAAACTTCACCTTCCTCTGGTGAATCCATGCAGTCTAATATGCCGGCTTTCAAAACTGCTCCAAGGTAATGATAACCTGTTTATCTTATGCTTATCTGACTCATTTTTTTGTACTAACCCTTCTGATTTGTCCACAGCGCACAAGTGAAGCCCAGTAAGAGGGCAAAGAAAAATAAGCCGTCCAAAGAGCCGGTTGTAACTGAACTGGAGCTCGGAATGGCTGCTCCTGATACCTCTGCACATGAGCCGCCGCCTGAACCATCTCACGACATTCCAGCGCCCACTTCTAATCCGCCTGCCGAACAAGCTCTCGACGGCTCTGAAAACCCGGAGATTCCTAGCCCGGCCAAGGCGGATGACCCGGACATCGAGATTATTAAGACTGCCTTTGTTGAGCCGGGAAGACCCACTGTGCTGGCCAAGTGCTCTGCCAAGGGGGAACTTCTGGAACGCCGTAAGGCCAAGCTGGATGTTGCTGACTATACTCATCTGAGTATTGGAGAAATTGTCTCCGGTTATATAAGTCAAGTGCACAACAGCTGTGATCTGGAAATTGACATGGTGAAACAGATACAACAAAAATCTGAGGTATGACTCTTGTTGCTGTTCTTTATCTATCCTTACTACACCAGCCCCCAAGTCTACTGCTTATGATAAAATATGCCGTAGACTTAATATTAACTTAGTAATATTTACCAGAAGCCCGGCTTATCCTGGAATACCTGAAAACCGGCTTAGACAGGATGTTTGAATCGGTCCTTACCATGTTGTAACTAAATATTTGAACAACAATATGCATTAGCCCCCAAGTGCCAAGTACCTTTGCTTGCAAAATGCTTGGGACTTAATTCCATGAACCGCCACAGTAAATAGAGCTCTTCAGCATACATTAGCCCCCAAGTGTCAAGTATCTTTGCTTGCAAAGTGCTTGGGACTTAGTGATGATTCTGACTGTAACCCGGCATTGATACATGCCGCCATGAGTCAATTTGAATCGGAGATTGCTAACTTGAAGAATCGCCTGGAAGCTCAAGAAACTGAAATCCAAAAGGCCAACTCCAAATTTGAGTTCAGTGTATCTGAACAAGAAAAATTGAAAAAGAGCTTTGAAGCAGACAAGAAAGCTTGGACTGATGAAAAGGTCTCCTTGATCAACCGGGCGGAGAAAGTGGAGGCGGCTCTCGCAGAAACAACTGCCGAGTTATCCGGCTTAAAACGCCGTATATCTCAGATGGTCTCAGCAATATTTGGTAAACTATTCTGCAAGTGTTAAATACTGTGAATCTTTTTTCAATAAGTATTTCAATTATCACCTCCGGCTCACTCGATGTTTGTTAATGCAGGCCCTAGGAGCTCTAATCTGAACCAGAGCATGTTGATAAAACTGAAGGCAGTTTATACACTTGTGGAACAACTCTACACCGGGTCACAACGTGCTTTAGTCGTTGTGGCTTTGTCGAATGAGGATCCCAATCTCCTGGCAGATGTACTAAGGCGGCTTGCTGTGCTACCTCAACGGTTCCAAGAATTAAGACGTGCTTCTGCAAGAGCCGGAGCCATAGCCGCATTAAGCCAGGCCAAGGCGTGGCTACCAGAGCTGGACCCGGCCGACATCGCCCTTGGACATCCAAGCCTGAAGGAGGACGGCACCCCATTTGACCAGAAGGATTTCGCCGCCTGCGTGAAGGAAATTCGCCCCGTGGCCACTCTGATTGGGAATGACACGGACCTTACCAAGTACCAGCCGGGTTATGACAACCAGAACTAGAGAATCCCAACGCCACATTATGATGCAGTCAGCCTGATCCCTCCAATTCGTAAGCATACCTTCGCCCCTGAAGTTGACCCGGCCGGGTTAATTGATGATGAAGCTGAATTTGAAGCTTTGAGTGGCATTGACTGGTCATCATCAACCTTCCAGGACAGGGCAACAGACGGAGGAGCCAAAAGGGATGACCCGGAAGCTTCAGGCCAACAAAACGAGTGATCCGTCGGGCGACTTACATTCATACCTTGTTAAAAACAATGCTTCATCATCTGGACTCGGGGAGTCATGTAATAGGGTAGCAAAACACTTGATTTTGTCGTGCCATCGCGCATGTGTGTGATGCTCAACACTGTTTAAGCCGCCATCTTATATTCCTCCGTTTTATGACGATCTTCTGCTTTCCTTATGCTTAAAAAGCTACTTTAAGTGCTCTGCATATAGATCAAAACACAAGTCCCTTGGCGGCTTACCACATGGAGGGTAATATATTATTCATATAACCCGGAGTACGAATCAAAAGCATAAACATAACAGCATACATGTGACCCTTTGACTATGCTTCCGGTTTATATGACCTGAGTTGTAAAGATGACAATTCTGATCCTGTAAAGATTGATACATCCAGACAGATTGTGATTGGAATATATGAGAGCCGGCCAGTTCGAAAGCCAGCCCGGGTTAAACATAAACCGCTCATATATATTTGCGATGTAATCCCAACAAGGTCTTAAGTCAAGTAATTGTGGCTGCAAAAAACTTTACTAAAGACAGGAATAAAGTATTGTAATTGTGGCTTGTGGTTCGGATATGACCAGTAAACCATTCCAAAGGGGTTAAGCTAAGATTCGAATACGATCATATAGCCCCCAATGGCTTTGGCGATGCCGATCAAGAGGGTATCGACAGCTATGTTCTCTTTGGTTCGAATACGTCCTATGTTTGAACAGGAAGCCCCCAAGTGACCTTAAGAGTTGTTTAATGACGCTGATTCGAATACGATTCACGTCATACCCAAAGGGGTTAAGCTATGATTCAGATATGATCAAGAAGCCCCCTAGTGGGTTTGGCAGTATGCCAATAAAAAGGGTATCGACAGCTATGTTCTCTTTGGTTCAAATACGACCTATGTTTGAACAGGAAGCCCCCTAGTGACCATGGCTAGATTCAAATATGATTGTAAGCCGTACCAAAGGGAGAGCCAGATTCAGATATGATCCGCTCCTGTTGGCTATTTCATCAATATAATAAAGAAGACATATAAAATTTTGAGGATGAAAAGGACAGAGGTCCTGCTTTATTGCTTTTCATAATATATACATCGTCAAAATATCTACATCCTGAGAGCCGGTGGCTCAAGTGTAGTAAGGCCAAAGATGAGCGATATTCCACGGTCGGCGGGTCTCCTCTTCCAACTTACGTGAGTCTTTGTGCTCTAGAACATCGATGAGGTAATATGACCCGTTGTTCAGGTTCATGCTGACCACAAAGGGTCCTTCCCAAGGGGGGGATAGCTTGTGCATATCGGATTGATCCTGGATGAGCCGGAGCACTAAGTCACCTTCCTGAAAGGTTCTGGATCTAACCCGGCGGCTGTGATAACGGCGCATGTCCTGTTGGTAAATCACCGAGCGGACTATTGCCAAATCTCGCTTCTCATCCAACAAATCAAGTGCATCCTGGCGAGCTTGTTCATTATCAGCCTCAACGTAAGCCGCCACTCGGGTCGAGTCATGACGGATTTCACTTGGCAGGACCGCCTCTGCTCTGTAAACCATGAAGAAAGGTGTATAGCCCGTAGATCTGTTAGGTGTAGTGTTGATGCTCCAAATCACAGAGGGTAATTCCTCCACCCAACAACCCGGCGTCCGCTGTAAGGGGACCATGAGCCGGGGTTTTATACCTTTCAAGATCTCCTGATTGGCTCTTTCTACTTGACCATTGGATTGAGGATGAGGTACCGCCGAAACATCAAGCTGGATATGTTCTCGTCGACAGAACTCTTCCATAGCACCTTTGGAGAGGTTAGTGCCATTGTCAGTTATGATGCTGTGTGGAAAACCAAAACGAAAGATCACCTTTTTCATGAACTGAACTGCCGTGGTTGCATCACACTTACTGACCGGCTCTGCCTCAACCCACTTTGTAAATTTATCAACAGCCACCAGGAGGTGTGTCTTTTTAACCTTGGACCTTTTGAAAGGCCCGACCATATCAAGCCCCCAGACTGCAAACAGCCAAGTAATTGGAATCATCTTCAATTCTTGAGCCAGCACATGAGCCCGTCGTGAGAATTTTTGACAACCATCAAATTTACTGACCAGATCCTCCACATCAGCGTGAGCCGTCAGCCAATAAAAACCATGACGGAAAGCCTTGGCCACGAGAGATTTTGAGCCGGCATGATGACCACAATCCCCTTCATGGATTTCACGAAGTATTTCCTGTCCTTCCGCAGGTGACACACAACGTTGAAACGCCCCAGTGACACTGCGATGATGCAACTCACCATGAACAATTGTCATGGATTTAGACCGCCGGATGATTTGTCTCGCCAAGGTCTCATCCTCAGGCAACTCTCCCCGGGTCATGTAAGCCAAATATGGCACTGTCCAATCCGGGATGACGTGAAGAGCCGCCTGATGACCCACAAGTATAGGGGATCTGTCGTAGTCCTTTCGATAAGTAAGAGTGTCGAACCCAACGAGGAGCAGAAGGAAATGATAAGCGGTTTTCAGCAAGGTATTCTCTGCAAGTACTGAAATAAATGGTAACAAATAGTTTTGTGAAAGATAATTTGTAACGAGCAACAAGTAACAAAAGTAAATAAAGTGCAGCAAGGTGGCCCAATCCTTTTTGTAGCAAAGGAGAAGCCTGGACAAACTCTTATAATAGGAAAAGCGCTCCCGAGTACACATGGTAATATCGTCAAGCTAGTTTTCATCACGTTCATATGATTCGCGTTCGGTACTTTGATAATTTGATATGTGGGTGGACGGTGCTTGGGTGTTGTTCTTACTTGAACAAGAATCCCACTTATGATTAACCTCTATTGCAAGCATCCGCAACTACAACAAAAGTATTAAGGTAAACCTAACCATAGCATGAAACATGTGGATCCAAATCAGCCGCTTACGAAACAACGCATAAACTAGGGTTTAAGCTTACATCACTCTAGCAACCCATCATCTACTTATTACTTCCCAATGCCTTCCTCTAGGCCCAAATAATGGTGAAGTGTTATGTAGTCGATGTTCACATAACACCACCGGAGGCTAGACAACATACATCTCATCAAAATATCGAATCTAATACCAAATTCACATGACTACTAATAGCAAGACTTCTCCCATGTCCTCGTGAACAAACGTAACTACTCACAAAGCATATTCATGTTCATAATCAGAGGGTAATAATATGTATAAAGGATCTGAACATATGATCTTCCACCAAGTAAACCAACTAGCATCAACTACAAGGAGTAATCAACACTACTAGCAACCTACTAGTACCAATCCTGGACTTGGAGACAAGAATTGGATACAAGAGATGAACTAGGGTTTTGAGATGAGATTGTGCTGATGAAGATTTTGATGGAGATTGCCCTCTCCCGATGAGAGGAGCGTTGGTGATGACGATGGCGATGATTTCCCCCTCCCGGAGAGAAGTGTCCCCGACAGAACAGTTCTGCCGGAGCCCTAGATTGATTCCGCCAAGGTTCCGCCTCGTGGCGGCGGAGTTTCGCCCCGAAAGGTTGCTTATGATTTTTTCCTCGATGAAAGACCCCATATAGCAGAAGATGGACATCGGAGGACCAACAGGGGGCCCATGAGGTAGGGGGGCGCGCCCCCACCCTCGTGGACAGGTGGGCCCCCCTCTGGTGAACGTCTTCCGCTGGATATTTTTTATTATTTCCAAAATTGAGTTTCGTGGAGTTTCAGGACTTTTGGAGTTGTGCAGAATAGGTCTCTAATATTTGCTCCTTTTCCAGCCCAGAATTCCAGCTGCCGGCATTCTCCTTCCTTATATAAACCTTGTAAAATAAGAGAGAATAGCCATAAGAATTGTGACATAACATGTCATAACAACCCATAATGCAATAAATATCAATATAAAAGCATGATGCAAAATGGACGTATCAACTCCCCCAATCTTAGACCTTACTTGTCCTCAAGCGGAAGCCGATAACGAGAAATATGTCCCCATGTTTAGAGGTAGAGGTGTCGATAAAAATAAAATACGGATATGAAAGCATCATGATTATTCTCATAACAGCAACATATATAGGTTTTGTCATATGGTTTCTTATGCTCAAGTAATAATCCATACACAATGCAGAGTACGAATCATAAACTTTATTGAGAACCAACAACCTATAATCTCAGTCACTGAAGCAATTGCAATTTATCATAACATCAGAAAGAGTCTATGTCAGAGCTTAATAGCAAGTCCACATACTCAACTATCATTTAGTCTTTCGTAATTGCTAACACTCACGCAATACTTGTGGTTACGGAGTTTTAATCGGACACAGAGAAAGATAGGGGCTTATAGTTTCGCCTCCCAACCTTTTACCTCAAGGGTAATGTCAACAATAATAACTCATGCTCCCCCAAATCCGATTAGATATATATATCAGGATCATTCCAACATACTAGGCTTACCAAAGGATAAAATATAAAAGGGAAAGGTGAAGATCACCATGACTCTTGCATAAGGTAAAGGATAATAACAAAAGATAGGCCCTTCGCAGAGGGAAGCAGAGGTTGCCATGCGCTTTTATGGTTGGATGCACAAAATCTTAATGCGAAAGAACGTCACTTTATATTGCCACTTGTGATATGAACCTTTATTATGCAGTCCGTCCCTTTTATTACTTCCACGTCACAAGATCGTATAAAGCTTATTTCTCTCACACCCATCAATCATACATATTTAGAGCAATTTTTATTGCTTTGCACCGATGACAACTTACTTGAAGGATCTTACTCAATCCATAGGTAGATATGGTGGACTCTTATGGCAAAACTGGTTTAAGGATTTCGGAAGCACAAGTAGTATCTCTACTTGGTGCTGAGAATTTGGCTAGCATGAGGGGGAAAGGCAAGCTCAACATGTTGGAAGATCCATGACAACATACTTTATCTCAGATATAAGAAAACACAACCCATTACGTTGTCTTCCTTGTCCAACATCAACTCTTTAGTCATGTCATATTTTAATGAGTGCTCCCAATCATAAAAGATGTCAATGATAATATATTTTTATGTGAAACCTCTCTTTCCTTATTACTTCCTATTAATTGCAATGATGACCAAAGCTATGTTTGCTAACTCCCAACAACTTTTAATCATCATATTCTTTCTATGTGAAGTCATCACTCTTAATAAGATCAATATGAACTCTTTGTTTCTTTTTATTATTTTCTCTTTTCTTTTATCCACTCAAGATCATGGCAAAACAATCACGCCCTTGACTCAATACTAATCTTTATTATATAGCTCACGAGCTCGATTACATAGAGAGATCATAAAGCAAAAACTCAAAAGTAGATCATGCCATAAACTTTATTCTACTAGATCAAGATACTACTAATAGGATTGAACTACGAAAAACGGTAAAGATAGGAGTGTGATTGTGATACAATACCGGGGCACCTCCCCCAAGCTTGGCAGTGGCCAATGGGAGTGCCCATACCCATGTGATTATATCTCCTTTGTTGGTGAAGAAATTGGAGGTGATGGATAGTCGCACATCGAGCGTAAGAGGTCCTCCAGCTTGCGGATAATGCCCTTGAGTGCAACAATATGCTCCTTGAACAAAATATTTTCACGTGTGAGATACTTGTTCTGTATACGAGCTAACTCAATCATCTTGAAACCTTCAATCTCAGTTGGGGTAAGAAGATTGTGATCAAGTTGAAGGGTGTCTTCTGCTGCCGGAGATTGATCCTCCGTAACCTTCTTGATCCTTTCGTCCTTGTTGATCTCCATGGGTTCTTCCCTCTTCAGATCTATCTTCATTAGCCAAGCATCGTTGTCACTATTGTTGGAGGAGGGGGACGACATGATGCCTGGCCTTGACAACCCTGATAGAAAACAGCTCGAAACAAGAACAGAGGATAATTGCGTGATACTGGAGGCAAAACCTTCGGGAGGTTATATAATGAATTTTACCGACCAAAATACGTATCATGCAAGAAAACGGAGTCTGGAAGGCACATGAGGTGCCCACGAGGTAGGGGGGCGCGCCTAGGGGGGTAGGGCGCGCCCTCCACCCTCGTGTCCTTCCCGGACTGCTACTTATTTTTCTATTTTTCTATTTTTCTAAATATTCCAAAACGGAGAAATATTACCTATTCCCTTTCGGAGTCTGAAACGTTCTGGAAAGTGTCTCTTATGTATTCCTCCGGGGTTACGGTTTCAATGACATTGGTTTCAACATTTATAGGATTACCTGAGATATAATGTTTGATTCTTTGACCGTTTACCACCTTCGGATTTGTGCCTTCGAAATTTTTGATTTTTATGGCACCGGAATGATAGACCTCCTCGATGACGTGGGGGCCTTCCCATTTAGAGAGAAGTTTTCCTGCAAAATATCTTAAACGAGAGTTGTATAGCAATACATAATCACCTACATTAAACTCACGCTTTTGTATCCTTTTGTCATGCCATATTTTAACTTTTTCTTTAAATAACTTGGCATTTTCATAAGCTTGGGTTCTCCATTCATCAAGTGAACTAATATCAAATAGCCTCTTCTCACCGGCAAGTTTGAAATCATAGTTGAGCTCTTTAATAGCCCAATATGCCTTATGTTCTAGTTCGAGAGGTAAGTGACATGCTTTTCCATAAACCATTTTATACGGAGACATACCCATAGGATTTTTATATGCAGTTCTATAAGCCCATAATGCATCATCAAGTTTGTTGGAC
Source organism: Aegilops bicornis (assembly GCA_021605145.1). NCBI lineage: Eukaryota > Viridiplantae > Streptophyta > Magnoliopsida > Poales > Poaceae > Aegilops > Aegilops bicornis. The sequence continues at coordinate 464,081,806 of CM038670.1, forward strand.
CAATTCTTTCTAGATCTATTAACAGTCTTTTGCAAAATTAATTTGAGCTCTCTATTACTCAATTCTACTTGACCACTAGACTGTGGGTGATACGGAGATGCAATTCTATGATTAACATCATATTTAGCAAGCATTTTTCGGAAAGCACCGTGAATAAAGTGTGAGCCACCATCAGTCATTAAATATCTAGGGACTCCAAACCTCGGGAAAATAACTTCTTTAAGCATTTTAATAGAAGTGCTATGATCAGCACTACTAGTTGGAATAGCTTCTACCCACTTAGTAATGTAATCAACAGCAACTAAAATATGTGTATATCCATTAGAGGCAGGAAAAGGTCCCATATAATCAAAGCCCCAAACATCAAACGGTTCAATAACAAGTGAATAATTCATAGGCATTTATTGACGTCTACTAATATTACCAATTCTTTGACATTCATCACAAGATAAGACAAACTTACGGGCATCCTTGAAGAGAGTAGGCCAATAAAAAACCGGATTGCAATACCTTATGTGCAGTTCTATCTCCAGCGTGGTGTCCTCCATAAGCTTCGGAGTGACACTTGCGTAGGATCTGTTCCTGTTCATGCTCAGGTACACAATGTCTAATAACACCATCTACTCCTTTATAAAGATGTGGGTCATCCCAAAAGTAATGTCTCAAATCATAGAAAAACTTTTTCTTTTGCTGATATGTGAAACTAGGTGGTATAAATTTAGCAACAATATAATTAGCATAATCAACATACCATGGAGTGCTACGAGAAGTACTTACAAAATTTAATGGTTCATCACGAAAACTGTCATCAATAGGTAGTGGGTCATCAAGAACATTTTCTAACCTAGACAAGTTGTCTGCAACGGGGTTCTCAGCTCCCTTTCTATCAACAATATGCAAATCAAATTCTTGTAGCAAGAGAACCCATCTAATAAATCTAGGTTTAGCATCTTTATTTTCCATCAGATATTTAATAGCAACATGATCAGTGTGAATAGTTACTTTAGAATCAACAATATAAGGTCTCAACTTATCACAGGCAAATACAACTGCTAAGAATTCTTTTTCAGTAGTAGCATAATTTCTTTGAGCATTGTCTAGAGTTTTACTAGAATAATGGATAACATTTAATTTCTTATCAACTCTTTTCCCTAGAACAACACCTACATCATAATCACTAGCATCACACATAATTTCAAAGGGTAAATTCCAATCAGGTGGCTGAACAATAGGTGCAGTCATCAATGCTTTCTTAAGTATTTCAAATGCTTCTACACAATCATCATCAAAGACAAATGGTATATCTTTTTGTAATAAATTAGTTAGAGGTCGAGAAATTTTTGAGAAGTCCTTAATGAACCTCCTATAAAAACCGGCGTGACCAAGGAAACTTCTTATACCTTTGATGTCCTTGGGACATGGCATCTTTTCAATAGCATCAACCTTGGCTTTATCAACTTCAATACATCTTTCAGAAACTTTATGCCCCAAGACTATACCTTCATTAACCATAAAGTGACACTTTTCCCAATTCAAGACAAGATTAGTTTCTGCACATCTCTGCAAAACTCGATCAATATTGCTCAAGCAATCATCAAAAGAGGATCCATAGACGGAAAAGTCGTCCATAAAAGCCTCACAAATCTTTTCACAAAAGTCAGAGAATATAGCCATCATGCATCTTTGAAAGGTAGCAGGTGCATTACATAAACCAAAAGGCATATGTCTATAAGCAAAAGTACCAAAAGGGCATGTAAAAGTAGTCGTTGATTGATCTTTAGCCGACGCGGGTATTTGAGAGAAACCAGAATAACCATCTAGAAAGCAATAATGTGTATGTTTGCATAATCTTTCTAGCATTTGATCGATAAAAGGTAAGGGGTAATGATCTTTCTTAGTAGCCTTATTTTTTATATGCGGAAATCAATTACCATCCTTTAACCTGTAATAATTCTTTGCGGAATCAATTCATCTTTATCATTAGGAACAATAGTAATACCTCCCTTCTTAGGGACACAATGAACATGACTTACCCACTGACTATCAGCAACGGGATAAATTATACATGCCTCCAGAAGCTTTAGTATTTCTTTTCTTACCACTTCTTTCATCTTAGGATTCAACCGTAGTTGATGATCATGAACTGGTTTAGCATCTTCTTCCAAATTTATTTTATGTTGACATAGAGTGGGACTAATGCCCTTAAGATCATCAAAAGTATATCCAATCGCAGCACGGTGCTTCTTCAGAGTTTTCAATAATCTCTCTTCTTCATGCTCTGAAAGGTTAGCACTAATAATAACAGGATATACCTTCTTTTCATCAAGATAAGCATATTTAAGATTATCAGGCAACGGTTTAAGCTCGAACACGGGATCACCCTTGGGAGGAGCAGGATCCCCTAGGATTTCAACAGGCAAGTTGTGTTTCAAAATAGGTTCCTGTTTAAAGAATACTTCATCTATTTGCCTTCTTTCATTCATAAACATGTAATTTTCATGGTCTAGCAAATATTGTTCTAAAGGATCACTAGGAGGTACGGTAATAGAAGCAAGACAAATAATTTCATCCTTACTAGGCAATTCTTCTTCATGGTGTTGTTTACTAAATTTAGAGAAATTAAACTCATGAATCATATCATTCAAGCCAATAGTAACAACATTCTTTTCGCAGTCTATCTTAGCATTAATGGTGTTCAAGAAGGGCCTACCAAATATAATGGGACAAAAGCTATCTTGTGGAGAACTAAGAACAAGAAAATCAGCAGGATATTTAGTTTTCCCACACAAGACTTCAACATCTCTAACAATTCCCACTGCTGAAATGGTATCTCTATTGGCAAGTTTAATTGTAACATCAATACCTTCTATCTCAGCGGGTGCAATATCATGCATAATTTCTTTATATAAGTCATAAGGTATAACACTGGCACTAGCACCCATATCACATAAGCCATGATAACAATGATCTCCTATTTTAACCGAAATAACAGGCATGCCTACCACAGGTCTATGTTTATCTTTAGCACAAGGTCTGGAAATTCTAGCGGTCTCATCGCAGAACTGAATAACATGCCCATCGATATTATCAGCTAAGAGATCTTTAACAATAGCAATATTAGGTTCAACTTTGACTTGCTTAGGAGGTGTATAAGTTCTAATATTGCTTTTACGAACTACAGTTGAAGCTTTAGCATGATCCTTTATTCTAACAGGGAAAGGTGGTTTCTCAACATAAGAAGTAGGAACAACAGGATAATTATAAGTGACAATCTTTTCTTCAACTTTAATAGGTGCAGCTACTTTTACTTCTATGGGAGGATGATATTTAAACCACTTATCCTTGGGGAGATCAACATAAGTAGCAAAATATTCACAGAAAGAAGCTACTATCTCAGATTCAAGTCCATATTTAGTGCTAAACTTACGGAAAATATCGGTATCCATAAAAGATTTAACACAATCAAACTTAGGTGTCATACCTGACTCCTTACCTTCGTCGAGGTCCCAATCTTCAGAGTTGTGTTTAATTCTATCCAATAAATCCCATTTGAATTCAATAGTCTTCATCATAAAAGAGCGAGCACAAGAAGTATCGAGCATGGTTTGATTATTATGAGAAAGCCGAGCATAAATTTTTTGAATAATTGTTTCTCTTGGGAGCTCATGATTGGGGCATGAATATAACATTGATTTAAGCCTCCCCCAAGCTTGAGCGATGATTTCTCCTTCGCGAGGCCAAAAATTATATATATAATTGCGATCACGATGAACAAGATGCATAGGATAATACTTTTGATGAAATTCCAATTTCAATCTTCTATAGTTCCATGATCTCGTATCATCACATAGCCTATACCATGTCAATGCATCTCCCTTCAAAGATAAAGGGAAGACCTTCTTCTTGACAACATCATCGGGTATACCTGCAAGCTTAAATAATCCACAAACTTCATCCACATATATTAGGTGCTCATCATGATGCTTTGTTCCATCTCCTGCAAAAGAATTAGCCAGCCGTTTTTCCAACATACCCGAAGGAACTTCAAAGGGAACATTTTCATTTTCAGTAGGTTCAGTAGGTTGAGGAGCAACTCTTTGCTCTACTGGTCGGGATGAAGATACCCCGAACAAGCCCCTCAGAGGATTACTTTCCATAGTAACAAGTGACAGTAAATTTCAGCACACTATTAAAAATTTTCCTTACCAAATTCCACCTAGCAAAGGCGCTTCACTCCCCGGCAACGGCGCCAGAAAAGAGTCTTGATGACCCACAAGTATAGGGGATCTATCGTAGTCCTTTCGATAAGTAAGAGTGTCGAACCCAACGAGGAGCAGAAGGAAATGATAAGCGGTTTTCAGCAAGGTATTCTCTGCAAGTATTGAAATAAATGGTAACAGATAGTTTTGTGATATGATAATTTGTAACGAGCAACAAGTAACAAAAGTAAATAAAGTGCAGCAAGGTGGCCCAATCCTTTTTGTAGCAAAGGACAAGCCTGGACAAACTCTTATAATAGGAAAAGCGCTCCCGAGGACACATGGGAATATCGTCAAGCTAGTTTTCATCACGTTCATATGATTCGCGTTCATAATCAGAGGGGTAATAATAGCAAGACTTCTCCCATGTCCTCAGGAACAAACGTAACTACTCACAAAGCATATTCATGTTCATAATCAGAGGGGTAATAATATGTATAAAGGATCTGAACATATGATCTTCCACCAAGTAAACCAACTAGCATCAACTACAAGGAGTAATCAACACTACTAGCAACCTACTAGTACCAATCCTGGACTTGGAGACAAGAATTGGATACAAGAGATGAACTAGGGTTTTGAGAGGAGATGGTGCTGATGAAGTTGTTGATGGAGATTGCCCTCTCCCGATGAGAGGAGCGTTGGTGATGACGATGGCGATGATTTCCCCCTCCCGGATGGAAGTGTCCCCAGCAGAACAGCTCTGCTGGAGCCCTAGATTGATTCCGCCAAGGTTCCGCCTCGTGGCGGCGGAGTTTCGTGCCGAAAGGTTGCTTATGATTTTTTCCTCGATTTAAAGACCTCATATAGCGTAAGATGGGCATCGGAGGACCAATAAGGGGCCCACGAGGTGAGGCGCGCCCGGGGTAGGCGCGCCCCCACCCTCGTGGGACAGTGGGCCCCTCCGTGAACTTCTTCCACCGGATATTTTTATTATTTCCAAAAATGAGTTTCGTGGAGTTTCGTGACTTTTGGAGTTGTGCGTAATAGGTCTCTAATATTTGCTCCTTTTCCAAATTTTCATTCCAAATTTGCCGCATTCTCCCTCCTTATATAAACCTTGTAAAATAAGAGAGAATATCCATAAGAATTGTGAAATAACGTGTAATAACAGCCCATAATGCAATAAATATCAATATAAAAGCATGATACAAAATGGACGTATCACCGCCACCAGCTGTGCTTCTGGGTCTGGAACAACTAAGTCTTCCTCTGTGGGTAACTTGACAGAAGGATTATGTAAAACATCCAAAAAGGTGTTAGGCGGCATCGGCTTACACTGAGATCCCAGCCGGTTAAAGCATCAGCCACCTCATTCTTCATTCGATCAATGTGCTCTGCTTGATAACCCTTGAAGTGCCTAGCTACAGCATCAACTTCACGGCGATAAGCCACCATGAGGGGATCCTTAGAGTCCCACTTGCCTGACACCTGTTGAGCCACGAGATCTGAGTCGCCCAAGCACCTTACCCGGCTCAAATTCATATCTTTGGCCATCCGAAGACTATGGAGCAAGGCCTCATATTCAGCTGCATTGTTAGTACAAGGAAACATGAGCCGGAGCACATAACAAAATTTGTCACCTCGAGGGGAAGCTAAAACGACTCCAGCCCCCGAGCCTTCCAATTGACTGGACCCATCAAAGTGAATAGTCCAATATGTGTTATCCGGCTTCTCCTCAGGTGTCTGCAGCTCTGTCCAATCAATTGACTGGACCCATCAAAGTGAATAGTCCAATATGTGTTATCCGGCTTCTCCTCAGGTGTCTGCAGCTCTGTCCAATCATTGATGAAGTCCACCAGTGCTTGAGACTTAATAGCAGTGTGTGGCACATACTTCAAACCATGAGGCCCAAGCTCAATGGCCCACTTGGCGACTCGTCCTGTGGCCTCTCTATTCTGGATGATGTCTCCCAAGGGAGCAGAGCTTACCACAGTGATGGGGTGACCCTGGAAGTATTGCTTTAGCTTCCGGCTCGCCATGAACACCCCATAAACAAGCTTCTGCCAATGCGGATATCTTTGCTTAGACTCAATGAGCACCTCACTGATGTAGTAAACCGGCCATTGAACCGGATGCTCCTTGCCAGCCTCCTTGCGCTCCACTACAATTGCAACACTAACAACACGTGAGTTAGCAGCCACGTATAACAGCAGCGGCTCTTTATCAATGGGAGCCGCAAGGACCAGCGGCTCAGATAACTGTTTCTTTAAATCTTCAAAGGCAGCATCCGCAGCATCACTCCAGATAAAAGTGTCCGTTTTCTTCATCATCTGATATAGTGGTATGGCCTTCTCACCTAACCGGCTTATGAACCGGCTTAAAGCAGCAATATGACCCGCCAGTCGCTGAACATCATTGATGCATTCCGGCTTAGCCAAAGAGGTAATCGCCTTGATTTTCTCCGGATTAGCTTCAATTCCTCTGTTAGAGACCAGAAAACCCAAAAGTTTGCCTGCTGGCACGCCAAACACACACTTGGCCAGGTTAAGCATCATCTTGTAAACCCGGAGATTGTCAAAGGTTTCCTTCAGATCATCTATCAAGGTTTCTTTCTCTCTGGATTTAACCACTATATCATCCACATAAGCGTGAACATTGCGCCCAATCTGATTGTGGAGACAGTTCTGTACACATCGTTGATAAGTTGCCTGGGCACTCTTGAGCCCAAACGGCATTGACACGTAGCAGAAGGCTCCAAACGGAGTGATGAAGGCCGTCTTCTCCTGGTCCTTAACTGCCATTTTGATCTGATGATAACCAGAGTAAGCATCCAAGAAGCTCAAACGCTCACAACCCGCCGTAGCATCAATGATTTGATCAATACGGGGAAGAGCAAAATGATCAGTCAGACAAGCCTTATTTAAGTCCGTGTAATCCACACACATCCGCCAGGTGCCGTTCTTTTTAAGTACAAGCACCGGGTTAGCCAACCACTCTGGGTGAAAAACTTCAACAATAAACCCGGCCGCCAAGAGCCAAGCCACCTCCTCACCAATAGCTTTCCATCTCTCTTCATTGAACCGTCGAGAAATTGCCTGACCGGCTTAAACTTGGGATCAATATTAAGAGTGTGCTTAGCGAGTTCTCTCGGTACACCCGGCATGTCAGAAGGTTTCGATGCAAAGATGTCCTGATTCTCACAGATGAACTCGATGAGCGCGCTTTCCTATTTAGGATCCAGATTGGCACTAATGCTGAACTGTTTAGACGAGTCGCTTGGAGTGAAATCAACAAGCTTGGTTTCATCAGCTGACTTAAACTTCATCGCTGGGTCATGCTCTGTGGTTGGCTTCTTCAGAGATGTCATATCCGCTGGGTCAACGTTATCTTGATAAAACTTCAGCTCCTCTGCTGCACAAACAGACTCGGCATAAGCCGCATCCCCCTCTTCACATTCCAGGGCTATATTTTGACTCCCATGCACAGTAATGGTGCCCTTTTAACCCGTCATTTTAAGCTGCAAATAAACATAACACGGCCGCACCATGAATTTGGCGTAAGCTGGCCGTCCAAACAGAGTGTGATATGGACTCCTGATTTTGACCACCTCAAAAGTTAATTTCTCAGCCCTAGAATCATTCTCATTCCCAAAGGCTACTTCCAGTTCAATCTTACCGACCGGATATGCCGACTTACCAGGCACCACTCCATGGAAAACGGTGTTGGACGTCTTTAAATTTTTGTCAGTCAACCCCATATGTCGAAAGGTCTCATACTAGAGGATGTTGATGCTGCTGCCTCCGTCCATGAGTACTTTAGTGAATTTATATCCACCAACCTGAGGTGCTACCACCAAGGCTAACTGACCTTGATTGTCAACCCGGGGAGGGTGATCTTCCCTACTCCACACAATAGGCTGCTCTGACCACCTCAAATAACGGGGAACCGCTGGCTCAACAGCGTTCACAACCCTTTTATGAAGCTTCTAGTCTCGTTTACATAAGCTAGTGGTGAACACATGATACTGTCCACTATTCAGCTGCTTTGGATTGCTCTGATAACCCGACTGCTGCTCCTGCTGACCTCCCTGATCAGACTGCTGCTGATTATAACCACCTTGATTTCCCTGAAAACCGGCATTTGAACCGCCATCCGGGCCATGAAAACCGCCGGCACCTGAGCGGCCACCCGACCCATGACTGCTGTCGAACATGTTGGAATTTTTGAAAGCCTTCATGATCGCACAATCCTTCCATAAGTGAGTGGCCGGCCTTTCCCGAGTGTCGTGTCTTTGACAGGGTTCATTAAGTAGTTGCTCAAGAGATGGACCTTACCCGCCAGATCGAGGGGGTGGTCTCCCCTTGCGTCTCTGATTGTTACCCTGTGCATTGGCGTTGGCCACAAACTCTGGGTTACCATCGGCCTTACGCTTGTTGCCTCCTTGATTCGCCGGGTTATGCTGCTGACCCTTTCCATTGCCATTCTTCTTTCCCTTCCCTGTCTTTTCCTCATCAGACGCGGGATCCTTGGTTCTGTCAGAATCGGCGTATTTGACTAGAGCTGTAAGTGCATCTAGTGCCCCTTAGAGATTTTGGTGTATTGAAGACTTATAGGTTAAGGGACTAATGTGTTTGTGAGTGTACACAGGTCTATAAGTCTATGAGGAGTTTGATATTTACAGAGAAAGTCGACCCTAAAAATGAAGTTCTTCGATCAAGACTTTGATATTCTCAAGACTTTCAAGACTTTGAAAGTGAAGAAATTGGTGTGACCTTGAAGACTTGGTATTCAATTGAGGAACATGAAGCGTGAAGACTTTTGTTTTCATAGTTTCGTTTTTCTCTTTCTTGAGTCATAGGAAACACCGTACTGTTAAAGGGGGTCGAGGAAATACTAAGGAAAAATTTCCATGTGATGCTCAACTCAAAATCCTACACCTACCAATCCCATAGAGTGAAGCCATTGGAAATCTCAAACAGATTCAGTCAATTTCTTCAAAGGATGTAGACGAAGTTCTTCCGGTCACGAGGAATTTGTCTGGACCGAGGAGTTAGGAATTCGCCAGTCGGATTGCCTACACAGTGAGGAACATGATAGCCCCGAGGAATTTGAGAATCAAATTTCCGACCGCTTTGTCACAAGGCCACCTGTCCCAAAATATCTTATCCACCTAACGGTCATATCATTGAAGGGCATTTATGTCTTATCATGTCGGGCTGCTCCCTAGGCTATAAATAGCCACCCCCTACAACCACTAGCTGGTTGGCTGCTCCGAGAGAAACTGACATTTGTCAATTGAGAGCATCCCATCCTCCGAGGACTTTGAGCGAAAATCATCTAGTGAGGAAAACCCAAAGTGATTGAGCATCACTGAAGAGATTGATCCTGCGTGGATCCAACGGTTGTTACCTTTGAAGAATGTGTATCTTCCAGACGGTTAGGCGTCATGGTCTGAGCATCCAAGAGGAAATTGTGGATCGCCGAGTGACCGAGTTTGTGAAGGTTTGGAAGTCACCTGAAGACTTACCACGAGTGATTTGACGAGGTGTGTGTGATCTTAGTTCAAGGAGAATACAGTGAGGACTTGGTGTCCTGGGCTGCGTGCTCGGCTGACTGGGTGTCCGGATCGTCGTCCTTGAGTTTAAATACTCGGCCGCTCCAACCAGACGTACAACCGAGACAACAGCTTGAACTGGTCTACCAAATCATTGTCTTCACCAACCTAATTGGTTCTATTTCCTCAACCCTTTCATTTCCTCATTACGTGTTGAGTGTTCATTTATATATCTGTGTTTGAAGACTTTGGTCAAGACTTTCTCAATTTCCTCAGCCCAATTTCTTGATCTGTTTGTCTTCATCTTGTGTTATCCTCGTGTTTACGCTTTACGTACTCTTTGATTGTCTTCATTTCATCATGATGACCATGCCCGCATTCTCTTATGCTTACTTACGAGTACTTATTCCATTGCAAGTAGTTCTTCACTTAGGAATTTCCTCACCGCAAATTCCTCATTGAAGAATTCATAAAAATCGCCTATTCACCCCCTCTAGTCGATATAACGCACTTTCAATCGGTATCGAGCAAGGTACTCCTTGTTCGTGTGATTTTGGTTTAACCACCGGAGTTTTAGTTATGTCGACCGCAGGTATGAAGAAAGTGACATGCCCTATCTTTGACGGGCCGTGATTATCCCAAGTGGAAGGCCATGATGAGGAAACGCCTCATGGCAATGGACAGCGAAATGGACCGTCACTGAAATTGGTCTTACTGATCTATGCAAGACGGCGAACGCAGATGATATTCGCAAGTACACTCGTCTTGATATCATGGTGAAGGATATCATCTGTTCCTGCCTATCTAGAGATGAATTCAAGCGCATTATGCATCTTTGCAATGCGAAACTTATCTGGGACCGAATCTCCGACGTCTATGAAGGTCATCGAACCCGCCATGATCCTTGGTTTGAGGACTTCAAGGAATCTCTGAAAACGACGACTTTCGAACCAGAATCATCATCGTCTGCATCATGTCTCATGGCAAAGGGTGACAAGGTAACCGAATGTTCCTCATCTGAGTTTAGTGACTACGAATCTGATGATGATATTGAACCTAGTTATACCAAACTTGTCTGCATTGCCACTAAACAACAAACGGCCTTGGAAAAGGTTCAAAACATGCTAGATAAAAGTGATGATATGTTAGGTGAAGAAATGGATCTCCCTAAAGCCCTGACTGAAAATCTTCAGAGACTTGATCCTAGGTTTGACAGCCTTCAAGGTCATCATAACACTCTCTTGTCTGATCATGAGAAACTCTCTTATGAATTTCTTCAAAGAAAGCAAGATCTTGAGAAGCTAAGAGTGAGTTATGAAAATCTTCAGAAGGAGCGTGATTCATTACTTGCTCAACAAATCAGCGCTTCTCAGGAAGAATTTGTTCCTCCATGCTTAAAGTGCATTGAACGTGAATCTGCTAATTCTTCACCTGAATGTTCAAATGCTTCAAATGTTACAAATTCTTCACCTGCCTCTGCTATCACTAATTCCTCATCTGAGGACATTGCTAGTATCACTGATGATGCAGGGCTGAAGGAATTGTACATGACATGCATGTACAAAAGCCTCAAAGGGCATCAGACTCTTTGTGATGTGCTTAAAAGCAGATCCTCAATGTAAACCCTAGGAAAGAGGGTATTGCCTTTGAGAGGAAACTCAATGCTGATGGAACATATTGGAAGCCTGAGCAGTATCCCAAAACCTCATGGGTTGTTGCAAAGGGACCTCTAGTTGATCCATCTAACTTATCTGGCTTTACATGTGAATCTCCTCATTCTTCTGATGATTCATTTGACTCCAACTATAAACTGTTCAAAAATCAGAATGGTGAAGTATTTGCTAGATATGTTGGCACTAATCGCGAGAACGGTTCCCCTGTGAAAAAATCTGGGTTCCCAAGAAGTACCTTGAAAGTCTTGGTGAATGTCCTCATGACACCACACATGAAGAATAGGAACTCCAGATCAAACTCTTCATATGGACCAAATTCTTCATATGGATCCAAGTCCTCATACGGACCAAATTCCTCACATGGATCAAATTCCTCAAAAGGATCAAAGTCCTCATATGATTATCATCGTGCTAACAACTCTGCTTTGCAGGTAGAGCTAAGGGCTATGAATATGTGCATTATTCTTCAAACCAATATGTTCATAAGTCCTCGAAGAATTTCTCTGCTTATTCATATGCTTACCCTAACCCCTCTTATGTGAAACGAAATGGATTGGCCTCTATGCCACCATTCTCATATGGTGCTCGCAGAGTGATGAATTCTTTGCCACCCCTTCAGATGTGGGTGGTGAAGAAATGGAACTAATCTCTTCTGCAGGGTCAGGTCTCCAGACGTGCTTTAACGTCTGAAGAATTTGGTGGGGGCCTGACAAAAATGCCTGAAAGGACGTAGGCTAATCATGAAGAAATGAACTTTCATTTCACACGTCCTCCTACTACTTATCTGTTATACTGCCTGATGAAATTCATCTGATGAACTTGATATCATATTCTTCACTGATGAAGTATATGAGATCGTAAGTTGCACTAATTCATCTGCAGGATGATCAACCCAAAGCCAATGAGTGGGTCCTCGATAGTGGACGTACAAATCACATGACTGGTGACAAGAATCTATTGATGGATACTCCCTTATCACCGTCACATCTGAAGCATATCATCTTTGCTAAAAAAGGCAAAAGTCAGGAAGTCTTCAAACGATTTTCCTCGAGGGCTCCAACTAACTTCGGTGTGAAGACCAGACACATCAGAAGTGACAATGGAACTGAGTTCAAAAATTCCGGTCTTGATGCCTATCTTGATGAACTTGGTATTACTCATGAGTTATCTGCTCCCTATACTCCTCAAAGAAATGGCGTCGTGGAGCGCAAGAACAGAACTCTTGTTGAGATGGCTTGCACTATGCTTGATGAATACAAAACGCCTAGTCGCTTTTTGGATTGATGCAATTGATACCGCGTGCCACATCATCAACAGAGTATATCTTCACAAATTCTTCAAGAAGACTGCCTATGAACTCCTCAACGACAAGAAACCCAATGTGAGTTATTTCAAAGTCTTGATTGCTAAATGCTGGATTAGAGATCCTCATCACAATTCTAAATTTGCACCGAAAGCACATGAAGGTTTTATGCTTGGTTACGGAAAGGACTCGCACACCTACGTAGTCTTCAACATCGCTCTTCACAAGATTGTTGATATCAGATGTGCGGTTCGATGAAACTAATGGCTTGCAAAGAGAGCACCTACCTTCCGTGTTAGATGAACCAGCTCTGAGGAATCTATCAAGTTCAAGGCAACCGAGGATGTCATTCCTGTGAAGAATCTCAAGAATTCATTCTGTCTGTGAAGAACGTCGAGTGATGCACCTGAACATAATCTTTGAAGACAATGGTGTCAAGAAAATGCTGATCAAATTCCTCGACGGCAACCAGCTCATCCTCGCGTTGCAAAAGAAGTGCAAGTTGACAAGATCATCGATGACATTGAAGCGCCAGTCCTCTCACACGCTCAAAAGCTTCACATTTATCTAACTTTTGTGGGCACTATGCTTTTGTCTCTATCACAGAGCCCACTAAGGTAGATGAAGCATTTCTGAGCCCGAGTGGATTCAGGCCATGCAAGAAGAATTACATCGATTCGAGCTCAACAATGTCCGAACTGGTCAAACGTCCAGATCCTCGAAAGCATAATATCATTGGCACAAAGTGGATCTACCGCAACAAGCAAGATGAAAATGGCCTTGTGGTGAGGAATAAGGCACGACTTGTAGCTCAAGGCTACACACAGGTTGAAGGAATTGATTTCGATGAAACTTTTGCACCTGTGGCTAGACTTGAGGCTATTCGCATATTACTTGCTTATGCTAACCATCATAATATCACTTTATATCAAATGGATGTGAAAAGTGCATTCCTCAATGGTAAGATTGAGGAAGAAGTATATGTTGCTCAACCCCAGTTTTGAAGATCCAAAGAATCCCGACAAAGTCTTGAGACTCAACAAGGCCCTCTATGGTCTCAAACAGGCCCCCACAGGCGTGGTATGATACATTGAAGGAATTCTTCGTGAAGAATGGCTTCACACCCGGTTCACTCGACCCTACTCTCTTTACTAAATCATATGATGGTGAACTATTTGTGTGCCAAATATACGTTGATGATATTATCTTTGGCTGTACTGACCAACGTTATAGTGATGAATTTGCCTATATGATGAGTGAAGAATATCAAATGTCTATGATGGAAGAGTTGAAATTCTTCTTAGGTCTTCAAATTCGTCAACAACACAATGGCATATTCATGTCTCGTGATAAATACCTCAAAGATGTCCTCAAGAAATTGCATGCAAGATTGCAAAGGCGTCAAAATTCCTATGCCCACAAATGGCCATCTATGCAATCGATGAAAATGCTATTGACTTCGATCACAAGGTATACCGCTCCATGATTGGTTCTTTATTGTACTTATGTGCATCTAGGCCGGATATAATGCTTAGTGTTTGCATGTGTGCCCGATTTCAAGCTACACCGAAGGAATCACACCATAAGGCTGTGAAGCATATTCTTCGATATCTAGCTCACACACCAACACTAGGATTATGGTACCTCAAGGGCTCAACTTTTGATCTCATTGGATATTCTGACTCTGACTATGCTGATGATCGGTTGGACCGCAAGTCAACATCTGGTACTTGTCATTTCCTCGGACGATCTTTGGTCTGTTGGTCCTCGAAGAAAACAGGAACTGCGTATCACCGCTCATCGCGAAGTCGAATACATTGCTGCTTGGCTCTTGTTGTGCTCAATTGCTGTGTATGAAGCAAACTCTCAATGACTACGTCATCAACGTGTATAATTTTCCTCTCTACTGTGTCAATGATAGTGCCATCAAGATTGCTCACAACCCAGTTCAGCACTCGAAGAAAAAGCACATTCAAATTCGTCATCATTTTCTTCGTGGTCATGTGTTGAAGGGCGACATCTCCATCGAGCATGTGAAGACTGAAGAACAGCTGGCCGATATCTTCACTAAGCCCTTGGATGAGAAGAGATTTAGCAAGTTGCGATGTGAGCTAAATATCTTAGAATCTTGAATGTTCTTTGAAAAGGACACACATCGACACATATGCAAAATTGATGACTTAGATGTGCAACACATGAAGAAACATTTTCCTCAATCAATGAAGAATAACACTCTAAGTGTGAAGAAATTATTGAAGAATTTGATTCTCGTAACCCTACGACAATTGTATGTGTCTCGAAATCATCATTCTTATACGGTGGGTCACGCCACCACCAAAGTTGAAAATCTTCAATTTGAGTTTTTCCTCAGTTTTTGAAATTCTTCAGTTTTTCAAATTCTTCAACTTCGCAAAATCTTCACTATTTCCGTTGTCTTTCTTCATTGGCGATATATATATATATATATATATATATATATATATATATATATATATATATATATATATATATGGGTTTATGTCCTCTACAACATTCACTTATGGCTATTTCTTCAAGTCGCTTTTTACGCTAAGTGAATGTGATCGGACCCTTCCCCTCTATGCTATACTCAACCCAATCTATTCACAAATTCTTCATGTGCGTTCTATTTGAAACTCGTTCAAAATCTTCACTGTGTCCTTGTCAGCTGAAGAAATTGCGGATGGAACTTTAAAACTGATCTTATCCAAACTTTCGTTTTTGCCGCTCAAACCGTTCCGCATCCCATGATGGATTTATCTATTCACCCACGATCTAACATAATCTCCACTTCTCAGTACGTGGGTGACACATGTCGCGAATGAGAAGGGTCAGGCACGTTAGTCCCAAATCTTGAGCGAACAGTTTTCACCGTGGCTATATATACCCCCTCTCCCCTTCCTCACTTCCTTTACTCCACTCGACTGATTTCTCTCGCTCGAGCTTCTCAAACCCTAGCGCCGCCGCTACTCCATCGTCTCCGGTGAGGAAGAGCTTCACTGCCTCGACCTCGTCGTCGCCGTACTCACGCCGACCGCGGAAATCTTCACTCCGCCGCCGCAGTAGCTGTCTTCCTCTGCCAAGTTAGGGCGTGGAAGATCTAACCTGACAAACTTCCCATCTGTTCTTCTCGGTTAAATGCGTGTTCTTCGATTCAGGTAATTAAAAGTTACTTTTATTACTCGCTTTGATTCTCAAACCTTCCTGAAAATCTTCAAAGGTGTTTATTCTTCAAATCTTCACACATATGAACACCTCAAACAAAATATGCTCTTGATTCGTTTCTCTAAGCAATGATTTTCTTCAAGATTCCTCAATGTGTGGATCCTCGATCTATACAACTCTGGGACCTAAGACAAAGATCGCTTAGTGAAATTCTTCAAGGCTCATCTGGTCAAATTCCTCAAACTAGTTCTTTTTGAAAAACCTTCTGAGAACGCATATGACCTCTCCAAATTCCTCGCAACTATACTCTCATTCCACAGTACTCATGTCCGCTTTGAATCACTAGGTTCTCATCAACTTAACTCATTTGCAGCGTTCCTCGAAGAAAAGTTGCATACTTCTTCAGAGAATTCGATTGTTCAAATTCCTCACCAAGAATATGGCAGAAGGAAAGAAGCCACATAAAGGAGGAAAGAGGCCTGAGGTCATGACTGCGTTTGAGATTCCTGAGGAAATATATGCTGCCTATTGCACACCCGATGAAGCCGAGTTCGGCAAAGAGAACAAAAATCAGCGCAAGGTGCGCATTCAAAGGATTGAATGGAGATGGGCAAGGGAATGGAGGGAGTACAGATATGTTACTCCAAAGTACATGAAGATTTTCGCTCTGAATCCTCCATGCCCAAGAGCTGCATTGGCACCTGGTCAAGAAGCTGACCCCACCAGCATCAAGCGTGGTGAGGACTTTCCTGAAGAATGGGCCAAACGCCAAGCCAAATTGGCAAGACAAGCCAATGAGGCAGTGAGGAAATTTAATGAGGACTCACATCTGCTGCTGCCACTGAGGCCTCTGTCAATCCAAGAAAATCTATGGCAAAGAAGCCCGCACACAAGCCAAGTGCTTCACCAATAGTGCCCTCACGGCCAAGCTCCTCAGTTGTGCCCTCACGGGCAATTCCTCATGCTGCTCCAACTCCTCCCAAATCCTCAGCTCCTACAAAGTCCTCAGCAGCTCCTCCCAAGTCCTCAGCAGTTCCGACAAAGTCCTCAGCACCTGTGCATTTGGCCACGTGCCAAAGGACTGCAGGCATCTCCATTTCCTCTGGCGTTTCCACAAGTTCCTCAGCCGCACCAAATTCTTCATCTGGCCCGACTCTGCTGAAGACTAAGGCCACAGCTGGACGAGGTCCTCGGCCAAGTCCCAAGAAGAAACAGGTCGCCTTCCAAGAGCCACCTGAAGATGATGAGGCTGATGATGATGAACTTGCGGAAATCATCGAGACCGCCAAGAAAGGGCCGCTAGAGCCAAAGGCACACCTGCAATGCCGTCTGTTGGATCCAAGAGCGATCCTAGACTACATTGATCTCTCGCACAAGGACCCAAACACTCCTATGCTCGACTTCAAGTTGACACCGCCAAAGTCACATGTTGACTCATTTCATCCAAGAGGAGAAATGGAAATTTGATCTGACGGAGAGATCAAGAAATCACAAGACAGAAAGGAGAAATCTGCTGAAGAAAAAGCGTTGTCAAGATGACAAGCGAAGAACTTATCAAGATGCAGGTGACATCAAAGCCCTCAAATACAAATTTAACTCCTATTATGCTGATTGGCAAGGAGCCAAAGTCAGATTCACAACCTGATGAAGAAGTTCACCAATGTTGCTGCCCCAACGCAACATGAAATACCTCAGCCGGAGCCTCACTCAGCCGATCGAAGAATATGCCAAGACCACCGATGAAGTTCAGTCTTTGAAGACAATGCTAGTTCCAGGCTGATGACTCCATTCCAAATTGAAGAAATTGCGGGCATCCACTAGTGGTGCGCTGAAGAAATCAAGAAGTCGTAACATTGCATCGATTGCGCCTGAGGAAATTCAACCAGATTCCTCAGCTCCTCCTGCGCCTACACCAACTCCAATCCTTCCATCTGCATCTGATGTGAAGAAGACCAAGGCTGCAGAACAAGCTGCAGTGAAGAAAAGGAAAGCATCTGCTGCTTCAAATTCTTCAGCCCCGAAGAAGATGAAGACAATGACCAGCTTTTGAAAATCCTATTGATGCTGTTCCAATTTCCTCCATGCCATCAAAGGACCTTGTTCCTTTTGGTGAAGATTATGAGATCCCAAGCGGATCTGATGAAGAAGATCATTCTGCTGCTTCGTCAGAGCAGATTGATGAAGAAATTGAAGTGGAAGAAATCCCTTCAACCCCAATCATTTCCTCGCCTATGCCTCAGTTCACAGCTGAAGAGGCCGGTGTTGAGGAAATTGAAGAAGATGTGGACATTGGAAGCACAACGCGTTGATGAACGATGACTTTTGGGAAAGTCGACATCCAAATTCTCCACTCTTCACCCCAATTCAACAGATTCCTCGGTCCCTGCTACAACAGTTCAAATGGGCTCTGAAGAAACTCATCCCACTTCATCTCAGACATGAAGAAATTCCAGCCATTAGCGCTGATGAACTGCTGCTGATCCTCGGTACTGTAGAGGAACCAGAAATTCCTCGGCTGAAGAACACGAGATTGCGATTCCCGAGGTCGTGATGCAACTCATCGACACTCCACCGCCAAAGCCAAATAATCCCTTCTCAACAAAGCAAAAGTTCAAGGCTGAAGATTTTTTCGCGAGCACGTATTCTTCATCGATTACAATCCATATGATTCTGCTCGCATAAGGAAGAGGCGTTTACGGACTGCCGGTCAAGCCAATTTCTATTCCTCGGTCTTTGTTCAACAAAGACAAAGTCTTCGATCATGCACATATTCCTCATGTGGACATGGAATCTCTGCCAGGCTTCGAGCCAGTCCTCAGTGTTCTTCACGATGCAGGACTTCTGAATTTCTGCACTGATATCTGTGATTGGAATGAAGAACTCATTGTTCCATTCTATGCGACGCTGCACATCATCGGAGACGCTGAAGATGTGAACTCATGGGTGTTAGACTGGATGTCTGAAAACACTCACTACAAGGCACCAAAGAATCAATTGCTTCGTGCCCTACCACTCAGTCCTCCACTTGATGGTGCTCGTTGTATCTACAACAAACCTGAGCTTTCAAATCACTATATGCAAGTGCTGATGAAGCCTTTGAAGCCAGAGCAGGCCCCAAGAACCAAATTCCTCGTCAAGGAATTATTGTATGTGCCTCGGACTGTCTATCGGATTCTGACGAAGACAATGAGTCATATCAAAGGCCACGACTCAAATGATGAAGAAGTCGTTGGCATCATGAAGAATATGCTTTTCAACATCACTCATGGCGTTTCCGTCAACTTCCATGATTTCTTCATGAGGACTCTGGCGAACATCGCTATGTCACCATTTGAGCTGAAGCCTTATGCACCTTGGATTATGAGATTGATCAGGACAAGGTCTTCACTCAATTACAAGACTAATACTCTCAACCACTGCAGCTACTTGTCCCCGATTGAAGTCCTCAAACGGACATTTTCCTCAGCTGATGACAAGGGCAAGGCAACTTGTTGGGGATATTACTACTGGGCGTAAACCGGCCTATCTGGGCCGGGTTAACTTCATCAGTAGTTCAACAGTGTAAAAGCCCAAGGGGCATAAAGGGCCCAAGGCCTGTAGCCGGTTTAGAACACATGGCCGTAAACCGCCCGATATGTAAACTTGTATTGTAAGTTAGGAATAGAGAGAGAGACCAACCCGCATACGAATATGAACCGGAGATTGGGACTCTCTGAACCGACGGGCGTCACCCGTGTATATAAGGGGACGACCCGGGGCGGTTCAAAGAGAGACAACAACAACTCGAGGCCTAGGCGAAGCTTATTTGCTCCCTAGTCATCGAGACCACATCAATCCCATCACAAACTAGACGTAGGCTTTTACCTTCATCGAAGGGGCCGAACTAGTATAACTCTTGTGTCTTTGCGTCCGCTTTAACCCCTTCAAGTTAACCCATAGCGATGGCTCCACGACTAAGTCCTTTCATGAGGACATCTGCTATGACAAAACCACGATAGTTGGCGCCCACCGTGGGGCTATCGCACGATGGTTTGATGATCTTGGAGGGCAAGTTCGGCGACTCGAAGGCTATCTTGTGGGCCGGATGACCAAGAGTCGTCATGGCAAGCTCTACATCGACGATGCAGTGGGGCCCGAGGCCGGCTCGATTGAGTACGGGTACCGGGTCCCCTTTGGTGGCATACACGTTTTCATCGGCAAGATCGGTGAGCCAGGGCCTGAGCCGGACATCTGCACCGACCTCGTCGAGACGGCTCAGCGTGCGAGACCCGCCCAGGTTAAACCGGCCGTGAAGCGTGCCTTTGTGGGAGTCATCCACGGAGGAAGCTATGAGGGCGGATCGTAATCTGGTGGCGAAACCGTCGTTTACTCGACGACGAGTCGTCGGCGGAGAAATGGAATCTCTATATCAGCTACAAGATGGCGGATTGGGGGCTGTTCGATGGTGACAGATATTCGGACCTCTCGATCTGCCCAACCGGGTTGGAATATTCATGGCCGGTACACAAGCGGTGCTTCACTCTTCGACTGCCGGGACAATGGTTGCCGGTTCAACAGCGGCGACGGCTGCCGGGGCAGGAGGCCCTGTGCGCCCGCCGACTCAAGTTTTATCAGACTTATTCGATGCGTTAGTTGTGCTCATGGCAGAGGTTAACCCGGCGGACCAGGACGCTCATAACGCGGAGATTGCAAAGGTGAAGGAACAAATCACTCAGGCTAAAGCGGATCTGGCAGCTGCAGACGCCAGGATAACGGCAGAGCGGGCCGCTTTAGATGCGCAGGCTTATAGGCTCATGCTGGATCAGAGCGCGTCGCATGAAGTCATGAAGAGGAAATACAGATCCTGTTTGCCTTCAGTCTTCGAGGGAAGAGATCTCTTCAACACCCCCGGAGCGGGAACCAGTAATCCGTCGGTGGTAAACCGGGCGGAAGCACCTGGGACGGGCGCGCCGGTTCAGCCCCGCGTAATAGATCTACCTCACCATAATGCCAGTACACCTCAGGCTGTGCCAACACCCCCAGGTCACTACTCCAACCCGATGGATAACCTTGTTGCAGCTGCGGCACGACTGGAGGCTATTCCAATTGAAGGCGATTCACCACAGGCAGTAGAGACGCGCCGGGTCAAGGAGCTCCTTAGGACAGCTTTGGTCCAACAGGAAGCGTATTCGTAAAGCCGTGATCGGATCCACTCTACCCCCCGCCCAAGCCGGAGCTATAGTAGGCATGTGGATGAACCGGCCGTATCAAGTAATGCCCAACGTGGTGCGCCCCGTGGCAACAACCCGGCAGGTGGCGTCGATAACGCCCAGGAGGTGGTGGACCGGGCCCGAGCGTGCAGGGAGGCCGAGTTAGCAGCGCAGCATCAGGCTTATCCACTTACGCCGGTTCGTCCGACCATCTCGATCGACCCTAGGGCTACCTCTAGTTCTTTGGGGGTGCCTTGCCTCGTCCCTGCTTTACGCAATGTGCGCTTGCCCAAGGATTTCAAGGGTCCGCGCAAGGTGCCAAACTACACCATCGATTTGGCTCCAGAAGCATGGATAGAGAGTTATGAGATGACCATGGAGATGCTGGATGTGGATGAGGCCGCGTGTGCAAAGTAATTCACCATGATGCTCGAAGGCACGGCCCGTACTTGGTTGAAGAGCTTGCCACCCAATTCTATCAATTCATGGGCCCGATTGCGGACCGGTTTATCCGTAATTTCAAAGATACCGTAAGCAGCCCATGTCTCAGAGAGGACTTGGCGGCTTGTGTCCAGGGGAAGGGAGGCAACAACCCATTGGGTACGCTGTTTGAAATCTTGCACTCATCGATCGATCAACGCTGATTACGCAATCTTGACCACCGGAGGGCAATTGCGGTTTAAGCCTTTGAAGTTGAAGTTGGGGCGTATGAAGCGGTTTTGTAATGACATGGGCACTCTCATGGGCACTTTAGTGAAGTATGCTGATTCTGATAGTACCAAGGATCCCGAGTCTGATGATGACAAGACAGGGAAGGGAAAGAAGAACATCAACTCCAAGGGCCAGCAACATCACTCGGCAGGTAATGGTGGAGGCAACCGTAAAGCGAATGGCAACATGGACTTCGTAGCCAACACCAACGCGCAGGACAAGGGCCAGCGGCGCAAGGGTAAACAGCCAAATCGAGGTGGAGCACCTAATCCCAATCCGGACCGCTTGAACTATCTGTTGAATCAACCCTGTCCGAAGCATGGGACGAAGGAGGCGCCAGCAAATCACCTCTGGAAGGATTGTTACATTATGCAGGAGTTCAAAAGTTCTAATGCTTTCCGGTATGATCAAGGCTCTGGCGGCGGTTCAGGATCCGGGCCGGGTTACGGTGGAGGAAATTCCGGTTCAGGATTTAATGGCAATCCGGGCGGACATAACAATCAGAACAATCAATAACCAAGGTGGTTACAATCAAGCAGCAGCAGTCGGGTTATCAGAGCAACCCAAGCGGTTGAATAGTGGGCAGTACCACGTCTTCACCACTAGCTTAGACAAGCGAGACCGAAGCTTGAGCGGGCAATCAACGCTGTTGAACCGGCCGTGCCTCATTACCTACGCTGGTCGAGCAGCCCATTGTATGGAGTAGAGAGGATCATCCTCCCGGGTTGACAATCCGGTCAGCTAGCCCTAGTGGTGGCACCTCAGGTGGGAGGTTATAAGTTCACCAAGGTGCTTATGGATGGAGGGAGCAGCATCAACATCCTGTACTATGAGACCTTCCGTCGTATGGGGTTAACAGATAAACATCTCAAACCGTCCAATAGAGTGTTCCATGGTGTGGTACCTGGCAAGTCGGCATATCCGGTTGGTAAAATAGCTCTGGAGGTGGCCTTTGGAGATGAATATGACTCCAGATCGGAAACATTGACGTTTGAAGTGGTGAAAATCCAAAGTCCATATCATGCCCTGTTTGGGTGGCCGGCTTATGCCAAGTTCATGACACGGCCTTGTTATATCTATTTGCAGCTCAAGATGTCGGGTCACAAGGGGACAATAACGGTTCATGGGAGCCGCAAGATTGCTTTGGAGTGTGAGGAAGGTGATGCGGCTTACGCAGAGTCGGTTTGTGCCACCGAGGAGTCAAGTATTATAAGGACAATGTTGATCCGGCAGACATGACTCCATTGAAGAAGCCAACTACAGAGCATGATCCGCCCTGAAATTCAAATCGGCAAATTGAGACTAAGCTTGTTGACTTCGTGCTGGCGATTCGTCCAAGCAGTTCAAAGATCGGTGCCAACTTGGATCCAAAATAGGAAAGCTCGCTCATCGAGTTCATCCGTGAGAATCGGGACATTTTGCATGGAAGCCTTCGACATGCCGGGTGTACCGAGGGAACTCGTGAGCACACTCTTAATGTTGATCCCAAGTACAAACCGGTGAAGCGGTTTCTCGCCCGGTTTAACGAGGAAAGGCGTAAGGCCATTGGAGAGGAGGTGGCTGTGCTCTTAGCGGTGGCTTTATCGCTTAAGTTTTCCATCCAGAGTGGCTTGCTAATCCGGTGCTGGTTCTTAAGAAAAAGCGGCACTTGGCGCATGTGTGTGGATTACAGATCTTAACAAGGCTTGTCCAGCAGATCCTTTTGCCCTCCCCGCATTGACCAGATTATTGATGCCATCGCGGGTTGTGAGCGTTTGAGCTTTTTGGATGCGTATTCTGGGTATCATCAGATCAAGATGGCAGTTAAGGACCAGGAGAAGACGACGTTTATCACTCCCTTTGGAGCCTTCTGCTATGTGTCTATGCCTTTTGGGCTCAAGAGCGCCCAAGCAACTTATCAACGTTGTGTACAGAATTGCCTGCATAACCAGATCAGCCATAATGTGCACGCATATGTGGATGATATTGTGGTCAAGTCAAGGAAGAAGGAAACACTGATTGACGATTTGAAAGAAACCTTTGACAACCTCCGGGTTTACAAGATGATGCTCAACCCGGCCAAATGTGTTTTTGGTGTTCCGGCAGGCAAGTTATTGGGCTTTCTCGTGTCCAACAGGGGGATTGAAGCTAATCCGGAGAAAATTACGGCTATCACCTCCCTGGTTAAACCGAAGTGTATTAATGATGTCCAGCGTTTGGCAGGCCGGATTGCCGCGTTGAGCCGGTTTATCAGCCGCCTTGGAGAGAAGGCCATCCCTTTGTACCAGACGCTGAAGAAGACAGATCAGTTTGTCTGGAGTCCATTACCGATGAAGCGTTGGAGGACTTAAAGCGGCAATTGGCCAACCGCTTTGTGCTCGCCGCTCCCATCGACAAGGAGCCGCTTCGCTATATGTTGCCGCTAATGCCGAAGCGGTCGGCGTGGCCATTGTGGTAGAGCGGAAGGAGGCGGGGAAGGAGCATCCGGTTCAACGTCCGGTTTATTATATCAGCGAGGTGCTTATTGAATATAAGCAAAGGTATCCGCATTGGCGTAAGCTGGTGTATGGAGTTTTTATGGCAAGCCGGAAGTCTGACAGTATTTCCAAGGGCACCCCATCACGGTGGTCGATTCAGCTCCCTTAGGTGATATCATACAAGCAAGGAAGCGGCGGCTGGATTGCCAAGTGGGCTATAGAGCTTGGGCCGCACGGTTTGAAGTACGTGCCTCGGACGGCGGTGAAGTCTCAAGCACTTGTGGATTTCATTAATGATTGGACGGATTTGCAAGCGCCTGAAGAAAAGTCAGATCATACATATTGGACCATCCATTTTGACGGATCCGAGCGGTTGGAGGCTCGGGGTCGAGTCGTATTAACTTCCCCACGAGGTGAGAAGTTTTGTTACGTTCTCCGCTTAATGTTCCCTTGTACTAACAATGCAGCTGAGTATGAAGCCTTGCTCCATGGTCTTCGGATGGCTGAGGAGATGAATCTAAGCCGGGTTAAGTGCTTCGGTGACTCGGACCTAGTGGCTCAACAGTGTCGGCACTTGGGATTCAAAGGACCCACTCATGGCTGCATATAAATGCGTGAGGTGGATATTGTCGCAGGTCATTTCAAGGGCTATCACGTGGACCACGTGGACCGTCGGAAGAATGAAGCGGTGGACGCTTTAAGCCGGTTGGGCTCTCAACACAAACCGGTCCCGCCCAATGTTTTTTTTACGGGCGTCTTTGCACAACCCGTCGGTCAAGCTCCCTGGTGAAGCGGATTTGGCTATTCCTGATCCAGAGGCTCAATTGGTGGCAGCTCTGCACGTCACTCCGGATTGGACGCTGCCTTATCTGGCGTACATGAACCGGGGCGAGTTACTAGAAGATGAGACGTTGGCCCGGCAGATAGTTCGGCGATCTAAGTCTATGACCATTGTTAATGGCGAATTGCATCATTGCAGCAGGTGTTAGGGGCGTTTCAACGCTGTGTGTCCCCGAGGAAGGCTGTGAAATATTGCGTGAGATCCACGAAGGAGATTGTGGTCACCACGCCGTTCAAAATCCTTGGTGGCTAAAGCGTTACGCCACGGTTTCTATTGGTTGACTGCCCATGCTGATGCGGAAGATCTGGTCAGACTATGTGATGGTTGTCATATGTTTTCCAGCCACGCTCATTTACCGGCCCAAGAATTGAGGATGATTCCAATTACTTGGCCGTTTGCGACTTGGGGGCTGGATATGGTTGGACCTTTTAAAGGTCCAAGGACAAAAAGACCCACCTCTTGGTGGCGGTTGACAAATTTACAAAGTGGGTGGAGGCGTAACACATTAGCAAGTGTGGACGCAGCTACGGCGGTTCAGTTCATCAAAAAGGTGATTTTCGGTTTGGCTTTCCACACGTATCATCACAGATAATGGTACCAATTTGTCCAAAGGTGTCATGAAAGAGTTCTGCGAACATGAGCACATCCGGCTTGACGTTTCTTCAGTAGCCCACCCACAGTCCAATGGTCAAGCGGAAAGAGCTAATCAAGAGATCTTGAGAGGCATCAAGCCCCGGCTTATGGTCCCTTTGCAGAGGACACCGGGTTGTTGGGTAGAGGAGCTACCGTCTGTGTTATGGAGTATCAACACTACGCCCAACAGATCCACAGGATACACGCCGTTCTTTATGGTTTATGGAGCGGAGGCGGTTCTCCCCAGTGACATCCGTCATGACTCACCTCGTGTGGCAGCTTATGTTGAAGCGGACAATGAGACGGCACGGCAGGACGCTTTGGATCGGCTGGATGAAGAGCGCTCGGCGATTTACCAACAAGATCTTCGTCGTTACCATAGTCACCGGGTCAGAACAAGAACTTTTCAAGAAGGAGATTTGGTGCTTCGGCTCATCCAAGACCAGACTGATATGCACAAGCTATCCCCACCTTGGGAGGGACCTTTTGTGGTCAGCAGGAATCTGCACAACGGGTCGTACTATCTGATCGATATTCGAGAGCATAAAGACTCACGACGTCGAGAGGAGGAGACCATCGAGCCGTGGAACATAGCTCATCTTCGGCCTTATTATACCGAGCCATCGGCTCTACTTATGTACATATTATGACAAAGTGTATATATTATGAATAAAGTAATAAACCGGAGCGTCGGCTAAAGCGGGGTATCTGTTACATTACATCATGTGTGGTTACATGGAGTTGTTCTGTCTTAAAGCGGCCTCCGGTTTACCCCCTGAGTTTGCTTTCTAAAAAGCTTTATGATATCACTTGGGGGTTTGGTCGTGTCCGAACCAATGCAACACCTTTTGATAGGCGAAATTCACCAGATCACTTGGGGACATGGTCAAGTCTGAACCAGTCACGCTTTTTGATCGGCCTAAGGCCATAGAGTCACTTGGGGGCTTGGTCGAACCCGAACCATTGCCACGCCACTTGATCGGCATAATGCCACGGTTTGATTGGGGACTTGGCTGACTTGAACCATGGCTACACCTTATAGGGAGCTTGGTCGTGTCCGACCATGGTAACACTATCTGATCAGCTCAGTAAAGCCTTATTTTTTGCAAACGGTTTATCATTGCCTTTGCTTCCATGTTGTTTTCATAACTATTATTTGATTTTTGTTGTGTTTCTTAAACCGACAACATTTTAAAACCGGTTTCAAAACTGTCAGGTGACGGAATTCGGTCAATTTTTTAATCCGGAGATAATTTCACCGGTTTGATGTTTTTCTGTTAACATCCTATTATGGAGTAACAGGGGCTTATCATGACCCGGCACGGTTTACATGGTAAACCGGCATTATAAATAACAGGAGCTGTTCTCTCCTTTGTGATGAGGTTTATACAACCTCCGCTTCAAGATTGGCTAAGCCAACTTTATGCCCAGCGATGGCAGGTATTTTGTATCATAAATTTTGATTATATATCGTAATATTTCACTTCATATTTATATGAACGTCACAAGACCGGCTGGCGGCACAAACCGCCGTGGCGGTTTAAGATTTTGTGACTGCAGGCAATATAAGATTGAAAGTTTCAATCATTCAAGCAAGAGTATCAGCACCTATGCACGAAGGCATATTGAAAGCAAGAGTGTTGGCTATCCTATTACAAGGCAACACGGTGCCCAAATAAGATCATTGTTTCTTGGCGGAATGTAATGAAGCAGCTCTTCAAACCGGCTTCCGGTTCATGCTTGCTCGCCGCCCTGGTCTGATGGTTGTGGGTCGCCTGCGCCCGCTTGACTTCTTCATCTCTACCCACCTGCCGGAAGTCAACAAGGGTCCAACGATTCCCATTAAAGGTTGAAAGACAGCCTCCTCATGGATCAGGGAAGTTGGGTCAATATCAGGAGCGTAAGTATGCTTACAGATCGGAGGGATCAGGTTCTCCGCTTCAGGAATAGGTGCAGCCACTCGCTTGTTCTGATCGTCATACTGGGCTTGATAATGGGACAAGTTTGCCTCTTCACTAATCGGCAAGCGAGGGCGACCTTGCCCGGTTTATCGCTCTCGTGTCATCTTCGTTGAATTCTCGAGCCGTCTTCCTTCAGATCGATAGCCCTGAGCTGCTTCAACGGGATCGAAATCTGGCACCCATGCTTTGGCCCGGATTAAGGCGTTGATGGCGCCGGTTCGAGCAGCAGATTTCTTCAGCTCTTCAATCCGGGCGGGAAGCATGGACAACCTCCTAAGAGTATCTTGAATTAAGGAAGGTGCTGGATTGTTATGTGATGCAGTGGAGATGATCCGCTGCGCTCCAAAGTCTGTTGCTCTATTAAGGTATAGGCAGCCTTCAATTTCTTCCGAACGTCTGACCCCAAGTGACCAATGCGTGTGCCTACAACATTGCAAGAGAAATCACAAACCGGACTTATCATAAGAAAGTCAAGATTATCATAGAAGCTAAAGGAAACTTACCGAAGATGGCAGCAGTCATGGAATGCACTTGCCGCTTCACGCTGGTCAGCTCATCTACCACCGGTTTAAGGGCAGCCTCAGCATTTTCAACCTTTTTGGTTAAAGCGGCCTTTTCAGTATCCCAGCCGGCCCGCTCGGACTTGAACCACTCCTTGAGTTTCTCGATAGTACTTAAAGCGGTTTTCAGTTCATCCTTGGCCTTGGAGGTTTCTGCTTGTCGAGATTTCAGATTTTCTTGAAGGTCATGGATTTGTGAGGCTTGTTGACGTATCTCACTCTGCAACAAAAAGGGAGCATGTTAAATATCGTCATTTCAAAGTCCCGATTGCATAACCAGTTATACACTTGGCACTTGGGGGCTAATGCATATTTGATCTTCATCTATCAATAAAATCACAAAGTCCCAAGCTCAATACAAGTATTCAACTTGGCACTTGGGGGCTAATGGCTATTTGCTCGAACATGTTCTGATGCGGCGATATAAAATACAAATTCCGGTTTAACTATGCTAAGTTGAACCGCCCTTAGGGGCTACATCGGTGGATTCTCAAGCATTGAGTTTATACTAAGTCCCGGTTTAACTATGCTAAGTTGAACCGCCCTTGGGGACTAGGAGATTTAACAAAAATTGAAATATTCAAAGTAGAAAAGAACATGGAGGTTACCTCGAATTTCTCTTTCATCATCTTCACCAGGCCAGCTTCATAGTCACGGCTGGTATACAGCTGGTTCAAGTAGCCAGAATGAAGGTCTTGGGGGTTCAGAGCGGCATAAGTTGCCAGATCAACATCCCACTTGCCCTTGCTCATAGTGGCAAACTCTTCTTTGGCGGAATGTTTGGATAAAGTGACCGGATTACCCGTTCATTGTGGCCAAAACCAGTAATTACGACGTCATCGCCCTTGGAGTCACCGGTTTGACTAGGGTCGTCGGTTTGTCACAGGCCGGATTGGACCGTGGATTTTTCAATCCGGGTTGGGCTTCTAGGCTGGTCGCCAGAAGGGCGGTGTCAATGTGCCTTTCTTCAACAACAAAATCGTCATCTTGCTGTGGCGGATCATTGGGCGTGTCTTCACGGATGGCCGCTTCAAGATTTGGGGCGCCGCCGGTTCGGCGATCTCTTCATCGGCCGCTTTATCCGCATTTAGCCTTTTTGCTCGGCCTAGGCTTGGCCCTGAAAAGGCACAACAAACAGTTAAATACGGCATATACTACACAATGATGCAGTAGAAACAGTATGAAAGGTATAACTTACCCAAGCACCGTTTTTAGCGGCGGCAGCTGAGTGGCTGATGACTCGCCAGATGAGGAGTGGGAGGTGACATGATAATCGGAATCAGACAGATTAAGGGGTTGACGAAACCAGCCTGCTTTAGGATAAGCACTGACAAGCAAATTAGAGACCTCTGAACGACGTTTCCGAACCGGACTGTTCGGTAAACCGGTGGAGGTAACTACCGTCATTGTGCCGAGTTGTGTGGCGAGCTTCATGCTGTTGAGTCTTCATAAGAAATTTGGGATCCAAGTAAGCAAGGGATGAGAAAATTTAATTTTCCGTTTGCCTGACGGATTTTTAGTGAAGGCAAAGGATTTGAATCAGAGGAGAGAATAGTTACCTCTACAACATCAAGATTACCGTTTCAGATCATCCCGACAAATATCATCATTAATTAGGCGTGTGAAAAGTAAGCCAAGCGAATCAAGTTCTACCTCAAGGTCCGGATTACCCACATCATCATCCACAGCCGGATCAGAAGACGCAGTGGTTTTCCTCTTATGAGCAGTCTTCTTGACAGCTTTGGTCTTTTGCCGGATTGGTTTTTCCGGTTTGTCTGGCTTCTCTGGCTTCTCTTGTGGACGTTTCTTGCTCCAGAACGGATCATCACCCTGATTAAGCAGCAGTTTATGTTAAAAGTGATACCGGAGATGGCAGTAATATATTTAGTAAAAAATAGTCAGAAAGTCTTACAGACGGTGGTTTGTTGGTAGCACAGAAGGGGAGCAGACCTGTTCGGGCACAGAGGTTTTCCGGTTCGTTCAACATCTTCTTCACCGCTTCGGTGACCTCATCATCGGTAAGCTGGATATTAATATGTCGGAGGGGGTCGTCAACACTACCAAAGATACTCACACATTAAACCGAGCGCTGGGACAGGGCAGTATGCTCCATGATATCCAAAGCGTCATGAGATCTATTCCGGTTAAACCGTTAGCCATGAAGGCTCTGAGCTTGGAGAGTTGAGGAGCATATTTACTTCTCTCACTGGCAGTTAACCTTTGCGGAAAGGGATGTGTGTTTCTGAGTCGCTCCGGACGAAAACCGATCAAGGGATTCTAGTTGGCAGGTGAAGTGTCTCTGCAATAAAACCATGTTTGATTCCATTCCTTGGGGTGGCTGTGCAGTTTGACATGAGGATAAGTCACCTCCTTTCTTTTTTGAATCGCCACACCACCCAATTCTGTGTTGGGCCCGTCAGTGAACTCTGTGCAGCGGTTTAGATGGAAGCAGTCTCTAAATAGTTCAACTGTAGGTTCTTCCTGAAAGTATGCCTCACAGAGCACTTGGAAGTGACAGATATTGGTAACACAATTGGGGCTCAGATCTTGTGGACGGAGTTGAAAATTGGCTAGCACATATCGATAAAATTTTGAACCGGGCGGATTGAAACCCCGGCTAGGTGATCTGCGAAAACTACAACCTCTCCTTCTTGAGGTGTGGGTGGACATTCTTTGCCAGGAACCCTCCAATGGATACTATTTTTACTGGCTAAAGCACCAGTCAGGACCAAATTGTTTAATTGAGTTTCGGTGACACGGGAAGGAGCCCAGTTGCACTCATACACCTATTTGGCCATCTACAAAAATATATAAATCCGGTTCAAGAAATATGTTGGGACAAAGAGAGAACCGGTGTACAATGCTAAATCGGAGACAAATACGCCTAAACCGGAGTTCTATGAAGCGACAGTATCTGGTCAAGGAGTTCTGGCGGTTCTACAAGGGGACTAATGGTGTATACCGGTTTATCTAATTTTTTCTATGTTAAGTTAAACTGCCTGGTCTAAGGTCTAAATATTGAAAACAATTGAGGTTGTGAACGGCTAAGTGTGCAGAAACAGGTTTCGCAAGATTTCTCTACAATGAAGGATCCAAGCCGATCGTAAAAGAAGAAAAATATCTAAAAAGGAATACAGCAGAGCAGTATTGATGCAATGAGCAGAGATGATGTGCGAGATCTATGGATGTGAGCACGAGACTACAGGCGGATGCTAAAGGCTACCGCTAATCAGGGCAAGGTGTCACAGATCCATCCAGGAGTCTGGTATGAGCATGGGCAGTTCATGGAGCACGGCAAGAACAAGAAACCCTAGAACGGATCTAGGTCGAGGGGAACCGAGAACCTACCTGAGTTGAGGAGATGCGGAAGAGTCTGCGTGTCTTTGGTGCGTTCAGGTTGATGCAGCGGCCCAAGACGGTGCAGAGGTCGACGGCGGCGGCGGAGCTCCGAGGCCAGCGACGCGAGGAAGACGAAGAGAAAGGGGACGAAGGGGAGAAAAGGAATGACCCTTCGGTCCTATTTATAAGGCAAGATACCTGTGTCAGGCGCGGGAATCAAGGAGCTACAAACCTAGGAAGCCGAGCTGTCACCTCGATTATTGCGGATCTATTAAACAAACAAGATATTGTGAATGCTATCTTTATGGGGACGTCATGCCGGTTTACGGCAGCCGGAGAAGGTGACATCATGGCGGTTCAACGATTTCAAGAAGGTATTGAGGATGAAGGTTTTTTATTAAGGATTGACATGAACCTGTTCAAATCAATCTGGGGCCTAATGTTAGATATTACTATCGGGCGTAAACCGCCTATCTCGGGCCAAAGTTAACTTCATCAAGAGTTCAACAAAGGTAAAGCCCAAGGGGCATAAAGGGCCCAAGGCCCGTAGTCGGTTTAGAACTCAGAGCCGTAAACCGCCTGATATGTAAACTTGTATTGTAAGTTAGGAATAGAGAGAGAGACCAACCCGGATACGAATATGAACCAGAGATTGGGACTCTCTGAACCGACGGGCGTCACCCGTGTATATAAGGGGACGACCCGGGGCGGTTCAAAGAGAGACAACAACAACTCGAGGCCTAGGCGAAGCTTATTTGCTCCCTAGTCATCGAGACCACATCAATCCCATCACAAACTAGACGTAGGCTTTTACCTTCATCGAAGGGGCCGAACTAGTATAACTCTTGTGTCTTGCGTCCGCTTTAACCCCTTCAAGTTAACCCGTAGCGATGGCTCCACGACTAAGTCCTTTCATGAGGACATCTGCCGTGACAAAACCACGACACAACTGCTGTAATAGATGAAGGCATTCGTCCATTGGATGGTCAGTTTCGCAAAGCTGCATCCTACTCCACCAATGATGACTCTGCCACACATGACTCTGCCGCAAATACCTCAGCCAAGCAAAGTCATCAAGCCACAACACCCAGGGTGATGACTGATCGTGAGTTACTCCTCAGTCTTCATCATAAGGTTGATCACAATCATAAATGGGTCAAGCGTCAGTTTGGTTCAATTCTTCACAACATGACCTCTACACACAATGCAGTGAAGAAAAACCACTACTACCTCCATGAAACCTTCAAACGCACATGGCCTGTTCTTTCTAATGTCTACAACATGCTGAAGAATCAAGACAATGGGTCTCAAGGAAGAATTTGACTGGTCTGCACCTCCTCCAAAGAAATACAAAAAGGTCAAAGTTCCTTCCTTGGTGGCCAGCTCCTATTCTTCATCGCGAGACAATGATGAAAATGAAGACTTGGACGACACTGCGGCAGGCCCTACTACGACAACGGACCCCAACAACGCTGGCGCTCCTTCATCAACTTGAAATTCTTCAGGGGCGTTAGTCCTCAGTTTCGATCCTTTTGGTCATTCGATGACAAAGGGGGAGAAATTTGAGTTAGTCTTCAAGCGGGTCTATTATATGGGCAATTTTGTTAAGTTACAACTCTCGTTCTTCTGAAACTTTTATTGGATCGAGTTGTAATCTTAAACCCGATGGTGCTTTGATACTTTTGATGCACTGTGCTCTGATACTCTTGATGCGCTATTTTGCATGCTTGTTCCTCATTAATGTTATCACACGCATGCTGAATTTCATCAAGCACCATACTTCATCATGCATTTTCAAATTCTTCATATTATATGTCAAATGCATGTATGAATTACAAGATATAGGGGGAGATCTCCATGATTCAACTCTTCAAATGTGCATTGCCTCAAAAGCAAATTCCTCACTATGCACATCTTCAGGGGGAGTTATTCTATATCTTGCAATCAAATTCCTAAATATCAGTAGTTACACTTCATATGTTTATCCCCGTTGAAAACTTAACCTATATTGTCATCAATCAACAAAAAGGGGGAGATTGTAAGTGCATCTAGTGCCCCTTAGTGATTTTGGTGTATTGAAGACTTATAGGTTAAGGGACTAATGTGTTTGTGAGTGTACACAGGCCTATAAGTCTATGAGGAGTTTGATATTTACAGAGAAAGTCGAATTCTAAAAATGAAGTTCTTTGGTGAAGACTTTGATATTCTCAAGACTTTCTCAAGACTTTGAAAGTGAAGAAATTGGTGTGACCTTGAAGACTTGGTATTCAATTGAGGAACATGAAGCGTGAAGACTTTTGTTTTCGTAGTTTCGCTTTTTCTCTTTCTTGAGTCATAGGAAACACCGTCTCGTTAAAGGGGTCGAGGAAATACTAAGGAAAAATTTCCATGTGATGCTCAACTCAAAATCTACACCTACCAATCCCTTGAGTGAAGCCATTGGAAATCTCATACAGCTTCACCAATTTCTTCAAAGGATGTAGACGAAGTTCTTCCGTCACGAGGAATTTGTCCTCGACCGAGGAGTTAGGAATTCGCCAAAGGCGGATTGCCTACACATGAGGAACATGATAGCCCCGAGGAATTTGAGAATCAAATTTCCGATCATTCTTTGTCTTCTTGGCCGCCTGTCCCAAAATATCTTATCCACCTAACGGTCATATCATTGAAGGGCATTTATGTCTTATCATGTCGGGCTGCTCCCTAGGCTATAAATAGCCGCCCCCTACAACCACTAGCTGGTTGGCTGCTCCGAGAGAACTTGACACTTGTCATTTGAGAGCAACCCATCCTCCGAGGACTTTGAGCGAAAATCATCGAGTGAGGAAAAACCCAAAGTGATTGAGCATCACTGAAGAGATTGATCCTGCGTGGATCCGACGCTTGTTACCTTTGAAGACTGTGATTCTTCCAGACGGTTAGGCGTCATGGTCAAGAGCATCCAAGAGGAATTGTGGATCGCCGAGTGACCAAGTCTGTGAAGGTTTGGAAGTCGCCTGAAGACTTACCACGAGTGATTGGACGAGGTCTGTGTGACCTTAGTTCAAGGAGAATAAGGTGAGGACTTGGTGTCCTGAGCTGCGTGCTCAGCCGACCGGGTGTCCGGGATCGTGTCCTCGAGTTTAAATACTCGGCCGCTCCAACCAGACGTACAACTGAGACAGCAGTTGGAACTGGTCTACCAAATCATTGTCTTCACCAACCTAACTGGTTCTATTTCCTCAACCCTTTCATTTCCTCATTACTGTGTTGAGTGTTCATTCATATCTGTGTTGAAGACTTTGACTGAAGAATTTCTCAATTTCCTCAGTTCAATTTCTTCAGTCTGTTTGTCTTCATCTTGTGTTATCCTGTGTTTACGCTTTCTGTACTCTTTGATTGTCTTCATTTCATCATGATGACCATGCCCGCATTCTCTTATGCTTACTTCTGAGTACTTATTCCGCTGCAAGTAGTTCTTCGCTTAGGAATTTCCTCACCGGCAAATTCCTCATTGAAGAATTCATAAAAATCGCCTATTCACCCCCCTCTTGTCGATATAATGCACTTTCAAGAGCCGCCATCAGCTGACCCATATCATTACAATCACACTTGAGGCGCCCTAGCTTCTGTCTCAGCGGTTCAAATCGACAATTTTTCTCCAACATTAAGACTGCAGAGCCGGCATCCATCTTATCAGACGAATGTATTATCTCCTTGACCCGGCGGACCCAATGAGTGGTAGATTCCCCCTCCTCTTTCTTACTAGTCAAGTCCACAATTGACATGGACTGCTTGCAGGTGTCTTTGAAGTTTTGAATGAACCGAGCCTTTAACTCCGCCCATGAGCCAATGGAATTAGGTGGCAACCCCTTTAACCAAGTCCGGGCCGTTCCATCCAACATCATGGTGAAGTACTTAGCCATTGCCGCGCCACTGACCTCCAACAGCTCCATGGCCATCTCATAGCTTTCGATCCACGCCCCGGGCTGTAAATCGGCCGTGTAATTTGGCACCTTTCGGGGTCCCTTGAAGCCCTTAGGCAGACGCACATTACGCAAAGCCGACACCAAACAAGGAACACCGCCGGTTCTGGTGGCCACTCCTGCCTTAGCAGAAGTCGTTGGATAATCCGGGAAAGTTTGATGAGCCGCCAGTTGAGCCACCCGCTCGTCCTCTTGACGCATCCTGTCCTGCACCGGGTTATAACCACCGGGCTGGTTACGGCGCTGGGCATTGCTTAACAAAGCCTCCGACTCCATATGCCTGCTGTAACTTGGGCTCCGACTTGGGCGAGGAGTCGAATGAATCCTGTCTCGAATATAGGAATAAGCCTCCTGCTGAGCAAGAGCCGTCTGGACAAGTTCTCTGATCCTTCGCGTCTCCACCACTGTCGGATCGTCACCGTCCACCGGGAGAGCCGCCAAACGTGCCGATGCTGCGATCAGGTTCTCCATGGGGTTAGAAAAGTGACCCGGTGGTGTTGGTACATAGCGGGGTGGGGCCATATTCACATGAGGAGGTGCCATCACCCGAGGCTGAACCGGTGCCCCTGCTCCGGATGTTACGAATTGATTTGTCTCTGGTGGATTACTAGGGCCGGATTCGGGCGTGGAGAAGAGGTTTTGAGGATCATAAACTGGAGGCAAACGGGATTGAGTTTTCTGGTGTCTCCTCCTCATCACCTTGTTAGATGCGTTCATGCTCATCGTAAGCTGGAAAGCCTCTGACTGGAGTTGTTGGGCCCGTGCATCCAAAGCCGCCCGTTCTGCGGTCAACCTGGTATCCTCAGCCGCTAAGGCCTCCTTGGCCCGGGCTATTTCCTCACGTACCTGTGCCACCTCTGCATCGTGCTCATCTTGACTTGCAGGAATAACTGTGGCGGTTAACAGGGCCGTCAACTTGTCCATGAGATCAATCAGCACCTGAGCCGGCGGGCGCGCAGGGCCTCCTGCCCCGTGTTGGAAATATGCCCTAGAGGCAATAGTAAAAGGATTATTATTATATTTCCTTGTTCGTGATAATTGTCTTTTATTCATGCTATAATTGTATTATCCGGAAATCGTAATACACGTGTGAATACATAGACCACAATATGTCCCTAGTGAGCCTCTAGTTGACTAGCTCGTTAATCAATAGATAGTCATGGTTTCTGACTATGGACATTGGATGTCATTGATAACGCGATCACATCATTAGGAGAATGATGTGATGGACAAGACCCAATCCTAAGCATAGCACAAGATCGTGTAGTTCGCTTTGCTAGAGCTTTTCCAATGTCAAGTATCTCTTCCTTAGACCATGAGATCATGTAACTCCCGGATACCGTAGGAGTGCTTTGGGTGTACCAAACGTCACAACGTAATTGGGTGACTATAAAGGTGCACTACAGGTATCTCCGAAAGTGTCTGTTGGGTTGACACGGATCGAGATCGATTTGTCACTCCGTACACGGAGAGGTATCACCGCCAACTCGGTAGTGCATCATCATAATGAGCTCAAAGTGACCAAGTGTCCGTCACGGGATCATGCATTACTGATGCGAGTAAAGTGACTTGCCGGTAACGAGATTGAACGAGGTATTGGGATACCGACGATCGAATCTCGCAAGTAACATACCATCTGACAAAGGGAATAGTATACGGGGTTGCTTGAATCCTCGACATCATGGTTCATCCGATGAGATCATCGAGGAGTATGTGGGAGCCAACATGGGTATCCAGATCCCGTTGTTGGTTATTGACCGGAGAGCCGTCTCGGTCATGTCTGCATATCTCCCGAACCCGTAGGGTCTACACACTTATGGTTCGGTGACGCTAGGGTTATTAGGAAGACTTGTATGTGATTACCGAATGTTGTTCGGAGTCCCGAATGAGATCCCAGACGTCACGAGGAGTTCCGGAATGGTCCGGAGGTGAAGATTTATATATGGGAAGTTGTCATACGGTCATCGGAAAGTTTCGGGGGCATATCGGTATTGTACCGGGGCCACCGGAAGGGTTCCGGGGGTCCACTGGGAGGGGCCACCCCTCTCGGAGGGCCTCATGGGCCGCAAGGGCAGGGAACCAGCCTCGGAGGGCTGGGCGCGCCCCTTGGGCCCATGTGCCTAGGGGTTGGGGGAACCCCAGTGGGGGCGCCTTTGCTTGGGGGCAAGCCCCTCTCGCCGCCGCCTCTAGATCTCATCTAGAGGGGGCCGCCCCTTCCTCCTTCCCTATAAATAGAGGGGCGAGGGAGGGCTGAACACCTGATCCAAGGCGCAGCCCTCCCTCCCAACACCTCTCCTCCTCCGTTGAGTGCTTGGCGAAGCCTGGCCGAGTATCGCCTCTCCACCATCATCACACCGTCGTCTTTGCTGCTGGAGCCTTCTTCCTCAACCTCTCCTTCCCCTTGCTGGATCAAGAAGGAGGAGACGCCGTCTGCTCCGTGCACGTGTGTTGAACGCGGAGGTGTTGTCCGCTCGCACTTGGTCATCGGTGATTTGAATCACGGCGAGTACGACTCCATCATCACTGTTCCCTTGAACGTTTCCGCACGCGATCTACAAGTGGTATGTAGATGCAATCTCTCTCCTATGACTCGTTGCTTAGATCAACTCATAGATGGATCTTGGTGAAACCGTAGGAAAAATTTTAATTTTCTGCAACGTTCCCCAACACCCCGGCCGCTCCTGACCCGGACGTGATTGCTGCCGCAGCCATAGAGTTTTGGCCGGGTTGAGTACCAGCCATGAAGATCCCTACCCTGCTTGGCGGCTCAAAGGGGTCCGGAATACTGGTGCCATCGGAACAGCCCCCAAGCCTGCCATCTTGCAGTTGATACAACGAATCCGTTTCACGAGTGGACGAATCACCATCTGAGTGGACGGCCGTCTCACCACCATCTACGGACCCTTCAGAAAATTCCTCTCCGTGGATACAACCCACGAAGGCATGCTTCATGGCGGGTTGAGCCCGGGCGGGTCTCGCGCGCTGAGCCGTCTCGACGATGTCGGTGCAGTTGTCCGGCTCAGGGCCCGGCTCACCAATCCGGCCGATGAAGACATGGATTCCGCCGAAGGGGACCCGGTACCCATACTCAATTGAGCCGGCGTCGGGGCCCCATCCTTCGTCGTCGATGTAGATCTTGCCGCGACGACTCTTGGTCATCCGGCCCACAGTGTATGCCTTGAGCCCTTCGAAGTTGCCCTTCAAGAACTCAAATCCACCGTGCTCTGGCCCCACGGTGGGCACCAACTGTCGTGGAATTGTCACGGCAGATGTCCTCTTGCAAGGACTTAAATGTGGAGCCATCACAACTAGGAAGCTCAAAGGGGTTAACGGGACAAGGGACACGAGAGAGTTTTTATACTAGTTCGGCCCCTTAAATGAAGGTAAAAGCCTACGTCTAGTTGGGTTGGTATTGCTAAGGTTTCGATGACCACGGAGCGAGATACGCTATGCCCGCGGCTCTCGATTGGATGTTACTTTCCCTAAGCCACCGGCGGGTCGTCCCCTTATATACACGGGTTGACGCCCTGCGGCCTACAGAGTCCCGGCCGGCTCATAAACAGTGTCCGGCTCGGTGACTAGTTAATCCTGCCTTATAATACAAGTCATGCCATTATGGCGGTTTATCACTACGGGCCTTAAGTCGCCTGTGGGTTTTAGGCCCTTTATTGAACCGGCGTCTTCAAGCTTGATCTTGGGCTTCATACGATGAACCCTCTTTGCGTAATCTGGCCCCTCCTGGGCGGCTTACACAAATAGTTATATCCCCAACAGATCATCTTTGATCTCTATGTGCTCGTGCTGAAACCCCAACTAACTTAGTTGAGGGCAAATCTTTAGATGAGCATGCCTGTTATGTGCGACACCGTATATCTAAAAAAGGGAAACTTTTGCTGGGTCAAATTCATTGTTTGCAATGCTATGCTTGGAATTTATGTTATATATATGATTTTACTTGTTGTTCTGAAAACCCTAAGAAACACCTTCTCTACTAATGTGAGTTTAGTGATAATGGAATCGTATCTTCGTATGCTAAGGGTGTTTATAATTACTATGATGTTCAATAAATTGAAGAATTTGTTGCTTTTAAGGGTGCTTATGAAATTGCTTCTTTGATTGAAAAGTATGGTGCTACTCTTTAAAAATCTGAAAATTTTGCCATACTTAAATATTGCTATGATAATTATGCTTCTAATGCCTATGTTAAACCATATATTGAGGACTCCCCGCTGTCCAAGAAGAGACTAATATTTTGCAGGAGTCTATGGAAGAAGAAATTGATGAAACTGTGAGCTCATTGGACGAAAAAGATGATGAGGAGAGCGAAGAACAAAAGGAGGAAGAGCGGATTAGCTACCCGTGCCCACCTTCTAATGAGAGTAACTCTTCAACTCATACATTGTTTAATTTCCCTTCGTGCTTACCGAAGGATGATTGCTATGTTGATTGTTATGATCCCGTTGATTCTCTTGAAATATCCCTTTTTGATGATGCTTGCTATTCTTGTGGCCAAGATGCCAATATGAATTATGCTTATGGAGATGAACTTGCTATAGTTCCTTATGTTAAACATGAAATTGTTGCTATTGCACCCACGCATGATAGTCCTATTATCTTTTTGAATTCTCCCGACTACACTATATCGGAGAAGTTTGCACTTATTAAGGATTACATTGATGGGTTGCCTTTTACCGTTACACATGATGATTTTAATAGATATTATATGCATGTTCTTGCTGCTCCTAGTTGCAATTATTATGAGAGAGGAACTATATCTCCACCTCTCTATGTTTCCCACACGATAAAATTGCAAGAAACTGCTTATACTATGCATTGGCCTTTACTAGCTGCGCATGAATTGTTCTTTTATGACATGCCGATGCATAGGAAGAGAGTTAGACTTTGTCATTGCTTGATATATGTTGCTTTGTGCTCACTACTAAATGCCAAATCATTGCTAATTAAAATTGGCTTTGATATACCTTGGGATCCGGGTGGATCCATTACTTGAGCACTATATGCCTAGCTTAATGGCTTTAAAGAAAGCGCTGACAGGGAGACAACCCGAAAGTTTTAGAGAGTCATTTATTTATCTTAAGTGCTTTTATATAGTTTAAAAACAAAAAATAAATAAATAGGGTAACCTAAAAACTTTTCAAAAAGAAAAGCGAAAGTGAGAAAGACGAGCATTGTCGAAGTGGGAGCTAGCCTTGAACTTTGTTCATGCTCACGGAAAATTTGTGAATCTTGATTACAGAAACTTTTCAACAAAAATAATTATCCCCTTGTACAATTCCATTGTATTATAAAAATAATGTGCCAAGGTTTGTCTTTAGGATGTTTACAATGCTTGTTGGTTTGTACGGTGCAGGACAGAAACTTTGGCTGTAGTACGCGATTTTACATATTTTACTGGAATGTCAAATGGTTCTGATTCTTTTTGCACTGTCTTTCTATACAAATTGTTTATTTTTCCTAATTTGGCAGATTTTTTCAAGTGTCATAAGTATGGTGAATGTTCAGATTATTACAGACTGTTCTGTTTTACACAGATTCTGTTTTTCATGCATAGCTTGCTTGTTTTGATGAAACTATCAATTTATATCAGTGGATTAAGCCATGAAAAAGTTATATTACAGTAGAAACAATGCAAAAACAAAATATGAATTGGTTTGCAACAGTACTTAGAGTAGTTATTTGCTTTATTATACTAACGAATCTTACCGAGTTTTCTGTTGAAGTTTTGTGTGGATGAAGTGTTCGAGGATCGAGAAGGTCTCGATGTGAGAAGAAGGAAGAGAGGTAAGAGCTCAAGCTTGGGGATGCCCGAGGCACCCCAAGTAAATATTCAAGGAGACTCAAGCGTCTAAGCTTGGGGATGCCCCGGAAGGCATCCCCTCTTTCTTCAACAAGTATCGGTATGTTTTCGGATTCGTTTCGTTCATGCGATATGTGCAATCTTGGAGCGTCTTTTGCTTTAGTTTTCATTTTTCTTCTATGCACCATGCTGGTATGAGATAGTCCTTGGTTGATTTATAGAATGCTCTTTGCACTTCACTTATATCTTTTGAGTATGGCTTTATAGAATGCTTCATGTGCTTCACTTATATCATTTGAAGTTTGGATTGCCTGTTTCTCTTCACATAAAAAACCGCCATTTGTAGAATTCTCTTTTGCTTCACTTATATTTGTTAGAGCATGGGCATATATTTTGTAGAAAGAATTAAACTCTCTTGCTTCACTTATATCTATGTAGAGAGATGACAGGAATTGGTCATTCACATGGTTAGTCATAAAATCCTACATAAAACTTGTAGATCACTGAATATGATATGTTTGATTCCTTGCAATAGTTTTGCGATATAAAGATGGTGATATTAGAGTCATGCTAGTGGGTGGTTGTGGATTGTAGAAATACTTGTGTTGAGGTTTGTGATTCCCGTAGCATGCACGTATGGTGAACCGTTATGTAAAGAAGTTGGAGCATGAGGTATTTATTGATTGTCTTCCTTATGAGTGGCGGTCGGGGATGAGCGATGGTCTTTTCCTACCAATATATCCCCCTAGGGGCATGCATAGTAGTACTTTGCTTCAAGGGCTAATAAAACTTTTGCAATAAGTTTATGAGTTCTTTATGACTAATGTTGAGTCCATGGATTATACGCACTCTCACCCTTCCATCATTGCTAGCCTCTTCGGTACCGTGCATTGCCCTTTCTCACCTCGAGAGTTGGTGCAAACTTCACGGTGCATCCAAACCCCGTGATACGATACGCTCTGTCACACATAAACCTCATTATATCTTCCTCAAAACAACCACCATACCTACCTATCATGGCATTTCCATAGCCATTCGAGATATATTGCCATGCAACTTCCATCATCATCATATACATGACTTGAGCATTTATTGTCATATTGCTTTGCACGATCGTAAGATAGCTAGCATGATGTTTTCATGGCTTGTCCATTTTTTGATGTCATTGCTACGCTAGATCATTGCACATCCCGGTACACCGCCGGAGGCATTCATATAGAGCCATATCTTTGTTTTAGTATCGAGTTGTAATATTGAGTTGTAAGTAAATAGAAGTGTGATGATCATCATTATTAGAGCATTGCCCTAGTGAGGAATGGATGATGGATACAATGATTCCCCCACAAGTCGGGATGGGACTCCGGACGAAAAAAAATAAAAAAGAGAGAAAGGCAAAAAAAAGAGAAGGCCCAAAAAAACACAAAAACAAAAAAAATGAGGGAAAAAGAGAGAAGGGGCAATGCTACTATCCTTTTACCACACTTGTGCTTCAAAGTAGCACCATGTTCTTCATATAGAGAGTCTCTTGAGTTATCACTTTCATATACTAGTGTGAATTTTCGTTATAGAACTTGGCTTGTATATTCCAACGATGGGCTTCCTCAAATGCCCTAGGTCTTCATGAGCAAGCAAGTTGGATGCACACCCACTTAGTTTCAGTTTGAGCTTTCATATACTTATAGCTCTAGTGCATCCGTTGCATGGCAATCCCTACTCCTCATATTGACATCAATTGATGGGCATCTCAATAGCCCGTTGATTAGCCGCGTCGATGTGAGATTTTCTCCTTTTTTGTCTCCTCCACACAACCTCCACCATCATATTCTATTGCGTGAAAGTTGAAAAGGTTTGAGAACGTCAAAAGTATGAAACAATTGCTTGGCTTGTCATCGGGGTTGTGCATGATGTGAATATTTTATGTGGTGAAGATGGAGCATAGCCAGACTATATGATTTTGTAGGGATAACCTTCTTTGGCCTTGTTATTTTGAAAAGACATGATTGCTTTATTAGTAGGCTTGAAGTATTATTGTTTTTATGTCAAATGATAGATTATTGCTTTGAATCACTCTTGTCTTAATATTCATGCCATGATTAGATACATGATCAAGATTATGCTAGGTAGCATTCCACATCAAAAATTATCTTTTTATAATTTATCTACTCGAGGACGAGCAGGAATTAAGCTTGGGGATGTTGATACGTCTCCGTCGTATCTATAATTTTTGATTGTTCCATGCCAATATTATTCAACTTTCAATACTTTTGGCAACT
The DNA here is from genome assembly GCA_021605145.1 of Aegilops bicornis. Taxonomy (NCBI): domain Eukaryota; kingdom Viridiplantae; phylum Streptophyta; class Magnoliopsida; order Poales; family Poaceae; genus Aegilops; species Aegilops bicornis. The sequence continues at coordinate 464,125,467 of CM038670.1, forward strand.
TTTTATATTATTTTTGGGACTAACATATTGATCCAAAGGCTCAAAGGCCGTTCCTCGTTTGTTGCATGTTTTATGTTTCGTAGAAACCCAATACCAAACGGAGTCCAAACGGGATAAAAACGAACAGAGAATTATTTTGAAATATTTATGATTTTTGGGAAGTAAAATCAACGCGAGATGGTGCCCGAGGGGGCCACGAGGCAGGGGGCGTGTCCTGGACCCTCGTGGGCACCCCATAAGGCGGTTGATGCTCTTCTTTTGCCGCAAGAAAGCTAATTTTATGAGAAAGATCTGGGCGAAAGATTCACCCCAATCGGAGTTACGGATCTCCGGATATAAAAGAAACGGTGCCAGGGCAGAATCTGAGAACGCAGAAACAGAGAGAGACAGAGAGACAGATCCAATCTCGGAGGGGCTCTCGCCCCTCCCACGCCATGGAGACCATGGACCAGAGGGGAAACCCTTCTCCCATCTAGGGAGGAGGTCAAGGAAGAAGAAGAAGGAGGGGGGCCATCATCATCACCGCAATCTACACCAACAACTTCACCACCATCATCACCAACTCTTCCCCCCTCTATGCAGCGGTGTAACCTCTCTCTTACCCACTGTAATCTCTACTTAAACATGGTGCTCAACGCTGTATATTATTTCCCAATGATGTATGGCTATCCTATGATGTTTGAGTAGATCTGTTTTGTCCTATGGGTTATTTGATGATCAAGATTGGTTTGAGTTGCATGTTTTATTATTGGTGTTGTCCTATGGTTCTCTCCGTGTCGCGCAAGCATGAGGGATTACCGTTGTACGGTGTTGCAACACGTTCATGATTCACTTATAGTGGGTTGCGTGAGTGACTGAAACACAAACCCGAGTAAGGGGGTTGTTGCGTATGGGATAAAGAGGACTTGATGCTTTAATGCTATGGTTGGGTTTTACCTTAATGATCTTTAGTAGTTGCGGATGCTTGCTAGAGTTCCAATCATAAGTGCATATGATCCAAGTAGAGAAAGTATGTTAGCTTATGCCTCTCCCTCAAATAAAATTGCAATAATGATTACCGGTCTAGTTATTGATTGCCTAGGGACAAATATTTTTCTCGTAACAAAAAGCTCTCTACTAAAACTAATTTAGTTGTGTCTTTTCTAAACAGCCCCTACTTTTTATTTACGTGCTCTTTATATTCTAGCAAACCTATCCAAAAACACCTACAAAGTACTTCTAGTTTCATACTTGTTCTAGGTAAAGCGAACGTCAAGCGTGCGTAGAGTTGTATCGGTGGTCGATACAACTTGAGGGAATATTTGTTCTACCTGAAGCTCATCGCTGGGTTCGACACTTTTACTTATCGAAAGAGGCTATAATTGATCCCCTATACTTGTGGGTTATCACATGACCCTTCCTAAAAATATGATAAATTGTAGTTACAAAGTTGACTGAGAACATAGTTTGTTGGTTTCTAATAGAGTTTTTGCTTTATACTTCGATTGTGTGATGAACTATTACTTATTCATGAGAAGTATATGATAAAAGTCCTATGATAAAAGTCATATGTTTAATTTTGTTGCTGTTATAATAATCAACATGATGCTTCTATGTTCGTATTATGTTTTTATCGACACCTATCTCTCAAAGCATGTGGACATGTTTTTCGATTTTGGTTTTCGCTTGAGGACAAGCGAGGTCTAAGCTTGGGGGAGTTGATACGTCCATTTTGCATCATGTTTTCTTACTATTATTTATAATGCTTTTTTGAGTAATTCTAATGCCTTTTCTCTCATAATTTGTAAGGAACACACTAAGAGGGAGAATTCTGGCAGCTGGAAATCTGGACCTGGAAAAGCTATGTCAGGCCACCTATTCTGCACAACTTCAAATGAGCTGAAACTTCACAGATATTTTTATGGAATATTTAATAAACATTGAAGCCAATAAACACCAGAGGGGGGCCACCAGGTGGGCACAACCCACCTGGGGGCGCCAGGCCCCCCAGGCGCGCCCTGATGGGTTGTGGCCTCCTCGGCCCACCTCCGGTGCCCGTATTTTGGTATATAAGTCATTTTGATCTAGAAATAAATAAAGAGGAGACTTTCGGGACGAGGCGCCGCCGTCTCGAGGCGGAACTTGGGCAGGAGCACTTTTGCCCTCCAGCGGAGCGATTCCGCCGGGGGAACTTCCCTCCCGTTGGGGAAAATCATCATCATCATCATCACCAACAACTCTCCCATCTTGGGGAGGGCATTCTCCATCAACATCTTCAATATCACCATCTCCTCTCAAACCCTAGTTCATCTCTTGTGTTCAATCTTGTTACCGGAACTATAGATTGGTGCTTGTGGGTAACTAGTAGTGTTGATTACATCTTGTAGTTGATTACTATATGGTTTATTTGGTGGAAGATTATATGTTTAGATCCAATATGCTATTTAATACTCCTCTGATCATGATGATGTTTATCATTTGTGAGTAGTTACTTTTGTTCTTGAGGTCACGGGAGAAATCATGTTGCAAGTAATCATGTGAACTTGATATGTGTTCGATATTTTGATAGTATGTATGTTGTGATTCCCTTAGTGGTGTCATGTGAACGTTGACTACATGACACATCACCATATTTGGGCCTAAGGGAATACATTGTGGAGTAGCAATTAGATGGTGGGTTGCCAGAGTGACAGAAATTTAAACCCCAGTTTATGCGCTATTCCGTAAGGGACCGATTGGACCCCAAAGTTTAATGCTATGGTTAGAATTTATTCTTAATACTTTTCTTGTAGTTGCGGATGCTTGCGGGAGGGTTAATCATAAGTAGGAGGTTGTTCAAGTAAGAACAGCACCTAAGCACCGGTCCACCCACATATCAAATTATCAAAGTAGCGAACACAAATCGAACCAACATGATGAAAGTGACTAGATGAAATTCCCGTGTACCCTCAAGAACGCTTTGCTTATCATAAGAGACCATTTTGGCATGTCCTTTGCCTCAAAAGGATTGGGCTACCTTGCTGCACTTTAGTTACTACTATCGTTACTTGCTCGTTACAAATTATCTTCCTATCAAACTAGGTCGCTACTTACAATTTCAGCACTTGCAGACACTACCTTACTGAAAACCACTTGTCATTTCCTTCTGCTCCTCGTTGGGTTCGACACTCTTACTTATCGAAAAGAGTTACAATTGTTCCCCTATACTTGTGGGTCATCAAGGCTATTTTCTGGCGCCGTTGCCGGGGAGTGAAGCGCCTTTGGTAAGGAAACATTTCTATAGTGTGCTGAAATTTATTGTCACTTGTTACTATGGAAAACAATCCTTTGAGGGGTTTCTTCGGGGTATCTTCACCTCGTCCGGAACCACAATTAGCTACCCCTCAACCTACTGCACCTACTGAAAATATTGAATATGAAATTCCTTCGGGTATGATAGAACAACTGCTAGATAATCCTTATGCAGGAGATGGAACCGAACATCCTGATATGCACTTGATATATGTAGAACAAATTTGTGGATTGTTCAAGCTTGTAGGTTTACCCGGAGATCAAGTTATGAGGAAGGTTTTCCCTTTATCTTTGAAGGGAAAAGCATTGGCATGGTATAGGCTATGTGATGATATTGGATCATGGAACTGGAATTGTTTGAAATTGGAATTCCACCAAAAAAATTATCCTATGCATCTAGTTCAATGTGATCGGAATTATATATATAATTTATCACCTCGTGAAGGAGAAAGTATCGCTCTAGCTTGGGGGGGCTTAAGTCAATGTTATATTCATGCCCCAATCATGAGCTCTCAAGAGAAATTATTATCCAGAACTTTTATGCTCGGCTTTCTCATAATGATCAAACCATGCTTGATACTTCTAGTGCTGGTTCTTTTATGAAGAAGACTATTGAATTCTCGTGGGATCTTTTGGAAATAATTAAACGCAACTCTGAAGATTGGGAACTCGACGAAGGTAAAGAGTTATGTATTAAAATTAAATATGATTGTGTTAAATCTTTTATGGATACCGATGCTTTTCAAAAGTTTAGCACTAAATATGGACTTGACTCTGAGATAGTAGCCTCCTTTTGTGAATCATTTTCTACTCATTTTGAACTCCCTAAGGAGAAGTGGTTTAAATATCACCCACCTATTAAACAAGAAATTAAAGAACCAATACCAGTTAAAGAAGAAACTATACTTTATAATGTTGATCCAGTTGTTGCTTCTGCTTATATTGAGAAACCACCTTTCCCTGTTAGGATAAAGGAACATGCTAAAGTTTCAACATTGGTTAACAAAAGCTACATTAGAACACCTAAACCTGATGAACAAATTAAAGTAGAACCTATTATTGCTATGGTTAAAGATCTTTTGGAAGAAGATATGGATGGGCATGTTATTTACTTCTCTGAAGAAGCTGCTAGAATTGCCAAACCTGGTAGAAAAGATAAACATAGACCTGTTGTTGGCATGCCTATTATTTCACTTAAAATAGGAGATCACTGTTATCATGGTTTATGTGACATGGGTGCTAGTGTGAGTGCTATTCCTTACACTTTATATGAAGAAATTATGAAAGACATAGCACCCACTGAGTTGGAAGACATAGATGTTACTATTAAACTTTCTAATAGAGACACCATATCACCGATTGGGATTATTAGAGATGTTGAAGTCTCGTGTGGAAAAATCAAATACCCTACTGATTTTCTTGTTCTTGGTTGCCCACAACATGACTTTTGTCCTATTATCTTTGGTAGACCTTTCTTAAATACAGTTAATGCTAAGATAGATTGTAAGAAGCAAAATGTTGGTGTTAGCTTTGGTGATGAGTCTCTTGAGTTTAAAATTTCCAAGTTTAGTAGAAATAATCATGAAAAAGAATTGCCTAGTAAGGATGAATTAATTGATCTTGCTTCTATTGATGTTCCACCTACTGATCCTTTAGAACAATATTTGCTAGACCATGAAAATGATTTACATATGCATGAAAGAAATGAAATAGATAAAATTTTCTTTGAACAACGTCCTCTGCTTAAACACAATTTGCCTATTGAAACTCTAGGAGGTCCGGGTGATCCTGTGTTTGAATTAAAACAATTGCAAGACACTTTGAAATATGCTGAAACTTCACGAAGATTTTTTATGGAATATTTAATAAATATTGAAGCCAATAAACACCAGAGGGGGGCCACCAGGTGGGCACAACCCACCTGGGCGTGCCAGGCCCCCAGGCGCGCCCTGGTGGGTTGTGGCCTCGGCCCACCTCCGGTGCCCATCTTCTGGTATATAAGTCATTTTGACGTAGAAAAAATAAGGAGGAGACTTTCGGGACGAGGCGCCGCCGTCTCGAGGCGGAACTTGGGCAGGAGCACTTTTGCCCTCTGGCGGAGCGATTCCGCCGGGGGAACTTCCCTTCCGGAGGGGAAAATCATCGTCATCATCATCACCAACAACTCTCCCATCTTGGGGAGGGCATTCTCCATCAGCATCTTCAACAACACCATCTCCTCTCAAACCCTAATTCATCTCTTGTGTTTAATCTTGTTACCGGAACTATAGATTGGTGCTTGTGGGTGACTAGTAGTGTTAATTACATCTTGTAGTTGATTACTATATGGTTTATTTGGTGGAAGATTATATGTTTAGATCCAATATGCTATTTAATACTCCTCTGATCATGAGCATGTTTATCATTCGTGAGTAGTTACTTTTGTTCTTGAGGTCACGGGAGAAATCATGTTGCAAGTAATCATGTGAACTTGATATGTATTCGATATTTTGATAGTATGTATGTTGTAATTTCCTTAGTGGTGTCATGTGAACGTTGACTACATGACACTTCACCATATTTGGGCCTAAGGGAATGCATTGTGGAGTAGCAATTAGATGGTGGGTTGCGAAAGTGACGGAAACTTAAACCCCGTAAGGGACCAATTGGACCCCAAAGTTTAATGCTATGGTTAGAATTTATTCTTAATACTTTTCTCGTAGTTGCGGATGCTTGCGGGAGGGTTAATCATAAGTAGGAGGTTTTTTCAAGTAAAAACAACACCTAAGCACCGGTCCATCCACATGATGGAAGTGACTAGATGAAATTCCCGTGTACCCTCAAGAACGATTTGCTTATCATAAGAGACCGTTTTGGCCTGTCCTTTGCCTCAAAAGGATTGGGCTACCTTGCTGCACTTTTGTTACTACTATCGTTACTTGCTCGTTACAAATTATCTTCCTATCAAACTACTCCGCTACTTACAATTTCAGCACTTGCAGACACTAGTTACTCAAAACCACTTGTCATTTCCTTTTGCTCCTTGTTAGATTCGACACTCTTACATATCAAAAAGAGCAATAATTGATCCCCTATATTTATGGGTCATCACTCGGTCCAATGCTGGCCGATCGTCCTGCGCCGCATGGCCCAAGGGCACTCGCGCACCAAGCGCGAGCGTTGCTCTCCTCCCTGATGCCCGCACATACGCTGGCGTGGCCGCCAATTAAGCTCGTGCGTCTAGCCACGCTGCTCGTCTGCTGTTTGCGTCCAGACTTCTGTGCCATGTTCACGATACAGCTGCGTCGCCCTTTTGGGTCGTAGTGTCGCGGCCCGCGGCACTACCGCTTCGAGGCCGTCCGCTCTAGGCCGTCCCTGTGACTGCATCGACCCTCGCATTGCCGCTGCGTCGCCCTATCGAGCCATAGCGAACGTGGCACGCGGTCCTTGCCATCGCCCCGTGGTTTTCTCTGTGTCTGCACCGACCCGCGCACATCCGCAGCGTCGCCCCTTCAGGCAGTACGCGGCCCGCAGTCCACCCTCGCCCCGAGGCCGTCCGTTCCAGGGCGTCCCGGTGGCTGCACCGACCCTCGTGCTGCCGCTGCGTCGCCCCATTGGGCCATAGCGAGCGTGGCACGCGGTCCTTGCCCGTCATCGATCCGACCCGCCTGCCGCCGCGTCGCCCCTTTGGCCCGTGGTCCACCGCTGTCCCAGCGTGTCGACTTCCCGTGGTATGCGCCTCGTCGCCTCCCTTGGCGCGGGAACGCCATCGTCCGCGCCAGTCTTCGTCACGCTGTCAGGGTTCCTCGCCTACTTCGAGCACCGCCCTCGCGCCGCTACCCCTGTAGTCGCCGCCGCTACCCTGTAGCCTAGTCGTGGCCGCCCGTCCACCCCCTTCGTCTTCATCCAGCACCAGCCTGTCGCCAGCGTCACCGTCATCTACCCTGACCACTTCGTCTACTCTGACCACCGTTGGTGACATCGGCCCCATGCTGATTGGCGCCACAACTATCGTCGAGTCTCCTTCTCTGCTGGCCTCTCAGACTTCTCCGACATGGCGTATAGCTCGTGCAGGTCCCAGTCTACGCATACCCGGTGCTGGCAACATCGATGTGTGCCTTCGTCCATGACGTGTCCCCGGGCCTGGCAAACCTGATACGGCGCTTCGTCAACTTCGTCTTCGTCCGTCTACGCATGCCCGGTGCTGGCAACACCGACGCGTGCCTTCGTCTATGACGTGTCCCCGGGTTTGGCAAACCCAGCGCGACGCCTCGCAACACCATCCTCCTTCCGGCGCACCACTACCTCGACACCACTGCGCCATGACTAACTCGGCGCCTTCTTGCGCCCGCGCCTCCACGGCGACTACCTCGACACCGGCTACCTCGACTCGACATTGACCTTGGCGTTCTTCGCACGGCTACCTCGACCATGGTTGCACCACCCATGCTCTCGGCTATTTCGACAATGGCACAAAGGGCTACCGCCTTGCTTGAGTAACCTCGTCGGTTTCCACTCCAGCCACGTCTTCTGTGATGCATCGACCGTGACGACTGTGGGATGGGGGGTGTCTGTTGGCTTACCTTCAGATTCTTCTTCAGTCTCACCGTCTGCATCGCTACCGTTGTGACCGCGGGGGAATGTTGAGTATCATTGTTATTTAGGAAACATAGGATAACGTAGGATTTATTCTACCTTGTCTTGTACTCTAAAATGACCATGTACTCCTATATATATTTGCCACGAGGCTCAAGCAAGAGAATCATCGATTCCAGCAATCCCTCTCTCTCCCTTCTTAACACTACTAATATGATGTTTATCAAACAAGATATCAGTTGGGCTTACATAGTTACATTTGCTGATTTTCGTAACATTTTTAGCTGGCATCCGATGATGACATTGTCAAATGCCGATTTACACATGTTGGACAGACTTACTCTCTGTTGGCATTTGGCACCGAACGGTTTCACCACCTTTCCATTTGTGCTTAATTAGATTGCTGGAGAAAACGTGTTACTCCACGCATAAATAAATGTGGTGGAATGCGCTGTATACTCACCATTTTTTTTTTGGAAAAACTTTCAATCTATTCATCTTCAATCATGGTAATATAACGAGCACTAGAAATAATAAAAATTACATCCAGATCTGTAGACCACCTAGCGACGACTACACGCACTGAAGCGAGCCGAAGGCGCGCCGCTGTCATCGCCCCTCCCTCGCCGGAGCCGGGCAAACCTTGTTGTAATAGACAGTCGGGAAGTCGTCGTGCTAAGGCCGCGTAGAACCAACGCACAGAACAGCAACCGCCGCGGATGAAGAGTATAGATCAAAAGGATCCAACCTGAAAACACAGGAACAAAGACGAACGACGAACAGATCCGAGCAAATCCACCAAAGACAGATCCATCGGAGACACAACTCCACACGCCCACCGATGATGCAAGACGCATCACCGGAACGGGGGCTAGGCGGGGAGACCTTTATTCCATCTGCAGGGAGCCGCCACCGTCTCGCCTTCCTGAGCAGGACACAAACCCTAACAAAGCTCGAAAAAAGATCTAAAAACGAAACCCTCCCACCGACAAGGGCTGAGATCCACTCCGCCTTCATGGCCATAGGGCCACCGGAGACGGGATGGACCGGCGCCGGCGCCGGTGGGAGGCAGAAAACTAGGGTTCTTGGGAGTATACTCACCATTAATGGACATGCTTATTCAAACCAAGGCATTCACTATCATCTTTGACGATTATAGAACGATAGGTTTTTTTTGAGAGAGAGAATATAGGCCCAGTCTTTTGGGCGATTCTCTCAGAATCTTGAGAATTAACCCTCTACCCAGCTTCTTCCAGAATCTTGTATCTATATATTTTTTACAATCCTAACTATTCACATCCTAACTAGCTAGGATTGTAAAAAAAATATGGGTTCAAGATTCTGGAAAAAGCTGGGTGGAGGATCGATTCTCAAGATTATAGGAGAATCGGTCAAAAGAACTGGGCCATAGAACGATAAGTTGCGTAAGGTGTTCTCCACTGGGTGGACTGGGCCTCGACAATCCTCATGTGGCAGCCGGCTCTCACTGTGCTCTCTGTACACGTCCAGTTTCTTCTTAACACAGTACAATCATAAATGCCCACATACACGTAATATTGTAAATTTCCAAAAGAAAAAATGCGTAAATATACAGATCATATACACTATCTACCATCTACAAAATTCTAAATCAGTTTTTTTTGCAGGGTAAAAGGACCCTATTATTTCAAACCCAAACTTGATATGCTGTCAAGAAAAAAGGACAAAGTTATATTGAGCGAAATCGAATATACAGACACTTATATACAGACTTCGATGCATTTCAAATCCATGTACGTCTTCTTCGTTGCTCTGTACAGGTTACATGTGGATCTCACAACAACAAAAGCTCAAACATCACAAAAGAATGCTAGTATGACTGAGGATTGGTTAGTATCATATTGAATCTTTTCTACAACACGCACAGCACCAGAGATATTCATATCCTGAAGCTGGCTACCTAGCGGAGTTCTAACTTAATCAGTGATAGTGACGCGCTGTCTCCTTGTTTTCCCATTTCTGATTTCGACCGGAACCTCTTGCTGCTGCTGCTGCTGCTGCTGTGACGGCCGCCGGCGACCACCTGCGGCGACGCTCTCGTCACCTGCTCCCGCATTCCGCCCGCCGAACAGCCCGTCTATCATGGTGATCACGTCCCCCGGCGTCAGTCTGGCCACAGCTCCCTGCCGTCGGTAGAAGAGCCTGTACATCGGCACCACGGCCTCCTTCGCCGCCGCTCTCAGCGCCTCCCCCATCTCGTCGTCTGCCGCCACCCACTTCTCTTGCATCGCCAACATCTGCACCACCGCCTCCTCCACCGCGCCGCCGCGAAGCACCTTGCTCCCCCACGCCGCGCGCACGTACACGTCAACGTACCCGCGCGCCTTGGCCCTCTGCGCCTCCGCCCACTCCTCCCCGAGGATCCGCTCCAGCTTGGTGCCGCCGCCCACCTTCTTGGCCACGTAGTGCGTGTTGTTCGCCAGGAACAGGTAGCTCAGCGCCGGTTCCCGGTAGCTCCCGGCCTTCGCGTCCAGCTTCCGTAGCAGCACATGCACGAGCCAACCGATGGGGTTCGACCACACGCTCAACGCCGGCGAGGACGACGACGACGACGAGAGATCCGACGAGGAGCCCATGCTGCCAGAGGCGAGGGATGACGTGTCCGTGAACTGGTCTGCTCCTACTCCGACTCCTTGCTGGTAGAAGTATATGTGAGCCAGCGCGTTCTCGTAGTCGGCGAGGAAGCTGAGGTAGTTCATCACGTAGCGGCTGAGCGGGTGCACTGCGCCGCCGGGCACCGTGCCCTTGGATGGCTCTTTCTCGATGGCTGCCTCGAAGCTGGCCACCATGCTCCGGACCGCCTCGCTGACCTTGGTCCTCACGAGGGTGACGGCGCGGGAAGTGACCTCCGACTTTTCCCCGAACGCGGAGACGATGGCCGGGAGTATGGTCTCGGTGAGCGCGTCGTGGACGTCGAGCACGCGGAACAGCCGCTCCGGCGCGCGCCGTGCCCGCCCGACGGCAGCCTCGGCGACCGCTAGGATGTTGGTGGCGTGATCGTCCGCGATGGCTCCGAACACCGCGTCGCCGACGCCCTCGTTGTCGGCGACGAAGACGCGGTCGCAGAGCTCCCGCTCGGCGGAGAAGACGGACGTGAAGGCGACGCGCGCGCCGGCGAGCCAGGACTGTATCTTGGCGTCGACCTGCTCCCAGGAGAGCTTATGGACCTGCGCGTGCTGCGGGGACAGCGAGAAGCCGTGCAGGCGCTGCAGGTTGGCGGTGACCGCCGCGCGTCGGCGCTCCTTGAAGATGGATACGCACTCCTTGCCGTACCCGGCGGCCATCATGGCCTCCGCGACCACGCGAAGGTGGGCGCAGGTGTCCATCAGGCTTTGGTCATCGTCCTGGTCGTCGTCATCATCAACATCAGCATCATCATCTTGGCGGAAGCGGAGGACGGCGGGGAGGGAGGTGAGGAGTAGCTGGAGCTCGCGCTGGAGCCGCCGCATGGCGGTGTCGAGGAGCTCCTGCGCGTGGATGAGGCCATGGCCCCCGGCGTGGAGGGCGTCGGCGGCGGTGGCGGCGCCAGAGGCGTAGAAGAGCATGGCGCGGTGGAGGTCCTTGGCGGCGCGCAGGAAGGCGTCGACCTCGTCCGGGGTGGAGTCGAGGAAGAGCGAGCTGCCGAAGGAGTCCTCGTCCGGGTGCCACTTGTCGAGGAGGATGGCGGCGGCCGCCACCGTGTCGTCGACGACGGTGGCCGGGAGCGTGCGGCGAGGGGCCAGGGGGCTCCGGCCGCCGGCGCGCGTCATCGTTGGTTGCAGCGGACAACCGACGCTTGATGGGCGGGCGATGCGTGTGAGAGAGAAAGAGACCGGACGTTGCTTAGCGGCAGAGCTAGCTAGCTGAGCTGAGCGGTGCCTTGGTTTGCAAGGAGGCGAGGCGGAGTTTGTTAAGAGGATTCGATGGGCGGCAGGGGGTACTTATAGACGGACGGACGACTCGGCGTTCCTCCATCGGAAATGTCGGTCAAACTCAAACGTGACACCTCGTGCGTCATCCTGCCTCACGAGGATGGGCACAGGCGCGTTGCGTTGCTGCTGTGCATTCGAATAGAGTATGGCACGCGGGGAAGCAGCGTGACAAAATAGTAGTGTACTACTACAATTTGGACTATTAGCTAATTTGGAGTTAATGATCTAGAGCTTGGACTGCAGCGTAAGCTGGTCTCTCCACCCAAACACCAGGGCCAGGTACGCTTTTGTTGCCGGCGCTACACGGCATCCAGAAATAAGAGAAGGATGGATGTCAGAGCTTTCTCAGCGATTAGAGCTTCTCGGCCGTTGGATCTGTTTTCCCAGTCGCTGCTAACCGTTCGATCGCAGCCCCAAGTGACATCGTCCGTTGGATATTTCATCAATCGACGTAAACCGTTGGATATTTTTCCAGATGGCAAAGGTGGGCAATTCGGTAGTTTGGGCGGGGGTAAAATCGTAAATCACAGCACCCTCGGAGATGACCTAGGGCCGCCTCGCGCACTCGCGCCGTCCACCCCGTCCTCTTCCTCCCGCTCGCCTCTCTCTCTCTCTCCCTCCAAACCCTAGCCTCGCTCCCGCCTCCCTGCCCTCTCCTCCTTCCCCGCCGCCACCCAGCCTCCTCCCTGCCCGCGCCTCCCTCTCCGCCTTCCACTCCTCCGATCTGGCGCCGCCAAACCCTAACGCCCCGCCCTGGCCCTGGCTCCCACGGCAGGGAAGGAGGAACGCCGCCAGCCATCCTCCCCGTCCATCGCCGCCACGCCATCGCTGGCACCGGGTCAACCGCGTCGGGGAGATGGGCGCCACGCAGCGGTCGCCGGATCCGTGCGTCGGATCCGCTGCTCCTCCCGCCCCGCAGCCCACGACAACCTAGCCGCTTCTGCCGCTTCATGGTCGCGCTTCTTCCCTTCCCCCTTCCCCTCCCGCATTCCGGCCTCCACCTCGCCCGCCACCAACACAGGCGATTCCGGCGAAGTTCGGCGGCCTCGCCGGGCGCGCACACCCACGAAGTTCCCTCGTGGCGGTGCTTCCTTTCCTCCGGCTAGATCTGCTCCTCACGGCCGCAGCGCTTTCATGGCTGACCGTCCCCGCTGCTAGGGCTTGGCTGCCCCAACTCGTGAAGTGAGCTCTCCTCTTCCCTCTCCTCTCCCTTCTTTCTTATCTTCCCGCCGCCTCAATTTCTTCGATTCGATTGCAGCAGCCACCCTCCTCCATGGACGAGGACAACCACCACGGCCAAGACATGGTCGAGCTCACCGTCGTTTCCTCCGGGGCGGTGATGGGCCAACGAGCTCCGCCTCCACGGCTCCTAGCTCGGGTAAGCATCCCCATCCCCATGACCGTTTCACTTTCCAAAGCCTCCTCCTCTTATCTTTTGTGTGTGTGTGCTCATGAAGCTTCTGTTCTCCATGGACGAATCTCAACTGGAAACAGCAAGCCATCTCAAGGGAGGGGATTGTCAAGTCACCCCACTTCCAATCCATGGATGCTATCCACACATTTCGGGCATATATACTCATCAAACAGTACCCACACGTTTCGCTCACTCCCCTTTACAGTAGCAATAATTTGATGAATCTCTCTGTATGGATGTTTCCTTGTGCCCGTTTCGTGTTCCTGTCCTACAGAACCACCACAGTCGCATAGCCAACGTAGGATAGTTAAGGAAGAGGAAAATGCATTATAATATAATAAGTAGATAAATAAAATGTTACCCTATAATGCCATTCCTTGAAGCTAATTTTCACGTGATGGATATATTCTCAGAACAATCAGTCTTTGCATTCTAAAGAGCTAAAGGAAGCAGAATGGGCAGTGAGAAAGGATCCAGGAAGGAGAAGTCATCGCATTAAGCATAATGATCATGTGAGCTTCACTTAACTTGTGATTCCGGGATGTTCATATACACATATTGTCATTTTGTTTTTGCCAGGCCAAGATTGTGGTTAAGCATGTATGTGTACTTTAAGATTTTCCTTTTAGTGCTATTTCAGAGTTTCCTTTTGGTGCTATTTCTTATTGGTTGTTCTAGAGGCATTTTGGCCGTGTTTCTTGTATGTTCGCGAGTAAGTAAATTCGAGTTGTGTTTTTGACTGATCAACTCAATTTGATGGCAGATTTGTTTCCATCTTATAACATCATGGAAGAAGAGTGGCTTATATTCCACCCGATCATGCAAGAGTGTTACCGAGAATATAAGCTAGGCCTAAAAGGTTTGGATACTCCATATTCTTTACTTTCATCCATTTGACAAAAAATTGGACTTGGTGAAAAGAACCGTATTACAACGCACTATCATATACTGATATGTAGTACCAACCAGCCATTTTTAAATGAATGTCAGTTTTTGATTTGATAGCTTGATTAAAAAAAATCATTAAGCGAATGTCAGTTTGGTTTGATAGCTTGATAAAAAAATCAACCGTATAGTTCTCTTTTCTTTAGCTTATTACTGTACTATCAGATTTTTTGACATAGCATGGTCTTCTCTACATGTTCCACATACATTTCTCATCAATATGCATGTCGCTGATACTTAAGTATCCTCCAAAATGAATCCAATTTTCTTAATTTTTTTAGGAAATATTTTCCACTGGCTATGCTTGTTACAGAAAGTGGTGTGTCACACTCATGTATATGGATTTGCCACGGGGCACGGATGGCCTTTCTCAGTTCACTTTCTACCATCTTTAAAATTTAATCCATATGGAGATTGCATCATATGTATGGAGATGGTATGATATCATGTAAGGTTACTCAAAAAACATCAAAGATTATTTAGTGTGTGATTTACTGAGTATGTGATTCCTTTAGTTGAATCTGAGTGAGGTCGCGTGTATGTTTTATTTTCAGTTATGTACCCCCCACCCATATCAAAGTTTATTTAGTGTGTGATTCACTGAACTGAATTTTAGTGTGATTTTTATTTTCAGTTATGTCCCCCCACCCATATCAAAGTTTATTTAGTGTGTGATTCACTGAACTGAATTTTAGTGTGATTCACTGAATTTAATTTTAGTGAGGCCATCCTTATATTTTACTTTCCGTTTTGTTGCTTTTCCTACTGTGAACTTTACATATTTATTTATCAAAGCCATCTTTTTGCAGTAAATTTCGTAAACATTGATGAATATTCGCTTTCCACTTCAAATTTTGTTGGTCGATGGAGAAGCCTACACAGACTCGGTTACGCTTCCTTGTCATGGGTTTGTCATTCGGGACACACAGCCGTCGGGTTGCGGATCCGCATGCCCTGCCTCTGTTCGATCCCGCTGGGTCAATGACATAGCGGAGAGTACAGAAGAGTGCGATCTGGTGCTACCCGTGTTAGATGGATGAGCTGGTGCCTCACGGCGCGGGCACCACGGTGGTTCAGCCTCAAGTGCAACCTCTGTGTGGGTACGCATCCTCCTTGCCGAGCTCAAGCTCAAGAAGTACCTCTGGGGTCTCCACAACACCAACATCAACGGGCTGGCTTGTTCGTGTTCTTCTGGTGAGTACAGTTATTATCATCGATGATATCACAACCTGCACCTTTTCTGTTTTGGACTGACTTTAGTTATTTACCATGGTTCAATGTGTTCTTTTTATGGACGAATATATATATTTTGTGGTGAGATGGAGGTGCAAAGTGAGGATGATATTTCTTTCTCGACATGTAAATCTCACGAATATAGCAATCATGCTTGCATACTATCTTAGCACCGCGAGTGATAGATGATATTGGTCTTGTTGTGTTTTTTGAAACGTGTGATCCAACACAATGGATCATATATGGATATACACATTCGTCTTAATGTCGAAGTTTGTGAAATGCCAGTTGTATTGGTTGTGTGGAACTATTCTCTATTGAGATAAAATACCTTTTTGAGTCAATTTGCAGATCAACTACAAAAATAGTTCAGGAAATCCACTATCCTGGTTTAATGCCTTTGAATGAATTAAGGTTATCATGATTGTACATGACATGTAGACTCACGAAGAAGCTACTTATTTTAGTCTATTTTATAATCTGGTAGAGAACAAGGTGATGTGTTGGCGATGCTTTGTTTTTAGAAACAATACCAATTATCACAGGGAAGATGGTGTTGTGGTGCTGTTAATGTGCAAATTAGTCTGTAACAGGGAAGATGGTGTTGTGGTGCTATTAATGTGCAAACTAATCTACACCATGGCCAGACAGAAAATATTGATGGAGGTGTGGTTTCTGGAAGTAACATAACCTTTCAAAATGACAAATAATCATGATTTCTTTCATTATTTGCTTAAATTCAGTTGAATTGTTGTCTAGAGAATACTTGGTCAGTTCTTCAGAAGAAAGCTAAAGTTGGATATTAGGTGCCTTAACAAAGCTAACTCTTTTAAGCAATTACATCACAAAATTTGTTGCATCATCTACAGGACCCAATTGCTAGATATATTATTCGGAACTATCTAAAGTTGAAAGGTTCTGATGCTGAAATTGTACAGTTTCCTTAACAGGCTTAAGCATCATTTGTTTCTGCATGTTGTACATCTTGCAGTGTGCCCGACGGTTGCTTCTGCAGCAGCGGCGGCGGCAAGCCTTGGACTGGCTCGGGACACCAGAAGCGGGCAACGAAGGCCATTGCCAGGTGCGTCCCTCTCCCTACTCCTCTGTGTGTGTGTGTGCGCGCGCTATTGAGAGAGAGAGAGACTGATTTTGTTCACCATATCTGAGTGTTGGTCCATGATCTGAGCGCACCTTACTGTCCGCTTGAGTGTTCAATTATTATGAGACTGTAATTGCACAGCTGGAGTTTAAACCTTTTAGTGCATTTGTGCATTCGTGTTGTCAGTTTAGTATTGCTTCCTTTTCTACTGTTGGTTTTTGGTCCAATACATGTCCCACTGAAGAAAATATTTACACATATGCAGGTTGGTATTGTTCCAGACATCGAAGATTGTTGATATGTGAAGGCCGAGGCAAAAATGAAGCGTTGTGCATCACTAATTCTTCTTCCTGGACTTGGTTTAAATTAGTGTGCGCTTGAGTGTTCGGTTATGCTGAGATGTAATTGTACAGCTGCACTTTAACCCTTTCAGTGCATTCGTGCTCTCAGTTTAGCAATGCTTCCTTTTCTACTATTGGTTTTTTTGTCCAGTTCAGGTCCCACCTAAGAAAATATTATGCAGGTTAAGAGTCAATTATTGCATGTTTGCGTTTGTTTCTTCAAGCGTGGCTTCTTATCATTATTCTGTGCAGTAATCCCCCTCTTGGGTTTCCTGCATATGGTTAATCTTGTTGTAAATCATTCAACGAATTTGTATCCAAATTATTGTGCAATGATGTTAGTAGTCTGTGTTTGTGATCTATTGTTCAGATACCTGTATTTTTCACACTGTACTTTATTTCTGATATAGTAGTGGTATTTAGATTCATTTTGTTTTAGGAACCTATTTAGGCTCAGTTTGCTTATACTGAGCTTTCTTTAACTTATGTTCTCCATTTGGTGACAGGAGGCAAGCCGGTTGCTTTTGGGGCTGAATTGTGCACGCCCTCTTGAGGCTGTTTCCTGCACAGGGCCACTGATCTTGCCCAAGCGCTTAATTTCGATTTGCAGGTTATCTATTAATAAATTGCCTTCATTTTAAATACCTGTGGTAGATTATGAACTGATCTTGTAATTTCTAAACACCCTATTTTGAAAACCAGCATTAGCTAACAAGCTGAAACTATTTGTTTGCCTTCTCTTGTTTGAAAATTTGTAACTATTAGCTACTTGTATTACAGGCATTCAGTTTCAACGCTGACAAAGAGCATATGAGGCAACCATGGATTGTTCGAGTTGGCCTAATTCAGAACTCAATTGCTATTCCACCGACTTGTCATTTTGCTGATCAAAAGAAGTCTATCATGGAGAAAGTAAAACCCATCATAGATGCATTTGGTGCTTCGGTGTCAATATTTTGTGCTTACAGTACATCTAACATTGGTGATTTAGTTGTGGTGTTCTCTTGTGACTCTATCTGCGTCTTTGTTTTCAAACCTGGTGTCCTATTAGTCTAAGTGTATGAGACTGCTTGGCATATCCTGCGCTTCAACTTCTGACTAAGAAAAATTCGAGCCTTAAATAAACAATCGCTTTCTCTGCCCATCATCTTGAGAAACTGAAGACCACCTATTTAAATAAGCCGAAGCTGTTGAGTAGCCGCTCTTGTGGCTTGAGAATCTCTCTGGTCTCCCGTTCCAAGCACCACTGAAGGAAAAAAAGTCCTTCCGTTTGCGATTACTCGAAAAAAAAATCCTTTTATCCAAACGAACCTTATAGGCCGAGTCTTCTTACCAAACAGCTTTGCCACCTTCTATGAGATGCTGCCTTTTTGGGCTTCTAAGCACCAAAAACTAGCTTCTTAGAAAAGCTTAAGCCAGTCCAAACTAGCTATAATATTGAGACATGTTTGCTTATATTTCCACGTAAGCGAGATCATTTGTTGTGATTCATACCCTCAATTTTCGTGAAGCGTGGACAATGCCATTTGCCTTACGCAGCGTGAAAACGATGGTGTGAGTTTGCTGAGCCCGTTGATGGAGAATCGACTCGGTTTCTTCAAGAGCTTGCACAGAAATATAACATGGTAATTGTTAGCCCGATCCTTGAAAGGGATATAAACCATGGCGAGAGTATATGGAATACAGTTGTTGTAATCAGAAATAATGGCAACATAATCGGCATTCAAAGTGCATATATTTAGAAACACTCTTTTGCATCAGATTATTGACTAATCCTCATCGGGGCGAGGCGCTCATGGCCGCCATCCAGACGAGACGCGCATCCTGCTGCTCCTCGACATGGGCGTGTCCAGCTTGCAATCATACTTTGGGGGTGGCATGTTCGTGCTCCCTCCTCTACCACAACGCATTTCCACCTTAGGTAACCCACATCTTGGTGCCCTACTCCAATTTGTTTCATAGTTGTGTCATAGACTGCGGCTGCGGCATAGATTTGAGTGTAGATTAGAATGTGAAATTCATGTGATCAGTATAAAGATTTTGGTTCAGAGAGAGAGAGAGAGGATTGTTGTGGAGACTATAATGTGGAAGTCAGCTTCTCCCGTAGGTAAATTTGTACTATGTGCAGTGGATTAGGATCAAGATTTTGGTTGAGAGAGAGAGAGAGAGAGAGAGAGAGAGAGAGAGAAAGGGGATCACGACCTTGCTTGGGTCCTCTAATCAGATTTAAAGGACACTATTTAATCAGATTTAAAGGATGTATTTATAGTATATGGGCGGATGGTTCATTGCTGGCTAGCTAGACCTGTGTGGCAAATGCCTCTGTATTTATGCAAGGTATAGCTTTTTAGATAAGCAATACCCTTTATCTGTACATTTAGCGACCTCTTGATTTCTTCTTCTTCTAGGAGATGCTACTTTGAAATGATCACATTTATGAAGATATGTTCTGTTTCTCATGTTTATATCTTAATCCAAGTAACTGGTTCTCTCTTTTGTCAATGAGGTATGTCATGGTGACCCTCTAGGCGACATCACCACCATAACCACGTCGATGGTCCAAGCCCCAAATGAGTTATAGTAGTAACTATACATGTTTAGATATGTTGCATTGCTTGCCTGGATAATGATGAGAGGTGAAGAGGCGGCTCTTGTCTTTGCATCTTGATTTCATACACATCCATCTCCTACGAGCCATTGGTAAAACGTTATTTTTTTAGGAAGAAAAATGACTTGCATGTGGAATTGCTTATGCATTTGTTCAGATCTGTAAGGGCATGGCTCTTGCATTTTGTGTTGTTGTTGTGGTGTTACAGTAATCAATGATGACTCTAATCAACAACTTAAAAGCTTTCTTTCCCTTCATTGAATTATGCTTTCCTGTGATGGCATGTTTGTGTTATCATCTGCTACCTCATTTTTAGGGTATTCATTCTTGAAAAGTTATAAGAGTACATGTAGAGAATCTGCAGTTCGCCAGCTTAGACTGAAATAGTAGTCAAAGGGATTCTAGGAGGCCATCAAAGTTTATCCGAAGAAAATCTTAGCTCATCTGTTTCAGTTGATTCCCGTAGAAAGAGCACTCTTGTGGCGACATCTCTAAAAAATAAGGTTGGCCTTGGTACAATTAGATCAAGATTTTTTGTTCTCTTCTATATCAGATGAAATTTTAGTTTTATAGGGAAAATAATTTTATTCTTTTCACAAGTCAGGGATAAGCCAGTGATCTTGGGTTTGACTTAAATCCAAGAGCAGAGTTTGCGTCTTTTTCGTTTACTGCCAGCTATACAATATGATGTGTCTTCGGTTGTGATACATAGGTCGAAGGGGTGTCAGTGGAAGCGCGGCGTGCCGCTGGTATATCAACGACGACATTTCTGAGATGATAGAATTCCATAGAAGGTACACTGAACTTCTTCTATGAAATTTGTTTATAGCAAAGATGGTCTAATTCGCCATCTGGAGGTAATACGGATTCTCGGTCTCTTCATATTGCTTTCTTCTCATCAGAGGTACTACCCCGCTGGATCGATTCCACCACTTCTCATGAGCAGACAAGATGATGAGCATGCACACATAGACACAGTCAAAGGTGATCCTTCTATGATATTGGGTTTCATCTATACTGCTTTCCCTTATTTTTATCAGACTTGCTTTGCTCATCCTTCACACCCTGCTGCCTGCTAGGACCCGGCCACTCCAAAAGGCAAATCAACTAATCGTTTCCCAGCCTCTGTGAAGAAATTCTAGAGCTGCTCTCATGTTGTCTAGATGGGTCCAATTAATATGATCCAAGTTCTGCTTGCAAATGATTTTGCAATTGCATCATTAGCTTTCTAATTTCACCGTTTGCATTAGCATAAGAGGGGCCTGACAAAACTGAAGTGGCCAGTACTCAGCTGTAAGCCTTTATTTCCAAATAATAGCATCCATGTATTTCTTTTCCCTTGCCAAAAGACTAAGCGACCATGTGTTAGTCAATCAACAACCTTTCTGAATTTCTATCCAGAAAACTGGGCTCTTTGGAGGATGACATCCATGCTTTGGATGATGAAGCTGTCACTGAGCTGAGGTATCTACCTTTGTTTGGATTTAAGTTTTCCGAAGTGTTGCATTGGAGTTGTCTGTTTGCATCTAAATGTTGTTTACCATTGAAGGAAAGTTAATGATGAAATGATAGGGAAAGATGACGTGCCCCCTGATAAAAAAATCCAAGCTCTAGGCCAAGTGTCTTTATGCGATGTGCCCTTTTGGTTCATCTATTCAGTCCTTTGCTTGCTAACTCATTGCAACCTATAGTATATGTTGTTTTGATCTCTCTTTGGAATTTTGTTTCTACAGAATCATGTCATGTCCAGTGCAAAGTTCAAGAGAATGCTGACTGGATCGGTGCTTCAGCGTGTGTTGGATGGAAAAGCCGCTTCTATCCAGCACCGCTTTCCTTATGCGATGTTGCTTAAAATTCAGTGTTCTATTTTGTCATCCATGGTTAACCTTACCTTTTATCTATGAACAAGCATTCTCAACAGTTAGTGCTCGGTTTGTAATGAATATTATGTTGCATCGAAATTGCTTGATGTGTTCAACTTTTGTAGTAATGCCTACTTCTAAGTATTATGTTGCATCAAAACTGCTTTTTGCTCTCTCGGACCTTTATTGCTTTGTATGAAAAATAGCATTTTGTGTTAGCCCTATATGTGGTTTGCATGCTCAATATTGATCACACTGCCTACTCTGTAGCATTGAGCTGCATGCCCTGTTGCTCTTAATCAAGCTTAATCTTTCTACTTTGTGCTCAAATTTATGTCCTTTTATTATTAATCATGATAAATACTATTGCTTTATCAAGGGCAAGTAAACATGCTAAACTTTGCCTTTGCCTGACTGACACAAGCGCTTAGGCACAAAGTTAGGAACCGGCACTCTCGCGCCAAGTCGCGATCTTGATGTATGGTATTGTGTTGTATCCCTGGTCGTATGAAAGCACCGAGCTTGATCCTGTCTTATAACCTGATTGTCATCTTCAGTTCCATTATTATGTTTTGCTTCTAACCCGATTGTTTGCCTACACATGCTATACCTGGTTTTCTACAAACAATTTGTTATATGCTTTGTCAGAACATTGTGACCGGCACCCTCACGCCAAGGCATAACTAAATTGACCGGCATCCTTGCGCCAAAACATTTCAATATATCTTATATATAATCCTAACATAACTAAATTTGCCAATATATGTGGCTTATATAAGATTTCTTGATCTTCAATAATGATGTGTACATAAATATCACTAAACCCGATGCTGCCTTGTGATAATCTCATGGTGATGTTGAACTCCATAATGTCTTTACTTCTATCAAATGTGAATGTTTTTTCTTACTTTTATTTTGTTATATCCTGTTTGAGTAAGTATGTTAAACCTGGATTACTACTAACTTGAACATTATCTGCATAACCACAATGTCGGGACCGGCACCCTCGCGCCAATGCGCGTTACCGATCTAGTTTACAAGAGAGCAACGCGTAAGGGCATCTCCAGCCGTTGTGCCCCCCAGGAGGCGTTTTTTCGGCCTCCTGAGGAGGCCCCGGCGCTAACTTTGCGTCTGGGTGCAAACATTTTCCAGCCGTTGTGCCCCCCAGGTTGTGTTGTTTTTTCGCTTTGTCATTACAACAAACATGTTGTGGGCACTGCCGGGCCACGCCAGCTCAAGCTCGTCGGCGACGACCCCAGCCGACCGGCGCGACTTCCTCGGCCGCGTCTTCGTCTTCCGCCGCCGGCGACAGGCTGCTCGAGCTCGGCGCGCCCTCGGCGCCGCCGCCGCCGTCCTCCCGCGCGCAGACTGCGTGCTCTTCACGAGCCACAGCGCCGGCTGCATCGCGGCGCCGCCTGGCGCCCCGCCCTCGCGCCCGGCAACAGCGCGCCTCCAGCTCCGCCACGCCATCGCGCGCCGGCGTCGTCACTGCTCCCTCGGTAGCGGCCACGGCGCGCGGCGAGCTTCGTGGTCAGCCACGCTGAATCTCCGCCCGCGGCAGCCCGAGCGCGCGATCCCCCTCGCCTTGCACCGCAGCGCCCGCGATCCCCGACCACCCGCCTCCGGCCGCCTCCTCGGGCGCACCAGAGAGGGCCCCGACTGGCGGCGGCAGCGGCAGAGCGGTGCAGCTTCGGGGTAGCCGGCAAGCAGGTCGTGGGTGGCGGCCTCGGCGCGAGGAGCGCCGGCCTCGGCGAGGAGTGCCAGGCGAGGAGCGCCCAGCGGCCTCAGCGCGAGGAGTGCCCGGCCTTGACAGTCATGCGGCGTCGCGCGGCCTTCATAACACCTTCGAAGTCATCGTCCCGCTCCTCCTCCTCCGGCCATGCTCCTCCCGGCCGTGCTCCGCCCACGGCCTTGGCGCGAGGCCCGCCACGGACGGTCGCGCGAGCCCCTCCCCGCTCCGGCTGTGTGTGGTAGGTGGTGGGCCGATGCATGCGAGGAGAGAGGAGAAAGAAAATAGAGAAAGGAGAGGAGAGGAGAGAGGGGGGCTGGCAAGTGGGCCGATGCATGCGAAATAAATCGCCGGCGCCTCAGCTGCACCCCAGCTTTGTGGGTTTGGGTCGGGACTGCCGGCCGTAACTTTGACGAAATCCGGCGCTTTTTGAGCTTCTGGGGGCATGACTGGGAAAAAAACACGCGCCGGCGATGAAAAAGGCCTCCTGAGGGGCTGTTGGGGGGCCTAGTAAAGATGCCCTAATTCATCGCATCGCACAGCCTCCTCGAAGCTGCTTCGAACGTTACAAGGCGTAAATACAGCACACGCCCTCTAAGAGACAAATTAACCTCTCAGCTCAGCCTTGCGTTTTGTCTCCATGCTTGTTATAAAATAACTTAGTTTATGCACTGTACAGGGACGTTTGCCCTGTTGCCTCTCTGCCTTGTTGGAGTATAATGTCCAGCTTTCTTCTATAGTTTAAGTTTTAGGTGAATTCGAGCATGCAGATCAATACTGCCAAGTGAATCGTCTTTTTTTCAAAAAGAAGAAGAAGAGAACAAAGGTTACTTTGGTACCCAAACATCAGTAAGGGCATCTCCAAGGCCAACTTGTAAACTTCTTGTAACCGTTCGGACCAAACTATATGGACAGTAAAAGCCATCCAACGTCGATTTGTATCAGTCCGTGGAGTAATCCTAAGGCGATTTCTTTCGTAAATCAGAGACAAAAGTGAGGGAGGTTTGTGGGAGTCCGGACCGCTCCCAAGCGCGCTTCTGGCTGCCCTGGCCCACCAAAAAACTACACCCTTCCGCGCGCGCTCCCTTCCGGTGCCAGCTGCCCGCATTCATGCCGCTGTAGAGCGCTTCGCTCCGCATTGAAGACGGTTTAGGGCGGACGCGACCTCTCACTGCCTCCGCCATTGAAGCGGCGCGCCGGCCGAGAGCGCCGCCCGCTGCACGCCCGGCTGAACACACCTCCTCTACGCATTCATACGCTCCCATTAATCCTGCATGGAAGCCGAGAAACCTACTCCGGCCACACGTCCGTTCATGAGCGGGCCGGCATTAAACGCAACGCCGGACGAGCTTCTCTCTTCTGCCCTCTATTTAAATGATGGCAGGCGCCGGGCAAGAAACACACCCGTCGACTGCTCCTCCCATCTCCTCCTTCACCATTTTCTCCACCATTTTGATGGCATCTGACAGACAGGAAGAGCAGTTCTCCGGCATAAAAATTCGGCATGGTAGTCCGCCGAGCCCGCCGATACGAGCAAGGCAGCTCGCTGCTCCACCTTCCTCCCCTAGGCCGACGGAGCAAGTTGCCGCTCAAATCCGGCATGTCGTTCATCAACTCGCCGCTCCAAAGCCAGCTCGCGGAGGAGGGGCGAGTTGCTCCAGGCCGACACGGAGGGGAGCATGGCAACAAGGGCATGCACGACGCCGTGTTGTACCGCCCCTCCAGTGCCTACGACCGCGCCATCACCGTCGACGTGCGCATAGCTGCACCATGCAGACAGAGAAAGAAGGCGGGTGCGCGGAGGAGATCGACGAGTCGGTGACCAGCGCATCCGCGTCCACGTCCGATGGAACCTTTGTGGGAAAGTAGAACACAGGAGGCCGCCACCGCTTGGGTCTTAGGAAGGCCACCGCCGACGCGTTTCTTTATCTTAGACCACCCTGGCCTGGGCGTCCACGGAAGCACCCTTCCCCTCCGGCTGAAGCACCCTCTTCGCCACACTCTGATAAACGGCGCAGCCGGACATAGGGAAGATAGGGGGAAGAATATGCCTCCGGGGCTCCCAGCAGTCCGGTAACGAAGGGATCCGCCGCGGCTGGCCATAGACTAGTGTAGTGTATCCGTGTCGTGGGAGTGGAGCTCCACGCGACCGTATGTGCGCATAGTTTTAATTTTCTAGTTAAAATGTTTCCAAAATGTAACCGTTTGCGTCCGTTTTGTATGCAATCCGTCATATTTGTATGAAATTCGCTCGAGTTTGCATAAAATCGGTGGTGTTTACATGATTTTCGTCCGATTAGTTTGAGTTATTGTGAAAATGTATGCAGCTAGTGTTGGAGGTTTTTTGCGGGTTGCAGTTGAAGATGTGCTTAATGGCTTCTGTATGTCGACACAAAGAGAAGAGACACGTCTTGCCTGTGAGCCATTAATGCTTGACAGTGGGTGTGGGTGCCCTTAAGGGGTTCACACGTCACACGTCTTAGGATCTAGTCTTGACCAACTCATCCATATTTTGTTTAGTCAGAATATTGTTCAAACTTAAATCTTCAAAAATGATGACGCATGTATTTTACAAATGGAGTGAGTAATCGTTTTTTGAAGGGTGTACCACAGAACTGAGTTCGCTACGTGGCAATCGACCATTGCACTTGAACTCAGACTTCATGGAATTATGTTTCACTAAAATTAACAAATTCAGCAAAAGAAAATGCTTTGGTAAGTTAAGTTGCAGGAGATTTTCTTATGTCTAAGTGAGATGTCTTGTCGATATGATGTCTTACCATCGAAATTTGTGCAAGGGTGACGAAAATCATCATCGGATAAATGGCTAGCACCATCGACATATATAGAAGAATTTAAAGTTGACTTAGAGTGTAAAGTCGACTTAGATATATCATTAGGATTCTCAGGTGGTTCAACGATAGGTTCACTAGAAGTTTGCAAAGTCCTATCATTTTTCTTTTTCTTCCTTTTGGAAGAAATAGGAGCATCAATATTATTTCTCTGAGAATCTTGCTCAATTCTCTTAGGGTGGCCTTCAGGATACAAAGGTTCCTGAGTCATTCTACTAGTTCTAGTAGCCACTCTAACAGCATAATCATTTTTCTTACTCTTCATTTCATTGAGCAAATCATTTTGAGCTTTAAGTACTTGTTCTACTTGAGTAGTAACCATACAAGCATGTTTGCTAACAAGTTTAAGTTCACTTCTAACATCAGCCATATAATCACCCAAGTGTTTAATCATATAAGTATTTTGTTTTAATTGTCTACAGAAATAAGCATTGAAATTTTCTTGTTTGACAGTAGAATTATCAAACTCTTCTAAGCACTGTCTAGCAGACTTATAGTGAGGAATATCACCTTCATCAAATCTATAGAGAGAATTTACCTTTACTACCTGTGTTGGGTTATCAAGACCTCGAGGTTCTTCAATAGGTAATGGATTAAGATCATGTGTTTCTTCAACATTCGGTAAATTAAGACCATGTATTTCTTCAATAGGAGGTAAATTCTTAACATCTTCAGTTTTAATACCTTTTTCTTTCATACATTTCTTTGCCTCTTGCATATCTTCACGACTGAGAAATAGAACACCTCTCTTCTTAGGAGTTGGTTCAGGAATAGGCTTAGTAATTGGCTCCGGAGCTGGCTCAGGAGGTGCCCAATTATTTTCATTTGTCAACATATTATTCAATAGAATTTCAGCTTCATCCAGTGTTCTTTCCCTGAAAAGAGAACCAGCACAACTATCCAGGTAATCTCTGGAAGCATCGGTTAGTCCATTATAAAAGATATCAAGTATTTCATTTTTCTTAAGAGGATGATCAGGCAAAGCATTAAGTAACTTGAGAAGCCTCCCCAAGCTTGTGGGAGACTCTCTTCTTCAATTTGCACAAAGTTGTATATTTCCTTTAAAGCAGCTTGTTTCTTATGAGCGAGAAAAATATTTAGCGAGAAGTAATAAATCATATCACAGGGACTACGCACACAACCAGGATAAGAGAATTAAACCATATCTTAGCATCACCCTTTAATGAGAATGGAAATATTTTAAGGATATAGAAGTAACGAGATCTCTCATCATTAGTGAACAGGCTGGCTATATCATTTAATTTAGTAAGATGTGCCACAACAGTTTCAGATTCATAGCTATGAAAGGGCTCAGATTCAACCAAAGTAATTATATCAGGATCAACAGAGAATTCATAATCCTTATTGGCAACACAAATAGGTGAAGTAGCAAAAGTAGGGTCGGGCCTCATTCTATCATTAAGAGATTGCTTATTCCATTTAGCCAATAACCTTCTAAGCTCATCGTTATCTTAGCAAGCGAAAATAGCAGCAGAAGCTTCTTTATCAAAAATATAACCCTCAGGAATAACAGGCATGTTTTCATCATCGATTTCATCAACATGATCAATTTCAATAATTTCTTTCTCTCTAGCCCTAGCAATTTGTTCATCAAGAAAATCACTAAGGGGCACAGTAGTATCAAGCATAGAAGTAGTTTCATCATAAGTATCATGCATAGCGGAAGTGGCATCATCAATAACATGCGTCATATCGAAACAAATAGCAGAAGCAGGTTTAGGTGTCGCAAGCTTACTCAAAACAGAAGGTGAATCAAGTGCAGAGCTAGATGGCAATTCCTTACCTCCCCTCGTAGTTGAGGGATAAATTGTTGTGTTCATCAAGAAAAACACTAAGGGGCACAGTAGTATCAAGCATAGAAGTAGTTTCATCATAAGTATCATGCATAGCAGAAGTGGCATCATCAATAACATGCGACATATTAGAACGAATAGCAGAAGCAGGTATAGGTGTCGCAAGCTTACTCAAAACAGAAGGTGAATCAAGTGCAGAGCTAGATGGCAGTTCCTTACCTCCCCTCATAGTTGAGGGATAAATTGTTGTCTTAGCGTCTTTCAAGTTCTTCATAGTGACCAGCAGATATAAATCCCAAGTGACTCAAAGAATAGAGCTATGCTCCCTGGCAACGATGCCAGAAATTAGTCTTGATAACCCACAAGTGTAGGGGATCGCAACAACTTTTGAGGGTAAAGTATTCAACCCAAATTTATTGATTCGACAAATGGGGAGCCAAAGAATATTCTCAAGTATTAGCAACTGAGTTGGTAATTCAGCCACACCTGGATAGCTTAATATCTGCAGCAAGGTATTTAGTAGCAAAGTAATATGATAGTAGTGGTAACGGTAGCAAAAGTAATATTTTTGGTGTTTTGTAATAATTGTAACAGTAGCAACGGAAAAGTAAATAAGCGAAGACCGGTATATGGAAAGCTCGTAGGCATTGGATCTGTGATGGATAATTACGCCGGATGCGGTTCATCATTTAACAGTCATAACATAGGGTGACACAGAACTAGCTCCAATTCATGAATGTAATGTAGGCATGTATTCTGAATATAGTCATACGTGCTTATGAAAAAGAACTTGCATGACATCTTTTGTCCTACCCTCCCGTGGCAGCGGGGTCCTAACGGAAACTAAGGGATATTAATGCCTCCTTTTAATAGAGAACCGGAACAAAGCATTAACACTTAGTGAATACATGAACTCCTCAAACTATGGTCATCACCGGGAGTGGTCCCGATTATTGTCACTTCGGGGTTGCCGGATCATAATAAATAGTAAGTGACTATAGACTTGAAAGATAGGATCAAGAACTCACATATATTCATGAAAACATAATAGGTTCAGATCTGAAATCATGGCACTCGGGCCCTAGTGACAAGCATTAAGCATATCAAAGTCATAGCAACATCAATATCAGAACATAATGGATACTAGGGATCAAACCCTAACAAAACTAACTCGATTACATGATAAATATCATCCAACCCATCACCGTCCAGCAAGCCTACGATGGAATTACTCACGCACGGCGGTGAGCATCATGAAATTGGTGATGGAGGATGGTTGATGATGACGGCGACGACGAATCCCCCTCTCCGGAGCCCCGAACGGACTCAAGATCAGCCCTCCCGAGAGGTTTTAGGGCTTGGCGGCGGCTCCATATCGTAAAACGCGATGATTTCTTCTCCTGATTTTTTTCTCCCCGAAAGCAAATATATAGAGTTGGAGTTGGCGTCGGAGGAGCTCCAGGGGCCCACGAGGTAGGGGGGCGCACCCCCCACCCTCTTGGACAGGGTGTGGGCCCCCTAGTCTTCATCTTTGGCAAGGATTTTTTATTATTTTTAACTAGATGTTCCGTGGAGTTTCAGGTCATTCCGAGAACTTTTGTTTTCTGCACATAAAACAACAACATGGCAATTCTGCTGAAAACAGCGTCAGTCCGGGTTAGTTCCATTCAAATCATGCAAGTTAGAGTCCAAAACAAGGGCAAAAGTGTTTGGAAAAGTAGATACGACGGAGACGTATCACCAGTTGAAGCAGCTGGTCGAGCTCCACAAGGTGGCCGAACAGGCCATGAAGGGCCTTATAGTCCAAATGTGGCCTGGCGATCCCCTTCCCGACAGCTACTTCGGTCTGGTTAGGCGGCTTGTGGATGCCTGCCCCCGGTTTGAAGTCATCAAGCGGTCTGTCTGCATCGAAGGTGCGCGCAAGGCTTTTGCCCGTGCGAAGGTGCACTGGGCGAAGATGGACGCCGAGAAGCTGGTGAAGGAGGGGCCACCGCAGGGCAAGGTGCATCGCTACCCCGAAATGTATTATGACGGTGTCCTGAAGGGTGCCTGCCTTGTGGCGGAGGAGTGTACCAAAGATGTAATTTTTGAATGAACGTTCTCATGTGATCCTTTAATGTGAAAATTAGTTCACCTGCGCTATGCAACGCTTGTTGAATTTAATATTACCTTCTGTGCGGCCGTTTATCAAGTCTGAGAGTTGGCGATCGTAAACCTTACGCCCCCATGCAGCTAGTAATCTTTGGGGTGTTCGGGATAAATCTGAGCACTCTTTTTCCCATTTTTGGGTCCTCCGAGGGAGGTGCTCAGCGCAACGAACCAGGCAATCGGACTATAATGCTTTACTACTCTCACTTAGCCATAGAAGTCTACAATTTTAAATTTTGGCGAAGCCCCTAGTATTCGGAAGGCCGAATTTGGGGCGCTATACACGCCTAAGTCGGACAAGGCCGACTCCTCGCCCGAAGCGGAATAAGTATTTAGGGACTTGAGACCTCTCGAACAGCGACCAGCTCTCGCCTCATCATGACAGTCAGTTTTGGCTTTCTCTACTGAGGTGCTCGTCCGGAAGAACCGGGACACAATCGCAGTAGTTCTCCCAGTGCTACCTTAGCCGATATAGCGGAACGTAAGGTACCAAAACATGGGAGCAAGGTAGACCCAACTATTGACCCAAGACATGATTCGGAGCTGATGCATATAGTGCTATAAGTTCGGGGTGTCGCACTGTCGAAAGTGTTCGGACTTCTCACGCCGTCTTATGGGGTAGACGAAAGCCCCTGGCGTACTATTCGTACCAGAATGTATGGGTGCTGATTGTGGTAAATAAATATATATATAAAAAAGAATAGATAACACAATAATAGACTAGTGCTATGCATTGTTATTCAAGGAATACGTTGAAACGTACTAATACAAGTAGTGCAATAAGCAAAAAATAGGATTATTTAACATGTCCTATCCAAGGGCAAGCTGCGGACTGGTATTTAAAGCAGGTATTCCGCTTGTTTATCAGAGACCTGGGGATTCCGTTGTACGATGTAGCTTCATGCCTCCTTGGTTGTTGTATTGTGTGTCCGGCAATCATACTGCCGGATAGGGCTTGCAGAGCGTAAGGTCCTGAAAGAGAGACAATGATGAAGGTATTCAGCCCCTAGGGCGGTTGAGCCGCACTGTGGGACGTGCCATGGTCGTGCCCCCGCCTATGCCCATGGTATTTTCAATGCGTAATTATGTACGCGGCACGGATTGGCGCCGTTTATGCAGGACTAGGGCGGGGGCCGACTTGCTAGGCGAGCTATGAACGTGCCAGGCGATCCTGTTGCAGGTTGCTCCGGACTCGCTTGACGGTGTCCGGGGGCTTTATCACCGAATTGCTAGATTGCCTTAAGAGGCTGCTTTGTGCTTCTGTTGCGAGGGCCGCAGTGTGCTCCTCCGTGCGGAGCGAGCGTTCTGTGTTTCCATTGAATGTTATGACCCCCTTAGGTCCTGGCATCTTGAGCTTGAGGTATGCGTAGTGCGGTACCGCATTGAATCTTGCAAATGCGGTTCGCCCAAGCAATGCGTGGTAGCCGCTGCGGAACGGGACGATATCGAAGATTAACTCCTCGCTTCGGAAGTTGTCCGGAGATCCGAAGACCACTTCCAGCATGATTGAGCCCGTGCAATGGGCCTCTACACCTGGGATGGCACCTTTAAAGGTTGTTTTTGTGGGTTTGATTCTTGAGGGGTCTATGCCCATTTTGCGCCTTTGTATCACAGTAAAGCGAGTTCAAGGCTGCCGCCGTCCATAAGGACTCGAGTGAGGTGAAATCCGTCGATGATGGGGTCTAAGACCAATCGCGCAGATCCGCCATGACGGATACTAGTGGGGTGGTCCCTGCGATCGAAGGTGATCGGACAAGAGGACCATGGGTTGAACTTTGGGGCGACAGGCTCCATCGCATAGACGTCCCTTAGTGCGCGTTTCCGTTCCCTCTTGGGAATGTGGGTTGCGTATATCGTGTTCACCATCCTCACTTGTGGGGGGAACCTCTTTTGTCCTCCCGTGTTCGGCGGCCGGGGCCCTTCCTTGTCGTCACCATGCAGCCCCTTGTCCTTGTTTTCGGCATTTAACTTGCCGGCCTACTTGAACACCCAGCATTCTCTGTTGGTGTGATTGGCTGGCTTATCGGGGGTGTCGTGTATCTGACACGAGCGATCGAGTATGCGGTCCAAACTGGACGGGCCCGGAGTACTTCTTTTGAATGGATTTTTCCGCTGACCGGATTTAGAGCCACTGAATCCGGCATTGACTGTCGTATCCTCGGCGTTATCGCCGTTGTTATGGCGCTTGTGTTTGCTACGACGTGGTCTGCCGTTACTGTCCTTGGTATCCGGAGTGCCAAGGTTCCTTGATATGTTGTTGCTGCGATCCAGCCAGCTATCCTCTCCCGTGCAAAAGCGGGTCATGAGTGTCGTGAGGGCTGCCATAGACTTCGGCTTTTCCTGGCCGAGGTGCCGGGCGAGCCACTCGTCACGGATGTTGTGCTTGAATGCTGCTAAGGCCTCTGCATCCAGACAGTCGACGATTTGATTTTTCTTGGTTAGGAACCATGTCTAGAATTGCCTGTCCGATTCCCCCAACTGCTAAGTTATATGGCTCAAGTCATTGGCATCCGGCGGTCGCACATAAGTGCCCTGGAAATTGTCAAGGAATGCATCTTCCAGATCCTCCCAACAGCCTACAGAGTTTGCTGGCAAGCTTTTCAGCCAACGTCGAGCTGGTCCTTTGAGTTTTAGTGGGAGGTACTTGATGGCATGTAGATCATCACCGCGTGCCATGTGGATGTGGAGGAGGAAATCCTCGATCCATACTGCGGGATCTGTTGTACCATCATATGATTCGATATTTATGGGCTTAAAACCCTCTGGGAATTCATGATCCATTACTTCGTCAGTGAAGCATAGGGGGTGTGCGGCGCCTCTGTGCTGGGCTATATCACGACGCAGCTCATATGAGTCTTGCCTACTGTGTTCGGCCCGGCCGGATTTACTTTTACTGTATCCGGCGAGACAGTCATTGTCGCGTGGAGGTGCGCGCCCTCGTGGTCCATAGATCGATCTTGCGTGTTTTGCCCTGTCTTCCAATACATCTCGCAGGTCTCGCGTGTTGCCCCGTGCCTTGGTATTTTTGTTTGAGTGGCGGCGGGGTGCGTCTTTGAAGCTTCGAGTGGAATGCCTCTCTGTCTCGGCCCACGAGGTGGCCGATCAGCCGCATCATATGTTGGTGATGTAGGTTTCAATGCTTCCTCCTCAAGTCGGGTAGCAACCTGCGCTTTGGGTAACCCTTGGAAGGCGTTGAGTTCATATTCCTTGGCTGCAAGGACTTGATCCATCATGCGCTAGCAAATCATGATCAGCTCGAAAAGTTGTTGCTTTTCTTGAGCTATTTCTTTGTGGCTATAAGCCGGCGCTTAAAGCGCTCCTACTCGACGGAATCCTCACACACGAAAAATTCTTCGTCGCCGAGGCTCACCTCGTCTTCGAAGAGAGGCATGTAATTGTCATCCTCCGCTTCTTCCTCTGCCGCTTGCTCGGGAGGGCTGGCTTGTTCATCCTCCGGTCCAAAATCTTGCTCGAGGGGATTGTTGTCGTCTTCGGCACTGTCCGGAGTGCTATTATCTCCTGTGCCGGTATCATCGCTTTTGTTGTGGCGAGACTTAGAGCGGCCCGCTGATGTCGGCGCTTGGGTTGCTTCTTGGAGGGGTCATCCTCCGTTGTCTTGTCGCCATTGCCTTCTTTGGGTGTATCCACCATGTATATATCATATGATGAGGTGGCGGTCCAGTGCCCTGTGGGCAGTGGTTCCTGTTCGTCTCCGGCATCGTTGTCCATACCATCAATGTCTTCAGAGTCGAAGTCGAGCATGTTGGTTAAATCATCGACAGTGGGTGGTGGGTGGGGAGTGAATTTCCTCGTCATCCGCATCCCATTCTAGCCGGACATAGTTCGGCCAAGGTTCTCCTGACAAGGAGAGAGAGACCTTAACGAGTTTAGCACATCTCCGAAAGGCGAGTGCTGAAAGATATCCGCGGAGGTGAACTCCATGATTGGCGCCCAATCGGATTCGACAGGCATGGGCGCGGGCGGCTCGGAGCCCGTGGCCGGAGATGAATCCAGTGGTTCGGCGTCATGCCTCTCGTGAGGGGTACGGTCAGTATCCGGCTCTATCGCCGCTGAGAGTGCGGCCTCCATGGCGGGGTCTATCCACCCGTCCTCGGATGGCGCAATTTGCTCCGGATTAAAATCCGGAGTAGTTGCAGGTGCAATCTCCCGAACACTGTCCGATGGCAGAGCTAAATCATGCTCGTCGTGATCGTGCGGCGCACCTGACATGGGCTCGAATCCGTCGAAGATCAAGTCTCCGCGGATGTCGGCAGTGTAATTCAAGTTTCCGAACCTGACCTGATGGCCAGGGGCGTAGCTCTCGATCTGCTCCAGATGGCAAAGCGAGTTGGCCCGCAGTGCAAAGCCACCGAATATAAAGATCTGTCCGGGGAGGAAGACCTCACCCTGGACCGCATCGTTACCGATGATCGAAGGAGCCATCAAGCCTTACGGTGACAGCATAGTGGAACTCTCAATGAAAGCACCAATGTCGGTGTCAAAACCGGCGGATCTCGGGTAGGGGGTTCCGAACTGTGCGTCTAAGGCGGATGGTAACAGGAGGCGGGGGACACAATGT
Organism: Aegilops bicornis; assembly: GCA_021605145.1. Lineage (NCBI taxonomy): Eukaryota > Viridiplantae > Streptophyta > Magnoliopsida > Poales > Poaceae > Aegilops > Aegilops bicornis. The sequence continues at coordinate 464,159,886 of CM038670.1, forward strand.
TTACCCAGGTTCGGGCCCTCTCGATGGAGGTAATACCCTACTTCCTTCTTGATTGATCTTGATGATATGAGTATTACAAGAGTTGATCTACCACAAGATCGTAGAGGCTAAACCCTAGAAGCTAGCCTATGGTATGATTGTTGTTGTCCTACGGACTAAACCCTCCGGTTTATATAGACACAGGAGGGGGCTAGGTTACACAGAGTCGGTTACAATGGGAGGAGATCTACATATCCGTATCGCCAAGCTTGCCTTCCACGCCAAGGAGAGTCCCATCCGGACACGAGACGAAGTCTTCAATCTTGTATCTTCATAGTCCAACAGTCCGGCCAAAGGATATAGTCCGGCTGTCCGGATACCCCCTAATCCAGGACTCCCTCAGTGGGAGGGAGAGGCCAGGAGGCACCCCAAGTAGGACTGAATCCTACTTGGGTTCCACCTAGGCCGGCCGCCCCCTTCCTTATTTATCGGAAGGGGAGGAAAGAGGAGGGAGGAGGGAAGGAAGGGGGAGGCCGAATCCCCCTTTCCTTCTCCTTTCCCCTCTTTCCTTCTCCTCTAGTTCGGCCCATATGGGGGTGCACCAGCCCCTTGTGGCTGGTGTGTTTCCCCTCTTGGCCCATAAGGCCCATATCTTTTGCCGGGGGTGCCCGGAACCCCTTCTAGTGACCCGATATGTACCCGGTACCCCCCGGAACACTTCTGGTGTCCGAATACTATCGTCCTATATATCAATCTTTACCTCTCGACCATTTCGAGACTCCTCATCATGTCTGTGATCTCATCCTGGACTCCGAACAACATTCGGTCACCAAATCACATAACTCATACAATATAATATCGTCATCGAACGTTAAGCGTGCGGACCCTACGGGTTCGAGAACTATGTAGACATGACCGAGACACCACTCCGGGCAATAACCAATAGCAGAAGCCGGATGCCCATATTGGCTACTACATATTCTACGAATATCTTTATCGGTCGAACCGTTATGACAACATACGTTATTCCCTTTGTCCATCGACATGTTACTTGCCCGAGATTCGATTGTCGGTATCTTCATACCTTGTTCAATCTAGTTACCGGCAAGTCTCTTTACTCATTCCATAATACATCACCTAGTGAGTAACTCCTTGTCACTTGCTTGCAAGCTTATGATGTGTCTTACTGAGAGGGCACAGAGATACCTCTCCGATACTCAGAGTGACAAATCCAAATCTCGATCTATGCCAACTCAACAAACACCTTCAGAGATACCTGTAGAGCATCTTTATAATCACCCAATTATGTTGTGACGTTTGATAACACACAAGGCATTCCTCCGGTATCCGGGAGTTGAATAATCTCATAGTCGAAGGAATATGTATTTGACATGAAGAAAGCAATAGCAATAAAATGAACGATCATTATGCTAAGCTAACGGATGGGTCTTGTCCATCACATCATTCTCCTAATGATGTGATCCTGGTATCAAATGACAACTCATGTCAATGGTTAGTAAACCTTAACCATCTTTGATCAACGAGCTAGCCTAGTAGAGGCTCACTAGGGACACGGTGTTTGTTTATGTATTCACACATGTATTAAGGTTTCCGATCAATACAATTCTATCATGAATAATAAACCTTTATCATGAATAAGGAAATATAATATAACAACTTTATTAATGCCTCTAGGGCATATTTCCTTCATACACATGTCGGTCATATGTCGTTTACCGAGGTCTTCAATTGAAAAAATCTTATTCAAGTATCCTTTTATGCTTTCCAGAAATTCTATATCATTTCCAATCAACAATATGTCATCTAGATATAATATCAGAAATGCTATAGAGCTCCCACTCACTTTCTTGTAAATATAGGCTTCACCATAAGTCTGTATAAACCATATGCTTTGATCACCTCATCAAAGCGTATATTCCAACTCTGAGATGCTTGGACCAGTCCATAGATGAATCGCTGGTGCTTGCATTATTTGTTAGCACCTTTAGGATCAACAAAATCTTCTGATTGCATCATATGCAACTCTTCATTAAGATTTCCATTAAGGAATGCAGTTTTGACGTCCATTTGCTAACATGATTCGGGCAGACTTAAGCATCGCTACGGGTGAGAAAGTCTCATCGTAGTCAACCCCTTGAACTTGTCGAAAACCTTTCACGACAAGTCGAGCTTTGTAGATGGTGACATTACCATCAACGTTTGTCTTCTTCTTGAAGATCCATTTATTCTCAATGGCTTGCTGATCATCGGGCAAGTCCACCAAAGTCCACACTTTGTTCTCATACATGGATCATATCTCAGATTTCATGGCCTCAAGCCATCTGTCGGAATCTGGGCTCATCATAGCTTCTTCATAGTTCGTAGGTTTGCCTTGGTCTAGTAACATGACTTCCGAGACAGGATTACCGTACCACTATGGTGCAGAACGTGCTCTGTTCAACCTACGAGGTCTAGTAGTAACTTGATCTGAAGTTTCATGATCATCATCATTAGCTTCCTCTCTAGCTAGTTGGTGTAGGCATCACGGGAACGGATTTCTTTGATGTGCTACTTTCCAAATTGAGAGAAGGTACAATTACCTCATCAAGTTCTACTTTCCTCCCACTCACTTCTTTTGAGAGAAACTCCTTTCTCTAGAAATGCTCCATTTTTGGCAACAAAGATCTTGCCTTCGGATCTGTGGTAGAAGGTGTATCCAATTGTTCTCTTAGGGTATCCTATGAAGACGCACTTTTCCGATTTGGGTTTGAGCTTATCAGGCTGAAGCCTTTTGACATAAGCGCAACCCCAAACTTTAAGAAATGACAGCTTAGGTTTCTTGCCAAACCACAGTTCATACGGCGTCGTCTCAACGGATTTAGAAAGTGCCCTATTTAATGTGAATGCGGCTGTCTCTAATGCATAATCCCAAAACGGTAGTGGTAAATCGGTAAGAGACATCATAGATCGCACCATATATAATAAAGTATGGTTACAACGTTCAGACACACCATTACGATGTGGTGTTCGAGGTGGCGTGAGTTGTGAAACAATTCCACATTGTTTTAAATGAAGGCCAAACTCGTAACTCAAATATTTGCATCCGCGATCAGATCGTAGAAATTTTATTTTCTTGTTACGATGATTCTCCACTTCACTCTAAAATTATTTGAACTTTTCAGATGTTTCAGACTTGTGTTTCATCAAGTAGATATACCCATATCTACTCAAATCATCTGGGAAGGTCAAAAAATAACGAACCCGCCGTGTGCCTTAACACTCATCGGACCGCATACATCGGTATGTATTATTTCCAATAAGTCATTAGCTCGCTCCATTGTTCCGGGGAGGAGAGTTTTAGTCATCTTGCCCATGAGGCATGGTTCACAAGTATGAAATGATTCATAATCAAGTGATTCCAAAAATCCATCTGCATGGAGTTTCTTCATGCGCTTTACACCAATATGACCTAAACGGCAGTGCCACAAGTATGTTGCACTATCATTATCAACTTTGCATCTTTTGGAATCAATATTATGAACATATGTATCACTACAATCGAGATTCAATAAAACATTCCCCTTGGGTGTATGAGGACAGAAGGTTTTATTCATGTAAACAGAACGACCATTATTCTCTGACTTAAATGAATAACCGTATTGCAATAAATATTATCTAATCATATTCATGCTTAACGCAAACACCAAATAACATTTATTATAGGGTCAACACTAATCCCGAAGGTAGAGGGAGTGTGCGATGGTGATCGTATCAACCTTATAATTACTTCCAACACACATCGTCAGTTCGCTCTTAACTAGTCTATGTTCATTCTGCAACTCTTGTTTCGAGTTACTAATCTCAGGAACTGAACCAGTATCAAATACCCAGGGGTTGCTATGAACACTAGTAAATTACACATCAATAACATGTATATTATAGATACCTTTGTTCACTTTTCCATCCTTCTTATCCGCCAAGTATTTGGGGTAGTTCCGCTTCTAGTGACCATTTCCTTTGCTGTAGAAGCACTCAATTTCAGGCTTGGGTCTATCTTTGGGCTTCTTGAAGTTCTCTTTCTTTCCCTTGCCCTTTTACTTGAAACTAGTGGTCTTGTCAACCATCAACACTTGATGCTCTTTCTTGATTTCTACCTTCGCCAATTTCAGCATTGCGAAGTGCTCGGGAATCATTTTCATCATCCCTTGCATATTATAGTTCATCACAAAGTTCTTGTAGCTTGGTGATAGTGACTAAAGAACTCTTTCAATCACTATCGTATCTGGAAGATTAACTCCCACTTGATTCAAGCGATTGTAGTACCCAGACATTCTGAGAACATGGTCACTGGCTGAGCTATTCTCCTCCATCTTGTAGGCAAAGTACTTGTCAGAGGTCTCATACCTCTCGACACGGGCATGAGTCTGAAATACCAATTTTCAGTTCTTGGAACATCTTATATGCTTCGTGGCGTTCAAAACATTTTTGAAGTCCTGGTTCTAAGCCATAAAGCATGGTGCACTAAACTATTAAGTAGTCATCATATCAAGCTTGCCAAACGTTCATAATGTCTGCATCTGCTCGTGCAATAGGTCTGTCACTTAACGGTGCATCAAGAACATAATTCTTCTGTGCAGCAAATGAGGATAAATCCTCAGATCACGAACCTAGTCCGCATCATTGCTACTATCATATTTCAACTTAGTTTTCTCTAGGAGCATATCAAAAAATATGGGAGCTAAAACGCGAGCTATTGATCTACAACATAGAATTGCAAAACTATCAAGACTAAGTTCTGATAAATTAAGTTCAATTAATCAAATTACTAATGAACTCCCACTTAAATAGATATCCCTCAAGTCATCTAAGTGATACATGATCAAAATCAACTAACCCATGTCCGATCATCATGTGAGATGGGGTAGTCATCAATGGTGAACATCTCTATGTTGATCATATCTAGTATATGATTCACGTTCGACCTTTTGGTCTCCAGTGTTCCGAGGCCATGTCTGTACATGCTAGGCTCATCAAGTTTAACCCAAGTATTCCGCATGTGCAAAATTGTCTTGCACCCGTTGTATGTGAACGTAGAGTCTATCACACTCGATCATCACGTGGTGCCTCAACACGACGAACAGTAGCAACACTGCATACTCGGGGAGAACAATTTTACCTTGAAATTTAGTTAAGGCATCATCTTATAATGCTACCGTCGTACTAAGCAAACTAAGATGCATAAAGGATAAACATCACATGCAATCAAAATATGTGACATGATATGACCATCATCATCTTGTGCTTTTGATCTCCATCTCCAAAGCATCGTCATGATCTCCATCGTCACCGGCTCGACACCTTGATCTCCATCGTTGCATCGTGGTCGTCTCGCCAAGTATTGCTTCTACAACTATTGCTAACGCATAGTAATAAAGTAAATCAATTTCATGGCGTTTGCATTTCATACAATAAAGAGACAACCATAAGGCTCCTGCCGGTTGCCGATGACTTTTACAAAACATGATCATCTCATACAATAACGTATATCACATCATGTCTTGACCATATCACTTCACAACATGCCTTGCAAAAACAAGTTAGACGTCCTGTACTTTGTTGCTGCAAGTTTTACGTGGCTGCTACGGGCTTCTAATAAGAACCGTTCTTACCTATGCATCAAACCACAATGGTGTTTCGTCAAGTTTGCTGTTTTAACCTTCTTCAAGGACCGGCCGTGGTCAAATTCGATTCAACTAAAGTAGGAGAAACAGACACCCGTCAGCCACCTTTATGCAAAACTAGTTGCATGTCTGTCGGTGGAACCGGTCTCATGTGCGCGGACATGTAAGGTTGGTCCAAGCCGCTTCATCCCACAATACCGCCGAATCAAAATAAGACATTGGTGGTAAGTAGTATGACTATCACCGCCCACAACTCTTTGTGTTCTACTCATGCTTATCATCTACGCATAAACCTGGCTCTGATACCACTGTTGGAAAACGTTGCATGGAAAACAAAAAAAATTCTATGCCCACGCAATGATCTATCCATGGAGATGCATCGCAACGAGGGGGAGAGTGTGTCTACATACCCTCATAGACCGTAAGCGGAAGCGTTTCTCAATGAGGTTGATGTAGTCGAACTTCTTCGCGCTTCAACCGATCAAGTACCGAATGCACGACACCTCCTCGTTCTGCACACGTTCAGCTCGGTGACGTCCCTCGCCTTCTTGATCCAGCAAGATGTCGAGGTAGTAGATGAGTTCCGTCAGCACGACAGCATGGTGGCGGTGATGGTGAAGTGATCCTCGCAGGGCTTCGCCTAAGCACTATGAAAATGTGACCGAGGGTGTAAATGGTGGAGGGGGCGCCGCACGCGGCTAGGAAATTGTCTGGTGTGTGCTAGGGGTGCCCCCCACATATATATAGGTGGGAGGGAGAGGGGAGAGGCCAGGAGGCGCCCCAAGTAGGATCGAATCCTACTTGGGTTCCTCCTAGGCCGGTCGCCCCCTTCCTTATTTACTGGAGGAGGAAGGAAAGAGGAGGGAGGAGGGAAGGAAGGGGGAGGCTGAATCCCCCCCTTCCTTCTCCCTTCCCCTCTTTCCTTCTCCTTTGATTCTTCCCATAAGTGCACCAGCCCCTTGTGGGTGGTGCGTTTCCCCTCTTGGCCCATAAGGCCCATATCTTTTGTCGGGGGTGCCCGGAATCCCTTCCGGTGACCCGATATGTACCCGTACCCCCGGAACACTTCCGGTGTCCAAATACTATCGTTCTATATATCAATCTTTACCTCTCGACCATTTCGAGACTCCTCGTCATGTCCATGATCTCATCCGGGACTCCGAACAACATTCGGTCACCAAATCACATAACTCATATAATATAATGTCATCATTGAACGTTAAGCGTGCGGGCCCTACGGGTTCGAGAAGTATGTAGACATGACCGAGACACCTCTCCAGTCAATAACCAATAGCAGAACCTGGATGCCCATATTGGCTCCTACATATTCTGTGAAGATCTTTATCGGTCGAACCGTTATGACAACATACGTTATTCCCTTTGTCCATCGGTATGTTACTTGCCCGAGATTCGATCGTCGATATCTTCATACCTAGTTCAATCTCGTTACCGGCAAGTCTCTTTACTCGTTCTGTAATACATCACCTCATGAGTAACTCCTTAGTCATTTGCTTGCAAGCTTATGATGTGTATTACCGAGAGGGCCTAGAGATACCTCTCCGATACTCGGAGTGACAAATCCTAATCTCGATCTATGCCAACTCAACAAACACCTTTGGAGATACCTGTAGAGCATCTTTATAATTACCCAGTTATGTTGTGACATTTAATTGCACACAAGGCATTCCTCCGGTATCCGGGAGTTGCATAATTCATAGTCGAAGGAATATGTATTTGACATGAAGAAAGCAATAGCAATAAAACTGAACGATCATTACGCTAAGCTAATGGATGGGTCTTGTCCATCACATCATTCTCCTAATGATGTGATCCCATTATCAAATGACAAATCATGTCAATGGTTAGGAAACCTTAACCATCTTTGATCAACGAGCTAGTCTAGTAGAGGCTCACTAGGGACACGGTGTTTGTTTATGTATTCACACATGTATTAAGGTTTCCGATCAATACAATTCTAGCATGAATAATAAACCTTTATCATGAATAAGGAAATATAAAATAACAACTTTATTATTGCCTCTAGGGGATATTTCCTTCATACACATGTCAGTCATATGTAGTTTCCTTACACTTCTACTCCTATTAACATGTCTAATGTTCTTGTTTCTCCTGACTTAGTCACAAACCTTGTCTTTGTTCGTCGCCTTGCTCGTGAGAATCCTATTACTGTTGAATTTGACGATGTTGGCTTTTCTATGAAGGACGCCCGTACACGGATGGTACTCCACCAATGTGATAGCCCTGACACGCTCTACCCGATGCGTCCTTCCGCCGCCGCCACCACCCGTCCAGCCACCCTCGCAGCTAGCGTTGATCTTTGGCACGCCCGTCTTGGTCATCCCAACTCCACCGTTTTGTGTCAGATTCTTCAGATTTTTTCATTCTCATGTAATAAGATTGACAACCACACTTGTGAGGCTGCCGTCTCGGCAAGCATGTTCGTCTTCCCTTTAGCGAGTCTACCAACATTTCCACTTTTCCGTTTCAGTTATTGCATAGTGATGTTTGGACGTCCCCGGTTGCAAGCAACACGAGTTATCTATCCTATTTGGTGATATTGGATGACTTTTCTCATTATGTGTGGACATTTCCTCTTCATGGCAAGTCCGACGCTCTTGCCACACTCACCACTTTTTACTCCTACGTCACCACACAGTTTGGTCGTCCTATCCTTGCCCTACAAACTGACAACGGAAAAGAGTTTGACAACGTTGCCGTCCGTAACCTCCTCGCTTCTCACGTCACCATCTTTCGCCTCACTTGTCCTTACACGTCCCAACAAAATGGCCGCGCCGAACGCGTCATTCGCACTCTTAACGACTGCGTCTGCACATTGCTCTTCCACTCCAACTTGCCTCCTCGGTTCTGGCCGGACGCTCTTGCCATCGCCAGCCTCCTCATTAACATCCGCCCGTGTGGCCCTCGCTGGAACTATGCTCCTCACCAGCTCCTCTTCGGCGCGGCTCCATCTTATGATGGCTTCGCATCTTCGGGTGTCTCTGTTATCCTAGCACCGCCTCCACCACTCCTCACAAACTCGCTCCTCGGTCAGTTCCTTGCATCTCTCTCGGTTACCCTCCCAACACCAAAGGTTACCGGTGCTATGATCCAATGTCCCACCGCGTTTATACATCGCGGCACGTGTACTTTGATGAGCTGGTGTTCCCATTTCAGCAGGTACCGTCCCTCCCGATGCAGTCCTCGATGACTCCCGTGGCGCGGCTCGCCCCTGCCACCACCTACGGCGATTTGCCCCCTTCGCCGAGTCGTGCCCCGGCCCTGGCCCTGCCTGCGTGCCCCGCGCCATCGGGTCCGGCCGCCCCCTCCAGCAGTGCCTCGGGTGAGGCCGCCCCCTCGGGCGCCCCCGCCGACTCGGCCTTGGGCGCCCCCTCGGGTGCCCCCATGAGCGCTCCCGTCGCCGCGTGCCCTGGCGCCTCCTCGAGTGTCCCCGTCGCGGACCCCTCGGAGTCATCGGAGACCGGCTCGACCTCCTGCTTGTCGGTCTCTCCTTCGGCTCCGCCGGCGGTGGCTGCACCCCTCACAGGTGTGGTCACTAGGGCTCGGACTGGGACGTTTCGTCTGAGCACTCGCTACAGCTCCGGCGAGTACGCGTGTGCCGCGTCTACCTCGGCCCCGTCCCCACTGCCTACCTCTGGTCGCGCTGCCTTTCGAGATCCGAACTGGCTTGCTGAGGTGCGTGCGGAGTTCGACGCTCTGCAGCGCAAACGTATGTGGCAGCTTGTCCCGCGGCCTCCCCGTGCCAATGTTATCACTGGCAAGTGGGTCTTCTGCCACAAGACTCACCCCGATGGTTCCCTCGAGCGCTATAAGGCGCGGTGGGTGGTGTGCGGCTTTCGATAGCGCGTCGGCGTGAACTTCACCGACACCTTTGCCCCGGTTTAAAACTGGGCACGATTCGCGCCGTTCTCCAACTAGCTGTCTCTCTCCAACTGGTTGTCTCTCGCACTTGGCATGTTCACCAGCTTGACGTGTCCAATGCCTTCTTGCATGGTCACCTCGACGAGCAGGTGTTCTGTCAGCAGCCCACTGTTTTTGTCAACGCCGCCTATCCGGACCACGTGTGCTTGCTCTCCCATTCTCTTTATGGGTTGAAGCAGGCTCCTCGGGCCTGGTACCAGCGGATCGCGACCTTCCTTCAGCAGCAGGGGTTCCGGTCCACATGGTCCGATGCCTTCCTGTTTGTTATCACCCGGACGCCGCTACTTCGTACCTTCTCCTGTGCGTCGACAACATCATCCTAACTGCGTCCTCGTCGGCGCTACTTCAGCCGATCACCACTCGCCTTGGCACTGATTTCTCCCTCAAGGACTTGGGGGCTCTCCACTACTTCCTCGACATCGAGGTCGTTCGCCGTGCCACTGGCCTCTTTCTGTATCAGCAGAAATACGCCTATGAGCTTCTGGAGCGAGTCGGCATGCTTAACTACATGCCTGCTTCCACGCCTGTCGACATGAAGGCTAAGGTGCCCACCGTCGAGGGATCTCCGGCATCCGACGCTCCCTTGTACCGCTCCATCATCGGTGCTCTTCAGTAACTCACACTGACGCGGCCGAATATTCAGTATGCTATTCAGCAGGTGTGCCTCCACATGCATGCCCCTCGTGACACCCACTGGGCTCTGGTGAAACGTATCCTCCAGCACATACGTGGCACCACGGCCATGGGTCTCACCCTGACGGCATCCCCCGACACCAGCCTCGTCGCCTACTCCGACGCCGACTGGGCTAGGTGTCCCGACACTCGGCGCTCCACTTCCGGCTACTGTGTCTACCTCATGCCCTCTCCGATTTCGTGGTCGTCTAAACGACAACGCACGGTCTCACGATCGAGCACCGGGGCCGAGTACAGGGTGGTGGCCAACACCGTCGCGGAGTGCTCCTGGCTATGACAGCTTCTTCAGGAGTTGCTATGTGAGGTTCCCAAGGCCACGCTTGTCTACTGTGACAACGTCTCCGCGGTCTACCTCATTGCCAACCCTGTTCATCATCGTCGGACGAAGCATATTGAGCTCAACATCCACTTCGTTCGGGAGCATGTCGCACTTGGTCGTATTCGAGTTTTGCATGTGCCCACCGATTAGCAGTTTGCCGATGTTATGACGAACGGACTACCTATCTTGACTTTCGAGGCCTTTCGGTCTAGTCTTTGCGTCACCGGTGGCGCTTGATCATGAGGCGGGGGGTTGAACATGTATATACGTATGTAGGTCCGGGTTTTGTATGCCGCACCTGTAGTGTCTCTCTCCCTCTGTATTTACGTGTATCTTGGGAGACAAGACATCGGTCGCACTCCTTGTATCTATATATGTGTCTAGTGCACGATCAATGAGAATATCGCTGCACACAATCCCTCTCTTCCAAACTTACAAGGTGGACCAAAGGACGGAACAAAGAACCTTATGTCTTTTTCAGATTAGAGTACTGAGGGGTCAAGTTGTATATACAATATGAATATTCAGATTAATAATATGAGAAGCGAAACTAAGAATACGTAAATTTATTGTATTAGATTATTGTATAGTTATGTTTATTGAATATAAGTAGCATAATAAACCGAAAGAATGTTTTCGATTCATGGTTGCATGTTGACAAGACCCTCTTTCCATACATGGTTGCCTGTTAGGTGTCATTTTTGCATGTTAACAGAAAAGTTATTGTTTATCACATATTTAATTATACAAAATATCCCCGCAAAGAGAATTTATACAAGATATAGCAGAGACACCGAAAACTGAAGTGATTGAGGCATGAGCTTCTTTTTCTAAATCAGTTTACTTCTATATTGATTAGTATGTCTTTTCATATGAAACTCCCAGCATCATTTGGGTAAATTGGGTGTGATAGTAGAGCATGCATGACGCATGCAAAAAAGGAGGCAAAGGACAAGGAGGGATGCTATCTGAGTGTCGCTCCTTTGCTCTTGTTCATTCGTTGTTCACATGTTGACTAGTGATGGGGAGGCGGCGGGAGGGGGGAGACTGGCCAACCTTTGCTGCTCGTGTGCATGTGTGTGGATCCCGTTTATTCGGAGTTGTGATATGACGTGCAACTTCATGTTCCCACGGTCAGAACTCGGTTCGAACATGGCGAGTCAAGGGTATCAATCGCAAAAACCGGCCGGACCAGGAGCAAGTTGGATCGAGCAAGTCAGGAGAACTAGTCAATGTCAACGCGCCTACACCAAGTAAACGATGCATCGATAGTCGACAGACTAGCTACTACGTAAGTAGTTAAGATGTGGCACGAGCATTTCAACTGGCCATTAACTTCCTTGCTTGATCATGTCAAATAATGTGATGGGAAGTTCAGCACGCATGTCAATCAAATGATCTGATGGAAAGTTCAGTAGACATGTCAAATAATCTGATGTGAAGTCCAGTGATTAGTAGTATGTCGACAAACTCAGATATCTGACGCCAAACTACAAGGAAAATCAACGGTCTAGTGATGACACTAGCAAGTACGTATACTGGATAGGTAGATAACTAATTCCAAGGTCCAAAAAAAAACTAATTCCAAGGATGGGATTAAGAAAACGATCATACTCCTACTAATTAAGTAAGGAGGCCATTCGGTTGGATGGCGTCGGTTGCACCGGAAATGGTTAGCCTTTTCCTCGCGCTTGACCATATCAAACAAGCTACTGGCAGTAGAAGATTATTCGCAGAACAAAAAATAAAAGCTTGCAGCCTGCTCGTAGAAGAAACAGAACCCTACGTCTTATAACGAATTGTCGCAAAATACTGGACTGCAATTCCCATACGCCATCCAGCCAGCGCGTCGTCAGGATCTAGATGCGTGTACGTACTCCAGCACCATCCGATTTCCCCTCAATTATTCTTAATCGCCTAGGGTTCATACTTCTCCTGTCCACGGTTTCTGGTTCACTATCGTCATGGCACGGAAAGTCGCGTCTGCTGCCGGCCTTGATCTCTTCAAATGGAAATCCCTATTTGTGTAACCATCTGGTCTTCAACCCTTATCATTCGCTGGTGACGTGGTGTACGCAGGCCGTGGCAGTCAGGTAACAATGTCCTGCTTTGCTTAATTATAAAGCAGTGACGTCTCGATCGATTTCACTGGAAAAAATTCTGTTTGCGTTTTTCTTTTCAAACGAGGCACGTTTTTCTCTCTACATTCAAAAAATGTCGTCCCAACATGGAACCATACGTGGATAAAAGCCCACCCCATAATCTTGATAAAGGGCATTTTATTACTTAAAAGGTTTTGTATAACTGAGATGCACACGGTCATAACCAAGCCCACGTTCTAAAAAAAAATAGAAAATCAAGTAATCATGTGAAGACTGTATAACGCCTAAGATGTAGGAGGGTCAATCCGAAGATCATTCTGTCATCCATGTCGGGTAAAAGTATCTCTCACCGTGGCCTTCAAGCGTGTACACACCTCCGTAAAGAGGTTTCGATTCTTCACTTTTTATAGAGACGACTATAAGCGGAGCGTACCGGTACATATGTTGATAATCTGCATAAGAGAAGTACTTTTACCATTAAAAATCTTATCATTTCTACTTATCCAAAGCGACCAGATAACGGCAAATGCTCCCACCCTTTAGAAGAATTCAAAACATGTAACCAATCCTATGTAACCAGTTGTCGAATATATTAGCAACACTACATGGAGAACACAAGCCATAAACTACTTGAATGACTGATCATATAGAACGAGCCACTTGCATTGAAAAAACAAGTGTTTTATTGTTTCATCGTGATGACAGAATACACATTGCGTACTTCCATGCCAATTCCTCTTAATAAGATTATCTTTTATAAGAATCCAACCATTCATGAGAAACGACTACGAACGCGGAGTTTCTGCTCCTGGGCTCATCTGCACCCGCACTCACAAAATAATCAAATCAATACTAAAAAAGTTCAAACAAATCTAATTTTTTTGTGTGGTAGATAATTTGATGCGTGAGGTCCGCTCCAAATTTCAACTCATTTGGACATTTGAGCAGCTCTCGGCAAAGAGACAAAGTCAGGGTCTGTAAAAATGTTTACTGTTCACGCATTGTTTTGACCCAATTTGTCTTTTTTGCCGAGAACTGCTCAGATGTTTAAATGAGTTGAAAGTTGGAGCGGACCTCACGCATCAAATTCTCTACCACACACAAAAAATATTGGATTTGTTTGAATTTTTCTAGTACTTATTTTGAATTTTTTTCCTGAGCGGGAGCAGATGAGTCTAGTCACCGAGTTGGATTTCCGCTATTTATATTTTATTTTTGTTTTACAACTATACAAGAAACTATATGCTTTTTTTGCTTAACTTCTCATATATTATTTCAAATAGTCATGTTTTATATAACCAACTCTCATTGAGATAAATTGCAACTAATTCCTCCAACAGCACGCGGTGTATCATCTAGTTTCATAAAAGAATGAAACCACTCTCATCAGTTATTTAAGCAAGAGAAAGATATACAACCAAGCCAATAATCCTTGAATCCATTTGCAGCGAGACAATAGCTCTCATTCTAAAGTGTACCAAGGCTCGATCAAGATATGCTTCAAAAAATGTTGAAGGCAAAGATCTCATCCATCAACAAAGCAAGAAAATTTAGCATAACTGATATGTACGAGGGTGTCTCGATCTTTCGATGAGATAGTATTGATTTTGTTGGAGACTTTGACGAACCGAATACACCATACACTTTGACAAACAAGACACGTATCCTAATTCGACACCCTTGGGGGGGGGGGGGGTGGTTAATGCAATCTTAAGTGTTGTCCTCCATAGAACAAAAAAATAATCTTAAAACCGTATGTACTCTACTACTCCAAAAATACATGAGCACATGAGCCAAATTTGAGTTGGTAGACATGTGGAGCAGTGGAGACATTGTGAAAGACCTGGGCGTTCTATATGTTCGAGGTTTCTCACGAAATTAGCATGATCGACGAGGTGAAAACTTTCTATGGTCGTTAGCAAGGAGGCTACGACAATCCACAATTGTTTGATCGAAGTGTTACTGGTCCACTTCGAGTGTGGGTGTGTGCCTAGACTAAGCCATTTGTGGATCTTAACTTAGATTTGAGTCAATTGTAGAAAACTACCACATTTGCGGCTAGGTTTGCGGAAAACCACCAAGTCGGTAATCCGTTGCAAAAAACACCGTGATTTCGCTAAACTCTTTGCAGAAAGCACTGACCGGATGATTTGGCCCGTTTGATCATTTTCAGACAAGTGGGACCTGATTGTAAGAAGCTTAATCGGACAAAAATTAGCACACACACCCCTAGATATTTACAAAAAAACGCAATCAGACCCCCGCCCTTGACAACCGCGAAGCACTGCCTTGCCTCTGGTACGCATGGCGACACCCTCGTCGGCGTCGGAGACGGCTACGGCCACGGCGAATGACGAGGAGGCAGCTAGGGTGCGCGCCTTTCCTACGAGTTGGCCTGCCGATGTTGCAGCAACGGTGGCGGCCGGGTCGGCGTCGTGGAGCATGCGCCGGGAGCCGAGGCGGTGGAGCAGCACCCTCCTCCGACGTGGTCAAGGGTGGGGGTGGAGGGGGAGCAGACGACGAGCTGAGTCCACCTGCTGGACAAGTTGTTCCCGTCGCCCTCCTCGACGAAGGAGGACAAGCTCGAACCAGAGGCCCTTCCGGCGCCGTCCACGTTAGAAGCTCGGGTAGGAGCAGTGCACGACGGCTCAGGGCGTCCGCGCCATGGAGAGAGGGCGGCGGGTGGGCTTCCGGCGGCGGCGGCGGGAGCCGACTGCAGCGGCGCGGTCGGCTGCGAGGGCGCGCGGCTGCTGCCTCCTCCCGATTGGAGAATGCGGAGCGTGGCTGTCGGCGGGCAGCCCCCGTGCGTGGGTATGTCGACGGCGGCGAGGAGATCGCGGGTGATGAGCGACTGCGAGAGCGGCGCCCGCAGGTCCTCATCGAAGCGCCCGAACCAGCTGGGCTCATCCGGTGATGGCAGCAGCGCGGCGGTGGCGCGTAGTGGATAGGGTGTTGTTGTTCCACCGGGGAGGGTCTGATTGCTTTTGTTTTTTAGATCTAGGGGTGTATGTATTATTTTTTTGCTAAGTCAATTCCTTACAATCTGGCCCCACTTGTAAGAAAGTGATTAAACGAGCCAAATCATTCGATCAGTGCCTTTTCCAACGACTTAACAAATTTTCTGGTGTTATCTGCAACGGATTAACGAGTTGGTGGTTTCCTGCAAACCTGGCTGCAAATGTGACGGTTTCTTGCAATTGACTCCTTAGATTTTGATGGAATATTGGTACTCGAAGGAGGTGCACAAATAATTCATGCTTGTGCTCAGAAAAAGGGGGCATTGGCCGCCTTGCAGCTTGTACAAACCCTCCGTATATTTGAAATGTCAATGTTGGTTGGAACATATTTGTATTGATTTGCAGTGTGGGAGGGGGAGCGAGTTTTTTTTTTTTGCGGGGTGGAAGGGGGAGTGAGTTTTTTTTTGCGGGGTGGGAGGGGGAGTGAGTTGATAGTTACCAAACGATAAGCTGGGGGGGGGGGGGTTGTCACAACTAGATTCGAACATTGTAATAGAGAGGCAAATAAAGTAGCTCATGAACTTGCTAGATTAGCTAAATTTTCTTACGACTTCATTTAATCTGGTTTGAGGAACCTCTAAATGAAATTGTAATGATCATCACAAACGATGTACTGATTATTTCAAATGAATAAAGTTACCTTTTAAATCAAAAAAAATCCGGGGGCGGGGGGGGGGGGTGAGCAAACACCATAAAAAATGTGTCGTATAAGCCGAGTAGAGACAAGATATATGTAGAAACCTTAAACTCTAAATATTTGGGGGAACGCTGATATGAACAACAAAAGTAATAGTTGAGTCACTGTCGAGCGGGCTGCTAGACCTAGTCTGACCTTTCATAGTCGCATTTCTAGACGGCACACCTTTGTAGTATTGAGGCGTGCTCCACTTAAGCTAATGGAGTACATTTTTTGCATTTGTTTTACACTCTAAGTCGACTTTAAATTCTTCTATATATGTCGATGGTGCTAGCCATTTATCCGATGATGATTTTCGTCACCCTTGCACAAATTTCGATGGTAAGACATCATATCGACAAGACATCTCACTTAGACATAAGAAAATCTCCTGCAACTTAACTTACCAAAGCATTTTCTTTTGCTGAATTTGTTAATTTTAGTGAAACATAATTTCATGAAGTCTGAGTTCAAGTGCAATGGTCGATTGCCACGTAGCAAACTCAGTTCTGTGGTACACCCTTCAAAAAAATGTGTACCATTGTAATAGAGAGGCAAATAAAGTAGCTCATGAACTTGCTAGATTAGCTAAATTTTCTTCGACTTACGACTGGTTTGAGGAACCTCTAAATAAAATTGTAATGATCCTCACAAATGATGTACTGATTATGTCAAATGAATAAAGTTTCCTTTTAAATCAAAAGAAAGCTGGGGGGTGGGGGGGTGAGAAAACACCATAAAAAATGTGTCGTATAAGCCGAGTAGAGACAAGATATATGTAGAAACCTTAAACTCTGAAATATTTGGGGGAACGCTGATATGGACAACAAAAGTAATAGTTGAGTCACTGTCGAGCGGACTGCTAGACCTAGTCTGACTTTTCATAGTCGCATTTCTAGACGGCACACCTTTGTAGTATTGAGGCGTGCTCCACTTAAGCTAATGGAGTACATTTTTTGCATTTGGTAATGAACATGAACCTAGTGAAAATGTTAATGATTATGTTCATGATGATGCTCAACCTAGTAATGATAATGATGTAGAAATTGAACCTGCTGTTGATCTTGATAACCCACAATCAAAGAATCAACGTTATGATAAGAGAGACTTTGTTGCTAGGAAACATGGTAAAGAAAGAGAACCATGGGTTTAGAAACCCATGCCTTTTCCTCCCAAACCATCCAAGAAAAAGGATGATGAGGATTTTGAGCGCTTTGCTGAAATGATTAGACCTATCTTTTTGCGTATGCGATTAACTGATATGCTCAAAATGAATCCTTATGCTAAGTATATGAAAGATATTGTTACAAATAAGAGAAAGATACCAGAAGCTGAAATTTCCACCATGCTTGCTAATTATACTTTTAAGGGTGGAATACCAAAGAAACTTGGAGATCCAGGAGTACCTACTATACCATGCTCCATTAAAAGAAACTATGTTAAAACTGCTTTATGTGATCTTGGAGCCGGTGTTAGTGTTATGCCTCTCTCTTTATGTCGTAGACTTGATTTGAATAAGTTGACACCTACTGAAATATCTTTGCAAATGGCTGATAAATTAGCTGCTGTACCTGTCGGTATTTGTGAGGATGTGCATGTTGTGGTCGTGAACGTTACTATTTTAACGGACTTTGTTATTCTTGATATTCCCGAGGACGATAGTATGTCTATTATCCTTAGAAGACCTTTTTTGAATACTACAGGGGCTGTTATTGATTGCAACAAAGGCAATGTCACTTTTCATGTTAATGGTAATGGGCGTACGGTACACTTTCGGAGGAAACAACCTCAAGTTCATAGTATCAATTCTATTGGAAAAATTCCATCGATTATATTTGGAGGTTTTGAATTTCCTCTTCCTACTGTCAAGAAGAAATATGATATTCTTATTATTGGGGATGTGCATATCCCCGTTGAGGTAACATAGTGTTATTCAAAATTTCTCCGGTTTCATGTCATTCGGAATGAGTTTATTAACAAGACCTGATCAACCTTGTTAGTAGATTCCTTTTGATGAGCATGAGATGGATGAAACTAGAAGGCGCAACCCTCTGTACCCTCTTTATACTTTCTGTTACTTAGTTGAAATAAAGTAAAAATAGTATTTTTACGTACGTCTTACGATGTATCTGTGCAATATAAAAATACCCCGAAAATAAAAGTCCTCCAAATGCCATGCCAATTTAATATGATTTTTCCTAGAATATTTGAGGATTTATGGTACTGAAAACACTGTGGGGGGAGCTGCCACCTGGCCACGAGGGTGGAGGGCGCGCCCCCTGCCTCGTGGGCCCATGGTGGCCCTCCTCCACTTATTCCTGCACCCATCCTCTCCTTCTTCCTCCCACAAACACGAATATCTAGTTCAAGCACGAGTTCTAGCTCACTTTGCTGTGATTTTCGATCTCCTTGCTCAAAGCACCTCTCACAAAACTGCTTGGGGAGATTGTTCCTTGGTATGTGATTACTCCATTGGTCCAATTAGTTTTTGCTCTAGTGCTTTATTCATTGCAAATTTGTGTTGCCTAGGTGACCATGTTCTTGAGCTTGCATGTCAAATTATATGGTTCCAAGTAGTTCTAATGCTTGATATAGGCTCTAGGCACTTGTAGGAGTAGTTGCTATCAATTTTATTGAAGTTGGTTCACTTTTGTTTGAAGTTACTAAAAGTTTCAGAAATTTTTTTCAGAGGAAGAAATATGCTTAGGAAAATGTTCCAAGGTGGTTCTTCAAGGAAGCAAGGACCCAGGCTTGCAATATGTGATGCTGACGAGGAACCACCAAGAGATGCTCCAGTGCAGCCCTGTGAATGGCCTTCGGAAAATTTTATGGATCGAGCGGGAATCAAAGAAGAATTTAGCACATATTTGCGTAACGCCGATCTTGTGAGCTTTGAGGCGGACAAATGCCCCCAGTACCATCAACTCACTAGTTCATTTGTGAGGAGGTTTGAATTTTCATCTTCACGTAATTCTCCTACTGTCATGTTTGATCTTTATGACAAATCTTATACCATGGACTTAGAGGATTTTACTTCTGCTTGCAAACTTCCACAATGGGGTAGTATTAGTGATCCCCGTAAATCTGAATTTAGAAACTTTCTTGCCGGTATAACCACGGGGGAATCTAGAGATATAACACAAGCTACTATAGGGAGCATCCATTTTCCTGCTATACATTATTTTGCTCTCTTCATAGGCAGATGCATAAATGGTAAAGATGAAGCATGCCACATGTGTGTCCCTGATCTCAGTATTCTTAGGAGTGCTGTGTTGGGAGACCAATCTTATAATTTGGGAGCCATTGTAGCACGTAGGTTGCATCATAATAGATATAATGGAGATTTCTTTGGAGGAATTTATGCAACCCGGTTAGCTAATTTTCTTGAGGTGGACGTTCGTGAGGATGATATTGAGTTGCCTCCTACTCATTTAGATTTTAATTCTATGGTCTCTCACCAGTTTGTCGAGAGGAATGAATCACCTCTCCTATATCGACTAATCTTTGACAAACGGCGTGTTGTCCAGACATTACTCTCCTCGCTTCCCGCCTTCTTTGATTATCAGGCAAAACAAAGATACATTATTACCAGAGAGGAGGCAGATGAGTATGAGAGGAGAGCAGAGGCAGTTCGACGCCACGCTGCAGCTCAGGAGGCGATAGCCGCTGCATCACAGTATGACCCCAGCTACATCTAGGGATATCCGCCAGGCCATCCCTGGCAATGAACCAACTTAGGCCAAAATCCTAAGCTTGGGGGATTATGTATTTCCTACCGACATTACATTTATGTTCACACACACTCATTGTCAGGTGTCGGTGCTCATACTCTTTCACTGTAATATCCATGCTAGTTTATTTTTCTTTTTCCTGCTTTCTTCTTGTGTGTCTGTTAAACCTTAAGAAAAACCAAAAAAAATTAGTAGTAGTTTACTTTACTTGCTGTAGTAGTAATAATTAAAAAGAAAACCCAAAAAGATTTCCCGTTCTTCTTTTGCTTGTTGGGAGCTTTCCCGTGTAAATAGTTTTTATTTCCTTTCTTTTCTTTGGTGGTCGATAGGAGAAGACCGTGATTAAATTGTTGAAGTGTCTCTTATATGCATTATTGTTGATTTAACCGAGAGCCCATATTGCCTTTTCTTCTCCTGCTTATTGAATGCTCGCAGATTCCAGCTTAGTCCAATGCACGTACACTCTTATTATTATTCACATTGTTCGGTCGTGCAAGTGAAAGGCAATAATGACGATGTATGATGAATTGACTTAGATAAGCGAAGCTGGTATGAACTCGACCTCTCTTGTTTTTGTAAATATGATGAGTTCATCATTCTTGATTCAGCTTATTATGAATAAACATGTTTGCAATGACAATTAGAGATCATAGTTGCTTATGCCATGCTTGATTAGCTATGAGTTATAATGGTTTACCTTGTGTGCCAACATGCTATTAAAATGGTTGTGATGTGGTATAGTGGGGTGGTATCTTCCTTTGAATGATTTAAGTGACTTGACTTGGCACATGTTCACGCATGTAGTTGAAACAAATCAACATAGCCTTCACGATATTTATGTTCATGGTGGATTATATCCTACTCATGCTTGCATCCAATGTTTATTAATTTTAATGCATGTTCATGACTGTTGTCGCTCTCTCGTTGGTCGCTTCCCAGTCTTTTGCTAGCCTTCACTTGTACTAAGCGGGAATACTGCTTGTGCATCCAATCCCTTAAACCCCAAAGTTATTCTAGATGAGTCCACTATACCTTCCTATATGCGGTGCCGTTCCAAGCAAATTTGTATGTGCCAAACTCTAAACCTTCAAATAAACATTCTGTTTTGTATGCTCGAATAGCTCATGTATCAACTAGGGCTGTCCTTATCTTCCATGTTAGGCGGGTTATTCTCACGAGGAGTGGACTCCGGTCCTCATTCGCGAGAAAATGGCTGGTCTCCGGGATGCCCAGTCCCATGCTTTAAGCAAACTAAATCAAAATAATTGCAAACAAAACTCCCCCTGGGACGGTTGCTAGTTGGAGACACTCATTGTTTCGAGCAAGTCATGGATTGATGCTTGTTGGTGGAGGGGGAGTATAAACTTCACCATTCTGTTTGGGAACCGCCTATAATGTGTATAGCATGGAAGATATCGCCATCTCTTAGTTGCTATGTTGACAAAGAAAGTATGCCGCTCAAAATATTATTTATCTCTATTTCAAAACCGAGCTCTGGCACCTCTACAAATCCCTGCTTCCCTCTGCGAAGGGCCTATCTATTTAATTTCATGTTGACTCATCACCCTCTTATTAAAAGCACTAGCTGGAGAGCATAGCTGTCATTTGCATCCATTACTGTTAATTTATATAGGGTATGACTATGATTGGATCTCTTATACCATGAATTACAATGTCTAGTCAGTCCTTGATCTTTAAAGGTGCTCTGCATTTATGTTTTGTGGTCTCAGAAAGGGCTAGTGAGATACCATCTTGTTATATCATATTGTGATTGTTTTGAGGAAGTGTTGTCATCCGAGATTTATTATTATGACTTGCTAGTTGATTATGCCATTGATATGAGTAAACATGAGACCTGAGAATTATTGCAAATGTGGTTAGTTATAATCTTTGTTGAAAACCTGAATGCTGGCTTTACATATTTACAACAACAAGAGCAAACAGAGTTTGTAAAAGTTTTTCTCTTTCTCTTTCAGTTTATCAACTGAATTGCTTGAGGACAAGCAAAGGTCTAAGCTTGGGGGAGTTGATACGTCTCGTCAGATCTACTTTTCCAAACACTTTTGCCCTTGTTTTGGACTCTAACTTGCATGATTTGAATGGAACTAACCCGGATGGCGCTTTTTTTTGAGAATTGCAATGATGTTGTTTTATGTGCGAGAAAACAAAAGTTCTCGGAATGACACGAAACTCCACGGAACATCTAGTTAAAAATAATAAAAATCCTTGCTAAAGATGAATACTGGGGCCCACACCCTGTCCACGAGGTGGGGGGCGCGAAGACCGGGGCCCACACCTGCCCACGAGGGTGGGGCGCCCCCTAGGCGCGCCCCCACCTCGTGGGCCCCTCGGAGCTCCTCCGACGCCAACTCCAACTCTATATATTTGCTTTCGGGAGAAAATTCAGGAGAAGAAATCATCATGTTTTACGATACGGAGCCGCCCGCCAAGCCCTAAAACCCCTCGGGAGGCTGATCTGAGTCCGCTCGGGGCTCCGGAGAGGGATTCGTCATTGTCAGTCATCATCAACCATCCTCCATCACCAATTTCATGATGCTCACCGCCGTGCGTGAGTAATTCCATCGTAGGCTTGCTGGACGGTGATGGGTTGGATGAGATTTATCATGTAATCGAGTTAGTTTTGTTAGGGTTTGATCCCTAGTATCCATTATGTTCTGAGATTGATGTTGCTATGACCTTGCTATGCTTAATTCTTGTCACTAGGGCCCGAGTGCCATGATTTTAGATCTGAACCTATTATGTTTTCATGAATATATGTGAGTTCTTGATCCTATCTTGCAAGTCTATAGTCACCTACTATGTGTTATGACCCGGCAACCCCGAAGTGACAATAATCGGGACCACTCTCGCTGATGACCATAGTTTGAGGAGTTCATGTATTCACTAAGTGTTAATGCTTTGTTCCGGTTCTCTATTAAAAGGAGGCCTTAATATCCCTTAGTTTCTGTTAGGACCCCGCTGCCACGGGAGGGTAGGACAAAAGATGTCATGCAAGTTCTTTTCCATAAGCACGTATGACTATATTCGGAATACATGCCTACATTACATTGATGAATTGGAGCTAGTTCTGTGTCGCCCTATGTTATGACTGTTACATGATGAACCGCATCCGGCGTAATTATCCATCACCGATCCAATGCCTATGAGCTTTCAATATACTGGTCTTCGCTTATTTACTTTTCCGTTGCTACTGTTACAATTATTACAAAACACCAAAAATATTACTTTTGCTTCCGTTATCTTTTGCTACCGTTACCACTACTATCATATTACTTTGCTACTAAATACCTTCCTGCAGATATTAAGCTATCCAGGTGTGGCTGAATTGACAACTCAGTTGCTTATACTTGAGAATATTATTTGGCTCCCCTTGTGTCGAATCAATAAATTTGGGTTGAATACTTTACCCTCGAAAGTTGTTGCGATCCCCTACACTTGTGGGTTATCAGCTGGTCGCTCAAGGGCATCGGGTGTTCGGTCCCTGTCGGTGTCAAAACCGGCGGATCTCGGGTAGGGGGTCCCGAACTGTGCGTCTAGGCGGATGGTAACAGGAGACAAGGACACAATGTTTTTACCCAGGTTCGGGCCCTCTCGATGGAGGTAATACCCTACTCCTGCTTGATTAATATTGATGATATGGGTAGTACAAGAATAGATCTACCACGAGATCAAGGAGGCTAAACCCTAGAAGCTAGCCTATGGTATGATTGTTGTTCGTCCTATGGACTAAAACCCTCCGGTTTATATAGACACCGGATAGGTTAGGGTTACACAGAGTCGGTTACAATGGTAGGAGATCTACATATCCGTATCGCCAAGCTTGCCCTCCATGCCAAGGAAAGTCCCATCCGGACACGGGATGAAGTCTTCAATCTTGTAAGTTCATAGTCTTGGAGTCCGGCCGTGACGATAGTCCGGCTATCCGGACACCCCCTAGTCCAGGACTCCCTCAGTAGCCCCTGAACCAGGCTTCAATGACGATGAGTCCGGCGTGCATATTGTCTTCGGCATTGCAAGGCGGGTTCCTCCTCCGAATACTTCATAGAAGGTTTTGAACACAAGGATAGTGTCCGGCTCTGCAAAACAAGTTCCACATAACACCGTAGAGAGAATAATTTTTGCACGAATCTGCTGACGTATTTCGCGGCGTGACATCACACCACGGCCAGGCCTTTATATGAATCGTTTTTTATTGTTCCACCTCAGCGTGTTTAGCGAGGCGGTTTCCTTGGCACGTCTTATCAAAGCGTAGATCATGCCCTCTTATTCCGGGATTCTCATCAATACAGACGTGGGTAACCCAACCGTGCCTGTTGGCCTGCCTTCTCTATCAAAGGCGAGTCCTAATCGACCACGGGGTGGGCTCTTGGTATTCAACCTCTTTATAATGAGACCAAGGCCCTCTTCTTCTTTACACCCTCCATCGAATTCGCCTCGCGCTTCAAGTTCCAACACCCAAAGCTTCAGATTCAGGCGCTTCGGACTTTCGACGATGTCCGGCTCCGACCAGCACGGCCGATGGATGTCTTCCTCCTCACAGAACAAGATGTGCTAAAGCTGCGAGACGCCAGGTATCTGACCGGCGAGATCTCGCATAGGCTGCCTGCGGGTCATTCCCACTCCTTCGGGGTTTAGGCTTCCCGACGGATCCCTTTGTGCGGGGAATCATGTTTTATTATGGGCTTGATCTCCATGACTTGAATCCGGAGTCCATCCTCCATATCTCGTCATTCATTGTCGTATGTGAAGCCTTCCTCCATATTACCCCCCCACTTTGGATTGTGGCTCAAGACCTTCAAGGTGGAGCCAAAGATGATCAAGGGGCAGCAAGCGGAGTGCGGAGGGACGGTCATAAGCACATGTGCTGATGCTCCGTGGCCCGAGGGCTCTTTTCAAGAGGAGCTTGGTTTGTGGCAACGGGAGTGGTTTTATATCACCGCTCCCGGGGGCACCAAATGGGCGGCGCTCCCTGCCTTCCGCTCAGGTCCACCACAGCGGCTGGCATCATGGGTCAACAAGGGGCTCGACTGGGGGCCGTCCAAGGACTTTCCCCTGCTGCAGGGCCGTATTCGAGATCTCCAGGAAAGTGGGATCAATCTGGTTGCAGTGGCGCAGGTTATGGTGATCTGGCGCCTTCAGCCCTGCAAACGTCGCCCCCTCACTTTGTGGGAATTCAATCCGGAAGGACCACGAGCTCTCCAAAATTTTGTGGGCACGACGCCTGTGGAGATGTATAAACTGTTCTTCGGATCACAAGAGAAGTGTCCGGACTTGACCGAGGACGCAGGACTAAGCTGCAATCGCCCAGATACTCAAGTAAGTAGTCCTGTAACGGACAAGCTGTTCATTCATTTATTTCATATATATATATATATATATATATATATATATATATATATATATATATATATATATATATATATATATATATATATATGCCCTTTAAAGGAGCCGTTTCTTGAATAGGAGTGGATAGCCAAGGCAAAGTTAATAAGGTGTCCGGCTCCTCCTGCAGACCACGCCGATCCCATGTTGACCAAGATGTTGAAGGTCGTGCCTTTTGAAGAAGGCGAAGGGGGAGCGGGGAAGCAAGCGCCTCTGGAAGGAGGCTATCAAGGAAGGAGGGATTAAGAGTCCCACCTTCCGAGGATGTAAGAGGACCGCTTGAAGATCCGGAGGTCAAGGCCTCAAAGAGGGGAAGGAATCTTGGCAGAGAGTCCGCGCTGGGAAGTAACCCAGCCGCATTATTTCCCCAAGGGGATCAGCCCTCCAGCCAGCCGCAAGTAAAAAGAAGGGTCTTGTAAATAAGGAACATCCACTGTGTTTATTCATGAGGATAACTGAAATTGTACCTTGTAGTTCGGACTTCAGCCCTTCTCGTGAGCTCGTCTTGAGGATCTTCTTCCGGAGATGATGGAGAGCGAAACGCCTCCACCTGTCGCACCCTCATGTGAGGCGGACGACCCGGAGGTGTCGTCGCGGAGGGTTTCCCCAAGTCCGGCGGGGCCGGAAGGTCCGGCGCCAAGTGGCGTGCGGTCGGAGGAGCTGAAGGATCTGCTCGGGCTAGCGGCTATTTCAGAGGATCACTGTCGGTGTCTGTCGGTGTACTAGAGTAGGGGTACCCTAGTATCCCGTGCATGCCTGCAGACGATTCTGACACCAGCGGCAGGGTTTGCCTGGTCACCGCCAAGATCCTCCGTGGCTCCTTTGGAGCCATTCAAGAACAAAGTATTTGACTAAGAAGACAAGGCCCCGGCAAGAGGAGCTTGCCGGGAAGGCCATTCAAGGCATGCAGAAGACCGGGCCCCGGCAAGAGGAGCTTGCCGGGAAGGCTCAGGCGCCGACAAGCCTCCGGACGCGACAAGGATTCGGCCGGCAAAGGCGCTTGCCGCGGCAAGCAACCTCTCTCCATCTCCGCCTCCTGCTCATCCAAAGCAACGTGTCGCCATGGGACCATTCCATGCGTGCGTGTCAAGAGGCTGTGCAGCCAGCGGAGAGCAGCGATAAGCGGCGGCGACAAGCTTGCCATCGTGGCGAAGCGGTGTGGCGCACTGACGGTCTCTGTTGCACTTTTTTGGGCGACACGACGGGCATTTATTGCTTTTGTCCCTTGCCGTCGAATTAGGTATTTTGCACTGCATAATCGCTCGAGTAGGTGTACCAACTCCTGTTTTTACATTTGTACCCTCGCCTATGTTGCCACCTGTCGGAGACCCCTTGCATATAAAAGGAGGCCCACGCGCAACGTAGAAAGGGTTCGGTTCATTCGACTCACTCGAGACCAGATACACTCATGCTATGTTTTGTAGCACGCATCGCTCCCTAGCAAGAACACAATACATCAAACAAGCAGCGGTGAGTTTTATCTCTCTCCGGAGAGCTCCGAAGCTGGGTAAACTGCCGTATGCCCGCCTCGATCCGCTTCTTATGCGATCTCCGCCTCCGAACCACAAAGGGGCCTGGTCCGCCGCCCCATAGGTGTTCGTGGGTACGATCAGCCTCCCGACATCTTTGGCGCGCCAAGTAGGGCGCCGAGGCCGTGTGAATCTGATCCGACGCTCACACGAAGCGGGCGTCCTCAACATCTTCCTCAACATGCCACCGAAGAAGAAGGCTTCGGCGGTAGCAGAGCCGTCCGCGTCGTACCCACCCTCACCGCAGCAAACGGGTGGTGGAGCAGACGCCGGCGGAGGAACGGGCGCCGACGAAGGTGTTCGCGACGTTGCCAAGTCCAAGGACAAGGCCCCGCAAACCTCGGCGTCCGCGCATCCCCCGCGCCCATCTCAGGAGACGCGGGACCAACAACGCCATGGCGTTCACAATGCCATACGTTCGTTGGATCGAGACCCTCAAGACCAAAGCATGCGCCGCCAACATGCCGCACGAGTGAGATCTGATGCGCCTGGACGGGGTGCTGCTCCTTCTAACGTAGTTAGAAGTCCGAGCATATCCCGCTCCTCCAGCAGAAGCTCTGGTGAGAGCTCAGCTGCTCCTCGACTACCCTCCAACGGCCGACAAGGTCGACGAGTGGAGGGCCACTATCCAGAGCCTCATCGGCTTTGCCAACGGCGACGCTTCGCGGCAACCAACGCCATCATTGCCGCGGCAAGACGACAAGGCACGAGCCGGTGGCGGCGACATCGTCGGAGGTGCAACTACCATGCACTCTCCGCCCCGAAGGCCAAGATCGCCGAATCGCCGGATCCACCTCGACAGCGACTCCACCGCCTCGTCGGATCCGCGAGCTCGCCGCGATCAGCACCAAGTTCTTCATGAGCGACAACAAGAGGACGCTCGAACTCGCATCGAGCGCCGGAGAGAAGCGCGACGTCAATCCGACAAGCGCGCTGGGCCTTCTGTCGACATGCGCGCGCCGGAGGAGCCAGGCGACTTGCCGTACGCGGTAGGTTGCCCTGCGTTCACTCGTGAGCTGCGGCAAGTCCAGTGGCCCAGCCAGAAAAACTTCAAACCAGATGTGCCGAAGAAGTATGATGGCAGGACGCATCCGTCGGAGTTCCTCAGCATCTACACCATTGCGGTGCAGGCTGCGGGGGGACGGGACGACAAGATCCTCGGCAACTACTTCCCGCTCGTGCTCAAGCCCAACGTCAGATCTTGGCTCATGCACTTGCCGGACAGCTCCATATCCTCTTGGGCAGATCTGTGCCATCAGTTTGTTGGCGCCTTCTCAGGTGGCCACAAGCCTCATGGCCAAGAAAGTGACCTTCATCCGCCGCCCGGAAGGAAGGAGAGTCCTGCGCCAAGTTCATTCAGAGATTGATCGTGTGCACTACAACATCCCGGATGTCCACCTGCCGCGGTGATCAAGCGTTTCATCGAACGTCTGGAACCGCAGGATGAGGAGGAGATGGCGATGTGCAAAGTCAAGGACGTGAGTGAGCTGTACGCCTTGGCCGACAAGTGTGCACGCTACCGAGGAAGGAGGAGACTCTCGTGAGAGAGAATGCAAGCGAGGATCTCGACAGCAAGGAGGAGACCGCCCGGCGAAGAAGGGCCGGGCGCGAGGGCAACAGGAAGAAAAAAGCAGAGAAGTGTTAGCTGTTGAGCAGTCCGCAACGGAGGTGGCGACAAGAACGCCAAGGCTGGTGGCTCCGGCAAGGAGGTTGCCGCCGACGCCAACCACCGATCTGTGGCGGCCGCCGACAAAGCGGGGACGGCTCCGGCAACGATCTTGCAAGATCCACCGCACCAAGGGCCATGACCTCCAGAGCTGCAAGAAGGTCGAGCAGCTTGTCGAACAAGAGAGGCTGAGTACGAAGCGCGCGACAAGGAGAAGGCCTGTGAAGGTGCTTTGGGGAGCAAGCAAGAAACGTCCCCGGCCGGGAGGGCGCCGCGGCAAGGCCAAGCAATGCGGCAAGGAGACAGACCTCCCAGCGGCCGCGCGACAAGGACGAAGATGATGACGACGACGAAGATATGGAAGACGCATTTACGCTGATGAGCGGGAGTTTGAAAGCCACAGAGGTCCTCTGCGTTGACGGAGGTGCTTCCTGCATACCTCCCACCGCCAACTCAAGCAATGGATGCGGAGGTCAATGCAGCGGAACCATCCGTGAAGTCACGCATAAAGCCTCTGAAGTGGTCAACCGCCTATCGTCTTTGATATTGAGGACCACCACGATCGCATAATCATGCGGTCGGGTGCTTGCCGATGTTGGTCTCACCAACCATCCGCAACCTCAAGGTCACCAAGATGCTAGTCGACGGCGGGGCCGGCTTGAACTCGATCTCCTCCGCGGTGCTCCAGAGCTTCAAATCCTCGACAATGAGCTCGAAGAGACTGGCACCTTCCAAGGAATCAATCCAGGAAGGAGCAAGCCGAAGGGGAAGATTACGTTGCCGGTAACATTTGGCAGCGAGCTGAACTTTAGGACTGAGAGGGTCACATTCGACGTTGCCGATTTCCCATTGCCTTACAATGGGATACTTGGCCATCCAGCACTCGCCAAGTTCATGGCAGCCTCTCACTATGCCGCCTACAACTTACTCAAGATGCCAGGCCCGATAAGCGTCATCTCTGTCCATGGCGACAAGAGGGATGCCCTTATCTATGCCGACAAGATCTACCGGGATGCAGCAGCCGCGACAGATTGCCAAACACTTGCCGCTGAAGCTCCTGGGGGGAAGAAGACAAAGTCCAAGTCCGGCAAGAGCTATGATGCCCACTCCGGCAAGCGCACCTCTTCGGAGTGCTGCGCTACCGTCGAGGACGCACCATCGAGCTCCACCTGCAAGAGCAAGAAGAAGATGGTCGAACCGCCAAAGACCAAGAAGGAGCACGCCAAGGAGGACGACATCCGGTGGTACCTTCACCATCGCTGCCTCTCTCGACCCTAAATAGGAAGGCGCTCGTTGCTTTCTGCTGGCGAATGTCGACGTGTTTGCATGGCAACCGTCGACATCCCCGTGTTCCCTGTGAAAGTGATTGAGCACCGCCTGGCCGCTTTGTCCTCATGCGCGCGCCCGTCAAGCAAAAAGTCAGGAAGCAAGCGGTGGGCGCCAAGAATTCATAGCGAAGAGATCAAGAAACTGGAAGCAGCGAGGCCTTGTCGAGGAGTGCTCCATCCCACGTGGTTGGCCAATCCAGTAGTATGCGCCAAAGCAAATGGAAAATGGAGACTTTGTATTGACTTCACGGATGTTAATAAATCTTGTCCCAAAGATCCATTTCCCTTGCCGCGCATCGACAAGATTGTTGACTCCACGGCTGGATGTGATTTGCTTTCATTTCTTGATGCATACTCAGGATACCATCAGATCTTCATGGCTGAAGAAGATGAGGAGAAGACCGCATTCATTACACCATGTGGCACATCTTTGTTTCATACGGATGCCTTTCGGTTTGAAGAATGCCGGATCAACATTTGCAAGGGTAGTCCATGACGCTTTTGAGCCGCAAATGCACAGAAATGTAGAAGCCTACATGGATGACATAGTGGTCAAAAGCAAGGACAAAGCAACTCTGGTTCAAGATTTGGACGAGACCTTTGCAAATCTGCGCGAGATCAACCTCAAGCTCAACCCCGAGAAGTGCGTGTTTGGAGTTCCTTCCGGCAAGCTTCTCGGGTTCTTCGTGTCTCAGCGAGGGATTGAAGCCAATCCCGACAAGATCAAGGCCATTGAGCAGATTGAAGCACCAAAGCGGGTCAAGGATGTACGAAGACTTGCCGGTTGCGTAGCTGCTCTCGGCGGAGTTTATTTCTAGGTTCTGCTGAGCGCCTGCCATTTTTCAAGATTTTGAAAAAGGCAGGTCCAATGAAATGGACTCGAAGCGGAGGCTGCATTGCGCAGGACTTAAAGAGATACCTGTCCTCCACTCCAACACTTGTTGCACCTAAACCACAAGAGAAGTTGCTGCTATATATAGCGGCAACCAATCAAGTAGTTAGTGCTGCGTTAGTAGCGGAGCGGGAGGCGGATGACGAGCCAGCTACCAAGGGAAACACATCCGGCGACAAGCAGGGAGCTTCGCCGACAAGCTCTGGTCCCGACAAGGATGAATCCGCGCAGACGCATGACCAGATGCGGAAAAGGATGGTGCAGCGCCCAGTTTACTTTGTCAGTTCCCTCCTGCAGGGGGCTAGGTCAAGGTACTCTGGTGTGCAGAAATTGCTTTTCGGCCTCCTCATGGCCTCGAGAAAGCTGCGCCATTACTTCCAAGCGCATGAGATCACAGTTGTCACTCGCTTTCCGCTCAAGAGGATACTACAGAATCCAGAGGCGACAGGCAGGATTGTCGAGTGGGCACTGGAACTGTCAAGCTTTGGTCTCAAGTTTGAAAGCACTTCAACTATCCAAAGCAGAGCATTGGCAAAATTCATAGCAGAATGGACGCCAACGCCAGATGAAGAGATTCCGGAGACGAGCATTCCCGTCAAGGAAGCAAGCAAAGAGTGGCTGATGTACTTTGATGGTGCCTTCTCATTTTGCAAAGGCGCCGGTGCGGCAAGGTCTTGCTTATTGCACCCACCGGAGAGCACCTCAAGTCGTAGTCCGGATGCACTTTCCCAAGGAGCAATCAACAAACAATACTGCAGAGTATGAAGGTTTGCTTGCCGGTCTCAGATCGCCGTGAACCTTGGGATCAAGAAGCTTATTGTCGTGGGTGACTCGCAGCTTGTCGTCCGCCAAGTGAACAAAGATTATCGTAGTCCGCTGATGGAAGCCTACGCCGATGAAGTGAGGAAGCTAGAGGAGCACTTTGACGGCCCGCAAATGGAACATGTTCCAAGAGCTCGTAATGACATTGCCGACGGCCTGTCAAAGTGTGCTGCACTTAAGTTGCACAATGGAACCAGGGATTTTCGTGCTCAAGCTGACTCAACCAACCGTAACACCATCAATCGGACAAAGCAAGAAGAGGAAGTTGATCTCTGGTGACTACTTTCCGGCAGAAGCTTCCCCTGCCGCTGCTATGAAGGTCCCCAAGATCAACTCCAATAGTCTTTGAGGGGCAGTCTGCTCAGACAAGCCCTGTGGTTTGTTTACGTTGAAGCAGACGCTTCCGAGCAAGTCTTGCTCGGCAAGCTTGCCGGGAGCATCAATCTCTGGCGAGCCGCAGGTTCTTGCCGTGAGAAGCCGACGTTCCCGCGGCAGCAGATGTGCCTTTAGTCCTCGTTGTCGAGCCACAAGCTCCGGCATAAGCGGCCGATTGTCCTTTCCTTGAGACAGAGAACTTCCCGAAGAACAAGAAGAAGCGAGAAAGAGTAGCCCGGCAATCAAGTATGTACCAGTTTGTCGACAAAGATATCGCATGTAAGAAGACTCAACGGTGTGAAATTGAAATGCATTCGGGAAGATGGATGGAAGCTGTTGGCGAGAGATACATGGAGGCATATGTGGTCACCACATTGGCGCGAGAGCACTTGCCAAGCAAAGCTTTCCGACAAGGTTTCTTCGGCCGACAACCCTCCGTGATGCAATCGCACAAGTAACCAAGTGTGAAGCGTGCGGCCCATTCCAAACAGATACACCAGCCAGCTCAAGCTCTCCGTGACGATCCCTTTATCCTGGCCCTTTTCGTCTAGGGGCTCGACATCCTCGGCCCTTTCCCCCGAGCTGTCGGGGGCTTTGAGTACTTGTACGTCGCCATCGACAAGTTCACAAAGTGGCCGGAAGTGGAAGCAGTGAGGAAGGTGACGGCACAGTCAGCAGTCAAGTTCTTCAGGTCGATTGTCTGCCGTTTCGGAATCCCTAACAGGATCATCACCGACAACGGCACACAATTTACGAGTCGCACCTTCATGCAGTACGTCCAAGATCTTGGCGCCAAGGTCTGCTTTGCTTCCGTTGCTCACCCGAGAAGCAACGGTCAAGCGGAGAGGGCAAATGCTGAAGTGCTGCGGGCTCAAGACCAGAACTTTTGACAGCTGCACAAGTGCGGAAGAAACTGGATCGAGGAGCTGCCGGTGGTTCTTTGGTCGATCAGACGACGCCAAATCGAGCCACCGCCGTACACCTTTGCTCTAGTCTATGGAGCGAGAGGCAGTTCTCCCCACGGAACTCGTATACGGATCGCCTCGAGTGCTCCCTTATGATGAGCTTGAGCAAGAGCAGCTGCGACAAGATGACGCTACGCTCCTTGAGGAGGATAAATCTTCAGCGGTGTCTGAGCTGTTCGCTACAAAGAAGCTTTGCGTCGCTACCATAACCGCATAAAGTTAGTGCCAAGTCTCGAGGAAGGCGACCTTGTTCTTGACGCGTTCAGTCCGCCAAGAATTCAAACAAGTTGACGCCAAAGTGGGAAGGCCCTTATCGGGTGAAACGAGTCACTAGGCTCAAGCGCCGTTCGCTTTGAGACCGAAGATGGCATCCCGTGAGCAACTCACTCGACATTGAGCATCTTCGTAAGTTTTACCCATAAAGGCGCGGTTGCCGGAACCTGTTCCGCAACCACCTTTTGTACAAGTCTTGCCGCTGTTGCATGTAATCCTTTGTACAATGCCGTATGCAGACCCGTGCATCGATAAAGCTTCGTGTGTTGCGCACAACTTGTCAAATTCATGCTTTCATCATTTTATTGCATGCTTTGGCTAACACTTTGTGAAGCAACCACACCCGGTAAGCAATATCGAGCCGCTGGGCTCCATAACTTTATTTTCTCTTCTTTCTCTTTTCTCAAAGAAAGGAAGGCTCCCTCGCGCACAAGTTAACCAGGGAAGGAGAATATAATACTATGGACCAGGCATCGCTCGAGGAAGTTTCGCCTTATCGGGATGCAAAAGATAGAAAAGCTAAGTTGCCAAAGTTTGAGCAATCAATTTTTAAATTTTTAAGTTATCTTCCTCGAACGAGAGTACTTTTTGTATGGAAAACACATGCGCGAGAGGAACCAACTCATGAGGCTAGTCGCGCCCTTACTTTGTTTCGAGTCCGCTCAACAACTTAAGTGAGCTGCGGCTAGTCGCGACAAGGTTGCTTGTCGGAGGCGGCACTGCCGGCAGGCTGCTGACGTTCCGCACTCAGCGCTCGCGGTAAAGGTGCCCGCACCGACAAGTCCCCCAAATGCGTGAGGGCGTAAACGCATTACAAAGGAAGGGATCAAGTAGAGGAAATAACGTTGCATTGATCGCCTAAGATAGAGTATATTACAAAATAACTTGTCGCCGATCTAACAAAGTGTTCTAAACATGATCAGCAGGCGACAAGGGAAAGATAAAATTGGCGGCCTAGTCTACGCGGTGCGCCATCAATCCGCTTGATCTTGTTCACCTTGTCCACAATGGGTGCAACAAGGGCTTTGAAGCTCCTCCACGTTGGCATCCTGGCGGCAAGGATCTGAGGACGCCGTTAAGGTTGAGGCCCGGATTGCGGAAGGCCACCTTTATCAACACCTTCTCGAGGGCTCCTGCACAGATCTGGCGTGATTCCTCGGCCAGCTGCTTTGGGACCTCTTCCCGGAGTCGCTGGAGGACAGTCACCACGCCCTTCAAGAATAAAAGCGAAGTTTGGCGCTGGGTTGGAGATGCTCGTCGGAGGAGTATGCAAGGTCCGCCATCCCAGCTCCATCACTCGTTGTGGATGTCGCCAGCCGGTGTCCACAAGACCTTCACCGATGCTCCACACTCTCCCTCAAGGCGCCTGGTGGAGACAACATTCGCTAGCAGCTCCTCCTTGGCCTTGATCGTCTCCAACAGGCCCACTTCCCGCTCTCTGGCGCCGTCCAACGCTCTGCGTCGAGTTGTCGCCAGCTCAAGATCCGCCTTGGAATCCTTGGCGGCGTCGAGCTCCTTGCCCCTATCAGCGAGACGACTCTGCAGCTCGCCAAGAGTGTAGGCGTCCTTCTCGCGCTCGTGCTTGAGCGCGACAAGCTCTTCGCCGCTCTTCTTGAGGCTGGCCTCCGGTATGCCACCTTCGCCTTCAACTCTTCCTTGGCGGCCTCGGCTCTTGCGGCAAGATCCTTCGCTTCCTTAAGCGCCCGCCAAGTGACTCCTCGCGCGGCAAGGTCTTCTTCGTGGCTGTCCAGGTTGACCTTCCGCTGCCAGCCTCGCTTTCTGTGCGGAGAGCTTCTCGGCAGCCAGCCGTTGCTCCTCCTCACCGCGGCCTTCTCAAGGATGAAGGCCGTGCGCTCTTTCCCAAGTTGCCCCTGTGCTTCGCTACATCGCGGAGAGTTTCTTGGTTGGCGCCCGGAGCTCTTCTCGCTTCTCCATGTCCGCTCCCGCCTCGCGACAAGTGCTTCCGGGACTCCAACTTGGCTTGCCAGCGGTAGAGCGACAACAGCTTCTTCAGTTGCTCCTCCTCGAGACTTCGCCACGCTGCTGCTGCTTGGCGCGTCCACCAGCGTCGGCCAATGAGGCGAAGTAGCTCGCCGTCGAAGGTCTCTCCTTCGACCGGGCGCCACAGTGCTCGGCTCGGGGAGTTTGATGAAGACACCCTCGCCCGGCCTTCAAGTAGGCGCGGGCTGGGGCTCCTCGAACTGACGTTGTAACAGCGGCGAAGTCGGCTGTCGGTGTAGCGCTGGCGCTCCTGCGGCCTCGGGGCCGTCGGTCACGATCGCCCGACCCCTCGCCCGGCCTGCGTCAGCAGCCTCGGTGGCCTTCTCGCCAACAGGCCTGCCGGTGTGGCCTCTTCTTCCACAACGACCTCTTCTTCCACGACGGCGGCCTCGTCGGTGTTGCTGCACGCTTCCTCCTGCCGGCAGCCTCGACCTCCATCGGCTCTGCGTCGACAAAGAAAGAGCGATCAAGCAAATGTTCAAAAGAGAAACAAAAGAGAACAAGCCCAAGGGAGATTTTCGTGTAAGGAAATTACCTGCAACGGGATCCGCAGCCCACGGCCTCGACCACCGGAGGGTCATCGCGCTGTCCCTGCGTCGGGTAGCCTCCCTTGCCGGAGTGGCCTCCCCTTGTCGGAGGGCGCCCTTGCCGGAGAATCCTCCCTTGGCGCGCGTGGTGGCAGCAGACAGATTTGAGGCGGCTTCGAGCCCTCCTGATGAGGCTGCTCTGCTCCTACACAAACAAACAATCAGATATCAACGAAGAAGGGGCACCCCTGCACACCTAATAGTAAGAAAAAAAACCGCACACTTACTCTGGGGGCTGTGCTGGGGGCTGCTCTGAGAAAGGGTTGCCGGGTCCGGCAAGGGGGTCTCAGACGCGTCCTCTGTTGCCACGGGCGAATCGTCCGCAACGACGACCGTCGGGATCTTGGCCCTCTTCGACTCTCTCTGGGCTAGCGTCCTGAAAAGGAAAGAGTTCAGAACGAAGCGAATCAGATTCGAGATGAAGCAACAAAATTGAAGAAATACAAACACAATCTCAAGAGCTTACTCTTCATCTTCCTCCTCGGAGCTGAGCGCGGAGAAGTCAAACTCCGGCTCGCCTCCGGTGTGACGAGGCGGGGGAGTGGGCTCTCTTGGCCGCTTGGCGGAGGCGTCGGCGGTGGCACGGGAAGATCCGCCCGGTTAGCCATGGCAGTGTGAGGGCGCTCAGCAGCAACATCGCTTGCGGTAGAAGCGCGTCATGGCGCGCTTCTTTGTGGGCCGATCTGCCGCCCGACTCATCTCCGGCCTTCTTGGAGACGCCTCTTCGGCGAAATTTGGGGGGCTCGGCTGGCGGCAAGTCGCTGGGTGGTGGAGAAGAAGCGCCCTCGGCGGGTCCACTCGACCCGGCCTCGGGCTCGACAAGCTCGTCCTCGCCCGGCGATCTCCCTTCGCTCGGCAAGGCTTGCCGCCTTCCATGATCCGCCTCCTCCACGGTGTACCCGAAGGCTCAGCGGCAGCGGCCGCTGCCGCCTCCTCCTCTATGGTGGCAATCTCGCGCCATCTCCTCGTCGGTGGTGTCGCGAGTGAGCCTTTTCTTTCGTCGGGCGGATCGGCACTTCTTCCAAGTCGTCAAGAACTGCTGCACGACCTCGCCGGGGCTCCTGCCAGGTTGGAACGATCCCATGGGAATCGCTGCGCGACATCATGGCGCGGATGCGGTCGAGCGCCGAAGTTGTTGCACAATGGGACGACCCCCTCGGCAACCTAAACCACTCAGGTGATCGGGTCGTTCTTGAACAGCTCTAGCAGCATCGCATCCAGCTCGGGGCGGTGAGAAATTCCAATTCGGGCCGGGCGCAACCTCATGATATGTCCGCCGCATTCTCGAACTCCCAAGCAGGCCTCCTCCTCTCACCAAGGGAAGCGTCTGGCGGCGAAGGAAAGTCTGCATGACTAACCGCGCCCTACGGTTAGTCCGGCAAGCCCGAGGCGCCAAAATCCGGGTCACAGCTATCTTCAACCTAGCATCCTCCGGTGCCAAGTTACTCCAATCTACAGCGCACTATTGGGGTTTGGCGCCGCAGCGATGAAAGGGCTGCTTGGGTTCTCCTCTACGACCCAACACTAATTGGCTCTCCACTCCTCCCACTTGTTGCGGAACTCCCCTTCCAGATAGGCTTCTTTCTTGCCGATCCTGGAGACCCAAGCTATCCCTCCGGCAAGTGGCTCTCCTCTCTTGACGCGGGGCACGAAGAAGTGGCGGAAGAGTGCCACATTTGGGTGGATCCCGACAAAGTTTTCGCAAAGGTGTGCGAAAACTGCCATGGTCAAGACGGCGTTGGGGGTGAAATCAAGGAGGCGGAGGCCATATGTGTTCATGATATCGCAGAAGAACTCGGAAAAGGGCGGGCAAAGCCCGCAATAGAAGAAAAGGGCAAAGAAAGGGTACCCGGTTGGGGCCAAATCAGAAGCGGGCGGGGAGTACCTTCGTGCGCTGGATGCGCCGCGTCTCCGTCGACCAAAGAGATAGAAGACATCCGCAGCTCCCTTGCGCCCGAGCTGAGGGAAGATGGCCCGCTCCTTGCGCAGCGCCCTTGGCTGAAACGCCTCGGCCGACTTGACGCCCTTCTCCTTGTCGGCTTTCGGAGCTATGGCGAGGGCGGCGGAGGAGGCCGACGGCGGTGAGTGCGCTTGTGGCGAAAGGGGCGCGCTGCTCTCTTCGCCTTTGGAGAAAGGGGAGCGGCGGTGGTTTTCTTGACAAGACAAAGCAATGGCGGAGTGGACGGCCTGCCTCTGTTTCCTCCGCTTATAAAGAGGGGAGGGGCGGACGTTCGCTTTTCCTAATAAAGAAACCCCCACGACCACGCCCATGATCTTCGCCTGACGCCACGCGTTCGGTGCGTGCCGTTAGTGGGGGTCGTGGTGGGTCGAAGCGTTACGGCGTGATCAAGGCCGCGTGTGACCGTGCACTGTTTTGGGCCCTGGCCCGACAGCGCTCGGCACTGCAGATGTCAACCCGAGCCGGGGCTCTGTCGGTGTACTAGAGTAGGGGTACCCTAGTATCCCGTGCTCGTGCACGGACGATTCTGACAACCAGCGGCAGGTTTGCCTGGTCACCGCCAAGATCCTCCGTGGCTCCTCTGGAGCCATTCAAGAACAAAGTATTTGACTAAGAAGACAAGGCCCCGGCAAGAGGAGCTTGCCGGGAAGGCCATTCAAGGCATGCAGAAGACAGGGCCCCGGCAAGAGGAGCTTGCCGGGAAGGCTCGAGGCCGCGACAAGCCTCCGGACGCGACAAGGATTCGACGCGGCAAAGGCGCTTGCCGCGGCAAGCAACCTCTCTCCATCTCCGCTCCAGCTCATCCAGCAACGTGTCGCCATGGGACCATTCCATGCGCGCGTGTTAAGAGGTTGTGCAGCCAGCGGAGAGCAGCGATAAGCGGCGCTGACAAGCTTGCCATCGTGGTGAGCGGTGGCGCACTGTGATCTCATTGCCTTTGTTTGGGCGACACAGACGGGCATTTATTGCTTTTGTCCCTTGCCGTCGAGTTAGGTATTTTGCACTTTGTACCTTTGTCGAGTAGGTGTACCAACTCCTGTTTTACATTTGTACCCTCGCCTATGTTGCCACTTCTGTCGAGACCCCTTGCATATAAAAGGAGGCCCACGCATAGCGTAGAAAGGGTTCGGTTCATTCGACTCACTCGAGACCAGATACACTCACGCTTAGGTTTTGTAGCACGATCGCTCCCTAGCAAGAACACAATACATCAAACAAGCAGCGATAGGAGTTTTATCTCTCGAGAGCTCGTAAGCTGGGTAAACTGCTCGTGTGCCTCGCCTCGATCCGCTCTTCGTGCGATCTCCGCCCCCCTTCGAACCACAAAGGGGCCTGGTCCGCCGGCCCCATAGGTGTTCGTGGGTACGATCAGCCTCCCCGACAGTGTCAAAACCGGCGGATCTCGGGTAGGGGGTCCCGAACTGTGCGTCTAGGCGGATGGTAACAGGAGACAAGGGACACAATGTTTTACCCAGGTTCGGGCCCTCTTAATGGAGGTAAAACCCTACGTCATGCTTGATTAATATTGATGATGTGTGTTACAAGAGTGGATCTACCACGAGATCAAAGAGGCTAAACCCTAGAAGCTAGCCTATGGTATGATTGTTGTTCGTCCTATGGACTACAACCATCGGGTTTATATGGATACCGGAGAGGGCTAGGGTTACACAAAGTCGGTTACAAAGGTAGGACATCTACATATCCGTATCGCCAAGCTTGCCTTCCACGCCAAGGAAAGTCCCATCCGGACACGGGACGAAGTCTTCAATCTTGTATCTTCATAGTCTTGGAGTCCGGCCGATGATGATAGTTCGGCTATCCTTACACCCCCTAGTTCGGAACTCCCTCAGTAGCCCCTGAACCAGGCTTCAATGACGACGAGTCCGGCGCGCATGTTGTCTTCGGCATTGCAAGGCGGGTTCTTCCTCCGAATAATTTATAGAAGATTGTGAACACCAGGATAGTGTCCGGCTCTGCAAAAAATAAATTCCACATACCACCGTAGAGAGAATAATATTACACAAGATCAATCTGGCGACGTATTCTCGTGGGCGTGACGTCAGCACCACTACCAAGCCTTTACTCAAATTGTTTTTGTTGTTCCACCTCGGTAGCGTTTAGCGAAGAGGTTTCCTTAACACGTCTTGTCGAGCAGAGATCGTGTTCCCCTTATTCGGGATTCCCATCAATACAGGCGTGGGTAACCCAACCGCGCCATTGATTGTGACGCTTGGGAGATAAGCGAGTTTTACCGGGCGGTGGGGACACATGTTTTGTCCGCCCATATAAGGGGATAAAGATCCAACCCTTTACTGCGCCTTCTTCCTCCTTGGCTTATCCATCTCCATGAACTCGAGCTCCAGGCGCCCAAGTCCGCACTTCTTACCTCAACCTTCTCCAACTATGTCCGGAGCGGGAGGCAAGTGGATGGCCTCCTCCGTCACGGAGGGGCAGATCCAGAAGCTGCTGGCGCCGGATATTTGTCCAAAGAACATCGCGCATCGACTCCCGACGAGGGAGAGCTCGTCCAACCCAGGCCCCATGAGAGGGTAGTATTTCTTCCCCATTTCCTCCATGGACTGGGCTTCCCGCTTCATCCCTTTGTCCGGGGCTCATGTTCTACTACGGCCTAGATTTCCATGATCTGGCCCCGAATTTCATCCTCAACATCTCGGCGTTTATCGTGGGTAATGCGAGCCTTCCTCGCATCCAGCCCCACTTGACTTGTGGCTCAAGACCTTCAAAGGTCAAGCCGAAGGTTGTGAAGGGCAGCAAAGCGGAGTGCGGTGGCGCCATGGTGGGAAGGATGTCCCACGTTACGTGGCTGGAGGGCACTTTCGTGGAAACCATCAAGGGGTGGCAATCGGGGTGGTTCTACATCACCGAGTAGCGTGACCCTGATTGGGCAGCGGCCCCCGAATTCAGATCTGTCATCCCTACACGGCTCACCTCCTGGAAAGAGAGTGGCCGGATTTGGGGGGATTCGGAGGAGCTGACCGGACTCCAAGCCCGTATCCGTGAAAGCTGGTGGACAAGAAGCTCAAGCTTGTCAACGTAGTCCAGTCATGCTCATCCGCCGGATTCTCCGTGCGGTGATGGGGCTTCAACATGTGGGAGTTTGATCCAGCGCAGCACCGGACTCGAGCGGGCTCTTTGACACTACGTCACGAAGATGTCCGGAAGGTGTTGTTCAAGGCGCCGGCTCCGCATCCGCTACCAAAGATCGCGATTCCGCTCGCGGCGTCCGGTGACGAGGTAAGTGATTTCACCACTTGTTTTCCATAGTTTGGCTCTATGCGGGATCTAAACTCCCTTTACCTTTGACAGAATGGTGGCAAAGGCGAACGGATTACCTGTCGGCCCCATTGCCGGAAGAGACCAGCGGGACGCCCGCCTAACGGGTTATGGCTTCGCACCCACGTGGTGCCGAGAAGAAGGCCAAGAAGGCGGCCACGGGGACTCGGAAGAGTTCCGTTTTCAGGTGCTATCGGATGATGAATCGAGGCCGACTCCTCCCACCAATGTGAGGAGGAGAAGAAAGCCTCTCCCCAGTGAAGGAGGGAAGAAAAGGAAGGCCTCCCCAACAAGGGAGGCCGAAGAATCCAAGAAGGAAAAACTCTTCCCCGGACTGCTCCAACGCCAAAGGATGTGACAGCGACGAGGATGGCCTCCAAGGGCCAAGCCCCTGGCGAGATCGTAAGTATCCGGACTCCCA
Organism: Aegilops bicornis; assembly: GCA_021605145.1. Taxonomy (NCBI): domain Eukaryota; kingdom Viridiplantae; phylum Streptophyta; class Magnoliopsida; order Poales; family Poaceae; genus Aegilops; species Aegilops bicornis. The sequence continues at coordinate 464,201,563 of CM038670.1, forward strand.
AATAACTTTAAGGTTTTTCTTTTCGCCACATAATGTCTTTCTAATGCCGCATACAACCCTGCAGTCCGCCCAAGGATGATCTTCCCGTTTCGAAGAGCGGGTCCTTGGGTGCGTCGGATATGGATTCCCTTCCGACTGCCTCCACCCCCCGTGCCGTGGACGACGCCGAGGTGGGATCCCGAGAAAGGACCCACCCGGGAGGATGAGGCCCCGAAGGTGTCACAGACACCTCCCGGACTTTGCACGGACTCAGCCCCGAGGCCATAGTGGCTCCGGAGTCCGGTGGCGACCCCTTCGTAAGAAGGGCGAGATCATGACGCCCTGCCTCCGGCCCAACCGGAGGTGCGGATAATTCTTTGGGCGCTCAACGGGCGCCTCCATCAAAGAGGAACACCGCCTTTATTATGAGTGTGGTGATTCAGAGGTTCAACTCGCCAAGAAGCGGGCTAACCGAAGCTTCTGCAGCAGCCTTCTAACGAGGCTTTGAGGTAAGAATTTCAATATATGTAAAATGGTACCTCATAGACAAGAGCCCTCGATGCTCGGTTCGGTGTTCGGAAAGAAAAGCCGGACCGAGGATCTTTAGAAAGATAAACGCAGGAGTCATAAAAAATATGTCAATATGGGATTGCAGTCAGGTTGCTGACCTCCGCCAGACCGATCGCGGAGGTCAATACTTTGAAGGAAAACCTCGAGCGGTCCGAGAACGAGCTCGGCCATGCCAAGAAGCAGCTCGAGGAAAAAGAAGGTGAGTAATACCTTATGAAAATTTTACCTTACAGAAAAGGATTTGGTTGCAACAAAAATGACAAGGATAACGTGGGTATTGTAGGGGCCACTAACGAGGTGGCGACCCTGAAGGAGGCGGTGTCCGCGGCCGAACGCAATGCGTCCGCGGAGCGCACCGAGCGAGAGAAGCAGGAGGCGCGGGTGGCGAAGGTACAGCAAGAGCTCCAGGATCTCATGAAAAAACATGAGAGCTTGGAGCGTGACTCGAAGACTCGAGAGTCTGAGCTTGCAACGGCTCTTTAGAGTGCCAAGGCCGCTAAGGCCGAAGCCTACAAGGCCCTCCAGGAGATTGAGGCGGTGAAGAAAATAGCAGCGGGTAAGGCATATTTCATGCAAAGTAAGCATGTGAGTGTTAATTACATTGCTTACCCGAATTCGGAGCTCTCCGTGAGGGCGTTCGCAGATCTTGCTTGCAGTGTGTCCGATCTTTGCTGCATTCTACCGGGCCGAGGAGGGAGCTCGACGGAGAAGGTCTTACGGTCTCGGTATCTTTGAGGCCGGACATCCGGTGCCTTAGCGACCAAATTGAAGCGGTGGTCGAGCTCCACAAGGCGGCCGAACAGTCCATGAAGGGCCTCATAGTTCGGCTGTGGCCTAAGGAGGCCATGCCTGGGAGCTACTTCGGCCTGGTGCGGCGGCTCATGGATGCGTGCCCGTAGGTAGAAGTCATCAAGCATTCTGCTTGTATTGAGGGTGCCCGTCAGGCCCTTGCCCGTGCAAAGGTGCACTGGGGCAAGATGGATGCCCAGAAGCTCGTGACGGACCCGCCACCAGAGGGCAAGGAGCATCGCACGCCCGAGATGTATTATAAGAGTGTCTTTGAAGGCGCCCGCACTATTGCGGGTGAGTGCTCCAATGATGTAATATTTGAGTAGACTCGCATTTTGTTATCATGTGCGCTGAAAACTTAGTTCATATGCGCTAAGCAACGCTTGTTAATTTAAAATATTACCTTCATACGGCTGTTTATCAAATCTGAGAGATGGCAAGTCGTCGGCTTCACCCCCATGCCACGAAAGTCTTTGGGGTGTTCGGGATAAACTTGAGCGCTCTTGTTCCCATTTTTGAGTCCATCTAGGGAGGCGCTCAACACAGCGAACAAGGCAACCGGACTTATAATGCTTGAACACTCTCACTTAGCCATAGAATTCTATAATTTTAAATTTCGCGACGCCCTAGTCTTGGAAGGCCAAATTTGGGGCGCTATCCACGCCTTGGCAGACGGTATCCAGCTCTCGCTCTAAGCGGTATAAGTCTTTAAGGACCTCAAAAAACCTCTCGAACAGCGACCGGCTCTCGCCTCATCATGACGGTCAGTTTTAGCTTTCCATCGAGGCGTTAACCCAGCTCAACCGGGACGGAATCGCAGTGGTTCTCCCAAAGGTCTACCTTAGCCGATATAACGGAACGTAAGGTACCAAAACATGGGAGTCGGGCAAACCCAACTATTGACCCAAGACATGATTCGGAGCCGATGCATATAGTGCTATAAGTTCGGGGTGCCGCACTTGTGAAAGTGTTCGGACTTATCACACCATAATGCGGGAAACATAAGCCCCTGGTGTATATTAGCCGTACCAATGTGTACGGATGCAACATGCTGTTAATGAACATATGTATGAAAAAGAAATGCAATTATAAGCAAAAAGGTGCTGCATTGTTTTATTTAATAAGTGCTGCTACGAATGCAGAACGATACAAATAGTGCGATAAGCAAGGTATGGGACTGTTAAACATGTCCCCCTCCTAGGGTAGGCTACAGATTGGTGTATAAAAATGCTCGTAATGGAGACCACCAGATATTCATTGTAGCCTTTATCCGTCCCTGGTGTTGCATCGTGAGTTCGGCAGTGTCTGCTGCCGGACAGGCTTCACAAACAGAGTCCCTGTGGGTAAAAAGTAAAAGGTAAAAAGAAAAAAGAAAAGAAAGCGACACACTTGAGAGCCCTGGTGTGGTTGAGCCGCATCTGGGTTTATCGTGGTCGTGCCCTCTCCCCATGCCCATGGTATCTTCGCAGCGTAGTGGTGTACGCGAAGGACCTGCTGGACGCTTCGCAGAGCTGGGGTTGGGGCCGCATCGCTACGCTGGCGTTTCGGAATGTGCCAGTGGTCTTGTTGTAAGTTACTCCGGGCGGCAGCTTGTGTCCGGCCGCTTAACGGCCGGACTTCGGAATTGCCTTAAGAGGCTGCATTGCACTTCGCCGCGAGAGCAGCCGTATGTTCCTCCGCGCGGAGAGAGCGTTCGGTGTTTCCGTTGACCGTGATGACTCCTCGAGGGCTGGCATCTTGAGCTTGAGGTATGCGTGGTGCGGCCTTTGCGTTGAACTTTGCAAATGTAGTGCGTCCGGCGGTGGCATGATAGCCGCTGCAGAACGGGACTATGTCGAAGATTAACTCCTCGCTTCGAAGTTATCCGGGGATCCAAGACCACTTCTAGTGTAATTGAGCACTGTACAATTGGCTTCTACACAGTATGACGCCTTTAAAGGTCGTTTTGGTAGGTTTAATCCTTGAGGGGTCTATGCCCATTTTGGCGCCTTTGTATCCTGGTAAAGCAGGTTCATTTCTGCTGCCGCCATCCATCGGGACTCTGGTTAGGTGAAATCCATCGACGATTGGGTCTAAGACCAATGCGGCGAATCCGCCCGTGGCGGATCTTTGATGGGGTGGTCCCTTCGGTCAAAAGTGATCGGGCAGGAGGACCATGGATTGAACTTCGGGCAACTGGCTCCATTGTGTAGACATCCCTGAGTGCACGCTTCCGCTCCCTTTTGGGTATGTGCGTTGCGTATATCATGTTCACCGTCCGCACCTGTGGGGGGAAACCCTTCTATCCTCTATTGTTCGGCGGTTGGGTCTCGTCCTCGTCATCGCTATGCAGCCCCTTGTCATTGTTTTCGGCAATTAACTTGCCTGCATCCTTTGAATACCCAACAGTCCCTGTTGGTGTGGTTAGCTGGCTTTTCGAGTGCCGTGTATCCGCACAAGCGGTCGAGTATTCGGTCCAAATTGGACGGACCGGAGTAGTTCTTTTGAATGGCTTTTTCCACGACCGGGTTTAGAGCCTCTGAATCCGGCATTGACCGTCGTATCCTCAATATTGTCGCCCGTTAATGCGGCGTTTGTTTTGTTACGACGCGGCCTGCCATTTCGGTCCTTGAAGTCCGGACTGCCGAATTTTCTTTGAGGTTGTTGCTGCGTGCTAGCTACCGTCCTCACCCGCTAAGCGGGTCATGAGTGATGTGAGGGCTGCCATGGATTTCGCTTTTCCTGTCCTAGGTGCGGGTAAGCCACTCCTCGCATGGATGTTATGCTTGAAGGCCGCGAGGGCCTCCGCATCCCGGACGGTCGACGATTTGGTTTTTCTTGGTTAAGAACCGTGTCCGTAATTGTTCCGCCGATTCGTCTGCTTCCTGAATTATGTGGCTTAGGTCATCGGCGTCTGGTGGTCGCACATAAGTGCCACTGGAAGTTATCGAGGAATGCGGCTTCCAGGTCCTCCCAGCTCCCAATTGACTCTGGCGGCAAGCTGTTGAGCCAATGCCGGGCTGGTCCTTTAAGCTTGAGGGGAGGTATTTGATGGCGTGAAGATCGTCACCAAGGGCCATGTGGATGTGAAGGAGATAGTCTTGATCCAAACCACCGGTCTGTTGTGCCATCATAGGATTCAATATTGTGGGTTTAAACCCTTGAGATTTGATGATCCATTACTTCGTCTGTGAAGCATAGTGGGTGTCTGCGGCGCCTGCATCGGGCGATATCTCGACGGAGCTCAAAAGAGCTTTATGCATTTTGTTCGCCCGGCGGACTTATCGTGTCCAACTTAGCGGTTGTCGCCACGTACCATGGGCGCCCACGCGATCCATAGATCGATCTTGATTGTCTTGCCTTGTCCTCCAATATATCTCGCAGGTCCGGAGCGTTCCCACAATGGCCGTGTGCTTTTGAGCGATGCGGGTGCAGTTCTAGTGAAGGGCCTAGAGGCCTCTCTGTCGCGACCACGGGGTGGTCGGTTGGCCGTATTGTCTCCTGGTGATGCGGGTTCGTAAGCCTCCTCCTCTAATCGGGGGAGCAGCTTGCATTTAGGGTAGCTTTTGGAGGGGCGTTCAAGCTCATGCTCTTCGGCCGCGAGGACTTCAGTCCATCTGTCGGCTAGCAGATCCTGATCAGCTCTAAGTTGTTGCTGCTTTTTCTTGCGGCTGTTCGCCGTGGCCATAAGCCTGCGTCTGAAATGCTCTTGTTCGACGGGATCCTCAGGCACGACGAATTCATCATCGTCGAGGCTTGCTTCATCTCCGGAGGGAGGCATATAATCCTCTACCTCTTCTTCTGCCGCTCTCTCGTGAGGGCTGGCGTCTCCCTCCTCCTGCGCTGAGTCCTGCTGGAGGGGGGTTTCTTCGGCACTGTCCGGGGTGTTATTATCTCCGTGCGGAATCACCGCTTTTTACGTGGCGGGATTTAGAGCGGCGCCGCTGACGTCGGCGCATCGGTTGCTTCTTGGAGGGGTCATCCTCCGTTGTTCCATCGTCGTTCCCATCTTTTGGGATGTCCACCATGTATATGTCGTATGACGAGGTGGCCTTCCAGTGCCCTGTAGGCGTTGGGTCTTGATCGTCTCCGGCATCGTCGTCCATACCGTCGATGTCTTCGGAGCCGAATTCTAGCATGTCGGTTAAATCATCGACAGTGGCTACAAAGTGGGTGGTGGGTCGGCGTTGAATTTCTTCATCATCCGCATCCCAACCTTCCCGACCGCCAGGGCTCTCCGTATAAAGAGAGAGACTTTAGTGAATTCAGGATGTCGCCAAAGGGCGAGTGCTGAAAGATGTCCGCGGCAGTGAACTCCATGACGGGCGCCCAATCGGATTCGATTGGCAGGGGCGCGGGGGGTTCGGAGTCCGGAGAGGAGTCCGGCACCCTGGAGTCGAGGTCTTCGCAAAGGACGGAGATAGAGTTCGACTCAATCGTCGTAGAGATCGTAGCCCCTGAGGCGGTGTCCAACAACTCGTCCTCGATCGGGGAATCCGGCTCCGGACTAAGGGTCGGAGCGGATCTTTGAATCTGCGGCCTCGAGGCCTTTGTTAATCGCTCGCAGAGCTAGATCATGCCCATCGAGACAGTCTTGCACGCTTGGTCATGCGGCTCGAATCCGTCGAAGATCAAGTCTCCGCGGATATCGGCCGTATAGTTCAAACTTCCAAATCTGACACGATGGCCGGGCGTAGCTTTCGATCCGCTTCTAGATGGCCAAGCGAATTGGCCGCAAGGCAAAGCCGCGAATCACGAAGATCTGTCCGGGGAGAAAAGTCTCACCACAGACTGCGTCGTTGTTGATGATCAAAGGAGCCATCGGGCCTATCGGTGACGACACAGAGGAGCTCTCAATGAAAGCACCAATGTCGGTGTCAAAACCGGCGGATCTCGGGTAGGGGGTCCAGAACTGTGCGTCTAGGCGGATGGTAACAGGAGACAAGGGACACAATGTTTTACCCAGGTTCGGGCCCTCTTAATGGAGGTAAAACCCTACGTCCTGCTTGATTAATATTGATGATGTGTGTTATAAGAGTGGATCTACCACGAGATCAAAGAGGCTAAACCCTAGAAGCTAGCCTATGGTATGATTGTTGTTCGTCCTATGGACTACAGCCCATCCGGTTTATATAGACACCGGAGAGGGCTAGGGTTACACAAAGTCGGTTACAAAGGTAGGAGATCTACATATCCGTATCGCCAAGCTTGCCTTCCACGCCAAGGAAAGTCCCATCCGGACACGGGACGAAGTCTTCAATCTTGTATCTTCATAGTCTTGGAGTCCGGCCGATGATGATAGTTCGGCTATCCGGACACCCCCTAGTCCGGAACTCCCTCAATCACCGTGCTCTAATGGGTACGGTGATTGAAAGAATTGCATCCGCGGAGAGCGGATTGCATGAAGCCGTCAGAAGCTTACTGACGGGGTTTGAGGTACGCAAAAATGATGTACCTTCTGACAGTTATGCATATAAAATGCGCCTGTATAGATAGTAGCCCTGAGACTCGGTATGTTGTCAAAATTTGACAATGTGCCGAGGATCAAATCTCGATTATAACATATTGCCGCTCTGAACAGGTGGCGGGCGTCCGAGAGGCCAGCCGGACTACTGAATATGCCGAACTAAAGCTGACAGCGACGAGGCGGATCTTTGACATCGCTGGTCAATAAAAGGTTTGACGAGTCACAAGGTATCACGACCTCTATGCGGACACCTTGTAAGGGAGCTTGACGCCCATGTCTTCTTGTTCGTATGCTTAATGCAGATGGTGCCGCTGCCGTGGAGGAGCTGCGGGCAGAACTCGCCCGAGCGAAAGAGCAAGCCAGAATTAGTAATGCGGCCGCTTTAAAGGCGGCCGAAGAGCTAGAACCTGAACGGGCTGCTCACTACCGAAGCAAAGAGGAGATGGCCGATATGGCCAAAAATTTAAGGAATACTACCGATCGCTGCGAGGTTCTTGAAAAGGAACGTCAAGCGGAACAAGAGGGCCTAAGGAAGGCCGCCGCCGAATCCAAGAATGCCCAATCGGCTTTGAGAGCTGCCAAGGAGGAGCTGAGTCGGGCGGGGCAATTGCGGCCGGAAAACCGTTTATGCTGCGGAGGAAATATCTGAGATCCAAAGTATGCTCGGTTGGATAAGTTGTGGAGTTCGTGAGGATGCTTATCCGGACTTGGCGGCGAGCGCTATGGACGCCGTTGAGCACTTCCGTAGGCGGAAAGGGGCCGCGAAGGGAAGAGCTATATTGGTCGCAATTCCATAGTGGAGCATCCTCGCGGCCCGACCGATCGGTTGGCGAATGGGCGAAGCTGAATCTATTGTCCGGATTTGCCATGAAGCATGTCTTGACTCACTTGTGGCGGACGGACCCCGTACCAAAGAGCTTTTTGGTTTAGTGCAGCGATTTCTTGGTGCGATGCAGCGTGTCGATGCAATGAAGCGATCGGGCGTGTATTGAGGAGCGCTGGATGGCTCTTGCCCGTGTCAAGACATCTTGGCAGAGATGAAGGCCACCGACGTTGCATCCCAAGATTCGGACGAGCCGAGTACACAGCTTCGGGCACTACTTTGAAGAAGTCTGCGGGCGCTTGCTTAATAGAGACGCAAAGTGCTCGAAGGATATTATGTTTAAATGATATGTATGATTTGTGAAAACAATGTTCCAATGTAATATAAGGGCTTTTTATACTTGTGTGTTCAAGTAGTAAACTACTCCTGTCTGACGGCCGTTTATGTATATGTGTATATAACCTGAAAGATGGCAGTCCTTGGTTTCAGCCCCACGCACATAGTGCGGGGTGTTTGCAAAAGCGCTTTTCACACTTAATCCAATGTCTTGGTCCTGTTAAGGAGGTGATAGCATAGCAAACCAGGAAACCGGACTATAATGCTTTATCACTTTCACTTAGCCATAGGAGTTCGAGGTGGGGCTACTATATAGCCCACAGGGGCACCGCACTCTCCCGAATTCGTGCGTATGTGCTGACCGAAAACCGTCCTTCGTTAATCGCGAGGAATCCTAAACATTCCTGTGAGTCATCGAGTGGTTGACTAGTCTCTCGCTATATCATGATAGTCAGTTTTCGGCTTTCTCTACTGAGGTGCTCGCCCGGCCGAACCGGGGCACAATCGCAGTAGTTCTCCTGGTGCCGCGTTAGCCGTGAAAACGGAACGTAAGGCAGCAAAACACAAGAGCCGGGCAACCCAACATTTGACCAAAGACATGATTCAGAGCTGATGCATATAAGGCCTAACTCGAGACGCCGAATACTCCCTAAGGTATTCGGTCTTTATGAAAATGGGCTGAATAATGCCCTACGCCCCTAGTGTCCGTGCAGCGCCTAAAAAATTCTGGTGCGGCCAATGCCAAAGCACCAGCCTCCTCCTCGGTTATATTAAGGAACCGGGGATGTATATCAACAAGTGACGGTGAAAAAAGGTTTACGCAGGGTCTTAATCAAAAGAATCCTTTGCAACGGGTCCCTACCGTGACGTCTGCGCATGTGTCTCCGTTGTGCCGTATCCTGGACGGGTGTAGCACGTTGTTCATCTGTAAAAGAGAGGAACTTAGTTTGAAAGAAAAAGGATCGTGCGAAAGGTGTACTTAATATTAAATAAACAGAGTACGGTTCAAAGAATTGAATAAAATTGAGCTTTATTGTCTCTTGTTATACATGTATGCGGCCCCTCGTATGGGGGTATGCCGCTAGTAGGCGCCGGACTCGTCTAACCGTGTCCAGGGTTTGAATGACCGATTCGAGTTCTTTTTCCTAGCGAGCCGGATAGCATGGGGCTGTCAAGGCAGTCTCCCGTTCTTCCGTGCTCAAGTGACACTTAATACTTCCTTTTAACAAGATGATGCCGCGTGGACCGGGCATTTTAAGTGTTAGAGATGCATAATGCGGTATTGCGTTAAAGCGGGCGAAAGCTTCGCGTCCCAATAGTGCTTGATGGCTACTTTTAAACGGGGCGATATGGAAGAGTAACCTTTCGCGACGGAAGTTGTCGGATGAACCAAACACAACTTCTAGCAGTATGGAGCCCGTGCAAAGGGCATATGGGCCTGGCATTACTCCTTTAAAGGAGGTGTTGCTACGGCGAATTTTGGTTGGGTTTATCCCCATCCTGCGGATTGTGTCCTGATATATCGTGTTTATGTCATCGCCGCCATCCATGAGGACATGTGTAAATTGGAATCCGTCGATTATAGGATCCAATATCAAGGCAGTCCATCCTGCGTTCGGATATTATCGTAATAGTCCCGATGGTCGAAGGTGATTGGTTTTGACAACCGTGTCGGGCGGCGCCTTTTAGGGGCGCCGCTCTTTTTCATTTTGATCACGTGAAGTGAGTTTACTGTTTTGACCTCCCCGTGGGAAAGTTTTTTGATTTCCGAGGCTCGCTTGTGGTGCTCGTCGTCATCTTCACTTGGTGTGTCGAGCCCCTTGTGTTCGGGCGTTCACCACGGACTGTTTGAAGACCCAACAATTTCCGTGGGTATGGTTGGCAGGCCTCCCAGGAGTACTGTGGATTTGACATATCTTGTCCAAGATTTTGTTGAAGTTGGATAGCTCATCGCTACTGTCCTTAAGGGGCAGTTTTTTGTTGTTCTGCCGTGAGCTTTTGAATCCAGCGTTGACTGCCGTGCTCTTTGGACTGTTCCTTTTAATCCGCGCTGGTCCTTGTTGCGCCGTGGTTTCGCTTCCATCCCTGATTTCGGATGTATTTGGGTCATTTGGTGCTGCATCTTGCTAGCTAGCTATCTTCTCCCGCATAAAGCGGGTCATGAGGCTTGTTAATGCGGCCATTGTTCTTGGCTTTTCTTGGTCGAGGTGTCTGGCGAGCCATTCGTCTCGGGACGTTGTGTTTGAAAGCTGCTAAGGCTTGGCGTCCGGACAGTCAACTATTTGGTTCTTTTAGTAAGGAACCTGTTCTGCATTTCCGGCTGACTCTCCGGGCTGTTGAGTTATGTGACTTAGATCGCTCTGCGTCGGAGGGCGGACATAGGTCCCCTGAAAATTTGCCCAAATGCATCCTCGAGCTCTTCCCAGCTTCCAATGGTATTTTCGGGAGGCTCTTAAGCCAATGCCGAGCTGGCCCTTTGAGTTTAAGGGTAAGTATTTTATGGCATGGAGATCATCTCCTCTAGCCATGTGTATGTGGAGGATGTAATCCTCAATCCGCACTCTGTGGTCTGTTGTTCCGTCGTATGCCTCTATGTTTACGGGTTTGAATCCTACCGAAATTCATGATCCGGACCTCATCGGTGAAACATAGGGGTGTGCGGCGCCCTATATTTGGGTGTGCCGTGGTTTTGAATTTTGGCGTGTTGCATTGCTTTGTGGCGTGCTTTCTTGGCCCATAGATGGACCTAACTGGGCCATCCTTTTGATGTGAATCCTTAAGCGGATCGCATATTGGCTTGTGTGCGGCACCATTCGCCACTCTCTTTTTGCCGTGAGGTCGTCCATCCGACCGGGTGGCCTTTTAGCTTTTTAATTGTGGGGGCTCTAAGGCCTCCTCGTCGAATTCGGGCAGTACCTTTCTTTTCCGGTAGCTCTTTGTTCGGTGAATGTTGCCGTACTTATCTGCGGTGCTGAATACTTTGCTCCATCTAATCCTGAGTGCATCTTCCGCTGTTTTGAGCTTCCGCTTCTGCTTTTTCAGGCTACGCGTTGTGGCGACGAGCCTTCTCTGGAGGTCATTTTGCTCCAATGGTTTGTCCGGCGTGAGATCGCCCGGACTGTTGTCTTCGCCGGGGACAGATTGTTCATCCAAGTTGTCTAGTTCGGACGATTGCTCGATAGCTTGTTCGTTGTCCACCGGTTCGCCCTGCTCTATGGTTGGGTCTTTGTTGAGGCGGGACTTTGTTCGGCGTTTATGTTGCCGTTTTGACTGCTTTTCGAGGGATTTATCCTTCGTGGCATCGCGTTGTTCCTCGTCTTCATTTCCTTTAGGTGTATCCACCATGTATACATCATGGGATGAGGTTGTCCAGCATCCTATAGGTGCTGGTTCATTGTTGTCTCCTACATCATCGTCCATACCGCCGATGTCTTGAGTCAATCGAGCACGCCGTGTAAGCTTTCAGTGGCTATGAAGTGGGTGGTGGGTGGGCATTGAGTTTCTTCATCGTCCGCATCCCAACCTTCCTGTCCGTAGTCCGGCCAGGGCTCTCCGGATAAAGAGAGAGACTTTAGTGAATTCAGGATGTCACCAAAGGGCGAGTGCTGAAAGATGTCCGCGGCCGTGAACTCCATAAAGGGCGCCCAATCGGATTCGATTGGCAAGGGCACGGAGGGTTGGTCCGGAGAGGAGTCCAAAGACCACAGAGTCGAGGTCTTCGCAGCGACAGGATGGAGTTCGGCTCGATTGCCGTAGAGATTGTAGCCCCCGAGGCGGTGTTCAACCCTTTCGTGTGCCCGTGGCCTTCTTCTTGGTCTTTTTCTCCGGCACCTCATAAGGTGCCGGAGTCAGCATCTCCGTCAGGAGAGCGTCTGCTGGATCTTCGGGCAGGGGGGCTGGGCAGTCAATCTGCTCGGGTGTCTCCGCATAGTCCTGTCAAAGGCATGGGAGCTTAGATCCTGCACATGATTAAACTGGGGAAAATAAAATACCATATAAGGTGTAGAGAACTTACCGGATTCTCGGGGCGCTTCGCGCTAAGTCCGCGGTCCTCGGTAAGGGAAGGAGGTACCTCGGCGCCCTTGAACAGCACCCTCCAGACATCTTTGTGCATCGTGTCGAAGAGCTCGCACAACGTCTGGTGCTGGGCCGGGTCGAACTCCCACAAATTGAATGCCCGTCATTGACACGGGAGGATCCGGCGGAAGAGCATGACCTGGACCACGTTGACAAGCTTGAGTTTCTTGCTTATCATGTTCCGGATACATTTCTGGAGTCCGGTCAGCTCCACCGATGAACCCCAGGACAGGCCCTTCTCCTTCCAGGAGGTGAGCCGCGTGGGGATTCCAGATCTAAGCTCGGGGGACGCCACCCAGTTGGTGTCGCGCGGCTCGGTGATGTAGAACCACCACAATTGCCACCCCTTTATGGTCTCCACATAGGAGCCCTCGAGCCATGTGACATTGGGCATTTTACCCACCATGGCGCCTCCGCATTCCGCTTGTTGGCCGCCAACCACCTTCGGTTTGACATTGAAGGTCTTTAGCCACAGGCCGAAGTGGGGCCGGACGCGGAGGAAGGTCTCGCACACGACGATAAACGCCGAAATGTTGAGGATGAAGTTCGGGGCCAGATCATGGAAGTCCAGCCCATAGTAGAACATGAGGCCGCGGACGAACGGGTGGAGAGGAAATCCCAGTCCGCGGACGACGTGGGTGAGGAAGACTACCCTCTCATAAGGTTCCGGGGTAGGGATGATCTGCCCCGCGTCAGGCAGCCGGTGCGCGATATCCGCGGCCAAGTATCCGGCTCCCCGCAACTTTTTGATGTCCTCCTCCGTGACGGAGGATTTCATCCACTTGCCTCCCGCTCCGGACATGATTGGAACGGTTTGAGGAGAAAGACGTGAACTTGGGTGTTGGAGCTCGAAAAGCGAGAATGGATATGCGAGGAGGAAGCAGGCGTGGATGAAAAAGGTGAATCCTTATCCCTTTATAAGGGCGGACGGAGCTGTACGCCCCCACCTGCCTAGTAAACTCGCTTATTTCCCAAGCGCCGTAATTGATGGCGCAGTTGGGTTACCCACGCCCGTATTGATGAGAATCCCGTGATAAGGGGACACGATCTCTGCTTCGACAAGACGTGCCAAGGAAACCGCCTCGCGATATGCGCCGAGGCTGGTTGAGAAAAACGGTTCGAATAATGATCGGGCCATGGTATGATGTCATGATATCGAGTGTGTCAGCAGATTAGATTTGTGGAAATATTATTCTCTCTACGATGGTATGTGGAATTTGTTTTGCAGAGTCGGACACTATCCTTGTGTTCAAAATCTTCTATGGAGTATTCAGAGGAGGAACCCGCCTTGCAATGCCGAAGACAATCTGCGCGCCGGACTCATCGTCATTGAAGCCTGGTTCAGGGGATATTGAGGGAGTCTTGGATTAGGGGGTATCCGGACAGCCGGACTATATCCTTTGGCCATACTGTTGGACTATGAAGATACAAGATTGAAGACTTCGTCTCGTGTCCGGATGGGACTCTCCTTGGCGTGGAAGGCAAGCTTGGCGATACGGATATGTAGATCTCCTCCCATTGTAAACGACTCTGTGTAACCCTAGCCCCCTCCGGTTTCTATATAAACCGGAGGGTTTAGTCCGTAGGACAACAACAATCATACCATAGGCTAGCTTCTAGGGTTTAGCCTCTATGATCTCGTGGTAGATCAACTCTTGTAATACGCACAGTTCGGGACCCCCTACCCGAGATCCGCCGGTTTTGACACCGACACCCACCTATATATATGTGGGTGGCGCCCCTAGCACACCCAAGACAATTGCCTAGCCGTGTGCGGCGCCCCCCTCCACCGTTTACACCCTCGGTCATATTTTCGTACTGCTTAGGTGAAGCCCTGCGAGGATAACTTCACCATCACCGTCACCACGTAGTTGTGCTGAAGGAACTCATCTACTACCTCGACGTCTTGCTGGATCAACAAGGCGAGGGACGTCATCGAGCTGACCGTGTGCAGAACGCGGAGGTGTCGTGCGTTAGGTACTTGATCGGTTGAAGTACGAAGAAGTTCGACTACATCAACCACGTTGAGAAACGCTTCCGCTTACAGTCTACGAGGGTACGTAGACACACTCTCCCCCTCGTTTCTATGCAGCTCCATGGATAGATCATTGTGTGTGCGTAGATTTTTTGTTTGTTTTCCATGCAATGTTTCCCAACAGTGTAATGGGTAAAGAGGAACCGTTACCAATGGTGATGCGAGTGGGAGTATGAACGGGAGTGGAAGACGTGAGGTTACCGGGATGTGATGTCATATGAGGAGTGGCGCCCGAGTCCATGTACCAGTCACCGTTGCCACCATAGTTGCTAGGTGACGGAGCCGAGGGCAAGGCGGTGAGGAGGGCGGGATCCCATAGCGGCGGCACCTGGGGCGGGTAGAGCCCGCCATAAGGAGGCGCGGGGGCGGCGCCATAGCCTCACATGGCCGGCGATGCACGTAGCGTCGGGTAGGGGGCGGTGCCGGGCGCGGCCAGGTACGCATGGTGGCTCACCGTACGGGGCCCAAGAATGCCCAGGGCAGGAGGCCGGGGAACCGGCATCGAGTATGCGTGAACGAAACCCGTCCACGGGTTGGTGCCATAGGTCCATGGTGGGGTGGCTCGTCACGACGAGCCCCCCGGTGCGCCTACTATCGTTGCTTGCGCCCGCTGGCGGTGTTGCCGCCAGCCGCCGTCACCCTGCTGCCGCTGGGAGCGGCAGGGCGGGGCGCTGGCGGCGTTGTTCATGGCGCGCAGACGGGGCGTGTGGCGGCGGGGCACCGCGAGAGGTGCCGGCGGTGAGGGCGTGGTGCTGCACGCTCTTCTTCACCCCTTTCGTCCGACGCTCCTCCAACCGCAAGTACGCCACAAACTTGGGGAAGGAGCACTCCAACATCAAGGTGAGGTTGGAGGCGGCGTTGCCGAAGTCCTCGTTGAGGCCGGCGGTGAGTGCGCTGAGGAGGAGGTCATCATCAGCCTTGGTGCCGAGTCGTGGAGTTCATCCGCCAACGTCTTTAGGCGGCGGTAGTAGTCATCGATGGACTGTTCATCCTGATGACAGTCAAAAAATTCATGCTGCAGAAAAACGTGGCGCTGAAGCTTGTTGTCGGTGAAGAGGATGTTGAGCTTGACCCACACGGCACGGGAGTCATCACCATCGCTCACGAACATTTGAAATAGGTCCTTGGAGATGGTGGTGAAGAACCACCGGATGAGTGTAGCGTCGATCGCGGTCCACTCGGAGTCGCCCATCATGGCGCGAGAGTCGACGGTGCCATCAACGTGATCCACGAGATTGTTCTCATGGAAGAGGAGCGAGAAATAAGTCTTCCACGCGAAGTACGTGTTGTCAGTGGCATCGAGGACCACGGGGACACGTTCATGGATGCTGATGTCACGGATGTCGGCGGGGTTTGGCCCGGCGAAGGGGTTGGAGTAGGTGGAGGCGTTGGAGGACATGGCGGCGGCGTGGTAAGGAGGAGGAGGAGGAGCAGCAGCTAGGGTTGGGGATGGGTTACGGCGGCGTGGCAAGAGGGGCGGCATGGCGGCTGGGAGAGGGCGCGGCTATGGGAGGAGGAGGGCTGCGGCGTGGGGAGGAGGTAGCAGTGGTGGCTCCAGATGGCGGCAGCGGCGGCCCGGGGCGGCAGCGGCTAGGGTTTAGCGAAAGCAATTATGAAGGAATCGTGATGGTATCTGATACCATGTAAGTTTGGAAGAGAGGGAGAGTGTGTAGCGATATTCTCATTGATCGTGCACTAGGCACATATATAGGTACAAGGGGTGCGACCGGTGTCTTTTCTCCCAAGATACACGTAAATACAGAGGGAGAGAGACACTACAGGTGCGGCATACAAAACCCGGACCTATATACGTATATACATGTTCAACACACCTGTCATCCCTTCGCCCCTTATATAAAAAATATCCCTCTGTCCATGTAGCCCCCCCCCCCATAATAACACCAACCCCCCGAAAATAACGGTCGCCGGTAAGTATTTATTTTCTTTCACCCCTCACAAGAAAAACCAACTAGCAAACCCCGTAACCATAATAGTATCGACCCATGTGTGACGGTTTGGTTAGGGTTTCCGCGATATCGTTGGTTTTCCACATCGCCACTGTCCTCATCACTTGTCTTCAACTCGTCCTAATGCCCATCCCCGCAGGTTCCCATTAAAAAGCTCGCAATCATAGTCGTTTAGGTTTCTCTTCCCGACATCCACACCAAATAGCCTTTCGTGTGATCTAGGGCATACATTCATACACCCCCAAACCATAGTTCTCGTTGTCTCAGTTTTGCTCATGGATAAGGTGGAGGATCTTATGAAGAGTTTGAGGTTGTCTGAGGTGGAGAGTAAGGAGAGGAAGATTGTGTGGAGTTGAGTAAGGAAGAGGGGGTGGTGGATCCGCGGGCAATAAAAAATTCATGTATGACAAGCACGTGTGCGCGGAGGGGCCTAGTGAGTCTGGTGGGAAGGTTTTAGTGCCCGATCTGGAGATTTGGCTGCAAGGATCTCTGCGAGAGTAAGGGGAGGCCGAAGTCGCGCGAGCGTCAACAACAGCTAGGTGCTCCCTATGCAATGCCATGAACACCTAGACGGTCATGAAAGCAAAGTAAAATACACAAAGGGAACCACCACATAGAGAGGCAAGGCCAAAGCATACACTGGATCCTCTGATCTACGAAGGGAACATGCAAAGATTCCATTGGAGCGGGCAAAGGGCACGTAGCAAGTGACTTGACAGATGGTTGTACATCTATACGAGAAGGAAGAGGCTAAAGATGATCCCGGACATCGACAGCACACAAGTTCTCCCCTATAAGGGCATAAGCGGAAAATGATCAAGAAAGCAAATCCAAATGAATAGAAGGAAGGAGAAGGCACAGAGGCAAGGCCAATAATGTACACTTTGTCTTTCGTTTTGTGAAGGGAATGGTCAAAGAGCCCTCTGAAGCAATCAAAGGGTCATAGGAGCAAGCAAACTCACATACGGCTATACATCCACATGAGCAGGGAGAGGCTGGAGACGTGCCCAAGGTAGGTTCTTGGTTGGTTGGATACCATCGCTGGAAGAACCATCAAGCAGAGTCACAACTCACAAGCAATGACAACCATGAGCATTGCATCAAGGCTGACTAGAAAAGAAAGTAAACACAAAAGAAATAGAAAACATGTCGAGATATAAATAAATCAACGAAAGAGTGAAACGAAAATGACAAAGAGAAGAAAACAAAAACTGCCTAAACGTGAGTAACCTGCTTGTCCGAGTTCTCTGCCCAACAGGCTGCTCGATTCTCCTGCCCGACCTCATGTAGGTTACTCAATGTCCGGGTAGGTTACCCGGATGCCCCCTTGCCCTCGAACTGCGTGTGCCACCTCATCTACTGGAAAGATGACTACCCAGACTTTCAACCCACTAGCCTCTTCGATATAGTAACGTGACTGTCGTGCAATCCAAAAAGAAGAAGATGAAACAAGCTCCCAACAGACAATGAACCGAGGAGCCTTCATTCAACGATGACAAGAACAAAGCAGTGTCCACCACACGATGTGACAACTAAAATTTAAAACAAATAACCTAACTAAATGAAGTGCATGGAGGCTAAGAGGCGCGAGTACAAGAAAGGCAGGTTGAGCCAATAGCGAAATTGCTCATCAACGGGCAAAACACCCTTATGTCCATAGTGAACCCGCAGAGAATCAACAACACTATCCAAACGAATCACCTAACCCACGGCTCATGCTGCCATGGCTACAACAGAATGAACTGAATTCCTATGCACCAACATACTACCATAGCCACAATTTCTAACCACAAAACCATACAAACCCTGCAAAAAAACTGATGGCTTGCAATGCAGCTTGCTCATAAGCATGGAGACCACTATGAAACACAATGCTCCAAAAAAAATTTCTCTGCACTTGCTTAGTGACGCCATCCCTAGGCAAGTCGGTCTCTACCCCAGTGAGCAAAATCATGTCCTCTGCAATCTCACGGACATAAGAAAGCACACTAAAAGAAAACCGTGCCTCCGGCACCTGCAAAACATGTGTCATAAAAGATACAATCGAACACATTGACACACATGAATTGATAAGACAATGTAACATACTGCAACAACAAATAACTCACAACTACAACACGCAGACGAATAAACAGGAACAACAACAATTTAACCAGGCGTACAAAGAAAGCTGCAAAGCTTCACGTGATGAAGCGAGCGCTCGGCAACCACAAGGAAAACCTGCACAAAAAAGAGGCCACACATTGGACATCTGAACAAACAGACAACACACAAATACAAGTGAGCCCATATCTGCCAGCATAAGTGAGGGGAACACAGCATGAGGGCCAACCAAAGACAAAAACATTCAAGAAGCTCCAACAACCAAGAAGGAAATGAACCTACTTATATGTCTCAAATGTATCTATAATATTATTTTATTCTACTATATTATCATTTTGGATACTTTTTATATCAATTTATATTATTTTCCTAGACTAACCTATTAATTCAGTGTTCATTGCCAGTTGTTGTTTTCTCATGCTTTCTGTTTTCTAGGAAATCAATATCTACGAGGGCCAAAATGCCACCAGACTTAATATGATTTCTTTCTCCATGAGAAGAGTCAAGAAAGTACCAGAGCCAAGCAAGAGGAGCAAAAGGGGTCCCACGCGGGTTGGGCGGCAGGGGCTGATCTGCGCCACTAGGTTGCGTGGGCCCCTTGTCCACCACCTTATGTCAATTCTTCCACCAATAAATCTCATATTGTGCGAAACCCTCACTACCAATTTTCTCTCATTTTTTTCGCGACCACAAGTTTATGTTCAAAGAAGATCCAATCTAGAGGCATGTTCTGACACTCTACCTGTAAGTGCATCTAGTGCCACCCCTAGTTGGTTTTGGAGTATTGACGACAAACCTGGTTGAGGGACTAATGTGTTTGTGAAAATTGCATGATAGCACAGGTAGTAGTCCCTCATTGATTCGGTTTACCTACTAGAGATGACCCATAAAAATGTGTGAAGACATTGAAGACAATGGTGGTATGTGAAGATATTCACAACGAAGATTATGACTCGAGAAGACATTCACGTGAAGACTATGGAGTGCGAAGACATAGCTGTTTCGTAGTTTCCTTTTCTTCTTTGTTGAGTCATAGGAACCACCATACTATTGAGTGGGGTCCAAGTGAACAAAGTCAGAGTGACTGAAGTGATGCTCAACCAAATCCTAGGTCTTCGAGCGAAGACAATGAGAGCAAATCTTATCTAGAGCTGGATAAGTCAGCTTTACTTGTAGCCCAAGTCAAGCTGCCGCGTGTGTTTGAAATCTGACCGTTGGACACGTGTCAGTTCCTTAGTGACCCAGGGTCATTTTAGACAAATCAGGTCGGGTTGCCTCCTGGCTATAAATAGCCCACCCCCTACACCATAAATGTGTGGCTAGTCAGAGTTAGAGCACGACTTTTGTCGTTTGAGAGCAACCCACTTCCGAAGCATTTGAGAGAAAGATCCTTGCGAGGACAAAGCCCAGAACACCCAGAGCCAAAGAGTGTTAGGCATCACTGAAGTCTTTCTGTCCGCGTGATCTGAAGACTTATTACACTTGAGGACTGTGAATCCTCCAGCCGGTTAGGCGTCGCGTTCTGAGCATCCAAGAGTCATTTTGGATTGCCGGTGATCGAAGTCTCTGAAGGTTTGGAAGTCTACCTTGAAGACTTACCAGAGTGATTGGACGAGGACTAAGTGTCCTTAGCTCAAGGGGAATAAGGTGAAGATGCGGTCTTCTGAGTTGAGTCTCAGCCTCCCTAACCAGACGTATAGTTGTCACATCAACTGGAACTGGTCCAACAAATCCCTGTCCTCACCAAGCAACTGGTTCTATATCCTCCCTCACTTATTTCCAGTTTGTCTTCGTGAAGTCATTTGCATGCTTGCTGATCTGTTTGACTTCACTGTGTGACGACTATTGTTGTTTGGCTTCATACTATCTTCCATCCTGATCTATACTACCTAGCTGCTAATAGTCTTCGTGCTTTCAGTTCATTACTTGCTTGACTATGGCTTGTCTAGTGTAGTCTACCTTCCGCTGCATATTAGTAGGTTTATTTCTATTGTCGGTCTTCAAAACTCCCATGTTTTAAAGACTTTCATAAAAATCGCATATTCACCCCCCTCTAGTCGATAACTAGCACTTCCAATTGGTATCAGAGCAAGGTGCTCCCTTGTTCTGTGTGATTCGGTTTAAGCTATGTCGACTGCAGGGATAATCAAAGTCTCCACTGTGTGCCCTTTCTTCGATGGCACTGATTACCCCTACTGGAAGAATAAGATGCGTATGCATCTTGAAGCCATTGATGTCGACCTCTGGTATGTCGTCAAGAACGGCGTTCCCAAGGCCAGTGAAGGTATCACTCCTGCTGATGTGAAGAGGTTCATTTAACTGGATTCAACTGCCAAGAACATCATATGTGGTCATCTGACCAAAGGACAGTATGGCCGTGTAAGTGCTCTAGAAACTGCGAAGCTAGTCTGGGACTGGCTCTCCAAGGTCAACGAAGGCGTCTCAACCCAGAGAGACCAAAGAATTAGTGTTCTTCGCAACCTCTTCAACTGCTTCAAGAGAAACGACAATGAGAATGTCCAGCTCACGTTTGATCGCCTCACTGATATCACAAATGAGCTTCATGCTCTTGGCGCCACTGAGATCACCAAGCATGAAATCGTCAAGACACTCCTGAGATCACTTGACAGCTTGTTTGACACCCCAGCCTTGATGATCCAAGAACGTCCTGACTTCAAGACTCTCGATCCATCTGACATACTTGAGAGGCTCAACACACATGAGTTCCAGTTATCTAAGAAAAGAGATACCTATTGTCCTAGCTATGGACGTACTCGCGCTTTGAAGGAAAAAGTTGTTCCTCATCTGAAGAAGAATCTGACTGCAGTTCTGGGGATCCTGAAGACATTGGAAAGAAGCTTGCTATGCTTGTGAAGAAGTTCCAGAAATTCACCAAGAAGAAAGGATTCAGAAAGTCTTCAAGATCCAGTTTGAGAAATGATGAAGCTTCTACTAATGACCACAAGAAGAGAACATGCCACAAGTGCAAGAAACCTGGTCACTAAATCTCTGAGTGTCCTCAGTGGGACAATGAGAACAACAAGAAGAAGAAGAGCAAGGAATATGATTTTGATGACAAGAAGAAGAAGAAATCCTCAGAGTCTTCTTCCAAGTCTTCGTCCAAGTCTTCATCACACAAGAAGAGCTCATCTGGCAAGGCTCGTGCTTTTGTTGGCAAGGAAATGGATTCAGAGGAGGAGTCTGCTTCTGAGGAGGCAGAGGTGGAGTCTGACTCTGGCGTTGCAAGTCTGGCTCTAGCTACAGCCTATGTTGCCAAGTCCATCCTCAACACTGAAGACAATGGCTCCATCACCAACGTTGATGCTAATGACAAGGATGACTCTGCTCCCACCTACTGCTTCATGGCACGTGGTGCCAAGGTAAACTCATGCGATGCTTACTTTCAAACATCAAGTGAAGATGACTCTGACCGTGAATCTAAACCCAGCTACAAAACACTTGCCAAAATTGCAACTGAACAACAGAAAGCTATGAAACATATTCAAAAATTGTTAGACAAAAGCGATTGTCGGCTTTCTAGGAACGGGGGTCCGCAGACTTGCACCTTTGCAGCCTGGTGTGCTAATCGCCAGGTCAGACGGCCCATCTTCATAGACAAGGCATCCAAGACCCTCGGGAGGGGCCAAGCCTCGCGAGGCGGATGACGCAAGACCTCCTCCGGAGTAGCCTAGCCAGGCAGGCTCACGAGGAGCGGAGATATCAAGGAGGGGAAAAACCTCATGAGGCTCTCGTGACATGAGCCATGACGCACGGCACCAGGCAGGCGCCAGCGCGCGCAGCGTCCTTATTTCCTCTTCGGTGCTAAGGAGGCCAGCGCAGGCGAAGAGTACCGAGGCATCAGGCAAAGGTTGCTATATTGGTGTAACGAGACCAAGACCAGGAGGACGGCAACACGGAGGTCATCGTGGAGCCCAAGACGGTGTCACCACCAGAGCTTTTCACGGGCGAAGACCGCTTTTGTCAGGATAGCTTGTACTAGCTGTCCCCCTTCAAATTTGCCCGCCGTTGTTGGCTCCCTTCACGCTCATTATTTGGGAAGAGGACCAGGGCCTATATAAGTAGAGCTAGCCACCATAGTGGGGGAATCAAATCCTCACCCGCACAAGTTCGACAAGCACAAGAGCACCTCAACTTCAAGAGGCTGTTCTTCCCTTGTACTGTTCTTCATCAGCCCAAGAGGAAATCCACCACCACCACACTGGAGTAGGGTATTACACCACAATGGTGGCCCGAACCAGTATAAACCTCGTGTCTTTCTGTGTTGCGAGTTCGTCGAGTTCGTCCGCGAGATCTTTGCGAGCTAGTGTAGGACCTTGAAGTATGTCTAGAGGGGGGGTGGTTAGACTACTTGACCAATTAAAAACTTAACCTTTTCCCAATTTTAGACTTTGGCAGATTTTAGCTATCTTTGAACAAGTCAAGCAATCTTAACACAATTCAAGCAAGCATGCAAAGAGTATATAGGCAGCGTAAATTAAAGCATGCAACTTGCAAGAATGTAAAGGGAAGGGTTTGGAGGATTCAAACGCAATTGGAGACACGGATGTTTTTGTCGTGGTTCCGATAGGTGGTGCTATCGTACATCCACGTTGATGGAGACTTCAACCCACGAAGGGTAGCAGTTCTTGCGAGTCCACGGAGGGCTCCACCCACGAAGGGTCCACGAAGAAGCAACCTTGTCTATCCCACCATGGTCGCCGCCCACGAAGGACTTGCCTCACTAGCGGTAGATCTTCACGAAGTAGGCGATCTCCTTGCCCTTACAAACTCCTTGGTTCAACTCCACAATCTTGCTCGGAGGCTCCCAAGTGACACCTAGCCAATCTAGGAGACACCACTCTCCAAGAAGTAACAAATGGTGTGTTGATGATGAACTCCTTGCTCTTGCGCTTCAAATGATAGTCTCCCCAACACTCAACTCTCTCTCACAGGATTTGGATTTGGTGGAAAGAAGATTTGAGTGGAAAGCAACTTGGGGAAGGCTAGAGATCAAGATTCATATGGTTGGAATGGAATATCTTGGCCTCAAAGCACATGAGTAGGTGGTTCTCTCTCGAGGCTGGTAAGTTGGAAGTGTAGGTTTGTTCTGATGGCTCTCTCCACGAATGAAGAGGAGGTGGAGGGGTATATACAGCCTCCACACAAAATCTAACCATTACACAATTTACCAAACTCGGTGGGACCGAATCAACAAACTCGGTCAGACCGATCCAGTAAACCTAGTGACCATTAGGGTTTTCGGTGGGACTGACATGCAACTCGGTAGGACCGATATGGTTAGGGTTAGGGCATAACGTAATCTCGGTGAGACCGATTACACAAACTCGGTGAGACCGATTTTGTTAATTACCTAACCAGAGAGTTGGTCAGGTAAACTCGGTGGGACCGATTCGCTCTTTCGGTGAGACCGAAAAGTTACGAAAGGGAAACAGAGAGTTTACATTGCAATCTCGGTGGGACCGATCGCTCACTTCAGTTAGACCCAAACGTTATGAAGGGAAACAGAGAGATTACAATCCCATCTCGGTGAGACCGAGATCCCTATCGGTGAGACCGATTTGCCTAGGGTTTGTGGCAGTGGCTATGACAATTGAACTCGGTGGCGCCGGATAGAAAGAATCGGTAGGGCCGAGTTTGAGTTTAGGTTTAGGTCATATGTGGATGTGAGAAAGTAGTGGAGGGTTTTGGAGCATATCGCTAACACATGAAGCAAGAGGCTCATTAAGCAACACCTCATACCTCCTTGATAGTATTGGCTTTTCCTATAGACTCATTGTGATCTTGGATCACTAAAATGTAACATGTAGAGTCTTGAGCTTTTGAGCTTGAGCCAATCCTTGGTCCTTAATATTTTGAGGGATCCACTTTCATCATCCATGCCATGCCATTCATTGAGCTTTCCTGAAATATTTGTCTTGGAATAGCATTAGCTCAATGAGCTATATGTTGTTATGAATTACCAAAACCACCTAGGGATAGTTGCACTTTCAGCTAGGGCGTAGATCGGTAGGAGGGAAAGACTTAGCGTGCACCCCAGTGTTCGAACCTTAAGGGTTTGCCGGAACCCCACATCCAACATTTGGCGCGCCCGAGGTAGGAGTCTTGTAGCTTCCCTTCCATCGCTTCGCCGCCCATCGCTCCGTCGTCTCCATGGCAGACGCTCGCCATGCTCGAGCTGAGCGTCGGGCTGCCCTCTCCGCCCGCGTCGCTCAGACGGCTCCCGTTGGCAGGCCACCTCGTCGTTCTCCGTCTCCCGCCGCCGCTGCCACCAGCCCGGTGGGGAACGAGCAGCAGGCGTCCTCGCTGCATCCTTCGGTGCGGCAGGACAGCCGCACCGCTACTCCGTTGCTGACCCCTGCTGGTTCTTCGTCCCATGCGCACCGCGCTCCCATGGAGGCACGGGCCGCTCTCCTCGTGGCGAACGAGCTCCTGCGTTACCGCCCCATTGACGACCTCTACGAGGAGTTGCTCGATCGCGTCGCCGAGCTCGTCCGCGCTGCCGGGGGCTCTCCAGCGCCGTCCCACTCTCTACCTCCTCCTCAACCAGCTGCGGGCAACGGGGCTCATGGCATGCCTCCACCACCTTAGCCCCAAGACGGCGCCTTGGCACCAAGGCGCGCGGCCCCACGGCGTGATCCACTGCGCCCGGCGCCCGCGCGTGAAGAGAGAAGCTGCCAAGAAATCCCGCGGCCGCGAGAAGCTGCACCTGCGCTCCCTGCACCACCTCGTCAAGACCGCACACCGCCAGCAGCGGCGCAACGCGAACCTCGTCAAGACCAAGCTCCACCTCCAAAGCGGGCCCCGGCAACCACGGCCGGCTGCCGCGCCTTCACCCCCGAGCTGCGTAGTGTCGCCTAGCCAGGCAAGTTCAAGCCAGATCTGCCTCCTCGCTACGACGGCACTGCCGACCCCGCGGAGTTCCTGCAGCTCTATGAGTTGAGCATCAAAGCGGCCAACAGCAACGAAAAAGTCATGGCGAACTGATTTCCCATGGCGCTCAAGGATGGAGCCCGCTCCTGGCTCCTGAACCTGCAACACAGCTCGATCTCTTCCTAGGACGAGATGCGCGACCGCTTTGTCGCCAACTTCCAGAGCACTCGCGACCGCCCGCCGGCCGCGGGTGATCTACGCCGCATCAAGCAACAACCAGGAGAGACCCTCCAGAAGTACATCCAGCGCTTCAACAACACCCGCCTCAAGATCCCCAAGGTCATGGATGAGGCCATCATCTCCGTGTTTTCCGACGGCGTCCGTGACGTCAAGATGAAGGAAGAGCTCGCCATCCACGAGGAGCACTGCACCTCTCAGGAGCTGTTCAACCTGGCGACCAAGTGCGCAAGAGCTAAGGAGGGGTGCCTTTCTCTCCTCGAGCTGCCAGCCACAAGAGCGTAGGAGAAGAAGGCCAAGGCCAAGGACGTGAAGCGCAAGGAGGCGGTCATGCTCTGGGCAGAGCCCGACACCAAGCAGGGCAGAGATCAGCCCGAGTCATCCAAGAACGGCCGACCGTTCTGCGCCTTCCACAACCTGAACACCCACAACACCGGCGACTGCCAAGAGCTTAGAGCCATACGGGAAGGACGCTACAGTCGACGCCCCGAGCGTAACGACCGGGGCTACGGCCGCGAAGGAGCACGTGGAGGTGGATGTTGGGACGACCGTGGCCCGCGCCAGGAGTGGCGCGACCGGCCTCGTGAGGACCGCTGGCAGGACCAACCTCGCGAGGGCGCCTGGAGGGACCAGCCTCGTGAGGATCGCCCCCAGGGCAACACCGGTCTTCCCCCGCTGCCGCCACCAAGGAGGAACGACAATCACCCCCAGGACGAGGGGGCTGGGGGCTTCCAGGAGCCGCGCGCGATCGCCTGCATCTTGGATGGTGCCTAGGCCCCGGCCTCTCAGCGCATCTTCAAACAGTTCACTCGCGAGGTGAACGCGGTGCTCCCCAAGCTTGAAGCCACGCGCCCGCTCAGGTGGTCCAAGTGCGCCATCACTTTCAACTCGGCGGATCAGCTCAAGTGCGCAGCCACCACTGGCGCCCTCCCTATGCTGTGCTCCCCAGTCATCAGCAATGTGCAGGTCACCAAGACCCTCATCGACAGCGGCGTAGGGCTCAACGTCCTGTCCGTCGACACGTTCGACAACCTCCAAGTGCCATACAAACAGCTCGAGCCCACCAAGCCCTTCTTAGGAGTGACCGACGGTTCCACCACACGATAGGGCAAGTCCGCCTGCCTGTCACCTTCGGGGAGCGCAAGAAATATCACACCGAGCTCATCGACTTCGACGTCGTGCACATCCGCCTGCCATACAATGCCATCCTCGGGTATCCAGCCCTGGCCAAGTTCATGGCGGTCACTCATCACGGCTACAACGTTCTCAAGATGCCAGGAAGTGGAGGGGTCATCACGGTCCCGTGTGAAGAGAGGGATGCGGTGTGCTCCCTCAAGCGCGCCTTTCAAGCTGCAGCAATCGACGACCCCGACAGCAGAAGTGAAGGCCCTCCGGAGGCCATCCCCAAGAAGAAGAAGCCGCGCCGTGCAGGACCTCAGGAGGATGGCGCCGCGGAAGGAGCCTCGTCAGGATCAGCACCCGCTCCAGGGGCGCCTCCCTCCATCGCATAGGAAGGCGCGCCCGGCACCCTCCTCAGGCAGGGCTCGGGGGCTTTCTTCTGGAGGGCCTCAGACCTTGCCAGCCTCACGAGGGAGGCGCCTGGGCACCACTTGGAGGCGTGCTTCACGGCACGTGTCCCTCAGGAGAGCACAGGGCAAGGAGTGCTCACCTCCCAGGAGTTCATCACCAAGACCACTCAGGAGCTGCAAGATGCAAGGGCCATGCGCGGTGACCGCCGCTCTGGCGCGACTCCGCATCCCGGCGAGGAGATCTTTGGGCTGCGTGTCTGCATCGATGTCCCCGGGCTCAACAGGGCCGCGTCTCAGGAGCGCTTCTCGCCATCACGTGTGGGCCGCTGCGAAGGACCACCACACAGCTACGTTCGCATGCCCTTCGGCTTGTCGAGCGTGGCGTCGGCCTATCAGTGCAACATACGGCGAGTCCTGGCGGCTCAGGAGGCCAGGTACCACGCCGTCCTAGAGGAGATGGAGACGGCCTTTAGGGAACCTCCCGAGCCCCCAGAGCCTCCCGAGGCTCAGGGCCCCGGTGGCTCATGAGAGGTCCTTTCTTCAGCGCACGCCTTCAGCTGCACCAACTCTACTTCGTCTACAGAGCCAGGTGACATCTTCCAAGCTCGTTTAGCTAGGAGCGCCCCTCGGGCTGCATTATTCCCAGGCCACGTGGGTCCGTCCCTGTGGCATGTATCCCTTTTGCCTATGTCTTTAGCTTACCTTGCTGGGGGCGCCCCTCGGGCTGCATCACCCCCAAGCCGCTCGGGCCGGACCCAGTGGCATGTATCTTCCCGCATTTACTTAAGCTGATCTGATCTCCATGCTTAACCTGCCAACTGCTACCACCTGTCCGATCATCGCCTTCCCCGGAGCCTTCACACAGGCACGGCGCTGATGCATGGGTCTGCCCCTGTCACATTGACAAACCTGAGCGGTCGAGCTCGCTCAGAGCCCGCCCACAAGACGTCACCTCACCGCCCTCGGTGCCTTCATCCCGTCGTGGCAACCAGCGGCAAGCAGTCGACAAATGTAACGGCAAACCCTGTTTCTTCTTGTGCCAGTTCACAGGGATCCCGTGAGAAGGATAGCAGGCGGCACTGCGAATCTCCTTTTCTCTCGTGCAATTCGCTTGCACGTTAAAAGGGGGCTCCTGAGCATCGCGACTTAGGAGCTCTTACTGGCTCTCCAGCCCTCACCCCCTGGCCTTGACCACGGCCTCGCGACACAGCATACCAAGTGGCTGAGCTCGCTCGTGGGCCGGGACCTGAGGACGTAGTGCACTAGGGAGAGCATGAGGGGAGGGAACTCGTATGGGCCGGCCTGGCTATGCCGCACAAGTAGGCGCGCAGCTCTGGTGCAACATCAGGAGTTGCCACGAAATCTGCAAGATAAGTCCCGCACCCGGATCGGCTAAATGCTTGGGCCTAATGGTCGCTCACGCTTGCCGCAACCCCGTTGCGGCCACGTCGACTCCCTTTCTCGCCTTACCATGGCTGCTTGAGCGCTAAGGGGGACCTCCTGAGCATCGCGCCTCAGGGGCTCTTACTGGACCTCGGGCCGCACACCTCCTGGCCTTGACCACGGCACGCGACCTGGCATACCAGCGATGGCTGTAGCCTACCTGGGGACCGGGACCTCTCAGGGTAGAGCAACAAGCTATCGCGAGGAAAGAAAGGGGGGGCCGAGCCTTAACGGGACATGCGCTCACCAAGTTTTCATAACAAGGAAGATAAGCACAAAAGACATTACAAATCCTTACATGCCCCCACGGGGTGATTCATGGTTCTTCGCAGGAAGCAAAAGCTTACACTAAGTGGAATCCCATCTACATCCTTCCGTGGCGGATGCCATCATCAACAGTGGGCCACAGGAGGCCGGCGCCAACCCCATCCAGATCAGTGGCAGCGACGGCCAGACGCCGCAGCTCTGCTACGGGCGCGGCGAGAGCTCGGGGGCACGTAGCTGTCGTCGCTCGTCTCCGGAATCTCGTAAAGCTCAAGAGAGCTGCTGGACTCCCGGGGGCTGCTGTTGTTGGAGTAGCCGTGAGCGGAGCGCGCGTCAGTTTGGCGCTCCCCTCCGGGGCAGCACTCCAGGCGGCGGCCTTCGGTGTCGAAGACCTTGAAGAAGAGCGTGGAAGCGCCATCGTACTCGAAGTGGATCGCGAGGGCGCCCCTCGTGCGGCAGACCCGTGCGGTCTCCCCCCAGCCGCGGGTCATGAAGATCTTGCCAGCGGGAACCGCTTTGGTCTCTGCTCCGGTCGCCGGAGCGCTGCAGTCGGCGTGCTGCAGCCAAAGCTCGAGAGGCCCCCTCGGCGGCATCACGTCGGAGAAGAACCGTGGGAAGCGGATCCAGGAGCTTGGAGGCATCGGCACCCACAGCACCAACTTGCACGAGGAGTCCGCGGCATGGATCCCAGGGGCGGCGGTGTGCGTCGCCGCAGCGCGGCAGCTCCGAACACGGTGTGGGCGGTGTTGCACGTCACTTCGTCCTCCCAAGCCCTTTGCTCGGGCGTACAAAGCAGCGGAGCGGGGAAGAAGAAGCAAGCAAGCAAGGAAGAGATGGGCAACGGGGGCTCCGCGCCCTCCCCATTTGTAGCAAGAGAAGGCCAACCGGCGTCTCCCACGATCGCAGGCAATGATGGTTTTCCTTGCATGTCGCAAGGAGTTGTCAAGTCGTGCAGTCGCCGAGGCAGCATGGGGAAGCGGAGACGCCCACGTCCAATCAACCGCCATGCATCAACCGAGGCCGCAGGCTTTTGGGCCCCGCGGTGCTCCGAACTTGACCCTTGGATTCGCCGCGAAGCCAAGCCAGAGCGCACCTTGGGCCCGGGGGCTACTGTCGGCGTTCTGGGAACGGGGGTCCCCAGACTTGCCTGCCTGCGGCCCACAGCGCGACTAAGCAGCAGGTCGTACGGCCCATCTTCATCGACAAGGTGATACGTCTCGAGCTTGCGTTGGTTTTCCCCGAAGAGGAGGGGATGATGCAGCACAGTAGCGTAAGTATTTCCCTCAGTTTTTGAGAACCAAGGTATCAATCCAGTAGGAGGCCACGCGCAAGTCCCTCGTACTGCACAAAGCGATAGCTACTGCAACCAACGCGATTAGGGGTTGTCAATCCCTTCACGGTCACTTACGAGAGTGAGATCTGATAGAGATAATATTTTGGTATTTTTGGTATAAAGATGCAAAGTAAAAAGTAAAAGCATAGCAAGTAAATAAAGTGATGGAGATTGATATGATGAGAATAGACCCGGGGGCCATAGGTTTCACTAGTGGCTTCTCTCAAGAGCATAAATATTCTACGGTGGGTGAACAAATTAATGTTGAGCAATTGATGTAATTGAGCATAGTTATGAGTATATCTAGGCGATGATCATGTATATGGGCATCACGTCCGAGACAACTAGACCGAAACGATTCTGCATCTACTACTATTACTCCACTCATCGACCGCTATCCAGCATGCATCTAGAGTATTAAGTTAAAAACAGGGTAACGCCTTAAGCAAGATGACATGATGTAGAGGAATAAATTCATGCAATATGATAAATACCCCATCTTGTTATCCTCGATGCCAACAATACAATACGTGCCTTGCAACCCTTTACATCCTTTGGGTAAGGACACCGCAAGATTGAACCCAAAGCTAAGCACTTATCCCATTGCAAGAACTACCAATCTAGTTGGCCAAACCAAACGGATAATTCAAGAGACTTGCAAAGATAACTCAATCATACATAAAAGAATTCAGAGAAGAATCAAATATTTTCCATAGATAAGTTGGATCATAAACCCACAATTCATCGGTCTCAACAAACACACGCAAAAAGAAGATTACATTGAATAGATCTCCACGAGAGAGGGGAGAACATTGTATTGAGATCCAAAAGAGAGAAGAAGCCATCTAGCTACTAGCTATGGACCCGAAGGTCTGAAGTAAACTACTCACACTTCATCGGAGGGGCTATGGTGTTGATGTAGAAGCCCTCCGTGGTGGATGCCCCCTCCGGCGGAGCTCCGGTACAGGCCCCAAGATGGGATCTCGTGGATACAGGAAGGTACGGCGGTGGAATTAGGTTTTTGGCTCCGTCCCCGATCTGTTGGTGGTACGTAGGTATATATAGGAGGAAGGAGTACGTAAATGGAGCGTCAGGGGGCCCATGAGGCAGGGGCGCGCCAAGGGGGGGAGGGCGCGCCCCCCAAGCTTAATTCCTGCTCGTCCTCGAGTAGGTAAATGATAAAAAGAGAATTTTTGATGCGGAGTGATACTTTGGCATAAGTTCAATGTAAATCTTCTTAATTGTGCTATGAATATTCAGATCCGAAAGATTCAAGACAAAAGTTCATATTGACATAAAAATAATAATACTTCAAGCATACTAATCAAAATAATTATGTCTTCTCAAAATAACATGGCCAAAGAAAGTTTATCCCTACAAAAGCATATAGTTAGGCTACGCTTCATTTTCGTCACATAAAGATGTTCCCAACTTCTATACCACCGATGACAAGCCAGGCAATTGTTTCATACTTAAATAATCTCAAACTTTTTCAACCTTCACGCAATACATGAGCGTGAGCCATGGATATAGCACTATGGGTGGAATAGAATATGATGATGGGGGTTATGTGGAGAAGACAAAAAAGGAGAAGATCTCACATGAACGAGGCAAATCAACGGGCTATGGAGATGCCCATCAATTGATGTCAACATGAGGAGTAGGGATTGCCATGCAACGGATGCACTAGAGCTATGAATGCTCAACAAAAGAAAACTAGTGGGTGTGCATCCAACTTGCTTGCTCATGAAGACCTAGGGCAATTGAGGAAGCCCATCGTAGGAATATACAAGCCAAGTTCTATAACAAAAAATTCCCACTGGTATAGAAAGACAACTTATGAGACTCACTATATGAAAAACATGGTGCTACTTTGAAGCACAATATATGAGACTCACTACATGAAGAACAAGGTGCTACTTTGAAGCACAAAATATGAGACCCACTAAACATGGTGCTACTTTGAAGCACAAGTGTGGAAAAAGAGATAGTAGCATTGCCCTTTTCTTTTTTTTTGGGCCTTCCTTTTTTTTGGCCTTTCTCTTTTTTTTATTTGGGCAATGCTCTAATAATGATGATCATCACACTTCTATTGATTACAATATAAGGATTACAACTCGAAACTAGAACAAGATATGACTCTATATGAATGCCTCCGTGATGTATCAGGATGGTGCAATGAATCAAGAGTGACATGTATGAAAAATAATGCATGGTGGCTTTGCCACAAATACGATGTCAACTACATGATCATGCAATGGCAATATGACAAAAGTAAAGTATGTCATGATGATGATGGTGGAAGTTGCATGGCAATATATCTCAGAATGGCTATGGAAATGCCATAATAGGTAGGTATGGTGGCTGTTTTGAGGAAGATATAAGGAGGTTTATGTGTGATAGAGCGTATCGTATCACGGGTTTGGATGCACCGTGAAGTTTGCACCAACTCTCAATGTGAGAAAGGGCAATGCACGGTACCGAAGAGGCTAGCAATGGCGGAAAGGTAAAAGTGCGTATAATCCATGGACTCAACATTAGTCAAAAGAACTCACATACTTATTGCAAAAATTTAGAAGTCATCAAAAATTCAAGTACTACGCGCATGCTCCTAGGGGGAGAGATTGGTAGGAAAAGACCATCGCTCGTCCCCGACCGCCACTCATAAGGATGCACAAGCCAGGTACACTTCATGTTTCAAATTTGTTACATAACTTTAACCATACGTGCATGCTACGGGATTTACAAACTTCAACACAAGCATTTCTCAAATTCACAACTACTCAACTAGCATGACTTTGATATTATCACCTCCATATCTCAAAACAATTATCAAGCATCAAACTTATCTTAGTATTCAACGCACTCAAAATAAAGTTTCACATATCTTGAATACCAAGTATATTAACATTAAGCAAATTACCATGCTATTAACGACTCTCAAAATAATCTAAGTGAAGCATGAGAGATCAAGTTTCTTTAAAACAAATCCACCAACGTGCTCTAAAAAGATCTAAGTGAAGCACTAGAGCAAAAATTATCACGCTCAAAAAGGTATAAGTGAAGCACTATGAGCAAACTATCAAGCTCAAAAGATATAAGTGAAGCACATAGAGTATTCTATCAAATTTCAATTCATGTATGGCTCTCTCAAAAGGTGTGTACAGCAAGGATGATTGTGGTAACTAACAAGCAAAGACTCAAATAATACAAGACGCTCCAAGCAAAACACATATCATGTTGGTGAATAAAAATATAGCTCCAAGTAAATTACCGATGGAAGTGGACGAAAGAGGGGATGCCTTCTGTAACATCCCAAATTTTCAATTTGGATTGTTATACATTAAGTCATCATGCATATCATATTTTCTTGCATTTTGTTGATCCTAGAAATTTCACGCAACTCAAGGACCCTCGGAGAGAGTTGGAGGTTTCAAAATTTTCATATTTGAGTTCTCTCAAAACTATGAAAAGAGGATCATTGGATTTATTTATTTTATCTTCAAATATTTTTCCAATAAAAAAAATAAGAGAGGGAATAATATGACTTTCCCAAAATTTAGGAAAAATGAAGATTTAATAAATAAATCAAATTTTGGACTTTTCTCGGAGTTTATTTGCCTTAGGGAAAAATGCGTGTTTTCAAAAATTGCATTTTGGCCCCGTGTTAAAGTTCATTTTGTTCGACTCATTTTCAGGAGTTGGGGAAAGTTTACTTTATTAATTTTGGATTTCGTTTAGATTTTTTTCTATTTATTTTTCTGCGCGCGAAACCGTTTAAAAAAAATCTGCAGCGCCTTGGGCCAAAGGCCCAAGCCGCCAGCCAGCCGGCCGGCCGAGGCCAAGGCCATCGCGCGCGCGCACCAGGGAGCATGGGAGCCGCTCGGTTTCCTATTCTTTTACAAATCCTAGTAGGATTTGATCCCGTTTCGTTATTCCGTTTTTTACTCCTAGGATTCCTAATCCTACTCTAATTCTTGTCCCCTACTCCAAGCAAAACCCCTCCCCTCCCCACTATCCCTACCGAAGCACCCCCCCCTCCAACACCTCAACCCAACACCTCTTCTCACCTCTCCTCTCCTCCTCCGCAGCAGCAGCACCGCCGCCCTACACCGCCGCCGCCCCTCACCAGCGCCGCCGCCACTTGCCACCGCCGCCGCCACTTGCCGCCGCCGCCACCCAACGCCGCCGCCTCCGGAGCCCCTCGCCTTTTCGAGGTACTAGCCCCGCGCCGCGTCACCTTTTCTTTTCCTCGGTTCAGTTTTTCGTAAATCATTCCGGTTTCCGTTCCGTTTTCTAGATCGGTTTTTCGTTTGGTTTCTTTCCAAACCCTAGATCGGTTTTCTCGCCGGTTTTCTTTCCGGTTTTGTTTAGCAATCGTTCGCCGGACCGTTCGTCCTAACGAACGTGATCACCGGTTTGCTTCGGTTAATGAACGTCCGTTCGTTCAACCGTTCATCGTTTTCTTTCTCATCGGATTTATTCCGCTATCTTCTCGCTCGTTTATCGGAATCAGGTGATTCAAGCGCCTGGAGTTTCATCTCGTAACCGCCGTTCCGACTAATCAACTTAAACAAGGTTTTGCTACTGTAAAATTTGACTTAATTTCAACTTGCTAGAACCAAGTTGTTTTCTTTCGTCGTTTGACTTTCGTTGCTTTATTTGATTCGATTCTTTTTGCAAACCGGAGTTCTTAAGTTGAACAATCTGGTTAGATCTTTCGTTTGAGTTTTACCTGTGCATTAGATGAGTACTTATTGTATGCTTGTTGTTTGTGTGCGATAGATCACCCTGAGTGCGTCGCTTGTTACTTCGAGTCTCTAGGTTTCGCGGATCATCAGCAAGGCAAGTAACACTTGATCATACTTTTTCTACTACCCAGTTTTATGCATTAGATCTATTCCTCAAACACTTGCATGATTAGGATCTAAATAAATTGTGGGATGGGAAGTAGATTGAGGTAGTACCTATTACCTGTTTTACTTATGAAACCTTTGGGAGTTACTTCTACGTTTGCTCATTATGCCATGCTATGCTAGTAGGCGTGGATTGGGTGAGTGAATATCCATGATGATGTGAGATTGTTATTAATGGTTTATCTAAGGTGGCAACTTAAACACACATCTGGGTGGATTGAGGCACCTGGTTTCCATCAGGACTTGCCTGTTTTTTTTGGACCGCCACCCAGGCTCAAAGGGATCATAAGATTATTCATACTAGTAACTTACGTGTGCAACCACAAGCCATTATGGGCTCTGGCATAGTTGACTAAGTCGTGCGAACTCTTATAGTGGTGGACTAGCAGATGTAGGGGATGTAAGTGTACCGGTCCACCCATCGTAAGGTGCTAAGCGCTTGAAGACTATGTCTCGGTCATCCGTCTCTCAAACACCATGTAGTCACGAGAAACCAAGCGGAGGCGATCGAGTCTTGTGGGGAAAAGTCATAAACCTCTGCAGAGTGTATAAACAAATCATGATTAGCCGTGTCCCCGGTTATGGACATCTTGAGTATCTAGTACTTGAATATCATGTGAATCTCAACATGTTACTCTAATTAATATTGTTGGATTTTTAATGAGTACTTTTAATTGGGATTGAGGATGCTGTCAACCATTCTCAATGTTTAACAACCACCATGATAGTTAAATAAATTTATTTCTTTGCAGTAGGGAAAAACTGGCTTTATGCAAAACTGTAACCGTAGAGCTTTTCCACCAGCCACATATGCATGTAGTACAGGCTTATCATTCATTACTCTCTATGTGTTACATTGCCAGCATATTCCATGTGCTGACCCGTTTTCGGGCTGCAACTTTCATGTTGCAGACTTTTCAGACGACGAGTAAGGTGCTTTAGGTCGTGGTTCTATACTCAGTGATGCCACTGGAGTTGATGGACTCACTTATCTTCCAAGTCTTCCGCTGTTATCGTTATTAGATGGCCTTAAGCCATATTTATTGTAATAAGTCCTCTTACGGACAAAGCGATGTAATAAGTGTGTGATTGCTACACCGTTATAAATCCTTCATCTTGTGTGGTGTCGGCATTCTTGATCCGAGGATGACACCGGAGCACGTAGACTTGATCCATTCGGTCGGGTCGCTCTGAGAGATGGTATCGAGCACCACGACTGTAGGACACGACCACTAAGTTAAAGCCATAGATCACTCTCTCTTCACATTTTCTAACTCCTCATCTTTTCTACTCTTTTAGGATGAAGGACGCGAAGATCAAGTACGCCCAACCAGATGAAGGCACACCTTTTGGATTTCACTTGAAGGGAGTCACCAAGTACTGAACATTGGACTACCAAGTTTCACCGACTTTCAACGCCACTCTGCAAGAAGAGGGCTGGAAGATTCAAGCTCACGTTAAGGAAGGACATTCGCCCCAATCACCAAGCCTATAGATAGTGTTTTCAGTGCACCAACCTGGAGTCTGGGAAAGAGCATGGCAGCTCATATCACCATGGGACGCATTGGAGAAGTTTACCAAGAAGACCTCAAGGACACTATCTACCAGATTTGCGGACGCCGAGATGAACAATGGGAGATAGTCGGCACCAAGAAGGATGATCCATTGCAGCTTTCATCCAGAGTTAAACCAGACATTCGGCGCCAGAGAACCGGATGTGTAATGATATGATAGAGTTGAAGAATGCGAAGGGAAGGATCATCGAACTTGAAGGAGAACTGAAGTCTACACGCAAGGACTACATGGGCGAGATCGTAGCTGTAGCAAGACACAATAACGATCTTAAGTATGAGATTGAAGAACTCAAGAAGAAATTGGCGCTCAAGAATGAAGACAAGTACGTCGGCTGTCCGAGCAACTACATCATCATCGACGACACGGATCCGGATCCAAGTGAACCCGACTTTGAAGATGAAGCTGGAGCAGACATCATGGAGTCTTCCACCGGTTCAAAATTAATAGATGACTCCCACATATTAGTAGTATTCCCTCCATGTAACATTTTTGTTCACGCATTTTTGCGATAGTTAGACCATTGTAAGCCCTTTGTTTGAATTGAATGAAGTGATTTTGTGTGCATTTGCTCATATACATTTGGGTAGTGTTTCTCCTTAGACCCCACTCTATTCTTAATTTCTCGTCTTTTCTAAACCATCAGATGACTCCGAGACGCGACCTCGGGTTTGTTTTTCCGCCGGAGATTACCCAGTTGATTCAGCAGCAGAACACTTTGATCCAAACACTAGTACAGAATCAAGGCAACAACAACAACAACAACAACCCACCGCCACCACCACCAGTTGACCATCTGGCTCGTTTCTTAAGGCTGAACCCGCCAGTGTTTTCCAGTAGCACCGAGCCGATAGTAGCAGATGATTGGCTCCGTAAGGTAGGGAGTGAGTTGTCCTCTGCAGGATGTACAAATGGAGAATAGGTGAAGTTTGCTGCACACCAGCTTGAAGGACCCGCAGCGGCATGGTGGGAGAATTTTACAGCCACTTACCACAGAGACACCGCCACATGGGATCGATTTGACAAGCTTTCCGCCTTGCCCATGTCTCGGCAGGAGCTATGGCCATGAAGAAGCGTGAGTTTCGCAACTTCGCCAAGGAGGAAGGGACTGTTGGCCACTATGTGGATGATTTTAGTAAGTTAGCACGTTATGCCCCGGATAGCGTTGCTACAGATGCAACTAAGCTGGAGTAGTTTCTGGAAGGTCTGATTGATGATTTTAGCTTGCAGTTGATGGTTGCATGTTTCAATTACTAACAGGAGTTGGTAGACCGTTCCATCATGATTGAAGGTAAGCAGCAAAGAAATTGAGAACCGCAAGAGGAAGTATGGGCGGGGAAGTATAACTCTGAGCCCAAAGCAGAAGTCCCGTTATACCCCTAAGCGGGGAGTTCGGCCAAAGATACCCATGGAGGAGGTAGTTCGCACAACCACAATGGACACAAAAATGGTAACGGGAATGGAGGAAGCAACGGCCAGAACCGGACCACACCATCAACCCCAACCATGAAAGACTTGAGCCATGTCACCTGTTACAAGTGTTCCAAGACCGGACATTATGCAAATGAGTGTCCCGAAGGCCAAGGTGGAAATGGAAACTCTGGAAAGAAGCCAAACCCTTTCAACAGGGGACAGGTGAACCACATTGATGTGGAGGAGGTTGAAGATCAGCCCGATGCAGTAATCGGTAAGTTTTTGGTTAAGTCATTTACTGCACTTGTTCTTTTTGATACGGGTGCATCGCATTCATACATATCAAGGGGATTTGTAGAGAAGTATAGTCTGCCTACTCGGATTCTTAAAACCCCTATGCTAGTAAGCTCACCGGGAGCGGAGTATATGGCCAGACAAGGATGTTTTCAAGTGCCATTAAGTATAGGAAGGCATGTGTTCCCGACGGATTTGATCATTTTGGAATCCCAAGGATTTGATGTGATTCTCGGTATGGATTGGCTGTCGATGTATGGAGGAAACATCGATTGCGCAAGTAAGACGATTTTGCTCACAACACCAGAAGGAAGAAGGATTAAGTATGCATCGCGACATGGACCAAATAGGAATCAAGTAAATTCCTTATCAGGAGTTGTGCAGGAAGAGGTGCCAGTGGTGAAGGATTTCCCTGATGTATTTCCTGAGGAATTGCCAGGAATGCCACCGGATAGAGACATTGAGTTTTTGATAGAGCTTTTGCCAGGAACAGGCCCGATATCGAAGCAACCATACAGGATGTCCGCACAGGATTTGGCGGAAATCAAGAAGCAGATTAAGGAGCTATTGGATAAAGGTTATATACGCCCAAGTTCTTCGCCATGGGGATCACCTGTACTTTTAGTAGAGAAGAAGGACGGATCATTAAGGATGGTTGTAGACTATCGTGGTTTAAATGAAGTAACAATCAAGAACAAGTACCCACTACCAATGATAAATGATTTGTTTGATCGTTTGCAAGGAGCTAGAGTGTTTTCCAAGATCGATTTGCGATCAGGGTACCATCGATTGAAGATTCGAGGCGGGACATACCTAAGACAACATTTACCACGAGATATGGATCTGTATGAATATACCGTTATGTCATTTGGACTGACTAACGCTACCGCCTATTTCATGAACCTGATGAACAAAGTGTTTATGGAGTTTTTGGATAAGTTAAATTCGTGGTGTTCATAGATGATATTTTGGTTTTCTCGAAGAATGAAGAAGAACATAAGGAACATTTGCGATTGGTTTTGGAGAAGCTAAGAGAACATCGCTTATATGCCAAGTTCAGCAAATGTGAGTTTTGGCTAAAGGAAGTTGGATTTCTTGGACATGTTATATCCGGAGAAGGGATAGCAATTGACCCCACAATGGTTGAGACCGTAACCAAATGGGAAGCACCAACGACGAGTTGGAGAGATCCGAGTTTCCTTGGACTCGCAGGATACTACCGAGATTCATTGAGAATTTCTCAAGGATTGCAAAGCCTATGACGGAATTGTTGAAAAAGGATACCAAGTTCATATGGACTGAGGATTGTGAGGCAAGTTTTCAGGAGTTGAAGAAAAGATTGGTTACCTCACCAAAGTGTTAATTTTGCGAGATCGGACCAAGGATTATGAGGTGTATTGACGCTTCACGTCGAGGACTTGGAGCAGTGCTTATGCGGGAAGGAAGAGTTGTTTCGTATGCTTCACGACAGCTAAAGCCTCATGAGTTGAATTATGCCACACATGATTTGGAGTTAGCAGCCGTTGTGCATGCTTTGAAGACCTGGAGACATTTTCTCATTGGAAATCATTGTGAGGTGTACACGGATCACAAGAGTTTGAAGTACATTTTCACGCAGAAGGAGTTAAATCTCAGACAGAGGAGATGGTTGGAGCTTATTAAGGATTATGATATGAGATTGCATTATCACCCGGGAAGGCTAACGTTGTAGCAGGCGCATTGAGCCGTAAGAGCCACGTCAATACACTAATGGTGGGAGGAATACCCAAGGAGTTAGCCGAGGACCTTCGAGAGCTATGTTTGGAAATAGTTCCGAGAGGCTATGTAGCAAGATTGGAGATTCAGTCTCGTTGATGGACAAAATCGAGAGAAGCTCAAAAGGCGAGATAAGGAAGTTGCCTCTATAAAGGAGAAAATGAGCGAAGGAAAAGCTAAAGGGATTTCATGAGGATGAGCACGATACCCTATGGTTTGAGGACCGTGTTTATGTGCCAAATGACCCGGAGATCGTGAAGTTGATTACGCAAGAGGCACATGATTCACCCTATTCGATTCACCCAGAAATACCAAGATGTATTTGGATTTGAAGGAAGCGTTACGGTGGACCGGAATGAAGAAGGATATCGCGGAGTATGTAGCAGTTTGCGATGTATGTCAGAGAGTGAAGGCAAAACATCAGAAGCCAGCAGGATTGTTGCAACCATTGCCGATACCCGAATGGAAGTGGGATAAACTAGGCATGGATTTCATCACAGGATTGCCAAAGACCCGTTCAGGCTATGACTCGATTTGGGTTATAGTCGACCGCTTGACGAAGGTAGCGCATTTCATTCCAGTCAAGACTACCTATAGCAGGGCTAAGTTAGCAAAGATATACATGACCAGAATTGTGTGTTTACACGGAGTTCCGAGGAGTATCGTATCAGATAGAGGAACCCAATTTACCTCAAAATTTTGGAATCAGTTGCACGAAACATTGGGAACCAGGCTGGAATTCAGTACAGCTTTCCACCCACAGACCGATGGACAGACTGAGAGAGTCAATCAGATTTTGGAGGATATGCTGAGAGCTTGTGCACTAGATTATGGATCTAGTTGGGACGATAACTTGCCGTATGCAGAGTTTTCTTATAACAACAGTTACCAAACCAGCTTGAAGATGGCACCAGGAGTTGGTAGACCGTGCCCTCATGATTGAAGGAAAGTAGCAGCAAATTGAGAACCGCAAGAGGAAGTATGGGCAGGGGATCCCCAAGCTTAGGCTCTTGCCACTCCTTGTTCCATAATCCATCAAAAGAATTCAACCAAAACTTGAAAACTTCACAACACAAAACTCAATAGAAATCTCGTGAGCTCCGTTAGAGAAAGAAAACAAAAGACTACTTTAAGATACTGTAATAAACTCATTCTTTATTTATATTGGTATTAAACCTACTGTATTCCAACTTCTCTATGGATTATAAACTATTTTACTAGCCATAGATTCATCAAAATAAGCAAACAACACACGCAAAACAGAATCTGTCAAAAACAGAACAGTCTGTAGTAATCTGTAACTAACGCAAACTTCTGGAAAACAAAAAATTCTACCAAAATTAGAAGTCCTGGACAATTTGTTTATTGATCAGAAGCAATTGGAATCACTATTTTATCACGTTCTGGTGATTTTTAACAATTCGGGCACTGAGCACAAAGATTCTGGAAATTACAGCAAGATCAAATAACTATCATCCAAGAAGATCCAATAGGTTCAACTTGGCACAAACACTAATTAAAAGATAAAATCACATCTAAACAGAGGCTAGATGGATTATTTATTCCTAAACAGAACCAAAAACAAAAAAACACAAAATAAAATTGGGTTGCCTCCCAACAAGCGCTATCATTTAACGCCCCTAGTTAGGCATAAAAGCAAGGATAGATCTAGGTGGTGCCGTAGTAATAAGATAGATCGGTGAAACTCATTTCATATTCTCTATGTTCGGCAGCAAGTTTTCTTTGAGGCAAGCAAAAGTATTCAAAAGGGCTAAATTTAATAGGACAAAAGTCCCCAAAATCAATTTTAGGAGGTATAGGTTCCTCTTTCGGCCCTTCGTATTGCACAACCAATTCATCATTATAAGCATTCTTTTGACAGAACTTGGTTAGCCTATACTCAAGAGAGCATCCTAGCTCATTATTTCGAATAGCCAAATCATCATTAAGCTCAGAGATTCTATCAATTAAAATATTGATAGGCACCTTTTTTCTAAGATTTTCATTGAAAGCAATATAGTCGATAGATTGAAAACGCATGATTTCTTCTTGATAAAAAAGGATAGATTCTATGGGAGGACGGCCGGCGTCCACCCTATAATGCACAAAGATTTCTTTGGCTTCTTTTATTATAAATCTGAATTCATGAGCCAAAAAGATAATAGCGGCACGCTTAACAGAGGCGTGTTCAATATTAGAAAATTCTAGGAAAATTCTTTGTATAGAAGGGTGCATATGCATAAATTGCCTTTCAAGTTCAACGATAAGCATGGCAATAGCATCCGCAAGACTACTAGTTCTATGGAGAATAGAACCACCCATAGAGGGTAAAGCACCAGCACAAGTAAAGAAATCTTGAATAACTCCTTTTCCAATAATATTGCCACTACCGATTCGGAATCTTTTTGTGTGATAGGTAGGGGATTCTTCAGCAGGAGCTTCAGAATTTTCCATATTATTATCACCCATATTGGTGATAATTTCCCCAATTTCAGACATAGCGACAAGCAAGCAAACTAACACACGAGCAAACAAAAGGCAAGGAAAAAGAGAAGGAGATTGGGAAAGAGAGGGCGAATAAAACGGCAAGGGTGAAGTGGGGGAGAGGAAAATGAGAGGCAAATGGCAAATAATGTAATGCGAGAGATAGGGATTGTGATGGGTACTTGGTATGTTGACTTTTAAGTAGACTCCCGACAGCGGCGCCGTAAATCCTTCTTGCTACGTCTCGAGCTTGCGTTGGTTTTCCCGAAGAGGAGGGATGATGCAGCAAGATGGCGTAAGTATTTCCATCAGTTTTTGAGAACCAAGGTATCAATCCAAGAGGAGGCCACGCGCAAGTCCCTCGTACCTGCACAAAACGATAGCTACTCACAACCAACGCGATTAGGGGTTGTCAATCCCTTCACGGTCACTTACGAGAGTGAGATCTGATAGAGATAATATTTTTGGTATTTTTGGTATAAAGATGCAAAGTAAAAAGTAAAAGCAAAGCTAGTAAATAAAATGATGGAGATTGATATGATGAGAATAGACCTGGGGGCCATAGGTTTCACTTGTGGCTTCTCTCAAGAGCATAAATAATCTACGGTGGGTGAACAAATTACTGTTGAGCAATTGACAGAATTGAGCATAGTTATGAGTATATCTAGGCGATGATCATGTATATGGGCATCACGTCCGAGACAACTAGACCGAAACGATTCTGCATCTACTACTATTACTCCACTCATCGACCGCTATCCAAAGATGCATCTAGAGTATTAAGTTAAAAACAGGGTAACGCCTTAAGCAAGATGACATGATGTAGAGGAATAAATTCATGCAATATGATAAATACCCCATCTTGTTATCCTCGATGGAAACAATACAATACGTGCCTTGCAACCCTTTCTGTCACTGGGTAAGGACACCGTAAGATTGAACCCAAAGCTAAGCACTTCTCCCATTGCAAGAAATACCAATCTAGTTGGCCAAACCAAACGGATAATTAGAAGAGACTTGGAAAGATAACTCAATCATACATAAAAGAATTCAGAGAAGAATCAAATATTTTCCATAGATAAGTTGGATCATAAACCCACAGTTCATTGGTCTCAACAAACACACCGCAAAAAGAAGATTACATCGAATAGATCTCCACGAGAGAGGGGGGGAACATTGTATTGAGATCCAAAAAGAG
The DNA here is from genome assembly GCA_021605145.1 of Aegilops bicornis. Lineage (NCBI taxonomy): Eukaryota > Viridiplantae > Streptophyta > Magnoliopsida > Poales > Poaceae > Aegilops > Aegilops bicornis. The sequence continues at coordinate 464,245,017 of CM038670.1, forward strand.
AGAAGAAGCCATCTAGCTACTAGCTATGGACCCGAAGGTCTGAAGTAAACTACTCACACTTCATCGGAGGGGCTATGGTGTTGATGTAGAAGCCCTCCGTGGTGGATGCCCCCTCCGGCGGAGCTCCAAAACAGGCCCCAAGATGGGATCTTGTGGATACAGGAAGGTACAACGGTGGAATTAGGTTTTTGGCTCCGTCCCCGATCTGTTGGGGGTACGTAGGTATATATAGGAGGAAGGAGTACGTTGGTGGAGCGTCAGGGGGCCCATGAGGCAGGGGGCGCGCCCAGGGGGGGAGGGCACGCCCCCATCCCCGTGACCGCCTCTGGAACTCCTTGGAGTAGGGTCCAAGTCTCCTGGATCACGTTCGGTGAGAAGATCACGTTCCCGAAGGTTTCATTCCGTTTGGACTCCGTTTGATATTCCGTTTCTTTGAAATCTTTGAAATAGGCAAAAAAACAGCAATTCTAGGCTGGGCCTTCGGTTAATAGGTTAGTCCCAAAAATAATATAAAAGTGGAAAATAAAGCCCATTATAGTCCAAAACAATAGATAAAGTAGCATGGAGCAATCAAAAATTATAGATACGTTGGAGACGTATCACAAGGCATCCAAGACCCTCGCGAGGGGCCAAGCCTCGCGAGGCGGATGATGCAAGACCACCTCTGGAGTAGCCTAGCCAGGAAGGCTCACGAGGAGCGGAGATATCAAGGCGGGACAAAACCTCACGAGGCTCTCGTGACGTGAGCCATGACGCCTTGCGGCACCAAAGTGAGGCGCCCGGCCAAGCATCCTTATTTCCTCTTTGGTGCTAAGGAGGCCAGCGCAGGCGAAGAGTACCAAGACATCAAGGAAAGTGTTGCTATATTGGTGCAACGAGACCAAGACCAGGAGGACGGCAAGACGAAGGTCATCGTGGAGCCCAAGACGGCGTCACCACCAGAGCTTTTCGCAGGCGAAGACCGCTTTTGTCAGGATAGCTTGTACTAGTTGTCCCCCTTCAAATTTGCCCGCCATTGTTGGCTCCCTTCCTGCTCATTATTTGGGAAGAGGACCAGGGCCTATATAAGTAGAGCTAGCCACCATGGTGGGGGAATCGAATCCTCACCCGCACAAGTTCGACAAGCACAAGAGCACCTCAACTTTAGGAGGCTGTTCTTCCCTTGTACTGTTCTTCATCAGCCCAAGAGGCAATCCACCACCACCACACTGGAGTAGGGTATTACACCACAACGATGGCCCGAACCAGTATAAACCTCGTGTCTTTCTGTGTTGCGAGTTCGTCGAGTTCGTCCGCGAGATCTTCGCGAGCTAGGGCGTAGATCGGTAGGAGGGAAAGACTTCGCGCACACCCCAGTGTTCGAACCTTAAGTTTTGCCGGAACCCCACATCCGACAGCGATGACCTGTTGGACGCGGAAATGACCCGATCTTAGTCCTTAATTGAAGACATAAAAAATCTTGATGTTAAGTACGAGGAACTTGAAAGTCGTCATGAAACGCTCTCAACAACTCATGAAAAGCTTTCCTACGATTATCTTCAAAGGAAGCAAGAACTTGAGAAATTGAGAGCGGCTCATGAAGATCTTCAAAAAGAGAACGAGTCACTTCACGCTCAACAGATCAGTCCCGCTTAGGAAGGATTTGAACCACCATGTCTAAAATGCCTTGAGCGTGATAATGCTACTTCTGTTGCTGAATGTTCCACTACTGCTACTATTGCAATATCTTCAGTTGCTGGTGTGGTAACTAACCCCTCTACTGAGGATACCACTACTATTGCTGATGAAAATGCCAGGCTGAAGACATTGATTGAGACTGGGATGTACAAAAGTCTCAAAGGGCATCAGACACTATGTGATGTCCTCAAAAAGTAGATTTTGAACCGAAACCCTAGGAAAGAGGGTGTTGGGTTCGAGAGGAAAATGAATGTTGATGGTTCTTCTTTGGAAGCTTTGGCGGCACCCCAAAACCACTTGGGTTGCTGCAAAGGGACCTTCAGTGGATCCATCCACCTTATCTGGATTCACTTGTGCTAACCCAATTATCATTGATGAATCCTATGATGCAAACTATAAACTGTTTAAGAATCAGAATGCTGAAGTGTTTGCTAGGTATATTGGTACTAACTGCAGGAATGGGCCACCTATGAAGAAGATCTGGGTGCACAAAAGGTGTCTTGGGAATCTTCCTATGAATGCCATCATGACACCACAAGGGAAGAAGACAAACCCCAGACCAAAGGCTTCATATGGTCCAATGGCTTCATACAGACAGAGGACTCACCAGAGTCACCCTAACGACAATGTTTTGCAGGAAAATCATACCCAGACTTATGAATATGAGCGTGTTTCTTCAAGCCGCTATGTTCATAAAAATAAAAACTTTTCTGCTTATTCATATGAGTATTATTCACCTCCTGCAAGGCTATTTGCTAGGGATCCAAAGCCGAAGTTCTCAGATGTTGCACTTAGACTCATTGCTTCGAAGTCACCCCTGAAAATGTGGGTGGTTAAGAAATCTTAACTCTCTTTTGCAGGGAAAGGTCTCTAGCCGGAAATCAAAGGCGTCTAACACTTATGCTGGGGACCTAAAACATCTTGTAGGGCGCAAGATAAAATGCCCAAATGGACTTACTATGTATTTTGTTCCTGAATCATTTGCCAATCATCCTATCAGTCCTAACCTTGATATGAGCTTTCATAATCCGCTTGTCTATCAAATGTTTATGCTTCACAATACCCTTGGTGAAGCCTACCCCCTTAACTGCACTGTAGGGTATGACACCTCATGCTTCAGAATGGATTATGGACAGCAGATGCACTAATCATATGACTGGTGATCGAAGTCTTCTCATGGACTCAACTTACATCCATCTGACAAGAGTCACATCACATTCCACGACCTTTGGTAAAAGCAAGGTCTTTGGGTCTAGGTAGAGTTGCAATCTCAAAGGATCAACACATGGATAAAGTGATGCTTGTTGAATCCCTTGGTTTCAACTTAATGTCTGTCTCAATGCTTTGTGATTTGAACATGATTGTGATATTTGGAAAATATCGTTGCCTTGTTCTAATGGAATCTAACAAGTATCTAGTCTTTGAAGGGTATCGGAAAGATGATCTGTATATGGTAGATTTCTCAGCAGGACCACAGTTGGTCGTATGTCTTCTAGCAAAGGCTTTAGAGTGTTGGCTCTGGCATCGGAGGCTAGGGCATGCTGGCATGAGGAACCTGTACACTCTCGCGAAGAAGAAACATGTCATAGGCATCGAGGGCATCAAGTTCAAGAAGGATCATCTATGTGGTGCCTACGAAGCTGGAAAATGACTAGGGCCAAGCATCCCTCAAAGACAATCATGACGACATCTCAACCCTTCGAGCTGCTTCACATGGACTTATTTGGCCCTAATCACTACTCTACTCTTACTACCACTGCTTGCCTCTATGGCTTTGTCATTGTTGATGATTATTCAAGATATACATGGGTGCATATAATCCTCTACAAGAATGAAGTGCAGGATGTCTTCAGATGCTTCGCCAATCGTGCCATGACGAACTATGGCATCAAGATCAAGCACATCAGAAGTGACAATGGCACAGAGTTCAAGAACACCGGCCTCGACCTTCACCTAGATACATTAGGCATCAGTCATGAGTTCTCTGCTCCATACACACCTCAGCAGAATGGCATCATGGAGCGCAAGAACAGAACACTCATTGAGATGGCTCGAACGATGCTTGATGAGTACAATACTCCAAGGATGTTTTGGCCTGAAGCTATTGATACTGCATGCCACATCATCAACCATGTTTATCTTCACAAGCTTCTGAAGAAGACATCCTATGAGCTCCTGACTGGTAAGAAGCCAAACGTAAGCTACTTCAGAGTATTTGGTGCTAGGTGTTGGATCAAGGATCCACATCACACTTCAAAATTTGCATCGAAAGCACATGAAGGTTTTATGCTTGGTTACGAAAAGGATTCGCACTCCTACAGAGTCTTCAACCTCTTTCACTATAAAGTGGTTAAAACTGTGGATGTGCGGTTCGATGAAACAAACAGAGCAAAATTTTCGTCCAGTTCATCCTCGTGTTGCAAATGAAGTACATATTGAGAAGATAATTGATAGCATCAATGCACCTGGTCCACTCACTCGTTCAAGAGCAACACAGCTAGCAAATTTCTGTGGGCACTTTGCATTTGTCTCAATATCTGAACCCACGAAAGTTGTTGAAGCCTTCATGGAACCTAAGTGGATTCAAGCTATGCAAGAAGAACTTCAACAGTTTGAGCTGAAAAATGTGTGGGAATTGGTCAAGCGTCCTGACCCTCGCAAGCACAATATCATTGGCACCAAATGGATCTATCGCAACAAACAAGATGAGCATGGTCAAGTTGTCAGAAACAAGGCTCGTCTCATTGCTCAAGGATACACTCAAGTTGAAGGGATTGACTTCGATGAAACATTTGCTCCAGTGGCTAGGCTTGAAGCCATTCGCATACTGCTAGCCTATGCCAACCATCACAACATCCTTCTGTATCAAATGGATGTGAAGAGTGCCTTTCTCAAAGTCAAGATTGAAGAAGAAGTGTATGTTGCACAACCACCTGGCTTTGAAGATCCAAAACATCCTGATATGGTATACAAGCTCAACAAGGCACTGTATGGCCTCAAACAAGCCCCTCGTGCTTGGTATGACACACTCAAAGACTTCCTGAAGAGCAAAGGCTTCAAACCTGGTTCTCTAGATCCTACACTCTTTTTAAGACATATGATGGAGAATTGTTTGTGTGCCAAATCTATGTGGATAACATTATCTTCGGCTGCACTGACAAGAGATACAGTGTTGAGTTTGGACACATGATGCAAGAGCAATATCATATGTCCATGATGGGTGAGATGAAGTTCTTCCTTGCTCTTCAAATCTGTCAGCAGAGCAACGACATCTTCATATCTCAAGAGAAATATCTCAAAGATTGCCTGAAGAAGTTTGGCATGAAAGATTGCAAAGGATACACGACGCCAATGCCAACCAAAAGTCATCTGAGTCCCGACGCCAATGGTAAAGAGTTCGATCAAAAGTTATACCGCTCCATGATTGGTTCTTTACTTTATTTATGTGCATCTAGGCCAGATATAGTGCTTAGTGTTTGCATGTGTGCCCTATTCCAAGCGGCACCAAAGGAATCACATCACTTAGCTGTGAAACGAATTCTTCGATATTTGGCTTACACCCCAACACTAGGATTATGGTATCCAAAGGGCTCAGCGTTTGATCTAGTTGGATTCTCAAATGCTGATTATGCTGGTGACAAAGTTGATCGCAAGTCCACATCAGGAACATGTCACTTTCTGGGACGATCACTTGTCTGTTGGTCTTCAAAGAAGCAGAATTGTGTATCTCTCTCCACTGCTGAATCTGAATACATTGCTGCTGGATCTTGCTACGCTCAGCTTCTATGGATGAAGCAGACTCTCAAGGACTATGGCATCCATTTGAAGCAAGTGCCACTCTACTGCGGCAATGAAAGCACCATCAAGATTGCCAACAACCCAGTTCAGCACTCGAAGACAAAGCACATTGAAATTCGTCATCACTTTCTCAGAGATCATGTCATGAAGGAAGATATTGATATCATTCACGTCAACACTGAAGAGCAATTGGCAGATATCTTCACAAAGCCCTTGGATGAGAAAAGGTTTTGCAAGTTGCGGTGTGAGCTAAATATTTTAGAATCCTCAAATGTCCTGTGATTGGACACTCGTCATAACACTTATGCATATTGATGACTTAGATGTGCAACACATGAAGTAACGTATATCTTCAATCCATGAAGACATACACTCTAAGTGTGAATACATTAACGCGGAATCTGACTTTGGAGCGCCGCGATAATTATGCGCCATGTCTGGGTCTAATACTTCCTATACGGTGGGTAACGCCACCACCAAAATTCTTGTTTGAAGTGTTTCATCTGGCGTGTCATTTGTAAAGTCTTCGGATTTGATTTGTCTTCAACATTGATTTGACTTCATGTTTATCTTCACAATGTTGATTTGGTATTATTCAGATATATGCATACATTTGTGTTCTGTCCTCTACAGCATTCACTTATAGCTATGTCTTCTTGCTTGAATATTTTGATCTAAGTGAATGTGATCGGACCCTAACCTCTTCTAATGCTTCTATCTCAAATTCTATCTATCCAAATCATATGCATTCTATTGAAACTGTCGAATGTCTTCTCTATGTCCTTGTCAGCAGAAGATACATAGACAAAAATTGAATCTGTTTTAAATGCTTTATCCTTATTGCGAGAAACCCGGGGAAGCCGGAACGACCACCCGACAGTCCAGGCGTGCGTGGGAACATGGAACAACTTCCAATGTGATGCATGCTTGCCACATGTCCCTCGGATGTGAACCGTCAGGGGCACCTGCATAATTGTGCAGTGCTGTCCCTTTCCTTATAAATACACATCACATCGCAGTCACAATCCTTCTCCCACCTCTCCACCTCGCACAAACCCTAGCGCCACCGCTAGCTCTCGACGACGCCAGCGACGAAGCGCTTAGCTGCCGTGACCTCACCGACGCCGTCCTCACGCCGGCCGCGGACCTCGTCTCCTCCGCCGCCGCCATAGGTGTCTTCCGTCGCCAAGTTCGGGCATGGGAGATTGAACTGCTCGGCCTCCCACTCCACTCTGTCTAGCAGTTCTTCGTGTGGTAATTAAAACTTACTTTTTACTGTCTTTTTGATCTGATAGATCCATCGTTCTCCACCAAAAGTGGTTTCTAAACCTACAAAATTGGATCTATCATGTTCTACATCTCATATCATGCCTAGTTAGGCCCCGCATGTCAGTTACTCAATGGGTTCGGCCATGTCAGGGGATCCTCATCCGTAGTATACTCCCTTTGTTTTTATTTACTTCGCATATATTCACTTATGCTTCACAACTAGTTAGATTCCTCACTTGTACCTATTCTTGGATTCGTAAAAATCTGGAACCAACTCTCAACAAATAAGTGAATGTATTCGCGCTATGAGGTCAATGTCTTCAAACTGATTTATCTTCAAAATCTTCTGAGAATGCATATGACCTCTTCCCCTTCCCACGCATCTCTAATCTTTGTCACAGTACATGTCCGTGGGAGAATCCCTTGGTTCTCATAGTCTTCATTCATTTGCAGAGTTCTTACAAAGATCACATCAATTCTCCTGAAGCGGTTCTGTCGACCCGGTGAGACGGAAGCCTTTGCATCTCCTGAAGCCATTCAGTTTGAACTTCATGGCCACAGAAAAGTCAGCAAGAAAGGGCGGCAGGCAGCGCCGTGGGGGCACATCAAAGGATTTGCCCGAAGATCTCTATGAGTTATCCAAGACTGATCCTGAAGAGAGCTATGGCCAACGCAAAACACGAATGCAATGGATTCTAAGATATTGGGCCGAGCAATGGTTCAAGTACAGGTTCGTGACCAAGGAATACGCTGAAAACAATGCCATCAAGCGTCCTTGGGGTGATATTCTCTATAAAAATCTTCAACCCAAGACCGAATCTGAAGCCATTGCTCAAGGTTTCTACCCTTGCATGGTACATGGACCACAGCCTGCCAATGCCGACCCATCTTCTCTGTTATGGTGTCGTGACGACAATCTGTTCAAGCGCAACTACAAGTTTGCCAAGGATTCTGCTGTGAAGAAAAAGAAAGAATTTGGACTCGACTTCAACCCCGGTCCATCTGCTCCTCGAGCTGATGGCACACGTGATGCTGAACCCAATGTCATTGGGCCCATCTACAACCTCTAAGGTCTCCTCACTCACATTGCTGTTCAGGGGGCAACCGTGGAGCACTCTGATGACAACGCTGATACTGATGAAGTGCCTGCTCCACCTAAGCCACAGAAGCAGAAGAGAACAAAAGCTTCAAAGCCCTCTGCTGCACCTAAAGCTTCGCGTGCGAAGCCACTGGCCACTGCACCACCTGAAGCAAGTGTGTTGTCTGAAGATCTTTCTTGCATCTCCAAGAGAACCGAGAAGTCTTCAAAGCAGAAGAAGCCCATCCAGAGTTCTAGGCAAGAACTGACCCCGGCTGATATTTTGCGAAATGAAGAAGCCACCATTGATCTGTCCAGCGACGACGATCTTGGTGATGATGCTCTTGAGATGCTCATAAAGATCAAGGAGGAGGCGGAGATCTTCAGTGATCTGCCCTTCTTTGATGTGGATATTTTGAATAACTTCATTGATGAATGGTTTGATAGCCCATGCACCAGCATCGATGATCTTGAGCTTGCAATTGGCATTAGTGTCTCTTTCCATAGTGCCATTGCAAATGTGCTGGCTCTGGCTCAGAAGATCATCGAACTAAAGAACAAGATTGATCATGGGAAAGCTCAGTTCAAGAAGAACATGGCCAATCTCAGTGTGACTGATGTTCAAAGCTTCAAGAAGATGCTGCATGACCTCAAAGAGCAGTTTCAAAAGAAACGTGAAGCAGCAAAAGGATCAAGAGAGAGGATGAAACTCTCCGCTAGTAAATGTGTTCAAGTTCATAATGAGGCTGAAAAGCGCAAGGCACTTGGGTGTCCTGGCATCGACCCCAAGTTGGCTGCCAAAAAGAAGAAGCCTCCTGTGACCCCAGCTGAAGCATCAGGGCGGAAAGAACCTCACATTGTCTTCCCTGCCAGCATGACATGCTCGAAGCCTAAGGTCCCCACAGCTGCTTCAGAACTGAAGAAGACAAGGGGCAGCTGAGGCCGAAGCCAGGAAGCGCAAGAACAAGAATGCCACTGACGATGCACCACAGACCAAGAAGCGGAAGACAAAGTCTTCGAAGAAAGATCGGGCTGCTCCCTCAAAGCCCCTTGTTGTCAAGCCCATCTCAGTTGCTCGTCCCGCAAACCAAGAGCATCAGCTAGTACTACATGAGCTTGCTTCCACAAAGGCTCCTGAAGCTGAAGCATTCCAGCTGTTGACCCCATAACAGCTGAAGACATTGGTCATCACGATAATGTAGATGATGATAAAGTCCTTCCTAAGATCGAACACCAAACGGTATCATCGCCTGTTCTCATGAACAATGAACTCATCAGCATTGGTCGTCCCTTGACGCCAATTGCTCAGGATGCATCGTGGGCTGATCACCCCCAAGACACACCAAGCCAAGACACACCCAATAGTCCCCCTCCTCAAGTCACCACTCCGGTACTTGATGATGACAATTACATGGTGCAGACCACCCCATCTCCAAAGGCGTCACCCGCATTCCGCAGGCTTCGCAAAGGCCCTAGGCCACAGGTCGCCATGCCGAGCGTTCTAGAAGGAGAAGTGCAAAACAACTCAGTAGCATGACAAGTGTTTCCTGACGCCACTCCAACTGCGAACGTCTCTAAGTATGAAGCCAAAGCTGCTGAAGACATACCGGCTGCATCAGCCGAAGAACACCAAGAACCCTGTCAAGAAGAAGAGCGAATTGCTACACCCCCTACCAACCAAGAAGTTGTTCTCGAGGAGAACGAGTTTGTGCCCGACCCTCCAGCTACTCAAGTGGAGGTTGAAAACACTAAGGCGGCCACCAACAACACTACTGAAGCCAATGAAGTGGCCATGGCTAAAGCTAATGTGGTGCCTGAAATGAATATGGTGCCTGAAGTGAATGTTGCACCTGAAGCGAATGTGCAGCTTGAAGCCCAGGTCAATGCCACTGCTCCTGTACCGCCTCCAAGGCCTCACACCGTTGAGCAAGCATTTGATTGTGGTCAACTTTTCACTGTCCGCTGGCCTATTCTGGTTTCTCTGCCTGCTCCTAGACCACATTTTGACTATCATGTGGAGCACAAGCCTTAGGTCCAGAAGCCAAAGCCCAGGCTGCCAAGGTTTGCAGGTACTGCGACTTCACCAGGATCATTCAATGTGAATAGCTTCAAAGCACACACCTTCTTTGATAGTGCCAAGAACCCATATTCGAAGCCAAGAATTTCATCTGATCGGTTCTGGAGCTATCAGCAGCGCAGTTATTACTCATGCATCTTATACAATCAAGGGCGAATCTTTCCTCACATGCGTCTGGACTGTGAAGCCATTGCTGGTCTGCCCTGCTTGGAAGAAGCCCTAGACTGCTTCAGAGATGCTGGACTTCTGCAATTTGTCACTGACAAAGAGCATTGGAATGAGGAGCTTCTGTTACAATTCTATGCCACTCTTCACATTCGCGGCTACAACAGGGATCCGAAGACTTGGGTCCTTGAGCGGATGTCCGGCGATGTACACCATGAAGCCAAAGCCCAAGATATAATTGAGCTTACTGCCCTGCCCACTCCAGGTGAACTCTATGAACCTGGTTGTCAGCTTCACCACAATGCTTTGGAGAGCATATTCCAAAAGCTTGAGCCGAATATGAGCCAAATGTTGAGCATGATGAAGCCACTGCCACAAGATGCTGAATATCCAAAGGAATTCTTTGTTGAAGACCTAGAGTATCTGCCCCAAACCATTGAAAGTGCAACTATCCCTGGGTGGTTTTGGTAATTCCTAACAACATATAGCTCATTGAGCTAATGCTATTCCAAAATAAATATTTCAGGAAAGCTCAATGATTGGCATGGCACAGATCAGAAAGTGGACCCTTCAAAATGCTAAGGGCAAAGGATTGGCTCGAGCTCAAAGAACAAGACTCTACATTTTCTATTTCAGTGATCCAAGATCATATTGAGTCTATAGGAAAAGCCAATACCATTAAGAAGGGATGAGGTGTTGCTTAATGAGGATCTTGCTCAAAATGCTTAGTGATATGCTCCAAAACCCTCCACTACTTTCTCATATCCACATATGTACTAAACCAAAAAGTCCAACTCGGCCCCACCGAAATTTCATATCCGGAGCCACCGAGTTGTTTTGTCATAGCCACTGCCAGAAACCCTAATCAATTCGGTCTCACCGATAGGGATCTCGGTCCCACCGAGATGGGGTTGTAATCTCTCTGTTTCCTTTTCGTAATGTTTCGGTCAAACCGAGATGAGCGATCGGTCCTACCGAGATTGCAATGCAAACTCTCTGTTTCCCTTTCGTAACGTTTTGGTCCAACCGAGATGAGCAAATCGGTCCCACCGAGTTTGCCTGACCAACTCTCTGTTTGACCATTACCAAAATCGGTCTCACCGAGTTTGTATGTCGGTCTCACCGAGATTACACTATGCCCTAACCCTAATGACATCGGTCCCACCGAGTTGATCCAGTCGGTCCCACCGAGAATCCTAACATTCACATTTTGAACTAAATCGGTCCGACGAAGTTTCATGATTCGATCCAACCAAGTTTGGTGATTTGTGTGCAACGGTTAGATTTTGTGTGGAGGCTATATATACCCCTCCACCCACTCTTAATCCGTGGAGAGAGCCATCAGAACATGCCTACACTTCCAACACATATTTTCTGAGAGAGAACCACCTACACTTGTGTTGAGGTCAAGATATTCCATTCCAACCACATGAATCTTGATCTCTAGCCTTCCCCAAGTTGCTTTCCACTCAATCTTCTTTCCACCAAATCCAAATCCTGTGAGAGAGAGTTGAGTGTTGGGGAGACTATCATTTGAAGCACAAGAGCAAGGAGTTCATCATCAACACACCATTTGTTACTTCTTGGAGAGTGGTGTCTCCTAGATTGGCTAGGTGTCACTTGGGAGCCTCCGACAAGATTGTGGAGTTGAACCAAGGAGTTTGTAAGGGCAAGGAGATCGCCTACTTCGTGAAGATCTACCCGAGTGAGGCAAGTCCTTCATGGGCGACGGCCATGGTGTGATAGACAAGGTTGCTTCTTCATGGACACTTCGTGGGCTGAGCCCTCCGTGGACTCGCACAACCGTTACCCTTCGTGGGTTGAAGTCTCCATCAACGTGGATGTATGATAGCACCACCTATCGGAACCACGGATAAAAAATCTCCGTGTCAACATTGCGTTTGCTCCCTAAATCTCATCCCATTTACCTTCATATGCAATTGTTTTACATTCCGCTGCTATACTCTTAGAATTGCATGTGTAGGTTGATTACTTGACTTGTTCTAAGTTGCTAAAATCTTCCAAGAACTAAAATTGGGAAAAGGTTAGATTTTTATTTGGTCAAGTAGTGTAATCACCCCCCTCTAGACATACTTCCGATCCTACAAGTAGTATCAGAGCTTTGGTCTCCATTTGCTTTGATTTCCATAGATTTTGGTGGTCATAGCCTTGTTTCACAACCTAGGAGAGTATAGCGTCTAGCGAGGGAAAGTACCACCGTAGAGGTCCTTACTTTGATGGTACTAATTTTGCTAGTTGGAAGCATAAGATGAAAATGCATATTCTTGGACATAACCCCGCCGTTTTGGCCATTGTCTTTATTGGATTGCAAGGTGAATTCTTTGATGGGAGAGAACCGAACCGTGAAACTACCGCGGAAGAATTGAAGATGCTACAATACAATGCTCAAGCTCGTGATATTCTCTTCAACGGATTGTGCCCCGAAGAATTCAACAAAATCAGCCGTCTTGAGAATGCAAAGGAAATTTGGGATACTTTGATTAACATGCACGAAGGTACCAATTCCGTCAAGGAATCCAGATTGGATGTGCTTCAAAGTCAACTTGACAAGTTCAAAATGAAGGATGGTGAAGGTGTCGCTGAAATGTAATCTAGGCTTGCTCTCATCACAAATGAGATTGCCGGCTTAGGAAGTGAAGAGATGACCGATAGATTCATCATCAAGAAGATCCTAAGAGCCTTGGATGGAAAATATGATACCGTGTGCACATTGATCCAAATGATGCCCAATTACAAAGATCTCAAGCCAACAGAAGTCATTGGAAGAATTGTTGCTCATGAGATGTCACTCAAGGATAAGGAAGAGCTTCACAACAATTCAAGTGGTGCTTACAAAGCCTCATGTGATGCTCCCACATCATCAAGTGAGAAGCAAACCTTCAATGAAGAATTGAGCTTAATGGTGAAGAACTTCAACAAGCTCTACAAGAGTAGAAGCAAAGAAAGAAGCTCCAAGTCAAGGTCCTACAATGACAAAACATCTTCTAGTCGTGAGCGAAATTGTTACAATTGTGGAAGACCCGGACACTACTCCAATGAGTGTACGACCCCCTACAAAAGAAGAGAAGATTCTCCCAAAAGAAGAAGTAGAAGAGAAGAATCACCACCAAGAGAAAGGAGGAGTAGGGATGATCGTTATGAACGAAGACCCTCTCGGAGAAGCAAGGATTCGTAAAGGAAGGAAAAGTCATCAAGGAGCTACACAAAAGAAGACATCAAGCTCATGTTGGTGAATGGGTATCGTCTCCGACTCCGACAATCACTCCAAAAGAAGTTATCACTCCGACTCCGAATATACTCAAGATGAAGGTGTTGCCGGTCTAGCACTTGTGTCAACCAACTCCTACAACATATTTGACTCACCAAATGAAGGAATTGGAATATGCTTCATGGCCAAAGGTCCAAAGGTAACACATCCTGAGTATGTTGATTTCAATAGTGATGAAGATGATTTGCTAGGTGATGATGATTCACTTGTTGACAACTCTAGTGATTAAAACTATGATGAAATGTCAATTAATCATGCTAATCAAGATAAAACGAATGATGATGATAAGAAGGAGATTGAGCGTCTAACTCAAGAACTAAACACTCTTAATTTAGCTCATGAAACTACCTTCGAAAATCATCGAGAACTTTTAAAGACTCATGATAAGCTACGCTTTGAAAAGCTCAACCTTGAGCAAGAGCATGAGTTTTAAAGGCAATCAATGATGATCTTCGCAAGAAAGTTCTTCTTACATTGCCAAGTGTTTACTCTTGTCTACTTACATGCCACAAGTTAAATCTAGCAACAAGAACAATAAAGATTCTTCATCTAGTAGTAACAACAATCATGCTAAATCCAATGTTGATGCTTCTAGTAGTTCTATTGATTACACTAATGATTCTCTTAGCCAAGTTACACTTGAGCAAGAAAATAGCTTATTGAATGGAATCATAGAGAAAGGTGTTTACAAGAGTCTTGTCGGGAGCAATTTGAGGAAATTGTGTGCAATCAAGGAAGACACCGGAAGAACCAAGGTGTTGGTTTTGAACGAAAGTTCAATGACAATGGAGTTGAGTGGGAAGAAGATCAATACCCCAAGACGAAGTTTGTTCCTCAACAAGAGAAGTATGATCCTACTTCTTTCAAAGGAACACAAGCTCAAGATGATCTTCCACCACAAGACCACAAGAAAAAAGGGAAGGAAAAGCTTCAAGAGGAAATTGATGCATTTGAAGAAGCACCTAAGGCTTTGGTCAAGTGGGTTCCCAAGACTACATCAAGTTATAATTCAACAAGCACAACTACGATTCCAAGGATTCCCATCAAGATGATGTGGATCCCGAAGAAGAAGTTCTAGAGAGTTCTTGAGGGTGACTCCGCCAACATACTTCACTCTTATCATTTTGGCGAGGACAAGTGCAAACAACTTCCATATCTTGCACAAGTTCAAGGAGTCACAAACCGTCTTGTTGGTAAGACAAGGGACAAGGTAACCTAATGCTTTCATGGACATCATCTTGTGCATGCATCACTCTATGTCTATGGATATCCTTGTTTGTTCCTTGTGGAGTCCGACCGTGTAGGTATTGAAAGTGCAACTCACTCCAAAGGATTGCTCCGAATGATATACATCAACTTTGAGCATCTACATCTTCAACACCTACCTGAAATCATCATCGACAAAACCCAAGGTTAGTTCATCCCTCTTAGGGGGGATATCACATCTAGGGGGAGCTTTACTCAAATCAATGGGCTAAAGCGACTCTAATGGTGTGATCACAACAATGCTTTATGTAAAAGTGGTAACCCCACTTGTGCTTAAATGATGAGTATGACCTACGATCAAGTGTTCTCATTTGACTCCTATGTCAATATACTCATATATAGATGACCTAGTCATCGCCAATTGCTTGATAGATGCTAGAATGTTTGTGCATGCTTTGTCACATATTTCATTTGCCATTTTATTGTGTGAGCATGTTGGTTGCATATTTTACTCATTAGAGGACATCCATTTGTTGCTTTGATTGTTTGGCTTTTTCCTTTTTTTTGCCAAATGGATGGACAAGAATGCCTAAGAACACCCTCTAGCTAGCTATGCTTTTGTCGTCTAAAACTCTATTCATGCTACATCACAAAGTTTGATCAAGTCAGATTCAAACCACTCTGTGTGAGGAGCACTCGGAGATCCCGATTCGTCATAGACTTAAACCTCCAAAACCTCTTTGTGCATCTCGGTCTGACCGATTCATCCTTTTCGGTCCTACCGAGTCACCAAGTTGATCTAGGGTTTTCAATCTCGGTGCAACCGATTAGAACTTTTTGGTCACACCGAGTTGCAGTAACTGCTTGCAGTTTTGCATCTCGGTGCCACCGAGTCGTTCCACTCGGTCACACCGACAGGGTCAGGTTATATATACCGCCGGGCCAAATTTTGGAAATTTTTCCGAACCCCTTCGCCCGCGCATAACCTACTCTGCCTCCTCTGGTCTCTGGATCGTCCTCTCGTCGCCAGCGACCTCCCGCCGCTGGTCTCCGCCACCATCAACGTAAATCTCCACCGCCGTTGCCGCTGTAGCAAGTTCGTCGCCGGACTAGGGTACGAACTTGATCATTGTGCTAATCCTTAACTCTGATTCTTAGCACATTGCTTTGCCATGATTCCTGCCATGATTGAAATCATCTTGTCCAGCGAAAACATCCCGTAGATTAGATTTGATTTGAAAATTTAGGGTTAGGTCTCCGCCGAATTCATCTCGGACTGACCGAGTTGTAGAAATCGGTCTCACCGATTTAGGCCAGAGCACATGCGTTTCGGTTTGACCGAAAATTGCAAATCGGTGTGACCGAGTTTGATTCTCTATGAAACCCTAGCAGTCTCGGTACCACCGAACTGTGACTCGGTCTGACCGATTCACCAGTTCAGGTTCCAAAAGCTGCTTCGGTATCACCGATTTTACAAATCGGTAGATCTGAAATGCTTTCTGTGAAGAACTAAAACTAAGTTTTTTAGTCATCAGTTGTGCAAAAAGTCCTGTACTTTGTGATGCTCATCTACTCTACCTCTTCTATAACCTATTCACAGGGTCTGCTGACAGTTTGCCTGCAAGATGTCTGACCAAATTGACAGCCAGAACAAGTCAGAGGAACGGGTTCAGTTAAGTGAGGGCACTAGTCCCTCTAGCAGCTATGATGAAGGCAGCAGGAGCACTCCAAGCAATCTACCAAAGGCTGCTACCAGGACAAGGAAGAAGAGGACTTCTGACTCTGAAGATGAAGATTATGTGGCTGTTGAAGATGAAGCCACTTCAAAGAAGAAAGTGCTGAAGAAAGAGTATGGCTCAGCTGCTGCAACTAAGCCAGGTCTGAAAACAAAGATGCCTGCAAGAAGATAGCCCATGTCTAAGCCAAGAAAAGTTGCCACAGGAGAAACAATGGAGTTCACTCTTGAACCCAAGGAAATTGGAGATGGCAAGAAGAGGAAAGAAAGGGTCAAGAAGACCATTGCCAGAGTTATTGGAAAACCAGCAATGATGAGAGATTCTGAAGAAGAGGAAGAGGAAGAGGATGTCAGACCAAAGACCCAAAGCTCAAAAGCTTATGGGAGATGCAATCAAGGCAGGGGTTGCTCCATCAAAGCCCAAAGCTGCTCCCAAGGCTGCTGATCCAGCTCCAAAGCCAAAACCCAAGAGGAGCACTAGGAACATACCTGCTGAAGAGAAAAACAAGGCCCTAGTGCCTCAAGCTGCTGTTGAAGAAGAAGATGATTTTGTTGTTTTGAGAAAGCTGAAGCCCAAGATCCCTGATCACAATGATGCACACCCAGTTGCAGAGAATATGAAAATAAGGAAGGATTCAGGATTGAGACTATGGAGAGAGTCTGATCCATATGCTACCAGGAGAAGGACTGCTGTGGACTACAGATTCCACAGTAAGGAACAACAGGACTTCTATGAGACAATTCTGCTTGATAAGAAGCCCATAGTGTGTGACATGAGATGGGTTGACTGGGAATTCATAAAGGAGAATGAGGATCCCTTCCCTGGCGTGCTTGACAGCTTCAAGGCATGTGGAGTTGATAAGTTTGTGGCTCAGAAGTTCACCAAGTGGAATGATGAGCTCATTATGCAGTTTTACTCCACTGCCCACTTCTATCCAGATGAAAAGATTGTGTGGATGTCTGAGGGTCCTAGGTACCAGTCTACAGTTGAAGAATGGGCTCAATTGATCAATGCTCCTGAAGAACATGAGGATGGCTTGGATATCTATGCAAAGAAGAAGAAAGACCACAACTCTATGGCCAACATGTACAAGGAGATCCCAAATGATGCTCTGGATACACATAAGTTTGGATCTGTGCATTACGTGTTGTCTGGTTTGCCAACAATCAACTGGATCTTAAGGCACACACTGCTACCCATGTCAGGTGATCACAAGATGATCAGAGGACATGCTATCAACTTGCTTCACATATTTGATGTCCCATAGAAGTTCAAGGTTATGAGCCTGATTGTGGAAACAATCAAGAGGACTACAGCTGATCAGAAGAGAAGTTGTGGATATGCCCCACACATCCAGGAGCTCATCCACTCAAAGATGGGCAAAGGCAAGTACATCTTGGACAAGGAGCACCTGCCCATCTACCCTGAATTTGAGGACAACACAGTTGTCATGACTGAGAATGAACCATAATATGTGCAAGCACAAGAGAAGAAAGCCAAAGCTAAAGCTGAGAAGGCTGCAAAGATGCCAACTATGGAAGAGGCATCTCAGGTATTCCTTAAGAGCAAGCAAGACCAGCTTGGATATCTGATCCAATCCACTCTGAGGATTGAGCAGGGCTTGGCCACCACGACCAAGAACCGGAGAGCTTGGAAAGGATTATTGAGACAAAATTCTATGACCTTGATGTCAAGGTAATCAAATCAAACTGCAGTTGAGCAACTTCAGGAGGAAGCAGAAGAGAAGAAGGGAAAGTCTACCACAGATGCATTTGCTAGAGTGCCTAGAGGTCAGAGGTCTCCTGCAGTGCAAGTGACTGACACCAGAGCTACAACATCAGCACCAGCAGCTACAGCTCCAGTTCCAACTCCAGCAGCTACTCCACCAGCTCCAGCTACTTCATCACAAGCCTTCGTCCTTGGAGTTCTGTCGACACCACCTCTCGAAGATCAAGCCTAAGAGTCGTTTAGCACTATGCATTTTCAAACTTTTTGGTAACTTGTTGCCAAAGGGGGAGAAAAATGTATAGATCATAGGCTTCGAGAGAGAGAGTGTTTCCTTTTATCTATCTTTGCACTTATTTGGTTTGTTTTGAAACTTAATTGCGTGCTTGTGTGATACTACGTTGTGTCCTTGTGAGATACTTATTTGATCATGTGTTTGATCATATGCTACCCTTAATGCTTGTTGGATGATATTATCTCTTATATTCTAGATGATCATTCAATTGTTTTGGTGATGAGTGCATGTTTTTAATCTCTATCATTTTGAGTGCTCCACCAAGATGTACGTGACATGGAAGAGTAACCCATGATCCTAATCAATTGTGCATTTGCATTCAAAAGCAAGTCTTAAATAATGCACAAATTTAGGGAGAGCTCTTTCGTATCACAAACTTCTCAAAGTGACGATGTTTTTCAATTGTATTTATCATTTGTCGAAGCTTTGATCTATATGTTGTCATCAATTACCAAAAAGGGGGAGATTGAAAGTGCAACTATCCCTGGGTGGTTTTGGTAATTCCTAACAACATATAGCTCATTGAGCTAATGCTATTCCAAGATAAATATTTTAGGAAAGATCAATGATTGGCATGGCACGGATTAGAAAGTGGACCCTTCAAAATGCTAAGGACAAAGGATTGGCTCAAGCTCAAAGCACAAGACTCTACATTTTCTATTTTAGTGATCCAAGATCACATTGAGTCTATAGGAAAAGCCAATACTATTAAGAAGGGATGAGGTGTTGCTTAATGAGGATCTTGCTCAAAATGCTTAGTGATATGCTCCAAAACCCTCCACTACTCTCTCATATCCACATATGTCCTAAACCAAAAAGTCCAACTCGGCCCCACCAAAATTTCATATCCGGAGCCACCGAGTTCTTTTGTCATAGCCACTGCCAGAAACCCTAATCAATTCGGTCTCACCGATAGGGATCTCGGTCCCACCGAGATGGGGTTGTAATCTCTCTGTTTACTTTTTGTAACGTTTTGGTCAAACCGAGATGAGCGATCGGTCCCATCGAGATTGCAATGCAAACTCTCTGTTACCCTGTCGTAACGTTTTGGTCCAACCGAGATGAGCGAATTGGTCCCATCGAGTTTGCCTGACCAACTCTCTGTTTGACCATTACCAAAATCGGTCTCACCGAGTTTGTGTAATCGGTCTCACCAAGATTACATTATGCCCTAACCCTAATGACATCGGTCCCACCGAGTTGATCCAGTCGGTCCCACCGAGAATCCTAACATTCACATTTTGAACTAAATCGGTTCGACCGAGTTTCGTGATTCGGTCCCACCGAGTTTCGTGATTTGTGTGTAACGGTTAGATTTTGTGTGGAGGCTATATATACCCCTCCACCCACTCTTAATCCGTGGAGAGAGCCATCAGAACATGCCTACACTTCCAACACATATTTTCTGAGAGAGAACCACCTACACTTGTGTTGAGGTCAAGATATTCCATTCCAACCACATGAATCTTGATCTCTAGCCTTCCCCAAGTTGCTTTCCACTCAATCTTCTTTCCACCAAATCCAAATCCTGTGAGAGAGAGTTGAGTGTTGGGGAGACTATCATTTGAAGCACAAGAGCAAGGAGTTCATCATCAACACACCATTTATTACTTCTTGGAGATTGGTGTCTCCTAGATTGGCTAGGTGTCACTTGGGAGCCTCCGAGCAAGATTGTGGAGTTGAACCAAGGAGTTTGTAAGGGCAAGGAGATCGCCTACTTCGTGAAGATCTACCGCTAGTGAGGCAAGTCCTTCGTGGGCGACGACCATGGTGTGATAGACAAGGTTGCTTCTTCGTGGACCCTTCGTGGGTGGAGCCCTCCGTGGACCCAGCCAAGAACCGTTACCCTTCGTGGGTTGAAGTCTCCATCAACGTGGATGTACGATAGCACCACCTATCGGAACCACGGATAAAAAATCACCGTGTCAACATTGCGTTTGCTCCCTAAATCTCATCCCATTTACCTTCATATGCAATTGTTTTACATTCTGCTGCTATACTCTTAGAATTGCATGTGTAGGTTGATTACTTGACTTGTGCTAAGTTGCTAAAATCTGCCAAGAACTAAAATTGGGAAAAGGCTAGATTTTTATTTGGTCAAGTAGTCTAATCACCCCCCCTCTAGACATACTTCCGATCCTACAAGTGGTATCAGAGCTTTGGTCTCCATTTGCTTTGATTTCCATAGCTTTTGGTGGTCATAGCCTTGGTTTCACAACCTAGGATAGTATGGCGACTAGCGAGGGAAAGTACCACTGTAGAGGTCCTTACTTTGATGGTACTAATTTTGCTAGTTGGAAGCATAAGATGAAAATGCATATTCTTGGACATAACCCCGCTGTTTGGGCCATTGTGTGTATTGGCTTGCAAGGTGAATTCTTTGATGGGAGAGAACCAAACCGTGAAGCTACCGCGGAAGAATTGAAGATGCTACAATACAATGCTCAAGCTCGTGATATTCTCTTCAACGGATTGTGCCCCGAAGAATTCAACAAAATCATCCGTCTTGAGAATGCAAAGGAAATTTGGGATACTTTGATTAACATGCACGAAGGTACCGACTCCGTCAAGGAATCCAAATTGGATGTGCTTCAAAGTCAACTTGACAAGTTCAAAATGAAGGATGGTGAAGGTATCGCTGAAATGTACTCTAGGCTTGCTCTCATCACAAATGAGATTGCCGTCTTAGGAAGTGAAGAGATGACCGATAGATTCATCATCAAGAAGATCCTATGAGCCTTGGATGGAAAATATTATACCGTGTGCACATTGATCAAAATGATGCCCAATTACAAAGATCTCAAGCCAACGGAAGTCATTGGAAGAATTGTTGCTCATGAGATGTCACTCAAGGATAAGGAAGAGCTTCACAACAATTCAAGTGGTG
This sequence comes from Aegilops bicornis, assembly GCA_021605145.1. Lineage (NCBI taxonomy): Eukaryota > Viridiplantae > Streptophyta > Magnoliopsida > Poales > Poaceae > Aegilops > Aegilops bicornis. The sequence goes on from CM038670.1 coordinate 464,266,219, forward strand.
CTTACAAAGCCTCATTTGATGCTCCCACATCATCAAGTGAGAAGCAAACCTTCAATGAAGAATTGAGCTTAATGGTGAAGAACTTCAACAAGTTCTACAAGAGTAGAAGCAAAGAAAGAAGCTCCAAGTCAAGGTCCTACAATGACAAAAGATCTTCTAGTCGTGAGCGAAATTGTTACAATTGTGGAAGACCCGGACACTACTCCAATGAGTGTACGGCCCCCTACGAAAGAAGAGAGGATTCTCCCAAAAGAAGAAGTAGAAGAGAAGAATCACCACCAAGAGATAGGAGGAGTAGGGATGATCGTTATGAACGAAGACCCTCTCGGAGAAGCAAGGATTCAGAAAGGAAGGAAAAGTCATCAAGGAGCTACACACAAAGAAGACATCAAGCTCATGTTGGTGAATGGGTATCCGGCTCCGACTCCGACAATCACTCCGGAAGAAGATATCACTCCGACTCCGGATATACTCAAGATGAAGGTGTTGCCGGTCTAGCACTTGTGTCAACCAACTCCTACAACATATTTGACTCACCAAATGAAGGAATTGGAATATGCTTCATGGCCAAAGGTCCAAAGGTAACACATCCCGAGTATGTTGATTTCAATAGTGATGAAGATGATTTGCTAGGTGATGATGATTTACTTGTTGACAACTCTACTGACTAAAACTATGATGAAATGTCAATTAATCATGCTAATCAAGATAAAACGAATGATGATGATAAGAAGGAAATTGAGCGTCTAACTCAAGAACTAAACACTCTTAAGTTAGCTCATGAAACTACCTTCGAAAATCATCGAGAACTTTTAAAGACTCATGATAAGCTACGCTTTGAAAAGCTCAACCTTGAGCAAGAGCATGAGTTTTTAAAGGCAATCAATGATGATCTTCGCAAGAAAGTTCTTCTTACATTGCCAAGTGTTTACTCTTGTCTACTTACATGCCACAAGTTAAATCTAGCAACAAGAACAAGAAAGATTCTTCATCTAGTAGTAACAACAATCATGCTAAATCCAATGTTGATGCTTCTAGTAGTTCTCTTGATTACACTAATGATTCTCTTAGCCAAGTTAGACTTGAGCAAGAAAATAGCTTATTGAAGGGAATCATAGAGAAAGGTGTTTACAAGAGTCTTGCCGGGAGTAAGCAATTTGAGGAAATTGTGCGCAAGCAAGGAAGACACCGGAAGAACCAAGGTGTTGGTTTTGAACGAAAGTTCAATGCCAATGGAGTTGACTGGGAAGAAGATCAATACCCCAAGACGAAGTTTGTTCCTCAACAAGAGAAGTATGATCCTACTTCTTTCAAAGGAACACAAGCTCAAGATGATCTTCCACCACAAGAACACAAGCAAAATGGGAAGGACAAGCTCAAGAGGAAATTGATGCATTTGAAGAAGCACCTAAGGCTTTTGTCAAGTGGGTTCCCAAGACTACATCAAGTTCTACTTCATCAAGCACAACTACGATTCCAAGGATTCCAATCAACATGATGTGGATCCCGAAGAAGAAGAACTAGAGAGTTCTTGAGGGTGACTCCACCAACATACTTCACTCTTATCATTTTGGCCAGGACAAGTGCAAACAACTTCCATATCTTGCACAAGTTCAAGGAGTCACAAACCGTCTTGTTGGTAAGACAAGGGACAAGGTAACCTAATGCTTTCATGGACATCATCTTGTGCATGCATCACTCTATGTCTATGGATATCCTTGTTTGTTCCTTGTGGGTCTGACCCGTGTAGGTATTGAAAGTGCAACTCACTCCAAAGGATTGCTCCGAATGATATACATCAACTTTGAGCATCTACATCTTCAACACCTACATGAAGTCATCATCGACAAAACCCAAGGTCAGTTCATCCCTCTTAGGGGGGATATCACATCTAGGGGGAGCTTTACTCAAATCAATGAGCTAAAGCGACTCTAATGGTGTGATCACAACAATGCTTTATGTAAAAGTGGTAACCCCACTTGTGCTTAAACGATGAGTATGACCTATGATCAAGTGTTCTCATTTGACTCCTATGTCAATATACTCATATATAGATGACCTTGTCATCGTCAATTGCTTGATAGATGCTAGAATGTTTGTGCATGCTTTGTCACATATTTCATTTGCCATTTCATTGTGTGAGCATGTTGGTTGCATATTTTACTCATTAGAGGACATCCATTTGTTGCTTTGATTGTTTGGCTTTTTCCTTTTTTTGCCAAATGGATTGACAAGAATGCCTAACAACACCCTCTAGCTATCTATGCTTTTGTCGTCTCAAACTCTATGCATGCTACATCACAAAGTTTGATCAAGTCAGATTCAAACCACTCTGTGTGAGGAGCACTCGGAGATCCCGATTCGTCATAGACTTAAACCTCCAAAACCTCTTTGTGCATCTCGGTCTGACCGATTCATCCTTTTCGGTCCTACCGAGTCACCAAGTTGATCTAGGGTTTTCAATCTCGGTGCAACCGATTAGAACTTTTTGGTCACACCGAGTTGCAGTAACTGCTTGCAGTTTTGCATCTCGGTGCCACCGAGTCGTTCCACTCGGTCACACCGACAGGGTCAGGTTATATATATCGCCGGGCCAAATTTTGGAAATTTTTCTGAACCCCTTCGCCCACGCATAACCTACTCTGCCTCCTCTGGTCTCCGGATCGTCCTCTCGTCGCCAGCGACCTCCCGCCGCTGGTCTCCGGCGCCATCAACGGAAATCTCCACCACCGTTGCCGCCGTAGCAAGTTCATCGCCGAACTAGGGTACAAACTTGATCATTGTGCTAATCCTTAACTCCGATTCTCAGCACATTGCTTTGCCATGATTCTTGCCATGATTGAAATCATCCTGTCCAGTGAAAACATCCCGTAGATTAGATTTGATTTGAAAATTTAGGGTTAGGTCTCCGCCGAATTCATCTCGGACTGACCGAGTTGTAGAAATCGGTCTCACCGATTTTGGCTTAGGCCAGAGCACACGCATTTTGGTCTGGCCGAAAATTGCAAATCGGTGTGACCGAGTTTGATTCTCTGTGAAACCCTAGCAGTCTCGGTACCACCGAACTGTGACTCGGTCTGACCGAGTTCACTAGTTCAGGTTCCAAAAGCTGCTTCGGTATCACCGAGTTTACAAATCGGTAGATCCGAAATGCTTTCTGTGAAGAACTAAAACTAAGTTTTTAAGTCATCAGTTTTGCAAAAGCTCCTGTACTTTGTGATGCTCATCTACTCTACCTCTTCTATAACCTATTCACAGGGTCTGCTGACAGTTTGCCTGCATGATGTCTGACCAAAGTGACAACTAGAACAAGTCAGAGGAACGGGTTCAGTTAAGTGAGGCCACTAGTCCCTCTAGCAGCTATGATGAAGGTAGCAGGAGCACTCCAAGCAAGCTACCAAAGGCTGCTACCAGGACAAGGAAGAAGAGGACTTCTGACTCTGAAGATGAAGATTATGTGGCTGTTGAAGATGAAGCCACTTTAAAGAAGAAACTGCTGAAGAAAGAGTATGGCTCAGCTGCTGCAACTAAGCCAGGTCTGAAAACAAAGATGCCCGCAAGAAGATAGCCCATGTCTAAGCCAAGAAAATTTGCCACAGGAGAAACAATGGAGTTCACTCTTGAACCCAGGAAACTGGAGATGGCAAGAAGAGGAAAGAAAGGGTCAAGAAGACCATTACCAGAGTTATTGGAAAACCATCAATGATGAGAGATTCTGAAGAAGAGGAAGAGGAAGAGGATGCTGCACCAGCACCCAAAGCTCAAAAGCTTATGGGAGATGCAATCAAGGCAGGGGCTGCTCCATCAAAGCCCAAAGCTGCTCCCAAGGCTGCTGCTCCAGCTCCAAAGCCAAAAGCCAAGAGGAGCACTAGGAACATACCTGCTGAAGAGAAAAACAAGGCCCTAATGCCTCAAGCTACTGAAGAAGAAGAAGATGATTCTGTTGTTTTGAGAAAGTTGAAGCCCAAGATCCCTGATCACAATGATGCACACCCAGTTGCAGAGAATATGAAAATCAGGAAGGATTCCGGATTGAGATTATGGAGAGATTCTGATCCATATGCTACCAGGAGAAGGACTGCTGTGGACTACAGATTCCACACTAAGGAACAGCAGGACTTCTATGAGACAATTCTGCTTGACAAGAAGCCCATAGTGTGTGACATGAGATGGGTTGACTGGGAATTCATTAAGGAGAATGAGGATCACTTCCTTGCGTGCTTGACAGCTTCAAGGTATGTGGAGTTGATAAGTTTGTGGCTCAGAAGTTCACCAGGTGGAATGATGAGCTCATTATGCAGTTTTACTCCACTGCCCACTTCTATCCAGATGGAAAGATTGTGTGGATGTCTGAGGGTACTAGGTACCAGTCTACAGTTGAAGAATGAGCTCAATTGATCAATGCTCCTGAAGAACATGAGGATGACTTGGATATCTATGCAAAGAATAAGAAAGACCACAACTCTATGGCCAACATGTACAAGGAGATCGCAAATGATGATCTGGATACACATAAGTTTGGATCTGTCCATTACCTGTTGTCTGGTTTGCCAACAATCAACTGGATCTTAAGGCACACACTGCTACCCAAGTCAGGTGATCATAAGATGATCAGAGGACATGCTATCAACTTGTTGCACATATTTCATGTCCCATAGAAGTTCAAGGTTATGAGCCTGATTGTGGAAACAATCAAGAGGACTACAGCTGATCAGAAGAGAAGTCGTGGATATGCCCCACACATCCAGGAGCTCATCAACTCAAAGATGGGCAAAGGCAAGTACATCTTGGACAAGGAGCACCTGCCAATCTACCCTGAATTTGAGGATAACACAGTTGTCATGACTGAGAATGAACCATCATCTGTGCAAGCACAAGATAAGAAAGCCAAAGCTAAAGCTGAGAAGGCTGCAAAGATGCCAACTATGGAAGAGGCATCTCAGGTATTCTTGAAGAGAAAGCAAGACCAGCTTGGATATCTGATCCAATCCACTCTGAGGATTGAGCAGGGCTTGGCCACCCTGACGAAGAACCAGGAGAGCTTGGAAAGGATTATTGAGACAAAATTCTATGACCTTGATGTCAAGGTAACTGAAATCCAAACTGCAGTTGAGCAACTTCAGGAGGAAGCAGAGGAGAAGAGGGGCAAGTCTACCACAGATGCATTTGCTAGAGTGCCTAGAGGACAGAGGTCTGCTACAGTGCAAGTGACTGACACCAGAGCTACAACATCAGCACCAGCAGCTATAGTTCCAGTTCCAACTCCAGCAGCTACTCCACCAGCTCCAGCTACTTCATCAGAAGCCTTCGTCCTTGGACTTCTCTCGACACCACCTCCCGAAGATCAAGCCTAAGAGTCGTTTAGCACTATGCATTTTCAAACTTTTTGGTAACTTGTTGCCAAAGGGGGAGAAAAATGTATAGATCATAGGCTGAGAGAGAGAGAGAGTGTGTTGCCTTTTATCTCTCTTTGCACTTATTTGGTTTGTTTTGAAACTTTATTGCGTGCTTGTGTGATACTACGTTGTGTCCTTGTGAGATACTTATTTGATCATGTGTTTGATCATATGCTACCCTTAATGCTTGTTGGATGATATTATCTGTTATATTCTAGATGATCATTCACTTGTTTTGGTGATGAGTGCATGTTTTCAATCTCTATAATTTGAGCGCTCCACCAAGATGTATGTGACATGGAAGAGTAACCCATGATCCTAATCGATTGTGCATTTGCATTCAAAAGCAAATCTTAAATAATGCACAAATTTAGGGAGAGCTCTTGCATATCACATACTTCTCAAAGCGACGATGTTTTTCAATTCTATTTATCATTTTTCGAAGCTTTGATCTATATGTTGTCATCAATTACCAAAAAGGGGGAGATTTAAAGTGCAACTATCTATGGGTGGTTTTGGTAATTCCTAACAACACATAGCTCATTGAGCTAATGCTATTACAAGATAAATATTTCAGGAAAGCTCAATGATTGGCATGGCACGGATTAGAAAGTGGACCCTTCAAAATGCTAAGGACAAAGGATTGGCTCGAGCCCAAAGCACAAGACTCTACATTTTCTATTTTAGTGATCCAAGATCAAATTGAGTCTATAGGAAAAGCCAATACTATTAAGAAGGGATGAGGTGTTGCTTAATGAGGATCTTGCTCGAAATGCTTAGTGATATGCTCCAAAACCCTCCACTACTTTCTCATATCCACATATGTACTAAACCAAAAAGTCCAACTCGGCCCCACCGAAATTTCATATCCGGAGCCACCGAGTTCTTTTGTCATAGCCACTGCTAGAAACCCTAATCAATTCGGTCTCACCGATAGGGATCTCGGTCCCACCGAGATGGGGTTATAATCTCTCTGTTTCCTTTTCGTAACGTTTCGGTCAAACCGAGATGAGCGATCGGTCCCACCGAGATTGCAATGCAAACTCTCTATTTCCCTTTCGTAACGTTTTGGTCCAACCGAGATGAGCGAATCGGTCCCACCGAGTTTGCCTGACCAACTCTTTGTTTGACCATTACAAAAATCGGTCTCACCGAGTTTGTGTAATCGATCTCACCGAGATTACGTTATGCCCTAACCCTAATGACATCGGTCCCACTGAGTTGATCTTGTCGGTCCCACTGAGAATTCTAACGTTCACATTTTGAACTAAATCGGTCCGACCGAGTTTCATGATTCAATTCCACCGAGTTTGGTGATTTGTGACGGTTAGATTTTGTGTGGAGGCTATATATACCCCTCCACCCACTCTTCATCCGTGGAGAGAGCCATCAGAACATGCCTACACTTCCAGCACATATTTTCTGAGAGAGAACCACCTACACTTGTTTTGAGGTCAAGATATTCCATTCCAACCACATGAATCTTGATCTCTAGCCTTCCCCAAGTTGCTTTCCACTCAAATCTTCTTTCCACCAAATCCAAATCCTGTGAGAGAGAGTTGAGTGTTGGGGAGACTATCATTTGAAGCACAAGAGCAAGGAGTTCATCATCAACACACCATTTGTTACTTCTTGGAGAGTGGTGTCTCCTAGATTGGCTAGGTGTCACTTGGGAGCCTCCGACAAGATTGTGGAGTTGAACCAAGGAGTTTGTAAGGGCAAGGAGATCGCCTACTTCGTGAAGATCTACCGCTAGTGAGGCAAGTCCTTCGTGGGCGGCGACCATGGTGGGATAGACAAAGTTGCTTCTTCGTGGACCCTTCGTGGGTGGAGCCCTCCGTGGACTCGCGCCACCGTTACCCTTCGTGGGTTGAAGTCTCCATCAACATGGATGTACGATAGCACCACCTATCGGAACCACGGATAAAAAATCTCCGTGTCAACATTGTGTTTGCTCCCTAAATCTCATCCCCTTTACCTTCATATGCAATTGTTTTACATTCCGCTGCTATACTCTTAGAATTGCATGTGTAGGTTGATTACTTGACTTGTGCTAAGTTGCTAAAATCTGCCAAGAACTAAAATTGGGAAAAGGCTAGATTTTTATTTGGTCAAGTAGTCTAATCACCCCCCTCTAGACATACTTCCAATCCTACAACCATTTATCATATTATAAGCCGAAATCTATGGCCTGTCAAAGGACATTCTCCTGCAGCAAAGCTTGGAGGCGCTATGAAGACATTGGTTTTCTATATCCTCAATGGCATTAGCTTCAATGCTCAGGATTTCTTCATCAGACAACTTGCTGCATCTGGCTCTGATCTATTTGGTCTGAAGTTTTACGCTCCATGGGTAATGCGCCTCATCAAGCTTCACTCTTCTGTCAACTATTAGCCCTCTGCGCAACCATCTTATCTTCCTGCAGAGGTTGATATGTGTGTCGAAGCCATCTACCCTAAACCTGCTAAGGAGCCACTATATCTTCACAATGTCGATCGCCAAAGATTCACCGCAACCCATTGAAGGAGTTCTTACTGCAACTCGAGTTTATCCTCTGGTTGGTACTACACGTGCACCTCATCGTGCAACAACTGAAGCCACTGAAAGCACTATTGCTCAAAGGCCTCAGAAGCGATCTCGCGTTCTCAATGACCGAGAGCTTCTCGTGGCATTACATCAAAAACAGGATAAGCATCATGACTGGCTCAAGCGTCAGATGCAGAGCCTCTTGGTGGATGTTAATCGCATTCGAAATCTTGCCACCAAGAATGCCTTTGTCACTCATGAAACCTGTCGGCGGTCGTGGAAGAGTCTGACATTGCTAAGCTCTGAAGATGATCTACAACAGGATGGCTTCACAGAGCGATTCAAATTTGATTCCACTCCTCCCAGGAGCGATGTCTTGCGTCGGATCTGAGTACTCCTCCTCGGCGGCCACTGTCAATGCCTGAGTCGTCGATGACGAAGATGATGCTACTTCACCAACTACAACTTCACCGCATATCGACACTGCACCAAGTTCTTCTGCACCACCGGACTCCAACGTCGACCCTGCAACTTCACCTACTCCTCATGGGAACGAGTAGAAGCTCTATGTCTTCAAACCTTTTGGTCCTTACTGACAAAAGGGGGAGAATCATATGAGTTGATAGTCTTCAAGCGGGTCCTTATGGGTGGTTGCTATCCTTTTTTCCAAGTGTTTACAACTCTCGCTTTTGATACTTTTGGTTCTTTGAGTTGTAACACTTAAACTTGATGGTCGTCTGCTACTTTTTCTGTCAACTATGTGATGCGACGATAAATTCTGCATGTGCGATGATAAATTCCGCATGAAGTCATTTCGTAGACGTCCATTTTCATTATGCATGTCATTATCTTCGTTATACCCTTTCATGCATGATGAATTTTCTTCATAAGTTGAAGAGGATCTCCACAAGTAAAACCTGCCATGTGCATTTGCATTCAAACGCAAACTATTTATATGCACATCTTCAGGGGGAGCCTCTTGCTACTTGTAAACACAATACCTCAACCCTTACAATTTCACATACTTTTATCCCTGTTGAAAACTTCAACCAGTTCGTCATCAATCACCAAAAAGGGGGAGATTGTAAGTGCATCTAGTGCCACTCCTAGTTGGTTTTGGAGTATTGACGACAAACCTGGTTGAGGGACTAATGTGTTTGTGAGAATTGCAGGATACGCAGGTAGTAGTCCCTCATTGATTCGGTTTACCTACCAGAGATGACCCCTAAAAATGTGTGAAGACATTGAAGACAATGGTGGTATATGAAGATATTCACAACAAAGATTATGACCCGAGAAGACATTCACGTGAAGACTATGGAGTGCAAAGACATAGTTGTTTCGTAGTTTCCTTTTCTTCTTTGTTGAGTCATAGGAACCACCGTACTGTTAAGTGGGGTCCAAGTGAACAAAGTCATAGTGGTGTGATGCTCAACCAAATCCTATCTCTTCGAGCGAAGACAATGAGAGCAAATCTTATCCAGAGCTGGATAAGTCAGCTTTACTTGTAGCCCAAGTCAAGCTGCCGCGTGTGTTTGAAATCTGGCCATTGGACACGTGTCAGTTCCTTAGTGACCCAGGGTCATTTCGGACAAATCGGGTCGGGTTGCCTCCTGGCTACAAATAGCCCACCCCCTACACCATAAATGTGTGGCTTCCAGAGTTAGTGCACGGCTTTTGTCGTTTGAGAGCAACCCACCTCCGAAGCATTTGAGAGAAAAATCCTTGCGAGGACAAAGCCCAAAACACACAGAGCCAAAGAGTGTTAGGCATCACTGAAGTCTTTCTGTCTGCGTGATCTGAAGACTTATTACACTTGAGGACTGTGAATCCTCCAGCCGGTTAGGCGTCGCGTTCTGAGCATCCAAGAGTCATTGTGGATTGCCGGTGAACAAAGTCTGTGAAGGTTTGGAAGTCTACCTTGAATACTTACCAGAGTGATTGGGAGAGGACTAAGTGTCCTTATCTCAAGGGGAATAAGGTGAAGGCGTGGTCTTCTGAGTTGAATCTTAGCCTCCCTAACCAGACGTACAGTTGTCACAGGAACTAGAACTGGTCCAACAAATCCCTGTCCTCACCAAGCAACCGGTTCTGTCTCCTCCCTCACTTATTTACAGTTTGTCTTCGTGAAGTCATTTGCATGCTTGCCTGATCTGTTTGACTTCACTGTGTGACGACTATTGTTGTTTGGCTTCATACTATCTTCCATCCTGATCTATACTACCTAGCTGCTCTCTTCGTGCTTTCACTTCATTACTTGCTTGACTATGGCTTGTCTAGTGTAGTCTACCTTCCGCTGCATATCAATAGGTTCATTTCTATTGTCTGTCTTCAAAACTCCCATGTTTTGAAGACTTCCATAAAAATCGCCTATTCACCCCCCTCTAGTCGATAAGTAGCACTTTCACTGCCAGAGGGGGAGTCCATTACGGGAGGCTTCTTCATCAACCTTGCTGCCTCCATGACCATGTGTGAGTAGTTCCCTTAGGACCTTAGGGTCCATAATAGTAGCTAGATCTCTCTCTCACACTTCTATACCATGTTCTGGTGAGATGCCTCACATGATCGGGATCTATCTGATGTTATCGGTGGTGCGTTTGTTGGGATATGGTGAATTGTCACGTTAAGATCAGATTGTTCATTGAAATCAATTGAATCTTTTGAAGTTTCTTTGTTGTATAATTGAATAGCTTTGTTGCTATCTAATCAATCTATCTTATTTGGCCCAGTTTGACGGTATTTATTTAGAGGCAGTCGTGGATTGTAACGGGTTCTAATCTTGGGGTGATCTATATCCCAGTGCTAGAAACGATCAGGACAAGTATTGTTGTCTCTAAGGATAAAACAATGATTTCTTGTCATATTGCTTGATATTTTAGTGTCTTCATTATGTCTTCTTACTTATTGCAATGCCCTGTTTGTCATGAACCTAATACTTTGATCCAATCGTAAAATGATGGTCTAGATGCACAAAGGTAAAGCAAAGATCCAATCATAAAATAGTATACATTTTGATCCATACTTTACCTCGTGCATTCACGTTGAGGTGCCCATTTGTAGGCATTGGAGTCCCAGCATCCTTGGTGGTATCCATCTTGTATTTCTTGAGTATGTCGGTGATGCACTTGATTTGAGAGATGAAGTTCCCTTTAATTGAGTTGCTTAACTCGAATCCAAGGTGGAGCTTTAACTCTCCCATCATGGACATCTTCAACTTGTAGTCGCCATTTTGCTAAATTCTTCGGCAAAAGCATTCTTAGTATAACCAAATATGATATCATCAACATAGATTTGGCATACGAACAAATCACCATTAAGCCTCATAGTAAAAAGAGTGTTATCGACGCTTAAAGGTCCCATGTATAGTGTGTTTTGCACATGGCACCTACTACATCTGATCGATGAAATTAAATGGGCTAGTGCGCCACCCTCTTTCGATTTTGTGAAGCTTTTGATTTTTTTCCTTGGTTTTGTGTTGTTTGGTCTGGGTTTTCACTTGGTTTTTTCTTCTTATTCTCCTTCTTTTTTCATTCTTTTTCAAATGGGATGAATATTTTAATTTTAAAACTTCTTTCAAATTCATGAACTTTCGTCAAATTTGTGTACATTTTTTGTTTTTGTGAACTCTTCTAAAATTCATGATTTTTAAAAAAAATTGGGAACTTTTTAAAAATAAGTTTTTCCAAATTTGTGTACATTTCTCAATTCTGTTAATTTTTTCTCAAATATACGAAATTTTCTCTCCAATTCATGAACATATTTCAAATGTGTGAACTTTTTTCAAATTTAGAATCATGATTTTATTTTAAATTCATGATTTTTAAAAATTCCAAACTTTTATCAAAATTTGAGAACTTTTCTTGAAAAGTGAACGGTCACCAAGTTAAGTGATCAACCTATCAACCGATTGAGTGATTAACGGGACGACCTATCGCGCGAGCAGAAGGACTATGTGCCGCTTGTTTGCAAGGCAGACGACTGCACCGCCTACAAGGCGTTGGTGATGAGTCGTCCTGGTAGGACGAGGGTGACGACTAACAATACTCGATTTCTATTTATTTTTCTTTTGTTTTAATCATTTTAAAATTAAGTGCGTATATTTTAGAAACTTAAATTTACTTAATAAGAAATTTAAAAACATGAATCTGAAAAAATGGTAAGATAGTATAAAAAATTATGATCACACTTTCAAAAAATGGTGTGAACTTTAAAAATTGTGACAATGAAAAAATATTACTGTGTTTCAAAAAGAAATACATGTGAAGGTTTTTGAAAAATGTGTATACAATGTAAAAAAATGTTTCATACCAGTAAAAAAATATACTTGACATTTTATGGAAATATTCATGTGTTTCAAAGAAATGTTTGGACAATTATAAAAGTGTTATAAACAATGTAAAGAAAATGTGCACATAGGAGGAAAAAAAGTATATTCCCATTAAAGAATGTATGTGATATTTTAAAAAAATGCCCGCGTGTTTCCAAAAAATGTCCATGATTTTCTTAAATTATTATAAAGTGTTAAATAAATATTCAAGTAGTTTAAATTTTTTATTGCCATTCAAAAAGTGTAGAACATGTATTTGGAAAATATTACCATGTATTCAAAAAGTGTTCAAAATATGTATTTTTAAAATGTACATCTTACATTTGAAAAATGTCTATCGTGTACCATGCCAAGCGAGCCAGTAATGCACGTGTTGTTGGTGCGGCCCATGCGAGCGCGAGCTGGTTGAGTTGGTCAGCAAGGCGCTAGCCGCAAAGACTATACCTCGCTAAACACGGGAATTTCCTATTTGGCGTTTCAGGCGCCGGTTAGTATTGTTTTCGCAAACCGGCGCCTGAAGCAGCTCTCTCGCGCGTCTAGTAGGGCCGCCCATCTTTCTTTCTCCCCTATTTTATTTAACACACAAAAAAACCTGCAAATGCGCATAGGCGTGATTCAAACCGCGGCCTCCGGGTAATGGGCACGCTGCGCTAACCAACCTAGCCACATCACCTTTGTGATCACTATCACTTTTCACTTTCTTTTCTTCTTCCTTTTTTCTTGGAACTGTTATGTTTTCTATTGGAACAACTTTGTTCATTTTTGTTCATTTTTTTCTGCAAAATGCGTGAATATTTTCTTCCAATTCATGATTTTTATTCAAAATTGATAAATTATTCTTCAAGATCAAAGAACTTTTTTCCAAATACGATGAACCTTTTTTCAAGTTCGTTGAACTTTTCTTAATTTCGATGAACTTTTTCAAGAATCGATGCTATTTTTTCAAATTCGATGAATTGTTTTCAGATTTGATGAGCTATTTTCAGAATCTACGAAGTTTTTTCGAAGTCATTGAACTTTTTCCAAATTCGATGAACTTTTTCTCAAATTCGATAACTTTTCTCAAATTTGATGATTTTTTAGTTTCGATGAACTTTTCCAGAGCCGGTGAACTTTTTTCAAATTTGTTGAACTTTTCTCTAGTTCGATGAATTTGTTTCAAACCCGCTGAACTTTTTTGAAAACGACGATTTTTTTTCATACTGATGATATTTTTTTTCCAAATTCTTGTAATTCTTTCTCAAATATGTGCATTTTTTCATGTTAATGAACTTTTTGAATATGTGAATGTCTTTCTAATTTGTGAACTTTTTTTGAGTAGACCAACATTTCGTTGCTTGTTCATGAACTTTTTATTAAATCAGTAAACTTTCGAATTTTGTTCACATTTTTTTCTTCATAAAATCAGGTTTATCCAGAATGTTATCAAATAGTTTTAGGATATAACCGATACACAAATAGTGCAGCTACAATTATTCTTATAATGTTTCGCGCTGCAGTGAGTCACAAGTATTTAGATAGTCATGTGGTTCGCGAGATGCTTGTAAGAACCTAGCGCGCGGGTTCAGTTCCCAAGAAGCGAAATTACTATTGAAGGAGTACTTTTTTCAAATATTACTCTCATGTTGTCAGCGCGCCACTTGTCGCAATCTGAGAGTTTTCTTTTTTTTGTATATATTCAAAATGTTTTATCTCTTAAACAGTGCGTCTAAATCTTGAACCATTTTCACCGTTTGATTTCTCACATCGAGATCTTCAAAACTAGATCCCATGTTGATATGTTTAACGAAGTTTTTTTTGACGAAAAACCCCGAAGCAGAAGCACATTTTTGTTCCTTTACGAAGAGGCACATGCTTTTTCCTTTTCAATAGGCATCTAGCTCCAGGGATCCACCATCTAGTTGCAACAACCGGAAAAAAGGAAGACGGGGGAAAGAGGTAGCAAAGCAACCGTGAGTACTCATCCAAAATACTCGCAAGTATCAGATCTATACTAAGTATGCATTGGTATCAAATGGAAGGGTTGTATCTGTGGACTGAACTACAAAATGCCAGAATAGAGGGGAAGGCCTAGCGTATCGAAGACTAGCATCTTCAAGCAGCTCCAAGCATCTTGCAGCATGTAGAAGAGTAAAGAATATCATTTTAATATTAAACAAACATGTTGTAACATTAACGCCCAGAGATCCTTCCTCGACTCCCTGCGAGAAAGCAATACCGAAGCCAACATATCCATCACATGTCTCAAGTAACCACTTCTAGTTGTAATAGATCAGGATACAAGTCTGAACGTCTATTACCGTGGACACGGTATTCGAATAGATAACTTCCCTACAGGGGTGCACCACATTACCCAACACGCTTGATTACTCTGGCAGGACACACTTTTCTGAGTCAATGCCCGGCATCGGAAGATCAACACGTCGCAGCCCTACCTAGGCTCAGCAGAGAGGTCCCCGCTGGTCTACATCATAAGCACTTTGGGGTCTTGGGCCCATCGCCCATTGCACTCCGGGTCGTTGCATGCAGGGCGATATAGGTCACCTCCACTGGGGTGCCGACCAATCCGTGCTGCAATGCTGAACTGGATGTCTGACAAAGCTTCGGCTGATACTGCGACGTCGAAGCCCATAACTATTCTCACGTGGTGGTTAGTGCATAAAGGCCAGAGGCCAACTTAGAACAAATACCCAAACCTGTTAGTGCATTGGGGGCTCGTGGAGACGAGCAGAGACTCACGATAATGTGACCCCGTCGCCCCATCTCATGGACTTACGGCAAGGGCCCAAAAATGTCCGGCCGTGACACGTAGAAACTCGTGGGTGCTCTACGGGCCCACCCAACTTTCACATCAACTCGCAGGTACCCCTCAGGGCCGACCCAACTTCCACAATGGTCTCAAGTAAAGTTCAGGTAACTGTGTGTCCATAACATCAAGGGGGAATCCGAGGCATCAGCCTCGATGGATTCCACTCGATGTAATCATCAAGGTGAACATGTGAGGAACCACCCTCGAGGTTCACACTTGAGGTGTTGCACGGCAGAGCCGTATCGGGAATGGTGAAGGAGGAATCACCCTCGTTGACCACGACTGAATATCTACACTACGAAATTATCATCAGGAGTGCGTTACGAGGTATCACCCTCGGCACTCGATAGTAACTATGCAGAATCATACAACTAAGGGGGTGAAGTGATGTGAGGTGTTGGGCTTTGGTCATCAATCACGTTGATCGAGTCATCGATGATGAAGCAGGGGCAACAAGGACAAGGTGGGGGTCACTAATGGATCACTAACCAACCTATACTTAGCAGTTTAGGATAAGCATGTAAGGTAAAATAAGCAGGTTGCAAAAGCAGGCTATGCATCAGAATAGGAGCAAACAATAACAATAGCAAAATCAATGCAAGCATGAGAGAATGGAATGCGCGATATCGGAATGTTCAAGGGGGGCTTGCCTAGAAGCTCCGCTGAAAGGGAAGAAGGATCGTCGTTGACGTAGTCGATCACAGTGGCATCATCAGCGATCTCGGGGTCTACCAGAGAAGAAGGGGGGGGGACAGTAAATACAAAGCACACAAATGCATGACATGATAATAAGCGGTGCTAGGGGTGTTCTAACACGGTGCTACACGATACCGACGAAGAGGGAAACATCCGAGAATGTTTTCCTGAAGTTTGGCATTTTCGGACAGACGAACCGAAGGGGGAAGATTGCAGGTTCGCTGTGCTAGGGATGTGTGGTAGACGAACGGGCTGCGTACGCAGATCCGCCTCGTCTTTTTGAGCAACTTTCATGTACAATGTAAGTTCATCTGAGCTATGATATATTTTATATTTATTTCTAAAGTATTTAAAACTGTTTTGGAATTAAGAGATTTAATTAAATGGAAAACAGGGTTATGACATCCCCATGACATCAGCATGATGTCAACAGTCAACAGGGCTGTTGACTGGGTCAAACTTACATGTGGGTCCTGCTGTCATTGACACAGTTTAACTAAACATATTTAAATAGCTAACCTAGTTAATTAGGTTAATTAGATTAAGTTAATTAGATTAATTAATTAATTATTTATTATTATTTTAGTTATATTTTTATATTTTATTTATAACCAGGGGCTGGGCCCCACTGATCAGTGGGCCAAAGGCCTTGGTGGGCGGGCGGTTACGGGCGTAGAGGTGCGTCTTGGCGGTGCCGATGCGCTGTTAGGGCCGCCTGTGCCACTGAGGAAGCGATCACCGGCGCAGCAGGCATGGAGGAGGGCTGAGCGCGGGCACGCACATGCGTGGGCGCTGTTGCGGGCGATGCGAGGACGGCGCGTCGAGCCGGCGAGGTCAGCGGGCAGCGCAAGCCGGGCACGAAGGACCGCCGCGAGCGGCAACGGGAGCGATAGAGGTAACGCAGCGGCCGAGGCCGGTGCGGTGATAGGCGCTGGGCGCGCCGGGACGGCGCCGTCTGAGCGAAGATAGGGGGAAGGGGGAGCGTGCTCACGGAGCCCTGTCGAGGTGCTAAAGCGAGCTCGGGGAGGCGCCAGAGCTCGGGGCGGCGGTGGTCGACGACGCGGTGAGGTGGCGGTGTTCGGCGACGGTGTCGGCGAGGCGAGGCAGAGGCCTCGGGTGGGCGGCGCGCAAGGAAGGAGTTGCGAGGTGTCCGGCGAGGGGAGGGTATCTCCAGACGGTGACGACAATCGACGGGGCTGGTCGGGGTTGCTCCCCCGATCCACCGATCCAGATCGGGTCGGGTGGAGGGAGAGGAGCGAGGGGGGTCAAGGGGAGGGGAAGTGGGGCGGTAACGGTTAGGGTTCGCTTGGGGTGAGGCGATACGGGGGGAAGGTGGGCCGGCCGGCTTGCTTGGCCCAGGGCAGTACGGTGGCCAGCTGGGACGGCCAGGTAGCCGAGGCCCTTGGGCAGTGGGGGTGTTTCTCTTCTATTTAAGACTGCTCCACTATTTTCTTTTAAAATTTAACTAAAAGAGTTTTGTTAGAAAAGAGACTTGTCAAGTAAATTAAGCACATTATTTCTAGGAGTCACAAAAAGTTTGAGGCCAAAAGGAGTTGCCTAACCATCTTTAGAAATTGAAAAGGCCAATTTAATTAATGCTGGACCACTAAATTAAATTCCAGGGGCATTTTGGGAATCCAAAAGAGGTTGGTTCTAACATGACAAATATCCAGTGATTATTTGCCACACTTTGAATATTTTAGCTTTCATGTTTGAAAACTTCTATTTTTGACTTTAATTTAAATTTGAATTTGGATCGGATTCGAACCAACACGAGTTTAACAACAGTAATCATGATGACGTGGCATCATTAGCAGGGAATTACTGTAGCTTAATTATCCGGGCGTCACAATTCTGCTCCACTACAAGAAATCTCGTCCCGAGATTTAGGAGGTAGAGTAAGGGGGGAAGACTCAGGAAGGACGTAGCTCAACACAAGATAGGTACCTGGGGGTTATCTCAGTGAACGTGGCATAGAGGCATCTCTCGAGTTGAAATTCAAGAAAGTCATCGAGAGCAAGGTAAGAAGGTGCAATAAGAAGCTTCAAGCGGGTGGGCAACCGTTCGTTGCCTGAAACAGAGGGTGAAAGGGGGTTCAGAGCAATGGGAATAAGTATTGCGTATGATACCAAAATAGATCACTAGGAAGGTGGCTCGTGATTTTCATACGAAGCCAAGCGTGAGGAATATCTTTGAAAACAAGGATATATAGGAGAGTCAGGTTTTGATCCAGTGGAACTATGGGTTATGGGCCCACCATGCGGGTTAAAAGTAGGAAGGGTGATGATAGTAAGGCATGTCAGAGCATAGACTGTCAGTTATGTTGGCAACAACATTGGTACCAAGGGCGAGTGATGATTTCCTGCTCTTTAAGACGAGGTAGACCAATAGGCAAAGTTCTCGTCCATCGGTGGCTACTGGAATGTCATCAACAATAGTAACAAGGTGTTACTGACAGAGCTTGTACACCAAGGTGTTCACATAAGCAGGGAATTATCACTTCAGAGATATGTTAGGTTATATGAAAGGTTAAACAAAACAACAGAAAGGAAAGTGTAGACTCGAATTAGTTATCGGTGTTCTCGAGTGTCTAATAACTCAGAACCCATGGAAAATGGAATCGGTGAGATATAATAGTTGATGAAGAACTCATAAGAAGTTATGTAGTTCCATGATATTCTCGATGTACCTAAGGGTAATACTCAAAGGTAGAGCAGGTTAGAGGTTGGAGACGTGAAATGATCTGAAGAAGACAAGTACTTTAACTTGTCCGAGAAATGAAATCAAAGGAGAACAATCATGTCGGAACCACGGTTGCAAATGACGAAACATAGATACAAAATGAACTTATCACAAGGGGCTGTCGGATAGGACCCAACAAAGGATCTGGTGGTCCACAAGGGATCTGATGTGAGCAACGATACTCAACCAAAAGAAGAAAGGATGCAAGAGGATCAGGTTATAGAAACAACTGACTAATTCAAAGCTCAAATTTAATAGAATTACACCCAAATCGGGGGATCAGAAGCAGAGGCTCTAATAAACACAAGTTGAATAGACATAGATCGACAATCAATCAAGGTTTGATTTGTCGAACACCAGCTCATGTCCGGGGTGATGTCTGAGCCGAAGGGAAGAATTCTAATTGTGATTGATGATTGCGAGAATTCACAAACATATCGAATCGAAAGACTCAAGATGATAACGACAAAGGACGTCAATGAGTATTGCTAGTCATATGGAATTAATCAAAATGTAGGCAGGTAAGACCTTCTAGAGCAATATGTGACAAAGGTTCTCGAAATCTCGAATTGTATTACAAAGTATCTTATGAACCATATGAATAACTGGGGATGAACGGATACTCTACAAGAGCGAGTAATTATCCGTAGGGGTATTCATGTGGCAAAGAACTGCAAGGCAGTAGGCACAAAGGATTCTCGAAACAATAAGGAGAATGTCAGGGTATCTTGTAATAACAAGATCAACGGGTAATGATTGTAAGAATGGAAGGTGTATGTAGTTACGCATGAGGATTTATCGGTGGTAGGGATTGCAACGATGAAGTGCACAAGTGTCTCGGGAAAACATTGGAGAGTATCTTCAGAATCTTCTGGTGCACCAAGCAATCATCTGGAGTGAGGGGCTCTTCGGGAGAAAGTATTTACAAGAACCTAGATTTAGAGTTAGCGAAATCATTTAACCCGAATAGAAGAGAGATCGGATTCCCAGAGTCACTACAAAGTTAGACACATCCGTGACATTTTGGGCCGAACGAATTTTTTCTGTCATGCTTATGACACTTCTATGACGATAATTATGACAAAACCCGGTATCATCATAGATGTGGTGGGCTCCTACTTCTATGACAAAAAATCATGACAGAAAATGGGCTTTTCATCCTGGGCGGGCCGGAGACGCACTCGCATGACATTCTTTGGGCCGTCCATGACAGAAAAACCACAGTAGAAGCGAGGCGAGGAAAATATCGTGGAGTTCCGGTTACGGTCGGTGGTCGGGGGCGAAGCGATGCATCGCTTTCTCGTACACGTGACGCTGCTGCGGTGCGAGGCGTTGGGCTCTAACTGAACCCGAGCAAGGCGTTCGCCTACTGAACCCGAGCGATTGCACTGCAGGCTACGCGTTACTGAACCTGAGCGATCGATCGATGGCTGTTAACTAAACCCGATCGGGCGATTCCTTCGCTACTGCTGCTTACTGAAGCTGATCGAACCTAATGCCTCTTGATGAACAATGAACATTGTTGGTGGGGGGGGGGGGGGGGTTGGATGAACAGTTCCCAGTGGGGGGGGGTGGATGAACAGGACCCCGTGGTAGTAGAGGCCATTGCCGCTGGATGAACAAGACCCCAATCGAGCCGGTTGGGGGTGGATGAACAGGACCCCGTGGAGGGCTGGATGAATAGGACGACCCCGTGGAGGGCTGGTTGAACAGTAACCGGTGGAGGGCCGGATGAACAGTAGCCCGTGGAGGGGTGGTTGAACAGGACCCCGTGGAGAGGGCTGGTTGAACAGCCGGTGGAGGAGCGGTGGAGGCTGGATGAACAGGAGCCCGTGGATGAACCATCGCAGGTGGAGGCTGGAGGAGGTCGACGGTGGATGAACAGTAGCCCGTGGCGGTTGGAGGAGGTCGACGGTGGAGATGAGCAGTATCCCATGGAGTCCCGTTTTGCAGTACGCCACACCCCTCCCGATGAACAGGACCCCAGTTTCGACCGTAGCGCTCCTACACAAGTCCATTTCCTCCATTTTGCGGTACGCCACACCTCTCCCGATCAATAGGACCCCGTTTCGGCCGTAGGAGGTCCAAGAGAACTCTGTTTTCTCTGTTTTGCGGTACGCCAGACCCTCCTAATGAACAGGATCTCGTTTTTACCGTGGCCGGTCAAACACAAGCCCATTTCCTCCGTTCTATGGTACGCCAGACCTCGTTTCGATCGGCTGTTCCGTCCAAGCCGGTTGGCTCCCGATGAACACGAGATGACGCAGTTTCTTCATTCCGACCCAGCCATGTACACGAGCCCTGGCCGTACGTATGCGTGAGTAGGCGTTCGAGACCCCGCCCGTATGTACGTACGTGGCCGTATTTACTTTCTTGCAACCTGGCCGTTGTACGTACGTGTACATGATATTAATGGGATTGTGTGACATGCTACATGCGCGCCTCTACTACGACACGTGCCCTTTCTTACACGGCCACGGTTCATCGCTGCAGCCTCTAGATAGACCGATCGACCAGTATGTACGTACACGTTCGCGACCAGAATGACAACGCTACATACGCTTTGACCAGGTGGTTCCCGACTGTCAGGCACTTACTTGCGTGCGAAGATGTAGCTGGTGGGTCCCAGCAGTCAGGGGGCAAATCATTTTTTTCGCGAAATACGGTGGCCCGTCCGATAGGTCCCTGCTGTCAGGTGGAGGAATCATTATTTTCCGTGTAATAAGGAGGCAATTCCTTGCTGCGGTAGTGGACCCAGCTGTCAGCCTCTCCATGTACAGTACTCTTTCGATGGAAGTCGTTCCTTGACCACATTGACCACGCCGCGCCTAGAGCACCAAGGCGGTGGACGACGGCGAGGCCTAGGAAGGGGACGATGCGGAGGCGGGGAAGACGCGACAGTGGATGCCCACGCGGAGAGGAGTACGAGGGTTCACTGGTTCGGCTGTGGTGTGAGGCTGCCGTCACCGCAGGGCCTAGCCGCGATGGGAGTAGTAGGGGGCGGTGAGGCCTTCATGGCAAAGATAGCCGCCACGGGAGGCGTGAGCAGCGGCACGACCTGCCGCCGCTTTGGGCGACTGGAGCAAGAAGACCAGAGGTTGAAGAAGCACTAGGGCCGTTGCATGGACATCGTACGGTCACTGGAGCTAGAATTGTTCATATTGACTAAGTTGACAAAGCCCTCCATCTGCGTCAACTTAGTAGGCCCACAAGTCAGGCCTCCCATATGGTGGGTCCCAGCTAGCAGGGGGAGTATTCATTTTTTTGTGCGTAATAAGGAAGTACTTCCTTGCGTGCGAAGATATAGCTGGTGGGTGCAAGCTGTCAGCGGCGGGAACGTTTTTTTTTCACGAAATACAGAGGCCCTTCCGGTGGGTCCCAGATGTCAGGTGGAGGAATCATTATTTTGCGCGTAATAAGGAGGCATTTCCTTGTGTGCGGCCGTGGACCCAGTTGTTAGCCTCTCCACGTACAGTCCACTTCCGATGGATGTCGCTCATTGACCACGTTGACCACGCCGCGCCGAGAGCACCAGGGCGGTGGACGACGGCGAGGCCTAAAGAGGGAATGGCACGAAGCTGGGGAAGACACGGCTGTGGCTGCCCACGCGGTGGGGAGTACGAGGGTTGACTAGTTTGGCTGCCGTCGCCGGAAAATAACAAGAGGTGTGAGTGAGTAGAGGGATAGCCAGGCCAGGGATGCGAGTATGGTGGGGCCATGAGGCCTGCCCGGCAAAGATGGCCCGGCCACGGAGGCGGAGCACGCGGTTCCGCCAAGCGCTGGTTTGGGCGGCCGAGCAGGAAGATTTGAGACCAAGAAGCATGATTGCCGTTAGATTGACATCCAATGGTCCGATTTGGTAGAGTCGATTGTTGACTAAGTTTCTTTTTTTGAGAAACCTTGTGTACGCATGAACTTAGTAGGCCCACAAGTCATCCTCCAAATCCATGGCAGACAACATAAAGCCCATTTGCTATTCTTTAATAATTTGCAGCCCATTTGCTAATTCTTAAGTAATTTATTACAGCCCATTTTTTGCCCAGGCCCACGGTCAAAAAGTTCAACCTTATTTTGCATATTTCGGTGGAGTCCGAACTATTGTAATCCCAAAATGATAAACATTTTTTAAGAACTTATTGATTTTCCAAAAAAATCGTTTTGTTTTTCTAAGCAAACAAGTCGTGGGACAGTTGAGTTGGTTTAAGGGAAACCCAGTGGTAAAAAAATCAGCGCTGGGAGGGAAAATAACAACAAAAATAAGGATGTAAATATGAAAAGGGAACTTTATGTATTTTCAATATAATGATACTTGTATATGAACTAGTAAAACTATAGGTAGAGAATAGAAAACGGAAGTAGGACATGGCGTTTCAAGCGGAAAATAGAACTGGGCTGTGTGTTTGATTCAGTAAAAAACTGCATGCGGATGTTGTAAGACAAAATATAACTAACGCTGGCGGGCCAGAGGCCAGTAGATACCTGCTGGATCTTTGTGCCCCATTGTCTTCATGGGTTGGTCCTATTAAAAACAAAACCAAGCCTGGGCAGTCTACAGCCCAGTTGCAACTTGCTCGACCTGAAAAAACAATATACCTACTCAATAAACAAGAGAATTCTGCAAGTACAGACTGATAACTACGATGCAACAGGTATATTGTTTTTTCATCGTGATAATAAGTGCATGCACTTATTTTGAAAAATTTGGAGAACTGGGAATTCGAACGGCAGGTGCTTATGCTACCCATCAAACAAAATCAGGTGCCTGAAAATTCATTTCGAAACAAATGATTCAGCTTTATATCCAAGTCGACCCTCGACATGATGGTTGGAAGCGAATGCCAAGTTCATATTGAAAGATCGTTAACAACAATACCAACTTGCGGACGACAAGATAGTACAAGTACCAATACCAAACTAACTTATAATCTTTTTAGTCATGGCCCTAGTGTTCGTCTGGTAGAAAATCTTGCAGAGAACCAGCTCCTGCTCCTTCTCTTGCTCCAGGTCCCCGAGGTGGTACTGGTGCATCACCCAGTTGGTCCTCTGCTGGTCGAAGTTCTTGTTGGTGTGCAGCACCAGAACCTTTTTGCTACCCGTCTGCCGCCATCGACCATCACCGCAAGGTATTGCCTGCCTAGTGCCACATCGCGTGCATGCCGTGACTCCGATCAGTATCTTGTGACGCGTCCACGTGCTCCCTTTTGAATGCTCTGAATTGCCTGGAAGAAATGCTTGCTTAGGCCACTCGAGGTGATACCGCAGATTATCGAATACAGGTTTTAGTGTACGTAGTTGGCATTTTCATAACATCTTTGGCATGTTGCAGTCACTTGTTTCACTTTTTATTAACTGTCAAATTGTAATCGCTTCACTAGGTCTGCGTCTAAAAAGAAAAATAGAGCTATAAACAAAAGAATATGTTTGTGCAAGTAGACGGCCGATCGGTGTCTTACCTGGAAGTTTCTCAGGATGGGTGTAGCATATGTCGTGCTCGCTGTCGATGGTTGGTATGAACAAATCGATGGGAGGGTGAGATCTCACGCTGTCAGCACTCACTTTGGCCTCAACGTGCTTGATCAGCTCCTGATCCGTGGGATCGAACTTGACGCCAGCCGGCAGCACCGGCCAATCCTTGTTGGAGTTGCATCGGTTAATTCCAGTTATATGGTACTCAATGTATGATTAATCAACTGTTTTAAGTGAATGATGAAACATTTCGACAGATAAGTGGTAGTACTCCAAATCTGAAATCCACAATACCTGAACACGCCGCCAGGATTCTTGTGTCACCTCACGCGCAGCGTATTGTCACGTCAATTCAATGTGAGGACATGATGAATAATTTGACCGACGTATACTAGTACTGCTACTGTACTACTTACTAGTCATATTTAGTGTCACATTTTAACCACAGGTTTAACTAACAAAATGTCAATGCATGTCACCGAAAATTATTCCATTGAAAACTATGTTCAAATATGAATAAAATGATATAATTTTTTGTGACATGCATTAACATTTAGTTAGTGAAATTTATGGTCAAAATTTGACACAAATTATGAAGGAGACCAATAAACCAGAAGGGAGGTAGTAGTACGAGTAGACAATGTACGGTATAGAGGACTAGTACAAATTTAGAAATGGAGTAAAAAGTTACAAGGCTGTGCAACAGACTCTGTAGGCTACATGAGTAATACAAAATATAATTCCCATTGAACAACACTTTCACCAACAAGTATGCACTTGAAGCCAAATTGATATATATATATATATATATATATATATATATATATATATATATATATATATATATATATATATATATATATAGGAAAAAGCAAACCTATGAAACTTCTCTCTAGTGGCTGCAATCACGAGCGACCATTCGCATTGGGATCTGCCCCCTCCCGTTACCTCTTTTGTATTTTTGCTTTATAAGTCATTTTATGCTTATTTCCTCTTATAGAGGAAGATGGTCCACGTTTACTGCATGCGAGCAGTAGTGGGCAGAACTAGGCTGGCAAGTTGCCTGTATGGCAGGCCAGGCCCACACCGCTTGCAGCTCCAAACATGTCCAGGGACGTTGTGAGATCTGTTCACTGAAGGTTCAAACCTTTCCATTCCTCATTTTTCTTTCGTAGGCGTTTTATTTGTATTGCGGCCATGTTTGCCCCCCGCAGACTCTTTTTGTTGGCTGAGGACTGTGCCTTTACATCAGAATATAAGCCGTGAAGAAGAATGGAAAGAACAAAAAAAACTATAACCTTTGTTGAGGAGAAAAAGGTGCACACGAAGCTCATCCACCATGGCCCTGTTTTCTCTAGTGTGAGCCATGCATGGCTAGTGTCGTTAGCATATACCAGGATCCCATCGGCAGGCCACATTTCTTTTTGAAGCCCAGGCCACTTTTGGTTGGTTACGTTTTCTTGTTTGTGTTGCAATATTCTTATGCTCAAGTCTCAACACGTAATGCGCCCCATGCGGTGCAACTAGAGACAGCCAGCCGTCGAGAGTAACCATTTTTTTCTTTCGGTTCAGAGTAACCGGACACACATGCATCAAAGGTAGGGCAAACATGCATCAACTATTCTACTCGTAGTGCACACAGAATAATAATGGGCATCACCCGCACGCGCCCATGGCTATTTGACCATGGTAGGACCAACGATCGTGTTTTTACTCATCGTGTATATACTGGTCACAACGCCCTGCAACCCTTCGCGCGCAGTTGTCCCGTGACACAAGTCAAGCGATTTGCACTGTGTTGGTTATCCCGCCGCAGGTGTATGCTGGCGCGCAACAGACCATTTTTCGGTCATCTCCCCATGTTGTTTTTGGTCATGCCTCGCGGAGGAGATACACCACAATGCGAGCCAGCAGGAGCCACCAGTATCATCACTTTCGCCCCACACAATCATTCGTCCATTCGCAGAATCCATGGCCGCCATCACACCACACACAACAAGCGACGGCGAGGGATCCACGTCTATGAGCAACTCCAACGCAATGACCTATTTTGTCCGTTTGGGTCATCCGAACAAAAAACTCAACAGAATGACCCAAACGGATGCGTCTGTCCGCCTGCTGTGCATTTATTATCCGCCTCGACCCAAACTAAACGCAAATATGAGCCAAAAATGGGTCCGCGAAGGACAAAAGCGGACGCTCCCATCATCTACTCTCGTCCGTTGGTGCCCTCTCGTATCTGCCCTGGTCCCAATAGTCATGACACCGCACGGGCAGTTCGGACTATGCCTCCACAACCACAAGCGCCGCCGCAAGCTACTGTCCTCGATGGCAAGGCCTCCGCCAAGCGCCGCCGCAAGCTGCAGCCCACGCGCGCCGCGGGCCCGCTAGACGGGGAACTACATGCAAGATCCACACCTTGTCCAGTGCCGCCACAAGCTAACGTCCTCGACGGCAAGGCCTCCGCCAAGTGTCGCCGCAAGCTGCAGCCCACGTGCGCCAGGGGCCCGCTCGCCACCGTGTCGCCAACCGCGGCCTACTACTCCGTCCTAGCCGACAACCTCCTGCAAGGCGATACCGGCGGCATGGCCACTTTCGTCGCCAG
This sequence comes from Aegilops bicornis, assembly GCA_021605145.1. Lineage (NCBI taxonomy): Eukaryota > Viridiplantae > Streptophyta > Magnoliopsida > Poales > Poaceae > Aegilops > Aegilops bicornis. The sequence continues at coordinate 464,292,786 of CM038670.1, forward strand.
TGGCCTCGCTCCCATCGGCGGCCAACAGTGCGCTTGCTGATTTTGTGTTTTGGCCGCAGGAACCAGCCACACAGGCAACAAATGAGTTTGCCGCATGTCTTCGCGTTGGGTGTATCCACCGTTCTCGCATGTCTTCGCGGGACATCTATGGACTTGTTCCAGCAGATCCAGCGTGCGTGTGTCCTCCGGCGGGCCAGATGGACTTGTTCGAGCCTGGTCTTCCCTCGCCGGCGCATAGGGCCTGGCACGATGGTGGTGATCTCGATTCTGATCGGCCTATTGGTGGTGGCTGCAGACTGCTTGCACCGACCTCCTATGGCTCCGTGACGGTTGTGGCCACCGAAAGATCTTTGTGAGGGTGTACCTCTCCAGATCCGGTGCTTCGGCGATGAGATGCAAACTATGACGAGATGAGATGTAGAGGGATGGTTGTGCAGTGGTGGCGATTGCATCGCGTGTAGCTGCTGGGGTTGCGGAAAAGTGGTGGCGACATCACATGAGTGACTACGATGGTAGTGCATATCGAGCACACTTTATCGAGCTCCGGGGCGAAAGCCCAGGTCTGACCCGAGTTGGTTACCTGACAATGGCGACTATTATACATCGTTACCTTGTTGAAGGCATTGCTCAGACTATTTCTTCATGGTGAAAACCTAGATCTTGTCCTTCGGTGGTTGGATCCGGTGATGACGACGCTTAAGCGGTGCTCCCTTCCTGAAGGTGTTGTTGTCGAAGAGCTTTGTCATCTGTGTGTTGTCATGAGATGGTTGGTGCGGATATGGTCTTTTGGTAGTTTGCCGATCATGGATCTAGTCGCTTAGGGTTTTTTTCCTCGCCTATGTATAGCTTTGGTCTTGTATGACTTTGCTATTTACGGTTGTGTTTTTTGCGAGTTAGTGTTGGCTGTGTGCATCCTAACTATGCAGAGGTCGGGTGTGTGCTCATCGTGTTTGTATCCTCTTGATGCTTCATTTGAGTTAATAAAATCCACCCTTTATCAAAAAGCATTATATCGGTTGTGGGAGTGAAGGGAGAGTGATAGATCCGCATCACACATTTTGTGGAAAACATTGCATAGTGCACATGGGCGTTGGGGTGGGGACACCATCTTATGGTCTTATGGGCGAACGAGAGATCACATGGAACCTTCATGATGCATTGTGAGAACCTCCCGTACACACAATAGGAACCCTTTTTTAAGGAATTAGAACTCTTCTATGACAATATCGGAACCTTTCATACTCGACCAGGGGTTCCCTCTTTTTCTGCATGCGAACCCTTTCTCCATCACACATCGCTTGTTAACGTATCACTGCATGGATACATCGCGGGTAAGCTCTATTTTATGCATACGAAATTTTTATATATGTGCGGTGACACATAGACGCCATTATACATGTGTGCAAGTTTTCCAGAGACGTAATTTTCTGATGCGATGATGTCACATTTTTTTTGATCTCACACATCGATTTATCACGTGGAACCTTTGTTTTGCATTTTGAGAACCGTGAGTAACCACACGATGGGCACGTTATTCGTGTGTGCGAGAACCTTCTACCTCCATGTGCGCGTTTTCTCTAAATAATGGAGCATTAGAGAGGTGTTGGGTGGTAGATAGGGAGAGAGAGAAAGAGAGCGAATTTATATAGGGTGAGAGATCGGGAAGTGGACTAAGAGCACTCGGTGACGACGCACTCCGAAATCACTGCCGATTGTTTGCATGCTCGGGATGTGCACCACTGTTGCAGAAATGAATTCTTACATGTGAATACAAGACCAACGCGTATAGCATAGCAGTGCATGCATGTCCTTCATCATTTAATAAAGCAGCTCAGAACAGGAACCATAATTTATTGCCATGAGCCATGCAAGTTTGTCGTTGGCTTATGATACGTCTCCAATGTATCTATAATTTATGAAGTATTCATGCTATTATATTATCCATCTTGGATCTTTAATGGGCTTTACTATACACTTTTATATTACTTTTGGGACTAACCTATTGACCCAGAGCCCAGTGCCAGTTTCAGTTTTTTCCCTTGTTTCAGTGTTTCGCAGAAAAGGAATATCAAACAGAGTCCAAACGGAATGAAACCTTCAGAAAAGTTATTTTTGGAAAGAAAGCAATATGGGAGACTTGGAGTGCACGTCAGGGGATCAACGAGGAGAGCACGAGGCAGGTGGGCGCGCCCACCCCTTGGGCGCGCCCTCCACCGTCGTGGGCCCCTCGTGGCTCCCCTTACCGACTTATTTTGCCTATATATCTCCATATACCCTAAAACCATCGGGGAACAGAATAGATCGGGAGTTCCGCCGCCGCAAGCCTCTGTAGCCACCAAAAACCAATCAGGACCCAGTTCCGGCACCCTTCCGGAGGGGGAAACCCTCACCGGTGGCCATCTTCATCACCCCGGCGCTCTCCATGACGAGGAGGGAGTAGTTCACCCTCGGGGCTGAGGGTATGTACCAGTAGCTATGTGTTTGATCTCTCTCTCTCTCCCTCTCTCGTGTTCTTGATTTGGTACGATCTTGATGTATCGTGAACTTTGCTATTATATTTGGATCTTATGATGTTTCTCCCCCTCTACTCTCTTGTAATGGATTGAGTTTCCCCTTTGAAGTAATCTTATCGGATTGAATCTTTAATGATTTGAGAACACTTGATGTGTGTCTTGCCGTGCGTATCTGTGGTGACAATGGGATATTACGTGATTCACTTGATGTATGTTTTGGTGATCAACTTGCGGGTTCCGCCCATGAACCTATGCATAGGGGTTGGCACATGTTTTCGTCTTGATTCTCCCAGAAACTTTGGGGCACTCTTTGAGGTTCTATGTGTTGGTTGAATAGATGAATCTGAGATTGTGTGATGCATATCGTATAATCATACCCACGGATACTTGAGGTGACATTGGAGTATCTAGGTGACATTAGGGTTTTGGTTGATGTGTGTCTTAAGGTGTTATTTTACTACGAACTCTAGGGCTGTTTGTGACACTTATAGGAATAGCCCAATGGATTGATCGGAAAGAATAACTTTGAGGTGGTTTCGTACCCTACCATAATCTCTACGTTTGTTCTCCGCTATTAGTGACTTTGGAGTGACTCTTTGTTGCATGTTAAGGCATAGTTATATGATCCAATTATGTTATTATTGTTGAGAGAACTTGCACTAGTGAAAGTATGAACCCTAGGCCTTGTTTCAACGCATTGCAATACCGTTTACGCTCACTTTTATCATTAGTTACCTTGCTGTTTGTATATTTTCAGATTACAAAACCTATATCTACCATCCATATTACACTTGTATCACCATCTCTTCGCCGAACTAGTGCACCTATACAATTTACCATTGTATTGGGTGTGTTGGGGACACAAGAGACTCTTTGTTATTTGGTTGCAGGGTTGTTTGAGAGAGACCATCTTCATCCTACGCCTCCCACGGATTGATAAACCTTAGGTCATCCACTTGACGAAATTTGCTACTATCCTACAAATCTCTGCACTTGGAGGCCCAACAACGTCTACAAGAAGAAGGTTGCGTAGTAGACATCAGCTTACACTCTGGTGGTGACCGTCTCGATGACGGCCTTGAAGAGGACAGTTGCATCGTCCATGAGAACGAGCCCGTGTACTCGCCGCCGTCGGTGAGCCGGACGCAGTTCGTCCCTGGCCTACTAGCCTTAGCTACTACTAGCTCCAAGAAAGCCCGTGTACTCGCCGTCGCCGAAGAACCAGACCCAGTTCATCCCAAATCTACTAGGCTAGTACTACGTTATCAACAACTCCAAGCTCTGAGAAAGGCAGCTTATGTCATCGAGGGCTGCCTCCGTGGGAAGACGTGGAACCACACGCTGCAGTAGTAGTGGCCGAATATGGTTGTGTGGCCGGAGTATGATCTCGGCATGCCCCCATCGCCACTCTACTTCATGCATGTTCGTGCACGACCCAGACTCGCTATACCAGCCACCAGCAAGCCTTCTCGACAAGCTCGATCTCGAGAGCTTGACCAGCGAGGTGACGCAGAGCTCCCGGAACGTGGTGCAGGACAGCTGGCTTGAATTTGGAAATGAGAGAGTTGAAAGAAGAGAGGAGGAAGAGACGATGAATGCATTGATTAAAGGTGTGTCCGTTACGGGAGTAAAGACAGCTTTGATTGCTGGTTGTTGGGTGCTGGAACAGACGTGCTGACGCCCGGAGACAGACGATGCAGAGAGCCAGAGAATACATCTATGCGTTGAACTAGAATTAAAGAATACACTCAAACTACATATAGAGGTACATATCCCGATCCATATTGAATGGTGAGATACCAGGGAGGTGAGCCCGCAGGTGCTCCTACGCACTTTCGGAGAGATCGATATATACTATAGCTGCATCATTACAGTTTCAAAACGCACCTCCATATGACTTTGTCAAAACCATTCATACGTTTCAGTGGGCCCCCTTATTGTATGCATGCGAACCGATTATCCATCGCTATAGTACTACAAAGCATGGTAATGGGATAGATGGAGTGCCTGCTAATAGAATAGATGGATATACCGATAGACCATCAACCATCAGCTTGTGAAATATAGCATCTACCTTTCACCCCTCCTTCGTATGCACGTGAACCCTCTTTTTATGCACTCATCAGCATTATATCAGAAGTATGAGTGGAGGGAAAGAGTGATAGATCGTCATCTCACTTTTTGAGGAACTATCTTATGATGAACGAGACACCCTGACAACCGCATTGATAGATCGCGTGGATCCTTCGTTACGCATTGTGGGAACCACCCATACAAGCATAATATGCACCCTTGTTTAAGAAATGAGAACCCTTCCATATAACGTAGACCGTGGGCCTGTCGACACCCGCTACTCATCGCTTAGCATTACATCGGATGTGATTGGAAGAAGGGAGAGAGCGATTGACCTCATTTTCAATTTGTCAAAAACACTGCATGGTGCACAGGGGGGCACTCCTGTTACGTGAACGAGAACCTTCCACTGACAATGTTAGAACCTTTCATACTAAATGGAGGGGATCCCTATTTTTGTGCATGCGAACTTTTTCTCCATTGCACACCACTGCAGATGATGTGAATGGGAAAAAAGTAGAACCATGCACACAACCGCATGGCACACTCTTAATTTTGAACGAGAAGCATTCATACTTATGTGAATATAATACACAACAATTTGGAGAGTGTAGGATCGAAAGTATGTCTAGAGGGGGGTGATTAGACTACTTGACCAAATAAAAACTTATCCTTTTCCCAATTTTAGTCTTTGGCAGATTTTAGCTATCTTAGCACAAGTCAAGCAATCTTAGCACAATTCAAGCAAGCATGCAAAGAGTATATGAGCAGCGGAAAGTAAAGCATGCAACTTGCAAGAATGTAAAGGGAAGGGTTTGGAGAATTCAAACGCAATTGGAGACACGGATGTTTTTGTTGTGGTTCCGATAGGTGGTGCTATCGTACACCCACGTTGATGGAGACTTCAACCCACGAAGGGTAACGGTTGTGCGAGTCCACGGAGGGCTCCACCCACGAAGGGTCCACGAAGAAGCAACCTTGTCTATCCCACCATGGTCGCCGTCACCACGAAGGACTTGCCTCACTAGCGGTAGATCTTCACGAAGTAGGCGATCTCCTTGCCCTTACAAACTCCTTGGTTCAACTCCACAATCTTGTCGGAGGCTCCCAAGTGACACCTATCCAATCTAGGAGACACCACTCTTCAAGAAGTAACAAATGGTGTGTTGATGATGAACTCCTTGCTCTTGTGCTTCAAATGATAGTCTCCCCAACACTCAACTCTCTCTCACAGGATTTGGATTTGGTGGAAAGAAGATTTGAGTGGAAAGCAACTTGGGGAAGGCTAGAGATCAAGATTCATATGGTAGGAATGGAATATCTTGGCCTCAACACATGAGTAGGTGGTTCCTTCTCAGAAACAGCAAGTTGGAAGTGTAGGTTTGTTCTGATAGCAATCTCCACGAATGAAGACGAGGTGGAGGGGTATATATAGCCTCCACACAAAATATAACCGTTACACACAACTTGCCAAACTCGGTGGGACCGAATTGATAAACTCGGTCGGACCGATTCAGCAAATCTAGTGACCGTTAGGATTTTCGGTGGGACCGCAACTCGGTAGGACCGATGTGGTTAGGGTTAGGGCATAACGTAATCTCGGTGAGACCGATTACACAAACTCGGTGAGACCGATTTTGGTAATAAGCTAACCAGAGAGTTGGTCAGATAAACTCGGTGGGACTGATTCGCTCATTTCGGTGAGACCGAAATGTTACGAAAAGGAAACATGGAGTTTACATTGCAATCTCGATGGGACTGATCGCTCATCTCGGTGGTACCGAAACATTACGAAGGGAAACAGAGAGATTACAATTCCATCTCGGTGAGACCGAGATCCCTATCGGTGAGACCGATTTGGCTAGGGTTTGTGGCAGTGGCTATGACATCTGAACTCGGTGGCGCCGGGTAGAAAGAATCGGTAGGGCCGAGTTTGACTTTTGGTTTAGGTCATATGTGGATATGAGAAAGTAGTTGAGGGTTTTGGAGCATATCACTAAGCACTGTAGAGCAAGAAACTTATTAAGCAACACCTCATCCCTCCTTGATAGTATTGGCTTTTCCTATAGACTCAATGTGATCTTGGATCACTAAAATATAAAATGTAGAGTCTTGAGCTTTTGAGCTTGAGCCAATCCTTTTATCCATAGCATTTTGAGGGATCCACTTTTCTCATCCATGCCATGCCATCCATTGAGCTTTTCCTGAAATATTCATCTTGGAATGATGTTAGCTCAATGAGCTATATGTTGTTAGGAATTACCAAAACCACCTATGGATAGTTGCACTTTCAATCTCCCCCTTTTTGGTAATTGATGATAACATATAGATCAAAGCTTCGACAAATGATAATAAGAGTGAAAAACATTGTCGCTTTGAGAAGTATGTGAAAAGAAAGAGCTCCCCCTAAATTGGTGCATAGTTTAAGATTTGCTTTGGACTGCAAATGCACAAGGAGTTAGGCTCATGGGTAACTCTTCCATGTCACATACATCTTGGTGGAGCGCTCAAAATGATAATGATTGAATACATGCACCCATCACCAAGCAAAGTGAATGATCATATAGAGATAAAAAGGATAACGTCATCCAACAAGCATAAATGTAGCATATGATCAAACACATGATCATCCAGGTATCACACAGACATAATGTATCTCAAACAAGCAAATAAAGTTCAACCACCAAAGCAAGAGAGAACAAAAATCAACACTCTCTCGAAGCCTATGATCTATACATTTTTCTCCCCCTTTGGCAACAAGTTACCAAAAAGTTCATAGAAAATGCATAGTACTAGATCGAATCTCAGGCTTGATCTTTAGGTGGTGGTGTAGACAGAACGCCAAGGACGAAAGCATCAGTTGATGTAGATGGAGCTGGAGGAGTAGGTGCTGGAGCTGGTGGCACTGAAGCTGTAGCTGGTGCAGATGAAGTGGCTCGTGTCTGCCATCGCACCGCAGCAGATCTCTGAGCTCTAGGCACTCTAGAAAATACCGTAGTGGTTTACTTTCCCTTCCTCTCCTGCATATCATCCTGAAGTTGCTCAACAACGGACTGGATCTCTGTGACCTTCACATCCATGTCATAGAACTTCTGCTCCATGATCCTCTCCAAGCTCTCCTGGTTTCGAGTCAAGGTGGCCAGCCCCTTCTCAATCCTCAGAGTGGATGAAATCAAGTAGCCAAGTTGATCCTGTTTGCTTTTCTGAAAGTACTGAGATGCCTCTTCCATTGTTGGCATCTTGGCAGCCTTCTCTGTCCTTGCCTTCTCCTTCTTAGCTTGTGCTTGCACTGAAGATGGTTCATCTTCATCCATAACCACTTGGTTGTCCTCGAAGTCTGGATAGATAGGCATATGCTCCTTATCCAACAGGTATGTGCCTGTGCCCATCTTGGAGTTTATCAGCTCCTGGATTAGTGGGGCATATCCACAACTTCTTTCTCGTCACCGTCTTTGTCCTCTTGATAGTCTCAACTATAAGGCTCATGATCTTGAACTTCTGTGGCACATCAAATATATGTAGCAGATTTATTGCATGGCCTCTGATCATTCTGTGATCACCAGACTTGGGCAAGAGAGTGTGCCTGAGGATCCAATTGATTGTAGGCAGACCTGACAGCAAGTGTTTCACTGATCCAAACTGGTGAGTCTCTTTGTACATACGTGCCATAGAGTTGTGATCCATCTTCTTCTTGGCATATACATCCAAGTCATCCTCTTCCTCCTTAGGTGCATTGATCAGATTGGTCCATTCCTCAATAGTTGATTGGTACCTTGTACCTTCAGACATCCATACTATCCTGCCATCTAGATAGAAGTGTGTTGTGGAGTAGAATTGCATTATGAGCTCCTCATTCCACTTTGTGAGCTTCTGCCCAACAAAGTCTGCAACTCCACATGCCAATCAAACTGTCATACACACCAGGATACTGTTCCTCATTCTCCTTTATGTAGGTCCAGTCGACCCACCTCATGTCACACACTATAGGCTTCTTGTCCAACAAAATTGTCTCATAGAAGTCCTGCTGTTCCTTTGTGTGGAACCTGTAGTCAACAGCAGTCCTCCTTCTGGTGGCATATGGATATGACTCTCTCCATAGCCTCAATCCTGAGTCTCTCATGATCTTCATGTTCTCATCCACAGGATGAGCATCATTGTGGTCTGGAATCTTTGGCTTCAACTTTCTCAGGATATGCTCTTCATCATCTTCTTCTTCAGCAACAATTTCAGCACTGGGGCCTTGTTCTTCTCAGCAGCAGATATGTTTCTGGTATTCCTCTTTGGTGCAATCTTTGGTTTGGAGACAACTTTGGGTGCTTCTTTGGGCTTTGATGTTGCAGCCCCTGACCTAATAGCATCACCCATAAGCTTCTGAGCCTTGGGTGCTGGTGTAGCAACCTCTTCTTCTTCCTCCTCTTCCATCATGGAAGGCTTTCCAATAACTCTGGCCATGGTCTTCTTGACTCTTTCCTTTCTCTTCTTCCCTTCTGCAGCAACCTCTTTGGGTTGAGATTCCAAAGATGCTTGAGTGGAGGCTCTGGCTTTAGACATGGGTTGTCTTCCTGCTGGCCTTTTGGTCTTCAGACCTGGCTTGGTGGCAGCAGCTGTGCTATACTCCTTCTTGAGCACCTTTTTCTTGGAAATGGCCTCATCCTCTACAGCCACATAGTCTTCATCCTCAGATTCTGAGGTTTTCTTCTTTCTGGCCCTGGTGGTAGCTTTGGGAAAGTTGCTTGGGGTGCTTCTGCTACCCTCATCTGAGCTGCTAGAGGGACTAGTGCCCTCACTCATCTGAATCTGCTCCTCTGACTTGTTCTCTGTCACTCCGATCAAACATATTGCAAACACCGATTGCAGACCACTGTGAATAGATATAGTTGAGATAGAGTGGATGATCATCACAAAATACAGAGGTTTTTGCTAAAGAATGATTCAAAAACTTAGTTTTAGATTTCCACAGATAGCATTTCGGATCAACCGATTTGCAATCTCGGTGATACCGAAGCAGCTTTTGGAACCTAAACTAGTGAACTCGGTCAGACCGAGTCACAGTTCGGTGGCACCGAGACTGCTAGGGTTTCACAAAGTCCTGAACTCGGTCACACCGATTTGCAAATCTTGGTCAGACCGATAACCACATGTGCAATGGCCTTAGCCGAATCGGTGGAACCGAGTTCTGCAACTCGGTGGGTCCGAAATGGTTTCGGCGGAAACCTAACCCTAAATTTTCAATTCATCTCTGATCTACGGAGTGTTTTGACTAGATAGAATAGTTTCAATCGTGGCAAGAATCATGATGAAGACAATGTGCTAGGAATCGGACGGGGATAGCATTGTGATCGAGTCCATACCCTAGCTTGGCGATGAACTCACTACGGCGGCAACGGCGGGATTGAATTCCATTGACGGCGGCGGAGACCAGCGACTGGAGGCGGCTGGCAACGAGGAGGACGATCCGGAGACCCTGGAGGCAGAGCGAGCTACGCGCGGGTGAATGGGTTTGGAGAAAGTTTCCAAATTTTTGCCCGTGAGTATATATAGCCCGACCCTGTCGGTGTGACCGAGTGGAACAACTCGGTAGCACTGAGATGCATAACTGCTGATAGCATACAGAACTCGGTGTGACCGAAAAGTTCAAATCAGTTGCACCGAGATTGAAAACTAAGATCGACTTAGTGATCTCGGTATGACCGAAATGGAGGAATCGGTCGGACGAAACGCACAAAGAAGTTTGGGAAGTTTAAGTCTCACGATTTAATCGGGGACTCGAGTGCTCCTCACAGTAGTGGTTCGAATCGACTTGATCAAATATTGTGATGTAGCATGAATAGAGTTTGAGACGAGAAAAGCATAGATAGCTAGAGAAGGTTCTTAGGCATTCTTGTCCATCCACTTGGCAAAATAAAATGAAACCAATCAATCAAAACAACAAGTGGATGTCCTTGAATGAGTAAAATATGCAACCAACATTCTCACACAATAAAATAGCAAATGAAATATGTGACAAAGCATGCACAAACAATTTCTAGCATCTATCAAACAATTGGCGATGACTAGGTCATCTGTATAAGAGTATATTGACTTAGGAGTCAAATGAGAACATTTGATCATAGGTCATACTCATCGTTTAAGATCAAGTGGGGTTACCACTTTTACATAATGCATTGATGTGTTCACACCATTAGAGTTGCTTTGACTCAATTCTTAGAGTTAAGCTCCCCCTAGATGTGAGATCCCCCCTTAGAGGGATGAACTAACCTTGGGTTTTGTCGATGATGACTTCATGTAGGTGTTGAAGATGTGGATGCTCATGGAGATCATTTGGAGCAATCCTTTTGGAGTGAGTTGCACTTTCAATACCTACACGGGTTAGTTCCACAAGGAACAAACAAGGATATCCATAGACATAGAGTGATGCACACACAAGATGATGTCTATGAAAGCATTAGATTACCTTGTCCCTTGTCTTACCAACAAGAGGGTTTGTGACTCCTTGAACTAGTGCAAGATGTGGAAGTTGATTGCACTTGTTGTTGCCAAAATGATATGAGTGAAATATGTTGGCGGAGTCACCCTCAAGAACTCTCTAGTTCTTCTTCGGGATCCACATCATCTTGATGGGAATCCTTGGAGTTGTAGTCGTACTTGATGAAGTAGAACTTGTCGTAGTCTTGGGAACCCACTTGACCAAGGCCTTAGGAGCTTCTTTAAATGCATCAATCTCCTCTTGAAGCTTGTCCTTGCCTTTTTGCTTGTGGTCTTGTGGTGGAAGATCATTTTGAGCTTGTGTCCCTTTGAAAGAAGTAGGGTCATACTTCTCTTGTTGAGGAACAAACTTCGTCTTAGTATTTTGATCTTCTTCCCACTCAACTCCATTGGCATTGAACTTTCGTTCAAAACCAACACCTTGATTCTTCCGGTGCCTTCCTTGATTGCGTACAATTTCCTCAAATTGCTTACTCCCGGCAAGGCTCTTGTAAACACCTTTCTCTATAATCCCCTTCAATAAGCTATTTTCTTGCTCAAGTGTAACTTGGCTAAGAAGATCATTAGTGGAATCAAGAGAATTACTAGAAGCAAAAACATTTGATTTAGAATGATTATTGTTACTACTAGAGGAAGAATCTTTCTTGTTTTTGTTAATGGACTTGACTTGATGCATGTAAGTAGATAAGAGTAAACGCTTGGCAATGTAAGAAGAACTTTTCTTACGAAGATCATCATTGATTGCCTTTAAGAACTCATGCTCTTGCTCAAGATTGAGTTTTTCAAAGCGTAACTTCTCATGAGTCCTTAAAAGTTCTCGATGATCTTGTAAGATAGTTTCATGAGCTAACTTAAGAGTGTTTAGTTCTTTAGTTAGAAGCTCAATCTTATCCTTATCATTGTCATTCGTTTTATCTTGATTAGCATGATTAATTGACGTTTCATCATAGTATTCATCACTAGAGTTGTCAACAAGTAAATCATCATCACCTAGCAAGTCATCTTCATCACTATTGAAATCAACATACTCGGGGTGTGTCACCTCTGGGCCTTCAGCCATGAAGCATCTTCCAATTCCTTCATTAGGTGAATCAAATATGTCATAGGAGTTGGTTGACACAAATGCTAGATCGGCAACACCTTCATCTTGAATATATTCGGAGTCGGAGTGATAGCTTCTCTCGGAGTGATTGTCGGAGTCGGAGCCGGATACCCATTCACCAACATGAGCTTGATGTCTTCGTTTTGTGTAGCTCCTTGATGACTTGTCCTTCCTTTCCGAATCCTTGCTTCTCCGTGAGGGTCTTCGTTCATAACGATCATCTCTACTCCTCTCTCTTGGTGGTGATTCTTCTCTTCTACTTCTTCTTTTTGGAGAATCTTCTCTTCTTTTGTAGGGTGCCATACACTCATTGGAATAGTGTCCGGGTCTTCCACAATTGTAGCAATTATGCTCCCGACTGGAAGATCTTTTTTCATTGTAGGACCTTGACTTGGAGCTTCTCTCTTTGCTTCTACTCTTGTAGAATTTGTTGAAGTTCTTCACCATTAAGCTCAATTCTTCATTTAAGGTTTGTTTCTCACTTCATGATGTGGCGGCTTCACATGAGGCTTTGTAAGCACCACTTGACTTGTTGTGAATTTCCTCCTTCTCCTTGAGCGACATCTCGTGAGCAACAATTCTTCCAATGACTTCCGTTAGCTTGAGATCTTTGTAATTGGGCATCATTTGGATCAATGTGCACACGGTATCATATTTTCCATCCAAAGATCTTAGGATCTTCTTGATGATGAATTTGTCGGTCATCTCTTCACTTCCTAAGCCGGCAATCTCATTTGTGATAAGAGCAAGCCTAGAGTACATTTCAGCGACACCTTCACCATCCTTCATTTTGAACTTGTAAAGTTGACTTTGGAGCACATCCAACTTGGATTCCTTGATGAGTCGGTACCTTCATGCATATCAATCAAAGTGTCCCAAATTTCCTTTGCATTCTCAAGACGGCTGATTTTGTTGAATTTTTCGGGCACAATCCATTGAAGAGGATATCACAAGCTTGAGCATTGTATTGCAGCATCTTCAACTCTTCCAAGCACTAGCTTCACGGTTCGGTTCTCTCCCATCAAAGAATTCACCTTGCAAGCCAATACACACAATAGCCCAAATGGCGGGGTTATGTCCAAGAATATGCATTTTCATCTTATGCTTCCAACTAGCAAAATTAGTACCATCAAAGTAAGGACCTCTACGGTGATAATTTCCCTCACTAGACGCCATACTCTCCTAGGTTGTGAAACCAAGGCTATGACCACCAAAAGCTATGGAAATCAAAGCAAATGGAGACCAAAGCTCTGATACCACTTGTAGGATCGAAAGTATGTCTAGAGGGGGGGGGGGGGTGATTAGACTACTTGACCAAATAAAAACTTATCATTTTCCCAATTTTAGTCTTTGGCAGATTTTAGCTATCTTAGCACAAGCCAAGCAATCTTAGCACAATTCAAGCAAGCATGCAAAGAGTATATGAGCAGCGGAAAGTAAAGCATGCAACTTGCAAGAATGTAAAGGGAATGGTTTGGAGAATTCAAACGCAATTGGAGACACGGATGTTTTTGTCGTGGTTCCGATAGGTGGTGCTATCGTACATCCACGTTGATGGAGACTTCAACCCACGAAGGGTAACAGTTGCACGAGTCCATGGAGGGCTCCACCCACGAAGGGTCCACGAAGAAGCAACCTTGTCTATCCCACCATGGCCGTCGCCCACGAAGGACTTGCCTCACTAGCGATAGATCTTCACGAAGTAGGCGATCTCCTTGCCCTTACAAACTCCTTGGTTCAACTCCACAATCTTGTCGGAGGCTCCCAAGTGACACCTAGCCAATCTAGGAGACACCACTATCCAAGAAGTAACAAATGGTGTGTTGTCGATGAACTCCTTGCTCTTGTGCTTCAAATGATAGTCTCCCCAACACTCAACTCTCTCTCACAGGATTTGGATTTGGTGGAAAGAAGATTTGAGTGGAAATCAACTTGGGGAAGGCTAGAGATCAAGATTCATATGGTAGGAATGGAATATCTTGGCCTCAACACATGAGTAGGTGGTTCCTTCTCGTAAGCTTGACAAGTTGGAAGTGTAGGTTTGTTCGATGGCTCTCTCCACGAATGAAGAGGAGGTGGAGGGGTATATATAGCCTCCACACAAAATCTAATTGTTACACACAACTTGCCAAACTCGGTGGGACCGAATTGATAAACTCGGTCGGACCGATTTAGCAAATCTAGTGATCGTTAGGATTTTCGGTGGAACCGACATGCAACTCGGTAGGACCGAGGTGGTTAGGGTTAGGGCATAACGTAATCTCGGTGAGACTGATTACACAAACTCGGTGAGACTGATTTTGGTAATAAGCTAACCAGAGAGTTGGTCAGGTAAACTCGGTGGGACCGATTCGCTCATTTCAGTGAGACCGAAATGTTACGAAAAGGAAACAGGGAGTTTACATTGCAATCTCGGTGGGACCGATCGCTCATATCGGTGGTACCGAAACGTTACAAAGGGAAACAGAGAGATTACAATCCCATCCCGGTGAGACCATGATCCCTATCGGTGAGACCGATTTGCCTAGGGTTTGTGGCAGTGGCTATGACATCTGAACTCGGTGGCGCCGGGTAGAAAGAATCGGTAGGGCCGAGTTTGACTTTTGGTTTAGGTCATATGTGGATATGAGAAAGTAGTTGAGGGTTTTGGAGAATATAACTAAGAAATGTGGAGAAATAAAATCATTAAGCAACACCTCATCCCTCCTTGATAGTATTGGCTTTTCCTATAGACTCAATGTGATCTTGGATCATTAAAATATAAAATGTAGAGTCTTGAGCTTTTGAGCTTGAGCCAATCCTTTTATCCTTAGCATTTTGAGGGATCCATTTTTCTCATCCATGCCATGCCATCCATTGAGCTTTTCCTGAAATATTCATCTTGGAATGATGTTAGCTCAATGAGCTATATGTTGTTAGGATTTACTATGTTGTTAGGATTTACTAAAACCACCTAGGGATAGTTGCACTTTCAGAGAGAGTGATAGACAATCAACCATCAGCTTTAGAAAATATAGCGTCTACCCGAGTTAAGTTCCCTTGATCCATTTTTGAAGACATTTATCTGAATGAAGCAGAAAGGAGATATATCAACATAAAACCAGCTCTTGCGATAGTATGAAAAGCATACACAGATTGAATGCTATAAAATGTTAAGAAAACTTACATGGTAGTGCACAGGTTCGTCACTCTGGATTCGTATTCCCTCGAACTGGAACTTGACCTTGTTTATAGCCCCAACTACGAAGAAGGAAATCTCTCGGTTCATGAGTGCGAAATGCCCTCAAGTGTTATTGCTAGCAGGCGTCATAGTTTGCTCGAAAGGGGTGATCACACTCATTTCAATGCCGCCCCCTGCTGGCTTCAACTTGGCATAACCGAGAGCCGGGGTTTGCTCTCTCTCGACAAGCCGAGAATCGAGCGTGTCAAGACCATGGACATTTCTTTCTGGGCTACATAATGCTGCGGCCAACATGCCAACTTCTAGAGCACTGCCAATCCTGATGCCGGGGCAAATTGCGAACTTAGAGTTGCGGCAACCCAAATCGTCAAACTCGACCACGTAACCTAATAGGAGGGGGAAACCTTTGGTGGAACTCATCGAGGAAGCTAGGTAACTTGGCGAATACGCACCATGTCATCGAGACCGCCGATGCACGGACCAGATCGCCGCAGCTGCGCAACCAGATGAGGATATGGTGAAGCAAGTCGGGGCAACCCAGTGTTGGGCTACGCTAGGTGCATCTGCTGCAATATAATTTTTTCCTTCCCATACACCCACTGTTGAGTGGAATCAACTCGTACACAAACCCATATGCACCCAATAACACGACAAACGAGGCGATGTGGGGTTTTAGCGGGTCCATGAGGCCCGTTCGAGAAGTTGACGCAATCAGACTATCCGTAATGGGAGTACCATGGTTTGTATTGTGCATGTCAACTAAGCAATTTTGATGAGGTCACATAGAATAAATGAAGAAAGAGATGATAGAATTAAATGAGGCGGTCGAAGACGCAATACAGATCGAGCTGGATCTGTTCGTCACCGGAGTTGTCCTCGTTGTCGCTATCCTCCTTCGGTGGCAGTCCGACCATGGCATGGACCGCCCGATTCTGCTCTCGGGCGAGGGCGCACGTGTTCCTTCGTTGCCGCTTCTTCACAATGTGGGCGCGGATGACTTCCTCCTCTACGGCCGCCTGCACCGCTGCATCAGCCACCTCTGCCGCCACCATGTGTGCAGCAACTCGGGCCTCAACGACCCTTATCCTCTCCTTCCTATGACAGGCACTCCGGTCCCAGTGGGACTCATAATCCGCCTGACTAGAGATGGGGAAGGAGAGATTTGAAGGCTGCCAGGACCACGATGATCCAGCCCAGAGGATCCGAGCATCTGTTGAGCCAACGCTGCGAAGTCGCGCTGAACAGATCCTGCCGTCGGCCGGGCACTATTCTTCTGAGAGCGGCAGAGTGCAATGCGGACGACCATTGCCTCCTCCAACCCGCACGGGATGACACCCAGTTGACGGATCCGGACTGGTCAAAGTCGTGTCCGCTGTCTGCCATGCCGTAGACGGGCGAAGGTGAGGTTGGGTGGTAGAGGGGAGTGAAGGAGAGTGGAGTGAAGTGGCTAGGGTTTAGTCTGGCAAGCGGATGGTGAGGAATATATGTGGGGTCGGGTGGGCCAGTGTGAGTCGGGTCCAACATGGCGGACGCCCCGAACGCTATATCCGCCCCATATATGAGGTGGGTATGAGGGGTGTCAGTCAGCCCGAATGTTTGAGGCGGTCGTCTGAATTGAAATTTTGTGACCGGACCATCCACCCGGATGTTTGACACGGGTTGGGGCTGCTCTAAACTACGCGTACAGAGGAAGCCCTCTTCAAGCTCCCAAGTCTATTTACGGGGGAGGGGCGGTAGAAAAACAATGTTTTTACTATGGCAAAGTCAAATGCTCACCCCACAAAAAAGAGAGCCTCTCGTGTTTCATGGAATCCAGGGTTCAGAGGTCTACTAGGCTTTTTGTGTGGCAAAATTGACAAATTTGACCTATGGATGAAATCAAATCACAGAATGAACTGTCCGTTAAACTATTTCACGCGGCTGACCTTTTTGTGTGACGCCCGACACAAAGGCGCCACACTAGACTGTGCAACGCCTCACAGATAGGCGCTACACGCCTGGCCAGTTCGCACCCGTGTGGTCCGAAAATTACTAAGTCAGTATGCAACGCCTGAGAGCTAGGCGCCACACTATACAGTGTAGCGCCTAGCTTCTAGGCGTTGCACTAGTGGTTGCTTCATTTTGTAGTGCAACCACTAGTGCAGCGCCTGAGAGCTAGGCGCCACACTATACAGTGCAGCGTCTAGCTCTTAGGCTCTGCACAATGACTTAGCAATTTTTAGGTAGTCTGGGATGCAACGCTGGCTAGGCGTTTAGCGCCTATCTATGAGGCGTTGCACATTGTAGTGTGGCGCCTTCGTGTCGGGAGTCACACAAAAAGGTCAGCCGCTTAAAATAGTTTCACGGGAAGTTCATTCTGTGATTTGATTTCGTCCACAGATCAAATTTTTCAAATTTGCCTTTTTTGTCGGCTCTCCCTTGTACGTCATCGCGCAGGCAAAGGTGGGCGGCCCGTGATCAGAGTCACGCGGAGGCTGCTAAAGGGCAGAGCGGCTACTCCTACCAGGCTAACCATTTGGTGTTCTACCAAAAAGGCCGATAGCAGCAGAAGATTGACAAGCTTGGTTTGTTAGTAGGGCGGCAGTAGATAGCAGATCTAAGGTATGTCGTTCTCCCCTCTGAAGTGTTTGATAGAACAAGTCGAGTAATCTAGTCCGAGCTGCTGGAGGCCTGGAGTGATCCTGCAGTGACGGGCAGTTCCGTCTCGATCGATGTCATAGTCCTTTGATTTTCTCCATGGGTCATTTGTCCATTCACTTTCTTAAGCTCACCCATCTGTTTGCACGTTTTTTATGTATCCGTCGATCATGTATAACCTTGTATGAGTGCATAGCCTATAGGATCCATGTAATGGTGAATGTGCTTCTTCTGAAAAAATGACTTCTCTCGCTGGCATTTCTTGACGCAGGGATTGATGGGTACGGCCGTACGGGATCCTCGCAACAGGGCCTAGCGCACCCGACGGATCGATGAAACTTCATCAGAATCGAAAGAAGAAGAGGGGATTGGTTACCCTGCAGGAAGTGGCGTTGTGGAGTCAGAGTCAGACGAAGATCAGATCCAGCCCAATGGAAAGGCGCTCACCATTAGCTCGAGGTGCAGCGTTAAGAAGCTTAACGATCACTAGTAGAAAAAGGGTCAAATATGAGACACATTAGTCCCGGTTTGTAACGGAACCGGCACTAATGTGGCCATTAGTGCCGGTTCCAACGGCTAGCCGGGAGGAGCTCTTTAGTACCGGTTCGTGGCAAACATATAGCAACGGTTCGTGCCACGAACCGGTACTAATGAGAGTGGTGGCGAGGATGTTGTCGAGAATGGGGCCCTTCCGGCACCTTTAGTACCGGTTCGTAGCACGAACCGGTACTAAATGTCATCCTATATAAATCCTTTGTCCACCCTTTTCTGTTCTTCCCCCTTTCCCCTCTCTCTCTCCTCTATTCTTCCCTTCTTCCTCTCGAGTTCATCACAAAATTTGCCCCAAATTTGTCAAGATTTGCAGGCCCTCATCCATTCAAATGATCATCAAGGTTAGCAACTTTGTCCTTTCATATCTCATTGCTAGATTAGCTCTTGCATTGGTTTATATAGTGATTAATTGTGGGTTTTAGTAATTTGGGAGGAATTATATGTGGTAGTATTTGATTTATATGCAATTTGAGGTCAAAATAACACTTAGTTTGCATATGTAGGTGTGGTTTACTTAGTGCCTTCTAAATCTCTGTCGTAACCACCGTCGATCGCCCGCGTCGTCCCATCGCCGGCACCACCTTGTGGTGAGCCTCTTGTTCATGAAATTTTATATAAAAAATTGATGTTTGTGTGATTTGGATATATAGTTACTCGTATAATAATTATCTTACCCGTACGTTGTTTGTTATACATAGTGCCATGGTTTTGATATCCGTCCCGTCGGCCCTCGTCCTTGTTATGATTCGGATGTGGTATATTCTCTTTTAAAACTATTTGTTGCATTTCGTGTTTATGAAAAATTATGCCCATCAAGTTGACATAGATATTTTTATCTAGGAGGTATGTGAACTAGAAATTCCAACCGACCCTATTGTCGAGAGGTTAAATTTAGTTGAAAGAGAAAACGAGTACTTGAAAGAAAAATTGAAAAGAATTGAGGGGAGAAGATGGAATTGGAGTTGCATGTTGCCGATGTAAATCGATGATCACAAGATCAAGATGGAGAAAATGCGCTTGAAGATTAGAAAGATTAGAAAATATGCCATCGATAGTGAGGCTTGGTATCATTATGCTTTGTTGGATCAATTGTTACCTTAGTTGCGTTCTTGATCGCATTTGTTGTTGCATTTAAATGCTTTAGCTAGAGAGTTATTTGTTTGTTGCATTTAAGTGTTGTATGAACTTTATGTATGAACTTGTATTAATTTGGTCTATTCGGTGTTGTGTAATGAAGATGAGCCGGCAATGGATGTACGATGACCGATGCTCTCCCAGTTTGTTGAGGGCGTGCATACTTTTCTCGCTATGGCTGAGGCAAACAAGCGGGCGGATGGTTTTATGCCTTGTCCATGTGCTGGCTGTAAGAATGGTCGCAATTACTCTATGTCAAGAACCATTCACGTCCACTGTTTGAGTCCGGTTTCATGCCCCACTATAATGTTTGGACCAAGCACGGAGAAAGAGGGGTTATGATGGAAGACAATGAAGAAGAAGAGGACGCATTTACAGCTATCCCGGCCATGGGTAACCTGAATACGATGATACAACAATGGGGGAAGAAGCTGAGCCGGTAATGCGGGAAGAAGCTGGGCCGGCAATGCAGGAAGAAGCTGAAGAAGAGGCATTAGATGAGCCCGTTGATGATCTAGGTCGGGCCATTGCCGATGCAAAGAGAAACTAGCAAGTGATTTGGAGAAGAAGAAGTTGCAGCGCATGTTAGAGGATCACAAAAATTGTTGTACCCGAATTGCGTAGGTGACAAGAAAAAGCTGGGCACCACACTGGAATTGCTGCAATGGAAGGCGTAGAATGGTGTATCTGACAAGGGATTTGGAAAGTTGATGGTAATGATAAAGGATATGCTTCCAAAGGACAACGAATTGCACGAGAGTTCTTACGAATCAAAGAAGTCTGTCTGCCCTCTAGGGTTAGAGGTGCGGAAGATACATGCATGCCCTAATGATTGCATCCTCTACCGCGGTGAGTACGAGGATTTGAACGCTTGCCGGTATGTGGTGCATTGCGCTATAAGATCAGCCGCGATGAGCATGGTGATGTCGAGGGCGGCGCCCAGAAGAAGATTCCTGCCAAGGTGATGTGGTATTCTCCTATAATACCACGGTTGAAACGTTGTTCCAAAACAAAGAGCATGCCAAAGCGATGCGATGGCACGAAGAAGACCGTAAGAAAGACGGAAAGTTGAGAGTACCGGTGACGGGTCGCGGTGGAGAAAAATCGAAAGAAAGTACGGGAAGGAGTTTGCGAGATGACGCAAGGAGCGTATGGTTTGGTCTAAGCGCAGATGGCATTAATCCTTTTGGGGAGCAAAGCAGCAACCATAGCACTGGCACTGTGACTCTATGTTTGTATAACCTTCCTCCTTGGTTGTGTATGAAGCGGAAGTTCATTATGATGCCAGTGCTCATCCAAGGCCCTAAGCAACCCGGCAATGACATTGATGTGTACCTAAGGCCATTAGTTGAAGAACTCTTACAACTATGGAATGGAACAGGTGTGCGTCGTGGGATGAGCACATGGGGAAGAATTTGACCTAAAGGCGTTGCTGTTACGTGACCATCAATGATTGGCCTGCTCTCGGTAACCTTTCGGGACGGACAAACAAGGGATACCGCGGATGCACGCATTGTTTGGATGATACCGACAAAGATATATTTGAATAGTTGTATGAAGAATGTGTACAGGACATCGCCGATTTCTTCCGAGCGGGCATCCCGTAAGAAAGAAAGGCAAGCATTTCAAAGGTGAGGCGGATCACCGGACGAAGCCTCGCCATCGTCTTGGTCGATGTACATGATATGGTCAAGGATTTGAAGGTGATATTTGGAAAGGGTCCTGGCGGACAACCTGTTCCAAAGGACGCTCACGGACGCGCACCCATGTGGAAGAAGAAATCTATATTTTGGGACCTGCCATATTGGAAAGACCTAGAGGTCCGCTCTGCAATCGACGTGATGCACGTGACGAAGAATCTTTGTGTGACCTTGCTTGGCTTCTTGGGCGTGTATGGGAAGACAAAAGATACACCTGAGGTAACGGAGGACCAACAACGTATGCACGGAGAAGGCGACATATATCGAGGGTCATGCAAGCTACGCTCTTACCAAAGAAGAGAAGGAAATCTTCTTTGAATGCACCTTTCGATATTAAGGTACCGTCGGCTGAAATCGAATATAAAGGGAATAATAAACATGGCGGAGAAAAAGTTCCGAACCTAAAGTCTCATGACTGCCATGTGATTATGACGTAATCGCTTCCGGTTGCATTGAGGGGCTTCTCTAGGAAAAGCGTTCGATTAGCCATTGTGAAGCTATGTGCATTTCTCAATGCAATCTCTTAGAAGGTAATCGATCCAGAAATCATACCAAGGTTACGTAATGATTTGGTGCAATGTCTTGTCGGTTTCGAGTTGGTGTTCCCACCATCCTTCTTCAACATCATGACGCACGCCCTAGTTCACCTATCTTGAAGAGATTAACGTTTTGGGTCCTGTATTTCTACACAATATGTTCCCCTTTGAGAGGTTCATGGGAGTCTTAAAGAAATATGTTCATAACCGTGCTAGGCGGAAGGAAGCATCTCCAAGGGCCATCAAAATGAGGAGGTCATTGAGTTTTGTATTGACTTTATTCGACCTTAAGCCGATTGGTGTTCTGAATCGCGGCATAAGGGCAGACTGGATGGAAAAGGCACGCTAGGAGGAACAAATAATATGTATGGACGGAAATTCTCTCCTTTGAAGCACACTACAGCTTCTCTGAAATTCCGCCTTGGTGGCTCCGTATATGGATGAACACAAGAATTTGCTACGCTCCAAACACCAAGCGGTCGATGATTGGATTACATGTGAACAAACCAGGAGTTTCGCCACTGGTTGCGTATACGTACCATGCATGACACCTCTATTGAAGATGACACATACTTGCTGTCCCGATTACCATCTTCGAATATAATGACTTTCAAAGGGTACGAGATAAATGGTAATACATTTTACACGATCGCCCAAGATAAGAAGAGCACCAACCAAAACAGTGGTGTCCGCTTTGATGCAGTAAACCAAGGCGGGAAAGGAAACATATTATGGTTATATACAGGACATATGGGAACTTGACTATCGGCGTGGTTTAAAGGTCCCTTTGTTTGGTGCAAATGGGTCAATATGACACGAGGCGGGTAACGGAAGACCCAGCGATGCGGAATGACAACAAGGATCTCAACAATCTTGCGTATGCGAGCAGACCATTCGTCCTAGCCAATGATGTGGCACAGGTTTTCTATGTGAAGGACATGTCTACCAAGCCAAGAAAAAGAAAAGATAAGGAAGCGAATGCATCGTCACGATGAGCCAAAGTGGCACATAGTTCTTTCCGGGAAGAGAAACATCGTGGGAGTGGATGACAAGGCAGACAAGTCGAGAAGATTATGAAAAGTTTGATGAAATTGCTCCATTCAAAGTGAATATTGACCCGAGCATCCCGTTAAATGATGAAGATTTTCCATGGTTACGGCGCAAAGGGACACACCTTGAAGAAAAAGTTTCACACCCAAAGATGCAGGATGTGATCGGCTTCACTAGCTATCATCACTTTCTTCTGTGTTTGGCACCGAGAGGGGAATCTCTGTAATAGTTAGGGTAGTTATGTGTTTTGGCATTTGAAACGCGAAGAAATTTTATGTGCAAACAAATTCACACTAATTTCAATTAATTCAAATTTAAACTATTCAAATTTGAAAACTACGGAACTAACAGCAGTTTGTAATTTTTGTACCTAAAGAGGTCGTGTCGACCTCCCACAAAGCTATGGCCCCACCATCACCATTTAGTGCGGTTCGTACCACGAACCGGTACTAATGAGGTTGTGTCGTAATTTGGGGCCCCACGGGCACCTTTAGTACCGGTTCATGGATGAACCAGACGTAAGCTGTTTTTAGTCCCACCTTGCGAAGTGAGAGGGACTAGGAGCGGTTTATAAGCCCCGATCGCAGAGACGAAGAAGAGGATCAATGCTCACGTTGTTAGCTTCAAGCCTTGAGAATACGGTAGATCTGCGGAGCTATGCGCATGCAGTTTACACTATTCCAAAGGCTTGAAGCAAATTAACGAAACATTGCACCTCTTTTTATTTTAATAACTTATTACAACTCAGGACTTCTTACATTATGGCAAAAACTAATTGCATCGTCGACATTTCTTTTTTTAAGTTATAACTCCGGACTTTGACCATGAAGTTTTGCGAGAAAAGAAAAAAATAGCGAGAAAAGAAAGAAAAACTATAGCTGAAAAGAAAAAATATATAAAAAACTACTAAAAATAAATAGAAGAAAATAAATATAGCGAAAAAGAAAAACTACTCGAGAAATAAATAGAAGACAAAATAAAGCGAGAAAAGAAAAAAATATTTGCTATTTTTCAATCGTTTACAAAATGACCGTGAAATTGAAAATCACTACAAAATGAACTCAAAATGGTGAATTTTGGCAAACTAGATGAAAAACTACTCACAAATAAATAGAAGAAAATAAATATAACAGAAAAGAAAAAACTATACAAAAACTACGAAAAAATAAATAGAAGAAAATAAAGCGAGAAAAGAAAAACTATAAAAAAAATTGAAGGCTGCCATGTGGGCTGATAGGCCACATGTGTGTAATTACAGCCTTAAAGGCCCAAAGCAGACTCACAGGCAGCTGCAGAGTTTAGGCCCACAAGCCTGCTATCTGAGGAGTTCAAGTGGTAGCCAGCTGGGTTTATAAACCAGTCTGCTGCCCTTCGCCTGGCGAGGTGGGACTAAACTTTGGGGTGGCTTGAGGCCTTTAGTACCGGTCGTGGCACAAACCGTACTAAAGGGGGCCTTTAGT
This sequence comes from Aegilops bicornis, assembly GCA_021605145.1. Taxonomy (NCBI): domain Eukaryota; kingdom Viridiplantae; phylum Streptophyta; class Magnoliopsida; order Poales; family Poaceae; genus Aegilops; species Aegilops bicornis. Next base: position 464,317,210 of record CM038670.1, read on the forward strand.
ACCGGTTTGTGCCACGACCGGTACTAAAGGGGTTCATTGCCGCTTAGGCTGGCTAAAACAGGCCTTTAGTACCGGTTGGTGGCTCCAACCGGTACTAAAGGTGCCTTCTATATATACAACACTTGAAATTTTCATTCCCCTCTGTTTCTTCCTCTGTTTCCGTCGTCTCCGCCGCTTCGCCCCGTCCCGTCGTCGCCCTCGTCTCTCGCCGCCCCGTCGCCGCCCTCGTGTCATGCCGCCGCCCGTCGCCGCTCCCGTCTCCGTCGCCGCCCGTCCCGTCGCCGCTTCGCCCTCGTCTCGTCGCCCCGTCTCGCCGCCCGTCCCGTCGCCACCCGCCCCGTCCCGTCGCGCCGTCCCCGTCGTCGCCCCGGCCCGTCACTGCGCCCGGCCGTCGCCTCGCCGTCGCCTCGCCATCGCCGTCGCCCCGCTGTGAGCTCTCCCCCTCTAACCCCTCTCGCCTGGCGGCCACCATGGGCGCCGCCTCCCGAGCCCATACACACACACACACAAGCATGATGAACACACACACACACATATGTATGAATTAATGCATGTATATATTAGTATATACGTATTTTGTATGTTTAATTAGTTTAGATTATTTAGATTATTATTTTTTCACTATTATATATGTATGAATGCATGTTAGATGGATATAATTAGTGTTTAATTAGTATGGAATTTTTTTATATAATGTTGTTTTTCAGTTTTTAATGGATGTATAGAAGTTGTGTTTTCTGCTTTTCAGTGTTAGATGCTTAATTAGTATGAAATAGTATATAGATTTTTGAAATAGTAGAAATGTTAGAAATTTTAGTTATCAAAATCCAATCATTAAAAAATATTACTTTTTGCGGGCATATAGCTAGTATTTGTTCTCGACGATGCCCGGCCCGCATCCTCGCCGTCGACCCGTCATGACGACGTCGGCCGACCCATGTCCGGACTGGGCTCCGCCGGCTGGCACCGGAGGTGCTGCTGGAGGGCGCGCCGCTTGATGAGGAACCCGGCCCGGGTCCCGTCGTTGACCCTGATCTCGTTTGGTGGCGTTCACGTGGACCAGTTTCGGTGCGGAGGACCCGGCCCCGCCGGAGGAGGTACATCGCCCGTGTCGAGCGGGAGGGCGAGCACGTCCATCGCTACATGGTTGCGTTAGAGGCGGCAGGTTCTCCAATACAGCAGTATCTTGAGGATCTCACTTCAGCTATGATCCCGTGAGGTTCCTTCTCTTTGGGTGTCCACCGCCATGACGCAGGAACATGAGTGTCCTAGATTCTTCGTAGTATTCGATCTTTAATTAGCTAGCCGTTGATGTACTATTCAATATTATATATTATTCGAGACGATGTATTCGAGATTATATCTATTATTCTAGACGAAGTATTCGAGATTATATCTATTATTCTAGGCGATGTAATTTGAATACTAAATTTTTTATATTTCTTTTAATTAGTTAAATAAAAGCTATGGCGGAACAATACCGACAGAGAGGAGAACAGACCATGTTCGATATGATCTGTGAGCAGATGATAATCGAGAATGAAGAATATTATGACGGCTCAATTTCTAAACAACACCGGAGAGGGTGATATGATATTCGATCGCGACGACCGAATTGATGAAGTCATGAACTACGATTATGACGATGACGAAGAACATGTTGATCCCTGAAACAACAAAGACCGTGAGGTATATATATTTATATAAGCGGTATCATTGATCATCACATGTTTTAAATGACTTGAAGATATATTAACGAATCGATTTTGTTCTTTCAGCCATCCGGATCGAGCAAATCTTCAGGCAAAAGGACGAAATGAGGCCCGAACAAAAAGTTGAAGGAGGGCGTAAAGTACAATATCGAGGCAGTTAGACCTAATGGCGAACCATTAGCGCCTAAGAAGATTGCGGACAAGTTCATTCGTCGGTCACGGAGTTCTTGTGAAGGACCAACTCCGATCTCCCTTCAAGAATGGAGAGAGCCAGCAAAAGACAAAGGACAAAGGCAAAGAGGACGCTGCTCCACGTCCGGATGTTACTTTTGTCGACAAGAATCAAAAAGATCTGCTTTGGGATACTCTCATGGAACATTTCACCCTACCAGATCATTTCACGAGAAGCGAGATGTGCGAGAAAGTCAAGGACTGCTCTTAGGAAGATGGCGGTTGCATTCAAGAACCACAAGAATCGTGAATGGGACAAATGCGTCAAGGGAGGAAGGAAGACTCCAGTATTCGAGGGAACACTAGAGAACCAACGTGCTCATTGGGGACGATTTCGTGAAATTCAAGGATTCGGAATTAGCTAAGGAACGGTCGAGAATAAACAAGAAGAATGCCGAAAAAAAGGATAAGTTCCATAAGCTGGGGCCAGGTGGCTATCGGTGACAATGCCTAAGTGGGATAAGTCCGAGAAAGAGATGGAGGATGCAGGTGCCACTCCGGTTACTAAGAGATGGCCCCAGTCGTGGACTTGGTTCTATGCGCATGGGGGAGTTGGACCCAAGACAGGCAATGTTTCGACGAGGGCAAGTCTGAAGGGAGCCGACGATGCGATACTTGTTGCAATAGAAGAGGCACGATCGGGGCGTTCCAGCCCAACAGAGAGAACGACGAGCTTACGCGTGCCACCAAATCCTGAACACCCGGGAAGAACATGAGGCAAGGGCGCTATTCCGTGGTATGAGGGGTTTTCAGACCGGAACACCGACTACGTAACCCGTGCGAGAAAGAAGATTGCGGAGGAGAAGAAGAGGAAGATGGAGGAGGAGCAGAGGAAGCGGGACTATGAACGCCTTCAAGGCCTAGAAGCAAGTCAAGCGGAATTGGTAGTCAAATTCCAGCGGCAGCGTGAAGATCGACTCACTTACCTAGCAAAGGGGGTCTCAAAGAATGCAACAGCTAGCGAATGATCCAGCATTGGATAGCACCGCCCCATCCATGCCGAGAAGCGGCGTGGGTTCCGCCCCGGATGACGCAATGCTGGGTAGATACCCCGTGGATGACATCACGGAGAACACTAGCTGCGAGCTACACGTCAAAATGAAGAACATATCCATGAAGGTGGCGGACGGCGTTGCTTTTCCAGTTACCCTCAAAGCAACCTACCATTGCATCCCGATTCCGAGAGGGCTATGCTCGTGTCATGGTTGACGCAGGTGGTGCACCCATATTCGGGCTAGAGCTTGACATTCACGGAGGTGACGACGAGCGCTTTCTCGGAGACGCCAACCATCATATCATCCTATGGAAAAAAGATTGCATCATCTTTCGAAGGCCACCGACACCACGTCATCCGACTCCTCGTCGAAGTCCGCCACCGAGTCAGCAGTCTCCCGCTCCTGCAAGTCCACCAAGTCCGGCAAAGTGCCAGGACACTCCTCCTCCAAGTCCGGCAAAGTGTCAGGCCACTCCTCCTCCTCCAAGTCCGCCATAGCATCAGACGTCCACTCCTCCTCCAAGTCCGGCACAACCTCAGGCCACTCCTCCTCCAAGTCCGGCACAGCTTCAGGCGGCCACTCCTCCTCGTCCAACTCAGCCCCGTCAGCCGGCGTCTCCGCCGCCTCAGCAATCATGAAGAGACACCCCGCAGCTATGGTGTGTAGCGGTGCAATCGAGGTAGTACAGAAGTACAGGCGGAGGCAAGCGATATAAATATGGTCCAAGCCTCACGCCTCTTCCGCAGAGATCTTATGACAGGTCCGAGGAGGAAATCGCAGCCATATCGAAGTCCGAGGCGGAAGCCCATTTTGCAAAACCGCCACCGCCGCCAAGGGAGAAAGTGCACGAGGAAGCGATTGACCACTTCATTCGTGTGGCTCAACCACCAGCTCCCAAGCCTGTTGACACAGACTATAGGCGCCACATCGAAGTTAAATCGAGCACGCCTCGTAAGGAGGCGAGCTCGATCGAGCAAACAAGAAGCATTTGTCAAAAATGCGGAAAACCATTCCCTAGCTGGGAGAACAGCGCGCAATCGATCCCCTCGCTTGTTGTGCGAACAACACGTGATGCGATCTGTGGCCCAATATTATTGTGGGCAAACAGTTTACGTTCTAAGGTGGGCAATGTGGTAATAACGGAGGACCATATAATGCAGGCTGAAGTTCTCAAAATCACATTGGACAACTCCTCGAGATCGAGCCCATGCCTGTGCTTAGAGAGGATGAAATAAAAGCGGAAATATGTCCGGCCAACCTTTGGTTGAGCAGGACAAGGTCAAGAACCTCCCAACGAGAATGTATGAATTGCATCAATGGTACATGAACATTACCAAGATTTCCGATCGATTGTCCCTCATGGTGAATGTCAAGGAGGAGCATTACTTCCATGAGAAAGCTGTGTCCGTTGAGTATTCTGAAATGTTTCAGTTATACAATCAAGACGCACTCGACAAATCTATCGTCTGTTGCTATTGTCTGCTATTGATTTCTTTCTGTAATTTAAGTCTCAAGCTGGCTGTAGTGATCCTTTTGATCAATCATTACCTGTAATTATCCTCACAATATTCTTTTCTGTGGTATTATATGCAGGATGAAGATGTATGAAATGAGAAAAGGTGGACGCTTTGGCATTGGGTTCATTGACCCAAACACCGTTAATGAATACAGATGGAAAATAAATCCACGTCATCAAAAGGCCGTAGAGGACAACATGCTAGAGTTCTTGAAGCGCCTCAAATACAATGAAGATATACTACTTCCTTACAACTTCCAAAGGAGTCACAATGTCTTGTACTACAAATTCTCTGTTTTGCCTACTAGCTAGCTACATGTTTTTGCTTACATATGCCCGCTTAATTAAGACATGCAAGCGTGTGTGCATGCAGATTTCACTGGTCTTGTGTATCATTAAAGTTGGCCTTGGACGGTTGAAATCTTGGACTCACTACTCAAAGAAAAATTGTCTATAACATCTTGTTTGGGATAGTCAATGTAATTTCAATCATTATTAACTATATATCTCGGCCTATTTAGTTCATCATTTTCATGATATGAACTATTTAATAACCCTTTATTCATTTTCTTTGTCGGTGAGGCAGGGCTTGGGCAAGGTTCATCGGCGTGACCCAGGAGAATGGAAAAAAAAAAGCTTAAATGGTTTCACCCAAGGTAAGTAATTAAGTAGTACTAGCTAGCTAGCTAGCTGCCATCTCTTTAATTATCATGCTTGATTAATTATTATCTGATCAAATTCGATTCTCGTAAAGGCCTCAAGCGGTATTGGGGACTGATCTGTGTGCATTCTGCGTTTGCGAGAACATTCGCATGATGGCGTCCGAAGGAGCAGATCTCAAAGACAGGAATGGGTATGCTTGTCAAAACACTATTCACAATTTTTACACCATTATCGATATCTAGTCACACAACTAATACACATGCATATTGATCTCCTTCTTAACAGTTCACAGAGGTGCGGGAGAAGCTCCTAGAAACGGAGCGCGTAGAAGCACTTCAAGAGGAAATAAGCGGGATTTTTGCTCAACCAGGTCATAAATCCGAAGGAGAATACTATTACCGCTACCGCCCCCATGAAAACCACTTACAATTGTCATCGTGCTCAAGGCACCAATTAGGCTAATGCCACTGGCTCCGAAGGCAACATGCATATGTAGGAGAAATTGTATATAGCTATACATGTGTGTATGTGTGAATTAATTAATATGATGGTTTGTGAGACACTGATGATATATATATATATGCATGATTGGTTCTACTAGAAATTCTATATATATATATATATATATATATATATATATATATGCATAACGTGTACAATGTGTAGTATCGTAAAATACCAAAGCAAACGAAAAGAATTAAAATGGAAACACAAAATTAAATGAAAAGAAATCATAAAACTAAAAACCCCAAACCTTATAGTACAGGTTGGTAAGGTTGGTCTTACCAACTGGTACTAAAGGGCTCGAGCCCTGGAGCTGGCTCGTGCCACGTGGTTTCCCTTTAGCACCGGTTCATGCTGAACCGGTACTAAAGGGGGGGCCTTTAGTGCCCACACTTTAGTGCCGGTTATGGAACCGACACTAAAGGGCCTTACGAACCGGTGCTATTGCCCGGTTCTGCACTAGTGGATTTGATAGCCTCGCTTGACGAGGAGAAAGGACAGTACGTCGTCGAGATGGAATTTGGGGGCTGCTAGAGCTACCAATATGTCTATTCTAAGTCATATCGACGAGGAGGCAAGTTAAATTACAATCGACCACAAGCGCGACACACAATTTTACGATGAAGATGTAAAGCTTGTTACTAGAGTACCGTGTGGAGCTTCACCTGTTCGGGCTCCAGGCCAGAATGTTTCAGAGAGGTGCTGTCACAGACCAGAAGCATGTTTGTCATCGAACAAGGAGAGCACAACATATTTACAATGGTTGAAGATGTGAAGATGACATAAGGTGTCGTATGATAGATCAGGAGAGAAGAACAGATTCAAAGTGGTGCTGGTGATCTGCGCATGCACATTCCTCCTTGCCCCCAACAATGAAGAACGACTACTTCTCCAACCCTAGCCCTAGCTCTCCTCTCTCTCTCACTGAGCTCTCTCTCTTTGAAGCTGTGGCGCGAACCAACGAATGAGAAGGGAGAAGAAGAGGGACACGGTGGATTGCCGGCGCACGAACGCTCCGCCGAAACAACGGCGATCTTATTTTCCCTGAGCACAAACTCAGCCCGCAGCTGTTACAATGTCTAAGGGGGAGTTCTTATACCCTGGGCCATGTCTAGGCACGCACCCACGCCCTAGTCCACGCCGAGCGCCTGGTCCGGCCCCGCTCCGCCCACGCCCGTGGCATGCACGCACATGCCCGGGTCGTGGTGAGCCAGCCAGGACCAACTCCACACGCCCCCCTTTCTCGCCAACTAACAACACACACACACGCACGTACGGTGTAGCCGTGCACGGTCACCCCCGTGCACCACACGCACGCACACACACACACACACACACACACACACACACACACACACACACACACACACACACACACCTACACCGCGGTCCCGACGCGCCTGACGCGTCCAGTGCGCGCCCATACACGCACCAGCCGTGCCGAGCTCGTCGCCGCGGATCATTACACACAACACTCGCGCCCTAAGCCGCGGCTCACAGCAGGCCGCCATCCTCGACGTCGCCATCCTCAGAGCAGGCCGCCATCCTTGACGTCGCCGTCCCTCGCCGGCTCCTTCCGTAGCTGAGGGCAACCGCGTTTGAAATGGCCGCACTCGCCACACTTGTAGCAGCAGCCTCGCCGGTTGCCGCCGAAGCCCGACGCCACGCTCCGCACGTCGTAGTCGTCCCGCGCACCGCCATGCTGCGATCTCGAGCTTGCCATTGCGCTGCCGTGTACATGAGCATGCCGTCTGCTCTGTGGGGACCCCGACTCATAAGTCGAGATCACCGAATGCACGTGTACAGTGATCCCAGAGATCAATGCTCACTGAACACACAGAAGCTGAATAACAAGAGTCTTACATCCATACATACCGTTTTGCACAAGTAGGACCATTATGGTCAAGTCTTGAGTGTATCATCGCAGCGGAAATCTTCAATAACAATTTGGACCCATGCCATCTGCCTTAACCCTAGAGGCATTCTGACTGGGAAGCGTCCTAGCTCGCATGTTCGTCACCAAGGTACTCTTCATTATATCCTGTTTTTTCATGCTTGGACAATAAAATAACCAGTGGCAAGCCAATGAGTACTTTGAATGTACTCGCAAGCAAGCCATCTTTTGGTTCAAGATACAACAATGCATGATATAGGTAAATTTTTGCATAAAGCTAGTTTTGAGTGCAATGACATGTTCAACAACTTGTAAGAGATGCATCAGGAGAATTCAAGTAACCATGAGGACAGGTTACAGATATCAACATAAATAGAGTGGGCATCAACCCAACTCAATCATGTCAAGTCCTTTGACTTGACCCAAGTAGATCTTCCCACTTATCCAAACACACACACCTGGTTTGTTCACATGTGGACGTAGCCCAAGAGCGGTTACCCAACTGTCCTTGACCGTGGACACGGCTATTCGAATAGTTTGACACTCTGCAGAGGTTGCACACTTTACCCACAAGATCCGGGGAACTTTCGTGTCATCCACGACCCGCGGTACCTCAAGTACCCGGGGTAAGCACCCGATCACTATCTTTCCCTAGACAACAGTAACAAAGAGTCCACTCGTTGTTCCGTATCCTCACGATGTACATCATACGAGACTCACTCGAGATCGTAACATCCGCGAGGGGCACTACGGTGTATCCGGTGCCTTGTGAAAACAGTCATGGCCGCCCTACCTGGCACGACCCCGTCCCGAGAGAGAGCACCAACTCTCCCCCGTCACAAGTAATGCGGGCTCCAAGCTAGTATCGGCCTAGGTAATCAATAATGCCCTTTCCCATATAAGGGTAGAGTGGTTGCGCATGTAAGGTTGGAATAACGGTCGCAACTTAAACCAATCCGTTTTGAAAATAAGACACACACTCGCCTCGGTACACCACTTCGTCATCAAGTGGCTACCCAACTCATCATCTCCCCCGGGCATAAGTGGCATCCGATGGGGTTTTCGAAAAGTCTTTTGAAAATACTTTGTCTCCATCACCATGCATATTCCCGTCCCTTTTTGCGTAGCACTACTTTAGCATCCTATCTACCCCCACCGGCATAACCCTTATAAGAAGGTAGGGCCATGCATAATGCAAGTATCAACGAGGAAGTACGGTGGAAAACCATCAAAGTGGTTACCACCTCATCATGATTCCGTCGCAACAACAATATGGTCCTATATGACATGCATAAAAAAGGGTTTCATAGACATGGTCAAAGGGCTGCTTGCCTGTTTTAAAAAAGTCTTCGAGGTCTTCAAATATCTCTGGTCCAACTCTGAGCATTTCATCTACTTCGTCAACTATCGTCGAAAACAACCATAATCAGCAACACGACCAGGCAAAAATAAAAGTGCTCTAAAAATGTGAGTTGGACTTTTCTAGGATACCTCTGGTCATATGAGGAATGACCAAGGTGATTTCATTGGAAGTGGATCAATGGATATTTCTAAACATTTCGATATGATGGAATCAAGGGGTTTATGGATTTGCAAGAAGTGTACAGAAGAACTATTTGAAAAATGATCAAAGGCATCCATTTAACAAGGAATAATTTTAGAAGCATCTAGGAGTTGGTTTCACTGGATTTGGAGTTCAAATGAATTTCCTATGAATTTGCAAAGTTGGCTAATATGAAGAAATGGCTCATTATTTTGTGTGGCACATAAAGTATTAGGAAAAATGTTGAAAAACCAAGTTATGAACTTAGAAGTATCAAGGATTTTGAATCATGGCATTTGGATCAATTTTGAGCTCTCTGTGATTTTCTAAAGTTCATCACATAATTGGAAAATTGGGTTTTATTGGATTTTTGTGCAGAGAGGTGTTCTGGAAAAATGTTCATGCTGCACCAACAGGTAGAGCCTGATTTATGGACTTACCAGAAATTTGAATCATTCAATTTGGAGTTAATATGAATATTTGGGAGATTTTACAAATTTCTGGAAAAAGAAAAGACAAAGGAAGTGGGGGTTAAACCTATTCCACGCATCGGGTGCAGAATAGCGCCGCAGCGCACTGGGCCGACCCAGCGGCTCGGCCACGCGGACGACAGGGCGACGTCGAAGGCGCCCAGCCGGAGTGCGCCTTTGCTGCGGGGACGCGGGAGACGGCGAACCCGCCTCCACTTGCCAGCGTGGCCCGGTGGCTGGGCCACTGACGAGCGGGTCCCGCCTACAGGTTCATCCTCTACCTCCTGCGCGGGCGCGAAGGGAGACAGAGAAGGCGTACGACGCCGGCCGCCGGTGGTACAGGGCGTCTCCGGCGATGATCCGCCCACCTGCGTCACCGGATGGGAGAAGGCCTTCGCCTGCGGCGGACGGTGTCGTCGGGCGAGAGTGGCCATGGCCTAGCGGCTCGCCAGACGAGAAAGAAGGGTGCGATCAAGCTCCTCTGGTTCTGGGGGTCCTGTGATGCGGTTATAAGGAGAGAAGGGAGTCAGGACGGCGCGAATTTTGGTGATGGACGGTGGCTTGGCTTTGGCCTTGGAGGTGGATGGGGGGCACGGGAGGAAGAATGGCGCGGTCCGGGGGGGGGGTCCAGGGGAGGGAGAGAGGGCAGTTGGAGACGAGATAGGGCTCGGGGGTTCCCTCTAAATAGGCGGGCGACGTCCACCGAGGACTCGTGCGCCGGCGAGTTCATTGCCGTCGCCACGGGTCACGGGAGATCATCGTGGTGTGTCTGGGGCGTTCCTGGATTCGGTCCAGAGCTAGGGGAGAGAAGAGAGAGAGCAGGGGGGCCAGGGGCACCGCGCGTGTGAGTTTGCTCATTGGAGCTCTCGGGCAGCCGGCGCGCGTGCGAGCTGGGGCGAGAGGAGGGAGAAGCAGGAGGGGGACAGAGGCGTGGCGTGTCGCAGACGTCGGGGCGAATCGTCGGGCGCACTGGGGAGGCCCGAGGTGGCCGGAGGCGGTTGGAAGGGGGCAGCTACAGTGGGAGGCGCCTAAGGCAGCTCCAGAGCCCAAATGGCCGGCATGGACATTTTCTATGCAATGTGGTCACGGCCAAAGGTGTCTGGTAGCTCTAGGGGGAAGTAAAGAAGTGGGATATGGCCTTGGATGCCCTGGGGAGCCACTGGAGTGAGGAGGAAAGTTGAGGGACAGAGAGAAGTTGCTGTCCAGGGAGGTAAATGGGGGTGTTTCACCCCTTAATCATTGAGCAATGGCCAGGGGAGAGTTAATGGAGGTGCAAGGGGACTTTGAGGGGTTGTGGTAAAAAGTTGAGCTCAAGGAGAATAGTGTTAGTGGTCAAAATGGTGATTTTTGAAAAGTGGCAGAAGGTGTTTGATAAAGGTTTGGGCTATCAGATGATTTCCATCTGCCATGAGACTCCATAGGGTGAAATGACACATATAATTAGGGCCTTCCACCCATTTGGAGCTTATTTGGGCAAAGTTGCCAATGCAACTTTTGTAAACCCTAGAAATTAGCATAAATGAACGTGTGTAGATCTAGTTGAGCAAATCACTTCCCCTTGATGAACCACTTGGTTTAGTGGCCTCATTTGGTCATGTGAACATGCTCACAAAAGTTGGGGTCGAGGAGAGAAAGTTGGTAGTACAAAGTTGTTCAAATTTGATTCTGGTCAGAGAGGGTTTTGGGGCATTTTGGTGAACCAAAATGACCTTGATTGACACGAGGCTTTGCAATGTGATCACAATATGCATTTGTGACTTTCTGGATTTTCCTCGGATTTTTATGAAAATATTTCCTGTAGAAATATTTCAAATCCTTGAAATGGGCAGAAATGGTTTTGGGAGGTTTTGTCCAATATTTCGAACATGACCATGTGTTTAAACTCTTATATATGGGAAATATATGCCCACTGAGTTTCCCTGATTTTTGTCAAATATTTTTAAAACATTAAAATAATTTTAACCTATTAAATACCATTTCTGGCCTTAAGAAAAAGCCTTTAAATAAAATAGGAAATTAACTTTTAAAATTATATTTTTGTGGTTTCTGGGTATCCTATATCTAATAGGAGTCAAATATATTTTTGGAGAGGTTTTTACTACCCTTAATTAAGTACTTGCAGTGCAAACCTCAATTCAGGGGTTTTTGGAAAACTAATTTTTAAAAATACTATTTGGCCAAATTATTTTTGTAAGAAATTATTTTTTTGTCCTATACACATGTCATGATCATTGGTTCAAGAGTTTGGAGCAAGGAGATGAAGTATAGGAGTTGGAGGATTTATTTGATTTTTAGAGCACTTGCAAACAACAGTCAAACATTCAATCAAAGCAAAGACAAAAGACCCAAAAGTTTTTGTCAAACCACATTTTATCATGATTTATTAGCTTAAGTGCTGTGGCCTGAAAATCAGGGTGTGACAGACCTACCCCCCTTACAAGAATCCCGTCCCCGAGATTCCCAGACTAGGCGCGGAAAGGAGTACGGAAACTTGGATCTGGGGTAGTCTTCACGTCCTCATAATGCTTCTGCTTCCGAGTGGTGTTCCTTTGAACCTTGTAGTACTTAATGGTGTGTCTTTATGTATGACGTTCTGCTTGATCCAGGTCGCTAAGGTTTTTTTTTGCGTAGGTCAGGTTGGGCTGGGGATCGATGGCTCGGTGGTCGGTGCCCTCGTAGAGAATCGGGCTAGTTAGGAAGTTGAAAACACTTCTGGGGGTGTGTCGCGTGGAAAACACTGTGCACAGTGGGTAACTCAAGTGGCAACTCCAGCTGGTAACTATCTTCTCTTCGTCTCGTAGTAATCTCAGAGGGGGTTGTTAAATCTTGGAGTGATGTCGAAGGGGGCCGATGAATCTTGGTGTGGGTCTCCTTGTCATGGAAATGCTTGGTTCCTTAGAGACGAGTGGCTCGTAGATACACCTGGTCTTCGACGAGAAAGTTCACATCTTGACGATGGTGGTGGGTGTAGTTCTTCCTCCTTGGCATGGCGGTCTTCAAATGTTCCTTGACTAGCTGAACGGCTCTTCTTCCGTCTTCGGGTGGACAAGTAGGTCACCAAATGATGATGACAACTATCTTGTCTAAGCACTCCATGAAGACTTTGTTCACGGGTACATAAAGTAGGCTGGGGAATTAGTGGTGGTCTTTGTTGAGTGTGGGCCAAGGTGTTCTAGATCTAGTGTCAAGGCCCTAAGGTCCTGATCCGACCATGTTGTAGCTTGGTAGGGCGTAAGGGTTTCAAGGATTCTAGTGTGCGAGTGAACATTTATCATCTTATCTTTAAGCACGGTTTCTGAGATGCCAATTGTGCTATCTAGTCCTTTAAACAAATTACATCATATCACTGATAGTATCATTTCGTATAGGTCAACTCCAATCATCACTCATGTGATTCATATCCTCATGACTCTCGAGAGGAGGTCTAACAAAATCATATATGTCTACAATCCCCAAACCCGTATGTATGTCTACCCCTAAAAATCAATGGGTAGAACATATAAGCTGCTAATCTTGAACGTGGCAATCCAAGTGCTCAGCCTATTCTTCCAAGGTCTAAGATAAAGCACCTCTATCCTAAGGAAACACGTCGTAAGCCACTCCAAGATCTTGTTTCCTTCCTATGAATCAACTCCAACAGCCCATTAACTTCCATCAATCACTACATAATCCATTTAATTCTACAAATCCAATGTTTATGGTGTTCCACATGATCTTCTAATGTCATATAATCCTCAAATACTTGAAACAGGTTATCTTTACTATAGTCAGTCCACCAATTCCCATTATCGGGGTCAAGTAACTTCCAACCTCCAGCTTATATAGATCCTTAAATCAATTCCAATCTCCTAGTTTATTGTCCACCGAGGAACATGGTATCACGATCAATATCATCAGTCTAAATCCAATTTACTCCGAATCTTGCAGGCTTACTCAGCATCTATACTCAACTAGGATCACCTATTTAAATCCAAATCTCTTGTCCAACGAGGAATCCCACATGTTTCCCTCAAGTTATTTACGTAATATCAACTGTCTCCTATCAATATCATCTGATCAAGTCAAATCCTTCCACTTCCAGGAGTTTCAGCTTGCGATCATAATTGTCCTATAAATCCAATTTACTCAGGGGTAATGAAAGCTACGCTACTCTATAATCATGATCCCACCAAGTTCATCTACCAACATGAAAGCCTTATAATCCTCTGAAGAGTCTCAAATAATTCCTCAAGGTCACTGATATAAACTCATCAGGTCATTTGTCCTCTGTTCCTATATCGTCAAATTGGTCTTCCCTATGGCATCGTCAATTTTGGTGCTATCTTAGGATGATAATGTGCCCGTTCACTATGTCCACTAGTACCATAATGAACCCAGTGATAAGCAAGGTTACGGAGGCTTAACAGGTTCTCTTGCAATTCTGTGGGTTAAGCACATGGTTAAGGATTCGAGCTACGGTATCTTATGAAGTCTCGAAGGGTCTAGGAATGGGTCTCTAATCTTGAGGGGCAACCATAACTCTAAGGGGCTGCACTTGGTCGAGGAGGTTGTAGCAAAAGTCTTCAGTGCTGGTTGGTTGCCAAAGTAGAATCCTTGGTGTATCTTGTCTTGCTAGCCTTTAGTTGAGGAGAGAGATGAGAGGGAGAGGTAGCATAGAGGAGGGGAATGCCTAAAGGGGGTTCTATAGTGCAAGTGCAAACAAACAGGTGAAAAAAGGGCCAAACAAAAGAAACAGGGTAAGGAAGGTGATATAGTCGCGTACTTGTTGCCTAGGGCAAAAGTGTGACCTATATCAAAACACAAACAAATAAAAACAAGCAACACACAATCTTGGTTCTATTCAAACCATCATACGAACTCAACTGCGCATAGGGGGTACATGACTCATCCTACCCTAGGGGTTCTCGGATTTAGTAGTCGTGCTTTGCTCCGTGCCACATGCAGTCTTCTGGGTTTTCCTCAGGTGTCGCTACGTCTCTTGTAGTTGTTTGATGAAATGATCCAGGTTGGGCTTGAAGAATCTTCATCAACTTCTCGCCTGTTGAAGTGATGGGGTGAAGGTGGCTCCTCGTAACTCGCATTGACTTGGTCTTCTATTGTCTTCTTAATCACGACGATCCCCTTTTATCTTCTAACCCGCCGATGGTACCAGGTAGGTAATCCTTTATGCAATGACATTATCAAGGCATAATATAGGTCCATCATGTCGGTTACGTTGATGACAACATCGACACCAAGAGCGGGGGATGAGGAGAACCGTTTTCCTGCTCACTATGGTGAGGCGGACCAAATGGTGAGGTTCTCATCCACCGGTGGTTGCCGATACAACAACGGTAAGGACATGATTGCTCTATTAGCGATGTATATCATGATCTTGCATATCCTATACCCTGGTCATCGTAGGCCAAGGTTGAATCATCCTGGGGCAGTGTCGAGGGTGTCACCATCTTCTGGGTCCCGATGTCCTCATTCCTCGAGACGGTATATTCTATTGGTATCATCCTGTCGTGGTGTCGCCAAACTTGTGTTCAGAAGACATGGGTGAATGTCTAGCAAGGCGTCGTCCTTCTAGGTTATCCACAAGGATTACAAGGAATCCGGTGGTCAGGGGCATAAGGGTTCTAGCGACCAAAGGTTTTGAAGGGGAAGAGATCAATAAGGAAAGTATACCTTAGTTTTCAAAAAACTGAGAAGGGAAGAGAAGTATAGATAGTTTTGGAAAACTAGTAGTAGTTTTGGAAATAGTTTTACCCTAACTAACGACCTTGCTAACTAAGGCTTCCTACAGTAAGGATGGCTCTGATACCAGCTCTGTGGGGACCCCGACTCATAAGTCGAGATCACCGAATGCACGTGTACAGTGACCCCAGATATCAATGCTCACTGAACACACAGAAGCTGAATAACAAGAGTCTTACATCCATACATACCGTTTTACACAAGTAGGACCATTGTGGTCAAGTCTTGAGTGGATCATCGCAGCGGAAATCTTCAATAACAACTTGGACCCATGCCATCTGCCTTAACCCTACAGGCATTCTGACTGGGAAGCGTCCTAGCTCGCATGTTCATCACCAAGGTACTCTTCATTATATCCTGTTCTTTCATGCCTGGCCAATAAAATAACCAGTGGCAAGCCAATGAGTACTTTGAATGTACTCGCAACCAACCCATGTTTTGGTTCAGGATACAACAATGCATGCTATAGGTAAATTTTTGCAGA
The DNA here is from genome assembly GCA_021605145.1 of Aegilops bicornis. Classification (NCBI taxonomy): domain Eukaryota; kingdom Viridiplantae; phylum Streptophyta; class Magnoliopsida; order Poales; family Poaceae; genus Aegilops; species Aegilops bicornis. The sequence continues at coordinate 464,332,961 of CM038670.1, forward strand.
AAGCTAGTTTTGGGTGCAATGACATGTTCAACAACTTGTAAGACATGCATCAGGAGAATTCAAGTAACCATGAGGACATGATACAGATATCAACATAAATAGAGTGGGCATCAACCCAACTCAATCATGTCAAGTCCTTTGACTTGACCCAAGTAGATCTTCCCACTTATCCAAACACACACACTGGTTTGTAAGCATGTGGACGTAGCCCAAGAGCGGTTACCGAACTGTCCTTGACCGTGGACACGGCTATACGAATAGTTTGACACTCTGCAGAGGTTGCACACTTTACCCACCAGATCCGGGGAACTTTCGTGTCATCCACGACCCGCGGTACCTCAAGTACCCGGGGTAAGCACCCGATCACTATCTTTCCCTAGACGACACTAACAAAGAGTCCACTCATTGTTCTGTATCCTCATGATGTACATCATACGAGACTCACTCGAGATCGTAACATCCGCAAGGGGACACAACAGTGTATCCGGTGCCCTGTGAAAACAGTCATGGCCGCCCTACCTGGCACGACCCCGTCCCGAGAGAGAGCACCAACTCTCCCCCGTCACTAGTAATGCGGGCTCCAAGCTATATCGGCCTAGGTAATCAATAATGCCCTTTCCCAGATAAGGGTAGAGTGGTTGTGCATGTAAGGTTGGAATAACGGTTGCAACTTAAACCAATCCGTTTTGAAAACAACACACAAACTTGCCTCGGTACACCACTTCGTCATCAAGTGGCTACCCAACTCATCATATCCCCCGGGCATAAGTGGCACCCGATGGGGTTTTCGAAAAGTCTTTTGAAAATACTTTGTCTCCATCACCATGCATATTCCCGTCCCTTTTTGTGTAGCACTACTTTAGCATCCTATCTACCCCCACCGGCATAACCCTTATAAGAAGGTAGGGTCATGCATAATGCAAGTATCAATGAGGAAGTACGGTGGCAAACCATCAAAGTGGTTACCACCTCATCACGATTCCGTCGCAACAACAATATGGTGCTATATGACATGCATAAAAAACGGTTTCATAGACATGGTCAAAGGGCTGCTTGCCTGTTTAACAAAGTCTTCGAGGTCTTCAAATATCTCTGGTCCAACTCCGAGCATTTCGTCTACATCGTCAACTATCGTCGAAAACAACCATCATAAGCAACACGACCAGGCAAAAATAAAAGTGCTCTAAAAATGTGAGTTGGACTTTTTTAGGATACCTCTGGTCATATGAGGAATGACCAAGGTGATTTCATTGGAAGTGGATCAATGGATATTTCTAAACATTTTGATATGATGGAATCAAGGGGTTTATGGATTTGTAAGAAGTGTACAGAAGAACTATTTGAAAAATGATCAAAGGCATCCATTTAACAAGGAATAATTTTAGAAGCATCTAGGATTTGGTTTCACTGGATTTGGAGTTCAAATGTATTTCCTATGAATTTGCAAAGTTGGCTAATATGAAGAAATGGCTTATTATTTTGTGTGGCACATAAAGTATTAGGAAAAATGTTGAAAAACCAAGTTATGAACTTAGAAGTATCAATGATTTTGAATCATGGCATTTGGATCAATTTTGAGCTCTCTGTGATTTTCTAAAGTTCATCACAGAATTGGAAAATGGGGTTTCATTGGATTTTTGTGAAGAGAGGTGTTCTGGAAAAATGTTCAAGCTGCACCAGGTAGAGCATGATTTATGGACTTACCAGAAATTTGAATCATTCAATTTGGAGTTACTATGAATATTTGGGAGATTTACAAATTTCTTGAAAAAGAAAAAGACAAAGGAAGTGGGGGTTATACCTATATCACGCACCGGGCGCAGTATAGCTCCGCAGTGCACTGGGCCGACCCAGTGGCTCGGCCATGCGGACGACAGGGCGACGTCGAAGGCGCCCAGGCGGAGTGCGCCTTCGCTGCGGGGACGCGGGAGACGGCGAACCCGCCTCCACTTGCCAGCGTGGCCCGGTGGCTGGGCCACTGACGAGCGGGCCCCGCCTGCAGGTTCGTCCTCAACCTCCCGCGCGGGCGCGAAGGGAGACAGAGGAGGCGTTCGACGCCGGCCGCCGGTGCTACAGGGCGTCTCCGGCGATGATCCGCCCACCGGCATGCTCAGCGAAGAGAGACGAACCAGGGAGACCCCACCACTTGTGCCCGCGTCACCGGATGGGAGTAGGGCTTCGCCCGCGGCGGATGGTGGTGTCGGGCGAGAGTGGCCATGGCCTAGCGGCTCGCCGGAGGAGAAAGAAGGGTGCGGTCGAGCTCCTCTGGTTCTGGGGGGTCCTGTGATGCGGTTATAGGGAGAGGAGGGAGTCGGGACGGCGCGGATTTTGGCGAATGACGGTGGCTCGGCTTCGGCCTTGGAGATGGATGGGGGGCAGGGGAGGAAGAATGGCGCGGTCCGGGGGATCCAGGGAGGGAGAGAGGGCAGTTGGAGACGAGATAGGGCTCGGGGGTGGCCTTTAAATAGGAGGGACGGTCCACTGAGGACTCATGCGTCGGCGAGCTTGTTGCCGTCGCCACGGGTCACGGGAGCTCGTCGTGGTGTGTCTGGGGCGTTCCTGGATTCGGTCTAGAGCTAGGGGAGAGAAGAGAGAGAGAGAGTAGGGGGGCAGGGGCACCGTGCGTGTGAGTTTGCTCATTGGAGCTCTCGGGCGGCCGGCGCGAGCGCGAGCTGGGGCGAGAGGAGGGAGAAGCAAGAGGGGGACAGAGGCATGGCGTGTCGCAGACGTCGAGGTGCATCGTCGGGCGCGCTGGGGAGGCCCGAGGTGGCCGGAGGCGGTTGGAAGGGGGCGGCTACAGTGCGTGAGCGCACAGTAGCACGCTCCAGAGCGACCAAACGGTCGGCATGGCCATTTTCCATGCAATGTGGTCACGGCCAAAGGTGTCTGGTAGCTCTAGGGGGAAGTAAAGAAGTGGGATATGGCCTTGGATGCCCTAGGGAGCCACTGGAGTGAGGAGGGAAGTTGAGGGAGAGAGAGAAATTGCTGTCCACGGAGGTAAATGGGGTTGTTTCACCCCTTAATCATTGAGCAATGGCCAGGGGAGAGTTACTGGAGGTGCAAGGGGACTTTGAGGGGCTGTGGTAAAAAGTTGAGCTCAAGGAGAATAGTGTTAGTGGTCAAAATGGTGATTTTTGAAAAGTGGCAGAAGGTGTTTGATAAAGGTTTGGGCCAGCAGATGATTTCCATCTGCCATGAAACTCCATAGGGTGAAATGACACATATAATTAGGGCCTTCCACCCATTTGGAGCTTATTTGGGCAAAGTTGCCAATGCAGAAATGAACTTGTGCAGATCTAGTTGAGCAAATCACTTCCCCTTGATGAACCACTTGGTGTAGTGGCCTAATTTGGTCCTGCGAACATGCTCACAAAAGTTGGGGTCAAGGAGAGAAAGTTGGTAGTACAAAGTTGTTCAAATTTGATTCTGGTCAGAGAGGGTTTTGGGGCATTTTGGTGAACCAAAATGACCTTGATTGACATGAGGCTTTGCAAGGTGATCACGATATGCATTTGTGAGTTGCTGGATTTTCCTTGGATTTTTATGGAAATATTTCCTGTAGAAATATTTCAAATCCTTGAAATGGGCAGAAATGTTTTTGGGAGGTTTTGTCCAATATTTTGAACATGACCATGTGTTGAAACTCTTATATATGGAAAATATATGCCCACTGAGTTTCCCTGATTTTTGTCAAATATTTTTAAAACATTATAATAATTTTAACCTATTAAATACCATTTCTGGCCTTAAGAAAAAGCCTTTAAATAAAATAGGAAAATAACTTTTAAAATTATATTTTTGTGGTTTCTGGGTATCCTATATCTAATAGGAGTCAAATATATTTTTGGAAAGATTTTTGCTGCCCTGAATTAAGTACTTGCAGTGCAAACCTCAATTCAGGGGTTTTTGGAAAACTAATTTTTAAAAATACTATTTGGACAAATTATTTTTGTAAGAAATTATTTCTATGTCCTATACACATGGCATGATCATTGGTTCAAGAGTTTGGAGCAAGGAGATGAAGTATAGGAGTTGGAGGATTTATTTGATTTTAAGAGCACTTGCAAATAGCAGTCAAACATTCAATCAAAGCAAAGACAAAACACCCAAAAGTTTTTGTCAAACCACATTTTATCATGAATTATTAGCTTAAGTGTTGTGGCCTGAAAATCAGGGTGTGACATGCTCGCTCGCCGCCCACCTGCCCGCGCTATCGCAGCCGCTCGTCGAACGCCTTCAGCCGCCCGAGCGCTTCCTCGAACGGCATCGTTGTGACGTCGCCGAACTGCACGATCCTTGCCACCGCCGCGTATGGGCGATCCGGCACGGAGTCAAGCAGTTTCTTTATGAGCGCGGCGTCTTCCAGCGTCGAGCCCATCCCTGAAACCGTGCCGTCATCGCTCCGAGCTTGTCGGCGAAGCCATCCAGCGTGTCGTCGTCCGCCATGCGCAGGAGCTCGAACTCCCCTCGGAGCGTACCAAGCCGCGCCGCCCGCACGCGATCTGCACCGATGAACCGCGCCTTCAGGCTCGCCCTCACCTCCGCCGCTGTCTTCTTCGACGCCACATGCAGTAGTAGGTCCTCAGCAAGCGCGCCCAGCAGATATGCCCGCACCGGCTTGTCCTTCTTCATGATCACGGCCGCCGCCGCGTCCTCCGGCACCACCACCGCCTTCCACAGCCCGGCCGTGTCGAGGTTGGCCTCGACCTTGATCGCCCAAGCTGTGTAGTTCTTTTCACGTGGCTCTGATGCCAATTGTTAGCGCAAAACCCTAGCCCTAGCTCTCCTCTCTCTCTCTCACTGAGCTCTCTCTCTGAAGCTGTGGCGTGAACCAACGAAGGAGAAGGGAGAAGAAGAGGGACGCGGTGGATTGACGGCGCACGAATGCCCCGCTGCAACAACGGTGATCTTGTTTTCCCTGAGCACGAACTCAGCCCGCGGCTGTTACAATGTCTAAGGGCGAGTTCTTATACCCTGGACCACGTCTGGGCTCGCACCCACACCCCAGTCCATGTCGAGCGCCTGGTCCGGCCCCTCTCCGCCCGTGCCCGCGACATGCACGCACACACCCAGGTCGTGGTGAGCCCGCCAGGCCAACTCGACGCGCCCCCTGTCGGTGTCAAAACCGGCGGATCTCAGGTAGGGGTCCCGAACTGTGCGTCTGAGGATCGAAGTTAACAGGAGACAGGGACATGATGTTTACCCAGGTTCGGGCCCTCTTGATGGAGGTAATACCCTACTTCCTGCTTGATTATCCTGGATGAATATGGGGTTTACAAGAGTTGATCTACCTCGAGATCGTAATGGCTAAACCCTAGAAGTCAAGCCTGTATGATTAGGATTCAGATTGCCTCTATGGACTAAACCCTCCGGTTTATATAGACACCGGAGGGGCCTAGGGTTGTAGAAGGTCGGTTTGAGGAAGGAATCTTCATATCTGAACGCCAAGCTTGCCATCCACGCCAAGGAGAGTCCCATCCGGACATGGGAAGAAGTCTTCTGTCTTGTATCTTCATGTCCCATTAGTGCGGCCCACGTCACATAGCCTGGACGCCCGAGGACCCCTTAATCCAGGACTCCCTCGGTAGCCCCTGAACCAGGCTTCAATGACGATGTGTCCGGCGCGCAGATTGTCTTCGGCATTGCAAGGCGGGTTCCTCCTCTGAATACTTAAAAGCAGTCCTCGAACAAAGGAAACGTGTCCGGCTCTGCAAAACAGGCACCACACACATCCGCAAAGAGTATAATATTTAGCAAGTCTCATCTGCTGACAACTTTTGTAGCGAGACATTACGTCCCTGCCCGGTCATTATTTCGAACCGTTTTTTAGCCTCCCGCTCCATATTTCAAGATGCGGTTTTCATTGGCACGTCTTGTCGAAGCAGAGATCGTGTCCCCCTTATCGCGTGATTCTCATTAATACGGGCGTGGGTAATCCAACCGTGCCGCCCGCATGACCCTTGGGGAATAGGCGAGTTTTAAGGTGAGTGGGAGGCGCTTGATATTCGCTGCCTTTATAAGAGGATAAGGATCTACTCTTTCACCCAGGCCTTCTTCCTCTCTACCCATCCGCTCTCGAGCCCCAGCGCCCAAGCTTCCATCCTTTCCGCCTCAAAAAGCACTCCGACCATGTCCGGATCTGGAGCGCAGGGCAAGTGGATGGCCTCCTCCGTCACGGAGAAGGACATCACAAAGCTCCGGGAGGCGGGGTAGTTGGCCCAGGAAATCGCCCACCGGCTTCTGGCAAAGGGGCAGATCGTCCCCACCCCGGAGCCCCATGAGAGGGTGGTATTCGTCCCCCACTTCATCCGCGGGTTAGGGTTTCCTCTCCACCCCTTCGTCCGTGGACTCATGTTCTACTATGGGCTAGATTTTCTCGATCTAGCCCCAAATTCTTTCCTCAACATCTCGCCATTCATTGTCATGTGTGAGGCCTTCCTCCGCATCCCACCCCACTTCGGATTGTGGCTAAAGATCTTCAACGTGAAGCCGAAGGTGGTGGATGGTCAACACGCAGAGTGCGGAGGCGCTATAGTGAGCAAGCTGTCCAACGTCACATGGCCCAAAGGCACCTTTGTGGAGACCGTCAAAGGGTGGCAACAGCAGTGGTTCTACGTCACAGAGCCTCGTGACGCCACCTGGGCCGCGGCTCCCGAGTTCAAGTCCGGGGCCCCAATGCGGTTTACCTCCTGGCTAAAAAAGGGCCTGGACTGGGCGTCGTCGGACGAGGTGTCAGCGCTGTAGATGTGCACTAAGAGCATGGTTGACAAGAACATCAAGCTTTTCAATGTGATCCAGGTGATGCTTTTTCGCCGGATCCTTCCTTGCCAAAGCCGGACTTGCAATTTGTGGGAGTTCGATCCGGCCAAGCACCAGACCTTGCAACAGTTCTTTGGCTCCACACATGAAGGCATCTGGAAGGTGCTTTTCAAGGCCAATGAGACGTGACCGAAGACGACCGAGGACCGTGGGTATAACCTGACCCACCCAGCCAGTCCGGTAAGTCTTTCATATTTCCAGGTGTATCCTCTACCTGTGCATTCAAGGAAGATGTCTAAGCCTCCCCATTTGTCTTTTCAGGGCTGGACAAAGAAGGCGGAGCGGATCTAGTGTCCGGCTCCGTTGCCCGAAAACCCAGCTATCCACACTCTAACGAAGATGCTGGTCCCGGTGCCCTACGAGGCACCGGAGAAGAAGGCCAAGAAGAATAGCCAGGCGGCAAGAAGCGGCCTTTGCCGTAAAGGCACTTCGGACGCGACGTCCGAAGACGCTGAAACCCACTCCTCCCCCGCCGAGGACGAGGAGGAGGAGGAGGAAAGCAACTCTCCCCCCTAGGGGGGAAGGAAGAAAAGGGAGACCCCCATGGATCTACAGGTAGAGGCGTCCAAGAAGGGGAGGGTCTCCCTTGCGGATGACTCCGCGTTGGACACCGATAGCAGCTCCGAGTGGCGTCCTAGGGAGAAGGCCCTGGCCGAATCGTCAGTACTCAAGGGCACTTACAAACATATATATCCAGCTTCTTTACTTCGTGGTTTTAATATGTTAAATCATGTGCTGCAGCCTGGCTCACGCCCGCCCCCAGCGATCCTCATCTTCGGGGAATTCGCTGGATCCAAATGTGATGGGCAGCGGGTCACTTCCGGCGACCTCCTCCCCCAAGGCTACGGACGACACCGAGGTGTTGTCCCAAAGGACCTTCCCAGGCCAGGGAGAGGTACAGGAGGCTGTCAGGGTGGTGCCAGAGGGTGATACCTCGGCCGCCGGACACATGGGGGAGCAGATCCCCCGGGAGACTGGCGATGGGGGCCATATCCAAATCGGCCCCCAGCCGAATACTATTCCGGAGGCCCATACGGCTCCGAAATTAGGTAAACAGCCTCCTTCGAAAGAAGGAGGTGGACCTATTCCGCCGGTGACCTCTGTCCATCCAGAGGCACCGGATACTCTACTGGAAGCGCTGCAAAGTGCTTCCATTGTTGAGGAACACCGTACCCTTATGGGTACGGTGGTTGAGAGGGTTCAGTCCGCTAAGAGCGGACTGACCGAAGCCTGCACCAGCCTTCTAACAGGCTTTGAGGTATGTGATGTAATTACGCAAAAAGAATGTCGTAGTATAGATAGTAGCCCCTGAGACTATGTCCGGTGTTCGAAAAGAAAGGCCGGACAGAGGATCAAATAATTTTCGCATGAGACAAATCATATGTGTCTATGTGAATAAGTAGGCATCGATGCTGGCTGCGACCTCCCATGCTGCCAAAGTCTCCAAACTGAAGCAGAGTCTGGAGCAGGCCGATGAAGAGCTCGGCCGTGTCAAGAAACAACTAGAGGGCAAGCAAGGTATGCAATGGCCTATGCAGATCTAAAATGATATGAATCGTTTGTGTTGATCATGTTATTATGGTGTTTCACAGGAGCTGCGGCCGAGGTGGAGTCCCTCAAGAACGTGCTGGCCGAGGCCCAGAAGAAAGCGGAGAAGGAACAAGCCGCCCGTGAGAAGCACGAGTCAAGGGTCGGGGAGGTTCAGCAGGAGCTGCAAGATGCCTTTAAGAAATGCGAGTCCTTGGAGCGCAAGATTGCGGATCAAGAGTCCAAACTTGCTAAGGCCCGCCAAAGCGCACAAGAGGCCTAGGTTGAAGCCCAGGGCACCCTCCGGGAAATCTAGGAGGCCAAGCAGATTGCGGCGGGTAAGGCCTTTATTATGCTGAGCAAATTTGTGAAGAAAAGGTACCTCTTACTGACCCGGATTTGGAGTTCTCCAGGAGTGTTTGCGGATCTACCTTGCAGTGTGGCTGATGCTGCGGAGTTCTTCCGAGCCGAAGAGGGGAGCACAATGGAGAAGTTGTTCTGGTCGCAATACCTTGCGCCGGAGCATCTGGTGCCCCTCAGCGATCAGCTGAAACAGCTGACTGAGCTGCACAGGATGGCCAGATTGGCCATGAAGGATTTGATAATCCGTCTATGGCCTGCCGAAGCCATGCCCAGCAGCCACTTCGGGCTCATGAAGCGGCTGGTCGACGCCTGCCCTCGGCTTGATGCCATAAAGCGATCGGTCTGCATTGAAGATGCGCGGATGGCCTTCGCCCATGTCAAGGTGCAGTGGGTGAAGATGAACGCCGTCAAGCTCGCGACCGAGGGACCGCCCGCGGACCAGGAGCACCGCATGCCCGAGCGGTATTTTGATGACGTCCTGGAGGGATCCCGCATTGTAGAGGGCCAGTGTGCAAAGGACATTATCTTTGAATGAATACATTCATGTTATCCAGTCATGTATTATGAAACAAAGCCTATATGTAATATATTACTTGTTTTTTGTTGAAATTTTTTCCTCCTGTGCGGCCGTTCATTAAATCTGAGAGTTGGCCAGTCGTCGGCTTCAGCCCCCACGTAGGTAGTATGGGGGTGTTCGGGTTGGAAACTAAACACACTTGACCCAAGGGTTTGGTCCTTGAAGGAGGTGTTTAGCGCAGCGAACCAGGCAATCGGACTACATGGCTTTATCACCCTCACTTAGCCATAGAAGTTTGACAATAGGAGTGTAGGCGCAGCCCCTAGTTAGTATTTGTGTATCCGGACTAGGGTGTTGTAGACACCTGATCGGGTGGAGGCCGATCCGTCGCATAATGCGGAAAAAATCGCAAGAGATTTATGTGTAGCCTCCGAATAGCTGACCAGCTCTCGCCGCATGATGACAGTCAGTTTTCGGCTTTCTCTACCGAGGTGTTTTTCCGGATGAACCAGAAACACAATCGCAGTAGTTCTCCCTTTACTACCCTAGCCGATAAGACGGAACGTAAGGTAGCAAGCATAGGAGTCGGGCAACCCAACTATTGACCAAAGACATGATTCGAAGCCGATGCATATAATGCTATATTCAGCGCGCCGAACTATACTGTAAAAAGTGTTCGGACTTGTTGCCAACGTACGGAGCACAATGGAGCCCCTGGCGAGTTAAGTCATACCAAAGTGTACGGGTGCAATCGATAAGAATAGCGAAATACAATGAAGTAGTAAGCCAGGGCCACATATGTTTGGTCGCAAACTGTTTCGATTATAATTTGATTGATACGTCAAAGCATATTTGTACAAATAATACGATAAGCAGCAGGGCTATTTAACATGCTGAGACCAAGGGAAAGCTGTGTGCGGGTCCTGAAAACAGGCGAAGTGATCATCAAGAAGACCATCTGGATATTTGGCCACACGTCCATGCGGCTAGCCTCCTTGGTTTGTGTATCCTTCGAAATGATCGACGATCAGGCCATCGTGAGGGGCCTGTGGAAAAAGAAGCCTGAAAAGGATAAGAAGAAAAGGAAAGTATGTGTGCCCAGGTAAGGTCGAGCCGTATTGTGGACCACGATCGAGTTATGTCTCCGTCTTTGCCCATGGTATTTTGAGTGCGTAGTTATGTACGCGCGGTACGTACGCTGCCATTTGGTCGGTACTGAGACAGAGGCCGAATTGCTAGTCGAACTCCTGACGAGCTAGACTGTCATGCTGCAGAGTAGTCCGGACTTGTTTGATAGTGTCCGGGAGCTTGGCCGCTGAATTAATATTCTGCTTGATAAGGCCGCTCTGTACTTCCGCTGCCAGGGCCGCGGTGTGCTCCTCGGTACGGAGGGAGCGTTCCATATTTCCATCGACTGTTATAACACCGCGTGGTCCGTGCATCTTGAGTTTGAGATAGGCATAGTGTGGCACCGTATTGAAGCGAGCGAATGCGGTTCGTCCGAGCAGTGCGTGATAGCCACTGCAGAAGGGGACGATGTCAAAGATCAAGTCTTCGCTTTGGAAGTCATCCGGTGATCCGAAGACGACTTCCAATGTGATTGAGCCCATGCAACGGGCCTCTACACCTGGTATTACTCCTTTAAAGGAAGTTTTTGTGGGCTTGATACTTGACGGATCGATGCCCATCTTGCGGACTGTGTCCTGATAGATCAGGTTAAGGCTGCTGCCACTATCCATGAGGACTCGCGTGAGGTGGAATCCATCAATGATTGGGTCGAGTACCAGTGCAGCTGAGCCACCATGACGGATACTGGTCGGATGGTCCCTGCGATCGAAGGTGATCAGGAAGGATGACCATGGATTGGATTTTGGGGCGACAGGCTCTATTGCATAGACGTCCCTGAGTGCGTGTTTGCGCTCTCTCTTGGGGATATGGGTAACGTATATCATGTTCACCATTTTGACATGGGGGGGGGACTTTTTCTCTCCCCCTGTGTTCGGTGGACGGGGCTCCTCGTCGTTGTCTTCACTTGGCGACCCCTTCTCCTTGTTCTCGGTATTTAACTTACCGGCCTGTTTAAAGACCCAACAGCTTCTGTTGGTATGATTGGCGAGTTTATCGGGGGTGCCGTGTATCTGACATGGACGATCGAGTATTCGGTCCAAGCTGGATGAGCCCGGATTACTTCTTTTAAATGGCTTCTTCCGCTGACTGGACTTGGAGCCACTAAATCTGGTGTTGACCGCAGTGTCGTCGGTATTGTCACCGTTGCTTCGACGCTTGTGGCTGTTGCGTCGGGGCTTGCCGTTGCTATTTTTGGCTTCAGAGGTGCCAGGTTCGCTTGCATTATTATTGCTATGGGCTAGCCAACTATCTTCGCCCGCGCAAAAGCGGGTCATAAGTGCCGTGAGGGCTGCCATGGACTTCGGCTTCTCTTCGCCGAGGTGTCGGGCGAGCCATTCGTCGCTGATGCTCTGCTTAAAGGCCGCTAGGGCTTCGGCATCCGGACAGTCGACGATCTGGTTCTTTTTAGTTAAGAACCTAGTCCAGAATTTCCTGGCCGACTCTCTGGGCTATTGAACTATGTGACTTAAGTCATCGGCATCCAGAGGTCGAACGTATGTACCCTGGAAGTTGTCGCGGAAGGCGTCTTCCAAGTCCTCCCAGCTGCCAATAGAGTTTTCTGGCAGGCTGTTTAACCAGTGTCGAGCTGGTCCCTTGAGCTTTAGCGGGAGGTATTTGATGGCATGAAGATCATCGCTGTGAGCCATATGAATATGGAGAAGAAAGTCCTCAATCCATACTGCGAGGTCTGTTGTTCCATCATATGATTCAATATTCACGGGTTTAAACCATTTTGGGAATTCGTGCTCCATTACTTCGTCAGTGAAGCAGAGGGGGTGTGCGACGCCTCTATACCGGGCCAAGTCGCGATGCAGTTCGGATGGAGTCCGTCTACAGTTTTCGGCCCGGACGTGGTTATGCTTGTCACGTCCGGCTAGATAGCCGTCCTCGCGCGTCGGATCGTGCCCCCTCGATCCGTAGATCGATCTGGTCTGACCTGCTCTATTTTCCAGGTCCTGCCATAGGTCGTACGTATATCCCTGAGCTGTTGTGTCTTTACCTTTACGACGAGGTAGTGCGGGCTGGTGTTCAGCTTGAGCTGCCGTCTTGTCATGACCACGCGGTGGTCGGTCGGCCGCGTTACGCGTTGATGGTACGGGCTCCAGTGCCTCGTCGTCGAATTGAGGTAGCAGCTTACACTTCGGGTAACTCTTGGTTGGGCACCCGAGGCCGTATTCCTCGGCTACCAAGACATTAGTCCATCTGTCGTTGAGAAGATCTTGGTCAGCTTGAAGCTGCTGCTGTTTCTTTTTCAGGCTCCTTGTAGTGGCTATTAGCTGACGCTTAAAGCGCTCCTGCTCAAGGGGTTCCTCAGGCTCACCTCATCCTCGAAGAGTGGAAGATAATTACTATCCTCCGAGTCTTCGTTTACAGCCTATTCATCAGGGCCAATTTGCCCATCTTCCCGATCGTCCTGTTCAGAGGTTGGCTCGACGGGGTCTTCTTGATCTTCGACCTCGTCCATAGTATTGTTGTCTCCGGTGCTGGAATTGCTGTCTCTTCCACGGTGTGATTTAGAGCGGCGCCGCTGACGTCGGCGCTTTGGTTGTATCTCAGGAGGTGTATCCTCAACTTGATTTTTCTCGTTACCGCTGTTATCTTCTTTGGGTACATGTCATACGAAGAGGTGGCCGTCCAGCGTCCGGTAAACGGCGGGTTTTGGGCCTGCTCTTCTCTGGCATCGTCGTCCATACGTTGATGTCTTCGGAGCCATAATCGAGCATGTCGGTTAAGTCCTCGACAATGGCTATGAAGTGGGTGGTGGGTGGGATGTAAAATTCCCCGCTCTCAGCCCCTAGTGCGGGCTGGGCGTAGTTCGAACATTGCCCCTCTGTAATGACGAGGGATCGCATTAAGCCTAGAGCCTTGCTTAAAGGAGAGGTTTGGTCAGGGAGAAGAGGGTTCGTGGAGTACGGCGGGAAGGAAACTCCTTGGCCGAACTCACACGATGCTGACTCTGAGGGTCCGGAGCCAGTGTTCGAAGAAGAGTCCGGCTTCATGATGATGACTGGTGTCATTACTTCCTCCGACTCTCCCGCACTAGGCTCAATAGACGCAAAGAGTCCGGCGGGCTCGGGAATCCCGTCTTCGGACCTGGTGATGCGCTCCGGATCTAAGGCCAGAGCAAAGCTTGGAGTCATGAACCCTTGGAAGACCAAGTCTCCTCGGATATCAGCGACATAATCCAGATTTCCAAAACTAATCTGCTGGCCTGGGGCGTAGCTATTGATCTGCTCTAGATGGCCAAGCGAGTTGGCCCGTAGTGCGAAGCCGCTGAACACAAAGATCTAGCAGGGGAGAAAGATCTCCCTCAGGGCAGCATTGTTGTAGATGACAGATGGAGTCATCGAACCTTCCGACGACGACACAGCGGAACTCTCAATGAAAGCACCAATGTCGGTGCCAAAATCGGCGGATCTCGGGTAGGGGGTCCCGAACTGTGAGTCTGAGGATCGAAGGTAACAGGAGACAGGGACACGATGTTTACCCAGGTTCGGGCCCTCTCGATTGAGGTAATACCCTACTTCCTGCTTAATTATCTTGGATGAATATGGGGTTTACAAGAGTTGATCTACCTCGAGATTGTAATGGCTAAACCCTAGAAGTCTAGCCTATATGATTAGGATTCAGATTGCCTCTATGGACTAAACCCTCCGGTTTACATAAACACCGGAGGGGCCTAGGGTTATACGAGGTCGGTTTATAGAGGAAGGAATCTTCATATCCGAACACCAAGCTTGCCTTCCACGCCAAGGAGAGTCCCATCCGGACACGGGAAGAAGTCTTCTGTCTTGTATCTTCATGGCCCATTAGTCCGGCCCACGTCACATAGCCCGGACGCCCGAGGACCCCTTAATCCAGGACTCCCTCACCCCCTTTCTCGCCAACTAACAACACACACACACGTACGGTGTAGCCGCGCACGGTCACCCCCGTGCACCACACTCACGCACGCACGCGCGCACGCACACACACACACACCTACACCATGGTCCCGGCGTGCCTGACGCGTTCAGTGCACGCCCAAACATGCACCAGCTATGACGAGCTCGTCGCTGCGGCTTATTACACACAGCAGGTTGGTGGTGTGTAGAATACCATATCCTGCGCTCAATGGCTCTAATGTCATCGTCGAGGATGAAGTTAATCTCTTTCGGCAGGTGATCAGATCCCTACGGTTCAACATTGATGTCTACTACACAACCTTCTTCTTGTAGACGTTGTTGGGCCTGCAAGTGCACAGGTTTGTAGGACAGTAGCAAATTTCCCTCAAGTGGATGACCTAAGGTTTATCAATCCGTAGGAGGCGTGGGATGAAGATGGTCTCTCTCAAACAACCCTGCAACCAAATAACAAAGAGTCTCTTGTGTCCCCAACACACCCAATACAATGGTAAATTGTATAGGTGCACTAGTTCGCGAAGAGATGGTGATACAAGTGCAAAATAGATAGTAGATAAGAGTAATTGTAATCTGAAATAATAAAAACAGCAAGGTAGCAAGTGGTAAAAGTGAGCGTAAGCGGTATTGCAATGATAGGAAACAAGGCCTAGGGTTCATACTTTCACTAGTGCAAGTTCTCTCAACAATAATAACATAGATAGATCATATAACAAGCCCTCAACATGCAACAAAGAGTCACTCCAAAGCCACTAATAGCGGAGAACAAACGTAGAGATTATGGTAGGGTACGAAACCACCTCAAAGCTATTCTTTCGGATCGATCTATAAAAGAGTTCGTACTAGAATAACACCTTAAGACACAAATCAACCAAAACCCTAATGTCACCTAGATACTCCATTGCCACCTCAAGTATCCATGGGCATGATCATATGATATGCATCACACAATCTCAGATTCATCCAACCAACACAAAGTACTTCAAAGAGTGCCCCAAAGCTAATACCGGAGAGTCAAGAACGTGTGCCAACCCCTATGCATAGGTTCATGGGTGGAACCCGCAAGTTGGTCACCAAAACATACATCAAGTGGCACGTGATATCCCATTGTCACCAGAGATAAACATGGCAAGACGTACATCAAGTGTTCTCATAAAAGACTCAATCCGATAAGATAACTTCAAAGGGGAAACTCAATTCATCACAAGAGAGTAGAGGGGGAGAAACATCATACGATCCAACTACAATAGCAAATCTCGGGATACATCAAGATCGTGCCATAGAGGGAACACGAGAGAGAGAGATCAAACCCATAGCTACTGGTACATACCCTCAGCCCCGAGGGTGAACTACTCCCTCCTCGTCATGGAGAGCGCCGGGATGATGAAGATGGCCACCGGTGATGGGTTCCCCCTCCGGCAGGGTGCCGGAACGGGCTCCCGAGAGGTTTGTGGTGGCTACAGAGGCTTGCGGCGGCGGAACTCCCGATCTATCTTCTGTTCTGGAAGTTTTAGGGTACGTAGGTATATATGGGTGAAAGGAGTACGTCGGTGGAGCTACGGGGGCCCCACAAGGCAGGGGGCGCGCCCCCCACCCTCGTGAGCACCTCCCCTATCTTCTGACGTGGAGTCCAAGTCCATCAGGTGGGTTTCCTTCCAAAAATAACTTCTCCAGTTGATTTCGTTCCGTTTTGACTCCGTCTGATATTCCTTTTCCTCGAAACACTAAAATAGGCATAAAACAACAAATTTGGGCTGGGCCTCCGGTTAATAGGTTAGTCCCAAAAATAATATAAAAGTGGATAATAAAGCCCAATATTGCCTAAAACAGTAGATAATATAGCATGGAGCAATCAAAAATTATAGATACGTTGGAGACGTATCAAGCATCCCTAAGCTTAATTCCTGCTCGTCCTCGAGTAGGTAAATGATAAAAAAGATAATTTTTGATGTGGAATGCTAGTTGGCATAATTTCAATGTAATTCTTCTTACTTGTGATATGAATATTCAGATCCGAATGAATACAAAATAAAAGTTCATATTGACATAAAAATAATAATACTTCAAGCATGCTAATCAAAGTAATCATGTCTTCTCAAAATAGCATGGCAAAAGAAAGTTCATCCCTACAAAATCATATAGTTAGGCTATGCTTCATTTTTGTTACACAAAGATGTTCCCAACTTCTATACCCCCGATGACAAGTCAATCAATTGTTTCGTACTTAAATAATCTCAAACTTTTTCAACCTTCACGCGATACATGAGCGTGAGCCATGGAAATAGCACTATGGGTGGAATAGAATATGATGATGGGGATTGTGTGGAGAAGACAAAAAAGGAGAAAGTCTCACATTGACGAGGATAATCAACGGGCTATGGAGATGCCCATCAATTGATGTCAACATGAGGAGTAGGGATTGCCATGCAACGGATGCACTAGAGCTATGAATGCTCAACAAAAGAAAACTAGTGGGTGTGCATCCAGCTTTCTTGCTCATGAAGACCTAGGGCATTTTGAGGAAGCCCATCGTAGGAATATACAAGCCAAGTTCTATAACAAAAAAATCCCACTAGTATAGAAAGACAACTTATGAGACTCACTATATGAAAAACATGGTGCTACTTTGAAGCACAATATATGAGACTCACTACATGAAGAACAAGGTGCTACTTTGAAGCACAATATATGAGACTCACTACATGAAGAACAAGGTGCTACTTTGAAGCACAAGTGTGGAAAAAGGATAGTAGCATTGCCCTTTTATTTTTACTTTTTTATTTTTTTATTTTTTTGGGCCTTCTTTTTTTTCTTTGGCCTTTCTCTTTTTTTTTTTTTGTGGTGTGTTTGGTTGGGGGGGGGGCGGGCCCCCACAATGCTCTATTGAATGATGATCATCACACTTCTATTTATTTACAACTCAATGATTACAACTCGATACTAGAACAAGATATGACTCTATATGAATGCCTCCGTGATGTATCGGGATGGTGCGATGAATCAAGAGTGACATGTATGAAAAATAATGCATGGTGGCTTTGCCACAAATACGATGTCAACTACATGATCATGCAATGGCAATATGACAAAAGTAAGGTATGTCATGATGATGATGAACGGAATGGTGGAAAGTTGCATGGCAATATATCTCGGAATGGCTATGGAAATGCCATAATAGGTAGGTATGGTGGCTGTTTTGAGGAAGATATAAGGAGGTTTATGTGTGATAGAGCGTATCATATCACGGGGTTTGGATGCACCGCCAAGTTTGCACCAACTCTCAAGGTGAGAAAGGGCAATGCACGCCACCAAGAGGCTAGCAATGGCGGAAAGGTAAAAGTGCGTATAATCCATGGACTCAACATTAGTCAAAATAACTCATATACTTATTGCAAAAATTTAGAAGTCATCAAAAATCAAGTACTGGCGCATGCTCCTAGGGGATAGATTGGTAGGAAAAGACCATCGCCGTCCCCCGACCGCCACTCATAAGGATGCACAAGCGGTACACTTCATGTTTCAAATTTGTTACACAACCTCAACCATACGTGCATGCTACGGGACTTGCTAACTTCAACACAAGCATTCTTTAAATTCATAATCACCCAACTAGCATGACTTTAATATCACTACCTCCATATCTCAAAACAATTATCAAGTATCAAACTTCTCTTAGTATTCAACACACTCATAAGAATCCTTACAAATCTTGTATGCTTAGCATATTAGAATTAAGCACATTACCATGCTATTTAGGACTCTCAAAATAATATAAGTGAAGCATGAGAGTTCATATATTTCTTCAAAATAAAACTACCACCGTGCTCTAAAAGATATAAGTGAAGTACTAGAGCAAATGACAAACTACTCCGAAAGATATAAGTGAAGATCAATGAGTAGTCGAATAATTATGCAACTATGTGAAGACTCTCCCATTTAATAATTTCAGATCTTGATACTTTATTCAAACAGTAAGCAAAGCTAAAGAAAACTACATTGCAAGGATAGCACAACTCATGTGAAGAAGCAAAAACTTCGGCTCAACCGATACTAACCGATAGTTGTTGAAGAAGAAAGGTGGGATGCCAACCAGGGCATCCCCAAGCTTAGATGCTTGAGAATTCTTGAAATATTATCTTGGGGTGCCTTGGGAATCCCCAAGTTTGAACTTTTGTGTCTCCTTAATTCCTCTCATATCATGGTTTCTCCTTTTACCAAAAGCTTCATTCACAACAAACTCAACAAGAACTCGTGAGATAGGTTAGTATAAACCAATGCAAAACCTTATCATTTTCTACTGTAACAAATCACTAACATTATTATTAAACATTGCATACTAAATGACTCTGCATATTTAATACTCATATCCTTAAATAGAATCATTAAACAAGCAAACATATGCAAACAATGCAAACATAACAGCAATCTGCCAAAACAGTACAGTCTGTAAAGAATGTAAGAGTATCAATACTTCCCTGACTCCAAAAATTATGAACTAAAATTCCCACTGTAATAAATTTATCACAGCTCAATATGCAAAAAGATTCAACATTATACCACTCCCTGACTTTTCTAGGGAATTTTTTCAACAGCGGTAAACTTTCTGTTTTCAAACAGCAACATGTATAATAGCAAAATAAGCATGGCAAAGGCTATCCTTGACTTTTTTTATTGAAACTAAAGATGCAAAACATTATTATAATTAACATAAAGCAAATACTAACAAAATAAAATGACTCTCCAAGCAAAACACATATCTTGTGGTGAATAAAAATATAGCTCCAAGTAAAGTTACCGATGGATCTAAGATTTAAAGAGGGATGCCTTCCGGGGCATCCCCAAGCTTAGGCTCTTGGTTATCCTTTAATATTACCTTGGGGTGCCTTGGGAATACCCAATATAGGCTCTTGCCACTCCTTATTCCATAGTCCATCGAATCTTTACCCAAAACTTGAAAACTTCACAACACAAAACTTAACAGAAAACTCGTGAGCTCTGTTAGCGAAAGAAAACAAAACACCACTTCAAGGTACTGTAATGAACTCATTCTTTATTTATATTGGTGTTAAACCTACTGTATTCCAACTTCTCTATGGTTTATAAACTATTTTACTAGCCATAGATTCATCAAAATAAGCAAACAACACAATGAAAACAGAATCTGTCAAAAACAGAACAGTCTGTAGTAATCTGTAACTAACGCAAACTTCTGGAACTCCAAAAATTCTAAAATAAACTGGTGGACCTGAGTAATTTGTCTAGTAATCATCTGCAAAAATAATTAACTAAATATCACTCTCCATTTAAAAGTTATAGCTAATCTCGGGAGCGCTAAAGTTTCTGTTTTTTACAGCATGATCATAAAGACTTCACCCAAGTCTTCCCAAAGGTTCTACTTCGCACAAACACTAATTAAAACATGAAACCACATCTAAACAGAGGATAGATGGATTGTTTATTCCTAAACAGAACCAAAAAGCAAGAAACTAAAATAAAATTGGGTTGCCTCCCAACAAGCGCTATCGTTTAACGCCCCTAGCTAGGCATGATGATTTCAATGATGCTCACATAAGAGATAAGAATGGAAACATAAAGAGAGCATCTTGAAGAATATGTCTAGCACATTTAAGCCTAACCCACTTCCTATGCATAGGGATTTTGTGAGCAAACAACTTATGGGAACAATAATCAACTAGCATAGGAGGGTAACACAAGCATATCTTCAAAAATTTAAGCACATATAGAGGAAACTTGATATTATTGCAATTCCTACAAGCATATATTCCTCCCTCATAATAAATTTCAGTAGCATCATGAATGAATTCAACAATATAACCAGCACCTAAAGCATTCTTTTCATGATCTACAAGCGTAGAAAATTTACTACTCTCCACATAAGCAAAATTCTTCTCATTCGGAATAGTGGGAGTATCATAAGAGACTTGAACACTAAAAATTGTTTCCACATTAAAAGAGTAATGTTCAGAGAAAGGGTACTCATAATCATGACAAGTTTTATAAATATAGTCATCACTACTTTTTATAGCATAAGTTTCATCACAATAATCATCATAAGTAGCAACTTCGTTCTCATCATAATCGATTGAAACCTCTCCCAAGATAGTGGAATCACTAAATAAAGTTGACACTCTTCCAAATCCACTTTCATATTCATCACAATAAAATTCAACATCCTCCAAAATAGTGGGGTCACTACTTCCTAAAGTTGACACTCTTCCGAACCATCTTTCATCAATATAATCATCATAGGTAGAAGGCATGCTATTATCATAACAACTTTGCATATCAAAACTTGAGAGGCTAGAAATATCATCATTATTAAACATAGTATCCCCAGGCTTGGAACAAACATTAATTGCAGCAAATATATTCTCAAATATGTCATCCTCATCAAACATAGCTTCCCCAAGCTTGGGCCTTTTCATATCATAAGCATAATCACTCTCATCATTAATAGTATGGATAGCACCAATAGTATAGCAATTATTATATTCTTCCAAACAAGTGCCAAAAAGATTCTCAAGATCATAAGAAGTATCATTATCTTCCCAATCATAATCATCACAACAAGCAATAGGCATAACGAGATCATCATCAAGTGTATCATCTTCATTTTCATGAGGCACAGCAATAATAGGAGCAACTTTATTTGGGAGAGATACCTCTTTACCTCTCTTCCTTTTTCTTTTCTTCTTCTTCACCACATCACGTGCGGGTTCAATCTTCTTTTTGGAGCTCCTTATTAATGAGATTGGTTGAGTAGAAGGCTCCTCCTCGTTACCTGATTCATCATACGAAATAATAGGAGGATATTGGGAAGTCTCTTCCCTTTCATTAGTATTCTCTTCATCCTCTATTTGTTTTCTTTTCTTTATGTAATTGGCAATATAAGGATTTTCAATACAATTCACCGCACAATACATATAAATCTTCTCTAGATTAAAATCAAGAAATCTATCTAGATTAAATTTTGGAATACCCTCAGTTATACGTTTCATTTCTTCATAACCCAAAAGAAGGCTAAGTTATTTATGATGCTCAAGGGTAATCAAATTATCACAATATTTGGAAACGACTTGATCATGAAACAAATAGCATTGGAGCTTTAAATGACCATGTTCATTGCAAAGTTCACAAGGGGTACTATAAATATTGGATCTTTCAGCACATTCATCTAGCTCTTCTTGCAACAATTTGGTTTCTAAGTACTTATGCCTCTTGCAATAAATATCTTCTCTATTTGGTGTGTTCATGCAAACATGCACTCCACAAAAGTTGACATGCTCATAAGAGATATTTTCATCATAACTAGTGCAATCATCATTAGCATCATGGATATTCAAGGAGTTCATACTAACAACATTGCAATCATGCTCATCATTCAAAGATTTAGTGCCAAACATTTTAATGCATTCTTCTTCTAACACTTTGGCACAATTTTCCTTTCCATCATACTCACGAAAGACATTAAAAACATGAAGCGTATGAGACAAACTTAATTCCATTTTTTTGTAGTTTTCTTTTATAAACTAGACTAGTGCTAAAACAAGAAACAAAAAGATTCGATTGCAAGATCTCAAGATATACCTTCGCTTACCTAGGCTCCCCGGCAACGGCGCCAGAAAAGAGCTTGATGTCTACTACACAACCTTCTTCTTGTAGACGTTGTTGGGCCTGCAAGTGCACAGGTTTGTAGGACAATAGCAAATTTCCCTCAAGTGGATGACCTAAGGTTTATCAATCCGTAGGGAGGCGTGGGAAGAAGATGGTCTCTCTCAAACAACCCTACAACCAAATAACAAAGAGTCTCTTGTGTCCCCAACACACCCAATACAATGGTAAATTGTATAGGTGCACTAGTTCGGCGAAGAGATGGTGATACAAGTGCAAAATAGATAGTAGATAAGAGTAATTGTAATCTGAAATAATAAAAACAGCAAGGTAGCAAGTGGTAAAAGTGAGCGTAAACGGTATTGCAATGATAGGAAACAAGGCCTAGGGTTCATACTTTCACTAGTGCAAGTTCTCTCAACAATAATAACATAGATAGATCATATAACAAGCCCTCAACATGCAACAAAGAGTCACTCCAAAGCCACTAATAGCGGAGAACAAACATAGAGATTATGGTAGGGTACGAAACCACCTCAAAGCTATTCTTTCGGATCGATCTATAAAAGAGTTCGTACTAGAATAACACCTTAAGACACAAATCAACCAAAACCCTAATGTCACCTAGATACTCCATTGTCACCTCAAGTATCCGTGGGCATGATTATACGATATGCATCACACAATCTCAGATTCATCCAACCAACACAAAGTACTTCAAAGAGTGCCCTAAAGCTACTACCGGAGAGTCAAGAACGTGTGCCAACCCCTATGCATAGGTTCATGGGTGGAACCCGCAAGTTGGTCACCAAAACATACATCAAGTGGCACGTGATATCCCATTGTCACCAGAGATAAACACGGCAAGACATACATCAAGTGTTCTCATAAAAGACTCAATCTGATAAGATAACTTCAAAGGGGAAACTCAATTCATCACAAGAGAGTAGAGGGGGAGAACATCATACGATCCAACTACAATAGCAAAGCTCGGGATACTTCAGGATCGTGCCATAGAGGGAACACGGGAGAGAACACGAGAGAGAGAGAGATCAAACACATAGCTACTGGTACATACCCTCAGCCCCGAGGGTGAACTACTCCCTCCTCGTCATGGATAGCGCCGGATGATGAAGATGGCCACGGTGATGGGTTCCCCCTCCGTGGTGCCGAACGGGCTCCCGAGAGGTTTTGGTGGCTACAGAGGCTTGCGCGGCGCGTAACTCCCGATCTATCTTCTGCTCGGAAGTTTTAGGGTACGTAGGTATATATGGGTGAAAGGAGTACGTCGGTGGAGCTACGGGGGCCCCACGAGGCAGGGGGCGCGCCCAGGGGGGTGGGTGCGCCCCCCACCCTCGTGAGCACCTCTAGTATCTTCTGACATGGACTCCAAGTCCATCAGGTGGGTTTCCTTCCAAAAATAACTTCTCCAGTTGATTTCGTTCCGTTTGACTCAAATTCGATATTCCTTTTCCTCGAAACACTGAAATAGGCATAAAACAACAAATCTGGGCTGGGCCTCCGGTTAATAGGTTAGTCCCAAAAATAATATAAAAGTGGATAATAAAGCCCAATATTGCCTAAAATAGTAGATAATAAAGCATGGAGCAATCAAAAATTATAGATACATTGGAGACGTATCAAATATCCTCCGAGGCAGTCGGGCCTACAACTACCGTGGGTGAAGGACCTTTTTACAATTAGCTTGAAAACCATGAAACCAATACGTCTGTGTAAGTGTTCATCTATACCATGCTGACAGGCATTCCATGAATCAACAGTTCCCCTCGTGCTCGACAGAAGGAATCAACATGGAAACTTGCTTCACAGTTGGAGGGACCAAGTTATTTGGCAGATCAAGGGACTAAATATTCAGCATAGAATCATTTTTAGTTCAAAAGACAAATTGTTGGTAACATTGAGAAAATATCTGCTGTCCACTGTTGTCATGGCGTTAGTGGGGCGCAGGGGCACCAGTGAGAAACATACTTGATATATACAAAGCAAGAGCCGAATCGTAGGGTTAGTTATTGCATGCAGACCACTGTTGGCGTTAGTGGATACACGCAGCTGGACGGCCGCCGGGCCAGCAGGACGACAACAACTCACGTACACTATGTTTGGCTCCATTCACACGGGTCTTTCTTGCTGCAACAAAAAAGACCCCAGCAAGCGGCTTCGTTTACTAGCACAAACGGTGCCGAACCGTGTACATTGAGCTAGACCAAAATGGCAAATTCTCATGCCTCGCCCAGTGCAGCACAACTCGGAACCTTTGGTAGTTTGACAGCCACGAGCTACTGAATATGTTTGCCCGAAATAGTTCCTGTTGTGAGTGTCGAGCGAGAAAGGTGCGATAGCCTTTTGAACCCAAAACGACTGCAAAGTCAGAAAGTAGCTTGCCATCCCGGGACTACTAGTACATAAAGGTGCATGCTGAGCTTACCTCTTGCATCATGGCGAAATTCAATAATTCAGAAATTCAGAACCTTATCGAACCAAAGGTGCGGATCTCAAAGTGCATGAACGGTTCCGATAACAACCACCTAGCTAGTGTGGATAGCAAATCCATCCTCTATATATATATATATATATGGCTTCTGCACAACATATCCATCACCATTACCAGTACATCCTACGCAGGTGAGTTAGGATGCACTTGATCCCAGAAAGGTATCTATCCTTCAAACCAGAGGAGTGCTTGAAACTAACAACAGTACATAATATCTAACAAAAGAAGGTCATGCTACAGCAGCAGGATACATGGCTCAGTCTAGATATCAGTACGAATCAAGTTGTGCATATTTGCTGTTGGCATGAATCAGATCGCCGCATGTCAGGTTTGCAAAAGCCATCCATCGCATGGAAGCTTGATGCCTTTCACACACCAAGATTATCTCGGCAACAAGGCATGTCGACGAATCTCTGGATATGGTGATTCATGAAACCCATGGTATGATGTGTAAACACAGTCCCCCCTGGCGAATGGAAGTTGCATAACACGGTAATCATCACCGGTGATATGATCGATGATTGGTTGGATGATCGGATAATTGAGACCGAGGAACATGGAGTGGTTGTCGAGGCTGTAAACCCGCCTCCAATTGAATACGCCTGGCCCAATGGAGCGGGGATCTTTCTCGACCACGAAGCAGCCATAGGCATCAATGTCACGAACGCCCCAGGCATTGTACTGCATGTGGTTTGATGTAATGGTTTGGTCAATTTGGTACGTCCAAATGAGCATCAAATGACCGTCATCAGCTGAACGGGCGATAAACCACCACCCATCGGCTGGTATGATTCCAGGTCCTGGAATCATGAAGGCCAGCGCATTCTTATTTGCAACAATTCAAATTGGAGACCAAGAGGACAAAAGTAAACAATCATGTTCAAAGTATGTGTGGAATTAAGATTATTATAACAGTGACACATATCATAGACAGAGAATTGCAATGTCGTGGTCATAATCATACCCCAAGTTAAAAAATAAGCCAATGGCTTTCATATTCTAGCAACATATCATGGTTCAAACATCATGTAACAATGAGAGGAAAACAGCTATGACAGGGCCTACTCATATTCTACCATAACACTTACTACTGTTCTCATATCAACTCTAAGCAATAACATGCGTTGTTATGAAAATCTTGGAAATGAGAGTAACATATAGAAATCATGAGGTTATACTCAAAATATCTATTCTAACAATTATTAGATGCCAATTGTTCTCATATCAACTCTAACAATAACATGTGTGGTCATTAAAATCTAGGAAATGAGAGGAACATATAGCAATGATGTGGTTATAGACATACTATCTATTCTAAATTTGTAACAATGAATATGTAGTCGTATTCATAAGGAAAGATGAGATGAGATGAAACAATTACACGACGATAGATTCCACCAGTATTGGCAGCCAATCTGTGCGTGACCGCGTAAAAGATGCCATCATGCACTATAGCATCACATAGAAATGTTGGCTGAAGAGGATTGACGATGAGCCATAACCATGTATGGTGACCGGATTCCAGATAGACTAGTCCCATGTTGAACAAGGCGATGAGCTTGTAACCCATGTAGTCTTCTGATGGTGTGGGCACTTCGTAGATTACAATCTTCAGCAAACAGAGGTCGAGCCAAAAGCTCAACACATCTCGTGCGTAGTAGGTAGGACTGTCCGGCGGGCCACGAGGCTCGATGGCGGCGGTATCCAACGATGGAAGGTTGATCTCTTGTTGGGTGTAGATATCCATGAGACCCCACAAACTACTGGACTGGTGGATGAGGACGATCCAGTTGGCCTTCATGCCCGCCCAGTAGTGGCCGCGCTTGAAGGACAGGTGGACGGTGATACGTCTCCGTCGTATCTACTTTTCCAAACACTTTTCCCTTGTTTTGGACTCTAACTTGCATGATTTGAATGGAACTAACCCGGACTGACGCTGTTTTCAGCAGAATTGCCATGGTGTTATTTATGTGCAGAAACAAAAGTTCTCGGAAAACCTGAAACTTCACGGAGGTTATTTTTGGAAAATATAAAAAATATTGGCGAAAGAATCAAGGCCAGGGGCCCACACCCTTGCCACGAGGGTGGGGGCACGCCTGCCCCCCTGGGTGTGCCCCCTGCCTCGTGGGCCCCCTGGAGCTCCACCGACCTCAACTCCAACTCCATATATTCGTGTTCGGGGAGAAAAAAATCAGAGAGAAAGATTCATCGCTTTTATGATACGGAGCCGACGCCAAGCCCTAAACTCTCTCGGGAGGGCTGATCTGGAGTCCGTTCGGGGCTCCGGAGAGGGGAGTCCGTTGCCATCGTCATCATCAACCATCCTCCATCACAAATTTCATGATGCTCACCTCCGTGCGTGAGTAATTCCATCGTAGGCTTGCTGGACGGTGATGGGTTGGATGAGATTTATCATGTAATCGAGTTAGTATTGTTAGGGTTTGATCCCTAGTATCCACTATGTTCTGAGATTGATGTTGTTATGACTTTGCTATGCTTAATGCTTGTCACTAGGGCCCGAGTGCCATGATTTCATATCTGAACCTATTATGTTTTCATGAATATATGTGAGTTCTTGATCATATCTTGCAAGTCTATAGTCAGCTACTATGTGTTATGATCCGCAACCTCAAGTGACAATAATCGGGACCACTCCCGGTGATGACCATAGTTTGAGGAGTTCATGTATTCACTATGTGTTAATGCTTTGGTCTGGTACTCTATTAAAAGGACGCCTTAATATCCCTTAGTTTCCATTAGGACCCCACTACCACAGGAGGGTAGGACAAAAGATGTCATGTAAGTTCTTTTCCATAAGCACGTATGACTATATTCGGAATACATGCCTACATTACATTGATGAATTGGAGCTAGTTCTTTGTCACCCTATGTTATGATTGTTGCATGATGAACCACATCCGGCATAATTCTCCATCACTGATCCAATGCCTACGAGCTTTTCACATATTGTTCTTCGCTTATTTACTTTTCCGTTGTTACTGTTACAATCACTACAAAACCCAAAAATATTACTTTTGCTATAGTTACCGTTACTTCCATACTACTTTGCTACTAAATACTTTGCTGCAGATATTAAGTTATCCAGGTGTGGCTGAATTGACAACTCAGTTGCTAATACTTGAGAATATTCTTTGGCTCCCCTTGTGTTGAATCAATAAATTTGGGTTGAATACTCTACCCTCGAAAACTGTTGCGATCCCCTATACTTGTGGGTTATCAAGACTATTTTCTGGCGCCGTTGCCGTGGAGCATAGCTCTATTTGTGTCACTTGGGATTTATATCTGCTGGTCACTATGAAGAATTGAAAGACGCGAAAACAAAAATTTATCCCTCAACTACGAGGGGAGGTAAGGAACTGCCATCTAGCTCTGCACTTGATTCACCTTCTGTTTTGAGTAAGCTTGCAACACCTAAACCTGCTTCTGCTATTAATTCTGATATGTCGCATGTTATTGATGATGCCACTTCTGCTATGCATGATACTTATGATGAAACTACTTCTATGCTTGATACTACTATGCTACTTGGTGAATTTCTTGATGAACAACTTGCTAGGGCTAGAGAGAATGAAATTATTGAAACTGATAATATTGATGAAAGTGATGATGAAGACTCTCCCAATAAATATGAATTACTGTTGTGCCTGAGGGCTATGTTATGGATGAAGAAACTGCTAGAGACTTTCTTGCTTGCAATGATAGAAGCGATCTTAAGAAATTATTAGCTAAGATTAAACAAAAAACTCTAAATGCTAGAATGAAATATGATCCTGCTTATGCTACTTCACCTATTTTTGTTACCGATAAGGATTATGAGTTCTCTATTGATCCTGATATAATTACTTTGGTTGAATTTGATCCTTTCTATGGCTATGAATCTGAAACTGTTGTGGCACATCTTACTAAATTAAATGATATAGCCACCCTGTTCACTAATGATGAGAGAACTCGCTACTTTTATATCCTTAAAATATTTCCGTTCTCATTAAAGGGTGATGCTAAGATATGGTTTAATTCTCTTGATCCTGGTTGTGTGCGTAGTCCCGTGATATGATTTATTACTTCTCTGCTAAATATTTCTCCGCTCATAAGAAACAAGCTGCTTTAAGGGATATATATAATTTTGTGCAAATTGAAGAAGAGAGTCTCCTACAAGCTTGGGGGAGGCTTCTCCAATTACTTAATGCTTTGCCTGATCATCCTCTCAAGAAGAATGAAATACTTGATATCTTTTATAATGGACTAACCGATGCTTCCAGAGACCACCTGGATAGTTGTGCTGGTTCTGTTTTCAGGGAAAGAACACCGGATGAAGCTGAAATTTTATTGAATAATATGCTGACCAATGAAAATAATTGGACACTTCCTGAGCCAACTCCTAAGCCAACTCCGAAGAAAAGGGGTGTTCTATTTCTCAGTCCTGAAGATATGCAAGAGGCAAAGAAATCTATGAAAGAAAAAGGTATAAAAGCTGAAGATGTTAAGAATTTACCTCCTATTGAAGAAATACATGGTCTTAATTTACCGCTTGATGAAGAAATATATGATCTTAATTCATCACCTATTGAAGAAACTCATGGTCATCATAACCCGACACATGTAGTAAAGGTAAATTCTCTCTATAGATATGATAAAGCTGAAATCCCTCCTACCAAGTTTTCTAGCCAATGTTTGGATGAGTTTGATAACTTTATGGTTAAGCAAGAAGATTTTAATGCTTATTTTGGTAGAAAATTAAAACAGAATGCTTATATGATTGAACACTTGGGTGATTATATGTCTAGAG
Organism: Aegilops bicornis; assembly: GCA_021605145.1. Taxonomy (NCBI): domain Eukaryota; kingdom Viridiplantae; phylum Streptophyta; class Magnoliopsida; order Poales; family Poaceae; genus Aegilops; species Aegilops bicornis. The sequence continues at coordinate 464,362,165 of CM038670.1, forward strand.
TTAAAGGTGAACTTAAACTCATTAGTAAACATGCTTCTATGGTTACCACTCAAGTAGAACAAGTACTTAAGGCTCAGAATGATTTGCTCAATGAATTGAATAGTAAGGATAATGATTTTGCTGTTAGAGTGGCTACTAGAACTGGTAAAATGACTCAGGAACCTTTGTATCCTGAAGGCCATCCTAAGAGAATTGAGCAAGATTCTCAGAGAAATAATATAGATGCACCTAGTCCTTCTCAAAAGAAGAAAAAGAAAAATGCTAGGACTTTGCATGCTTCTAGTGAACCTGTTGCTGAAATACCTGAGAATCCAAATGATATTTCTATTTCTGACGGGGAAACACAATCTGGTAATGAACATGAACCTAGTGATAATAATAATAATGATGTTCATGATGATGCTCAACCTAGCAATGATAATGATATAGATATTGAACCTGCTGTTGATCTTGATAACCCACAATCAAAGAATCAACGTTATGATAAGAGAGACTTTGTTGCTAGGAAGCACGGTAAAGAGAGAGAACCATGGGTTCAGAAACCCATGCCTTTTGCTCCAAAACCATCCAAGAAAAAGGACGATGAGGATTTTGAGCGCTTTGCTGAAATGATTAGACCTATCTTTTTGCGTATGCGTTTCTCAAAATGAATCCTTATGCTAAGTACATGAAAGAAATTGTTACTAATAAAAAAAAGATACCGGAAGCTGAAATCTCCACCATGCTTGCTAATTACACTTTCAAGGGTGGAATACCTAAGAAGTTAGGAGATCCAGGAGTACCCACTATACCATGCTCCATTAAAAGAAACTATGTTAAAACTGCTTTATGTGATCTTGGAGCTGGTGTTAGTGTTATGCCTCTCTCTTTATATCGTAGACTTGATTTGAATAAGTTGACACCCTCTTGAAATATCTTTGCAAATGGTCGATAAATCAACTGCTATACCTATCGGTATTTGTGAGGATGTGCTTGTTGTGGTTGCAAATGTTATTATTTTAACGGACTTTGTTATTCTTGATATTCCCGAGGATGATAGTATGTCTATTATTCTTGGAAGACCCTTTTTGAATACTGCAGGGGCTGTTATTGATTGCAACAAAGGCAATGTCACTTTTCATGTTAATGGCAATGAGCATACGGTACACTTTTCGAGGAAACAACCTCAAGTTCATAGTATCAATTTTATTGGAAAAATTCCATCGATTATTTTTGGAGGTTTTGAATTTCCTCTTCCTACTGTAAAAAAGAGATATGATATTCTTATTATTGGGGATGTGCATATCCCCGTTGAGGTAACATAGTGTCATTCGAAATTTCTCCGGTTTCATGTTACTCGAAATGAGTTTGTTAACAAGACTTGATCAACCTTGTTAGTGGATTCCTTTTGATGAGCATGAGATGGATGAAGTTAGAAGGCACAACCTTTTGTACCCTCTATTTACTTTCTGTTATTTAGTTGAAATAAAGCGAAAATAGTATTTTTTTCTGTCTGTTTTCTGAATTATCCGTGCAATATAAAAATACCCTGAAAATAAAAGTTCTCCAATTGAGCTGCCAATTTAATATGTTTTTTTTCTGAAATATTTGAGAATATTTGGCACTGAGAACACAGCAGGGGGAGCAAGCACCTGGGCACGAGGGTCCAGGGCGCCCCCCTGCCTCATGGGCCCATGGTGGCTCCCCTCCACATATTCCTGCACCCACACACTTCTTCTTCCTCCCAAAAAAATCACCATCCAGCTCAAGCACGAGTTCTAGCTCATTTTGCTGCGATTTTCGATCTCCTTGCGCAAAGCACCTCTCACAAAACTGCTTTGGGGGATTGCTCATTGGTATGTGACTCCTCCATTTGTCCAATTAGTTTTTGTTCTAGTGCTTTATTCATTGCAAATTTGTGCTGCCTAGGTGACCATGTTCTTGAGCTTGCATGTCAAATTTATATGGTTCCAAGTAGTTCTAATGCATGATATAGTCTCTAGGCACTTGTAGGAGTAGTTGCTATCAATTTTGTTGAGCTTGGTTCACTTTTATTTGAAGTTACTAAAATTTTCAGAAATTTTTCAGAGGAAGAAATATGTTTAGGAAAATGTACCAAGGTGGTTCTTCAAGGAAGCAAGGACCCAGGCTTGTAATGCACGATGCTGACGATGAACCACCAAGGGACGCTCCAGTGCGGGCTTGTGAATGGCCTTCAAAGGACTTCATGGATCAAGCAGGAATTAAGGAAGAATTTAACGCATATTTGCGTAACACTGATCATGTGAGCTTCGAGGCAGATAAGTGCCGTCAGTACCACTATCTCACTAGTTCCTTTGTGAGGAGGTTTGAATTTTCATCGTCACTCAATTCTCAAGCTGTCCTATTTGATCTTTATGAAAATTCTAATACTATGGACTTAGAGGATTTTACCACTGCTTGCAAACTTCCACAATGGGGTAGTACCAGTGAGCCTCGCAAATATGAGTTTAGAAATTTTCCTGCTAGTATAACTGTGGGGGAGTCTAGAGATAGAACACAAGCTACCATAGGGAGCATTCATTTTCCTGCTATACATTATTTTGCTCTCTTCCTAGGAAGGTGCATAAATGGTAAGGATGAAGCATGTCACATATGTGCCCCTGATCTCAGTGTTCTCAGGAGTGCTGTATTAGGAGATAAACATTATAATTTGGGAACCATTGTTGCACGTAGGTTGCATAATAATAGATTTAATGGAGATTTCTTTGGTGGAATTTATGCAACCCGTTTAGCTAATTTTCTTGGTGTAACCATACGTGTGGATGATATTGATTTGCCTCCTGCTTATTTGGATTATGAGGCTATGGTTAGTCATCATTTTGTTGAGAGGAATGATTAGTTCCTCCAGTACCGACTAATCTTTGACAGACGACGCACCTATCATGTCGCTCTCCCTGCTTCTACTTTCTTTGATTTTTAGGCAAAAGGGAGATATCTTATAACCAGAGAGGAGGCGGAAGAGTATAAGAGGAGGGCTGAGATAGCTCGCCTCCAAGCTGCAGCCCACGATGCAATAACTGCTGCATCCCAGTACGACCCCAACTACAACTTTGGATATCCGCCAGGCCAGCCGTTGCAATAGACCAACTTATGCCAAAAGCCTAAGCTTGGGGGAGTACGTATCTCTCACGGACATTACATTTATGTTCACACACTCATTGCTAGATGTCGGTGCTCATACTTTTTCACTGTAATATCCATGCTAGTTTATTTTGTTTTTCTTGCTTTCTTCTTGTGTGTTTGATAAACCTTAAGAAAAACCAACAAAATTAATTGCAGCTTTTAGCTAGTTTACTTTTCATGTTGTAGTAGTAATAATTAAAAAAAGAAAACCCAAAAAGATTTCCCGTTCTTCTTTTGCTTGTTGGGAGCTTTCCCGTGTAAATAGTTTTATTTCTTTTCTTTTCTTTGGGGGTCGATAGGAGAGGACCATAATGAAAATGTTGAAGTGGCTCTTATATGCATTATTTTTGATTTAACCAAGAGTCCATATTACCTTGTCTTCTCCTGTTTATTGAATGCTCGCAGATTCCAGCTTGGTCCAATGCACGTGCACTATTATTATTATTCACATCGTTCGGTCGTGCAAGTGAAAGGCAATTATGATGATATATGATGAATTGATTGAGATGAGAAAAGCTGGCATGAACTCGACCTCTCTTGTTTTTGTAAATATGATTAGTTCATCGTTCCTGATTCAGCTTATTATGAATAAACATGTTTGCAATGACAATTAGAGATTATAGTTGCTTATGCCATGCTTAATTAGCTAGGAGTTTATAATGGTTTACCTTATTGCCAACATGTTATTAAAATGGTTGTGATGTGGTATGATAGGGTGGTATCCTCCTTTGAATGATTCGAGTGACTTGACTTGGCACATGTTCACACATGTAGTTGAAACAAATCAACATAGCCTTCATGATAATTATGTTCATGGTGGATTATATCCTACTCATGCTTGCACTCAATGTTTATTAATTTTAATGCATGTTCATGACTGTTGTCGCTCTCTAGTTGGTCGCTTCCCAGTCTTTATGCTTTCTTCTTGTGTGTTTGATCCGGTGCATCCAATCCCTTAAACCCCAAAGTTATTCCATATGAGTCCACTATACCTTCCTATATGCGGTATCTACCTGCCGTTCCAAGTAAATTTTTGTGTGCCAAACTCTAAACCTTCAAATGAAATTCTGTTTTGTATGCTCGAATAGCTCATGTATCAACTAGGGCTGTCCGTATCTTCCATGTTAGGCGGGTTATTCTCAAGAGGAGTGGAGTCCGCTCCTCACTCACGAGAAAATGGCTGGTCACCGGGATGCGCAGTCCCATGCTTTATGCAAATCGAATCAAAATAATTGCAAACAAAACTCCCCCGGGACTATTGTTAGTTGGAGGCACTCGTTGTTTCGAGCAAGCCATGGATTGATGCTTGTTGGTGGAGGGGGAGTATAAACTTTACCATTCTGTTTGGGAACCGCCTATAATGTGTGTAGCATGGAAGATGTCGCCATCTCTTGGTTGTTATGTTGACAATGAAAGTATGACGCTCAAAATATTGTTTATCTCTGTTTCAAAATCGAGCTCTGGCACCTCTACAAATCCCTGCTTCCCTCTGAGAAGGGCCTATCTATTTACTTTTATGTTGAGTCATCACCCTCTTATTAAAAAACACCAGCTAGAGAGCAACGCTGTCATTTGCATTCATTACTGTTAATTTATATTGGGTATGACTATGATTGGATCTCTTTTACCATGAATTACAATGTCTAGTCAGTCCTTGATCTTTAAAGGTGCTCTGCATTTATGTTTTATGTCTCGTAAAGGGCTAGCGAGATACCATCTTGTTATATCATATCATGATTGTTTTGAGAAAGTGTTGTCGTCCGAGATTTATTATTATTGCTCTCTAGTTGATTATGCCATTGACATGAGTAAACATGAGACCTAAGAGTTATTGTGAATATGGTTAGTTCATAATCTTTGCTAAAAACTTGAATGCTGGCTTTACATATTTACAACAACAAGAGCAAACAGAGTTTGTAAAAGTTTTTCTTTATCACTTTCAGTTTATCAACTGAATTGCTTGAGGACAAGCAAAGGTTTTAGCTTGGGGGAGTTGATATGTCTCCGTCAGATCTACTTTTCCAAACACTTTTGCCCTTGTTTCGACTCTAACTTGCATGATTGGAATGGAACTAACCGGATCGACGCTGTTTTCAGCAGAATTGCCATGGTGTTATTTATGTGCGTAAACAAAAGTTCTCGGAATGACCTAAAACTTCACGGAGATTATTTTTGGAAAATATAAAAAATATTGGCGAAAGAATCAATGCCCGGGGGGACACACCCTTGCTAGGAGGGTGGGGGGCGCACCCCCTGCCTCATGGGCCCCCTGGAGCTCCACTGGCCTCAACTCCAACTCCATATATTCGTGTTCGGGGAGAAAAAAATCAGAGAGAAAGATTCATCGCTTTTATGATACGGAGCCGGAGCCAAGCCCTAAACTCTCTCGGGTGGGCTGATCTGGAGTCCGTTCGGGGCTCCGGAGAGGGGAGTCCGTCGCCATCGTCATCATCAACCATCCTCCATCACAAATTTCATGATGCTCACCTCCGTGCGTGAGTAATTCCATCGTAGGCTTGCTGGACGGTGATGGGTTGGATGAGATTTATCATGTAATCGAGTTAGTTTTGTTAGGGTTTGATCCCTAATATCCACTATGTTCTGAGATTGATGTTGTTATGACTTTGCTATGCTTAATGCTTGTCACTAGGGTCCGAGTGCCATGATTTCAGATCTGAACCTATTATGTTTTCATGAATATATGTGAGTTCTTGATCCTATCTTGCAAGTCTATAGTCACCTATTATGTGTTATGATCCGCAACCCCAAGTGACAATAATCGGGACCACTCGGTGATGACCATAGTTTGAGGAGTTCATGTATTCACTATGTGTTAATGCTTTGGTCCGGTACTCTATTAAAAGGAGGCCTTAATATCCCTTAGTTTCCATTAGGACCCCGCTGCCACGGGAGGGTTGGACAAAAGATGTCATGCAAATTCTTTTCCATAAGCACGTATGACTATATTCTAACACATGCCTACATTACATTGATGAATTGGAGCTAGTTCTCAGGTCACCCTATGTTATGATTGTTACATGATGAACCACATCCAGCATAATTCTCCTTCACCGATCCAATGCCTATGAGCTTTTCACATATTGTTCTTCGCTTATTTACTTTTCTGTTGTTACTGTTACAATCACTACAAAACCCAAAAATATTACTTTTTCTATAGTTACCGTTACTTCCATACTACTTTGCTACTAAATACTTTGCTGCAGATATTAAGTTATCCAGGTGTGGCTGAATTGACAACTCAGTTGCTAATACTTGAGAATATTCTTTGGCTCCCCTTGTGTCGAATCAATAAATTTGGGTTGAATGCTCTACCCTCGAAAACTATTGCGATCCCCTATAATTGTGGGTTATCAGACGGGTAGTGGTATCATGTCGAGGGGCACCACGGCAACCTCCGTAGGATCGTCAAGTCGGTGTCTGGGCCACCTGTGAGGATCGGGCATTAGCAAGCAGGGTGTCTTGAAAATAGCCGGCCGGTTGCAGACGAGTAGACGGTACAAAGGCACCGAGCATGCGGCCAGAAGGACGGTGCTGAGCAGGTCCATACGATTATATATCCGCTCCAAGAGAACATCAGGGAGGGAATTCCAATCGCGGCTCTGCGTGTCAGTCGGTTCTGCCATAGGGTTTTTTAGGGCGCTCAGTGATTGGGGTTTTCGGTGCCTGCGAGCCAGCGGGGAAGTGGATTCGGTGAGCGAGCAAAGAAGATGGCGTGTGTGGCGAAGCAAAGGAGCGGGGATATGGTAAGTGCGAGCTACCAAGGAAGATGGCGCGGCAAAGTAGCAAAGGATCGGGGAAATAGTGTGCGGCCGACGATGGGGAAGAGAGGAGGAAGAAGAAGAGAGGAGGAAGAAGAGTGAAAGACGGGGAAGAAAGTGCATTAAATCTCAATTCCACTAGTACTACTAGCAGGATATACCGTCCTTCAGAGTGTAAATAGTTACGACGATGACATGTGGGTCTACCTCAAGAGGGCCCATATGTCAGTTAATGGAGGAGAGAGGTGCGTAGGTGTATTTTTGAAAGCGTGCTCCACTGGCAAACATGATGGTAGTACTGGGTAAGGCTGATATAGTAACACTAACACGCTGGTTCATCTTATTAATTAAGTGGCCCATCTGCTGCAGCGTGTATTGTCACTTCACAGTGAAGAATAGTTGAATAGTTCTGACCGAGATGGGGAATAATGGATTGCGAAGACTTCCTATCTACAGTATCCCTATGCATGTACGCTCAGGCCCCTCCCAATGCTCCACCTTGTACAGGTGCTAAGGCTTCCATGTAGGCAAAAAGTCTGATGTGGCAAGGTAATTAAGAGGAGATAGATAAGTGTGGTGACCCCAGTAAGAAACAATGCTAAGCGCGAGAACCTAGACAAAAGACTTCAATGGAAGAATCCCACCAATGCATGAAGAACTTTAGTTACAAAATCATTAAATAAAGGATGCTTAGCACCAACAAGTTAAGCACCTATGAATTGGGAGCTTTAGTTGCTAAAGTTTTTAATGTGCTTAGCACCCCATGTAAGCACGGATGCATTGGAAGTAGCCTCATCCTGTCCAACAAGATGAAACATTGGCCAAGGCACCCGGCGCAAATAATGTAGGATTACTAGTACTACCGCATTTCCGGTTTATAGGGCTCAATTCAAAAATCTCATCAACCAAGGTAGATGATGAGTGGTGGAATAATTTTTGTAGTTTGCAAAAACACTCAATTAATGCACTCGTTTTCCTCAAAAAATTATGTTCACGAATGCATTAATTTTGTGTCCAACTTTGACCATCTACTCCCTCCATCCAAGTGAATAAGTCATCTTTGGTTGTGCACCGTGACCAAGGAGGGAAAAACAAGAGAACTTAATGTTTATTTGCTACTCCCTCCGTTCCTAAATATAGTCTTTTTAGACATTCAAATGGAATACAACAGACATATGTATGTAGACGTATTTTAGAGTGTAGATTCACTCATTTTGCTCCGTACGTAGTCACTTGTTGAAATCTCTAGAAAGACAAATACTCCGTATTTGGGAACAGAGGGAGGATTTTACTCCGTATTTGGGAACAGAGGGAGTATCACCATATGGAGGGAACAGAGGAAGCTTGAAATATGAACATGTCAATGGGAGGGAGTAAAAGCCTCATGCATGCATGCAACATGCAACACTCAGACGTACATATGGACGCACGCAACACTCATGCACCCATGCGGCACACAGCACACGACGCAACACACATGCTCACGCTCAAGTGCTCAACCTACTCCCTACGTCCGTGAAAGACTGTACATTTAGAGATTTATACATTGACTAGGGCATAATTAACAACCAAAAGTAGCAGACTTATGTGTGCATGCGACCATTGAGAGAAGAAGATGAAATGAAGGTTGTTGCATGCTGTAATTAAGGATAGACATGTAGCCTATAGCTAGAGCACAAGTTGGTGCATTAGTCAATCAATATCGATTTAGATTAAAGGCTAAATGCATTGGAAGTGTAGATGCACACTCTTTGTATTTTAGCTGATGTACACTCTTTGTTTTTTAGCCGATGTACACTCTTTGTTGGAAGACCGAGGGAGTACACGTGCATGCACTCACATACACAACCAGGGTGGTTCGCGCGCAAGGGTTGGACTCCTGTCGCGCCTGCGCAAAGTTTTGTTTAACTAATTTCTTTGCTCTACCAACTGACAGGTGGGACCCAGAAACCAGGTGACAATTTAACCAGTCAACAAAGTGCCACGTCGACTATGTGGCCGGCCACTAGGGTGCAATACGGTGGTCTACGATGAACTAGTGATCGTATAATCACCACAAAACTAAATATAGGGACCGTAAAGAGCGTATTGTTACATACGTTGACCGGCAGTGTATTTTTCTTGTTTCAAATTAAGCCATATTAATCAGAAAGGACGCAGTATGGACTAGTACTAGTACTTCTTTGATGTGTCCCATCAACTCGCCGAACAAGGAGAAGCTTGTTTACTACGCCTCTCCCTCGCCCACGCGCACGGTGGATCGCAGGACGAGGAGAGGGTTTTGACTACAACGCCCTCTCCCTCTCCCTCTCGCTCGCCCTCGCGCTCACCCTCGCGGTGGACGTGCAGCAGTTCAATCGGTGTTAGAATTCCAGAAGCATATTGTACTATAGTATCATAATTGTTGGTCCTCCTGAAGAGGCAAAGAGCAAAGTGCAAGGTTCACACGAGTACGAACTGTTGAACCTCCCGAAGAGGCAAAGAGCCAAGTGCAAGGTTTTATAGGATTTGTCGTCCTAGTAGGAGTATACTACAACTATAGCGAACGATGCTACTGTATGATGCCGCCACGTCACCTATATCCAAAGTTGTGCCACCTTTTTTCTCAAAGAGCGTGTTGGAGCCCATGCAACAACCACACAAGTGGCACGTACACATAACACATTTACTAGTAATAAATTCTAAAAGGACAAATGCCAGTATGCCACAAAATTTCATCTCCAATTCATGTGATAAATTTGTGCACGACTAGTCTACATATATTCACAGCGCTACCGTTCACAATTTACCATACTCCACTTACACGTTATAGATGGGCTACACGTCCTCCTCCAGGTTCCAGTCCCAGGTGTTCTTCATGGATGTCATGATCCATAGCGGTGGGCAATGGGAATCATTGTCACAACTTTTTAGTCCGGTTTCACACGATGGAGACTCATCCAAGCTGAAGCAGCATAAATCAGGGATAGCGTGTCCCAGCATGTCATTCATCCGGCGGTGCACACTGAAGACACAACCATGCTTCATGAACGACAAGCCTTCGATGTCGTGCACGGAAGGTGGCATCCGCTTCACAATGGGGTAGCTGTCCCCAATGAAAAGCGAGTACTCTCCAAGAGTGTTCCTCGGCACCCACGTAGCATCACGGGGGTTGAACTCGGCGCCGTTCATCTGGTACACGCGGCATCTCAGATCTGGAGACATTGTGACGTACATAGTCAAGGTCCATGCATAATCATGTTGTGCTCAAATATGGCAGTCAGTAATACTGTGCAGAGGAAGTAAAATAACCGGCTTATTATATATAGCCACTCTTGGCTACATGGATGAGATAGTAAGACATGGAAAAAAATGGTGGCAGCTAGTGGGTTCAAGTCTTCAAGGGCCTAGCTAGCTATGCGCGTCCTCCAAGGTAAAAAGTACTCCTACTAGTACTATTAAGTAGTACAACAATGAAAGAGAAGGTGATAGGGTTAAAAAATATAATACTAAATGGAATACCTCGGTAGAAGGTGACGGTCCGATCGTGGTAGATTGTGTGACCATGTTGCACATCAGTGGTACCATGGGTAATGAGTCCTAAGATAGTTGATCCCAGTATGCCAAAGTCAGCTACAAGGTTCCTGGTTAGACCGAATCGCGGATGCAAATGCACATCCAGGATCGGCGATCTTATTTTGATCGGGGGATGACTGGTCCCTCCAAAATAATGGAGTACCGTTAGGGATGCAAATGATGGTTTGTGCATTCTGTTTGTAATCTCCCGTACCATAGGATGGCAACCAGATGAAAAAAGTCCCTTGGCTTGTCACCGCGAAGATGCAGCCTAGATGGCGCACGGCGTCTTCGAACATGTAGGGGTACAAATATGCCGCTGCCAACATGTGCCAGCCTCTACCGTCACTACCTCTTGCATTGATGGCAATCCTTATGTCGAACACCGCGATGAGATAGTAATCATCGTAGCCGTGTCGCTTTGTCGGAAGATCCGCAATTGCTATCTTCTTCAATCTCATGTAGGCATCATCATACGTATTCAAGCCCAGCCAGTCCGGAAGGCCGATCCCAATGGTGGAGAAGGGATCTACGAGAACGACCGCACTGCTGCGGATGTTGTGCAAAATGATGGTGGTATCCGACCGGAGGTATGCCAGCCAATATTCGTTGGCACCGACCCAGACCTATATATAAGACGGTGGGCAACGGAGAAATTACGGGATGGAAATGGAATAACTAAGTACTACATGATCAAACTCCATGACTGACCTGCTCATCGGACAAAATCCGACTACCTCTCAACGTCTGCAACTCTAGCGGAGTCAACGTGCAACCATGGCCAGGGAGCGGTGGACTGTTCGAGGGATTGTCCCATAGAAGAACCTTCTTCTCGAGGACGCATGGAAGACCAACAAGCATGGCCTTTTCCCAAGCCTGTTTAAGCACCGTATTGAAAAAGTTGGTGTAGGAAGCACCAAGTGTTTCGGAGGTGAGGACGTCGGAGCGGCGTGCGATTTCTCCCAGGGATCGTCGTCCAAGGTCTCCCAGCCCCGACGAGGAGGAGAACCGCCTGGCGAATCCATGGGAGCAGCAACGAACTGCCTTCTCTTCAGGGGGAGGGGAACTGGCGAGGAGGAGATAAGAGCGTAGTAACCGCAGGGCCTCGTCCCTTCCAACTGCAGGTCCTCGATCGTTCCAACTGTAGCAGTACTAGTACTACTTTCTCAACTAGTAGTGCGATGTAGTATTGTACTTCTTGTATCTCAGGGCCAAGGAGCTACAGTTGGAAGCGGAGGGTAGTTCTGTTCTCTAGAACCATCATTGTACTATCAATGCAGGGAAAGTACACCTGCGTAGTGGGTACTCTCGATGCTCTATTCAAGCGCGTAGCTGGCTTACTCAGCCACTCTTCTCACGCACACACTAGCAGCCTGTTTATCAGCGTCAGTTACTGCGGGGGCAGAACATTTGAGTTATTTGATACAGCGAGACTAGGCTTTTCGCTTCCATTGTGGAGGTGTAATGGATCTCGTCAAACTTTATTAGTAGTTCCTTCTTTATGAATGAGATGAGGCAAATCTTTTGCCTTTGTTTCAACACAAAAAAATCACGTCAAGAGGAATTTCTTTTATAGAGCCGATAATGGGGTGAAGTCCATGCGTGCAATGCCACAAGCTACAGAGTAGTAGAGTACTAGCACTTTACATACATAGCCATATTGCACAGTTCCCAATGTCGCGCCATGCTTTTCCGGCTCCTCGGGCTTAATTGGGAGGCGCTAGTTTCAATATGCTACTAGCTGATGAGGAAGCTGCAAGCAAGGTGCGGCTAGGGCGAGCACGCAAGCCACGAGATGATGGGAAGGAAAACCCATTCACGTGGCTGGGCTATCCAGTGCACCCGGATTGTGGTGCGACACGTCCGTTCGACTTCAAACCTCAAACTACCCATGTACAATATTGGCTCGCAGTGAAGTTACTATTAAAAAAAAGGCCGTCGTGCGTTCGGCCGGGATCGAACCCACAAAACGAGGTATACACTCCCGCGACCACTAGTAGCACTCGTTGGAGTACAACGCAAACTAGAATCGCCTTTTGTCGCTAGTAGTACATTGTTCCTTACAAGAAACTATCGGTGTCCTGGGAACGGGGGTACCCATACTTGCCTGCCTGCGGCCCACGACGTGGCTCCACCAAATACCCGGTACGGCCCAGCTTCGGCAGCAACAACTCAAGACCCTCGTGAGGGGCCAAGCCTCGTGAGGCGGACGACATCAAGACCCCTCTGGGGGCAGCCTTGCTCGGCTGGCTCCTGAGGAGCGGAGATATCTATGCAAGGAGCACCTCGCGAGGTTCAAGTGACGTGAGCCGTGACGACCAAGGCCAGGCGGGCGCCAGCGGGCGTAGTGTACCAGTTTCCTCTTTGGTGCTAAAGAGGCAAGCGCAGGCGAGGAGTCCCGAGGCATCAGACAAAGGTTTCCATATCGGTGCAAGGAGAGCAAGACCAGCAGGACGGAGGTCATCACGAAGCCCATTTTAGCGTCACCACCAGAGCCTTTGGTAGGCGAAGACTACTTTTGTCAGGATAGCTTGTACTAGTTGTTTCCCTTAAAAATTGTCCATTGTGGGACCCCTTCCCGCCTACATTTGGGAAGAGGACGAAGGCCACTATAAATAGGACTAACCACCACCATATGAAGCAACTGATCTTGGACTGGATTAATTCCATCCTAACATCCACCAGCTCATAGAGCTCAAGAACACCTCTCCTCCTGAGGCTGTTCACCCATTGTACTAGTTCATCCTTATCCCTCAAGGCAGTCCACCACTACCACAGTTGAGTAGGGTATTACACCACGGGGTGGACCGAACCAGTATAAACCTCTGTGTCTCATGTTCTTCGGGTTTGTCAAGCTAGGCCGTGGAATCGTTGGGTAGGCAGGCTGGGGAGAAAGAGTCCCTCGTGCGCACCCCAGAGTTCGAACCTCTCAAGGGTCTGCGGAGCCCTGAATCCGACATTTGGCGCGCCAGGTAGGGGTGTGCCGAAGCTTTCCCTCCGTCGATCCACGCTCCACTGTTCCACCGCTTCCACGACAGATGCTCGTCGAGCCCGTGCGGAGCGCCAAGCCGCTCTCAGCGCTCGCGTCGCCCAGACGGCACCCGTTGGTGGGCCTTCCCGTCACTCTCCATCACCCGCTGCCAACACCGCCACCAGCCCAGCAAGGAACGAGTAGCAGGCTTCATCGTTGCACCCCTCCGTGTGGCGGGACGGATGCACCGCCACCCCGTCGCTGACTCCAGCCGGTTCGTCATCCCACGCTCACCATGGGCCCGCGGATGCGCAGGCCGCATTGCTCATGGCGCGCGAGCTCCTGCACTACCACCCCGTCGACGACCTCTACGAGACTGGCTGGACCGCATCGCCGAGCTCGTCTGTGCCACTTGGGGCTCTCCTTCGCCTTCCCTCTCGCTGCCTCGTCCGCCTCCCGCTACAGGCGACGTGGCCCACGGTGCGCCTCCACCACCCCCACGTCAAGACGTCGCCCTCGCGCCAAGACGCGCGGCCCCGTGGTGCGACCCACCATTCAGGGCGCCCGCGCATGAAGAAGGAAGCTGCCAGGAGGTCCATCGGCCGCAAGAAGATGCTCCTACACTCCCCGCACCACCGCTTCAAGACCGTGCGCCGCATGCAGAGGCGGCATGTGGATACCAAGACCAGGCTCCACCCCTGCGACGGTCTCCAGTGGCTACAGCATGCTGCCGCGCCTTCACTCCAGAGCTGTGTAGCGTAGTCTGGCCCGGGAAGTTCAAGCCCGACCTGCCTCCACGCTACGATGACACCCCGACGCTGTTGAGTTCCTGCATCTCTACGAGCTGAGCATTGAGGCGGCCAACGGCGACGAGAAAGTCATGGCAAACTGGTTTCCCATGGCCCTCAAGGATGGCGCTCGCTCGTGGCTCCTGAACTTGCTCGCGGGATCGATCTCCTCCTGGGGTGAGATGCGCGAGCGTTTCGTCGCCAATTTCCAGGGCACTCGCGACTGCCCGCCAGCCGCGGGTGACCTACGATGCATCAAACAGCAGCCTGGGGAAACCCTGCAAAAGTACATCCAACGCTTCAACAGCGTTCGCCTCATGATCCCCAGGGTGACGGGCAAGACCATCATCTCCGCGTTCTCCGACGGCGTCTGCAACGTTAAGATGAAGGAGGAGCTCGCCATCCACGAAGACCTATTTACGGCTCTGGAGATGTTCAACATGGCAACCAAGTGCGTGAGAGCTGAGGAGGGCTGCCTCCCTCCTCGAGCTCCCAGCTACCGACCCAGAAGACAAGAAGGCCAAGACCAAGGATGTGAAGCGCAAGGGAGCAGCCGTGCTCGCGGCTGAGCCAGAGATGAAGCGCGGCTGCGACCACCCAGAGTCGTCCAAGGGCGGCCGCCTGTTCTGCGCCTTCCACAACATACACATCCACAACACCAACGTCTGTCAGGAGCTCAGGGCCATCCATGATGGGCGCTTCGGTCGATGCCCCGAGCGCATTGACCGAGGCTACGACCGAGGAGGAGGACAAAGCGGAGGACACTGGGACGACCGAGGCCGTCGCCAAGAGTGGCGCGACCGGCCTTGTGAGGACTGTCGGTGTCAAAACCGACGGATCTCGGGTAGGGGGTCCCGATCTGTGCGTCTTAGGCTGATGGTAACATGAAGCAAGGGACACAATGTTTACCCTGGTTCGGGCCCTCTCGATAGAGGTAAAACCCTACTTCCTGCTTGATTAATATTGAAGATATGGGTAGTACAAGAGTAGATCTACCACGAGATCGTAGAGGCTAAACCCTAGAAGCTAGCCTATGATGGTATGATTGTAATTGTGATCGGCCTTCTAAGGACCAACCTCTCCGGTTTATATAGACATTGGAGAGGGCTAGGGTTTACATGGAGTCGGTTACAAGGAAGGAAACATAATATCAGGATCGCCAAGCTTGCCTTCCACGCCAAGGAGAGTTCCATCCGGACACGGGACGAAGTCTTGAGTCTTGTATCTTCACGCTTCAATAGTCTGGACGATGTATATAGTCCGGCTGTCTGGATACCCCCTAATCCAGGACTCCCTCAAGGACCGCTGGCAAGGCCAGCCTCGTGAGGGCGCCTGGAGGGACCAGCCTCGTGAGGACCGTCCTCAAGGGAAGGCTGGCCTCCCTCCGCTGCCACCACCGCCACGAAGAAACGACGATCATCACCAGGATGAGGGGGATGGGGGCTTCCAGGAGCCGTGCGCCATCGCTTGTATCTTGGGTGGCGCTCAGGCCCCAGCCTCCCAGCGCATCTTCAAGCAGTTCACTCGTGAGGTGAACGCGGCCCTCCCAGGCTCGAGGCCACGCGCCCACTCGGGTGCTCCAAGTGCACCATTAGCTTTAGCTCGTCCGACCAAGTCAACTGCGCGGCTACTG
The DNA here is from genome assembly GCA_021605145.1 of Aegilops bicornis. Classification (NCBI taxonomy): domain Eukaryota; kingdom Viridiplantae; phylum Streptophyta; class Magnoliopsida; order Poales; family Poaceae; genus Aegilops; species Aegilops bicornis. Next base: position 464,378,035 of record CM038670.1, read on the forward strand.
CCGGCGCCCTCCCGATGCTCTTCTCTCCCATCATCAGCAATATCCTTGTCACCAAGACCCTCATCGATGGTGGCGCTGGACTCAACGTTCTCTCCATCGACACGTTCGACCGCCTCCAAGTGCCATACGATCAGCTACAGCCGACCAAGGCCTTCTCGGGAGTGACTGACGGCTCCACCACCCAGATAGGGCAGATCCGCCTCCCTGTCACCTTCGGCAAGCGCGACAACTACCGCGATTGACTTCGATGTCGCCCATATTCGCCTTCCCTACAATGCCATCCTCGAGTATCCGTCCCTGGCCAAGTTCATGGCAGTGACTCATCATGGCTCCAACGTCCTCAAGATGCCAGGGAGTTGCGATGTCATCACGGTCGCCTGCAAAGAGAAGGACGCGGTGTGCTCTCTCGAGCGCGCCTACCAGGCTGCGGCGGTTGAACAGCCGGACAACGAAGGCACCATCTACCCTCCCGAGGTTGTCCCCAAGAAGAAAAAGCAGCTGCTCCACCAAGGGCCTCAGGAGAACAGTGTCTCCAGCGGCACCACTTCAGGACCTGTGCCTGCAGACGAGGCGCCTCCCTCCCTCGCATAGGAAGGCGCGCCAGGCGCCCTCCTCAGGCTAGGCTCGGGGGCTCTCTTCTACAGGGCCTCAGACCTAGCCAACGTCACGAGGGAGGCGCTCGGGCACTAAATGGAGGCATGCTTCACCGCATGCTTCCTTCATCAGGGCACAAGGCACAAGGTGCCTGGTGCTCAGGAGTTCATCACCAAGACCACAAAGGATCTTCAAGAGGCGAGAGCCATGCGCGGTTACCGATGCCCACACCCTAGCGCAGCTCCTTGTCCTGGCGCGGACGACGAGCTACGCGTCCGCATCAACATTCCAGGGCTCAACAGGGCCGCATCTCAGGAGCGCTTCTGGCCATTGCGCGTTGACCGGTGCGAAGGTCCATCTCACAACTACGTTTGCATGCCTTTCGGCTTGCCGAACGTGGCTGTCACCTTCCAGCGCCACCTGCGGAGCATCCTGGCGGCCCAGGAAGCGAGGCACCAGGCGGTCCTGGCGGAGATGGCGACATTCCTTCACGAGCCTCCCGGCCTCCCAGAGCCTCCTGAGGCTCGGGATCCTGGCGGCTCGTGAGGAACAACTTCTTCAGTACGCATCTTCAGCTACCCCAACACCTCGTCAACAGCGGTTCCAAGAGAAATTTTCTGGTTTATTCATCTGGGAGCGCCCCTCGGGGGGGGGGGGATGAGCCAGGGCGCGCGACACGGGCCCGTCCCTGCGACTTGTATCCTTTTGCATCTTTAGCTTACTCTATTAGGGGCGCCCCTCGGGCTGCATCATCCCCATGCCGCAAGGGTCCGCCCCTGTGGCATGTATCGTTCTTGCATCTATTCGAACTAGCTTGCCTCCTCCTATGGCTCACCTTATGATTATTACTTGCCAGTCCGGCACTTTGATGCCACGAACGTCGTACGCCCTTGCAAACCCACCCGCGACTGCTTCATGATTAAGGACCGGCACGGCGTCTGTGCTCGGGTTCGTCCCTGCAGTGTCGCCAAATCCAAGCAGCTGAGCTCTGGCTCGCGGGGCAGCCCCTGTGTATGTCACATCCCATGGTCCTTGGTGCTTGGTCCTCGCATGAGCTAATCGCAGGCGGATGAGCCAGGGCATGCGACACGGTGCCTCGCCACCACGGGAGCCGCGCGCCGGGTGTCTTTCTTCAGGATTTTTTTGCATGAGAAGACTGGGCATGGCGTCTGTGCTCGGGCCCGTCCCTGCAGCATCGATAAACCCAACGACTGAGCTATGTCTGGCGGCTGGCCCCGTTCACGTTACCTCCTAGGGTCGTTGGTATTTGGCCTTCTCATGTGATCACCTCAGGAGATTCATTCGGTGCAGGTTGCCTAACCATCTCGCAGGACCACCACAGTGTCAAGAATCAAATTCAAGCCCAACCCGCCTTGAGGTAGGGCCTCATGAGTCCTGCGCTGGCTGATGAGTGCCCAGATACACCTCATCTTGCCCTGTCATGCAAGCCATGTGTCAGGGCGGGGCTGTACATGCCCCGGGGGCTCCACTTAGAGGGAGCCCTCACCCACGCACCAGTGGAAGCACCAAGCTCCGCGCTAGCAGTTGACACGGTCGAGGAGCGGCTATGCCCGTGCAAGTGCGGAAGCACTATGCTCCACGCTGGTGATAAACAACTGAGGGCGGCCCGATGGCCGTATCAACCTTAGGGAGCCACCAGGCTTGGTGTCCAGCCTTGTCGCAACACCTTCCCCTTGGGAGGGTCGCGCGAGGGGGCTGGGCACGGGGGCTATGCTCGGGTCACGCCCAAGCATACGCCACCCTGCCAGGTCCCTCGGGCCTGGTCGTCACACGCCCCTCCCGAGCGGGACCTCGGCGAGGACATGTATGGAGGTATGTTCGTATGTCAAGGGGGACTCCTGAGCATCGCGACTCAGGAGCCTAACTAGCCACGTGCCCCCTCACCCCTTGGTCTCATCCTGGTGATCCGGACGACCGAATGGCGGATGAGGCATGCGCGGGGCTGGGCCCTGCCGACGTAGAACACTAAGGCCTACTCTCGCATTTCTCCCCGGAAGGCTGTTCGAACGTCAAGGGGGACTCCTGAGCATCACGAATTAGGAGCCTAATTAGCCACGTGGCCCCTCACCCCTTGGTCTTGTCCTGGTGATCCGGACGACCCAACGGCGGCTGAGGCATGCGCGGGGCTGGGTCCTGCCGACGCAGAACACTAAAAGCAACGAGAAGGAAATCGCAGAATCCTAATAAATTATTACAAAACATACTGTTCTTCAAATACCAAACACGGGTTTTAAATGCCTAAACGAGGCATGGTGCATGTTGCAGGAGATAAAAGTGGAAGAGGCGCCGTCAACAAGCCCCCTCGTTAGCCTTGGGCACTGCCATCGCCAGCGAGGAGTGCCCCTTCATCGACGATGTTGTCGTCTCCTGTGCCGTCCGTCGGAACCACAGGGTTGGAGGCACCGTCAGTCGGGGGCGCAGGGTCGATGGCAAGGAATTTCTTCAACAAGGCCTCCACCCTGTCCTTCACGGCTTTGGCAGCAGCTGCGCAACGCTCTTCCTCCACGGGGTCGAGCAGCTCACCAAGGTCAGCGTCAGGGTCGCGAAGATGAAGGTGACTGAAGATGTGCGTCAGAGACGAAGAGGAGAGCGCGCGGGCTTCCCCCTCCACCATGGGGCCGATCCCGTTGATGACACCCTCGAGCATCATGACAAGCTGAGGGAGTAGCTCGGCAGGGCCCTCATCATCAGTCACCAACGGCTTATCCAAGCCCTTCTCATAGAGCTCCTGCAGTGCCTCACGGGACCTCAGCTCAAGAGATTTGGAGGCCACGCGATCCTCGGCAAGAACCTTCGCCTTGGCCTCCAGCTAGACCTTCTCCGCTTCCACCTTCTTCTCCAGCTCCTCCAGGCGGCTGCGTTCTACAGTCTGGACCCTCACAGACTACTCCAACTCGATTTCATGGCGGGTGACCGCGTCTTCACGGGCCCTCGTCTTCTCCACCCACACCTCGCGCTCACGAGCCTCGGCGGCATGCTCGTTGCGAATGGTCTCCAACTCGGCCTCCGCCAACTGGCAGAGCTCCTTGGCAACCTCAGCATCCTTCTGCACCGCGTCACGGGCGGCAGCGACGAGACCAGTGGCCTGCTGCCCTGATGGAGCGTCAGATTGCAGCCACCCCGAGATCAACTCCAGGTGCCCTGACACCAGGCGATGATCGGCGCCTTGAAGGTCACCCCAAAGCTGGGTCTACACGGAAAGAGCCTCCTCTAGAGCGTCGGGCGAGGCAGAAGGATCACGGCCCAGCGGCATGATGGGAGGAGGAGGAGACGGCATCAGCGCCAAGGCCTGCAAGTTGGTAGCAGCAGGAGAAACTGGGGGCTCCTGGACCTCTGGGACCTCGGCAGGCGAGCTCGGAGCGGGCGCCTCCGGAGCCGACTTGGCTGTGGAGGTCGCTTTCTCCTGGGGTTGGTCCTGTGAACCTCGCGAGGATGACCGGGCCGGCGGGGCACAAGTGTCGTCGCCGCCGTTCCACGCTGGAGGAGGCATGCCCACGGCAGGCTGCTGGGTCCCAGAGGGTGCGGCCACTCCCTCCCTCTTCTTCTTCGCCGCCAACGTTGGCCTGACGGTGCAAGGGAAAAGCGTCAAGAAGCGGCGGCAGAAGCAGGAACAAAATAAGGGCAAAGCACTTACTGGTCTACAGCGGCGTAATCCCTCAGCCTCTTCTGAAGCACGAAGCTCGAAGGCTTCGCGGCCTGGGGCGCAGGCGTACGGGTCCCAGGAGCGGATGAGGGTGCAATAGCTGGGCCTGCGGCAGCACCTGTCAGCGTCAAAACAGGGGCACCACCTCGGGAAATCAGTGCCGACCTGCTCTTCGTCGGGACCCCGGGCATCGGCTTCTTGACGAGAGTGACCTTGGACCTCGTGGTGACCCCGGCGGGGGGTAGGGACTCCCTCACCGGATGATCATCAGCGTCATCATCGTCGAGGAAGGCGCGGAGGAGATCGGTCATGGGCGGTGGGGAAGTCTCCCCCGCCCCCTCCTGGGTCGCCTCCGAGTCCGGCTCCTCCTCCTCGCTAGATTCACCAGAGGACAACACCACCGGGGCCTCGGCGGGCATCGGTGGCACGAGCACGTGCTCGTTGAAGACGGGCATGGAGACAGCGATCTCTGCCCCATCTGGACGGCGGTACAGCGGAAGATGGGTGTATGGCGGGTACCCTAATCCTCCCCGACCAGGAGGCGGAGAGCCGCGTCCAGCTCCTCATCGGACAAGGGGTCCGAGCGCAAGCGGAGGTCGCCCCCGTCGTCCTCAAGCTTCCGCAGGGGGCTCGAGCGCGCTTGAAGCGGGGCCAGGCGCTGCACCAGGAACTCCTTGACTATCATGGCCCCCGTCAGCTTCTCCGCCTTCGGGTCGTCGGGCTTCAGGTCGGCAACCATCTTCTCCAGCACATGCTTTGCCCAGAGGTCCGCGAGCTTCGTGCTGAACCAACCCTCATGAGGCGAAGGCATCCCCGTCGGCAGCGTCAGCCGAGGATAGGAGCACTTGGCATCCATGAGGACCCACTTGTTCCTGAAGCCCTCGGCCTTCTTCCCGGCCCTTGAGATCGCATTGGAACCGTTGGCCGCGATGAAGTTGGCGCATCCTGAGCATTGCCCATCCTTGTTCCGGAGGTAGAAGAAATGGTGCAGCAGCGCCACGGACGGCATCACCCCCATGAATGCCTCGCAGCAGAAGGCAAAGATTTACAGGAAGAGAACGGAGTTGGGATGAAGATGGACGGCGTGGAGATTGTAGTGGCTAAGCACGACATAGAAGAAATCAGAAAAAGGAGGGACCAGCCCCGCGAAGACACTATTCAAGCAGAAGGGATGAAGGTACTGCCCAGAGCTTCAGGCTCGACGGATCCGGCCTGGAGCGCTGTCTCCTACTCCTCGTCGTCGTCGCCCTCCGTCATTCGGCGCGCGGTGGCAAGCTTCTCCTCCGAGACCGTGGGTGCGCTCAAGGCCGGCTCGTACCACGTGGGTGAGCGCGAGGCCTTAGCCCTGTCAGGCGCCATTGGATGCGAGCTCCGGGGGGATTTCCGGTGGATCATGAGTTTCTTGGGGTGAGAAGGAGGAAGGGAATCTGGAGCAAGGCGAGGGAAGGCAATGAAAGCTCTGCAGCCTGCGCAAGCCTTTTGTCAGACGGGAGCGGTTGCCGAGGCAGCATGGGGAAGCGGAGGCGCCCACATCTTGTCAATCGCCATGCGTCGACCGAGGCCGCAGACGGTTGGGGCCCATGGCGGTGCTCACTTGCCCTTTGGCTTAGCCTCGTAGCCAAGTTCGAGCGCGCCTTGGGTCCGGGGGCTACTGCCGGCGTCCTGGGAACGGGGGTACCCAGACTTCCCTGCCTGCGGCCCACGGCGTGGCTCCATCAACGGCCCGGTACAACCCAGCTTTGGCAGCAACAACTCAATACCCTCGTGAGGGGCCAAGCCTCGCGAGGCGGACGACACCAAGACCCCCCTGGGGGCGGCCTCGCTAGGCTGGCTCCTGAGGAGCGGAGATATCTATGCAAGGGGCACCTCGCGAGGTTCAAGTGACGTCAGCCGTGACGACCAAGGCCAGGCAGGCACCAGCGGGCGCAGTGTACCAGTTTCCTCTTTGGTGCTAAAGAGGCAAGCGCAGGCGAGGAGTCCCGAGGCATCAGGAATAGTTTCCATATTGATGCAACAAGACCAAGACCAGCAGGACGAGAGGACGGAGGTCATTGCGGAGCCCATGACAGCGTCACCACCAGAGCCTTTGGTAGGCGAAGACTACTTTTGTCGGGATAGCTTGTAATAGTTGTCTCCCTTCAAAATTGGCCGTTGTGAGATCCCTTCCCGCCTACATTTGGGAAGAGGACCAAGGCCACTATAAATAGGAATATCCACTACCATATGAGGCAACTGATCTTGGACTGGATTCATTCCATCCTCACGTCCACCAGCTCATAGAGCTCAAGAACACCTCTCCTCCTGAGGTTGTTCACCCATTGTACTTGTTCATCCTTAGCCCTCGAGGCAATCCACCACTACCACACTGGAGTAGGGTATTACACCACGCGGTGGCCTGAACCAGTATAAACCTCTGTGTCTCATGTTCTTCGGGTTCATCGAGCTAGGCCGTGGAATCACTAGGTAGGCAGGCTGGGGAGAAAGAGTCCTTTGTGCGCACCCCAGAGTTCGAACCTCTCAAGGGTCCGTGGAGCCCTGAATCCGACAGAAACCACTTATAATGCCAATAAACCACTAATAATGCCAAGAAACTACTACCACTTGCATAGGTGGCAGACTTAATATAAGACTACCTTATCAACCATTGTACATGCCCTTACCAACCAGCCCTACCAAGAAATGACTACTCTACAAAGTGTCGTTATAGGCAAGTTTCAACCCATGTCGCCCCTTAAGTCAATGCCTTCTATTGGACCGGCAAGTTAGGCGTTGTGACTTGTGGGACCTACATGTGAGTCTGCACAAAAATTCCCGAGCGACCTCCTACCTCCGGCCCGTCCACCTAGTCATCCTCGGCCATGGGACGCAGCTACCGCCGCTGGCAGAAGGTAAGGTCAAAACCGCCGGCGGTGCGGAGCCCATCTTGCGGCAGCCTGGATGCCAGCTCCGTCCGGCGCTCGCAGCCACTAGCTAGTCAAGATAGCTCCATCCAGCTACTTGTATGCAAGGTTTGCTAGCTAGATTGGCACGGTGGCACGGCGGCTTGCTCGCGCGTGCCGCGCTAAGGCCAGCCATCTAGCTCGAGCGAAGGCCAGCGCGGCGGCTTGCTCGTGCGTGAGTAACACTCGGGCCAGCCTACCAACCCGTGCGGAGGCCAGCGTGGCGTCCGACCCGTCCGGCGGAGCAGCGGCCAACTCGCTCATCACCGGCGCCACAGACGAACACGCATCAGTACTGTTTGAAGTAATGTTCAGGAAAAATAATGATTTGAGGGGGAATAACAGGATAGAAGGTCAGATATGGGTCCCTCGTGTCAAGATAGCCGTTGATCAGACGGTCTATATTGCAAGATGGACGGTTGGAAATGGGTCCCTAGTTTACAGGATAGCCGTTGATCAGACGGTCTATATTACAAGATGGACGCATACCATCATCACCAAGTCGGTTTTTTTATAAGAGAAGAAATATAAGTATGGAGATACAAACGTATTATCGATACTTGTTTCTGTAAACTAGGATCTACATTCTATTCAACGGCTCAGCATGTGGGGCCTTAGCACAATGACTTCTCGACTATGTAAAACAGGGTTTTTCCGTCGCAGAGAAGGAGGGGGTGACGGTGGCGCGCTTTCAGCTTTATCTAGTCCTAGTAGTCATACTAGGTGGTCTACGCACGTGTAGATTTATTCTTTTTCATGTCTCGTGTTCGTCTGATCGCCACGCATCGTTGATGAATAGATGGTAAGTTATTCACGGGGAAACCCTTGTTGAGCGTGTTTACGAGAGAGAGAGAGAGAGAGAGAGAGAGAGAGAGAGAGACAGTGTGCATGTGTGGTATGTCTAGAGACTGAGGCAATGATAAGAGATTCTTTGTGTTTATGTGTGTGTGGAGGATAGAGAGAGACATGTACATGGGGCTTTGTGTTGTGTAACGTGGAGACACATAGACATAATCAGAGAGTGAGTGTGTGAGATACACATGCGGACATGGGGAGAGATGTGTGAGTTAGAGAGATGGAGAATTTTGGTGTGCATCTGAGCTAGAGAGGGGGGGTATATACATACCTAGAGCTGGAGAGAATATGCAAGGGTGTGTGTCTTAAAATAAGGATCTAGATAGATGGGTGTTTGTGCATGTCTGTGTGTGTTTGTGCGCGCGTTTGTGTGTGAGAGGGAGTGTGTGTATGTGGAGTAGAGAGACCACTAATGATGTATACCTAGTATAAGGGAAGGGGGAATGGTGTGACATGTGTGTCAAAGAGAGACATAGGATTGTGTAGTTGCGGGATAGCTTGGGTGCGGGCGGGGAGCAGACTTTTTGGAAGAGACATCGAGTGTGTGTGGGAGAGGGGTGTGAGAGCGAGCGAGAGAGAGAGAGAGAGAGAGAGAGAGAGAGAGAGAGAGAGCTAGCGACGGAGAGAGAGAGGAAGAGAGGGGGAGAGAGGGGTCATTTGTGTCCATAACTGGTGTATAGATAGGGAGACAATGTTGATGTTGTTCGAAATTGGCCTATGTACGGAGACGCAAGGGAAGCGAGTCATCGTGTGTGTGATAGGGACTTCATGAGAGATCTAGAATAGATGGTGTAGAGAACAACGTGTAAGATTGAGAATGATGATACATTAGGGAGCTATTGTCAGGACCCCAATCCTAAGTCACACCGATCTAGCATGTAACACATCATATCACTTTGCGGCCTCACGCATGGTATTCCCACGGGTGCCACCTTACCTGGTCCGGGACCGTTTGCGCCTTTTGGCTCAAGTATATGGTAGTGTCGCTAGCATCCATATGACAGAGAACCCGGGCCGACATGACTAGTCGTAAACCCAAAGTGGCACTAACTTACAGGGGCAAGTGAGGGAGTTCCGGACTAGGGGGTGTCCGGATAGCCGAACTATCATCATCGGCCGGACTCCAAGACTATGAAGATACAAGATTGAAGACTTCGTCCCGTGTCCGGATGGGACTTTCCTTGGCGTGGAAGGCAAGCTTGGCGATACGGATATGTAGATCTCCTACCATTGTAACCGACTCTGTGTAACCCTAACCCTATCCGGTGTCTATATAAACCGGAGGGTTTTAGTCCGTAGGACGAACAACAATCATACCATAGTCTAGCTTCTAGGGTTTAGCCTCTTAGATCTCGTGGTAGATCCACTCTTGTAACACACATCATCAATATTAATCAAGCAGGATGTAGGGTTTTACCTCCATCGAGAGGGCCCGAACCTGGGTAAAACATCGTGTCCCTTGTCTCCTGTTACCATCCGCCTAGACGCACAGTTCGGGACCCCCTACCCGAGATCCGCCGGTTTTGACACCGACATTAGTGCTTTCATTGAGAGTTCCTCTGTGATCATCAACAACGATCATCAACAACGACGCGGTCGAGGGTGAGACTTTTCTCCCCGGACAGATCTTCGTGTTCGGCGGCTTTGCACTGCGGGCCAATTCGCTTGTCCATCTGGAGCAGATCGAAAGCTACGCCCCTGGCCGTCAGGTCAGATTTGGAAGTTTAAACTATACGGCCGATATCCGCGGAGACTTGATCTTCGACGGATTCGAGCCGCAGCCAACCGCGCCAAGACCGCCTCGATGGGCATGATCTAGCTCTGCAGCCGGTCAAAGGCCACGAGGCCGCACTTTAATCCGCTCCGACCCTTAATCCGGAGCCGGATTCCCGATCGAGGACGAGTGGTTGGACACCGCCTCGAGGGCTTTAATCTCTACGGCGATCGAGCCGAACTCCATCCACCTCGCTGCGAAGACCTCGACTCCAGGGTGCCGGACTCCTCTCCGGACTCCGAACCCTCCGCGCCCTTACCAATCGAATCCGATTGGGCGCCCGTTATGGAGTTCACGGCCGCGGACATCTTTCAGCATTCACCCTTTGGCGACATCCTGAATTCACTAAAGTCTCTCTCGTTATCAGGAGAGCCCTGGCTGGACTGCGGTCAGGACGGTTGGGATGTGGACGACGAAGAAATTCAAAACCCACCCACCACCCACTTGGTAGGCGCTGTCGACGATCTAACCGACAAGCTAGACTACGACTCCGAAGACATCGACGGTATGGACGACGATGCCGAGATTTAACAAGAACCAAATACCACCGGAACTGGAAAGCCACCTCGTCATACGACATATACATGGTGGACGTCCCAAAAGATGGGAACGGCGATGGAACAGCGAAGGATGACCCCTCCAAGAAACAGCCCAAGCGCCGGCGTCAGCGGCGCCGCTCTAAATCCTGCCACAGCAAGAATGAAGATTCCGGCACCGGAGATAACAATACACCGGACAAAGGTCAAGACAATCCACTCCAAAGACGATCCAAATAAGTAGGAGGATGGAGACGCCAGCCCTCACGAGAGAGCGGCAAAAGAAGAGGTAGAGGATTATATGCCTCCTCCGAGACGATGCAAGCCTCGACGACGATGAATTCGTCGTGCCTGAGGATCCCGTCGAACAAGAGCGTTTTAGACGCAGGCTTATGGCCACGGCGAACAACCTCAAGAAAAAGCAGCAACAGCTTAGAGCTGATCAGGATCTGCTAGCCGACAGATGGAACGAAGTCCTCGCGGCCGAAGAGCATGAGCTCGAACGCCCCTCCAAAATCTACCCTAAACGCAAGCTGCTCCCCCGATTAGAGGAGGAGGCTTACGAACCCGCATCACCAGGAGACAATACGGCTGACCGACCACCCCGTGGTCGCGACAGAGAGGCCTCTAGGCCCTTCACTAAAACCGTACCCCGGCATCGCTCAAAAAGCACACGGCCACAGGGCAACGCTCCGGACCTGCGAGATATATTGGAGGACAAGGCAAGACAATCAAGATCGATCTATGGATCGCGTGGGCGCCTACCACGGTGCGTGATGACAACCGTCGCGCGGACCACGATAAATCCGGTAGGGCCGAACAAAATGCATAAAGCTCTTTTGAGCTCCGTCGTGATATCGCCAAAGATGCTGGGCGCCGACACCCACTATGCTTCACAGACGAAGTAATGGATCATCAAATCCTCAAGGGTTTAAACCCGTCAATATTGAATCCTATGATGGCACAACATACCCCGCGGTTTGGATCAAGACTATCTCCTTCACATCCACATGGCCCGGTGACGATCTTCACGCCATCAAATACCTCCCCTCAAGCTTAAAGGACCAGCCCAAGATTGGCTCAACAGCTTGCCGCCAGAGTCAATTGGGAGCTGGGAGGACCTGAAGCCGCATTTGTAGATAACTTCCAGGGCACTTATGCGCCGACCACCGACGCCGATGACCTAAGCCACATAATTCAGCAGCAGACGAATCGGCCGGACAATTACGGACACGGTTCTTAACCAAGAAAAACCAATTGGCCGACCGTCCGGATCACGGAGGCCCTCGCGGCCTTCAAGCATAACACCCGCGATGAGTGGCTTGCCGGCACCTAGGACAGGAAAAGCCAAAATCCATGGCAGCCCTCACATCACTCATGACCCGCTTCGCTGGTGAGGACAGCAGCTAGCACGCAGCAACAACCTCAGCAAAAATTCCGGCAGTCAGGACTTCAAGGACCGAAATGGCAGGCCGCGTCGTAACAAAAACAAACGCCGCATTAACGGCGACAATATTGAGGATACATCAATCAATGCCGGATTCAGAGGCTCTAAACCCGGTCAGTGGAAAAAGCCATTCAAAAGAACTACTCTGGGTCCGTCCAATTTGGACCGAATACTCGACCGCTTGTGCGGATACATGGCACTTCAAAATCCAGCTAACCACACCAACAGGACTGTTGGGTATTCACAGGCAGGCAAGTTAATTGCGAAAACAATGACAAGGGGCTGCATAGCAATGACGAGGACGAGACCCAACCGCCCGAACAATAAAGGATGTAAGGGTTCCTCCCACAAAAGTGCGGACGGTGAACATGATATACGCAACGCACATACCCAAAAGGGAGCGGAACCGTGCACTCGTGGATGTCTACACGATGGAGCCAGCTTGCCCGAAGTTCAATCTATGGTCCTCCTGCCCGATCACTTTTGACCAAGGGACCACCCCACCAAGATCCGCCACGGCGGATTCGGGCCGCACTAGTCTTAGACCCAATCGTCGATGGATTTCACTTAACCGAGTCCTCGATGGGACGGCGGCAAAGCCTGAACCTGCTTTACCGTGATACAAGCAGCAAAATGGGCATAGACCCTCAAGGATTAAACCTACCAAAACGACCTTTAAAGGCGTCATACCAGGTGTAGAAGCCAATTGTACAGGCTCAATTACACCGAAGTGGTCTTCGGATCCCGGATAACTTCCGGGCGAGGAGTTAATCTTCGACATAGTCCCGCCCGCAGCGGCTATCATGCCTTGCTTCGGACGCATCGCGTTGCAAAGTTCAACGCGGTGCCGCACCACGCATACCTCAAGCTCAAGATGCCAGCCCTCGAGGAGTCATCACGGTCGACGGAAACACCGAACGTTCTCTCCGCACGGAGGAACATACAATGGCCTCGCGCGAAGTGCAATGCATCCTCTTAAGGCAATTCTCGAGTCCGCCGTTCGCGGCCGGACACGCTAAGCCGCCGCCCGGATTAACTTACAACAAGACCACCTGGCACGCCCGAGCACGCGTAGCGATGCGGCTAACCCCAGCCCCTGCGAAACGTCAAAGCAGGTCCTTCGTACACCATTACGCTCAAGATACCATGGGCATGGGGAGAGGGGCACGACCACGATAAACCCAGATCAAGGCTCAACCACACCAGGGCTCTCAAGTGTGTCGTTCCTTTTTCTTTTCTTTTTACCTTTTACTTTTTACCCACAGGACTCCGTTCGTCAGAGGCCTGTCCGTGACAGACTGCCCGAACTCACGACGCAACAGCCAGGGAAGGATAAAGGCTGCAACGAATATACAGGTGGTCTCCATTACGAGCATTTTTGTGTGTGGGGGCGACGGGGGGTGGGGGGTTGGCTTCAGATAAAGAGTGAGGTGTCTATATTTGATGAACTTTAGCATAATTAAGATATATATGGTCAATAGTGTGTGCACTCATGGTTGATCAATTTGTTTCACAGTTTGGACTATGAAATAAAGATACTTTTGAACATGCGTGATATACCTTGATGTACCAGAATTACAAACCTAAGATAGGAATTTTGGAATTCGACTCCATCATTAGCTTTTGTAATTCATTTAAATGGAGGTACATTTTTTAAGCCGGGATTTCGTGATTTTGAATTCATATATCAAACCATAGAGATATACACATACAGGCATGTTCAAACTTTATAATCATCCACTTTATTCATACACATACACATTTTTGCTTTTGTCATCATATTTAGGATAAACACATTCGGAATTTCATTTGAATTGGACCGTATGATGGTATTTGCTTGTACTACTCAATGATCCATATTTGAATTGAATGGACAATCTAAATTTCAAGTTGGAGACATTGATTTTCAAAACTTGCACTTTTTTTGCGTGCAAAACAAATAAATTCTCGGCCATGATATCATAGTCGGCCGTACAAGAGCAGAACACTTATAATTTTAGGCGCCAAAAGCGTTCAAACTTCCCGCTCACATCGAAATATCTCGCGCCCGGAAGTTTAGCCCTGCGATATTCCTGTTTTACCCCTGCCACATGAACAGAAAAGGGCTGCTTTGGTAACTCCATTGTTTTCCACTCTTTGCTCCCAACATTCTTCCCCAGAGCCCCTCACCTTCCCCTCCCCGACCCCCTCCCCCAACCACGGCAAGCCGCCGAATCAAGTCCTCCGCTGTAGCGGTGGACCTCACACCCTGCCGGATCTACCTTCCGCACCTTGGAACCCCCAACTGCCAACTCACCACTTCACCGGATCCGCTTCAGCGACTGGCTTGTCCACCGCTCCAGATCTCCTTGACCGCCATCATGGTCCACCGCACCGGTTCTGCTTAACCGGTGCCCTCGTCCACCATAGTGTAGTCCCTTCACTGACTCCCTCGTCCGCCCCATCGCTGGCCCTTCATACAAGCCCTCGTCCGCCGCAACAGATCCGCCTCACCGAAAGCACCGTACACCGTGCCCGCCGAAGCCTTCGTCCACTGCACCGGACCCGCTCCACGGACGCCATATTCAACTCCACCAGCCCTGCTTTACAGACGCCGCAGCCTCATCAGGTCATTTCGATTTGTACTCCTTGGGTTTTTCTCTTCTTTATCGTGCAAATGTTCACTTACCACAGATGAGCTTTCTTGTATGTCGACAGGCGCCGCAACCAAAGCAGCGGAGCCGCTTCAGCGACGGCGACAGCCGGCCCAAACTCAACCGCAACACGAGCACCATCGACGATCCTTAGCTATCAAGTATGACAACGATACCCATACGCCACCGAGAATCAGGTACTATTGTCCAACGACAGGCGCCTACGTTCACTTTCTTAGCATAAGCACCGTACCTTTGAATTTCTTCAGGGCATCATTCAATTTTTCATGAGACGCGTTATTCTGCTTGCACCTATAGGGCCATACTTCTCGCAGTGAACATGTTACATGTGCTAAATTACATATCAGTGCACATATAGTTAATATGCTTTAGTTTTGTCCTAAGCATTACTGTACTTCCTAGATATCACTGCCTACTATTTTACTTCTTGCATGCTATATTTATGATAATGGTGTTGTTCTGATGCCACCTGTTGGTTCCGTCAGACTGCTTCATGTTCTCTATGCTTAATTACACATCAACAAACTATCATGTGGTTCCGCTGCTTTTTGTTCGTTTACCCTACATTTTATGATGCTAGCTATTACATCACTACTCCGAGCCACTGTTCATTACTTTTTTGTGTGTTATTGATCTTCCCAAGTTGCATGACTAATTTGATGCTTCTATTAATTATGGAGCTGCCAACCCCATCAAGCAAAATATTTGTTGTTTTGGGGCTGGCACCTCGAACAAGCATAAATAGAGTGAAGCAGATATATTGTCGTGTAAGCACACACCCTTCTTTCATTAGTTTATATGAACCACTGATGATCAATTCGAGCCATTGCATGCGATTAAAATTAATTTACCTAAATAGAGGGTGCAGTATAAACTACAACAACTAGATTTGCAACCACGGGATGTTGACGATATCTTCAAAGAACATTGCAACAGCAGCGAGGCTTCACATCAACATATGGTAAGCCAATGTGTTTTAGTACATGTGAAATGTAATGCGTGTGGCTTCTTTCTTGGCTTGTGCCCTCAACCTATAATCCTAAAAAATTACAAATAGTTCAGTTGCATGCTTTGTTGTATTGCTTGATTTGAATGCTTGTTCGTTACTTGTTAGGCTATACCTGAGTTGGCCAATATGTCAGCAGTGCATGTTGTACTATCGTAAAGAAATGCATGCCTAGTTCATTTGAGTCCTTAACTTTTCCTCTGAACTTCATCACAAGACTGTCTTCGTAGTTTACATGAGGCCACACTGTTTAGTGCTTTCTCAGATTATTTCAACTACTTAGATGCCTTGGCAACTTAAATATAGCGATGGTACACTCCCTTTCAACTAGGGATGTCAACTGGGTCCCGTTTAATCTCGATTAAAGTCCACTAGTGGTATGATAGTTCAAATGAGTTTTTGGTTTTTGAGGAAAATGAACTAGGGAGCTAGCAAAAACTAACTAGATGGTACTGGCGGATGTCGTTTATTTGCCACTTACATCCCTAGTTTCATCTTACCATTTTAATTTCTTTTTGGCTGATGCTGCTTCGAACCATTTTAATATAGCTTTCCATGCTCGGAAATAATTCGTATGTTGTTTACCATGTAAGCTTACTGCCTGGATCATGCGATAACTATCTCTTACTTATGTACAGGGGAAACCTTTCAGGATGCCGTTCACACTACGACACAATGTATAGCCCCAGAATCTATTTGTGGAAGCAGTGCGCCATCCATGTTACCAGATTGTAGCAGTTCTGAGGCAACACCACCGGAGAGCAGTCTGAGCACGGATATTATAGTTCTTGAGGTTCTACTAGAGGAAGAAAGAGATGGTGTGGCTGCCATGAATGAGGTAATCTTGATCTTGAGGCTGGAAATTATGCAATTAGTTGCATGCATTATGCAAGCAACCCAAGAATTGGAGGAAGTAAGAATGTTGCATTTGAAGACGGAGGAGGTTTTGCTGTTTCTGCTGTCTGAAGCCCAGGGTAATCCTAGTTCTTCTTTAGATACGAGTTGAAACTGTCATTATATTATTGTACTTGCATGTTGTGTCATGTCTCTGAATGGATTATGTTGTAAGACCCCCTATGTTTTCCATGTGTTGTAATGATCCAAATTTTTTAGGCGAGGTAATCCCCAGTACTTGTATGATTGACATAAGGTGGACTATTTTTCGTGTGAGCATATTGTATTGGCTGAAATAACTGTTTCACTCAAAGTGTATCCAACCTACTGAATTCGAAGATCACGGCATTTCTAAATCATAATCATATATAAAGGTGGAATAAATCTTTGTTGTGGGTTTGAAGGAATAAATAACAAAATGTAGAATTATCTGTGGATATTTGTAATCTAATACAAATTGGATTTGAATTTAGTTGCCATGGCCCAGGGCAAACGTGAATGCTAATTCTCCAAGTTTTGAACGAAGCGGCTAAACACCAACTATCATTTGTGGGCTGACCGAAGCAAGTGTTTGAGAGATGGAAATTACTGTCTACCCCTGACACTTTGCCATCCTTATCGACCAGATTTACACTACTGTCGATAAGGGTAGACTAGTAACTTCAATCATGCGTGACACGACCGCCTCTGAGCCCATTCAGACACGGTGGGCGCCAACGTGGGCAACAAAACACATTTGATTCAAGCTCGTCCAAAAGATATGTGTCTCTCCCTCCATTTCCACATTCATACACGGTGGGCGGTAAAACAAACTCTCCTCGTCCGAAATTGATGTAGGCAAATATTTTGAATAGGGGCAGATGTGTAACTTCCCTCAGACGTGACACAACCGCCCTACCTGTCAGCCCCGTTCATACACCGTGGGCACCAACCCTGGGCGGCAAAATACCCTCTCCTCGCCCGAAATCGCTACCGGCAAATATTTGGGAGATGCGAGATTACCGTCCTATCCCCAACCGACGTGATGTCTGAAATTTTAAACCGGTGGGGGGGGGGGGGTAAGTTCGTAACTTCCCACATTTCATACAAGAGCATCCTAAAGTTTGAGATCCCCCCCTCCCCCGCCATTTCCCCATTCATACACCATTGGCGCCACAACAACCTCCCACTGCGGCCAGCCTCCTCCGTCCGCCACCCCATCCTCCACCTTGCCGGAGCCACTACCCCTACCCCGTCGTCCACTACAAGAGATGGCCATCTCTCATCGACGACGCCACACCAGGATCCTTTCATCGCGCCCCCTCGCTTCATCGGCGCCGTCGTACACCTTGTCGTTGCTGCTCCTACGACCGCCTCGTCCACGGCAATAGGATTTATCCCCCGAGCCGACCGTCTGCCGTCTAAAATCTTCTTCCCTGCCGCCGACAGCCATCACACCCACAACACCCTCAACGTATTAGCAGGGGCCTACACGGCGTCGCAAGAGAGGTGGTACTCTTCCATATGTGCTTAAGTTATTGGTCTCACCCGGAAAATAGATCATAAAGTGTTTACTGTACTTTTCTTGTCCGTACCAAATCGTAGTGGCTAGTTGAAACCAAACATTGGTTGCGAAGTAGCTTTGTCCGGTTTGCACCTTCGGATTCGCCATGGCACGGTCATTATACTCATAAAGCTTATGGTTTCCCCCCTTTATATTCACTACCATCATCGTAGGTGCTTCGTGTCGTGCTAGCACTGCTCCTCAAGACCTCAACCATCAAGCGAAAAAACATGCCACTCATAATTCCAAAGCTTAGGTGTTGATATACGAATCTGATATGATGCTCATACTAGAAGAGAGAACATTTAATTGGTCACCTAATGGTCCTATATTCGTTTCGAAAACATGTGCGCCATCCACTGGTCTAGCTAGTTCCACTTTCCTGATTTTACTCTTGATGCTTAGGGTTTTCTCCTTTTATCTACTCTACTATGATCTATGTAGGTGCTTTCTGTCGTACTAGCATTACTCCACCCTTCAAGCTAAACAACACAACACTCAAAATTCCAAAGCTCAGTTGTTCAAATATGATTGTGATCTGATACTAATATTAGTTAACAGACACATTTAATTGGTTAGCTAAATGTCCCACTTGAGTTTCCAAATGCATGTCGCGACATATAGAGAGACAACAAAATTGCATTTCTTTGTCACTTGTTCACTGTACTTTCTTGTCCATACCAAATCTAGTTGTTATTTCAAAGCAAACATCAGTTGCTAACTACCCTTTGCGCGGTTTCCAGCTTCAAATCTGCCATCCCACTGCCACGGTCAACACTATACTCATCATGCTTACGGTTTCCCCATTTTATGATGACCATGATCAGCCTACGTGGTTCGTGTTGTAATAGAACTTCTCCACCCATCGAGCTAAACAAGCTTAGTTGTACAAATTCAAATATGATATTATGTTGATATTAGTAAAACTGAGAGATATTTAATTGGTCAGCTAAATATTCCTACTTTAGTTTCGAAATGCATGTGAGCCACATATGGAGAGACTGGAAGGAATAGTATTTCTCTGTGCGCTCTGTTTCATCATGGGTGGGCAACCGACATTGTATAGAAAGACTTGTAATATCTTCAATCTGCTTGCTCTTCTGCTCTTCTTTAAGATGATCCTCTTATCTTCTTTAATAAGTATGTTCCTTGTTGGGAAGAGTAGCAGAGACATTTGCAGTCGACTGGTCAGGTCGAGTTGTTCTCCCTTAGTATATTTTGAATCTGTCAGATCAAGTTGACTTGTTCTTCTTTACTATATGTTGAAGCTATCATCTGCGAAGTATCATCACTTCTGGAGCTCTCATATTTTGAGTAGTAGGCCACATTATATTAATGCACACACCAAATTACAGCATGCATGGCATCTCTCAGAAGAATTGCAGAGATAGCACAAAGGGGTTTACAGGGAGGCAGTATTGGATTAGAATCACTTCTGCATTACAAAGATAATCTCACTTGTTTTTATGTTTTCATGCATGCCAGGTATTGAACATTATCAAAATTAATATGAGAATGGGCGCACGAGAGGAATATTGCGGAACAATCCACTGGCTAACAAACTTGGCATGGTGGAGGATGGCCTATCTTATTCACCCGTCAAGGTGCTTGCTCTAACTTGGCAAGGCTGTATAGATCGCACATACTTTGCATCTAACCTCTTGCACTACTTCTACTTTGTTACACCATCTGCTTAGTTTAAGCATCATATATGAGTATATGCCATACCTATCCATTTTCTGTACCTATTCCATGTGTCGTCATACTATGTTTTTCCAGTCAAATGTTGTTCTTTTGTAATAGATGTCCAAAAGGAAGAGGGTGAGTGCAGATCCTCAAGGAGTACAAACTAGGTATTTGGAAAAGGTAGTGATACTTGTTAAATCAGATAGATCAGCAGCCACAGAAAACACAGGCCCAACTGTACCACACTTTACCCCTACTCCACTGGCCAAACCCCTATTAGAACTGCTGAGAGCCCAGCGTCAGGTACTGTCTATGATATCAATTCAAAATTTGAACTCCTAAATTTCTGCATGTGCCTTACCTTCTCTCTTGTATGAAAACTAATTTCAGATGAATCTCCTTGCTCAAAGGATCATAGGATCTCACGACAATTTTGGGCTCTGCATTGCTCTTGTCAGTACCTCTTGCCCTTTGTCAGCATACTTACACTCATTGCTGTTTGATTATGTAGCATCACTATAAATGTTCACTTCTTTATCCTCCCTTTGCTTGCAATTATAAGATATGTATTTACTCTTAGATACATGTAGAATTAACACAATGGTTATGAAGTTCTGGATTGCTCATGTAAGTACATGTTGTCATGTACTCCCTCTGTATCGAATTAATTGTTGATCAATTGGATGTATTTAGAACTTAATAGTGCTAGATACATCCATTTGAGCGACAAGTAATAACAGATGGTGGTGGTATTACTGTACTTGCATCGCGAGATAGTAGATTGTCTAGCATTACTCTGCATCTTATCTGCTCTGCCCTCCACTTTCTCCAAATTATCATGTCTACATTTACTCTTACCAAAATCAAACATATAAAGCCTCAAGAAGTGCTAGGCACAACCGATGCCTCGAGTGCACGGCACCACGCGAGGCGAAAAAGACCATCGCACCGCGCCCGCGCGTGGAGGGCGCCGTGCACCACGCGAGCGCAAAAAACACCGCACCGCGCGAGGGACGAAAACGGTATCGAACCCTAGCCCCAATCCACAGCCCCACGTCCCTCGCTCCTTCCTCCCTCACCCGCTGCCGTTCCCTCCCACCTCCTCCTCCTCCTTCTTCTGCACCCTCGGAGCCCGCCGCCGCCTGCTACTCCTCCACCGCCTCGCCTCTTCCTCCTCCCTGCCTTCCCATCGCTCGCGTGCAGGCCATCGTGGCCACACGCTTCGTGGGCGAACCTGGCCAGCCCATCGCTGTTGGCTCGAGCTGCTGGGAAGAGGGAGGAGTCTCGAGACAGGGTGAAGGTGTAGTCCGTGCCTGGTGAGGCGGCGCCGCCGGCCATGGGATGCTGGACCTCGGGGGGGGGGGGGGGCAACCCAGGCCCGCGCCCAAATTCTTGAGCAAGGGATGATAGATCGATGATGGTGCATCACATAAGGGAATGGGAGATCGAGGAGAAGGGAGACGAGGGTGGGTGGTGGCTTGCAACATGGGGCGGTCACGTCCATGAGGGTGGTGTTTTGTGGATCTGGTGCCCCCTCTCCTTTGGCGACCTCCTCCTCAAGCGTTTCAGGTGAAATGCAGTGAGGAGCCGTGCACACGCAGCCAATGGATGGGATGGTGCTGCTACTGGGCAGGTATCATCTTTCGTGTTGTCTCTCCATCTCTCAACTTCCTTGTCTCTCCACCCTCGCTTAGCCTCATTGGGTGTGCCATTCGTTTCAGCAGTAGGACATCCGATTGGTTGGAGTGGGGCCTGCTCATGAGCTGACCGCTCCGTCACGAACAAGCAACCATTTGCGGCCTTGCAAGGGTTGACACCGCCATTGCCGCCTCATCTATCCTATCCAGATGCCATGGTCTCCTCTCCTCTATAGAGACCTGCTCATCTGCTGCTGATGGTTGTGAGTTCACGGCTGCTTCGGAGCTCAAACGAGCCAAGGTCATCTCTGAACCGCATTTTTTAAGGGAAAGATATATACAAGAAGAAATTAGTCTGTACGTGCCCTTATTTATTTTGATTTTTACCACTCCTTGATCAACTCATGCTCACATATCAACGATTCCCCGGACTCCCTGTTTCTAGATTGCCAGACATGTTAGTTGGTTTTGTTCTTTCTTATCCTAGGATGGCATTTTTGTTTAAGGGGGAATTAATTCTTTTTTTAATAGTACATCTTCCCCTTTTACCAATAATCTGATTTGTATATATCAATTTATGGGTTTCTCCCAGTTGTGTGCAAATCCAACAAAGAAGAGAAAAGGAAGAATATTGAGGAAGAGTTTTGGTGAAGAAGAACAAGGTGAACTCTCTCTCTCTCTCTTCCCCCTCTCTCTCATGTACAACCATGGTTGTTTGCAATGCTTGTTTCTTCTTATGGTACATCTATGATCTTCCTAGCTTGTTTTCATTTCTAAATTACCACCCATGCGAGCACCACCACAGTCTAGCCAGGTTTGGTTCAGAAGATTCCTTTGTTCCCTGTCTTGTCGATTGTTTTCTAAAGAAAGAAAAATAGGTTTTCCTCGACAAGGAAAATAAATAAATGAATGATACTACTGAAAGTACTGACTAGCTAGCTTCTATTCTTGTCCTAAAATTTGGTTCTGTGATCAACATAACATGCATGGAAGAAGAATGTCACTCCTCCATTATCTAAAACCACATGTGCGTGTGCATGCAAAGTAGAAATGGATTGTACAGAAAATAGCATACTAAATGTTCTTGATGAGCTGATCATGGACCTCGGAAAATTTGACAATGCTATCGACACTCTTTGCGACGCTGTATAATATCTTACACACTCATATTCATTCGATATATGCGCTTGTATATGTTATACCCTTTTTTAGACGAAGTATATGATACTGCTTACCAAACATAGCTGTTCTGTTACACTTTTGTCAAGGAATAGAAATGAAAAAATATAATTTAATTAATCTGGCATCTACAGTGGAAGGATCGGTTTTTATGGCATGCACTACAAAGGAGAGAAGTGGACCATGTGAACGTAGTACAACATTGTTGTTAGTTCGCGCAGTCGAGGTCTGCTCAGGAAGACACAGTTCGACCGAACAGCTGTTGTGCTTTCCCAGTTGTTTGCAAATCCAACGAAAAGGAGCAAAGAAAGAATATTGAGGAATATTTAGGTAAAGAAGAACAATGTGAACCCTATGGCTCTCTTCCCCCTCTCTCTCTTGAACACCCATGGTTATTTGTAGTGCTTGTTTGGAATTCTTATGGTGCATCTATGATCTTCCTAGCTTGTTTTCTTTTTCGGGTTAAACTCCAATCAAGCATTGTGACGTACTAGTCATAATTTTATTATTTTCCCCTCGACTACTTTCTTTTGCAAGATGAATTAATGTGTAGGTTTTCCACCACAAGTTCATTGCAATGCCTTATTTTGTATTTAGTTTAGTTCAACTCTGGAGAATAGCAGTTTGATTTTTACCCCTTGACAAGTTACATTGGTACTGTATACAGGTTTGTGTATGATCTTAGTTCCTAGAAACTGGAAGGCGAAGATAGATTAGTTTACCATTTTTTACCATCTTCAGTCACAACCATATTTTCTGTCATGAAAACACTCTTAACTCTGAATTTGCAACTTTTCAGTGCATTTATGTTGCTTCCTGCAAGGTCAATGATATGGTGCCAGCTGGAATTCATATTCAAGCTAATACAGTGACTAAATTTGGCGAGGTTGGCACCTTATTGCTACTCTGTTGATTCCTCTTTCTTATAATTATGTCAATATGTCGTTTCTTGAGAAAATATGCTTTTGTACCTAATCTTGATATGCTGGAGGGTGACTTATTTTGACAACTGAGTGTGTCTTAGTCACAGTAGGGTAAGGTCATCCATAATTTTGATCGTGGTACCGTAGTTTCCAACTAAACTGTCACTTGCCGATTCTATAGCAGTGATTTCATAAGCCTTACTAAATATGCTCTTGTGTTCTGAAGCAGCGAGTGCCTGATCATGATCTGCGGGAGGGTAACGATTATTATAATTATTGAGTGTACCCAATGGAGGCTGCATTACATAATTAATGGGAGGGTAAGGGCGTCCATAGTTTTCATTGAACTACTGCAGTTTCCAACAGAATTTTCATTTGCAGATTCTGAAGAACGGAGTTCTAGATTCTAACCATGTCGCTTCCATTTGTTGTATTCTGAGAATAAATCTTGTTCTATATCCCTGCATTGTTATCCACCGGACTCTAAATCAAAAATCAATGTTTGCACATCCGCATAAGGTAAACTTATGATGAGTGGACTCCACAATATAAATTGACATTCTATGTCGGTGTAAGTGAGTCTATACTCACCGAGGAACAATTTGATCTGATAACTATGAAATGTTCTTTGTTGGTTTTGGTTCTATAAGATCAAGATCTATAATTATATTCACTTTACATGTTAACATGTTGTAAATAAATTGTTATCTAATAGTCAGCAATCTGTGGGAGCTTTTCCAAACAGTAGGGTGTGTTGTTGATGTTTTCTTGATCTACCAGTGAACTTGTATCATGTGGCTAATATGTATATACAACAAAACTTTGTTTACGTTCGCCCTTTTTGTTCTGTGCGTGCTTGGTGAATTGCTTACCCGGTGTGTGGCAGAAAATAGAAAGTCGAGTTTGATTTCTGTTGTGGCATTGCAATAGATGACCAACCTTTTATGTTATCTGATTTAGCTTCTTTTCAAATTTTAGAGTGACAACCATTTGACAAAGGGTGAAATTTTTGGTAGGGCCTAGGTGGAAAATATTCGATTAGTTTTTTGAGAGACTGAACTATATTTTTAGTTCTGTTCTGTGCCAATGAACTACTTTTTAATCACTTTCTTATGAGCGTATAAAATAAATTACATTGTAATGTATCATGTTGTATTACATGAAAAGGTGTTGAAAAGGACGCAATCCATCAAATATAGGTAGTATGATATAGGATCCTCGCTTTATTGTATCCATATGTTGTAAGGAGATTATCTTGTCCATTCATTATTCTTATTATTTGTCCTTTTCACATTAATCGTGAGTAGACTTGGGCCATTGCATTTGATGTTGATCTTATTTGCATTAGTCCAAGAACAACAATTGCTCTTTGTTGTGGCATTCTTTGGAGAAATACAAATGTATATACCCGCTTCCCCTTTGTCCGGTCGAGGAGATCCTGAGGCATTTGATTCTTGTGGGACTCCCACATCTTACAGGATCATCAACAAGTGGCTGGGCCTCTACATTACTCGGAAAAGCTTCCGGCGGTTTCGATTCAAAAGAAAACAAATAAGAAAGGATGCATTGATTATTTTGGGTTGATCTTATTTGAATTTCCAGTGAAATTCAAACTTGAGACCTTACTCAAGTATTTAGTTCCAATGGAACTAAACGAATTTCCCAAAATGCCTCTTTGGGTATTAGTTGCATTTTTATTTGGATCCTTTGTACATTCAAACAGTTTCTGATTCAAAAGACAACAACAGTGAGAAGATAAAATGATTAAGCAACACCCAAATAGTAGTCGCAGCAGATCTCTCTCTCATTCTCTTTCCAGTTTGGTTGACCATTCTTTCTGTTCTTAGGTCTTTGATCTGATTTCTTCTTCAACGAAGCAGACCACGATCTCCTACACATTCTGCCTTGCTCCCCGGGGCAACCGTCTCTGTTTCAGATCCACTCTTTTCGTTCTGGTTTTAACTATGCTTATGATTACCTGTCTTGCCGAAATTCACTTTCCATACGCAAGTCTTCTGGTTTGTGCCGACGGAAATTATATTTGCGCAATCAGATTAGAGTAGATAATTTCCTAACCTTGATTCCTTATCGATTGCTTACTAAAATATATGTACAGTTATTTCATTCCATGCTTACAATCCACAAAGTTAATTCTTGCAATTTACTTACGCTATCAAAATATGTTTGATTTCCTATACCCGTAGGTACCATTGTATACCTGAATCCATGTGATTTCATGTCTCTATGGTTATATTGATTATCTTGTAATCTCATGTCATCAGTTTTCTCAGGGGTTATTAGATTCTTAATGGTCATGCATGCTAAAACTTTGTTGGTAATCATTCATAATATACACTCCATTTACAGCTTGTGCCTAACCTTTGGATTTATCTTCTTTCAAAGTGATCCTCATTGGGCTGGTTGAGCTAGCCAACAAGTTTCTAGCTGAGGCAATTTGAAAAGCTCGAGCTCCCTAAACCAGTCTACTTCGTACGTAGGCTTGAGGAGGGTGTATATGTGTCGGTAGTTGAGTTTTACACCACAAAGGAGCATTTCTGCATTTCAGCAGAACGAATTGCGCTGGCAGACCCGTATGTAAGGATGGGGTGTTATCGATGAATCAGGATGGGGTGTTATCGATCAATCACGCAGCTGTTCGAGCCCTCGAGTTCATGGAACAGAGAGAGCACAAGGTGCTTCTTGATTTCAACTATGAGCATCTGCAAGAAAAAAAGGCATATGCAAGCATCACAAACAAGCTACTCGAAAAAGGAAAAGAAATTAAGAAGCGCAAGAAGACCGTCAAACAGATGACTAGGGAAGGGTGCGAGTATGTGGATGAAGTGTGTGTTGCACCAAACGAAATCCATTATCATGCTGGAGCTACCTACTTCTTCTTCAATGACATACATGCTCTTCTGGAGATTCATGATGTCGTGGCTGAACTTCAAAGCATTACAAGCGCGACATGTCTCTCACTGCAGCAGAAAGGTATATACCCATATGATCCAAGCTCAAACTCAAGTTGTGGTGTGGATTTTGTTAATGAGATGGGTGATGGCTACAACTATGAGTGATCACCGTAGGCACAGGCTTACTCTTAGGCAGTCTGGTATGCATACTAAACGCAGCTATGAACACTATGCGTTGTACTGACTTTGATGCATCTCTCTCTATGTAACTTTGCTTATCATAAACTAATCTCAAGCCTTTCTTTTGGCCTATGAACCTACCTTTAATGTAATAGATAACGCTATCATACATAAATATCTATTTCCTTGCTTCAAATATTTAATGACCGGTCTCTAAATATTCTTTTCTTCCATGGTTCGCTCTCGCCCTTTGCGCCATTGGTGCAACGGGGCGGGTTCCCCTGCATCCTCCTCCTCGCGGCCGAGGACGATGCCTCCGGAGTGAGCTGAGGGTGGGGGTCGGGTCAAGGCTGCTGTTGGCGGCCTGGATGAAGGCGATGGTGGCGGCCGGCGGGGGTTTGGCGGGCGAGGGAAGGAGCAGCAAGACTAGTGATGGGCCAAGCGCCACCAGAGGAGGGGGAAGGGGCGACTTCGTGCTTCGCAACAACAGTTCGTGTCCATGGTCCTCTTCCTTCCGCTTCTTTCCTTTCGTACTAATCAGCTCATTGTTCTTGTTCATACCTGTAGGCCATAAATGATACATGCTCATTTTTCTTCTCTGTATTTTTTCTTGTTTATACCTACAGAAAAAATTGTGGTGGTGATGGTTGATCTAAGTATCAGATTGGTTATATGGAAATGGGGCTTTACTTCCAGAGATGTTCCCAATGAAGGAGCTTCGAGGCGAGCACTCCAATGATGTAGTTTTGTATATGGCATAATCTGTAGGAACCCTCTCTTAGTTTCTTTTTGTTCTTCATTTCACTCTTGTTGATTAGTCAACTTCAGGGTATGTTGAATATGACAGTTAATGAAGATGATCGAGAATGCTCAAGGACAGCTCCTAGTTGAGGAGGCCGAGGAAATCCCACAGTCGAGGAGGGGATGCTCGGCACAGGTGAGCTCTTTCTTCCTCGCTTCCTCATCTTCCCATGGTCACATGAGCTCCTCCCTCTAATTCATGTCTTTCTACTGTATTCCTTATTTGCAGCTAGGGTTTGGGTGGGGGTTGGTTCCAACACCGATGATGACATTGGCCAACAGCGGCACATCCCTCGATTTCCATAACCTCACACCATGAGCATGAGGTTGCATAGGCAGCTGGAGCTTGTCCCCTGTGCCCTTCTCTGGTCGTACATAAAACTGTCATGTTGCTTTAGATTCAAGTGGCCAGGTCTTGATAGTAGGCATGGCTGAACGCGCCTTTTGTTGAATTTGGACACCATCTATAATATAGCTATTTGTTTAGGAGCTTGAACAAGTCTCAGGTATATGTTAATTTTGCAGAACTGAATGTTAGCACATAATTGTTTGAGTCTCGGTCCAGTCAAGGTTTCTTTGTCTGCAATTGAAAATTATGTGAGAACTGGGTTTTTCCTCCAATACCCCAATTTCAGCAGATATTGAAAACCTCGAGAGTTTGGTGCCATTTGTCACGCTTGTATACTTAATGCTATTCTTTGTGTCTTTAATAATGTCTCACCATTTGTACAACTCAAAAGAGGATTTCCCATGAACATTTTAGCACTACTCTTACCTATCGATCAACAGAAGTTATTCTCTGCAGGTTAAATTTGTTTAAAGATGTTGCTTTGCAAAATGCGTAAGTTGGGGATGGCATGACAGTGCATGGTGATGGTGTCGGTCGAGAAGTACCATGCCGGTGAGTAATTCCTCTAGGCCGCTTCTTCGATTTGCTCTTGTTGAATAGCAAGTTTATGCTGGACTAGGATCCGATTCATGGCGTTTGGTGCATCCGCACTAAACTTCTTGCTGGGTTTGGTAGGGAGAGATATCATTTGGTTTCTAAGTAAACCTGAACAATGATGTAGCTTCCCAAATTTCTCTACACCCCAATCATTCAAATATTTTGTGATGCCTATGCCTCTGTTCTTATCTTATGAAATAATTTAATATCAACACGGTGATTTGAAAATGCAATCAAGCACAACAGGATGTTCCATGTCCATTGGTATATTTCTTTCTCTATTTTAGATTCCCCTAAATGAAAGTTGCAATGACGCCTGATTATTGTATATGCTAATATGGTGGGCATGTTAGATTCAATTTGTGGTGGCATTCGATTCTTTGTACAGTTCTGCTAGACGTTAAAAGAATTAGCTTATTTAATTTCTTCCATTTGTTGTGCCTGCCACAGATATTCTCTACGGTTCCCTTGGTTGCAGCTCCTGCCTTCCCTGCCAATGCTTCCTCCCACCATGCTAGCCATGTGTGCCCTCACCTTTGTTCATCAATTCGTGCGCAGGTATGGACCGGTGATGTCGATGCCCATAGAGCCATTACCTCATGCATGATGTGTGTTTTGTGTGTGCTAGTTTGCCAGTTAGTGAGTGATAATATTCTGATGAATGTTTCATCAGTGTAGGAAGTGATCAACAATAGACAACTCTTACTTTTGGATTGAAGTGCAGATCTTGCTAATGAGATAACAATTGACTCATTTATGTATTCTTATGCCCCAATGCTTCATTAAGTATTCTTATTTCTGCAACATAAAATTATTTCCTACCATCTTCTATTGTTTCCTCTGTTTTTATAGTTATTCAGAGAACACAACATGTCAGATGAATTCTACACTACTTGTCTACAGTTAACTAGTTAGAATCAGTTTCTTGAGTTTGCTTGCTTAGCATGTAATATTTCACTCACTAATTGTATTATTTCACAGTTGGCAATTGTTAGAACTAGGTCTTGAGTTTGCTTGCTTAATCGTGTCCCTGTGTAATTGCTCACCAAACTCGCCAATGTGAGTTTGTCCCACATAATGGAGTTTCTATGAATTTTTGTAGTCCAGAAATTCTTGGAAATTCTCTTGTTGTCAAGTTATAATGTGGGTGTGTTCGGCTTCCTTCTTCATTAAAGGTGACTCCTTTCTTTCAGGTTGGCCAACATGATGTTGTTTCTGCTGCAAAATAATTTGTTATGCAATTATGGTTAGGTTGTCCTTTTTCCTTCATAACCGCGTTTAATGGGTAGCTGTTATGCTCACTTTCCTCAAAGCAAGGTTGTGTAGCCATGCTATTTTGTGCTTTAAGAAGTAAGCCGACACCAAATCAGTAATCATGTGCTTCTGCTTTGTTGGCCCAAAGTCACTATTTTTTTGTGTTATCTTTACTCTTTAGCCATTCCAAAACATTTATCTAATTTTGCAGTATTGCAAACCATAGAATTACAAGTTGGGCATATTTTTGAATGTGTGAACCTCACATAGATGTCGTGCGAATGCAGTTTGACAAGAGTCGTAAAACCAATGGATAAGAGACTGTTTGATGGTGAAAGCATTTATGCTCGTGGTGACTACTTCAAGTGTGCCAGAGTAAGAATTTGTCACAATTTAGTTTAAGAAGACTATAATATAGTTCTGCAATATTACATGCTTATTACATGAAGAGGACCCATTTGGCAACACTTAAATCAGTTTATGGCGCCTTTATTTCTGATCTACAAAACGACAACTTTTACCGAGGCTTGTTATTTCTAATTCATTATTTTTCCCTGCTTGCTTATTGTAACACAAGCCACCATGACTCTAATATCAATCATACACACATGTTCGATATACTCCCTATGTCATGCAACAAGCCAAAAGTCATCCATTGGAATTTATAGATGCTTACAAAATATGCAGCCTTATTGGTAAAAAATGAAAAAACAATTTTCAGATGCCACTATTTTCTCCATCGAGATTAGCGTTCATAAAAATCACATTCTTATTTTCCTTTGCAAAACATTTTTTCGCCCTTCTGTCTACCATAGACAACCAATCATATAGCTCCTTGACTATGCTATACATTTTTTTATGCCAACAGAAAAAATGTGTACTACTAAATCTCTGTGCAACGCCTGCACAGAAATAATTTTTTTCATTAACAAACATAATAATGTGGTTCTGCCCCGCAAAAATAATAATAATAACGTGGTTCTGACTTTTGTAGCCGCAAAAAAACGCTCTCCATCAACTAAACAAGTTTCTGTAAAATAGACCAGCCTGCTTAATACAGTGGCTTTCAAAAAATTTCACGGCCCATCACCAGCCCATAGAAATCTTCGCCCGACCCTTTTTAGAAGGAAACCGCAGCTCCCATTAAACTCAGCCGCTCCAGATTCCTTATCCAGATCCACCACCGGACCACCTCCCCCATCCGCATCGACAGCGACCGACCTGGCATCGACCGGCTGCTGGAGCCATGGCCAAGAAGCCGCTCCTAAGTAGCGCTGCTGTCCGTCGTCACGGCGTGCTACCGACGTATTCGCTCACGGCACGCCTGGCTCAAGGACTCACCAAAAAACAAGCCACCTCTTCCCTTCTGCATACGCGTTCCAACTGCTAGATTTACAAGGTAGGATCCAACAACTGCATTAGATTCGTACAGACTAGCCAAGATTTCTCTTACAGAATCGATAAAGAGGCAAATCAATTTATCTAATACTTATATAGTTATTTTTCTGAGAGATAACCTAACACTTACAATATCATCTCAAAATTTCCAAATAGATCCTGTACATCTTCCATCAAGCACTATTTTTAGATGCTATGCTCGAAGACACTGTAGCTCCAAAAATCTGTATGTTACGCCTAGCCTACAGGAGATGTTGTTATAGAGACTATGACAGAGTTTTCTCGATCTCTGCAACGCTTGCCAGAGAGCATTGTTAAGAGATTTGTTTTTTCAGACTCATCTTGCTAATTTTTCCGGTTTATTAACATATGAAATCACCATAATTTTTGCCATGTCTCTGGTTCTTAATATGATGCTCACAAGCACTATCCCATCCTGATTATTCCCATACAGTTTATTGTTTCGCTCAAGATTGTCTTTGAGAACTGGCCAATCTTCAAGTCAATGAAGAAAACTCACATGGCCAAGAGCCATGAGATCTTCATCCGCCAGACCTTGAAAGTGAGGTGAGAGAGATCTGCCCTCTACTGGGTTCGATGGGATGCCGTCAATTTCACCCATTGGCATTGAGCGATATGCTTCCCCTCCCACATAAAGAAATCTGATTTTTGAGGGCTAGGATTATTTATTAAATATAATGACCGCCTTTTAAGTCTATGTGCATCACTGTTAATCATCAGAAATAATACCACGGTCTAGTATATCAGCTTAATTATTCTATTACTTCTTTCCAGATGCTGATGTTAAACAAGAGGAGGTAGACACACCCAATGATACCAGCAGTGGCCAAATTACCCATGGTAATTCTGAAAAACGTATTTATAATTGTTTATAAATTGCAAAGAATATTTCTTCTTCTTCGCTGATGCATGTTGTTTGAATAGTTTTTTGTATCACTTACACATGCAAGTTGATCAAGTATGTAATAAAACAAACTTCTTTCAGGGTCCAATGGATCTTCTGTTTGCTATTCATTAATGTTGTATTTATTTGTTGTTACATGTGCAAGCACTGCTTACTACTTCTAGCTTACCATATACGATGGATACCATTTTCGGCCTTTCACTAATACACACAAGCTAATTAGCCCCTCTCTTTGTTTATGTTATCCTCTATATGATGTTGCAACCTTTTACAATGATCTCCTTACCTATTCAACATAGACAAACCACTATGTCGGAAGCACAATAAGCGACACGAGTATATTCATCGCCCATGTAAAGCAAGCTCAATCCAAAATTTCAAAGGCAAGAAAATCCATCTAAAGCCTGGAAAGTCCATTCTCCGTCGTAAGAACTACATTGCTCTTCCCATTCCATCAGCTCTCGCAACAGCTACTGAAAAGTATAATTTTGTGCAATTTAACATAGGTGAGCCTTGCAAGCACTACTTAGATGAGTTTAGTCACCATGTTGTGTGGGGCAACACAGTTAGGCTCTACAACCATAATGTTCGTGCACTGCGAAAGATCATCCGCAACACCACCACGCCTAATAACTATCATGTGTGCCACATGATAGGAACATTTGCAACACAAGGTAAAAGAATGGTAATCCTTCGCAATTATTATGTTCTGTTTCTTAAAATAGCATGGTATAAAATGATATAGTGACTAACCTTTACTACTGTTTTCAGTACTTTAATGTCCACTTTTTTACGGGTTCCCTTTTCCCACACATGGATGCTGACCACGGTGAACTTCCAATCACAACTGGAGATGGAACAACCACTGTCACGGCCCGCTTTATCAAGGGAGTTGACAAAGGGGCCACCATCACTAAAGGCTGGAGTGACTTCTTCTGTCGGACCCACATGAACGAAGGGCAAGCATATGCTTTCGGCTTCAAATGCACTTCCAAGGGATTGCGCCTGATTGTTTACTCAATATAAGCAAGCTGCAGGAGCCCCTTGCTATATAACATAGTATTAGTATAAATGCCTACAAAGACATCTATGTTTATCCTCCTTTTCGATCTTATGTAATCCCCTAAGACAGTCCTGTGCATTTAGCTATCGATTATCCGCTACTTAGACTGCTCTATCGCATGCTTTTGAAACAACCATGATAAAGGGAATATATGCTCCTTCAAGTGCAAATCCAAAGGCCTCTGCATGATTATTTATCCAATCTAAAAAGATCACAAGGGTCCTTTCCTGCATGACTTGGTGTATCATTTCCAATCTTATGTACTTACTGCATATAGTATATGAGCTATTATTTTTGAACAACAATATGTTAATGCACACTCTTGCACCAATTGGCTTACATTCGGCCTTTGCGCCATGGGCGCAACGGGTCATCTAGTGTTGAATAAAGCTAATGCCACTGCACACGTTGATGTCTGCATTCCTCTTGTCAGCACCTTTTGCCTTGTAACCATGTACTTAATTAATTGCTATTTGATTATGTATCATCAGTCTGCACCTGAGCTTCATTATCCTCTGTTTCTTCCAATATTATTTGATCTATATTTACTATTTGCAAAATGTAGAATAATGGCAACGCTTATAAAGAATTTTCTTTCAGGAATTTATTGAATTATCCTTCCATCAACATGGAGAAGGGCTTTGTCCAGCCCGTGTTAACATGTAATGTAAGTTCATCCTTCTCAAGCCTTCAAACTTTGTTCTAGTATAGATTTGGATAGGCATCATTTCCTCCACTGTTGTTTACTTGTTGTTTACATCTGATTGGATGTTTGCAAGAACTACCAGTTTTAAATTGTAGTTGTAAATACATGTTCCTTATGCAGAACAGATCCATTTATTTGCTTATATAATTGTGAAACATATTACGTGTCTCCTTGTTTCTCTTTCAGATTCGTATCTCTTATGCCAGGCAGAACTTTAGGGAAGATAGTGAGCCAAACCATATTGAGGACAGCGAGATGACCCCAAGGTCCTGTCTTGATGAAGACAGTGAGTTAAAGCTACTCACCAGCAGGTGTGAGACAACCTCTATGCAGTCACTGCCTCAATCAGTTTGACTTCTTCAGTATCAACTTAAAGCGGAAAGGCTTGCTTCTGCTCAGCTCTGACTTGAAGTCAAAGATGCAATGAAGATGTCAGAGGACTGCCTTGTGCACTATGCTGCCATACAGCTAGGGATGGATCATCTATCGTTGACACAACTGAGGTCTCATCAGCTTGTTAGGCTGCTTGCGAGGCCCGTCCTGGCCAAGCCTAGTGCCTTCTGAAGTGCTCTTAGTTTTGTATATTCTTTTTTCGGCGCATTTATATGCACTGTTGGCGACCTTTGATGCCCAGTGTATGTAATCCGCGGTCATGTTGCTCTTTATTATCACCGGTAGCAAACTTTGGTTCCCAGTGGATGTAATATGTCGTAATTTCTTTATTGTATAGTCTAGGTTTATTCTTTGGTCGGTATGTTGTAATTTAGGCCAGAAGGTTCAGTGGATCTTAGTGTTATCGGTCTTCAGGCCGGCCCGTTACTCATATGGGCCAAAACGTGGGCCTATAATCATCTTGGGCCATTAGCAGGTCTAAACCTATAGTAGTTTCCTGCCTTTAACAGGCCGAGTAAAGTTCTAGCCAGCTGGGCCAGAGAATACCATGGGCTTTTAACAGGCTAAAACCTAGATTGGGCTAGCGTTGGGCCGAAAAATTCACGGGCCAATACAGGCCGAAAATGCCTAAGGCACATGTTTGACCTAAATAGGACGAGCAGTTAACAGGCCAAAATATATCTCGGGCCTGTTTGGCCGAATAAAATTATGGGCTTTAAGCAGGCCGGTATCCACGCGGGCCATAGGCCCAAAAGTGTCACGGGCCATTATGAGATGGGCTGTAAGCAGGCCGGATTCAACGCGGGCTGTAATTAGGCCCAACTGTTACACATCCCATTAACAAGGCGATAGGCCAAATTGGCTAAAATTTATCCACGAAGACTATGGGCCGTTAAGAGGCCTAAAGTTACTTCGGACAAGAAATAGCCCAGTTTCTGCATGGGCTATTAAATGGCCTAAAGTTAAACCGGCCCGACAACGTCCTAGATGCACCACGGGCCGCTAACAGGCCGAAACTAATATCGGGCCGAACTGGTAAACGGGCATTTAATAGGCTGAAATACAAACATGTCTTATAATGGGCCCAAAAGAACAGTGTCATGTTAATGGGCCTGATCCGATATGGGCCATAATTTGGCCCAAAACACGCAGGCTGTGAACGGGCCTGATCTAGTATGGGCCTCAATTTGACCCAAAACATGGCATGTTGTTAACGGGCCAGCCCACTAGTGTTTGAAAAACATGGTGGGCCTTTAGCTGGGCCGGCCTTTTCACCGGAATGGGCCTCTGTTGGGCCGTGCCACGTGTCGACATATCATAGGTTCCTCCTGTCCAATGAGTTGATGAAATCTGTCCCAATGGTGAGCAAACACGTGTTTCCTCCGGCCAATGAGAATTTTACACGTGGAAAATCCCCATTGGTCCGGGCTGTTAACGGGTTATCAGATCCAAAACCGGACCCGATAGCTTAACGGTGACCCGTTACAGTCGATGCCACGTGTCAGTCACCCTTGACGAAGCACTTCTATGACGTGCGATTTATCGTCATGGAAGTGGACACTTTCATGATGATAATTTTGGTAATGTCATGGAACACTTCTACGACAGCACAGGTACGACTATCTTGATTCTGTCATAAAATCGTCAAGGATGTACATGCATGACAGAAAACGTGACCTACTGTGACAAACACGTATCATCAGGGAAGTGTATTTTTTTGTAGTGAGTATAGTCGAGGAATAAAAGATCCTAATACCACCCAATGGCGACGTGGGCCCGTAAGCCACACAGCCATGTTAGTAAAAATAGTTTTCAAAAACTAGACTCAACTTCGGCCAAAGAATTGGAAAGGGGGATCCTACAAGCAGTCGGCTATGATACCAACTTGTGACGCCCCCGATTCAATCATACACGCAAATGTGTACGATCAAGATCAAGGACTCACGGGAAGATATCACAACACAACTCTAGACACAAATTAAAATAATACAAGCTTTATATTACGAGCCAGGGGCCTCAAGGGCTCGAATACAAAAGTTCGATACACAAGAGTCAGCGGAAGCAACAATATCTGAGTACAAACATAAGTTAAACAAGTTTTGCCTTACGAAGGCTAGCACAAACATCTACGATCGAAGAGGCAAGGCCTCCTGCCTGGGACCTCCTAACTACTCCTAGTCTTCGGCGGCCTCCATGTAGTAGTATCCGTCGGCGGTGGCACTGGCTCCAGGGATCCACCATCTGGTTGCAACAACCAGAAAAAGGGAAGAAGGGGGGAAAGGGGTAGCAAAGCAACCGTGAGTACTCATCCAAAGTACTCGCAAGCATCGGATCTATACTAAGTACGCATTGGTATCAAATGGAAGGGTTGTATCTGTGGACTGAACTGCAGAATGCCAGAATAAAGGGGAAGGCCTAGCCTATCGAAGACTAGCATCTTCAAGCAACTCCAAGCATCTTGCAGCATGTAGAAGAGTAAAGAATAGCATTTTAATATTAAACAAACATGTTGTAACATTAACGTCCAGAGATCCTTCCTTGACTCCCTGCGAGAAAGCAATCCCGGAGCCAACATATCCATCACATGTCTCAAGTAACCAGTTCTAGTTGTAATAGATCAGGATACAAGTCTGAATGTCCATTATCGTGGACACGGTATTCGAATAGATAACTTCCCTGCAGGGGTGCACCACATTACCCAACACGCTTGATTACTCTGGCCGGACACACTTTCTGAGTCAATGCCCGGCCTCAAAAGATCAACAAGTCGCAGCCCTACCTAGGCCCAGCAGAGAGGTCCCCGCCGGTCTACATCCTAAGCAATCCGGGGTCTTGGACCCATCGCCCGTTGCACTCTGGGTCGTTGCGTGCAGGGTGATACAGGCCACCTCCACTGGGGCGCCGACCAGGCCGTGCCGCAATGCTGAAGTGGACGTCTGACAAAGCTTCGGCTGGTACTGCGACGTCGAGGCCCATAAATATTCTCGCATGGTGGTTAGTGCGTAAAGGCCAGAGGCCAACTCAGAACAAATACCCAAACCTGTTAGTGCACTGGGGCCTCGTGGAGACTCGCAAAGACTCGCGATAATGTGACCCCGTCGCCCCGTCTCTTGGACTTACGACAAGGGCCTAGAATGCCCGGCCATGCCACGTAGAAAACTCACGGGTGCTCTACGGGCCCGCCCCGACTTTCACATCAATTCATGGGTACCCTTCAGGGCCGACCCGACTTCCACAATGGTCTCAAGTAAAGTTCAGGTAACCATGTGTCCATGACATCAAGGGGGAATCCGAGGCATCACCCTCGATGGATTCCACTCGATGTAATCATCAAGGTGAACATATGAGAACCACCCTCGAGGTTCACACTTGAGGTGTTGCACGACAGAGCCGTATCAGGAATGGTGAAGGAGGATCACCCTTGTTGACCACGACCGAATAGCTACACTACAGATTTATCATCAGGAGTGTGTTATGAGGTATTACCCTCGGCACTCGATAGTAACTATGCAGAGTCGTACATCTAAGGGGGTGAAGTGATGTGAGGTGTCGGGCTCTGGTCATCGATCACGTTGATCAGGTCGTCGATGAAGAAGCAGGGGCAACAAGGACAAGTTGGGGGTCACTGATGGATCACTATCCAACCTGTACTAAGCAGTTTAGGATAAGCAGGTAAGGTGCAATGATTAGGTTGCAAAAGTAGGCTATGCATCAGAATAGGAGAAAACAATAACAGTAGAAAAATCTAATGGAAGCATGAGAGAATGGAATGGGCGATATCGGAATGTTCAAGGGGGGGCTTGCCTAGAAGCTCCGCAGAAAGGGAAGAAGGGTCGTTGTCGACGTAGTCGATCACAGTGGCATCAGCAGCGGTCTCGGGGTCTACCGGAGAAGAAGAGGGGGAAGAAACAGTAAATACAAAGCAAACAGATGCATGACATGACAATAAGCGGTGCTAGGGGTGTTCTAACGCGGTGCTACACGATACCGGCAAAGGGGGAAACATCCAGGAATTTTTTCCCGAAGTTTGGTATTTTCGGACAGACGAACCGGGCGGGGATGGTTGCAGGTCCGCTATGCGAGGGACGTGTGGCAGACGAATGGGTTGCGTATGTAGATTCGTCTCGTCTTTCTGAGCAACTTTCATGTACAATGTAAGTTCATCTGACCTATGGTTTATTTTATATTAATTTCTAAAGTTTTTAAAACGGTTTTGGAATTAACATATTTAATTAAATGGAAAACAAGGTTATGACATCAACATGACATCAGCATGATGTCAGTAGTCAACAGGGATGTTGACTGGGTCAAATGTGGGTCCCGCTGTCATTGACACGGTTTAATTAAACAGATTTAAATAGCTAACCTAGTTAATTAGGTTAATTAGATTAATTAATTAATTATTGTTTTAATTGTATTTTCATATTTTATTTATAACCAAGGGTTGGCCTCACCGTCAAGGCCAAAGTCCTTAGTGTATGGGCGCTACGGCGTCGGGCGGGCGCCGATGCCGCCCGTTAGGGCGCCTGCCCAAGCCACCAGGGGGAGGGCTGGCCACGACAGTACGCACTGCTGGGCTGTGGAAGCCGATGGCGATGAAGCGTGCAGGAAGCAGATCACGGGGCACGGCAGGCGTGGGGGAGGGCCGAGCGCAGGGCACGCACGCGCTTGGGCGATGTGAGGACGGAACATCGAGCGGGCGAGGTCAGCGGGCAGCGTGAGCCGGGCACGCGGCGCCGGGTGAGCTGCAACGGAGCAAAGAGATGGGGCAGCACCGAGGAGCGGGCGAGGCTGGCGGGGTGCGGTGATAGGCGTCGGGGAAGGGGGGCGTGCTCACGAGGCCCTGTAGAGGTGCTAAAGCGAGCTCGGGGAAGTGCCGGAGCTTGGGGCGGTGGTGGTCAACGACGGGACGGCGACGACACGGTGAGGCGGCGGCGTCGGCGAGGTGAGGCAGAGGCCTCGAGCGGGCGTCGCGCGAGGAAGGAGCTGCGAGGCGTCCGGCGAGGGCGGTCGGGATCTCCGGGCAGCGGCGGCGATCGACGGGGCCGGTCGGGGTTGCTCCCCCGATCCACCGATCAGACCGAGTCGGGTGGGGGGAGAGGAGCGAGGGGGTTCGAGGGGAGGGGGAGTGGGTTGGTAGCGGTTAGGGTTCACACGGAGTGAGGGCATAAGGTGGGAAGGTGGGTCGGCCAGCTTGGTTAGCCCAGGGGGTGACAGTGTCCTGGACCTCTGTGAGCTGTTTTATAGTAAGTGTTCTTCTTCTTAGTCGTTGCAAAGTCTTTTTTCTATCACTCCTTTTTTCGATGTGAGTGTGCGGTCAATAGCCGGGGAGCCTAATTTTTCTCTCAAAGCCGCTAAAGTTAGCGCGTGCGGGGAAGCAGACTGCGTGGGGGCACGGCAGGCGTGGGAGAGGGCCGAGCGCAGGGCATGCACGCGCTTGGGCGATGTGAGGATGGAACATCGAGCGGGCGAGGTCAGTGGGCAGCGCGAGCCGGGGCACGTGCGCTCGCTGGTGAGCGGCGATGGGAGCAGCAGATGTGGGGCAGCACAGAGGAGCGGGCGAGGCTGGCGGGTGCGGTGATAGGCGCCGGGGAAGGGGAAGCGTGCTCACGAGGCCCTGTAGAGGTGCTAAAGCGAGCTCGAGGAAGTGCCGGAGCTTGGGGCGGTGGTGGTCAACGACGGGACGGCGACGACGCGGTGAGGCGGCGGCGTCGGCGAGGCGAGGCAGAGGCCTCGGGCGGGCGTCGCGCGAGGAAGGAGCTGCGAGGCGTCCGGCAAGGGCGGTAGGGATCTCCGAGCAGCGGCGGCGATTGACGGGGCCGGTCGGGGTTGCTCCCCCGATCCATCGATCAGACCGAGTCGGGTGGGGGGAGAGGAGCGAGGGGGTTCGAGGGGAGGGGGAGTGGGTTGGTAGCGGTTAGGGTTCGCACGGAGTGAGGGCATAAGGTGGGAAGGTGGGTCGGCCAGCTTGGTTAGCCCAGGGGGTGACGGTGTCCTGGACCTCTGTGAGCTGTTTTATAGTAAGTGTTCTTCTTCTTAGTCGTTGCAAAGTCTTTTTTCTATCACTCCTTTTTTCATTGTGAGTGTGCGGTCAATAGCCGGGGAGCCTAATTTTTCTCTCAAAGCCGCTAAAGTTTGCTGAACTGGCCTAACGAGAAGCACTCCGCCTTCGGGATAGGAGGTTGAAGC
Organism: Aegilops bicornis; assembly: GCA_021605145.1. Lineage (NCBI taxonomy): Eukaryota > Viridiplantae > Streptophyta > Magnoliopsida > Poales > Poaceae > Aegilops > Aegilops bicornis. The sequence continues at coordinate 464,418,133 of CM038670.1, forward strand.
CGTAGGCTGTCCCGCTTGAAGTCTTGAGATAGGATGTGTCACATTAAAGCACGACAGAAGCACAATTCTTTTTTTTCTAAGACCAATTTTCTGATTGGCACCGAACAGTTGATCTAGTTCGTACGTCGATTTTTACTGACGTTTTTTGGTTTTCCAATCCTATGGCACTTTTCAACCATTTGTGTGTTTTCCGCATGAGTCTTGCAGTGCAATACCGGAAACCTTCAGAGATTCGGCAAAACTTCTCTGATATTGCTATATATGCATCAGTTTCAAATTGTGTCTTCGGTCAATAGTTGGGTTGCCCGGCTCCTGTGCTTGCCTCCTATATTTCGCTTTGTTCGGTTAGGTGTGCAAAAGGAGAACCACTGCGATTGTGCTTCCAGCTCGCATGGTTAAGCACCTCGGTGGAGAAAGCCGAAAACTGACTTTCACAATAAGCATGAACTGGCCAGCGATCCGATGACTAAGTTAAATGACGGGTCGTTCATAACATTGGCCGAAGTGTTTACGGCTTGACCTCGGATGTCGCCGAACACTAATCGGGGACTCATAGCTAGCTTCCCCGGCTTCAAGCTCCTATGCCTAAGCGAAAGTTATAAAGCCCACATATCTGATTGCCTCGTTTCTGCTAACACAACCGCCTACGGGCACCGAGACGTCGGCTAAGGGTTATTTTGTTAGTGCGGAAACACCCTGCATAGTATCTACCAAGGGGTAGAAGCCGATGATGGGCCACTTTCAACTGATAAACGGTCACAATGGAGTCAAAATAATGATGTAAAGTACTTGGATACATAGAATCATTACACATAATCTGTGATTTTACTCTGATATCGATCCTTAATTCGCCACCCGTGCCCACATTAAGGCTCGAGGGCTACCGGATTCGTGCTCACTATTTACAAATATTAAAGGCACATCGATCCACGATGCGGTGTTGCCACCCGACCCGGTGTCTCGGGGGCTACTGCATCGAAAATCCAATGCAGAAAATTTAAAGCGCAATATAGTTTTCGAGGAGATTATTATCCTCAGGTTGGTCGGCCGCACCCAACCTGAGTCTCGAGGACTTTGCACACCGCGTCTCTATTCCTAAGTATGCTGCCGAGCTAGGAATTGATCCTCAGGCTGATTTTATGAATCGACCTGAGTCTCAGGGGCTACTAGGGTCAACGGTTTGATATTTTCCTTCGGGTGCATCCCAGATATTAGGCCAACACGCACCTTGAGGGCTACTGGCTATACATCTCGGCAGAGATTACATTGCATAATTCGGAATTAAATTCATAAAAATCTGCCCATGGCCGAGGTGGTGCACCACCTCGGATACAGTCCGGCATTGGTGCTCGACTACAATAGACACCCCGGAAGCAGTCCGGCATAAAGCTCGGACGCCAGTGGCTGGCTCCGTAGAGGGCATTTCCGGCATTAAGCTCAGCTAAACTCCTTCAACTTTTTTGAACCAAGGTGATCTATGACACCTCGGACATAGTCCGGCGTTGGAGCTCGGACATAGTCCGCCGTTGGAGCTTGGACATAGTCCGGCGTTGGAGCTTGGACACATTCCGGCGTTGGAGCTCGGAAGCGGTCCAGCGTTGGTGCTCGGCTGCAAAGGATACCTCGAATGCAGTCCGGCGTTGGAACTCGGACACAAGAGGACACTGCCTCCCGGGAACAAGTTCAAACCCGAGGTGTGGCATAAAAATAACATGGCATTGATAAAGGCCGGAAACTTAAAGGGGCTCCTCGGATACCCAACGTGTAAACTCTTCGGATTCACTTTGGCGATCCTCAAAGATCGAAGATGGAAAGATTTGTTGAACCAGTTTTCAAGACCGACGACCGAAGGTGAAGAACAGTTCGGAAGAATCGAGGAGCGTCCACAACTTGAAGACCGGTTCAGGGGGCTACTGACGGTGTCCTAGACTAGGGGGTACTCACCACGTCGTCTTCCGATCAGTTGGATTGGGCCGAGGACCCCCATGGCCGTATACTCATGGGCCAGTTCGGGCACCGTCACTAAAGGAGTGTTGGAGTAGCTGAAGACGCTTGCAGCAGAAGTCACTCCTCACGACTCGCCCTGGTCCTAAACCTCGCGAGGCTGTGGAGGCCCGGGGGGCTCGGGAGGATCCATCGCCACCTCCGCCAGGATCTCCTGGTGCCTGGCCTTGTGAGCTGCCAGAACGCCCCGCACGTGGCGCTGGAATGTAGCAGCCGTGTTCGGCAGGCCAAAGGGCATGCGAACGTAGCTGTGAGGGGGGCCCTCGCACGAGCCAACATGGGACTGTCAGAAGAGCTCCTGAGACGCGGCTCTATTGAGCCATGGGATGTTGATGCAGACGCGTAGCTCGCTGTCCTTGCCGGGGCAGGGAGCTGCGCTAGGGGGTGGGTGACGGCGCTCACCATGCATAGCTTGCGCCTCCTGCAGCTCCTTGATCACCTTGCTGATGAACTCCTAAGCAGCAGGCGCCTCGCACCTTGTGCCCTCCTGGCAGAAGCGCGCGTGGAAGCACGCCTCCACATGGTGCCCGAGCGCCTCCCTTGTGGTTGGCCAGGTCAGAGGCCCTCCATAGGAGATCCCCCGAGCCCATCCTGAGAGGGGCATCGGGTGCGCCTTCCTATGTGAGAGAGGAAGGCGCCCCGTCAGTGGGCGCGGGTCCTGAGGCTGGGCATCCGGCTGCGCCATCCTTCTGAGGTCTGAGGTGGAGCAGCCGCTTCTTCTTCTTGGGGATGGCCTCAGGGGGGTAGACAGCGCCTTCATCATCTGGGTTCTCGACAGCCGCAGCCTGGTAGGCGCGCATGAGGGAGCACACCACGTCCTTCTCGTTGCAGGCGACCGTGATGATGCCGCTGCTTCCTGGCATCTTGACGACGTTGTATCCATGATGAGTCGCAGCCATGAACTTAGCCAGGGCCGGGTACCCAAGGATGGCATTGTACGGAAGGCGAATATGGGCAACGTTGAAGTCGATGAGCTCAGTGTGGTAGTTGTTGCGCTTGCCAAAGGTGACAGGGAGGCGGATCTGCCCTATCGGGGTGGTGGAGCCATCGGTCACTCCTTAGAAAGGCTTGGTGGGGGTGAAGCTGGTCGTACGGCACTTGGAGCATGTCGAACGTATTGACGGAGAGAATGTTGAGCCCTGCGCCGCCATCGATGAGAGTCTTGGTGACAAGGACATTGTTGATGGTAGGTGAGCAGAGAATCGGGAGGGCGCCGTCCGTGGCCACGCACTTGAGCTGCTCAGAAGAGTCGAAGGTGATGGCATACTTGGACTACCTGAGCGGACACATCGCCTCGAGCTTGGGGAGGGTCGTGTTCACCTCGCGAGCAAACTTCTTGAAGATGCGATGGGAGGCAGGGGCCTGAGCGCCGCCTAGGATGCAAGTGATGGCACGAGGCTCTTGGAAACCCCCAGCCCCATCATCTTGGTGGTGGTCATCATTCCTTCTTGGCGGTGGTGATAGCGGAGGGAGACCAGTGTTGCCCTGAGGATGGTCCTCGCGATGCTGATCCCTCCAGGCGCCCTCGTGAGGCTGACCCTGCCAGCGATCCTCACGAGGCTGATCGCGCCAGTCCTGGCGGGGGTCGCGGTTGTCCTAGCGTCCTCCACTTCGGCCTCCTCCTCGGCCGTAGCCTCGGTCGTTGCGCTCGGGGCGACAACCAAGGCGCCAGTCGCGGATGGCCCTGAGCTCCTGGCAGTCATTGGTGTTGTGGTTGTGCATGTTCTGGAAGACGCAGAACGAGCGACTTCCCTTGGATGACTCCGGGTGGTCGCAGCCGCGGTTCATCTCGGGTTCGGCTGCGAGCACTGCTGACCCCTTGTGCTTCACGTCCTTGGCCTTGGCTTTCTTGTCTTTTGGGTCAGCCTCTGAAAGCTCTAGGAGGGAGAGTCGGCCTTCCTCGGCTCTCGCGCACCTGGTCGCCATGTTGAACATCTCCAGAGCCATGCACAGGTCCTCGTGTATGGCGAGCTCTTCCTTCATCTTGACATCATGGACGCCATCAGTGAACGGCAAAATGATGGCCTCATCCGACACCTTGGGAATCTTGAGGCGAACACTGTTGAAGCGCTCGGTGTACTTTTGCAAGGTCTCTCCCGGCTGCTGCTTGATGCGCCGCAGGTCACCCGCAGCCGGTGGGCGGTCGCGAGTACCCTGGAAGTTGGTGAAGAAACGCTCTCGCATCTCATCCCAGGAGGAGATCGATCCCGCGGGGAAATTCAGGATCCACGAGCGTGCGCCATCCTTGAGGGCCATGGGAAACCAGTTCTCCATGACCTTCTCATTGACGTTGGCCGCCTCAATGCTCAGGTTGTAGAGCTGCAGGAAGTCAGTAGGGTCGGGGGTGCCGTCGTAGCATGGGGGCAGGCCTGGCTTGAACTTTCCCAGCCAGACAACGCTGCGCAGCTCCGGAGTGAACGCGCGATATCCTGTCGTGGTCACGGGAGCCCACCGTGGAGGTGGATCCTGATCTTAGCGCTTGCGCACTACTACCTCTGGCAGCATGCGGTTTTGACGTGGCGGTGCTGGGAGTGCACGCGCATCTCCTTGCGGCCGCTGCACCACCTAGCAGCTTTCCTCATCGCACGCCGGCGCCCTGCGGGGCGGGTCGTGTCGTGGAGCCTCACGCCTGGGCCTAGGGATGATGTCGCGCCTTGGCTCGGGGACGACGCTCTGCCTGGGAGGCGGAGGAGGTGCACCGTGTGCCACGTCGCCCAAAAGAGGCAGCGGGGGAGGCAGCGAACGAGATGGTGCAGGGGTCTTTCTCGCGGCGTTGACGAGCTCGGCAATGCGGTCCAGCCAACCCTCATAAAGGCCGTCGGCCGGGCGGTAGCACAGGAGCTCACGTGCCATGAGAAACGTAGCCTGCGCGTTCGCTGGCCCTTGGTTGGTGTGGGGCGATCAAGCGGCCACCGGGGTCAGCGACGGGGTGGCGGTGCGGCCATCACGCCGCACGGAGGGTTGCATCAGCAAAGCCTGCTGCTCGTGTGCCGCGGGGCCGGTGGCAGCGCTAGTCGCGGGCATCGGGGAACGGCAGGGAGCGCCATCGCCTAAAGGCGCCGTCTGGGCGATGCGGGTGACAAGGGCGGCCCGGCGCTCGGCACGAACTCAATGAGCATCAGCCATGGGGACCACGAAATGGGGGCGGATCGATCGGAAGAAGAGAGGCTCCGATGCACCCCTACCCGGCGCGCCAAATGTCGGATTCCAGGCTCCACATACCCTTGATAGATTTGAACTCTGGGGTGCGTGCGAAGAACTCAACCTCCCCAGTCTGCCAACTCGTTGATCCCACGACTTAGCTGGATGAACTGGAAGGAAAGGGGACAAGGCAGTTTACTCAGGTTCAGGTCACCTTGCGGTGTAAAACCCTACTCTTTCTTTTTGGTGGATTGGCCTCGAGGTGGGTTGAGGATGAACTAGTATAGTGGGGAGAACAACCTTAGGAGGTGTGTTCTTGTGCTCGGGTGAGCTAGTGAGGGTGAGGATGGAATGGATCCGATCCCTCTCTACGGTGATGGTGTTGCAATACTTATAGTGGCCTTGGTCCTTTTCCCAAATGAAGGCAGGAAGGGATCCCACAACGTCCGAATTCGAAAGGAGACAACTAGTACATCCTATCCTGCCAAAAGGTGGTCTTCGCCTGCAAAGCCTCTGGTCGTGACACCGTGGGGGGCTCGGTTATGACCTCCATCCTGCTGTCTTGGCGATCTTGGTCTTGTTGCATGGAAATGGAAACTTTTGGCTGCTTCCTTGGGACTCCGTGCCTGCACTTGCATCTTTAGCACCAAAGAGGAAACTGCTGCGCTGCGCCCGCTGGCGCCCTCCTGGCCTTCGTCGTCATGACTTGCGTCATCCAAACCTCACCAGGTGAGGGCTTCCATAGAGATCTCCGCTCCTCAGGAGCCAGCCTAGGGTGTCCACTCCTTTTGGAGGTCTTGGCGTCGTCCGCCTCGCGAGGCTTGGCCCCTTGCGAGGGTCTTGATTTGTTAGTGCTGAAGATGGGTCGTACCAGGGCGTCGATGGAGCCATGTCGCGGGCCGCACGCAGGCAAGTCTGGGTACCCCGTTCCCAAAACGTCGACAAACCCCTCCCAATCAACAAGACCCTGTTTCGACCGTAGGAGCTCGAACAGAAGTCTGTTTCCTCCGTTCTGCAGTACGCCAGACCCTTCCCGATGAACAGGAACCCATTTTGACCGTACGCGGTCGAACAGAAGACCGTTTCCTCCATTCCGCGGTACGCCAGACCTCATTTCAGCTGTTCCATCCAAGCCGGTTGGCTCCCGATGAACAGGATGTATTATGACCCAGTTGGTTGCCTCCCGATAAACATGATGTTGTTTCCTCTGTTCCGATCCAACCATTTGGCTGCCGACGAACATGAGGACGTAATTGTGCGTGTTAGAGACCCCGCCCGTATATACGTACGTAGTCATATTTACTTTCTTATAGCGTGGCTGTACGTACGTGTACACGATATAGACGGGACTACATAACATGCCACATCGGCGACTCTATTACGACACGTGCCGCTCCTTACTCGGCCATGGTTCATCGCTGCATAGAGACCGATCGACCGTTATGTACATACATGTTCGCGACCAGACAGATAACGCTACCTACGCTTCGACCTGGTGGGTCCCAGCTTTTAGGGGGTAAGGAGGCACTTCCTTCTATGGGAAGTTGTAACTAGTGGGTCCCAACTATCAGGGGGAAACATATTTTCGTGAAATACAGAGGCCCTTCCAGTGGGTCCTCACTGTCAGGTGGAGGAATCATTATTTTGTGCGTAACAATGAGGCCCTTCCTTGATGTGGCCGTGGACCCAACTATCATCCTCTCCACGTATTGTCCTCTTCTGATGGAAGTCGTTCCTTGACCATGTTGACCATGCCGCGCTGGAGCACCAAGCCCGTGGACGATGGTGAGGCCTAGGAAGGGAATGACCCGGAGCCGGGGAAGACTCGGCAGTTGTTTCCCAATCAGAGGGGAGTACTGGGGTTTACTTGTTTGGCTGCAGTGTAAGTTTGCCGTCGCCGGAGAATAACAGGAGGTCTGGGTGAGTACAGGAATGGTCAGGCAAGCGATGGAAGTAGGGTGGGCGGTGAGGCCTACGTGGTAGCACAGCCAGCCACGGGAGGCCAGAGCAGGCAGTCCCGCCGGTGTTGGTTTGGGCGGCTGGAGCAGGAAGATCAAAGATTGAAGAAGCATGACGACCATTGGATGAACATCCAATAGTCACTGATCTCGTGTGTCGACTAAGTTGGCACGACCAAGCGTACGCGTCAATCTAGTAGGCCAACAAGTTAGCCTCAAATATGTGGAAAACAACATAGAGTCCATCTGACATTATTTCTAACAAATTTACAGCCCATTTGCTAATTCTTAAGGATTTTTTTGAAGCTCAAATTCTTTTTGTTAGCATTACAGCCCATATTCTGGCCATGGTTAAAAAAACTAATGAATTTTTGCAACGCGTCGCTAAACTTGCTCATGGCGCGTTTGTTCATCTTCTTCATTGTCGGGTCTTATCTAGATCAGTATATTTCTTTTCATCCCGGCCCGGGAACAAGAATACCTGGTGCAGCTTCGTTAGGAGGGAGTGCTTCATATTCTCTATCTTCTTTAGTTTCTCATCGTTGATGGTGGTGGTTGTCCGTACGATGCAGCCTATTTGATTACCGTAGCACGCTCGCGCTTCCGTAGGATCTTTTGGCTCAAAATTGCCGTCGTCCACCTTCGTGACCTCCAGTCTAGTAGTGATGAGCTTGTTTGGGCGACGATGTCTCCTCTTCAGATTCGGTTCTATACTGGCTTCGCCAGTCTTGGTGCTGGTCTGGGTCTCAATGCCAGTCTCGACGCCGGTCTCGATATCAAATAAACGTCGCTCGTCGAGCAGGTTCAAATAAACGTCTGCCGCCAGGTAGACGTCGCAATCACCAGAACCATGTCCTTCATCGTTGCTAGCCATGTTTCCTACTATTAAATCTAGTCGATTAATTCTAGACCTAATAAAATGAATAATGACATAAAAAGGCCTATTTTTGGCAGGAACGTTGATTCCTTCCCGGTGCGGCAAATCCCGGGCACTCGATATGTCCTAGTTTGTAGCACAAGTCATGCAGAAATTCACGGAAAATTTCGGCATGACCTTTGCTAAAAAGTGGACAAATCGAGCACCTGAAATTTGCTGGAACCGAAATGGATCAACATTCTGGCAAAACATAGGCCACTTGGCTTCATTCCCTCGAAACAACAAAAGGCCACTTGGGCACAATCGAACCACTTCAATGTTGTATATAACATGAGCAAACACTATTGAGGAATTTGCATATAACATATAATCAACAATAATGGAATATGAAAATTAACATCAATGGCATATATCATATAACATCAATATTGTTTTTCATTTACATAGCAACAATTACTTTAACAAAGTTTTTGAAAAGAAAGACAATTTTGTTTTCTGTTTATAGCTAAATGCCATAGCTACTGTTTTTTATTTATAGCTAAATACTTTTGTTTTTTCTAAAGCTAAAAGTCTAGGAAGGGATCATGTTTAAAATAAAACTTGCCTAAATTATTTTCCTTGAAAAATAGTGGTCTTTTCAAAAACCCAAAACCTTTGCAAAATGACCTCATTAAACACTTCTCTGCCTAGGACAGAACCCAAATTCTGTTCTAGCTATTCCTCACTCTCACACACACATTATTTTCTTTTCATCCAAATTGTTTTAGAGCAAATATTCCAACAATACTTGACCTTATTAGAAATTGCAAAGGAACTCCATTTTCTCTAACCCTTCCGACCTCACCAAAATTTCCACAGCAAGACCTTAGTACCTACACCCAATTTCTTCAAAAATGTCAATAGTCCAAATAATTCAAATTTCATTTGAATGAAATTTGGACCAGATTCAGATCCATAGTCCAAATAATTTTTAATAGCTAAAGGTTACTTTTTTTGTTTATAGCCTCTATTAATTTAAAGCTAAATTCTACTATAATTTATATACCCTATGTTAATTTAAAGCTAAATGGAATTACTATTTAGGTATTTTCATCAAAAAATTCCCTAGCTAATTTCCTAAATAAATTGCTAATCTTTTTTCCTAAATGCTAAAAAAATGCCTACTGCCCTAAACAAATCTAGGGCTCATATGAACACCTAGGGTTCATATGAACATCATCACAGTAGCGCTCTATGAAATTTGCCCTAGCTAGCAGAGAGAAAGAGAAAGAGAGAGAGAGAGAGAGAGAGAGAGAGAGAGAGAGAGAGAGAGAGAGGAGGGCAGGGAGAGGAGAGGGACAGGCTTACGATTCGCGGCGAGGGCGGGCTCGGGCCGCGACAGTGAAGGGAGCGCTCGGGTGGCGGCGGCGAGGTCGAGTGCGGTGAAGGTGCGGTCTAGGGCGGCGGCGGTGAGGTCGAGGGCGGCCTCGGGCGGCGGCGGTGAGGCCGAGGGCGGGCTCGGGCGGCGGCAGGCCTCTCGGGCATGCTCGGGCACAGGGCGACCGACGGCGGTGACAGATCGAGTGGGGGAGAATGGGAGAGGGGGGGAAAGGACTTAGCAAAATTTTGAGCCCGCGCGTGGTTTAGTCAAACTAGCAGTAGCATTGGTAGGAAAACGCGTTATGGCTAAGTTAGCTATAGCGCTTTCCACCAAAACGCGCTACTGCTACAGGAAGTAGCTATTTATTTTCCTTTTTATTTTCCTTTTATTTAAGGAACTTAGCTATAGCGCGGGCACCCAAAAAGCGCTACTGCTAATGTAGCTATAGCACTTTGTCAGAACAAGCGCTACTGCTATGCCTTTCTCCTCTATTTTTCTTTTTCTTTTCTTGTTCTTTTCTTTTTCTTTTTTTGATTTCTCCTTTTTCTATTTCTTTCATTTTCATTTATTTTTCTACTTATTTTCTTTTTCTTAGCAGCAGCGCTCTACAATAGAAACGCGTTGCTACAACGCACTTAGCAATAGCGTGTTTTCCTCATGCTCGCTACTACTATTCCTAGCCTACCCGCAAGAATGTGGGAATTGTAGTAGTAGTGCTTTTTTGTGCAGACGCGCTACTGCTACGACTATAGTTGTAGCGATCTTTTCTGGCACGCGCTACTACTAAGTAGCAGTAGCGCTTAGTTCTGACCAGCGCTACTGGTATACCTCTGTGTATAATGTTTTTGTTGTAGGGTGAAACCCTAGAGGGGATCTTTTCACACTTGGAGGGGGGGGGGGGGAAGAGCAATAACACACAAAAACCACAAGGAGTGAATCACTCTAACAAACCCAAATAACACATCCACTAGAGTAGCATACAAGAGATCCACAAGAATACATGAACAATTCAAGGAAAATAGCACTAGGTAAAGTTCTTCCCACTCCTAGGAGATGAGGTCTTGATGTTGATCTTCTCCAAGAGGAGGCCTTGATAATCCCAAGGATTCTTCCAAAGGTGGGGGCTTGATCTCCAAGAGGAGGGAATACAAGGAGCAAAGCTCTCTAGTGTCTATCAAATACTTTGCTATCCTTCCAAATGAGCTAGGAGATGAGTACTTAAAGGCTAGGGACGAAACATGAGGGAGAGAGGGGTACAAGGGTCAAAAGACCATAGTGCACGTACGCATTCTCGGAGGGGTCCGGGCACCCGAGTTAAAGTGGCCAGGGCACCCGGACCAGTCAGGGAGCCGGTTGAAGAAGGCCCGGGCACCCGGGGGTCCTAGGCCCGGGCACCCGGGGCGAGAGCTGGTGGCTGGGCGGCTGAGGCTGGGCACCCAGGGGTCCAATGCCCGGGCACCCTTGCAGGGCTGGCGGCTGGCGCGTGAGGGGCCGGGCATCTGGGGTGCAGCCCAGGCGGCGGCTGGGCGAAGGGCGGGGCACCTAGGGTGGGCAGGGGCGTGGCCCAGGTGGTGGCCGGGCACCCGGGGCCGAGGAGGCCAGGAAGCCGTGGTGTCCAGGGGGGGTTGGCCCTCCCCTTCACTTCTCGTCCGGGCACCCGGGGTCCTTCTATCCAGGTACCCGGGGTGTCCAGGAACTCCTCTCCTCCGTGCTTCTCGTTCCTTTCTCCTTCCTTCTTCTCCTCGGGTGCTTGGTTCTCCATCCTTGCTTCCTAGCGATGATCTCCGAAGTACCTAAGACTGCATAGTGTGTTGATGACCCACAAGTATAGGGGATCAATTGTGGTTCTTTTTTATAAGTAAGAGTGTCGAACCCAACGAGGAGCAGAAGGAAATGACAAGTAGTTTTCAGTAAGGTAATGTCTGCAAGTGCTGAAATTGTAAGTAGTGGAGTAGTTTGATAGCAACATAAATTGTAACGAGCAAGTAACGATAGTAGTAACAAAAGTGCGGCAAGGTAGCCCAATCCTTTTGAGGCAAAGGACAGGCCAAAGCGGCCTCTTATAGTGAACAAAGTGTTCTTGAGGGTACATGGGAATTTCATCTAGGGACAATTGCATTTTTGCCCCTAGTTGGAACCTACCCACGGGTTTTGCCCTTACTTTTCGACTCTGCTCAGTTTTGCCCTTAGATTTTCCCCCGACGTCACTCAAATGCCCTTTGACCATTTGACCAATACTTTGAAAATTCATAACAAATTCATATGAACTCGGAAAATGCAATAAGATATCAAAATGTTCAGACAAACATTACCTTTATGTGCATATCATTTGCATTAAGGACAAAAGTATCATTTAAACTACCCGAGGTTATTAATGTTATTAACATTATTAAAAATAAAAAGGTTATATAAAAACTTTTTTCAAGAATAAAAATTACATTTAAATGTAGGTGATATTTTCTAAACATCCTGATATCTTTCTTGCATTTTTCTGAGTTCATATCAACTTGTTATGAATGTTCAAACGACTTTGACCATTATTTTGAAACTTCATAACAAGTTGACACGAACTCAGAAAAATGCAAATAAGATATCACAATGTTCAGAAAATGTCACCTACATTTGCATGTAATTTTTAATCCTGAAAAAAGTATTGTTTATACCTTTTTATTTTTAATACTGTTAAAAACATTAATAAACTTAGGTAGTTTAAAAGGTATTTTTTCCTGAATGCAAATGACATACACATAAAGGTAATGTTTATCTAAACATTTTGATATCTTATTTGCATTTTTCTAAATTCATATCAATTTGTTATGAATTTTCAAAGTGTTGGTCAAACGGTCAAAGGGCATTCGGGCGACCTCGGAGGAAAATCTAAGGGCAAAACTGAGCAGAGTCGAAAATTAAGGGCAAAACCCGAGGGTAGGTTCCAACTAGGGGCAAAAATGCATTTGTCCCTTTCATCTAGTCACTTTCATCATGTTGGTTTAATTCGTGTTCACTACTTTGATAACTGGATATGTGGGTGGACCGGTGCTTAAGTGTTGTTCTTACTTGAACAAACCTCCTACTTATGATTAACCCTCCCGCAAGCATCCGCAACTACAAGAAAAGTATTAAGAATAAATTATAACCATAGCATTAAACTTTTGGATCCAATCGGTCCCTTACGGAATAGAACACAGACTGGGGTTTAACCTTCTGTCACTCTCGCAACCCATCATCTAATTGCTACTCCGAAATGCATTCCCTTAGGGCCAAATATGGTGAAGTGTCATGTAGTCGATGTTCACATGACACCACTAAGGGAATAACAACATACATACTATCAAAATCTCGAACACATATCAAATTCACATGCTTACTTGCAACATGATTTCTCTCGTGACCTCAAGAACAAAAGTAACTACTCACAAATGATAAACATGCTCATGATCAGAGGAGTATTAAATAGCATAATGGATCTGAGCATATAATATTCCACCAAATAAACCATATAGTAATCAACTACAAGATGTAATCAACACTACTAGTCACCCACAAGCACCAATCTATAGTTCCTAACAAGATTGAACACAAGAGATGAACTAGGGTTTGAGATGAGATGGTGTTGTTGAAGATGTTGATGGAGATTGCCCTCCCCAAGATGGGAGAGTTGTTGGTGATGATGAGGACGATGATTTCCCCCTCCGAGAGGGAAGTTCCCCCGGCGGAATCGCTCTGCTGGAGGGAAAAAGTGTTCCTGCCCAAGTTCCGCCTCGATACGGTGGCGCTCCGTCCCGAAAGTCCTCTCCTTATTTTTTGTAGGTCAAAATGACTTATATACCAGAAGATTGGCACCAGAGGTGGGTCTGGGTGAGCACAACCCAGCAGGGCGCGCCTGGGCTCCCTGGCGCGCCCAGGTGGGTTGTGCCCACCTGGTGGGCCCCCTCTGGTAGTTATTTGCTCCAATAATTCTTAAATATTCCATAAAAAATCTCCGTGAAGTTTCAGCTTGTTTGGAGTTGTGCAGAATAGGTGGCCTGACGTAGCTTTTCCAGTCCAGATTTCCACCGTCAAATTCTCCTCTTGGTGTACGCGTTGCAAATTATGAGAGAAAAGGCATTAAAATTACTCCAAAAAGCATTATTATGGATAAAAATATCATAAATAACAGTAGGAAAATATGATGCAAAATGGACGTATCACGTGTCGCTTTGAGGTAGAATCTCATTCTCATGTGAAACCGAACGAAACTCGAAGAGGAAAGAATTGACCTCATTCTTGATGGCGCGTGTGCGAGCTCTTGTCATCGGTCCCCTTGGTGCTTGAGGTCATGAGTGGACGTTCATGGGGATGGTCATGGGATGCTCCGCATCATCTCCCCCCCCCCCCCTTGGGAGAGATCCATCCATGGATCGTGATCGTCATCACCATGGTACTTGGCCAAGTCCTAGAGGTCGAAGATGTCGCTTACATTGTACTTCTCTCGTGGGATGTCGATCTTGTAGGCGTTGTCATTGTAGCGTGCGAGCACCTTGAAAGGTCCATCGACTCTCGGGAGTAGCTTGTACTTGCGCTCCTTGGGGAAGCGGTCCTTGCGGAGATGTAACCATATGAGATCTCCCGGTTGGGACACCATCTGTGACTTCACTACCGTAGGATGCTGCAAATGCGACACTACAATTAGAGACCCTTCGACGAAACTGTGTGCGATGCAATAATCGCAAATGGTGGTGTAAAATAATCGTCAAAAAAGGTGCAAACCGTTTGCGATGGAGGATGCATCAAACACGGTTCAGATTTTAGTTGCGTGTGCGATGCAGGGCATATAGTTGATCGATATGAATTGTTTGCGATTAGATAGAACAACAGAAACGGGAAGCCATATCAATGTGCGTGCGATATACGGCATACAGTTCACTTCGATGAACTGGCTGCGATGATCGGGTGAACACAAACGATTCGGCGTAACTAGATGTGTGTGATACCCGGAAAACAGGTCGGTAATCAGAATTGTGTGCGATCATTATAGACAGCCCATACAGACTTTTTTTGTGAATTGTGTGCTCGTCAAGGCACACAGTTCAACAAACCGACCTGTGGGCGATAATGTAGAAGATCTCTGTTGAATACTTGTTACTAACCATCTGTGATGAGATTGATAGGATAAACAGAGATAACAAATTAATATGAGCGAACAGAAACAGAGATATGTACAGTCTTCTTAATTTAGTTCTTGTTGTTGTTGTTGTTGTTGTTGTTGTTGTTGTTGTTGTTGTTGTTGTTGTTGGATGGCCCCGCGACATCGTCTTGGCGAGGACGCTTCTTGCCGCTGACGGTTGGCTTTTCATCACCGCCGCCGTCGTCATCGTCGTTGTTATTGTCGTCCTCCTCCTCCTTGTTCGACCATTCCTCCTCATCATCATCGTCGTCCTCTTTTCCGTCCTCCGACGGCTCCTCGTCCATCTGGTTGTCATCTGATGACTCCGGAGGCGGCGTCCCTTCCATGATCCGGATATAATCGTGGTCTCGGCTCGACGCTGGACTCATGGAAGACAAGCGGGATGATTCCGATGTTGACCTATCATCCGGCGCCAGACTGCTGGCTGAACTGTCGTCCTTGTTGTCGCTCGACATGGCTGCAGAGTGTGTGCCAATGTGTAGCGCGGCCTGCCGGGGACGATGAAGATGGTGGACACTTAAGCGGGGTATGCAGAGAAGAGGAAATGCCAATTGAAGCGGGGGTTGACGTATTATCTAACCGCTAATATAATCAACCGCAATTATTTGTACCCAGTCGCTCCAAATTCCCGGGGTTGCGCAGGACTCCTATTGGCTGGTTTATTTTTTCAGGACAAAAAGAAGGAACGAGTTTTGGGATTATGCACCGGTACCGGTACGAACGGAGTAGGAGAGTTGGCAAGCAATACATTGAGCTCTTCTTATTGATAAAGCCAGTAATAATCAAACTACAAAGGAAAACAAAAAAAGATAAAGGAAAATATCTGCACGAATCTTCGCGTAATATCAATGGCATAGGACCTAGATGTGCGTTACTTAGAGCACATCTAGATGTGCTTTAGCAATACTGTCAAACAAAACCCCGAATCATCATTGCAAAAAGCGCATAGAACATGGCTAATGCGACAACCAGAACAACACATGCTGGTTCCTTCTTGTCTCTTGCTTTCATCTGTTGCCTGTGATTGATTCTTTCTTGCTTCATCGTACTGATTGTACTCCAGATCAGCCAGTTTCTTCTTCAGCTTTACGTTATCTTCTGCGAGCTTGGTGACAACACACCAAGCCCTGCCATGCCATTCTTCATCCAGCCAGTTAACAAAGGCACAAGCCTCATATCCCTGCCAATGTTAAATAGTATTCAGGATGAGCGGTGGCATTAACTGAAGTAAAATGCTGAACCTAGCACTAACCTCTAAGGGGCAACTGAGAAACTGTCTGCCAATGTCGAATCCCTCTGTGCATACACGTCGAGCGGGAGTGTGCCCGTGCACACAACTCAGCTTTTGGTACTTCTCGGTGGCGCAAAACTCGGAGTCGAACTCGTGTTGTGCGAGTTTGGAGTTATGCTCTAGATCCGACGGCAGATCGATTTCCTATGGGGGAGGGAGTTCTCATTCAGGACGGATTTGGCAAGGAGCTATACTTTGGACATGCTAATAAAGATCGGGATAGATTGGAACCTGATAGGACCATTCGGGTCCGTAGTACACCTGCCTTCTGATGACCTTAGGCAAGTGCTCGGCGGCGACCGCCGTCGTGGCGGCGATACGAGCAGGAGCAACCGCACCGAAACCATCAGCACCACTCGCCCGCGTTCCCCCAATGTCAGCGCCACGCGAGGGAATTTGGAGGCTATGTAGGGATTTGGGGGAAATGGGGAAACTGTGGGGATAAGATAATGGTCGTGAACTACTTATGTCACTATATGTTGTATACGACACACTGTTTATACATGTCGTTTGTGTTAGGCATTACAACGTCACAAACCATTTCCGCACCAAACCGTGTGAAAAGACAACGTAGGTTAGACATGGTTGTTGTTACATAACCGTATGTGATGTACTATATAATTGAGTTAGAGTGATACCGTGCAAACAGCCGCTTTGCGGATATCCGTCAAAAAAAGCTGCTATGCATATAGAGATGGCGGCGGCAGCCTAGGCAGCAGCTACTGGAGAAGAGGTCAATCCTCGGTCTATGGGCGGTGGCGGCGTCAGAGGAGGTCAATCCTCGGTCTGCGGCGGGATATAGGAGGAGCTCAACCATCGAGGTCGGTAGCGGCGTGATTCATGCACATCCATCGCGGTCGATGGCGGGACAGTGGAGGTCGAACTTCTGGCGGCAACCGCACTAAGCTTTGCTCCTCGACCCTGCTGTCTCGGCGTGCCGCAAAAGGAAGTATGGACAAGGGAAGTACAATTCAGGAGCTCAGCAGAAGCCTCAATTTACCCCGAACTCGGGAGGATACACTCATAACCATGGAGGCCATACCCACAATGGAGGAAGTTCGCATAACCACGGTGGCTCCAGGAATGGAAATGGGAATGGAGCAGGTAGTAATCAGAACCCCTCTAACCCAGCCACAGCCGCCAAGAAGGACCAAAGTCACATTACTTGTTTCAAGTGCGGGAAGACTGGACACTATGCCAATGAGTGTCCTGAAGCAAAGAATGGGAATGGAAATGGAAGCTCTGGGAAGAAGCCCAACCCTTTCAACAGGGAACAAGTGAACCACGTGAACGTGGAGGAGGTTGAAGAGCAGCCAGATGCAGTTATAGGTTAGTTTTTGGTTAAGTCAATTACTGCAATCGTTCTTTTTGATACTGATGCATCACATTCATACATTTCAAGGGGATTTGTGGATAAGTATAAGTTGCCCACCAAAGTTCTTAGGACACCTGTGTTAGTAAGCTCGCCAGGAGAGGAGTATATGGCAAGCCAGGGATGTTTTCAGATGCCATTGACCATAGGTAGGCATGTTTTCCCCTCAGACATCATAATTATGGAGTCGCAAGGATTGGATGTGATACAAGGAATGGATTGGCTATCAATGTATGGAGGAAACATCGATTGCGCCAGTAAGTCAATTATGCTCACCACCCCGGAGGGAAAAAGGACTAAATATGTATCCAGGCATGCGCCAAGGAGGACCCAAGTAAATTCCCTCTCAGGAATTGTTCAGGAGGAAGTGCCTGTTGTGAAGGATTACCCGGATGTATTTCCAGAGGAATTACTAGGCATGCCGCCGGATCGAGACATTGAGTTTTTGATAGAGTTGTTGCCAGGCACCGGACCAATATCAAAGAGACCATACCGGATGCCCGCAAATGATCTGGATGAGATTAAGAAAAAGATTAAAGAATTATTGGAGAAAGGATACATTCGACAAAGTTCGTCATCGTGGGGAGCTCCAGTTCTCTTGGTTGAGAAGAAGGATGGATCATTGAGAATGGTTGTTGATTATCGTGCATTGAATGAAGTGACGATCAAGCACAAGTACCCCCTGTCGATGATCAATGATTTGTTTGACCAGCTGCAAGGAGCTAAAGTATTCTCCAAGATCGATCTACGATCAGGATACCACCTGTCGTGGATCTAAGACTGACAGTAGAATGGGGGGTAGGTATTAGGAGGCAAGATCCTAGCTATGGCAAAGTTGTACACACGAGTTTTACGAGTTCAAGCCCTTCTCAGAGGAAGTAATAGCCCTATGTCTCGGAGCCCGGAGGTGGTCGACTGAATTATGCACGTGTGTGTGTGATACAAGGGGTGCGGACCCTTGTGCCAGTGGAGGGGGTGGCTTATATAGAGTGCGCCAGGACCCCAGCCAGCCCATGTTACAAGGAGTTCAATGTACATAAAGAGGGAGCTTTACAGGTAACGTCCATAATAAAGTGATATAAATGATCATTAAGTCTATGAGTAACGCCTGACCGTTGCTGTGCAGAGTGACTTTGGATCTTCTGTCTGTCGAGTGGTTTCCGTTACGGTCGAGTGACATCGAATCTTCTGAGTGGAATGCTTCTGGTCGAGTGGATGCTGTTACCCTTTGAATAGTTCTGACTTTAGGGTGATGTCCTAGGGAAGGGTGTCTAGGTCAGGCCTATGACCCTACCCTAGGTACATAGCTTCATCATTAGCCCCCGAATGGTCCAGGATTCGAGTGGAGAAGGAGCTGTGAATACTTCCGGCTCAATTTTTGCACTTCGGAAGTGTCTTTCCTGGTCCAATGAATCAACACAATGACTCCAACTTCTTTTTCAGTCACCTTGATCCATTCTTGGTTTCGTCGACTGAACTTTTATCGCTAAGCCTCGAGTGTTGATATGGAAAAAATCTCTCGTCTGACAAGTTGCTCTGCTGCTCGCGGATTTTGTGGGATTCGAATTTTGGGAAGCACGCGGGGTGGAGGAGGCCGCAGTAATCGGGTTGGATTAGGCGGGGCCGCCTCGATTTCTGCGCCACCTTTTTCGCCACGTATCGCACGCGCGACTGTTGCGGGATTTGATAGGATCGTTTCGGCCCACGGGTCAGCTACTAGGAACTGACCTCATATAAGGCATCGGACGGGGGGTTTTGCACAATGTGTTCCCATTCTTCCTCTTTCTTCTCCATTATCTCCACCGCATCTACTTCTGCTCCCGGCGCCGCCGCTCTGCTCGAGCTCGGCCCACTGCAATGGGGAAGGAGAAGACGGTGGCCTTGGAGCGCACGAAGAAGGCGGTGGTGAAGGCGAAGGGGAAGATGTCCAGCCGGGGCGGATCTTCGTCGAGGTCCGGCTTGCCGCGCGGCTGGATCCGGTCGATGATTTGTCAGGACGACATTGACAATCTGGCCGAGGGGGGATTGATCCCCCACGGATCCGCGCGGCTCCCGGAGGGCGAGACCGAGCCGCAGTCGCGGGAGGGTGAGTGCGTTCTCCTCGCCACTCACGTTGATCACGGGTTTTCTTTGCCTCCTCATCCTTTCTTCCGAGCTTTCTTGAATTTCTTTGGAGCACAACTCCACCACTTTTCCCCCAACACCATCGTGTGCCTTGCTACCTTCGTGTCAATGTGCGAGAATTTCTTGGGTTGTCGACCACACTGGGGCCTCTTCAAGCACATTTTCACGTGTCGCTCTCAGTCGGTCAAGAAGGCCAGTCCGAGTGATGAAAAGACGCAAGTGATCCAGATGTGTGGGGGTCTTGGGATTCAGATGAGGGGTAAAAGCTCTTTCCAAGCCATGATCCTTCCCGAGTCAGTCCGAGGGTGGCAGTCGACCTGGTTCTACTACAAAGACCAGCCGACTCCAGGTCAGTCGACTGGACTTCCCTGTTTTCCATGGCTCGAGTAGAGAAGCCCTCCGCCTTAAAAGTGACCCCGGAGGAGAAAGTGGAGGTTAAGGTGCTGGTCGAGCGAGTGGTCCACCTCGTCCGTGATGGCGTGACCGGCATGGATCTGTTGGAGGTCTTCCTCAGACGCTGCATTCAGCCGCTTCAAGCTCTTGACATCTGATGTGGATGTATTCGGGCATTGATGATTCCACTCGGATCCACCCAGAAGAGGTCGACGAGGATACGGTGGAGAAGTGGTTGAGGGGTATCAATGGCAACAAAGATAATCCCAGGGGGCCAGGAGAGTCCCTCCACTCGACAACACGTACGAAACAGACAAGGTCCAACTCTGAATTGTCGAGTGTTTTCTTGATTTATCATTTAACTGCTTGTTGTCAACCGACTGATTTTTGTTTCACTTGTTGTCTCTCAGGCCCTTACTGAGATGTACTCGATGCCCAACGGGGAGCAGGAGCAGGATCTAGAGGGGGAGGCGAGTGGAGGCGAGAGCGACGAGTGGCACTCTAACGGAGAGGAGGACGAGGAGAGCGACGACCCGAGTGATGAAGAAGAGGTCGACTCACCTCCCTGTAGGGAAAGGCGATCCAAGCACACCCATGACCCAGCAAGCATCTGCGGCAAAGCGACCGCACATACCGGGCAGTCGTCAAAGCGCCCTCGGATGTCTTCTCCAGCACCGACTGAGAAGGCACCGAAGCAATCGAAAGCTGCGCCGTCAAAACCGCAGAAAGCCTTGCCCAAGATCAAAGTGACCATTCCCACTGTTTCCGGGCAATAGTTGGACTTGAATTCTTTGTTTAGTACGAATTGTTTTTGGTCGACTCACAGTTATATACATGACCGACTGAATCTTGAAATTTGTAGTGCTGCTACCTCTGAGACTTCCGCTTACATGAATGAAGATGAAGAAATGGAAGATGCAGTCACCTCCAACCCGGGTACGATTCTCGTAATCATGTCCTCATTTACTCGGTCATTTTATTGGTCGATTGAATTTCTGGCAATTGTTTCTTTTTGCAGCTCCTCCCAATGTCATTGATCTTCCAGATGATAACGAGGATGTGCCACTGAGGCCCCAAGGGAGAAGAAACAGGAAGGCATCAGCTGGAAAGACCCCTCAGTCTGCATCAGCGACCGAAACGGCAATCCAGGAAGGTGGCAATGCCAATCGGACTTCTGTAACTTTTGCCGTACCACTGACCACTGTTCATCCTTCAGCGTCGACTGCTCGGACTCCAGCCGACCCATCTTTGCTTTTTACTGCACATCACGTCCGAGAGGACCAAGTGGGTGCTGCCAAGGAAGCTATACGCCAGGAGGGCATCATGATGGAGCAGGTGAAGGTGGTCCGGGAAGCCAGCCAAGCAGCTTACGACGCCAGCTCAGCCCTTCAGAGCAACGTCCAGGTTGGTTGATCACCGATTGACTCTTTAGCTTGTCGCTTGTTCTGTTAGGATATGCTACCTGAAAACTTTCTTTGAAGAATCTTCGCATCTGTCTGTGTTTCGCATTCATACACCCACTGGGTGTTTTGACTTGCCATTGAACAAATTTGTATCTTGAGTCGACTAGGTTGTGTCGATTGGATCTTTGAACTAGTGGGGGCACGCTGAGTGCACCCACTAGGTGTAGTCCCCGAGACTATAGTTGACTGCGGGCAGTCGACTGTGGTCTTAGAATTGGAATTTTCTCACTCGGCCTGGATGGACCACGTCGAGTGGAACCTGAACTAGTGGGCACATGCTCAGTGCACCCACTGGGTGTAGTCCCAGAGACCGTGGTCGACTGCGGGCGGTCGGCTATGGTCTGAGAACAACTTGCCTCTTTTTTTTACACTCGGCTGGATGCACCACGTCGAGTGGAAATCGACCGATGGGGGCACGCTAAGTGCACCCACAGGGTGTAGTCCCCGAGACTACTGTTGGATGTTTGATTCGGCAGTAGTCTTAGAACTTGTTGAATTTATCAGACCATTGCTCTGAAGTAACCAATCTTTCCATTTGTCGATTGACTATCTTTTGATTACAGAAATCTTGTGAACTTGGAGCTCGTTTTGCTGACCTGGAGAAGAAGCAGATTCAGCTGAACCTCGATCTGGAGCTGGCCAAGACAAATTTGCAGAAGGCGAAGGATGAAGCCACTGGTAAGAGAAAATGTGTCGACTGATTTGTCTCTGAACCGGATGTTATTTGCTTTTTCTGAACCGAGCGTTATTTCTTTCAGAGAACCTGAACCAAGCTCTGGCGAAAAAGGATCAAGACCTTGCAGCCGCACAGAAAACAGTTGATGAGAAAACTGCACTCGCTGAACAGAAGCTAGCTTCAGTCGGCAAACTGGAAGAAGAAAATGCCAAGCTGAAAACTTCCCTTGATGAAGCCAATAAGGAAGCGGCTCGCCTGAAGAAGGACAAGAATAATCTGATCGAGAAGATGGAAGGCATTGCTCGCAAGAGGGACGATCTGGAGAACTATCTGGGAGGCCTTGCCAAGAAGATGTTCTTCATGCTTGAAGGTATTTTCTTCGGCCCGACTAATTTGTTACTGTCGACTCGACATACAACCACTGACTCATCTTTGAATTGTGCGTGCAAAATTTTGCCAGAACTTCGAGGAAGAGACTAGGCGAGTTGAGACAAGCTTGGACCCATCCACTCTCTAGTGAAGAACGAAGCTGCCATGAACGTACTCCAACTGGAGTCTCGCGTTGCTAGTGTTGTCGACTATCTTGCTCGACTGAAAGTCGCAATGTCGCGGATCGACACAGCACTCTGGCCAATGGCGACGCTCCAGAATGACCTCGAGTCTCTTATGACTCGAATTAATGAGGTTTACGATCGAGTGCAAGAATGGAAGAAGTCTTCTGCTCGGTGCGGTGCTGATGTGGCTCTGTCCTTGGTTTGTGTCCACTGCAAGGAAGCACGAGAAGAGAAGCTGGCGGCGATCAAGGTTGCCAATACCAAGAGGCACGACTTCCAATCTTTCATGGAGACCTTTATTCCTCCTGCCACTCGGATTGCTGACGGAATCGACTTGGACGAGTTCGTCGAGCCTGCTAGCCCTCCTCCTATGGAGTGAACAAATTTTTATGCCTCACCTTAAATTTGCCTCGGAATGCCGAGTGATTTTGTAACCGTTAAACTCCTTCGGACTTGATGCCCGAGTACTTTAATCCGTGGTCTGGAACCTTAGGATTTATCTGAACTTGTTTTATCTCCGAATATACTTGTGTTTGCTTTTGAGTGGAACTTGTTCTTCACTGAATAGTCCTTGAACTTGTGCTGCAGCTCTGAAGGGAAGGTAACAGTTGATCTGCACCTCATCGTCCTTGCGGATCGGGATGGAGTGCATGTTGTATTTGTGGCGCATCTCCGAGGAGAAGGTCACATTCGACCTGCACCTCATCGTCCTTGCGGATCAGGATGGAGCGCACGTTGTATTTGTGGCGCAGCTCCGAGGATAAGGTCACAGTCGACCTTCACCTCATCGTCCTTGTGGATAAGGATGGAGCGCATGTTATACTTGTGGCGCAACTCCGAGGAGAAGGTTGTTCTTTACCTAGGAAGTATTTTATCCTTAGGCGAGCACTGGACTGCAGCTAAGCTCCCGAGTGGGAGGGTTGCCCACCACTCGGTAGGATTTTTTAAACTTAGGCGAGTACTGGACTGCAGCTAAGCCCCCGATTGGGAGGGTTGCTCACCACTCGGTAGGATTTTTTAAACTTAGGCGCATCTTGGATCAGAAGCTAAGCCTCCGAGTGGGAGGGTTGCTCACCACTCGGTAGGATTTTTTAAACTTAGGCGAGTACTGGACTGCAGCTAAGCCCCCAAGTGGGAGGGTTTCTCACCACTCAATAGGATTTTTTAAACTTAGGCGAGTACTGGACTGCAGCTAAGCCTCCGAGTGGGAGGGTTGCTCACCACTCGATGGGATTTTTAAACTTAGGCGTAGTCTTGGACTGCATAAGCCCTCGAGTGGGAGGGTTGCTCACCACTTGGTAGGATTTTTTAAACTTAGGCGAGTAATCGGACTGCAGCTAAGCCCCGAGAGGAGGGTTGCTCACCACTCGGTAGAATTTTTTAAGCTTAGGCGAGTACTGGACTGCAGCTAAGCCTCCGAGTGGGAGGGTTGCTCACCACTCGGTAGGATTTTTTAAACTTAGGCGAGTACTGGACTGTAGCTAAGCCCCCGAGTGGGAGGGTTGCTCACCACTCGGTAGGATTTTTTAAACTTAGGCGAGTACTGGACTGCAGCTAAGCCCCCGAGTGGGAGGGTTGCTCACCACTTGGTAGGATGTTTTAAACTTAGGCGAAACGGGTTCGCAGCTAAGCCTCCGAGTAAGAGGCTTGCTCTTCACTCGACAGGATTTTTTAAACTTAGGCGAAACGGATTCGTAGCTAAGCCTCTGAGTGAGAGGCTTGCTCTTCACTCGACAGGATTTTTTAAACTTAGGCGAAACGGATTCACAGCTAAGCCTCCGAGTGAGAGGCTTGCTCTTCACTCGACAGGATTTTTTTCAAACTTAGGAGAAACGGATTCGCATCTAAGGCACCCACTGGGGGATTTGAAACATATAAAAAAGAAACATCAAACATTTAGGAGACTGTAAAACTGTGTCTTTGATAATCAAACTAGAAGGTACATCTTATTACATCTCAACAGTCTGAATGCTTAAGTGTAAAAGGGGCGGAGCAGCTCCGCATTCCAAGCGCGTGGCTCGTCTTTCTTGTACTCGACGTTGTAAAGGTGGTACGCTCCGTTGTGGAGCACTCTGGTGACAATGAAGGGGCCTTCCCAAGCAGGAGCAAGCTTGTGTGGTTTCTGCTGATCCACTCGAAGAACCAAGTCTCCCTCTTGAAATGCTTGACCCCTCATGTTTCTGGCGTGGAATCGACGCAGGTCTTGCTGATAGATGGTCGACTAGATCAGGGCCATCCCTCTTTCCTCTTCCAGGAGATCAACTGCATCTTGTCGTGCCTGGTTTGCTTCATCTTCTGAGAAAAGCTCGACTCGGGGTGCATTGTGAAGCAAGTCACTCGGAAGTACAGCCTCAGCTCCATAGACCAAGAAGAACGGAGTTCTGCCAGTCGACCGATTGGGAGTTGTCCTCAATCCCCAAAGCACTGATGGAAGTTCATCGACCCAGGCGCCAGCTGCGTGCTTGAGATCACGCATCAGTCGGGGTTTCAGTCCTTTGAGAATCAATATGTTTGCTCTTTCAGCTTGTCCATTCGACTGGGGGTGGGCGACTGAAGCGTAGTCGACTCGAGTGCCTTGGGAAGCGTAGAAGGCTCTGAACTCATCAAAATCGAAGCTCAACCCATTGTCAGTGATGATGCTGTGCGGAACACCATATCTGAATGTTGACTCTCTGATCAAGCTGACAACAGTACTAGCTTCAAGATTTGTGATAGGCTTGGCTTCAATCCATTTGGCGAACTTGTCGACTGCCATGAGCACATGAGTGAAGCCGCTCCTACCAGTCCTCAGAGGTCCAACCATATCTAATCCCCAAAAAGCAAAGGGCCGACGAGTGGAATGGTCTTGAGGATGATCTTGAGCTTGTGAGACATGTTGGAGTAAAACTGGCAACCTTCACATTTGTCGACTATTTATTTTGCCATCTCATTTGGTCGTGGCCAATAAAACCCCGATCGGTATGCTTTGGCCACAATGGTCCGAGAGTACTCATGGTGACCACAGGTCCCCGAGTGGATGTCATTGATGATCACTCGACCTTCTTCTGGTGTTATGCATTTCTGGCTGACTCCAGTTACACTTTCTCTGAACAGCTGTCCTCTTATCACAGTAAAGGCTTTGGATCGACGGACGATCTGTCAAGCCTCTTCTTCGTCCTCTGGGAGTTCCTTCCAAAGAATGTAAGCGATATACGATACTGTCCAGTCGGGAGTGATGACCAAAACCTCCATGATCAAGTCGACCACGGATGGGACTTCGACTTCAGTCGGATCAGTGGCGCTCTTTGGTTGTGGGGGCTCTTCAATGAAAGGATCTTCTTGAACTGAAGGTGTATGAATATGTTCCAAAAACACATTGCTGGGAATGACCTCCCTCTTGGAACCTATCTTTGCCAAATCATGGCTGCTTGATTTTTAAGTCGGGGTATGTGAGGGAGCTCTAACCCCTCAAACCTCTTCTCTAACTTTCTCACTGCATTACAATAGCCAGTCATAGCTGGGCTTCTGACGTCCCACTCCTTCATCACTTGATTAACCACTAAATCGGAGTCGCCATAGACCATGAGGCGATGGACGCCGAGTGAAATGGCCATACGCAACACGTACAGAAGTGCTTCATATTCAGCTTCATTGTTGGAGGAGTCAAAATGAATCTAGAGAACATAACTGAGTTTGTCACCTCGGGGATACCAATACCACCCCAAAGACCGGAACCATTCAGCATCTTGGATCCATCAAAGAACATGGTCCAATGCTCCGAGTGAATCTGAGTCGGCAGTTGCTGTTCGACCCACTCGGCGAGAAAATCTGCTATTGCTTGGGACTTGATAGCTTTCTTTGCCTCAAACTTGATATCCAAGGGAAGGATTTCAATCGCCCACTTTGGCACTCGACCAGTTGCATCTCTGTTGTTCAGAATTTCTGACAATGGTGCGTCATCGATTTAATCGTGATGGAGTGATCAGAGAAATAGTGTGCAACCTTCTTCGTGGTCATGTAAATCCCATAAACAAGCTTCTGATAATGTGGATATCTTTGCTTGGATGGAGTCGGAACTTCAGAAACATAGTATACTGGGCTGAACTTTATAGGCTTTTCCTTCTTCTTCCTGCTCGACCGTGAGCACTGTACTGACAACTTGTCCAGTGGCTGCAATATAAAGCAGTAAAGGCTCTTTGCTGATTGGGGCAGCAAGCACCGGCTGGGTGGAAAGCAAGGCTTTGAGCTCTGCAAACGCTGCATCAGCTTCAGGACTCCACTCGAACTTGTCAGATTTCTTCATCGGTCGGTAAAGAGGCAATGCCTTTTCACTGAGGCGAGAAATGAATTGACTTAAGGCGGCCAAACAACTAGTAAGCTTCTGGACATCATGCACATGCACAGGGCGCTTCATCCGGAGTATGGCACCAACTTTCTTTGGGTTCGCGTCGATCCCTCGTTCAGAAACGAGGAAACCGAGTAACTTTCCGCCAGGAACTCCGAATGTGCACTTTGATGGGTTAAGCTTGATATCAAACCTTCTCAGGTTGGTAAAGGTTTCAGCAAGGTCAGCCAGCAGGTCGGAACCTTTACGTGAATTGACCACAATGTCATCCATGTATGCTTCCACATTCCGACTGATTTGAGTGAGCAGACACTTCTGAATCATCCTCATGAATGTGGCTCCAGCGTTCTTGAGACCGAATGGCATGGTGACATAACAAAAGCATCCGAATGGAGTGATGAAAGCTGTTTTTATCTCATCGGGTCCATACAGTCGGATCTGATGGTACCCGGAATAGGCATCTAAAAAAGACAGACGCTCACACCCGGCAGTCGAGTCGACGATCTGGTCGATGCGGGGGAGAGGAAAATGATCTCTCGGGCAGGCCCGATTGATATGCTTGAAGTTGATGCGCATGTGAAGTGAATCGTCCTTCTTGGGGACCATGACAACATTGGCAAGCCACTCGGAGTGGTAAATCTCTCGGATGAACTTAGCTGCCAGGAGCCGAGCCACTTCCTCACCAATTGCTTTTCCCTTCTGTACGGCGGACCATCGAAGATGTTCCTTGACTGGTTTTACTTTCGGGTCGACTCGCAAACGATGCTCAGCCAGTCCCCTGGGTACACCCGGCATGTCAGAAGGTTTCCATGCAAATATGTCCAGTTCTCACGGAGGAACTGGATGAGTGCTTCTTCCTATTTGCTGCCCAGTGAAGTTGAGATATGAGTAGGAGCAGCATTAGGATCGGTCAGGTGAATATGAATCGGATTGGTTTCACCAGACGACTGAAATGCAGAATCAGTGACAGGCTTCTTGGAGCGCAGCAAATCACTCGGATCTTCATTCTTCCGGTATTCTTGCATTTCGACTGCTGCCATTTGTGCATCGGCGATTTTTGAGCCCTTCTGGAAGCACTCTTCTGCCTTCTGCCGACTGCTAGTGATAGTGATCACTCCTCTGGGACTAGGCATTTTCAATTTGAGGTATACGTAACATGGTCGAGCCATGAAACGTGCATAGGCAGGCCTACCCAGAATAGCATGGTAAGCACTCTGGAAATCCACTACTTCAAATGTCAACTTTTCTCTGCGGTAGTTCTTGGAATCACCGAAAACCACATCAATGGTGATCTGGTCGAGTGATTTAGCCTTCTTACCAGGTATAACGCCATGGAAACTCATATTGCTTTCACTAAGCTTGGACATCGGAATGCCCATTCCTTTCAAGGTTTCAGCACAAAGGATATTCAAGATGCTACCACCATCCATCAGCACTTTAGTCAGTCGAGTGCCTTCAACAACTGGGTCGACCACCAACGCTTGCCTCCCAGGGGTGGCTATATGTGCTGGATGATCAGACTGGTCGAATGTGATGCCAGTCTGGGACCACTTCAAATAACTTGGTGTTGCCGGAGCAATCATGTTCACTTCTCTGTTGATAACTTTCAGTCGACTTTTGCTCTCAACATCAAGAAAATCATCAGTGGAATTGATGTTGGGAAAACCATCATCTTCTTCTTCTTCCTTATCCTCACCCTTGTCGACTCCTTTTCCTTCTCATTGGGTAGTTTCTCTCGGGCTATTTGGATCGAAGTCGACAACTGTCGAGTGGTGTGTTTAGGGTAAATGGGATTACCCTCTTCATCTTTCTTGGTATGAATGTGGCATGGTAAATCCAACACATCATTTCCGGCTTGATCTTTTACTTTCTTGGGGTTCCAGGGCCCTTTGGGCTTCCCCTTGAACTTTCCTTGAGCCACAACTAAAGCCTCACCAGGAGCAGCTGGTTCGGCCTTACGCTTCTGTTTCCGATTGGAATTCCCTCCTCCGGTTTCCTGGGCGACTGTTTTGTGTTTGCCACTCCGGAGTCGGTCTTCCTCTTTGCCGTTAGCGTATTTGGTGGCAATCTCCATCATCCGAGTCAGGGACATATCCCCTGTCCGACCGAATTTCAGATTCAACTCTCGATACTTAACACCTTCTTTGAAGGCACAAACCGCTTGGTGATCTGACACATTCTCCACTGTATGGTGCAACGTGATCCATCTCTGGATATAGTCTCTCAGGGTTTCATTCGGCTTCTGCACGCAGTGCTGCAATTCTGTTAACCCTGCCGGCCGTTTGCAAGTACCCTCAAAAGTTCTAACAAACACTCGGGCGAGTTCCTCCCAACTGTATATGCTGCCAGGTGCCAACTGAGTCAACCATGCTCTGGCCGAGCCTTCCAACATCAGAGGAAGGTGCTTCATGGCCACTTCATCATTGCCACCACCGATCTATACAGCCACTCGGTAATCCTCAAGCCAAGTGTCAAGGTTGGACTCACCAGTGAACTTGCTGACTCCAGTCGCCAACCTGAAGTTGGGAGGAATCACTACAGCCCTGGTGGCTCTGCTGAAGCACTCTGGACTTGAAACATGCACTCTGCTGCCAGTCGGGTGGTCTCCGTCATGACCCTCTCTGTGTGCTCTATTCCTGTCAACCAGACCTTGAACAAGAATAGATCTCGCATCAAAGCCCGGCTCCCTTGGGTCGACTGGTACTCTTCGCTCACTGTTGTGGGGGCGCCTGTCATCATGCCGCCGAGGCACGTATGACCCACTCCTCGAGGGAGGCGTGGGCACTCGACAACGGTCATCGTGGTCGAGTTGGTGATCATACTGCTCGCGGTTTCTGTACTGATCTTGCCGGTATCCACGTCCCTCACGATGCGGGGGCGATCTTGGGCTATGAGCCGACTGAACTGTGTCTGCCATCACAGATCTGCTATGAATCCTATTCCGCAGCTGAGATAATGTTGTGTTCTGCTCTCCTGCTGCCCAGAGTAAAGCCCGGATCTGCATCAAACCTCTGCCAGCTTCCGACTAGGAAGGCTGAATCGACTCTGCTATTCGGGCTGCAGCTGTGAGATTTTGAATCGGAGTTTGGTATACCTGAGTTTGAGGCGGAAAAAGCTGTCGTCGACTGGACTCAGGAATCCGCTGCCGAGCACGCTCGTCGAGTGCATGTTGCAGATTTTCCAGTCGAGTACGCTCGGCCAAGTTGGCCAGGCGCGCCTCCTCCAAGGCCCGGGCCTCGGGGGTTTCTCCAATGATAGGAGTGTGAAGTGCATCCATATTGCAGCGGCGAAGCTCTTCCCTCTGCTGCAAAGAAAGGGGCTCGGGGCGGTACTCGTCGTGAGCGTGCGACAGATCGCCGCCGCCATCGCCACCATCTTCGCGGGGGAAGCCAGGAGGACTGCATGGTCCGTTGACCATCATGACTTCCGCCGCGGGATCGCTGCTGTCGCACTCGGATGGAGTCTCGACGGAGCCAGTCGAATAGGCCGTAGAGAGTTTCGTCGGGCTCGATTACCGTGACTTGCGGGGTGGTCGACTGACGGGCCACCGTGTATCTCACCCACCGCTGGAGCCGCGACCGAACGGAACGCTTGCGCCGGCGAACAGCGGGGAGCGAGGACACCACAAGAGCCGTCCGATACTGAGTCGACGGCCGCCGGAGAAGGACGCAGCAGACGCACGCGCGAAAGTGCGTCGCCCCGCAGACGGGGAGCGCCTCGACGTCGACTGGAGCCTCTTGAAGCCAGGCGGAGTCGTCGGCAACAAAGACGAGCGCGCCGAGACGGATCTCGCGGCCCTCAGCCAATCCACCGCCGGAAACCATGATGATGGGAATCGGAAAAATCACAACTTCACCGAAAAGTCGCTAAGACACCTGCCCCACGGTGGGCGCCAACTTTTGTGGATCTAAGACTGATAGTATAATGGGGGTAGGTATTAGGAGGCAAGATCCTAGCTATAGCGAAGTTGTACACACGAGTTTTGCAAGTTTAGGCCCTTCTCAGAGGAAGTAATAGCCCTACGTCTCGGAGCCCGAAGGCGGTCGACTGAATTACGCGTTTGTGTGTTACAGGGGGTGCGAACCCTTGTGCCAGTGGAGGGGGTGGCTTATATAGAGTGCGCCAGGACCCCAGCCAGCCCACGTTACAAGGAGTTCAATGTACATAAAGAGGGAGCGTTACAGGTAACGTCCATAATGAAGTGATATAAATGATCATTAAGTCTATGAGTAACGCCCGACCGTTGTTGTGCAGAGTGACTTTGGATCTTCTGTCTGTCGACTGGTTTCTGTTACGGTCGAGTGACATCGAATCTTCCGAGTGGAATGCTGTTATCCTTTGAATACTTCTGACTTTAGGTTGATGTCCTAGGGGAGGGTGTCTAGGTCAGGCCTATGACCCTACCCTAGGTACATAGCTTCATCACCACCAGCTGAAGATCCGAGAACAAGATATACCTAAGACAGCCTTCACCACAAGGTACGGGCTATATGAGTATACGGTTATGTCATTCGGATTGACTAACACCCCAGCCTATTTCATGAGTATGATGAATAAGGTGTTCATGGAGTTCTTGGATAAGTTTGTCGTGGTGTTCATTGATGATATTTTGGTGTACTCGAAGAATGAAGAGGAACACAAGGAGCATTTGCGTTTAGTTCTCGAGAAGCTCAGGGAACATCAGTTGTATGCAAATGTGAGTTTCGGTTGAAGGAAGTGGGATTTCTTGGACATGTTTATCAGGAGAAGGTATAGCAGTAGACCCTATCAAGGTTAAGTCAGTCACTGATTTTCTAGCACCCACCTCAGTTGGAGAGATCTGCAGTTTTCTTGGACTCACGGGATATTATCGGAGATTCATTGAGAATTTTTCTAAGATTGCGAAGCCCATGACGGAGTTGTTGAAGAAAGACACCAAGTTCAAACGGGCAGATGAATGTGAGGCAAGTTTTTAGGAGCTGAAGAAACGATTGGTTACCGCCCAGTGCTGATTCTGCCGGATATACGTAAGGATTGCCAAGTATATTGCGACGCTTCTCGCTTAGGACTTGGAGGTGTACTTATGCAAGACGGAAGAGTGGTTTCATACGCCTCATGTCAACTTCGACCGCGTGAGTTGAATTATGCCACGCATGATTTGGAGTTAGACTGTAATTCATGCGCTCATGACCTGGAGACATTTTCTTATTGGAAACCATTGTGATATGTACACGGATCACAAGAGTTTGAAGTACATTTTCACACAGAAGGAGCTAAATCTCAGGCAAAGGAGATGGTTGGAGCTTATAAAGGATTATGATATGAAGTTGCATTATCACCCAGGAAAGGCCAATGTCGTAGCAGACGCTTTGAGCCCGAAGAGTTATGCAAATACCCTCGTGAGCGGAGGATTACCCAAGGAGTTAGTCGAAGATCCCAGGGAGCTCCGTTTGGAGATAGTCCCTAGAGGTTTTGTTGCAACAATGGAGGTTTAGTCAACATTATTGGGAAAGATTCGAGAAGCTTAGAAGGATGATAAGGAAATTGATGAGATAAAGGAGAAGATGAGCAAAGGAAAAGCCAAGGGTTTTCGTGAGGATGAGCACGACACCTTATGGTTTGAGGACCGAGTTTATGTACCCAATAATGCAGAGATCAGGAAGTTAATACTTCAGGAAGCTCGTGACTCACCATACTCGATACACCCCGGAAACACCAAGATGTATTTGGATTTGAAGGAGCATTTCTTGTGGACAGGAATGAAGAAGGATATTGTAGAGTATGCAGCCGTATGTGATGTATGTCAGAGAGTGAAGGCAGAACATCAGAAGCCAGCAGGATTACTGCAGCCTATGTCGATACCCGAATGGAAGTGGGATAAGCTTGGCATGGATTTGATCACCGGATTACCCAGGACCCAATCGGGATATGATTCTATCTGGGTAGTAGTGGATCGTTTGACCAAAGTAGCTCACTTTATCCCAGTGAAACCACCTATACAAGTGCAAAGTTGGCCAATATATATATGACCAGGATCATATGTCTGCATGGAGTTCCGAGGCATCGTATCAGATAGAGGAACACGGTTTACTTCAAAGTTTTGGCATCAGCTGCACCAGACTTTGGGGACCAGGCTAGAGTTTAGTACAGCCTTCCATCCGCAGGCAGATGGGCAGACCGAGAGAGTCAATCAGATTCTAGAGGACATGTTGAGAGCTTGTGCGCTAGATTATGGATCTAGCTGGGATGATAATTTGCCTTACGAGGAGTTCTCATACAACAACAGCTACCAGGCCAGTTTGAAGATGGCACCTTTCGAAGCTTTGTACGGAAGGAGGTGCAGGACACTGTTGATGTGGGATGAAGTTGGAGACCGTCAGTTGTTTGGGCCAGATTTGATCAGAGAAGGTGAAGTTGATTCATGACAGATTGATGGTAGCTCAGTACAGGCAGAAGAGTTATGCAGACTCAAAACGCAAGGAGGTAGTCTATGAAATCGGAGATAGAGCATATCTTCGTGTGTCACCTCTGCGAGGAGGTAAACGATTTGGAGTTAAAGGAAAGTTAGCCCCGAGATTTGTAGGACCATACCTAGTTTTGGAACGTATGGGAGAAGTGGCCTACAAGTTGGAGTTACCCGAAGGACTGTCAGGAGTTCATGATGTGTTTCATGTTTCCCAGTTGAAGAAGTGCCATGCTGAGATGGCCGACATACCTCTGAGAGATACAGTGCCCCTGGAAGCAATTCAGTTGGATAGTGATCTGACCTATGAGGAGAAACCAGTCAAGATTCTCGAGTTTGCCATCCGAGTCACATGCAGCAAGGTTATCAAGTTTTGCAAAGTTCAGAGGAGCCACCATACTGAGGATGAAGCCACCTGGGAACGAGAGGAAGACCTACGGAAATACCATCCACACCTATTTTCTAGCCTAAGGGGGGTGGGTAGGTTTGTAACATCCCAAAGTTTCAATTTGGAATGTTATACGTAGGTCATCATATGCATATCATATTTTATTTGCATTTTGGTTTTGATCCTAGAAATTCTAAGCAACTCAAGGACCCACAGAGAGAGTTGGGGATTTCATCTATTTTCATATTTGAATTTTTCTCAAATATTGAAAAGAGGATCATTTTGGTTTTAACAATTTTTCTCTCCAAAATATTTCAAATATAAAAATAAAAGAGATGAGATAATATGACTTCTCCAAAATAACAGAAATATAGGAGTAAAAATGTTAAAATGAAATAAATAATTCATTTGGATTTTATTTGAATTATAAAAAATATGCATTTTTCAAAATTGCATTTTTAGGCTAGAAAAATGATCACTTTGTTCTAAATATTTCATGTAGACGGTGAAAATTGTTTTTGGCATCTCTAGATTTTTTAATATTTATTTACGATTTTTTCCTTTTGGCGGAATTTATTTTAAAAAAACACGTCGCTTGATCGGGCCAATGCCCGAAGCGGGCCAGCCCAGCACTGCACGCCTCACGCTCGGCTCGGGACCGAAGTCCCGCCCGCCGAAGTTCGCGAGGGACACGCCTCCGAGGCCGTGCCCCTCCTCCAAGCAGCCCCAGCCCCTTTGAATATCGCCCGCTCCCGCCTCCTCTCCTCGTCCCACCCTGAAAGCAACCCCGCCGCCAGCTCGGCGCCCAAGGCCAGCCTCCGCCATCGCCTCACCACCTCAAGGCCACCTCAAGAGCACACGCCGACCCGCAGCCCGCCTGAGCCGCCGCCCCGCCCACCATCGCCGCCGTTGACCTCGTCGCCGCCGGTCTATTTCGATTTTAGGTATAAAATCGTTCGATTTTTTTTATATAAACCCTAGTTCGTTTTTTTATTAGATCGGTTTTCTCAGTTTAGTTTATTTTGCGGACGTTCATTCGTTAGTTCATTTTAACGAACGAATTCGTTCGTTTGCCTCTGTTAACGGATGTGCCCTAGTCTTTTTTTTTGCCAGGGATCTATCCGTGATTATTTTTATCGCAGATTAGCCCCTGATCTTTAAACCCTCGCAACTTTTGAACCGTTCGTCCAAATCCAGTGAAACCAACGCCGAAATCTTCGGCTCGAACCCCACTTTCTGGTTAATCAACTTGAACATGGTTTTGACAATTTAAAATTTGATTTCAAGCAGATTTGATTTCGAAGTTCTTTTGATCATAGTTTCACTTTCGTAGCTCCGATTTGATCGGTTCTTTTTGCAAATCGAAGCTTTTCAGTTGAACTTTCAGATTTGATTTTCTCATTTGAGTTTTACCCGTGCATCTATGCTTGAGTACTTATGTATGCTATTGTTTGTTTGTGATAGAATTCCCAGAGTGTGGAGCGTGCTACTACGAGTCTCTAGGGTTTGCATATCGTCAGCAAGGCAAGTTACAATCCTCAAACACTGCATGATTCGGATGTGATTTTTAACCTGTGGGTATTGGGAAGTAGATGATGAGGTAGATCCTATTGCCCTTTTATTATCAAACCCTTCGGAGTTACTTCTACGTTATGCTTATACTGCTATGATATGCTTGTAGACGTGGTTTGGTTTGAGTGATCCATGACAGATGTGATATTGTTAATTAATGGTTAACTTAAGGTGGCTACTTAAATACACATCTGGGTGGACTAGTTGCGGGCACCTGGGGATATACCAGTGTTGTCCTTTGGTTCACCACCCAGGCTCAAAGGGATCATAAGATTATTCATGCTAGAAACTTCCGTGTGCAGCCACAAGCTATTATGGGCTCTAGCATAGTTGAGTATGTTGCATGACCTCTTTCAGTGGTAGCCTAGCAGATGTAGGGGAAAGTAGGTGTAACTGTCTACCCAGAGTAAAGAGTTAATGTTTGTGAAAGACTGTGTCTCGGTGATCCGTTTCTCAAACACCATGTAGTGCGAGAAATCCAACGGAGGAAATCGAGTCTTGTGGGGAAAAGTGCGCAAACCTCTGCAGAGTGTACAAACTAATCATGGTTAGCTGTGTCCCCGGTTATGGACATCTTGAGTATCTGGTTCTTGGATTATCATGTTGATCTCATCACTCTAAATTAATTTGTTGGGTTGTTAATTACTGTTTAATTGGGATTGAGATGGGGTTACCATTCTCAATGTTTATCAACTACCATGATAGTTAAATAAAAT
Source organism: Aegilops bicornis (assembly GCA_021605145.1). Lineage (NCBI taxonomy): Eukaryota > Viridiplantae > Streptophyta > Magnoliopsida > Poales > Poaceae > Aegilops > Aegilops bicornis. Next base: position 464,453,955 of record CM038670.1, read on the forward strand.
GCATTCCTTTGTTGTAGGGAAAAATTGGCTTTTCGCAAAAACATCATAACCATAGAGCCTCCACTAGCCATACATGCATGTAGTGATAGCATTTACTTGTTCATTGCTCTACTGTGTTATATTGCCAGCATATTCGATGTGCTGACCCATTTCGGGATGCAACATATCATGTTGCAGACTATTCAGACGAAGAGTAAGGTGCGCTAGGTTGTTGTCGTGCACTCAGCTATGCCGTTGGAGTTGATGGACTCACTTTATCTTCCAAGCCTTCCGCTGTTATCTTATTTAGATGGCCTTAAGCCATATTATTGTAATAAGTTCTCATTTTGAGACATTCGATGTATAAGTGTGTGTTTGCACTCTATTTTAAATCCTTCAAGTACTGTGTGTGTGAGCATTACCGATCCAGGGATGACACTTATAAACAGATATTTGACCGTTTGAGGTCGGATCGCTACAGGACTCCAAGAAAGACTCGTATCGAGGCTGCAAAAAGAAATATTCCAAGTTGAGTCCCACCCTGGCGCTTCTCAGATTTAAAGCAGCAAATGGTCTATCAAACAAGGGTTTCATAGAGATGTTAGGTCTTTTCAAAGAAATTCTTCCGGAAGATAATATGCTCCCCAGAAGCACGAATGAAGCGAAGAAAATTGTTTACCCATTGTAACTTGAAGTATAGAAGATACACGCTTGTTTGAATGATTGTATATTGTACTGTTGTCAGTACAAAGATTTGCGTGCATGTCCCACATGTAAGCATGCATGATACAAGCGCAGGAGAGCAATGGACAAGTACAAATTGGACGACGAGATCAAGACAGGAATCCCATTCAAGGTTGTTTGGTACTTGCCTTTAATTCCAAGGTTGAGGCGTTTGTTTGCAAACCCTAGAGAGGCAAAGTGGTTGCGGTGGCATCATGATGAGCGAATTGCGGATAAGTTTATGAGGCACCCAAAGGATGGGGCTCACTGGGAATTAATCGACAACAAGTTTGAAAAATTTGCCAAGGATCCTAGAAGTATAAGGCTCGGGGAGTGTACAGACGGGATGAATCCTTTTGGAGATATGAGCACCAATCACACCACATGGCCGATACTTATGTGCATATATAACCTAGCTCCTTGGTTGTGTATGAAGAAAAAATACATTATGATGTCAATGATTATCCAAGGCCCGAAGCAACCTTTAAATGACATCGACATTTACTTTCAGCTACTGGTAGAAGAACTGTTGACAGTGTGGATAGATGCGCCTGCTGTAGAATCTTATGATGCTTACAGAAAGAAGATTTTCGATCTACATGCGATGCCGGTGCACACCATTCAAGGTGTCGGCATTAGGCAACACATCGGGGCAGAAAACAAAGGGAGATGTAGGGTGTGTCACATGCATGGATAGGACAGCTAGCAGAAGACTTCCCAACTCGCACAAAACCGTGTATTTGCGTCATCGTAGGTTCTTACGGAAAACTCACCCATACCGAAAGATGAAAGCTGAATTTGATGGTACGGCAGAGGCAGGTGTGGGCCCAAGACCCTATGAAGGGAGGTGGTCCACAACATGGCTATAAAAATTAATGTTGTGCTTGGCAAGAAGCACCCTTTGACGGTGAAACAAACACCCAAGGGTCAAGTGTTTAAGAAGAAATTTGTGTTCTAGAAATTACCTTACTCAGAGATTCTACGTGTACGTCACTGCATCAATGTCATGCACGTAGAGAAGAATGTATGTGAAAGCATCCTTGGTACTCTGCTCAAGATTAAAGGTAAAAGAAAGGATGGTGACGGTTCATGGCTCGATATGCTTGCTGATCAGTCAAAACGCAAGAGTGAAGCAGAAGATGATGACAAATTCATCAAAGCTCACCAGAGTTACAATTTCAGTACAAAATAAGCAACACAATTCTTCACCTATTTGTTGTCAGTTAAGACACCCTCTTCCTACTGCGCAAACATCAGAAGTCTCTTGGATGTGAGCTCAGGTAAAATGAAGTTGGGACACATGAAGTCACATGATTTCCACGTAATGTTGACACAAATCCTCCCGGTGGCCATCAAGAATCTGATGGACAAAGATATAAGAAACACACTCATTGACCTCTGTGATTTCTTCAACCAACTATGGCAGAAAGTTGTAGATCCTGAAGAGTTGGATCATATGCAAGATGATATTGCCAGAATATTGTCCAACCTAGAGATGGTTTTCCCACCATCATTCTTTGATGTCATGGTCCATCTCACTGTGCACCTTGTCAACGACATAAACTATTGTGGTCCTGTGTTTCTTCGCAACATGTATCCCTTCGAGCGGTTCATGGGAATACTAAGCGCTTTTGTCGGAACCAAAACCATCCAGAGGCAAGCATCCTACAAGGTTATACCGCGAAGGAGGTGGTTGAGCTTTGCATCGAATACATGAAAAAGAGACCTATAGGTTTGTCCCTCTCTCGCCACGAGGGAAGGCTGAAAGGTAAGCCGGTCCTTGCTGGCACGCAAATGGCTGCACCCGGAGATTTGGCAGAGAAAGCCCACTTGAAGGTACTTCTTAATAACCCAATTCTCAGCGCTTATGTCGAAGAACACTTGGCAGAGATACGCCAAAGCTTCTTACCAATGGTGCCTTCATCAGATGTGGAGATGAAGGATCACACTAAGAACTATGTCGAATGGTTGAAGAATCGTTTGGCACAAGGATCCATCGATGACATTGCTACGTGGTTGGCACAAAATCCATCACCTACGGTGTTGACGTACCAAGCATATGACATAAATGGATACACGCTCTACACTGAGGAACGTGATCATAAGACCTCATATCAGAATAGTTGTGTTCGAATAGAATGCATGACTGTAAGTGAAGCTCATAAAAGGGTATACTATGGAACCATCAAAGAGATTTGGGAGCTTAACTATGTGAAAGTTAAGGTGGCATTATTCAGGTGCGCATGGATCCCTCTTGGTCAGGTAAGGATTGATGAGTAATAATAAGACCTGTGTTAACATGGCAACAATGGCATATCACGCAGACCCATTCATTCTTGCCAGCGATGATACCCAGATTTTCTTTGTGGAAGACCCCTTGCATAAGAACTGCCATTTAGTGATGCATGGGAAGAGAAGGGTACTGGTTGTCGACGATGTTGCCGATGAGGACGAGTATGATGAATTTGATGAGTTGCCAGCCAAGGGATCACGCACCCGTGTAACAGAGAAGCGTAAAATCATCAAAAAAAAAACAAGTTCATTCGGGTTCAACGTAATGATCCTAGTTCCCCCATGTACATGGGAATTAAGCCGTAAGAATAGTCTTTATGCCTACCCTGCAACTTAAATCGTTCAATTTAGAACTATCGCGTGTACTGAATTTATGAGTTATGCCCGGTTTTCTGTTGATGTAAGAACCGTTAATATGCTGACCTTGATATGCTGTCAGCTCAGGCAATGAATATGAACTGTTTTTTGTTGTTGTTATTATTATTATTATATCATAGAGGTAGCACACTCAATTGATCTAACTACAGTATGTGTGAACAAAAATATGCAATCTGGTTTGCAATATCATACGGTTCGTTGATGAAAGTCGTGTGCCGACCAAACCCCGCCCACGATCTGAGTCGTGCTTTCTGATTGGCCAGAACCCAAACCCCACGGATTGTACGTCTGCGATGCTCCCAGATCGAACGGTGATCCTCATCCCTTTCGACAGCACATGCAGTTCCGGTTGTAATTTTATTTTTATGCACAAAATGCACGTTAATCTCAAAAAAATGTCTTAAATATAGCTAACGATACTTGAAATGCGCCAGAAAATCAAACCCGTGGTATAATGGTGATTGCGTACCATGGAAATTTTTATGAGGCCAAACGATGAAGTCACCGGCCACAGCAGTTTGAATTGACACATCTCCTTTTGGAAACCATGATCCTTCATGTGAGATGCTCCGGTTTGGAAGGAGCGGTCATCAAAACTTGTGCCAAACTTTACCAATTTTTTCCACGGGGTCGTGAGAGCACGCCATGGGCACACATCGATTTTGATGATGTCCGAACTCCATTTGAATTTCTTGTAATTAAAATACCAACTAGGAGTACGCCAGTGGCCGCACCTCGCGGCCGAAATGTTTGAAACTTCTCCCCGCTTCTCGAACAAACGGATGAAAACTCACAAAGCGACGCATAAATGATCTGTACACCTTCTTTGCTAGGCTGATAGTAAGGGGGTATCATAGTTAGTATCATGCATGCCAACTAGGAAATTTTGATGAGCTGTCATAGAATTAAATGAAGAAAGAGAGGGTTAAGTATCATATCATGAAACCATATCATAATAAATGCTATGCTACTATGTGTCATGCATGACAATAAATAAAGTACTACATGTGATACTACTCTATGATACTATGCATTGGACTAGCCACAGTGGGAGTAACTTCACCAGTAACATCGAGTCCACCTCAACAAATTTTATTATGTGGCAATGAGTTAATGAGGAGGTAGTTTGAGTAACTTTGCTAGTTAGTGTATAACATCACATGTCCCAATGCAATATGAGTCTATAACCTAATAAATGAGGCTTTACATGTTACCATACTTATGTTACTACCCACTATGAAAGGTAGTAACATAGTCTAAGGATATGTGTATGTTACTAGTGTATGTTACTCTCCATTGTGGCTAGTCTTAGAGAAAGTACAATAGTGTGACATAAGCAGGCTATAAGGAATAGAATAATATATATGTGCTTATTAGTTGGAGGAAATTAAGAGAAGAGGAGAGAGAAGAGAAGCGGGCTCTTGGTTAGTAGAGCCAGCTGCAACACGAGACCCAAAACACTTTGTGAGGATGTAAGGTGGGCCAACTATTGATAAACTAGTACGTATTTAAAACTTATTATTGTACATTTCGGCTAAGAGGTTGGTTGTATATGACATGGCAACTTCTTATAGCCGACCGTTGGCTGTATTATTAACCATGCTCTTAGTGAGGTAGCTAGTATATCATAGACTAGCTAGTATCATACTCCCTCCTTTCCGGTTTATAGGGCTCAATTCAAAAATCTCACCAACCAAGGTAGATGGTGAGTGGTGGAATACTTTTTGTAGTTCACAAAAACACCCAATTAATGCTTTTGTTTTCCTCAAAAAATTATGTTTACCAATGTATTAATTGCAATACATGCATGCATAAAGTACATGCATTGGTCAATTTTCTCTTAATACTTGCATGCAATGATTTAATGCACCTTGAAATCTAAACATGTGATGGGGAACAACCAAATTGAGCCTTATAAAATGGAAAAACTAAAATTTTGAGATAAGCCAATAAACCAGAAAGGAGGGAGTATATATGCATGATACTAGTATATGATCGGTAATACCTCCGTAATGTGCGCATGCATAGTATCATAAGTTAGTATCTTAGATTGCCTTATTAATTTTCATGCATGACACAAAGTAGTACACCATTTAATATGATACCACACCCTCTCTTTCCTCATTGAATTGTGTGCCACATCATCCAAAAAGTCTAGTTGGCATGCATGATACCGCTTGATACTCCCATATTACGACCAGCCTTAGGGTGGCCGTAGTGGGGGTATCATAACCGGTATCATGCACTCAGGAATAGCAAATATGATGATGTGGCAAAGAAGTAGTAACATAGATAGGTACTGTAACATATATATATATATATAATAAATGCTATACTACTTCGTGTCATGCATGGCCATAAATACGGTCATCTATGATATATACTACTCTATGATACTATATATGCACTATGAAGGTACGCATGTAGTATCATACACTAGTATCATATGCACGATACTATATATAGTATATGATACTCCCCACTATATAAGGCTGGCCATAGTGGTGGTATCATAGCCGACGATGTCATGCACTTGGAAATAGCAAGTATGCTGATGTGGCAAAGAATTAAATATATATAGAGAGTGTTAGAGTAACATATAGGTAGATACCGTATCATGTTAAATGCGATGCTAAGTTGTGCCATGCATGGCACTAAATATGATCTATGCTACTATCCTCTATGTATTATACTATGCGCTATAATTAATTAAAGGTAGTATCATACACTAGTATCATATATATATATATATACTAGTATCATATATATATATATATGATACTAGTGTATATATATATATATATATATATATATATATATATATATATATATATATATATATGCATGTTACTAGTATATGACACTCTCCACTATGAGTAGCCTAAGTATATATAGCCTAACTAAAACACCCACATGTAGTTGTAGTAGTGTTTTTGACTTTAATTAATTATATGCACTAAAATGCAATGCAAGGTAAGTGCAAAGAATGAGTTAAACATAGCACACGACCTGAAATGGGCCCGAACGATGTAGCTAGTAACTGACGATTTGTAGTCGAAGTGCCGCATATCCTTTTGGAAACTATGATCCTTTTGTGAGATGCTCCGGTATAGAAGGTGCGAGCACCAAAACTTGTGCCAAACTTTACTAAAAAAATTCCATGCGATCGTGAGAGCACGCGACAGTGGCACAATGATTTTCGTTATTTTCCGGACTCTATATGCATTTCCTGAAATTAAAATACCAACAAGGCCTATGCCTCTGGCCACACCCTGCGGCCGAACTGTTTGAAGTTTTTTCCCGTTTCTCGCATAATGAATGAAAACTCGCATAAGCGGCACACAAATGATCTTGCTAACACGCGTGTAGTTGCGACTATATATATATATATATATATATATATATATATATATATATATATATATATATATATATATATATACATATACAAATGAGATCTCTTTTTTTGCATATTCAAAGTTTGAGATTGCTAGCGAGGCATGCCGCCTGGTAAAAATGTACCAGAAAATCAAACCATAGGGTACAATCGCGATTTCTTACCATGCAAAAAAATTGGAGGAGAAATGATGAACTCATGTTTTCATTTGAACAAAAATATGATGTTAGGTAATGTAAATGTTTTCAAATAGCACACTGTTCACTCACGAAAGCCGTGTGTCCACTAAACCATGGCCGATGCCCCTCCCCTCTGCCACACACGCTATCTGAGTCGTGCGTTCTGATTGGCCAGAACCCAAACCCCGCGGATCGTACGTCTGCGCCGTTGGATTCTCCTTGATCGAACAGCGATCCTCATCCCTTTCGACAGCACATGTAAATGTTTTCAAATAGCCCCTCCAAAAAAATGTTTTCAAATAGCACACGGTTCATTCACGAAAGCCGTGTGCCAACCAAACCGTCGCCGATGCCTCCCCCCCCCCTTTGCTACGCGCGCGATCTGAGTCGTGCATTCTGATTGCCAAAACCCAAACCCCATGGATCGTACGTCTGCACCGTCGGATGCTCCCAGATCAAACATCAATCCTCATCCCTTTCGACAGGAAATGCAGTTCGGCTAGGAATTGATTTATACGCCAAAATGGACGGTAAATGCCAAAAAATGTCTTACATATAGCATATGAGACCTGAAATGCGCCAGCAAATCAAACCCGTGGTATAATTGTGATTGCTTTACGTGGGAAAAATTTAGAGGCGAAATGATGAACTCACGTCTTCATTTAAAAATTAGTACGCCTTCATTTCAAACGAAATTATTCTGTTTGTGCACACGAGCGCTTAGAGGCAACCGTTTGCATAGGCCTTTCCGCGCGCGCGGCGACCGGGATATTTTTCACCCTTTTCACCTAGGCCGCCAACACCCCCCCCCCACCGTCCACCCGCGTTTCACTCAACTAGTCCACCCAATCTCAATCGCCAGCTCCCCCTCTCCCAGATCCACAGCAGAACCCTCTCCGGCGCCGCCTGCTCACCCCGGCCGTGTGCCCACTCTTCGGCGTCAAGCCTACCTCCACTGCCATTCCCAACACGCGGCGGCCCGCGCCTTGCCGTCTTCGTTTGCTCACCAGCCACCCTCAAGCATATCGATGCAGTAACCCTTGCCTCTCCTGTGGTCCGGCCGGTTTTGCATTAAGAAGCCTTCTAGTTACTGCTCTCCATCGCGGCGAGGCATATTTCCTCACAATCCCTCATCCAATTTTGTTATGTATGTTCCCAAATTGGCTATAAAATAATGGAGAGCGTATATATGTTCATTATCTACCTTCCTTACTACATATAAGTTGTATTTGTTCCAATAAGTTACTGCCTATTTACAGATCGCGGGCGCCCGAGTCACACAAACTTAACAAATTAGCTATACATTTTCTAAATTATTGCATGTCATGTTTAAAAAGCTTGATACCAAGTTGTTAGTTGTATGATTATCCTCCTTTCCTGAGTTTTGCATGTGCTCTCTGTAGATGCCGAGTAGCAGTGACGACACTCATGCTTCAGGCGATGTATCTTCATCTGATTCGGACAACCCTAGGTATTCAGCAGATTGTGAGGGATCAAGTAATCCTGAATGGGATAGAGCTGCAGCAATTACCCTTCCGATCAGGACACGGAGGAACGCTCCAAGGAAGCCCACACACCAGCCTAAAGGTGTATATGAAGTAACCAAGATTGATTTAAAGTATTGGGCTCCAACTAAACTAGATAAAGCACGCATGAGGTTCAGGAGTGTGTGTGATTTGTTGGCAGGGCAAGGCTCAACATTAATCATCGGGGTTTCGTATAAGGTGACACAGAAACACGGCGAAGGATAGTCCAGGAGATCATGGATCACTTCAATGTTCCAGAGCAGTGGAGAATGCGGGTGGAACACGCTGCACTGAAGAAGGCTAGGGATGCTTGGAGAAACTGGAAGCACATACTGTACAAGAAGTACTTGAGTGAAGGCAAGGACCCAATCCCTGCATACCCCCAAATTACAAAGGCAGACTAGGCAGAATTCAAAAGGGTCAGGGCAACTAAAGAGTTTGCTGAGAAGAGTTTCAAGCAATCGGAACTTCAGAAGAAGAACATACACCCCCACCATATGGGTGTGGCAGGATACTACAGCATGGAACTGATATGGGACTAGGAGGACAAAGAAGCAGTAGCGACGGGTGGGAATCCGGCCTTTAGCGAAATCAGGGGCAAACGCGCCAGAGACTACTTGCAGGCACGTGCAAAGAGGTGTGATGACGGAACTTATTACTTTGAAAACTCACGTGACGCCAAACTGTATCAAGTGATGTTAGAGGCTTCCAAGATCCCTGGAAGGTTCTACAGGAACTCAGGGCCATGTGACATTATGTTTGTTGCTCTGGAAACAAAAGAGCCCCCTGGCCATGCAAGGGGTATAGGTGTTAATGTCCCGCACAAGAGGGCTTTCACACTCAAAGAAAGAAGAGAGGCTCAAGATGAAAAAGCGAGGAGTGAAATGAAGGTAATGCATTGTATGAAAGGTTGAGGAAGGAGATTTATCCGGCTGTTCGAAAGGATGTTGAGGAGTCAATGGTGATGCAGAAGACTCTAACACTGACAGATAGCTAGCAGATGGGAGGGGAGGCGGGCATGGAAGATGCTACTTATTGCACGACAACACTGCACAAGAGTAGTTGTGCATCAGCTGACCCCAGCGACACTGAGACTGCAGCTGCCCGTGATGATGCTATATCTGATCTATCTGGAATGAAAGACAGACTAAAGGGCATGCTTACACATTATGATGATACATTAAAATGTGCAACAGCCTGGGTTTACCCACCCTTCTTGTAAGATGGCCTCTTGTTGGACAATGTGCCATTGAAGCCGGGCTGTGTGAAGTGCTACGTGACTGAAGTAAAGCCTAGATTCAACGAATTTTCCCTGAAGAATGTCCTAGGAGACTTCGATGAGCAAAGGACCTTGGGAGAAACACTGTTACATCACATCCAGTGGCCACAAAAGGAAATAGAGTTCATCGATGAGATCCCTGAAGCCCTGCCAAGAGCAACCACTGTCGCCCCTCAACTGGTGACGCTCTCCTTGCCATAGCAGCTCCCGCAAGCTGATGCATCAACCTGTGATCAGTCGGCCCAACTTTGTGGCGTACAGGCCATGTCATCCTCCGCCACAAAGTAGCCAGTGGCAAGGCCTACAACTGCTAAAGACGCACCACCGGTTCAGATCTTTGGCCGTGAAGCAATGGGGAGACCAGCTGACAAAGACATGCTCAGCAGACCAACCTAGTGGAACAGACTGCTAAGCAGTCTGATGCTTCCGAACCGCCTACTAAGTAGTCTATAGGTCCAAAACTGACTGCTCATCAGTCCGTCAGTCCGCAATCGCATGATCAGCATACCAATGCGTCAGCACTTCCTGCTCAGCAAACCAACGCGTTGGCATGGCCTCCTCAGTGCACCGACAAGTTGGCACCACATGCGCAGAAACCCGACATAGCTTCAACGCATGGTCAGCAGTCCAATGCCTCTGCTCCTATAGCCCAGTAGTCCGTCACAGCAGCACCGCCAGCTCAGCTGTCCGACATAGATAAACCGTCTACTAAGCACTCCGTCCAAGCTTCACTATCTGCTCAGCAGTCTACCTTGCAGGCAACCAGATGTTCTACCAGAAATGCTTCAAGTACCAAGAAGGAAGTGGCCAAAAAGGCTACACCCCTGAGGAAGCGCAGCGGGAAAGTGAAGAGGAAAGAGAACGATTGCCTCTTACTTAAAGCACTCATCGCCCAGAGCCAAATTAGCAGCAGCTTGTTCGAATCGGGGAGTAATATTATTTCTGACGCCATGGATGATGAAGAAGTATGTTTGTTGCTTGCTAAAAGTAATGCAGACGTACTTCAAGCACGCTATTACGTCCATGGCCAGCCATTTCTTGTTGGCGAATACTTTGATGAGTGCAACTCCAGTTGCCGCGAGTTACATGAATATTGCATGGATCTAATGTCAGCAGGTCAACATGGTTTGCTAGTCCACTACAACAGAGATCATTTTCGACACGATGCTGGTTCCATTGATGTGAGTTTCGAGGACTTACATCTCTTTTTCAACTTCAACATGCTCGATGCCACTCTTGTTAGATGCCTGATTTTGTAAGTACTTAACAAACTCTGATCAACTTCTCCATACAAGGCTATAAATGATAAACAACTAACTGCATTTTATTCCTCTCAGGGGATTGAACGCGCAGAGAAGAAAAAGGGAGAGGGTGTATTTCATAGATCTTGAATTAGCAAATAGCACAACAATACATGGTAAGGACCTATGGGAATGGGCCGTTAACATGGTCATCCGTCTCTTCGAAAACACGTCCCATGCAGAATCATTTCTCTGGCCATATCATGAACGGTAAGTCAAGTAAACAACCATGCATAAACTTATTGTCTTTCAGATTTCGACATAATTCGTAAGTTCATGGCTTTCTTAATATGTAGCAATCACTAGATATTGGTATTCATTGTTTCAAACAAGAACACAATTTACTGCATCGATTCTCTCAGAGAGTCAACAAACGCTCAGGATCAGATGCATCTTCAGCAATTCATGGATAGGTATTGAATTCTATGATGTTGAAATTAATTTGCATTCATATCTGGTTCAGTAATTGATGTTGTCAAAATTCATCATCATTTGCAGTGTGCTCGCACTGTGGAAAACTAAACCAGGGAACCTGTTCAAGAGGGGACTACCTCTGCAGCACGAGATCGTTTCTCCGATAACACACCGAAATCCGTTATTTTTGGAAAATTTATCCAACAGTCTGCAATACCTTTCCTTACGCTAGTAAAATGTTCAAGCTTCTAAATAAACCTCTTTCTATTTTGTCCAAAGAAAAAATAATACATCTAACACCGGTTAGGTTGTTCTTAACAGGACAAATACATGACTAATTCTGTACAAAAATTTCAGTGTCGTCAGCAGGAAGCAGGGACTAACCTTTGTGGATACTATGTTTGCACACACATGATCTCCATCTGCAGATCTGCTGAGTTGTGACGATCCTCAGGAATTAGTACCAGTAAGTCTATCTTAATTAATATCTTCTACTCCACTCATATGGCACATTCTGATCTTAAAAATATTGCAGCTCATCTTAAAACCGAGGACCCCTGAACCGCTCCCGGCTGGTGAATTGCTGATGGTTCACAGATTTATCAGCGACTTCTTCCTGGATCACTACATCAATCCCACTGGTAATAATGAAGATTTCAGCATGCCTTCTCCTGAAACATTGAGTAAGAGTTAGCCGCTAAACATATACGCATGGATCCATTGTTTTCCATCTGATGAGGTCTTCGTATTTCGTACACTATGATTAATTATGTAATGCATATATGTGTGGACAAATCACTGGAATTTAGCTACCATATGTTCAATTGCAATTGTTGCGAAATATGATGAATTTTCTTCCTCTGGACACTATTTGCTCAATTGAATATTGTGGCGAATTTGCTTTTTGCGTGCCGATTCAAAATGGGGTATTTTTGTTTATTTTTTCAATTGAATATTGTGGTGAATTCGCTTTTTGCGTGCTAATTCAAAATGTGGTATTTTTGTTTATTTGTTCAATTGAATATTGTGGTGAATTTGCTTTTTGCATGCCGATTCAAAATGGGATATTTTTGTTTTAACCTAGCAATTGCTCCACACACGGTTCAACTAAATGAGTGTGTGCGATCCACATCAAAAAGCATATGTCAATCATAGCGGAACTGTCAGTGATACATAGCAGGCCGCAAATGATTTACAGCGCTACTACGTGTGTGTAGGGTCTCCAGAACCGTTTGTGATATCACGTTATCGCACATGAGAACTCGGAGTAAACCGTGCCTAATGTAAAATACAATCTCAGTCATAATTTTTTCAGGAAACGTGTGGGATCCCAAACGAAAAGCACACGCCATTCTCGCGGCAACCGTCGGTGATACCCAACAAATCACAAACGGTCTGCAACACTTGTATGTGTGCGGAGGGGCTCCTGAACCGTTTGTGATAGAACATTATCGCAGATGGTAATTGTTGGGAAACGTGTGCGATGGAGTCTTGCATGGCAGACGGGTTATGCAGAAAACTCGTGTGCGATGGGGCACAAATCGCACACAGTTCATATGTTGGCCCGTGTGCCTTACATACTGTTTCCCAAACGGTTCATTACAACAGACCGTATGGTTTCACTGCGTCATTAGAAACGTTTAATCACCGATACAACACATGTGAAAGAATTTAGTGTGTGCTGCATCACGCACGGTTACATTTTGGAAGGCCTCTGGATCACTGCTCCATATCCCCGACGGTTTCTGGGTCGTGTAGGAAGGACACCCTATCGCCCACACTCACTTGGCGACAGTCCCAAATGCCATCGCGGAAAGGGGTTAAAAACTATTTGTATAGCACCAACACGCACCAGTGCTTGTTGATGTTGATCTTGTTGGTGAGGCGTTATACTTGACGCTCGATCTTGGAACGTGTTTCTTCATGCATCTTCTTGAGGTAGGTGGCTCTTGCTCTAGCGTCCATGTTCGCTCGTTCTTGTAGCGGTAGAGGAAGGATGTCCAACGGCAACAAAGGGTTGAAGCCGTAGACAACCTCGAAGGGGGACTTGCTGGTGGTAGAGTGTCCTGCATGGTTGTAGGCGTACTCGGCGATGGGTAAGCACTCCTCCCACTCCTTGATGTTCTTCTTGATCAACACGCGTAGGAAAGTGGCGAGCGTCTGGTTGGTGACTTCCGTTTGGCCATCGGTTTGAGGATGATACGCCATGGAGAAGAGTAGCTTGATTCCGAGCTTGGCGCATAACGTCTTCCAAAAGTAGCTTAAGAACTTGACGTCTTGGTCTGACACAATTGTCTTTGGCACTCCGTATAACCTCAAGATTTCCCTACAAAAAAGATTTGGAACATGTGAAGCATCGTCTATCTTATTGCATGGGATAAAATGAGCCTTGTAACCCAAGCACAAAATCCATGCTAATATCTTCCCAAGGTTGATGTGGAATAGGTAGTGGTATATGTAAACCATGGGATTGAGATTGTGACTTAGTTTTGCGACATGTAGAACACTGATTGGTGAAGCGTGAGACATCGCGGAACATCTTGGGCCAAAAGTAGTTCTTGGAGGGCGTGGCAAAAGTCTTGTCGCGTCCAAAGTGTCCCATGAGTCCGCCTCCATGAGCCTCTTGCAAAAGTAACAAACGAAGAGAAGACCCTGGGATGCATAGTTTGTTAGCTCTCATTAGATAACCATCTTTGATATAATATCGTTCCCAAGATGTATGCGTCACACACTTAGAAAAAGTCACATCATGCTCATGCAAATCTTTGATATGATCAAATCCAACAACATTCAACTCAAGTTGAGTAATTAACATGCATTTGCGGGAAAGAGCATTCGCCACAACATTCTCTTTGCCCTTAATGTACTTGATCACATAGGGGAAAGATTCAATAAATTCACTCCATTTAGCATGTCGTTTATTCAACTTGGTTTGTCCTTTAAGGTACTTAAGTGTCTCATGATCCGTATGTATGACAAACTCATGTGGGCAAAGATAGTGCTCCTAAACATGTAACACATGCACTAAGGCATACAAGTCTTTGTCATAGATGGGATAGTTAAGTTGAGAACCAGAGAGTTTTTCACTAAAATATGCAATGGCTCGCTTTTCTTGCATCAAAACTCCACCAATTCCATTACCACTAGCATCACAATGAACCTCAAAAGTTTTGTCAAAGTTAGGCAAAGCAAGAATCGGAGCATGAGTAAGCAAGGATTTGAGCTCATCAAATGCGATAGATTGCAAAGGTCCATAAACAAAGGGTGTATTTTTCTTACTCAAGGCATGCAACGGTGCGGCAATAGTGCTAAAGTCTTTCACCAAGCGACGATAGAAACCCTCAAGCCAAGAAAACTACGCACTTGTTGCAAATTTGTGGGTTGTGGCCAAGTTTTAATTGCTTAAATTTTAGATTCATCAACATGGACATCCTTCGAAGAAACAACGAAACACAAGAAAACAAGCTTGTCAATTCCAAAGGTGCATCTTTTCATGTTAGCATAAAGATGTTCCTTGCGAAGAGTTTGCAAAATGTCCCTAACATGATTTACATGATCTTTGATGGATTTGCTAAAAACAAGTACGTCGTCAAAGTAGACCAGAACAAACACTCCAATGTATGGACGAAACACGAAATGCATAATACGCATGAAAGTACCGGGAACTTCAGATAAACCCATAGGCATAACTAACCACTCGTACAAGGCAAATTTAGTTTTAAAAGTGGTTTTCCATTCATCACCTTCTTGTATGCGGATTTGATATTTGTAACCACTTTTGAGATCAATTTTTGAGAAAATAGTGGCACCGCTAAGCTCATCTAGCATATCATCAAGGCGAGGTATGGGATGCCTATATCGAACGGTGATAGCATTGATTGGTCTAAAATCGGAGGACATGCGAAAACTACCATCTTGCTTAGGCACAAGGATAATCGGAACGGCACAAGGACTTAAACTTTCACGTACATAACCGTTGTCGATGAGTTGTTGTACTTGCCATTGGATCTTCTTAGTTTCTTCGGGGTTGACGCGGTATGGAGCCTTGTTAGGAAGAGGTGCTCCGGGGATGAGGTCGATCCGATGTTCAATTCCACGTAGAGGAGGAAGACCGGGAGGTAGCTCATGAGGAAAGACATCCGCGAATTCCTGCAACAAGTTAGAGAACACTAGAGGAAGCAGATTACGAGTGTTAGTTTTTGCCACCTCATCTTTTCATAGGAGGACATAGTGGATGACACTCGATGGGTTCTCACATCTCTCTTTTTGTGGCTAGGAGTACTAAGTTTTTCTCTCTTGGCGAAGAGTCGCTCACTTTGGGCTTATGGTGCTCACTTTCTTTATGGTGGTTCACTCTCTCACTAGTATCTCCATGATGGGTGGAAGCTTGCTTGTCGGCGATCACTTGGCTTGGTGACATTGGTCGTAGCACGTACTTTGTACCCTTCACCTTGAAGCTAAAGTGGTTAGTTCTTCCGTTGTGGATGATGCCGCGGTCAAATTGCCAAGGTCTTCCCAAAATAAGATGGCACACGGACATAGGAACCACGTCACACTCCAAGGTGTCCTCGTAGGCGCCGATCTTGAAGGAAACTTGCACCGTATGCTCCACTTGAATAGTGCCGGAGTCGCTTAGCCATTTCACCTTGTAGGGACAAGGATGCTTCTTCTTGACCAATTGCAGCTTGTAACATAGCTCTTCACTTGCCAAGTTGTGACAACTTCCTTCGTCGATGATGACTTTCATGGAACGCCCATTGATGTCGGCCTTGGTGTGGAAGATGCGGCACTGTTGGTCTTCTTATTGATGGTGTTGGAGCGTCAAGACCTTGGAGACCACGAGAGAGGGACTTGAATCATTGTCACAATAGACTTTATCATCTTCATCTTCGTTCACGCGCAGTTGCATGTCCGCGTGCTCAAGGGCTTCCATTTCTTCTTCACTCATCGAGTCGTATGTGCCATCATTATTGAATATCATGGTTCGCTTGTTGGTGCATTCGAAGGACTTGTGTCCTCGGCCACCACATGTGAAGCACTTGAGAGAACTTGTCTTGACGGGTCATTCAGTGATGCCGAAGATAAGGGAGTCTTGGATTTGTAGGTGCTTGCCGGAGGACAAGTCGAGGAAGGCGTAACTTGCTTGGAACTTGACTTGTCACCGATACTTGGTCATGCTCTAGTTGAGGTAGGAGGTGCCGAAGTCTCGGGAGCTTGAGAATAGGAGCCCTAGGTCTTGGACGAGTACTTGGCGTCTTTGAAGTCATCTTGCACTTATCGCTCGGCCTTGGTCGGTTGATGAACTAGCTCGAGAAGGTTGGAAGTCGGCAATCCGCTTGATTGGGTGGTTGAGGCCGTTCAAGAAGCATGCCATAGTTTGCTCCGTCATCTTCCTTGACATTGGCTCATATCATGGCAACCTCCATTTCTTGGTAGTATTCTTCCACTGTCTTCGTGCCTTGCTTGAGGAGTTGCAACTTATTGAAGAGATCACGGGTGTAGTGTGTAGGCACGAAGCGAGCTCTCATGACATCCTTCATTTCCGTCCAAGTTGTGATTAGTGGTTCGCCTCTTGTTTGTTGTCGCTCGATCACTTGTTCCCACCAAATGAGGACGTAGTCTTGAAACTCAAGGGAGGCCATGGCGATCTTCTTTTCCTCGTCGTAGTTGTGAAGACGGAATATCTTGTCCACCTTCAAGGCCCATGATAGATATTCTTCGGGGTCATTGCTTCCGGAGAACTTGGGCATGGTGAACTTGAGCTTGCCATAGCAGAGTTCTTCATCATAGTGGCGGTTTTGATATCGCTCTTATCATGGAGGAAAGTCCTCAAATGCTCGTTCCTCAATATGTCGCTCTTGGCATGGAGGAGGGTCTTGAAGCACTTGTTCCACTTGGTGTCGTTCTTGTCATGGAGGAGGACGAGGAATATGCGCTTGGTTTCGCCTTTCTTGTTGCTCTTCGCGTCGGGCTTCTTCCACTTGTCGTGCTTGACGAAGTGCTTCCTCTAGTTCACGCACTTGGCGGTTACGCTCGTCGACGGCTCTAGTGGCCTCGCGGAGTGCGCGTTGCGCTTTGAGTGCTTGTGCTTGACAGATGGCTTCATCATCTTGAGGTTCTTGACGTTGCACTTGGGGAGGTATTTGTCGGCGTTCTGGGAACGGGTGTCCCCAGACTTGCCTGCCTGCAGCCCAAGGCGTGGCTCCACTAATGGCCTGGTACGGCCCATCTTCACCAGCAAACACTCAAGACCCTCGCGAGGGGCCAAGCCTCACAAGGCGGACGACACAAGACCTCCTCAGGGACAGCCACACAAGGCTGGCTCACGAGGAGCGGAGAGATCAAGGCGAGGGGCACCTCGTGAGGTTCGCGTGACGTGAGCCATGACGACCAAGGCCAGGCGGGCGCCAGCGGGCGCAGAGTACTGGTTTCCTCTTTGGTGCTAAAGGGGCGGGCGCAGCCGAGGAGTCCCGAGACATCGACCGAAGGTTTCCATATCGGTGCAACGAGACCAAGACCAGCAGGATGGCAGGATGAAGGTCATCGCGGAGCCCACGACGGCGTCACCACCAGAGCCTTTGGCAGGCGAAGACCACCTTTTTGTCAGGATAGCTTGTACTAGCTGTCCCCCTTCAAATTGGCCGTTGTGGGATCCCTTCCCGCCTAAACATTTGGGAAGAGGACCAGAGCCTCTATAAACAGGACTAGCCACCACCATAGGAGGCAACTGATCTTGGATCGGATCCATTCCATCCTCACACGCACCAGCTCACCGAGCTCAAGAGCACCTCTCCTCAGGAGGCTATTCTTCCCTTGTACTTATTCATCCTCAGCCTACAAGGCATCCACCACACCACACTGGAGTAGGGTATTACACCACATTGGTGGCCCGAACCAGTATAAACTCTTGTGTCCCCGGTTCCTCGGGTTCGGCGCGCTAGGCTTTGAGATTGTGGTGAGAGTGTGAGCTAGGGGGAGAGAGATCTTCGTGCGCACCCCAGAGTTCAAACCTTAAGGGTTTTGCAGGAACCTGTAATCCAACATTTGGTGCGCCAGGTAGGGGGCACTGAAGCCTTTCTTCCGTCGATCCACGCTCCACTGCCACCGCATCCATGGTCGACGCTCACCGGGCACGAGCTGAGCGCCGGGCTGCCCGTGTCGCCCAGACGTCTCCTGTCGGCGGACCTCCCCGTCGTTCTCCATCACCCGCCGCCAACGCCGCCACCGGCCCGGCAGGAAACGAGCAGCAAGCATCATCGCTGCACCCACTCTATGCGGCAGGACGGCCGCACCGCAACCCCATCGCTGACTCCGGCCGGCTCATCATCCCACGCTCGTCGCACGCCCATGGACGCGCAGGCACACGAGCTCCTGCGGTACCGCCCGATTGACGACCTCTACGAGGATTGGTAGGACCGCATCGCCATGCTCGTTGGCGCCGTTGGGGGCTCCCCCATACCGTCTCTCTCTCCGCCTCGCCCTCATCCAGCCACGGGTGACATAGCCCACGGAGCACCTCCGCCACCTCGCACCAAGACGGCGCCCTGGCACCAAGACGCATGGTCCCTCAGCGCGACCCGTTGCGCCGGGCGTCCGCGCACGAAGAAGGAAGCTGCCAAGAAAAGTTCCCCGACTGCAAGAAAACTCTCCTGCACTCCTGGCACCACCATGTCAAGACCGCGTGCCGCCTGCGGCGACGGTGCATGGGCATCAAGACCAAGCTCCGCCCCTGCGACGGGCCCCGGTGGTCACAGCAGGCTGCCGTGCCTTCACTCCGGAGCTGCGTAGTGATACGTCTCCAACGTATCTATAATTTTTTATTGTTCCATGCCATTATATTACCCGTTTTGGATGTTTATGGACTTTATTATACACTTTTATATTATTTTTGGGACTAACCTATTAACCGGAGGCCCAACCCAAAATGTTGTTTTCTTGCCTATTTCAGTGTTTCGAAGAAAAGGAATATCAAACGGAGTCCAAATGGAATGAAACCATCGGGAGAGTTATTTTTGGAACAGAAGCAATCCAGGAGACTTGAAGTATACGTCAGGGAAGCAACAAGGAAGCCACGAGGCAGGGAGGCGCACCCTACCCCCCTGGGCACGCCCCCCACCCTCGTGGGCCCCTCGTGGCTCCCCTGACCGACTTCTTTCGCATATATATATATCCATATACCCTAAAAACATCGGGGAACAGAATAGATCGGGAGTTCCGCCGCTGCAAGCCTCTGTAGCCACCAAAAACCAATCGGGACCCTGTTCTGGCACCCTGCCGGAGGGGGGATCCCTCACCGGTGGCCATCTTCATCATCCCGGCGCTCTCCATGACGAGGAGGGAGTAGTTCACCCTCGGGGCTGAGGGTATGTACCAGTAGCTATGTGTTTGCTCTCTCTCTCTCTCTCTCTCTCTCTCGTGTTCTTGAGGTGGTACAATCTTGATGTATCGCAAGCTTTGCTATTATAGTTGGATCTTATGATGTTTCTCCCCCTCTACTCTCTTGTAATGGATTGAGTTTTCCCTTTGAAGTTATCTTATCGGATTGAGTCTTTAATGATTTGAGAACACTTTATGTATCTCTTGCATGTGCTTATCTGTGGTGACAATGGGATATCACGTGATCTACTTGATGTATGTTTTGGTGATCAACTTGCGGGTTCCCTGACCTCGTGAACTTATGCATAAGGGTTGGCACACGTTTTCGTCTTGACTCTCTGGTAGAAACTTAGGGGCACTCTTTGAAGTTCTTTTTGTTGGTTGAATAGCTGAATCTGAGATTGTGTGATGCATATCGTATAATCATACCCATGGATGCTTGAGGTGACATTGGAGTATCTAGGTGACATTAGGGTTTTGGTTGATTTGTGTCTTAAGGTGTTATTCTAGTACGAACTCTATGATAGATCGAACGGAAAGAATAGCTACGTGTTATTTTACTACGGACTCTTGAATAGATCGATCAGAAAGGATAACTTTGAGGTGGTTTCGTACCCTACCATAATCTCTTCGTTTGTTCTCTGCTATTAGTGACTTTGGAGTGACTCTTTGTTGCAAGTTGAGGGATAGTTATATGATCCAATTATGTTATTATTGTTGAGAGAACTTGCACTAGTGAAAGTATGAACCCTAGGCCTTGTTTCCTAGCATTGCAATACCGTTTGTGCTCACTTTTATTACTTGTTACCTTGCTGTTTTTATATTTTCAGATTACAAAAACCTTTATCTACCATCCATATTGCACTTGTATCACCATCTCTTCGAACTAGTGCACCTATACAATTTACCATTGTATTGGGTGTGTTGGGGACACAAGAGACTCTTTGTTATTTTGTTGCAGGGTTGCTTGAGAGGGATCATCTTCATCCCTCGCCTCCCACGTATTTATAAACCTTAGGTCATCCACTTGAGGGAAATTTGCTACTGTCCTACAAACCTCTGCACTTGGAGGCCCAACAACGTCTACAAGAAGAAGGTTGTGTAGTAGACATCAAGCTCTTTTCTGGCGCCGTTGCCGGGGAGGTGAGTGCTTGAAGGTATATCTTTAAATCTTGAAATCGAATTTTTTAGTTTCTTGTTTTGTCACTAGTTAGTTTATAAAAGAAAACTACAAAAAATGGAATTGAGGGTGCCTCATATGCTTCATCTTTTTAATGTCTTCTGTGATAATAAGGATTCCGATAATTGTGCTCAATTGTTAGAGGAAGAATGCATTAAAATGTTTGGCACTAAATTTTTGAATGATGAACATGATTGCAATGTTGTTAGTATGAATTCCTTGAATACCCATGATGCTAATGATATGCAAAGCCACAAGCTTGGGGAAGCTATGTTTGATGAAGATGATATTTTTTGTCCCCCAAGTTTTGATGAGAAAATTTGTTATGATGAAAGCATGCCTCCTATTTATGATGATTATTGTGATGACACGTATGCTATAAAGAATAAAGATAACCATGAAACTTGTCGTCATGATTTTAATTTTCAATTGGATTATGCTTCACATGATAGTTATTTTGTTAAGTTTTTTCCCACTACTATTCATGAGAAGAAATTTGCTTATGTGGAGAGTAATAAAATTTCTATGCTTGTGCATCATGAAAATAATGCTTTATGTGCTGGTTATATTGTTGAATTCATTCATGATGGTACTGAAAATTATTATGAGGGAGGAACATATGCTTTTAGGAATTGCAATAATATCAAGTTTCCTCTCTATGTGTTGAAAATCTTGAAGCTATGCTTGTTTTGCTTTCCTATGCTAGTTGATTCTTGTTCCCATAAGTTGTTTTCTCAAAAAATCCCTATGCATAGGAAGTGGGTTAGTCTTAAATGTGCTAGTCATATTCTTCATGATGCTCTCTTTATGTTTCAATTCTTATCTTTTATACGAGCATCATTGAAATCATCATGCCTAGCTAGAAAGGCATTAAAGAAAAGCGCTTGTTGGGAGACAACCCAATATTTACCCCTACTGTTTTTGTGTGTTCACATGATTAAGCTACTGTAGTAATCATGTTTTATAGCTTTTGTTTCAATAAAGTGCCAAGTAGAACCTTTGGGAAGACTTGGGTGGAAGTTAATGTGATCTTGCTGTAAAAAACAGAAACTTTGCGCTCACGAGTTTAGCTGTAATTTTTTACAGAAGAGTGATTTTAAGTTGATTCTTTTTGAAGAATATTAATAAACAAATTCCTAAGGTCCACCAATTTATTTCAGAATTTTTGGAGTTCCAGAATTATACGTTTGATACAGATTACTACAGACTGTTCTGTTTTTGACAGATTCTTTTTTCTATGTGTTGTTTGCTTATTTTGATGAATCTATGAGTAGTATCGGAGGGTATGAACCATAGAGGAGTTGTAGTACATTAGATATTACACCAATATGAATTTAGATTGAGTCCACAACAGTACCTAAGTGGTGATTTATTTTCTTATACTAACGGAGCTCATACGATTTTCTGTTGAGTTTTGTGTTGTGAAGTTTTCAAGTTTTGGGTAAAGATTTGATGGACTATGGAATAAGGAGTGGTAAGAGCCTAAGATTGGGGATTCCAATGGCATCCCAAGTTAATATTCAAGGAAAACCAAGATCCTAAGCTTGGGTATGCCCCGGAAGGCATCCCCTCTTTCGTCTTCGTTCATCGGTAACTTTACTTGGAGCTATATTTTTATTCACCACATGATATGTGTTTTGCTTGGAGCATCATTTTATTTTGTTAGTATTTGATTGATGTTATTTAGAATAATTTTTTTCATCTTTATTTTCAATAAAAATTTCAAGGATAGCCTTTACCATGCTTATTTTGCAAGTATACATGTTGCTGTTTCAAAACAGAAAGTTTACCGCTGTTGCAAAAAATCTCTAGAAAAGTCAGAATGTGATAAAATGTTGAAACCTTTTGCATAATAAGATCTGATAAATTTACTACAGTGTGAATTTTCTTTAATAATTTTTGGAGCTAGGTAAGTATGGATCTTGCTGCATTCTTTACAGACTGTCCTGTTTAGGCAGATTGCTGTTATGTTTGCATTGTTTGCATATGTTTGCTTGTTTAATGATTCTATTTGAGGATAGGAATATTAAATATGCAGAGGCATTTAGTATGAAATGTTGAATAATAACTTTAGTGATTTGCTACAGTAGAGTATGATAAGGTTTTTGCATTGGTTTATACTAACTTATCTCACGAGTCCTTGTTGAGTTTTGTGTGGATGAAGCTTTTGAGATTTAGGAAGGCCGTGATATGAGAGTAATTAAGGAGACACAAAAGCTCAAGATTGGGGATGCCCAAGGCATCCCAAGATAATATTTCAAGAATTCTCAAGCATCTAAGCTTGGGGATGCCCCGGTTGGCATCCCACCTTTCTTCTTCAACAACTATCGGTTAGTTTCGGTTGATCCTAAGTTTTTGCTTCTTCACGTGATATTTGCTATTCTTAGAATGTCATTTTTTTTCTTTCTATTTGAATAAAATATCAAGATCTAAAATTATTAAATGGGAGAGTCTTCACATAGCTACATAATTATTTAACTACTCATTGATCTTCACTTATATCTTTTTGGAGTAGTTTGTCGTTTGCTCTAGTGCTTCACTTATATCCTTTTAGAGCACGGCGGTGGCTTTATTTTGAAGAAATATATGAACTCTCTTGCTTCACTTATATTATTTTGAGAGTCTTCAAAACAGCATGGTAATTCTCTTAAATTGAGAAATTAGTCCTAAAGTGATAGGCATCCAAGATTAGTAAAAACTTTCTTATAAGTGCGTTGAATACTATGAGAAGTTTGATGCTTGATAATTCTTTTGAGATATGAAGATGGTGATATTAGAGTCATGCTAGTTGAGTAGTTGTGAATTTGAGAAATACTTGTGTTAAAGTTTGTGATTCTCGTAGCATGCACGTATGGTGAACCGTTATGTGATGAAGTCGGAGCATGATTTATTTATTGATTGTCTTCCCTGTGAGTGGCGGTCGGGGACGAGTGATGGTCTTTTCTTACCAATCTATCCCCCTAGGAGCATGCGCGTAATAATTTGTTTCGATAACTAATAGATTTTTGCAACAAGTATATGAGTTCTTTATGACTAATGTTGAGTCCATGGATTATACGCACTCTCACCCTTCCACCATTGCTAGCCTCTCTAATACCGTGCACTTTTCACCGGTATCATACACCCACCATATACCTTCCTCAAAACAGCCACCATACCTACCTATTATGGCATTTCCATAGCCTTTTCGAGATATATTGCCATGCAACTTACCACCGTTCCGTTTGCTATGACACGCTTCATCATTGTCATATTGCTTTGCATGATCATGTAGTTGACATCGTATTTGTGGCAAAGCCACTGTTCATAATTTTTATACATGTCACTCTTGATTCATTGCATATCCCGGTACTCCGCTGGAGGCATTCACATAGATTCATATTTTTGTTCTAAGTACTGAGTTGTAAGTAAATAAAAGTGTGATGATCATCATTATTAGAGCATTGTCCCAGTGAGGAAAGGATGATGGAGACTATGATTCCCCCACAAGTCGGGATGAGACTCCGGACTAAAAAGAAGAGGCCAAAAAAAGAGAGAAAAGGCCCAACCAAAAAAAGAGAGAAAAGAGAGAAGGGACAATGCTACTATCCTTTTTCCACACTTGTGCTTCAAAGTAGCACCATGATCTTCATGATATAGAGTCTCCTATGTTGTCACTTTCATATACTAGTGAGAATCTTTCATTATAGAACTTGGCATGCATACTCCAATGATGGGCTTCCTCAAAATGCCCTAGGTCTTCGTGAGCAAGCAAGTTGGATGCACACCCACTTAGTTTCTTTTTTAGCTTTCATACACTTATAGCTCTATTGCATCCGTTTCATGGCAATCCCTACTCACTCACATTAATATCTATTGATGGGCACCTCCATAGCCCGTTGATATGCCTAGTTGATGTGAGACTATCTTCTCCTTTTTTGTCTTCTCCACAACCACCATTCTATTCCACTTATGTTGATATGTCCATGGCTCACGCTCATGTATTGCGTGAAGATTGAAAAAGTTTGAGAACATCAAAAGTATGAAACAATTGCTTGGCTTGTCATCGGGGTTGTGCATGATTTAAATATTTTGTGTGATGAAGATAGAGCATAGCCAGACTATATGATTTTGTAGGGATAGCTTGCTTTGGCCATGTTATTCTGAGAAGACATGATTGCTTTGTTAGTATGCTTGAAGTATTATTATTTTCATGTCGATATTAAACTTTTGTTTTGAATCTGATGGATCTGAATATTCTTGCCACAATAAAGAAGATATTATTGATAAATATGTTAGGTAGCATTCCATATCAAAAATTCTATTTTTATCATTTACCTACTCGAGGACGAGCAGGAATTAAGCTTGGGGATTCTGATACGTCTCCAACGTATATATAATTTTTTATTGTTTCATGCTATTATATTGCCCGTTTTGGATGTTTATGGGCTTTATTATACACTTCTGTATTATTTTTGGGACTAACCTATTAACCGGAGGCCCAGCCCAAAATGTTGGTTTCTTGCCTATTTCAGTGTTTCGAAGAAAAGGAATATCAAACGGAGTCCAAACGGAATGAAACCTTCGAGAAAGTTATTTTGGAACGGAAGCAATCCAGGAGATTTGGAGTATACGTCAGGGAAGCAACGAGGAAGCCACGAGGCAGGGAGGCGCGCCCTACCCCCCTGGGCGCGCCCCCACCCTCGTGGGCCCCTCGTGGCTTCCCTGACCGACTAGTTTCGCCTATATATATATCCATATAGCCTAAAAACATCGGGGAACAGAATAGATCGGGAGTTCCACCGCCGCAAGCCTCTCTAGCCACCAAAAACCAATCGGGACCCTGTTTGGCACCACGGAGGGGGGGATCCTCGATGGTGGCCATCTTCATCGTCCGTCGCTCTCCATGACGAGGAGAGAGTAGTTCACCCTCGGGGCTGAGGGTATGTACCAAAGAGCTATGTGTTTGATCTCTCTCTCTCTCTCGTGTTCTTGAGGTGGTACAATCTTGATGTATCGCGAGCTTTGCTATAATAGTTGGATCTTATGATGTTTCTCCCCCTCTAGTCTCTTGTAATGGATTGATTTTTCCCTTTGAAGTTATCTTATTGGATTGAGTCTTTAAGGATTTGAGAACACTTGATGTATGTCTTGCATGTGCTTATCTGTGGTGACAATGGGATATCACGTGATCCACTTGATGTATGTTTTGGTGATCAATTTGCGTGTTCCGCCCATGAACCTATGCATAGGGGTTGGCACACGTTTTTGTCTTGACTCTCTGGTAGAAACTTTGGGGCACTCTTTGAAGTTCTTTGTGTTGGTTGAATAGATGAATCTGAGATTGTGTGATGCATATCGTATAATCATACCCATGGATACTTGAGGTGACATTGGAGTATCTAGGTGACATTAGGGTTTTGGTTGATTTGTGTCTTAAGGTGTTATTCTAGTACGAACTCTATGATAGATTGACCGGAAAGAATAGATTCGTGTTATTTTACTACGGACTCTTGAATAGGTCGAGCAGAAAGAATAACTTTGAGGTGGTTTCGTACCCTACCATAATCTCTTCGTTTGTTCTCCGCTATTAGTAACTTTGGAGTGACTCTTTGTTGCATGTTGAGGGATAGTTATATGATCCAATTGTGTTATTATTGTTGAGAGAACTTGCACTAGTGAAAGTATGAACCCTAGGCATTGTTTCCTAGCATTGCAATACTGTTTACGCTCACTTTTATCATTATTTACCTTGCTGTTTTTATACTTTTAGATTACAAAAACCTATATCTACCATCCATATTGCACTTGTATCACCATCTCTTCGCCAAACTAGTGCACCTATACAATTTACCATTGTGTTGGGTGTGTTGGGGACACAAGAGACTCTTTGTTATTTTGTTGCAGGGTTGCTTGAGAGAGACCATCTTCATCCTATGCCTCCCACGGATTGATAAATGTAGCGACCAGACCTCAAGCGATGCGATCTACGTGCTCGATGTCATCCCTGGATCAAGAATGTCTTGACACCACGGTACTCGAAGGATTTATAACAGAGTAGCAATCACACACTTATTACAATCGAATGTCTCAAGAGAGAACTTAATATAATAAATATGGCTTAAGGCCATCTAATAACGATAACAGCGGAAGGCTTGGAAGAATAAGCGAGTCCATCAACTCCAATGGCATCACTGAGTATAGAACCACGACCTATGCACCTTACTCGTCGTCTGAAAAGTCTGCAACATGAAACGTTGGAGCCCGAAAATGGGCCAGCACATGGAATATGCTGGCAATGTATCACATAGATAGTAATGGAATGATAATCCTATACTACATGCATATATGGCTGGTGGAAAGCTCTACGGTTACTGTTTTGCATAAAGCCAATTTTTCCCTACTACAAAGGAATAAATTTATTTAACTATCATGGTGGTTGTGAAACATTGAGAATGGTTGACAAAGATCCTCAATCCCAATTAAAAGTACTCATTAACAAACCCAGCAATATTAATTTAGAAGTAACATGATGAGATTCACATGATATCCAAGTACTAGATACTCAAGATGTCCAGGGGACACGGCTAACCATGATTAGTTTATACACTCTGCAGAGGTTTGCGCACTTTTCCCCACAAGACTCGATCGCCTCCATTTGGTTTCTCGCACTACATGGTGTTTGAGAAACAGATGACCGAGACATAGTCTTTCAGAAGCGCTAGCACCTTACATGTGGGTAGACCGTACCAACCTACATCCCCTACATCAGCTAGCCTACCCATAAGAGTTCGCACAACTTAATCAACTATGCCAGAGCCCATAATGGCTTGTGGCTGCACACGGAAGTTTCTAGTTTGAATAATCTCATGATCCCTTTGAGCCTGGGTGGCGGTCTGAAGAAATACAGGCAAGTCCTGATAGAAACCAGGTGCCTCAGTCCACCCAGATGTGTGTTTAAGTTGCCACCTTAAATAAACCATTAAATAAAAATCTCACATCTGTCATGGATACACTCACCCAATCCACGTCTACTAGCATAGCATGGCATAATAAGCAAACGTAGAAGTAACTCCCAAGGGTTTATAATAAAACAGGTAATAGGTACTACCTCAACTACTTCCCATCCCACAATTTAATTAGATCCTAATCATGCAAGTGTTTGAGGATGGATCTAATGCATAAAAACTGGGTATAAGAAGGAGTATGATCAAAGTGTTACTTGCCTTGCTGATGATCCGCGAAACCTAGAGACTCGAAGTAACAGGCGGCGCACTCCAGGTATTCTATCGCAGACAAACAAACAAGTATACAATAATTACTCATCTAATGCACAGATAAAACTCAAATAGATCTAACCAGATAGTTCAACTTAAGAACTCCGGTTTGCAAAAAGAATCAAATCAAACGAAGCAACGAAAGTCAAACGGCGGAAGAAAACAGCTTTGTTTTACTAATCTGGATCTAAGTCAAATTTTACAGAAGCAAAAACTTGTTTTAGTTGGTTATTCGGCAAGAGGGTTTCGAGACGAAACTCTAGGCGCTTGAATCGCCTAATTCCGATAAACGAGCGAAAATTTATACTAAAACGAAAATCGGATCTGGAATCGCGATCAGAAAAATCGCGGATTAAATCCGAGAAAAGAAAAACAACGAACGGGTTAACGAACGGACGTTCGTTAACTAAACTAATATGACAAACGCGTTCGTTTAAACGAACTAACGAATGAACGTTCGTTAATTAGCCTAAACCAAAAAAACCGAAACTAAAAATAAAAAAACGAAAAATAAAAAAACCGAAAAAAACCCGAGATAAAACAAAAAAAACGCTCGGTTTTTATAAAAAAACCGGCACAGAAAACGAGGCGGCGAACCTCGGTCACGCGGCGGGCGGCGGCTCGTGGCTCGGCGGGCGTGGCGCGGCTAGGGTTTCGGTCGGGCAGGCCGGGCGCGGTGGGTCAGGCGCCAAGCGCTTATAAAGCGCCTCGAGCGAGTCCCGCTGCACGATAAGGCTGTTCGTTTTTTTAAATAATTACGTATGAAAAAAGTAAAAAGAAGTACTAAACGGATTCCAAAAGTCCCGAAATAAATTTTCCCCGACTTCTAAAATCAAGCCGGATTTAATGAACATTTATTTGGGGCCTAAATGCAATTTTGAAAAACGCGCATTTTTCCTAAATTCTAATAAAAGGCGAAAAACTCCAAAATAAAATATTATTTGATTTTATTATTAAATCTTCATTATTTCTTTATTTTGGGAAAGTCATTTTATTCCCTCTCTCATATTTTTGTAGTAGAAATAATTGAAGATAAAATAATTAAAATCAAATGATCCTATTTTCAAAATTTGAGAAAACTCAAATATGAAAATAACGAAATCCCCAACTCTCTCCGTGGGTCCTTGAGTTGTGTAGAATTTCTTGGATCGAGCAAAATGCAACGAAAAAATATGATATGCAATGATGCTCTATGTATAACATTCCAAATTGAAAATTTGGGATGTTACAAACCTACCCCCTTAAGATGAATCTCACCCTCGAGATTCGGGTTGGCTAGAAAATAGGTGAGGGTGGTCCTTAAGCAAATCTTCCTCTCGCTCCCAGGGGGCTTCATCCTCGGTGTGGTGGCTCCACTGAACTTTGCAAAACTTAATGACCTTGCTGCGGGTGACTCGGCTGGCAAACTCGAGAATCTTGACTGGTTTCTCCTCGTAGGTCAAATCCTCATTCAACTGAATCATTTCCAGAGGCACTGTATCTCTCAGTGGTATATCGGCCATCTCTGCGTGACACTTCTTCAATTGTGAAACATGAAACACATCATGAACTCCTGACAATCCTTCGGGTAATTCCAACTTGTACGCAACTTCTCCCATGCGTTCCAAACCACGATAAGGTCCTACAAATCGAGGTGCTAGTTTTCCCTTAACTCCAAAACGCTTAACTCCTCGAAGTGGCGATACTCAAAGATAAACTCTGTCTCCGGCCAGATTCGTCTCCTTGCGTTTTGAGTCCGCATAACTCTTCTGTCTTGATTGGGCTACCTTGAGCCTATCGCGAATCAACTTTACTTTCTGTTCAGACTCCTTAATCAAATCTGGTCCAAACAACTGGCGGTCTACAACTTCATATCACAACAACGGGGTCATGCACCTCCTTCCGTACAAGACTTCGAAAGGGGCCATCTTCAGACTGGTTTGGTAACTGTTGTTGTAAGAAAACTCCGCATATGGCAAGTTGTCATCCCAACTTGATCCATAATCCAAAGCACAAGCTCTAAGCATATCCTCCAAAATCTGGTTGACACTCTTGGTTTGTCCATCATGCTGTGGATGGAAAGGCATGCTAAACTCCACTGGTTCCCAAAGTTTCGTGCAACTGCTTCCAGAACTTTGAGGTAAACCGGGTTCCTCTATCTGATACGATACTCCTCGGAACTCCATGCAAGCATACAATCCTGGTCATGTATATCTTAGCCAATTTGGCACTGCTGTAGGTAGTCTTTACTGGAATGAAATGAGCTACCTTCGTCAAATGGCCGACTACAACCCAAATCGAGTCATAGCCTGAATGAGTCCTGGGCAATCCCGTGGTGAAATCCATACCTAGTTTATCCCACTTCCATTCGGGTATAGGCAATGGCTGTAACAACCCTGCTAGCTTCTGATGTTCTGCCTTCACCCTCTGACATACATCACAAACTGCGACGTACTCTGCAATATCCTTCTTCATTCCGGTCCACCAGAAAGTATTCTTCAAATCCAAATACATTTTGGTATTTCCTGGGTGAATCGAATACGGTGAATCATGTGCCTCTTGTAGAATCAACTTCCTGATCTCCGGGTCATTGGGCACATAAACACGGTCCTCAAACCATAGGGTATCGTGCTCATCCTCACGAAATCCCTTTGCTTTTCCTTCGCTCATTCTCTCCTTTATAGAGGCAATCTCTTTGTCAGTCTTCTGAGCTTCCCTGATCTTGTCCATCAAAGTTGACTGAATCTCCAATGCTGCTACATAGCCTCTCGGAACTATTTCCAAACATAGCTCTCGAAGATCCTCGGCTAACTCCTTTGGTATTTCTCCCATCGTTAATGTGTTGACGTGACTCTTGCGGCTCAACGCGTCTGCTACAATGTTAGCCTTTCCGAGGTGATAATGCAATCTCATATCATAATCTTTGATGAGCTCCAACCATCTCCTCTGCCTGAGATTTAGCTCCTTCTGCGTGAAGATGTACTTCAAACTCTTGTGATCCGTATACACCTCACAATGATTTCCAATGAGGAAATGTCTCCATATTTTCAACGCATGCACTACGGCTGCTAACTCCAAATCATGTGTAGCATAATTTAGCTCATGAGGCTTAAGTTGTCGTGAAGCATAGGAAACAACTCTTCCCTCCTGCATAAGCACTGCTCCAAGTCCTTGACGTGAAGCATCGCAATATACCTCGTAATCCTTGGTCTGATCTGGCAGAATTAACCTTTGGTGAGCTAACCAAACGCGTTTCTTCAACTCTTGGAAACTAGCTTCACACTCCTCGGTCCAAATGAACTTGGTATCCTTCTTCAATAATTCATCGTCATAGGCTTCGCAATCCTTGAGAAATTCTCAATGAATCTCCGTAGTATCCTGCTAGTCCAAGGAAACTCTGGATCTCTCCAACCGTCGTTAGCGCTTCCCGATTTATTCTGTTGACAACTTTAGTGGGGTCTCTTGCTATACCTTCTCCGGATATAACATGTCCAAGAAACCCAACTTCCTTCAACCAAAACTCACACTTGCTGAACTTGGCATACAACCGGTGTTCTCTCGAGCTTCTCGAGTACCAAAGCATAAATGCTCCTTATGTTCCTCTTCATTCTTCGAGTAAACCAAAATATCAGCAATGAACACCACGACGAACTTATCCAAAAACTCCATAAACACTTTGTTCATCATGTTCATAAAATAGGCAAGTGCGTTAGTCAGACCAAATGACATAACGGTGTACTCATACAGCCCGATGCACGGTGGTAAACGCCGTCTTAGGTATATCCTGCTCTCGAATCTTCAACTGATGGTACCCTGATCGCAAATCGATCTTGGAAAACACCTTAGCTCCTTGCAATTGGTCAAACAAGTCATTGATCATCGGTAACGGGTATTTGTTCTTAATAGTCACTTCATTCAATCCACGATAATCAACAACCATTCTTAATGATCCACCCTTCTTCTCCACTAGAAGTACTGGTGATCCCCAAGGCGGAGAACTTGGGCGAATAAAACCTTTATCCAGTAACTCCTTAATCTGCTTCTTAATTTCCTCCAAATCCTCGGGCTGGCATCCTATATGGTCTCTTAGATATCGGCCCAAAGGTTCGCAATAGTTCAATCGAAACTCAATGTCTCTATCCGGTGGCATGCACGAAACTCTTCCGAAACACGTCAGGAAATCCCTTCCCACTGGTACTTCCTCCTGCACAACTCCTGATAAGGAATTTACATGTGCTCTCCTCGGCTCATGCCGTGATACAAACCTGATTCTTCTCCCTTCTGGGGTGGTAAGCAAAATTGACTTACTGGCGCAATCTATGTTCCCTCCATACTTCGATAACCAATCCATGCCTAATATCACATCCAATCCTTGGGATTCCAGAACTATTAGGTCCGAGGGAAATACATAGTGTCCAATCCTTAAGGCGTTCGATCACACCATATACTAGCCATGTATTCTCGCCTCGGGTGAGGTTACTAGCATGGGTGACCTAAGGGCTTGGGTTGGTAATTTATACTTATCCACAAATCCCCTTGATATGTATGAATGCGATGCACCAGCATCAAAAGAACAACTGCAGTAAACGACTTAACCAGAAACTTACCTATTACTGCATCTGGCTGAGCTTCAACCTCCTCCACGGTAATGTGGTTCACTTGTCCTTTGTTGAAAGGGTTCGGCTTCTTTCCCGAGCTTCCATCGCCATTTCCATTTTGGCCTTCCGGACAATCATTTGCATAATGCCCAGTCTTGCGGCACTTAAAGCAAGTGATGTGGCTCAGGTCTACCTTGGATGGTGTTGACGGGTTGGTGCGGTTTTGTCCATTGCTTCCTCCATTCCCGTTCCCATTCTTGGTGCCATTATGGTTGTGCGAGCTACCTCCTCCATGGGTATGCTGAAATTGTCCTCCTGTCTTCGGGGTAAAGCGAAGTTTCTGCTGAGCTCCAGAGTTATTCTTCCCCTGTCCATACTTCCTCTTGCGATTTTCAATCTGCTGCTGCTTCCCTTCAATCATGAGAGCACGGTCTACTAACTCCCGGTAGTTATTAAAAGTGGCTACCATCAACTGCATGCTCAGCTCATCATTCAGTCCTTCTAGAAACTTCTCTTGCTTAGCTGCATCTGTAGCAACGTCATCTGGTGCATAACGTGCTAGCTTGCTAAAATCATCCACATCTTGCCAACCGTCTGTCCTCCTTGGCGCAAGTTGCGAAACTCACGCTTCTTCATGGCCATAGCTCCTGCCGAAACATGGGCGACGGAAAGCTTGTTGGAAATCGATCCCATGTGACAAAGTGTCTCTGAGTGGTAAGTGGCTGTAAAATTCTCCCACCATGCTGTTGCGGGTCCTTCAAGCTGATGTGCGGCAAATTTCACCCTTTCTCCATCTGTACATCCTGCAGTGGTCAACTCCCTCCCTATCTTACGGAGCCAATCATCTGCTACAATCGGCTCGGTGCTACTGGAAAACACCGGCGGATTCAGCCTTAAGAAACGTGTCAAATGGTCAACAGGTGGTGGTGGCGGTGGGTTGTTGTTGTTGTTGTTGCCTTGGTTCTGTACCAATGTTTGAATCAAGGCATTCTGCTGCTGAATCAACTGAGTGATCTCTGGCGGGAAGACAAATCCGGGGTCGCGTCTCGGAGGCATCTGAGGGTTTTAAGAAAAAACGAGAATTTAGAATAGAATGAGGTCTAGAGAGAAACACTACCCATATGCACATGAGACAAATCACACAATATCACTCCAATCAATTCAAACAAGGGCATACAACGATCTATCTATCGTTACAAAGTGTTGAAACTAAAACTAATATAACATGGGGGTAATCTACTACTGTTATGGTGGTCAACTAGAAAAACGGCTCCGATGAAGACTCCATGATATCTGCTCCAGCTTCATCTTCGTAATCATCATCACTAGGATCGGAATCGGTGTCGTCGATGATGACGTAGTTCTCTGGACATGTGCTATCTTCATCTTCTCCTCCGGGTGCTGAATTTCCCATGAGTTCTTCAATCTTTTCCTTAAGATCGTTGTTTTGTCCCACTAGAGCTACAATCTCCTCCATGTAGTCCTTGCGAGTGGCCTTCAGTTCTCCTTCTAGTTCGATAATCTTGGCTTTTGCTGTCTTCAACTCCATCATGTCTGCGCACATCTGGTTCTCCTAGCGTCGAATGTGTTGATTTAGCTCCTGAATGAAAGCTGCAATGGATCGGTCCTTCTTAGTGCCAACTATCTCCCATTGTTCATCTCGGCGTCCGCAAATATGGTAGATAGTATCCTTGAGGTCTTCTTTGTAAACATCTCCAATGCATCCCATGGTTATGTGAGCTGCCATGCTCTTTCCCAAACTCCAGGTTGGTGCATTGAAAACGCACTCTATGGGCTCCGTGATTGGCGCAAACGTCCTTCCGGGAACTTGAGCTTGAATCTTCCAGCGCTCCTCTTCGGGTAAAGTGGAATTGTAAGTCCCGGTGAAGCTTGGTAATCCGATGTTAAGGTACCTAGTGACTTCCTTCAGGTGTCGTCCAAAGGGTGTATCTTCATCCGGCTGGGTGAACTTGATCCTCGCTTCCATCATCCTAAAAGAGTAGAAAAGATGAGGAGTTAGAAATAAGAAGAGAGAGTAGTGATCTAGGGCTTTAGCTTAATGGTCGTGGTCCTCACGGTCGTGTGCTCTGGTACCATCTTTGTAGCGACCAGGACCTCAAAAGTCGATCTCTGTGCTCGATGTCATCCCTGGATCAAGAATGCCGACACATACGATTACTCGAAGGATTTATAACAGAGTAGCAATCACACACTTATTACAATCGAATGTCTCAAGAGAGAACTTAATATAATAAATATGGCTTAAGGCCATCTAATAACGATAATAGCTGAAGGCTTGGAAGAATAAGCGAGTCCATCAACTCCAACGACATCACTGAGTATAGAACCACGACCTATGCACCTTACTCGTAAATGCAGAAAAGTCTGCAACATGAAACGTTGCAGCCCAAAACGGGTCAGCACATGGAATATGCTGGCAATGTAACACATAGATAGTAATGGAATGATAATCCTATACTACATGCATATATGGCTGGTGGAAAGCTCTACGGTTACTGTTTTGCATAAAGCCAATTTTTCCCTACTACAAAGGAATAAATTTATTTAACTATCATGGTGGTTGTGAAACATTGAGAATGGTTGACAGCATCCTCAATCCCAATTAAAAGTACTCATTAACAAACCCAACAATATTAATTTAGAAGTAACATGATGAGATTCACATGATATCCAAGTACTAGATACTCAAGATGTCCATAACCGGGACACGGCTAACCATGATTAGATTATACACTCTGCAGAGGTTTGCGCACTTTTCCCCACAAGACTCGATCGCCTCCGCTTGGTTCTCGCACTACATGGTGTTTGAGAAACGGATGACCGAGACATAGTCTTTCAGAAGCGCTAGCACCTTACATGTGGGTAGACCGTACCAACCTATATCCCCTACATCAGCTAGCCTACCCGTAAGAGTTCGCACAACTTAATCAACTATGCCAGAGCCCATAATGGCTTGTGGCTACACACGGAAGTTTCTAGTTTGAATAATCTCATGATCCCTTTGAGCCTGGGTGGCGGTCCGAAGAAATACAGGCAAGTCCTGATAGAAATCAGGTGCCTCAATCCACCCAGATGTGTGTTTAAGTTGCCACCTTAAATAAACCATTAAATAACAATCTCACATCTGTCATGGATACACTCACCCAATCCACATCTACTAGCATAGCATGGCATAATAAGCAAACGTAGAAGTAACTCCCAAGGGTTTATAATAAAACAGGTAATAGGTACTACCTCAACTACTTCCCATCCCACAATTTAATTAGATCCTAATCATGCAAGTGTTTGAGGATGGATCTAATGCATAAAAACTGGGTATAAGAAGGAGTATGATCAAAGTGTTACTTGCCTTGCTGATGATCCGCGAAACCTAGAGACTCGAAGTAACAGGCGACGCACTCCAGGTATTCTGTCGCAGACAAACAAAAAGCATACAATAAGTACTCATCTAATGCACAGATACAACTCAAATAGATCTAACCATATAGTTCAACTTAAGAACTCCGGTTTGCAAAAAGAATCAAATCAAACGAAGCAACGAAAGTCAAACGGCGGAAGAAAACAGCTTCGTTTTACTAATATGGATCTAAGTCAAATTTTGCAGAAGCAAAAACTTGTTTAAGTTGGTTATTCGGAAAGACGGTTTCGAGACGAAACTCTAGGCGCTTGAATCGCCTGATTCCGATAAACGAGCGAAAAGTTATACTAAAACGAAAATTGGATCTGGAATCGCGATCAGAAAAATCGCGGATTAAATCCGAGAAAAGAAAAACGACGAATGGGTTAACGAACGGACGTTCGTTAACTAAACTAATCTGACGAACGCATTCACTTAAACGAACTTACGAACGAACGTTCGTTAATTAGCCTAAACCAAAAAAACAGAAACTAAAAATAAAAAAACGAAAATAAAAAAACAGAAATAAAACCGAAATAAAACCAAAAAAACCGGCACGGAAAACGAGGCAGCAGCGAACCTCGGGCGGCGGTCACGGCGTGGCGGCGGGCGGCGGTTCGGCGGTGGCGGTTGGGGCGCGCGGCGGCTAGGGTTTTGCCGGGCCGGGCGCTGGTGGCGCCAAGGTCAGGTTATATAAGGCACCCAGCGGAGTCCCGCTGGTACGGCCCGTATATGTTCGTTTTTTAATAACTACGTGCAGAAAAAAAATAAAAAGAAGTACTAAACGGACTCCAAAAATCCTGAAATAAATTTAATGAATAAAACGGCTTCTAAAATCAAGTCGGATTTAATGAACATTTATTTGGGGCCCAAATGCAATTTTTAAAAACACGCATTTTTCCTAAATTCAAATAAAACGTGAAAAACTCCAAAATAAAATCTTATTTGATTTTATTATTAAATCTTCATTATTTCTTTATTTTGGGAAAGTCATTTTATTCCCTCTCTCATATTTTGGTAGTAGAAATAATTGAAGATAAAGTAATTAAAATCAAATGATCCTATTTTCAAAATTTGAGAAAACTCAAATATGAAAATAACGAAATCCCCAACTCTCTCCGTGGGTCCTTGTGTTGTGTAGAATTTCTAGGATCGAGCAAAATGCAACGAAAAAATATGATATGCAATGATGCTCTATGTATAACATTCCAAATTGAAAATTTGGGATGTTACAATAAACCTTAGGTCATCCACTTGAGGGAAATTTGCTACTGTCCCTACAAACCTCTACACTTGGAGGCCCAACAACGTCTAGAAGAAGAAGGTTGTGTAGTAGACATAACGTAGCATCGTCTGGCCAGGCAAGTTCAAGCCAGACCTGCACCCGCGCTACGACGGCACCCCCGACCCTGCGGAGTTCTTGCAGCTCTACGAGCTGAGCATTGAGGCAGCCAACGGCGATGAGAAAGTCATGGTGAACTGGTTTCCCATGGCCCTCAAGGATGGTGCTCGCTCGTGGCTCCTGAACTTGCCCCCGGGGTCGATTTCCTCCTGGGGTGAGATGTGCGACCGCTTCAGCGCCAACTTCCAGGGCACTCGCGATCGCCCGCCGGCTACGGGTGACCTACGCCGCATCAAGCAGCAACCAGGAGAGACCCTGCAGAAGTACATCCAGCGTTTCAACAGCGTCCGCCTCAAGATCCCCAATTTGACGGACAAAGCCATCATCTCAGCGTTTTCTGATGGCGTCCGCGACGTCAAGATGAAGGAGGAGCTCGCCATCCACGAGGAGTTATGCACGGCTCTGGAGATGTTCAACATGGCGACCAAGTGTGCAAGAGCTGAGGAGGGGCGCCTCTCCCTCCTCGAGCTCCCTACAGCCGACCCAGAAGAGAAGAAAGCCAAGGCCAAGGATGTAAAGCGCAAGGGAGTAGCCGTGCTCGCGGCGGAGCCGGACACGAAGCGCGGCTGGGACCACCCCGAGTCGTCCAAGAGCAGTCGTCCATTCTACGCCTTCCACAACATACCCAGGCACAACACCAACAACTGTCAAGAGCTCAGGGCCATCTGAGATGGACGCTTCGGTCGACGCCCCGAGCTCAACGATCGGGGCTATGGCTGAGGAGGAGGACGAAGTGGAGGACGCTGGGACGACCGCGACCCCCGCCACGAGTGGCGCGACCGGCCTCGCGAGGACCGCTGGCACGACCAGCCTCGTGAGGGCGCCTGGCAGGACCAGCCTCGCGAGGACCGTCCTCACGCAAATGCTGGCCTCCCTCCGCTGCCGCCACCGCCAAGAAGGAATGACGACCACCATCAGGACAAGGGGGCTGGGGGCTTCCAGGAGCCGCGTGCTATCGCCTGCATCTTGGGCGGAGCTCAGGCCCCAGCTTCCCAGCGCATCTTCAAGCAGTTTGCTCGTGAGGTGAACGTGGCCCTTCCCAGGCTCGAGGCCACGCGCCCGCTCAGGTGGTCCAAATGCGTCATCACCTTCAGCTCGTCGGACCAGCTCAAGTGCGCGGCTACTGTCAGCGCCCTCCCGATGCTTTGCTCGCCCGTCATCAGCAACGTCCAAGTCACCAAGACCCTCATCGACGGGGGCGCAGGGCTCAATGTCGTGTCCGTCGAGACATTCGATAGCCTCCAAGTGCCATACAATCAGCTACAGCCTACCAAGCCTTTCTCCGGAGTGACCGACGGCTCCACCACCCCGATAGGGCAGGTCCGCCTCCCTATCACCTTCGGCCAGCGCAACAACTACCGCACCGAGCTCATTGACTTCAACGCCGCCCACATTCATCTGTCGTACAACGCCATCCTTGGGTATCCAGCATTGGCCAAGTTTATGGCGGTGACCCACCACGGCTACAACGTCCTCAAGATCCCAGGGAGCAGCGGAGTCATCACAGTCCCCTACGAAGAAAGAGATGCGGTGTGCTCCCTTGAGCGCGCCTTCCAACCCATAGCGATCGAATACCCCGACAATGAAGGCACCCTGTACCCTCCTGAGGCCGTCCCCAAGAAGAAGAAGCAGCTACTCCACTAAGGGCCTCAGGAGAGCGGCATCTCTAGTGGCGCCACCCCAGGATCAGCGCCCACAGTTGGGGCGCCTCCCTCTCTCGCATAGGAAGGCGCGCTCGGTGCCCTCCTCGGGCAAGGCTCAGGGGCTCTCTTCTGGAGGGCCTAACCCCTAGCCAACATCACGAGGGAGGCGCTCGGGCACCACGTGGAGGCGTGCTTCACTGTACGTTTCCCTCAAGAGGGCAATGGGCGAGGAGCGCCCAGTGCCCAGGAGTTCATCGTCAAGGTGAACTAGGAGCTTCAAGAAGCAAGGACCATGCGCAGCGACCGCCGCCCACCACCCGGCGCAGCTCCCCATCCTGGCGAGGATGGCGGGCTGCGAGTCTGCTCGACATTCCAGGGCTCAATAGGGCCGCATATCAGGAGCGCTTCTGGCCTTCGCGCGTTGGCCGGTGCGAGGGTCCACCTCACAGCTACGTTCGCATGCCATTTGGCTTGCCGAACGTGGCTGCCGCCTTCCAGCGCCACTTGCGGAGCATCCTGGCGGCTCAGGAGGCCAGGCATCATGCAGTCCGGGCAGAGATGGCAACGGTCCTCAAGGAACCACCCGAGCCCCCAGAGCGTCCTGAGGCTCAGGGCCCTGGTGGCTCATGAGGAGCGACTCCTCCATCGTGCACCTTCAGCTACCTCAACACTCCTTCGACAACGGCACCAGGTGACATTTTCCAGTTTACTCAGTTGGGAGCACCCCTCAGGCTGCACCATTACCAGGTCGCACGGGCATGTCCCTGCGGCATGTATCTTTTTGGATCTTTAGCTTACTCTGTCGGGGGCGCCCCTCGGGCTGTATCATCCCCAGGCCGCTCGGGTCCGTTCCAGTGGCATGTATCGTCCTTGCATCTATCTGAACTATCTTGTTCCCTCGCATGGGTTACCTATGATTACCACCTGCCTGCCCGGCACTTCGATGCCATGAACGTCGTATGCCCTAGCAAGCCCGCTCACGACCGCCTCATGATTAAGGACTGGCACGGCGTCTGTGCTCGGGTCCGTCCCGCAACATCGCCAAACCCAAGAGGCCGAGCTCTGGCTCGCGGGCCCGCTCCCGTGTACGTCACCTCCCATGAACCTTGGTGCCTTGTTCTCGCATGAGCTAATCATGGACGGACAGGCTAGGGTGCGTGACCCGGTGCCTCTCCACCACGGGAGTCGCGCGCCGGTCGTCTTTCTTTAGGATTCTTCGCATGAGAAGACTAGGCACGGCGTCTGTGCTCGGGTCCGTCCCTGCAGCGTTGATAAATCCAACGACTGAGCTCTGTCTGGCGGGCCGGCCCCGTTCACGTCACCTCCTGGGGTCGTTGGTGTTTGGCCTTCTCATGTGATCGCCTCAGGAGATTCGTCTGGCGCAGGTTGCCTAACCATCTCGCAGGACCACCATAGCCATCAAGAATCAAGACCAGGCGCAACCCGCCTTGAGGTAGGGCCTCGTGAGTCCCGTGCTGGCTCACGAGTGCCCAGACACACCTCGTCTAGCCCTGCCGTGCAAGCCACGTGTCAGGGCGGGGCTGTACACGCCCCGAGGGCTCCACTCAGAGGGAGCCCTCACCCACGCACCAGTGGAAGCACCATGCTCCATGCTGGCAGTCGACACAGTCGAGGAGCGGCTATGCCCATGCAAGTGTGGAAGCGCTACGCTCCGCGCTGGTGATAAACAACTGAGGGTGGCCCCATGGCCGTACCAACCTCAGGAGCCTCCGGGATCTGTGTCCAGCCTCGTCACAAAACTTCTCCTCAGGAGAGTCGCGTGAGGGGGTGGGCACGGGGGCTGCGCTTGGGTCACGCCCAAGCGTACGCCCCCTGCCAGGTCCCTCGGACCTGGTCGTCACGCGCCCTCCCGAGCGGAGCCAAGGTACGAAGGTCGTTTGGGCGTCAAGGGGGACTCCTGAGCACCGCGACTCAGGAGCCTAACTGGCCATGTAGCCCCTCACCCTTTGGTCTCGTCCTGGCGATCCGGAAGATCCAACGGCGCTGAGGTATGTGCGGGGTCGGGCCCCGCCGATGTAGAACACTAGGCCTACTTCCACATCTCCTTTCCGTAAGCTGTTTGCGCGTCAACGGGGACTCCTGAGCATTGCGACTCAGGAGCCTAACTAGCCACGTAGCCCCTCACCCCTTGGTCTCGTCCTAGCGATCCCGACGATCCAATGGCGGCTGAGGTACGCGCGGGGTCGGGCCCTGCCGACGCAGAACACCAAGAAAATGGGAAGGAAATCACAGAATCTCAAACAAATATTACAAAACATACTTTTCTTCAAATACCAAACACAAGTTTAAACGCCTCCACGAGGCATGGTGCATGTTGCAGAGACAAAGCAGGAAAAGGAGCCGCCAACAAGCCCTCTCGTCATCCTTGGGTGCCGTCGTCACTAGCAAGGGGTGCCCCTTCGACGGTGACGTTGCCCTCACCTGTGCCGCTCGCCGGAGTTGCAGGTTTGCTAGCACCACCAGTCGAGGGCGCAAGGTCGACGGCGAGGAACTTCTTCAGCAAGGCCTCCACCTGGACCTTCACGGCTTTGGCAGCGACTGCACAGCGCTCATCATCCACGGGCTCGAGCAGCTCGTCAAGGTCGGCATCAGGATCGCGGAGATGGAGGTGGCTGAAGACACGCGTCAGAGCAGATGAAGAGAGCGCATGGGCTTCCCCCTCCACCATGGGGCCGATCCCGTCGACGACGTCCTTGAGCGTCGTGACAAGATGAGGAAATCACTCTAACAAACCCAAATAACACATCCACTAGAGTAGCATACAAGAGATCCAAAAGAATACATGAAAATTCAAGGAAAGTAGCACTAGGTAAAGTTCTTCCCACTCCTAGGAGATGAGGTCTTGATGTTGATCTTTTCCAAGAGGAGGCCTTGATAATCCCTAGGATTCTTCCCAAGGTGGGGGCTTGATCTCCAAGAGGAGGGGATACAAGGAGCAAAGCTCTCTAGTGTCTATCAAATACTTTGCTATCCTTCTAAATGAGCTAGGAGATGAGTACTTAAAGGCTTGGGACAAAACTTGAGGGAGAGAGGGGTACAAGGGTCAAAAGACCATAGTGCACACATGAATTCTCGGAG
Organism: Aegilops bicornis; assembly: GCA_021605145.1. Lineage (NCBI taxonomy): Eukaryota > Viridiplantae > Streptophyta > Magnoliopsida > Poales > Poaceae > Aegilops > Aegilops bicornis. Next base: position 464,496,374 of record CM038670.1, read on the forward strand.
GGGTCCGGGCACCTGGACCGGTCAGGGAGCCGGCTGAAAAAGGACCGGGCACCCGGGTCCTAGGCCCGGGCACCCGGGGCGGGAGCTGGTGGCTGGGCGGCCGAGGCGGGGCACTGGCGGGTCAAGTGGCGCGATGAGGGGTCGGGCACCCGGGCCAAAGGCCGGGCACTCAGGTGCAGCCCAGGCGATGGCTGGGCGAAGGGCCGAGCACCCGGGGTGGGAAGGGGCGCGGCCCAGGTGTTGGTCAGGCACCCGGGGCCAAGGAGGCCGGGCACCCAGGGTGTCCAGGGGGTTGGCCCTCCCCTTGGCTGCTCGTCCAGGCACTCGGGGTCCTTCTGTCCAGGTACCCAGGGTGTCCAGGAACTCCTATCCTCCGTGCTTCTCGTTCCTTTCTCCTTCCTTCTTCTCCTCGGGTGCTTGGTTCTCCATCCTTGCTTCCTTGCGATGATCTCCGAAGTACGTAAGAATTCATAGCGTGTCGCTTTGAGGTAGAATCTCATTCTCATGTGAAACCGAATGAAACTCGAAGAGGAAAAATTGACCTCGTTCTCGATGGCACGTGTGCGAGCTCTTGTCATCGGTCCCCTTGGTGCTTGAGGTGGTGAGTGGACGTCTATGGGGATGGTCACGGGATGCTCCGCATCAGTTTTCTCTAGTATTGTATCCCCGAGGTTTATGGGTCATGTTGGAAGGATCCCCTATCGCCCACACTCACTTGGCTCCCCGAAGGAAAGGGGTTAAAAACCGTTTGTATAGCACCTCGCTGTACTAGTTTATAATCCCGTAAGACGGCTCTCACGTGACATAAATCCGTCGTTTAAACCTTAACTATTTCAGGGTCTTATTGAAAGATTAACTATTAAGTGTATGAACGGGCCACATAGCGGAGATACTGAAGGAAATATGCCCTAGAGGCAATACTAAAGTTGTTATTTATATTTCCTTATATCACGATAAATGTTTATTATTCATGCTAGAATTGTATTAACCGGAAACTTAGTGCATGTGTGAATACATAGACAAATAGAGTGCCCTAGTATGCCTCTACTTGACTAGCTCGTTAATCAAAGATGGTTAAGTTTCCTAGCCATAGACATGAGTTGTCATTTGATGAACGGGATCACATCATTAGAGAATGATGTGATGGACAAGACCCATCCGTTAGCTTAGCATTATGATTGTTTAGTTTATTGATATTGCTTTCTTCATGACGTATACATGTTCCTCTGACTATGAGATTATGCAACTCCCGAATACCGGAGGAACACTTAGTGTGCTATCAAATGTCACAACATAACTGGGTGATTATAAAGATGCTCTACAGGTGTCTCCGATGGTGTTTATTGAGTTGGCATTGATCGAGATTAGGATTTTTCACTCCGTGTATCGGAGAGGTATCTCTGGGCCCTCTCGGTAATGATCATCACTATAAGCCTTGCAAGTAATGTGACTAATGAGTTAGTTACGGGATGATGCATTACGGAACGAGTAAAAAAACTTGTCGGTAACGAGATTGAACTAGGTATGATGATACCGACGATCGAATCTCGGGTAAGTAACATATTGATGACAAAGGGAACAATGTATGTTGTTATGCGGTTTGACCAATAAAGATCTTCGTAAAATATGTAGGATCCAATATGAGCATCCAGGTTCCGCTATTGGTTATTGACCGGAGATCTGTCTCGGTCATGTCTACATAGTTCTCGAACCTGTAGGGTCCGCACAATTAACGTTCGATGACGATTTGTATTATGAGTTATTTGATTTGATGACCGAAGTTTGTTCGGAGTCCCGGATGAGATCACGAACATGACGAGGAGTCTCGAAATGGTCGAGACATAAAGATCGATATATTGGAAGGTTATATTCGGACACCGGAATGGTTCCAAAGTGTTTCGGGTATTTTCCGGAGTACCGGGAGGTTATCGGAACCCCCCGGGAGAGTAATGGGCCTTAGTGGGCTTTAGGGGAAAGGATAGAGGGGCCTCAAGGGGTGCCCCCCCCCCATGGGCTGGTCTGAATTGGACTAGGAGGGGGCAGCGCCCCCCTCCTTCCTTCTCCCCTCCTTCCCCTTCCCTCCTTCTCCTTGTTGGAATAGGAAAGGAGGGACTCCTACTTGGACCGGGAGTCCAAGTACGACTCCTCCCTATGCCGCCCCCCCCTTGACCGGCCCTTTCCCTCTCCCTCCTTTATATACGTGGGGAGGGCACCCCTAGAACACACAGTTACACACGTCGGTCATATCGTCGTAGTGCTTAGGCGAAGCCCTGCGCCGGTAAGTTCATCATCACCGTCGCCACGCCGTCGTGCTGACGGAACTCTCCCTCGGTCTCAACTGGATCAAGAGTACGAGGGACGTCATCGAGCTAAACGTGTGCTAAACACGGAGGTGTCGTACGTTCGGTGCTAGGATCGGTCGAATCGTGAAGACGTACGACTACATCAACCGCGTTGATAAACGCTTCCGCTTTCGGTCTACGAGGGTACATGGACACACTCTCCCCACTCGTTGCTATGCTTCTCCTAGATAGATATTGCGTGATCGTAGGATTTTTTTTGAAATACTATGTTCCCCAATAGTGGCATCCGAGCCAGGTCTATGCGTAGATTTTATATGGACGACTAGAACACAATGAGTTGTGGGCGATAATAGTCATAATGCTTACCAGCAATGTCTTACTTTGATTCAGCGGTATTGTTGGATGAAGCGGCCCGGACCGACATTACATGACGTGTTCATGAGACTGGTTCTACCGACGTGCTTCTCACACAGGTGGCTAGCGGGTGTCTGTTTCTCCAACTTTAGTTGAATCGAGTTTGACTACGCCTGGTCCTTGTTGAAGGTTAAAACAGCACACTTGATGAAAGATCGTTGTGTTTTTTATGCGTAGGTAAGAATGGTTCTTGCTAGAAGCCTGTAGCAGCCACGTAAAAATTGCAACAACAAAGTAGAGGACGTCTAACTTGTTTTTGCATGGCTTGTTGTGATGTGATATGGTCAAGACATGATGTGATATAATTTGTTGTATGAGATGATCATGTTTTGTTAAAGTTATCGGCAACTGGAAGGAGCCTTATGGTTGCCTCTTTATTGCATAAGATGCAAGCGCCATATAATTGCTTTACTTCATTGCTATGCGATAGCAATAGTTGCAAAAGCAATAGTTGGTGAGACAACCATGTGACGACACCTTGATAGAGCTCAAGATGATGGAGACCATGGAGTCATGCCGGTGACGATGGAGATCATGACGGTACTTTGGAGATGGACATCAAAGGCACAAGATTATGATGGCCATATCATGTCACATATTTTGATTGCATGTGATGTTTATCTTTTATGCATCTTATTTTTCTTAGTACGAGGTAGCATTATAAGATGATACCTCACTAAATTTCAAGGTATAAGTGTTCTCCCTGAGTATGCACCGTTGCGACAGTTCATCGTGCCGAGACACCACGTGATGATCGGGTTTGATAAGCTCTACGTTCACATACAACGGGTGCAAGCCAGTTTTGCACACGCAGAATACTCGAGTTAAACTTGAAGAGCCTAGCATATGCAGATGTGGCCTCGGAACACTGAGACCGAAAGGTCGAACGTGAATCATATAGTATATATGATCAACATAGTGATGTTCACCATTGAAAACTACTCCATCTCACGTGGTGATCGGACATGGTTTAGTTGATATGGATCACATGATCATTTAGATGACTAGAGGGATGTCTACCTAAGTGGGAGTTCTTAAGTAATATGATTAATTGAACTTTAATTTATCATGAACTTAGTCCTAATAGTATTTGCATATCTATGTTGTAGATCAATAGCTTGCGATGTAGCTCCCCCTTTATTTTGATATGTTCCTAGAGAAAAATAAGTTGAAAGATGATAGTAGCAATGATGTGGACTTGGTCTATATCTGAGGATTATCCTCACTGCTGCACAAGAGAATTATGTTCTTGATGCACCGCTAGGTGACAGACCTATTGCAAGAGCAGATGCGGACATTATGAACGTTTGACAAAGCTCGGTATGATGACTACTTGATAGTTTAATGCACCATGCTTTACGGCTTAGAACCGGGACTTCAAAAAAAAAATCAACGCCACAGAGCATATGAGATGTTCCAAGAGCTGAAATTGGTATTTCAGACTCATGCCCGTGTTGAGAGGTATGAGACCTCTAACAAAGTACTTTGCCTACAAGATAGAGGAAAATAGCTCAGCTAGTGAGCATATGCTTAGAATGTCTGGGTACTACAATCGCTTGAATCAAGTGGGAGTTAATCTTTCAGATAAGATAGTGATTGGCAGAGTTCTCTAGTCACTATCACCAAGTTACTGGAACTTCGTGATGAACTATAATATGCAAGGGATGACAAAAACGATTCCCAAGCTCTTCACGATGCTAAAATTGGCGAAGGTAGAAATCAAGAAAGAGCATCAAGTGTTGATGGTTAACAAGACCAATAGTTTCAAGAAGAAGGGCAAAGGGAAGAAGGGGAACTTCAAGAAGAACGGCAAGCAAGTTGCTGCTCAAGTGAAGAAGCCCAAGTCTGCACCTAAGCCTGAAACTGGGTGCTTCTACTGCAAAGTAAATGGTCAATGGAGGTGGAACTGCCCTAGATACCTGGCGGATAAGAAGGATGGCAAAGTGAACTATTGGTGTTAAATCACATGGCGATGTGAACTAGATTATTGACTCTAGTGCAAGTGGGAGACTGAAGGAAATATGCCCTAGAGGCAATAATAAAGTTGTTATTTATATTTCCTTATATCATGATAAATGTTTATTATTCATGCTAGAATTGTATTAACCGGAAACTTAGTACATGTGTGAATACATAGACAAACAGAGTGTCCCTAGTATGCTCTACTTGACTAGCTCGTTAATCCAAGATGGTTAAGTTTCCTAGCCATAGACATGAGTTGTCATTTGAAGAACGGGATCACATCATTAGAGAATGATGTGATGGACAAGACCCATCTGTTAGCTTAGCATTATGATTGTTTAGTTTATTTCTATTGCTTTCTTCATGACTTATACATGTTCCTCTGACTATGAGATTATGCATCTCCCAAATACCGTAGGAACACTTAGTGTGCTATCAAATGTCACAACATAACTGGGTGATTATAAAGATGCTCTACAGGTGTCTCCGATGGTGTTTGTTGAGTTGTCATAGATCGAGATTAGGATTTGTCACTCCGTGTATCGGAGAGGTATCTCTCGGCCCTCTCGGTAATGATCATCACTATAAGCCTTGCAAGCAATGTAACTAATGAGTTAGTTACGGGATGATGCATTACGGAACGAGTAAAGAGACTTGCCGGTAACGAGATTGAACTAGGTATGATGATACCGACGATCGAATCTCGGGTAAGTAACATACCGATGACAAAGGGAACAACGTATGTTGTTATGCGGTTTGACCGATAAAGATCTTCGTAAAATATGTAGGATCCAATATGAGCATCCAGGTTCCGCTATTGGTTATTGATAGGAGATGTGTCTCGGTCATGTCTACATAGTTCTCAAACCCGTAGGGTCCACACGCATAACGTTCGATGACGATTTGTATTATAAGTTATGTGATTTGATGACCGAAGTTTGTTCGGAGTCCCGGATGAGATCACGAACATGACGAGGAGTCTCGAAATGATTGAGACATAAAGATCGATATATTGGAAGGTTATATTCGGACACCGGAATGGTTCCGAAGTGTTTCGGGTATTTTCCGGAGTACCAGGAGGTTACCGGAACCCCCGGGAGAGTAATGGGATTTAGTGGGCTTTAGGGGAAAGGAGAGAGGGGCCTCATGGGGTGGCCGCCCCCCCTGGGCTGGTCCGAATTGGACTAGGAGTGGGCGGCGCCCCCCTCCTTCTCCTAATTGGAATAGGAAAGGGGGGCGAATCCTACTTGGACCGGGAGTCCAAGTAGGACTCCTCCCTATGGCGCCCCCCTTGGCCGGCCTCTCCCTCTCCCTCCTTTATATACATGGGGAGGGCACCCCTAGAACACACATCAAAGTTTCTCTTAGTTGCGTGCGGTGCCCCCCCTCCACAGTTACACATCTCGATCATATAGTCGTAGTGCTTAGGCGAAGCCCTGCGCCGGTAACTTCATCACCACCATCGCCACACCGTCGTGCTGACGGAACTCTCCCTCGGCCTCAACTAGATCAAGAGTACGAGGGGCGTTGATACGTCTCCAACATATCTATAATTTATGAAGTATTCATGCTATTATATTATCCATCTTGGATGTTTAATGGGCTTTACTATGCACTTTTATATTATTTTTGGGACTAACCTATTGACCCAGAGCCCAAAGTGCCTCCTGTTTTTCCCTTGTTTCAGTGTTTCGGAGAAAAGGAATATCAAACGGAGTCGAAACGGAATGAAACCTTCTGGAGAAGTTATTTTTGGAAAGAAAGCAACCTAGGAGACTTGGAGTCCACGCCAAGAAAGCAACGAGGAAGACACGAGGCAGGGGGCGCGCCCACCCCCCTGGGCGCGCCCTCCACCCTCATGGGCCCCTCGTGGCTCCCCTAACGTACTTCTTTCACCTATATATACCCATATACCCTAAAACGATCAGGGAACAGAATAGATCGGGAGTTCCGCCGCCGCAAGCCTCTGTAGCCACCAAAAACCAATCGGGACCCTGTTCCGGCACCCTGCCGGAGGGGGATCCCTCACCGATGGCCATCTTCATCATCCCGACGCTCTCCATGACGAGGAGGGAGTAGTTCACCCTCGGGGCTGAGGGTATGTACCAGTAGCTATGTGTTTGATCTCTCTCTCTCGTGTTCTTGATTTTGCACGATCTTCATGTATCGCGAGCTTGCTATTATAGTTGGATCTTATGATGTTTCTCCCCCTCTACTCTCTTGTAATGGATTGAGTTTTCCCTTTGAAGTAATCTTATCGGATTGAGTCTTTAATGATTTGAGAACACTTGATGTATGTCTTGCCGTGCGTATCTGTGGTGACAATGGGATATCACGTGATTCACTTGATGTATGTTTTGGTGATCAACTTGCGGGTTCCGCCCATGAACCTATGCATAGGGGTTGGCACACGTTTTCATCTCTACTCTCCGGTAGAAACTTTGGGGCACTCTTTGAGGTTCTATGTGTTGGTTGAATAGATGAATCTGAGATTGTGTGATGCATATCGTATAATCATACCCACGGATACTTGAGGTGACATTGGAGTATCTAGGTGACATTAGGGTTTTGGTTGATTTGTGTCTTAAGGTGTTATTCTAGTATGAACTCTAGGGCTGTTTGTGACACTTATAGGAATAGCCCAACGGATTGATTGGAAAGAATAACTTTGAGGTGGTTTCGTACCCTACCATAATCTCTTCGCTTGTTCTCCACTATTAGTGACTTTGGAGTGACTCTTTGTTGCATGTTGAGGGATAGTTATATGATCCAATTATGTTATTATTGTTGAGAGAACTTGCACTAGTGAAAGTATGAACCCTAGGCCTTGTTTCCTAGCATTGCAATACCGTTTGTGCTCACTTTTATCATTAGTTACCTTGCTGTTTTTATATTTTCAGATTACAAAAACCTATATCTACCATCCATATTGCACTTGTATCACCATATCTTCACGAACTAGTGCACCTATACAATTTACCATTGTATTGGGTGTGTTGGGGACACAAGAGACTCTTTGTTATTTGGTTGCGTGGTTGCTTGAGAGAGACCATCTTCATCCTACGCCTCCCACGGATTGATAAACCTTAGGTCATCCACTTGAGGGAAATTTGCTACTGTCCTACAAACCTCTACACTTGGAGGCCCAACAACGTCTACAAGAAGAAGGTTGCGTAGTAGACATCAGACTCATCGAGTTGAACGTGTGCTGAACACGGAGGTGCCATACGTTCAGTGCTAGGATCGGTCAGATCTTGAAGACGTACGACTACATCAACCGCGTTGATAAATGCTTCCGCTTTCGGTCTACGAGGGTACGTGGACACACTCTCCCCGCTTGTTGCTGTGCTTCTCCTAGATAGATCTTGCGTGATCGTAGGATTTTTTTTTGAAATACTACGTTCCCCAACAGATACTACAGCAGACATGCATGCTTATCGTAGCTCACTGTAAGCCGGCTCTCACGTGACATAAGCCATTGTTTAACCTTGACGAGTTTAGGGTCTTTAAAAGATTAACTGTCAAGAGTACGGCGGGTCACCTGGTAGAGTAGCAAGTTGCAAACAGGCATGTTTAACCCGGTCATGGCACGAAAGCAGGTCAAAATGGGTTATACGCTATACTCATTGAGTAGGAAGCCGCCAAACGACCCATAATATGGCATAAAAGCCGGCCAAGAGGGTTATACGCTATGCTAATAGAGCAGGAAGCCCCCAAGTGACCAATCATGGCATAAAAGCCGATCAAGAGGGTTATATGCTATGCTCATAGAGCAGGAAGCCCCCAAATGACCAATCATGGAATAAAAGCCGATCAAGAGGGTTATACGCTATGCTCATAGAACAGGAAGCCCCCAAATGACCAATCATGGCATAAAAGCCGATCAAGAGGGTTATATGCTATGCTCATAGAGCAGGAAGCCCCCAAATGACCTGATGATGAATCAACAACGACTCTTGCTCCAAAAATTTGAGACAAAACGATAGAGGCCCCGAAATTTGGGGATGCCGGCTTTATTATATTGATCATAAAAAGGTATGTACATCAATGAAGGTATATACAATGATGAAATCCAGTAACACAAGTGTAGTAAGGCCGAAGATGAGCAATGTTCCACACCCTGTTGGTCTCTTGCTCAGAAGTATGTGATTTCTTGTGCTCACGTATATTAATGAGATAATATGAACCATTGTTGAGATTCTTACTAACCACAAAAGTTCCTTCCCAAGGCTGGAATAGCTTATGCATATCTGTCTGATCTTGAACCAGTTGAAGCACTAAGTCGCCCTCTTGAAACGCCCGAGTTTTAACTCTGCGGCTAGGATAGCGGCACAGGTCTTGCTGATAGATCGCTGAACGAGCCGCCGCAAGGTCACGTTCTTCATCCAAAGCATCAAGTGTGTTCTGACACGCCGTCTCATTATCAGCTTCAACGTAAGCCGCCACTCTGGGCGAGTCATGACGGATATTGCTGGGGAGAACCGCCTCTGCGCCATAAACCATGAAAAAAGGCGTATAACCTATTGATCTGTTGAGGGTGGTTCTAATGCTCCAAAGGATTGAAGGAAGCTCTTCCACCCAACAACCCGGCGGTCGCTCCAAAGGAACCATAAGATGGGGCTTAATGCCTCTTAAAATGTCTTGGTTAGCCCATTCTGCTTGACCATTAGACTCTGGATGAGCCACAGAGGAATCATCAAGCTGGATATGCTCTCTTTGATAGAACTCCTTCATAGCACCTTTGGACAGATTAGTGCCGTTATCAGTGATAATACTATGAGGTTAACCAAAGTGGAAGATCAACTTTTTAACAAACTGAACTGCAGTCGCCACATCACACTTGCTAACTGGCTCTGCCTCAACCCAGTTGGCAAACTTGTCAACCGCCACCAAAAGGTGGGTCTTCTTATCCTTAGACCTCTTGAATGGTCCAACCATATCAAGCCCCCAGACTGCAAATGGCCAAGTTATTGGAGTCATCCGCAACTCTTGAGCCGGCACATGAGCTCTTCTGGAGAATTTCTGACACCCATCACACTTGCTAACAATATCCTCTGCATCAGCATGAGCTGTTAACCAGTAAAACCTATGATGAAAGGCTATTGCGACCACAGATTTTGAGCTGACATGATGACCACAATCACCTTCATGAATCTCTCGTAAAATTTCACGGCCCTCCTCAGGAGAAACACAGCATTGGAACACGCATGTCACACTGCATCGGTGTAACTCGCCGTTGATAATAGTGTGACACCCGGATAATTAAGCTACAACAATTCCACGCTAATGATGCCACGTCACCTCGGTTACTGTTGTTAAACTCACGATGGTCCAAAAACGATTCAAATTCAAATTTAAAATAAAGACAAACATCACAAGTTTTCAAACATTAAAACTAAAATGTTCAAACTGGGACAAATAAATCCTAAGTAATAATGGTGGAGAAAGCACACTTGTATAAAATGTGTAAATACTCAAAAATGAATAAAATAGTAGCAAAAACAATTAGTTAAATGATTATAAAATAATAAAAAATTACAAACTATTTTATATTAGGTGCCAAGTTAATTGTGGTAGTGGCATAAGTATTAATAATATTTTAGGTACAACTTGGGTATTTCATAAAAACAAAAGAAATTAATAAAACAGAAAATAAGAAATAAAAGAAAGTAGAAAATAAGAAAAACAAAGAAAACACGCCCCACTGGCCCAACTGGGTTATGGCCCAGCCGACCACTCACTAGGCCGGCCCACATCCCCTCCTACTAACCCCCACCCGGGGCAAACCCTAGCCCACTACCCACTACCCCCGATTCCCCTCCCCACGCCCCTCTCGCCTCTCCCGATCCCGATCTGGATCGGGGGCTACGACCCCGTCGCCGCTCGCTATCTTCGGCGCCGCCCCGCCATCGCTGCTTCGGCCTCGACACCGACCACCGCCGACTGGAGCACCCCCCTTGCCGGAGCCGCCCATCAATGCCTCATCGCGTCCCCGACGTTAACAGTGCCCTGACCACCGCACATGACGCTGCCGAACTCCCTCGCCACGACTTTGCCCCGCCGTACCCGGCCGCGGTCATCGCTGCTCCCCGTGAGCCGCCCCACGCCGCCGCCACCAACGGGACCCCCCTTTGCTGGCCCGCATCGTTCTAGATCGAGGAAACCGCCTCGACCTCGCCGCCGGACACCGCTCGCAGGAGCCGCTCCGCGTCGCCTCGCCTCCTCACCTCTCCCTTGTCGGCTTCGTCGAGCCTCGCCGACCCGTTCGACTACAACGGAGGTGAGCCCCATCCTCCCTCCTCTCTCCTCACAGATCGGGCCGCGCCCGAAGGTCCGCGCCCGCAACTCCGCATCAGGCGCGCCTTCGCCATGCATCGCTAGGCCACGCATGCAACCCCACGCCCCCGCCAAGTCCTTGGTCCCCTGAAACCGCGCCCATGCCTCCTCTGCTCGGCGCCGTGACCGCCGGCGCGCCTCTGTGTGCGCTCGTGCGTGTGCATGTCGGTCGCTGGTGGTTGGCTAAAGCCACTGTCATGTGCCCCCCCTCACTAATTAGCCTGCTTAGGTTAACCAAAAATTATTTAAGTTAATCAAAACCCATTGTGTCACTGACAACATGGCCCCACTTAGTAGTTATCCTAAATAGATAAAATAAACACTGTTTAAATTAACTCTAATAAACACTGACTCAATGACAGCCGGGACCCATCTAAACACTATTCACCTTTTGACTAGTCAAATGTTGACTGGGTCAACTCTACCGACCGACCACTCCGGACCCCACTGGTCATACACTCAGGCTAGTATAGAGCTAGGTGACAAATGTTTTTCTGTTTTTGTTTGAATTAATAAATCTAGAAAAACATTAAACTTTTAAAATTAATATAAAATAATCTGTAGCTCGGATAGAAATACTTTGTACATGAAAGTTGCTCAGAACGACGAGACGAATCCGGATACGCAGCCTGTTCGTCCTCCACACATCCCTAGCATAGCAAACATGCAACTTTCCTCCTCCGGTTCATCTGTTCGAAAACGCGAAACACCGGGAATACTTTTCCTTTCCCCCCTTCGTTGGTATCACCTCTTACCGTGTTAATTATATTTATTGTTTCTTCCCCTCTTCTGTCGTTAGACACCAAGACCGACGCCGCTGCTACCCAGTACGACTACGGTGTTGACGATCCCTCCATCTTGCCAAAGCAACCAGGCAAGCCCCCCCTTTGATCACCAGATATCGCCTATTCCTTCTCTCTACTGCTTGCATTAGAGTAGTGTAGCATGTTACTGCTTTCGGTTAATCCTATTCTGCTGCATAGCCTGTCATTGTTGCTACAGTTGTTACCCTTACCTACAATCCTACATGCTTAGTATAGGATGCTAGTGTTTCATCAGTGGCCCTACACTCTTGTCTGTCTGCCATGCTATACTACTGGGCCGTGATCACTCGGGAGGTGATCACGGTCATATGCTATATACTTTATACTATTACATTACTTATGATACTGTTCGGAGATGGGGGCTGAAGGGGCAGGTGGCTCCATCCCGGTAGAGGTGGGCCTGGGTTCCCGACGGCCCCCGACTGTTACTTTGTGGCGGAGCGACAATGCAGGTTGAGACCACCTAGGAGAGAGGTGGGCCTGGCCCTGGTCGACTATCGCGGTTACTTCAAAATAACACGCTTGACGAGATCTTGGTATTTGATCTGAGTCTGGCCACTGGCCTATACGCACTAACCAACTACGCGGGAACAGTTATGGGCACTCGACATCGTGGTATCAGCCAAAGCCTTCATGACATTGGCGACTGAGCGGCGCGCGCCGGATTGGGCTGGAATGCCTGCTAGGCTAGGTCTGCTTCCGGCCGCCCTCGCAACGTGCAGGTGTGCAATGGGCGATGGGCCCAGACCCCTGCGCCATAGGATTTAGACCGGCGTGCTGACCTCTCTGTTGTGCCTAGGTAGGGCTGCGACATGTTGATCTTCCGAGGCCGGGCATGACCCAGGAAAGTGTGTCCGGCCAAATGGGATCGAGCGTGTTGGGTTATGTGGTGCACCCCTGTAGGGAAGTTTATCTATTCGAATAGCTGTGATCTTCGGTAACAGGACGACTTGGAGTTGTACCTTGACCTTATGACAACTAGAACCAGATACTTAATAAAACACACCCTTCCAAGTGCCAGATATAACCCGGTGATCGCTCTCACACAGGGCGACGAGGAGAGGATCGCCGGGTAGGATTATGCTATGTGATGATACTTGGTGAACTTACCATCTACTCTCTTCTTCATGCTGCAAGATGGAGGCTGTCAGAAGCGTAGTCTTCGATAGGACTAGCTATCCCCCTCTTATTCTGGCATTCTGCAGTCCAGACCACCGATTTTGCCTCTTTACACATATACCCATGCATATGTAGTGTAGATCCTTGCTTGCGAGTACTTTGGATGATTACTCATGGTTGCTTTGCTCCCCCTTTTCCCCTTTTCCTTTCTTCCTGGTTGTCGCAACCAGATGCTGGAGCCCAGGAGCCAGACGCCACCGTCGACGATGACTTCTACTACACCGGAGGTGCCTACTACTACGCAAGGGGCCGACAACGACTGTGAGTAGTTTAGGAGGATCCGGCAGGAGGCTTGTGCCTGCTTCGATCTCAGATCCTAGTTTGTGCTAGCCTTCTTAAGGCAAACTTGCTTAACTTATGTCCGTACTCAGATATTGTTGCTTCCGCACGACTCGCCTATGATCGAGCACTTGTATTCGAGCCCTCGAGGCCCCTGGCTTGTATTATGATGCTTGTATGACTTATTTTATTTTTATAGTTGTGTTGTGATATCTTCCCGTGAGTACCTGATCTTGATCGTACACGTTTCCGTAAATGATTAGTGTACGATTGAATTGGGGGCATCACAAGTTGGTATCAGAGCTGACTGCCTCTAGGAATCCCCCTTTTCAACTCCTTGGCCGAAGTCGAGTCTAGACATTGCAAAACTTTTTACTAACATGGCTGTGTGGCTTACGGGCCCACGTCGCCATTGGGTGGTATTAGGATCTTTTATTCCTTGTCTATACTCTGGGATTCTAATCTCTCTTCTATTCGGATTAAATGATTTTTAAAATCTAACTTTAGGTTCTTGGAAACACTTTCTCCTGGAGAGCCCCTTCAGTCCAGATGATCGCCGGCTGCACCAGAAGATTTCAAAGTTACTCTCCGATACTCTTTTGAGACTTTGTGCCCATTGCTTTTGCAATTCCCTACCACTGAAATATCCCTATGGATAAATACATACACTTGCCATTCTTACTTTTATTCCCAGTTGGTCTTCTTATTACAAGATACCCTGAAATCCTCTCTATTGTTTCGAGAATCCTTTGTGCCTACTGCCTTGCAGTTCCTTGTTGCCTAAATACACCTACAAATTAATCCTCACACTTACTGAGGATTTGTTTCTCCCCAGTTGTTCAGGTGCTTCACAAAATTCCTCAAAATACTATCCGATCTTTCAAGAATCCTCTGCAGCCTATGGCTCTTGAAATTCTTGTCTGCCTGCATTATGGTTTATTCCAAATGCCTAGCAATATTCATTGAGGTCCTTTGCATTTATCATCTTGGGTCGCTTGATTCATTGTGGTGCGAATGCATGCAATCATCGGTTGATCCTTTTAAATTATCTTTCCGGCTCAGACGTCATTTTGAACATGAGCTGGTTTTCGACCAATCAAATTGTCGTCAATTGTACCCCTAAGTCTATTCAACTTATCCATCGTTTATCAGAGCGTTGGCTTCTGATCCTTTGATTTGGAAATCATAATTCCTTTACATGTGAGCTTTGAATTAGCCAGTTGCTTCTATAATCCAATGCCTTCATATTGTTTCTTCCTCTGGTTGTGTGCCGATACTCACATCAGCTTCTCTATGGACCGTCGGATCCTTCGTTGAAATATCATCCAACAGTGTCCTTTGTATACAAAAACCTCGAGAAGTTCTTTCCCTGATACATAATGCCTTCGGTAAATTGTATCCTCTCGTTTTGTCACCCATGCTCTACTATCGAGCTTGTGTTATTTACTATTGAAGCTTGTGGTATAAGTTCCCAAGATGCCCCTAAGGGTTGAACCTATGCCTTCCCAGATCTGGGTAAACCCGAAAGTATCACGAGTCATACTCTTCTGGTGTTTTGCTAGAAAAAATTAACATTACAACTTCTTCGAAAAATGAGAAGTGAATGAAAGGTTATACATTGAAGAAGTGGGAGTTGACCTTGAACTTTGTGTTCATGCCCATGGACATGATGTAGATCTTGTCATGGAAGCTTCTCGTAACAATAATTATCCGCTTGATATAATTTCATCTTATATCTGGGAATTGGTCTTTTGCAATCATGGTTTCCGACCATATTGTTCTTCTTTGATCCCATTTCTCGGACAAGTTTAAGCACTTGTCTTCTGCAGATCATTGCACCTGTCCAACCTTTACTTTGATCTACCGTCGAGTATTACACTCTGGTATCTCAAGAATATCATGGAACTACATAACTTCTTATGGGTTCTTCATCAACTGTTATTTCTCACCGATTCCATTTTCCTGGGTTCTGGGTTGTCGTCAACCGAGAACACTGATAAGTGCATCAATTCTGCACTCCGATTCAATAACTCTAAATAATCTTCGTTGCTTATGAGTTTATTAATCCTTCAATTCATTCCTAGCCTGACCGAGTATATCATTATCGTGCTAAATTTTTAACTGTGCTATCTGGTCCTTCTGGGAGCGCAATTTGTGATGATAGCTAAGCTTACGTCGATCTTCCTCTCCGTACCCGTTCACCTTAAACAAAAAGCTTGATTTCGAGTTCGTGTCGTAACCGTGGTTCCAATAACCTCTTGCTTCATCATTCCTTTGACTTGATGTCATCGCTGATCGATTACATCTTCATGAAATAACTCGACAAAATTTGTCGTGATCATCATCAACATTTTGACTCCTTCCAGGATATCAATCAAATTTTGATGGGAAATACCATCCTTGCCCTTGATGTTTTGTGTTGTCATCGACCAATTTATTTCCTTCCAACACAAACTTGTTCGTGTTCTGTGTTATACCTTGAGTTCCTTGCTATCCAGCATTTGTTCTTCTTTACCTTGGAGTATTACCATCTTTTATGTCAAGAATGTCATGAGGATTACTCCACCTCTTAAGAATTCTTGGTATAGTGATACTTCTCACCATCACCATTCTTTCTTGGTCACCGTGTTGATTTCAACAAGTGAACAGTGTTGTTTGGATTCTTTCCTTCTAGCAACCCTATTTCTTTGAAGTTAATGGTTGACATTTCATTCCTAGACAATTGGTTATCGAATCACCATCCAACATTGATCATTCTACCTAAGCACATATCTCAGGTGCACCTTACAACCAATGTTTAATTGGGTATGTTTTCCTTGAGTATACCTCATTATATCATTTGATCTGACAAATGATATCCCCTTGTTCACGTAATTGTGGAAATCCATCCTTTGGAAATTTCGATGGATTGTCGCTGAGTCCATCAGCCACCTCCTCATCCTCTCCTTGGTTTAATGATGAACTCTTGTTTCAGAACTCGCTTTCATAGTTCATGTCCCGAGAATCTACAATGTCATCTCGTCTAACTATGTTGCACCTCTTCTTCTCAGGCATCTTGAGTCAGAGATATCCTAACACCAATTGAATCTGAATCTCGGTCAGATATGATGGTTGGGACATATTTCCAAGAGTTATAACATTGGTATCTATATAACCCCGTAAGGTGGTGTCTTTGCTTAGCACCCCTGGCCAGAGGGCTTGTTGTTATAGTTTCCTTTTCAGCAAGGTTATCCTTCTTCCATGAGGAAATTGTAAGACTTATTCTACAAGTTATTCCTGATGGATCCTTTGTGTTTCCAAAGTCTGATCTTCAACTGATGACCATGTCAATGCTATCTCGAAGCATGTCTATGGTACTCCGGTTTTCAACAAGAACACTTGAAGCCCAATGCTAAATGTTTCCTGCTCAATTATCCAAACACCGTTGTATGGGTAATGTCATGAAATTTCTCTCCCCTACCTAAGGAGTTTTCTACATAATATCTTGTCATGGATATCATGCACTGCTTGTCCTTGGGAAGGATATACCATTGAAAAATGTGTTTAAACACATTTTCATTTTCATTGTTCTGTTCAATCTGATAATCATATTTTTCCAATCCATTGGTTGGTTTAACGTTTCTTGTGATCTATATGATCGAATCAGTAATATTCTCGTGCTTATGCAAACACCTCGTTGTACCACCCTGTCAGTAGGACCCTGTTACTTTTGTGGATGACATTTCGGTAACCACCGCTAGACGAGAACTTTGCCTTATTGGTCTGCCTCGTTCAACGAGCAGGAAAATGGTTCTCTTCGTCCCTCGCCCTTGGTACCGATGTTGTTGCCGACATAACTGACATGATATCCTCTGACATGCCTTGCTTACATGATCGTGCCCTTCCTACTTTAAACCCACATGGTGGGCCCATAACCCACAGTTCCACAAGACCTAAACCCGACTATCCTATACACCCCCTGTTCCCAAGGTTGTTCCTCGTGTGTGGCCTCGTATGTAATTCACGAGCCACCATCCGAGAGATCATCAATTCTGGAATCAGACACAATACTTATTCCCATTACTTTGAACCCCTTTCATGCCCTGTTTCAGGCATCGAACGATTGCCTGCCGCTTGAAACTCCTCATGACACCTTCTTACTTTGCTCTCGATATTTTCTAAGGGTTTTTAATTTGAGAGTTACTTTCCCCCACCTTCCCCGATGTTATCAAGTTAGTCAACCTAACAGAGGTCAGTTCTCCCAGCCCCTTTATTCTTTCATAAGTACTATGGAGTTCCCAAAGAAAGGATGCCAACTTCATCATGATAACCTGAAGCAGAGAAATGAATACATCAAGGTTATGGATTGGCCTTCGAGAAGAGCAACCAAGACCGAGAACACTCGCTAGAAATTCGTAACCAGAACCTTCTCCCTCTACTCCGCCTCTTAAATCTCGGGACGAGATTTCTTGTAGTGGAGGAGATTTGTGACACCTAGATAATTAAGCTACAGCAATTCCATGCTAATGATGCCATGTCACCTCGGTTACTGTTATTAATCTCGCGATGGTCCAAAAATGATTCAAATTCAAATTTAAAATAAAGACAAATATCAAAAGTTTTCAAACATTAAAACTTAAATGTTCAAACTGGGACAAATAAATCCTAAGTAATAATGGTGGAGAAACCACACTTGTATAAAATGTGTAAATACTCAAAAATGAATAAAATAGTAGCAAAAACAATTAGTTAAATGATTATAAAATAATAAACAATTACAAACTATTTTATATTAGGTGCCAAGTTAATTGTGGTAATGGCAAAAGTATTAATAATATTTTAGGTACAACTTGGGTATTTCATAAAAACAAAAGAAATTAATAAAACAGAAAATAAGAAATAAAAGAAAGTAGAAAATAAGAAAAACAAAGAAAACACGCCCCACTGGCCCAGATGGGCTATGGCCCAGCCGACCGCTCACCAGGCCGGCCCACATCCCCTCCTACTAACCCCCCACCCGGGGCAAACCCTAGCCCACTAACCACTACCCCTGATTCCCCTCCCCACGTCCCTCTCGCCTCTCCCGATCCCGATCTGGATCGGGGGCTACGACCCCGTCGCCGCTCCCTCTCCGGCGCCATCCCGCCATCGTCGCTTCGGCCTCGACACCGACCACCGACGTCCGGAGCACCCCCCCCTTGCCGGAGCCGCCCATCAATGCCTCATCGCGTCCCCCACGTTAACGGCGCCCTGACCACCGCACCTGACGCTGTCGAACGCCCTCACCACGACTTTGCCCCGCTGTACCCGGCCGCGGTCGTCGCTGCTCCCGGCGAGCCGCCCCGCGCCGCCGCCACCAACGCCACCCCCCCTTTGCTGGCCCGCATCGTACTAGATCGAGGCAACCGCCTCGACCTTGCCGCCGGACACCGCTCGCCGGAGCCACTCCGCATCGCCTCGCCTCGCCTCCTCACCTCTCCCTCGTCGGCTTCATCGAGCCTCGCCGACCCGTTCGACTACAACGGGGGTGAGCCCCATCCTCCCTCCTCTCTCACCCCCGCGCATTGGCCGCGCCCGAAGGCCGCGCGCCCCGCAACCCGCAACGTGCGCCCCCCGTGCCATGCGCGTTGTGGCCACGCACGCAGCCCCACGCCCCCGCCACGTCCTTGGTCGCCTAAAACCGCACCCATGCCTCCTCTGGTTCGGCGCCGTGACCGCCGGCACGCCTCTGTGTGCGCTCGTGCGTGTGCATGTCGGTCGCTGGTGGTTGGTTAAAGCCACTGTCATGTGCCCCCCCTCACTAATTAGCCTGCTTAGGTTAACTAAAAATTATTTAAGTTAATCAAAACCCATTGTGTCACTAACAACATGGCCCCACTTAGTAGTTATTCTAAATAGATTAAATAAACACTGTTTAAATTAACTCTAATAAACACTGACTCAATGACAGCCGGACCCATCTAAACACTATTCACCTTTTGACTAGTCAAATGTTGACTGGGTCAACTCTCCTGACTGGACCACTCCTGGACCCCACTAGTCATACACTCAGGCTAGTATAGAGCTAGGTGACAAATGTTTTTTTGTTTTTGTTTGAATTAATAAATCTAGAAAAACATTAAACTTATAAAATTAATATAAAATAATCCGTAGCTCGGATGGAAATACTTTGTACATGAAAGTTGCTCAGAACGACGAGACGAATCCGGATGCGCAGCCCGTTCGTCTACCACACATCCCTAGCATAGCAAACACGCAACTTTCCCCCTCCGGTTTATCTGTCCGAAAACGTGAAACACCGGGAATACTTTTCCGGATGTTTCCCCCCTTCGTCGGTATCACCTCCTACCGCGTTAGGGCATACCTAGCACCACACATTGTCATGTCTTCCATCGTCATGCTTATGTTTGCGTTCTATTTATTGTTTCTTCCCCCTCTTCTGTCGTTAGACACCGAGACCGACGCCGCTGCTACCTAGTACGACTACGGTGTTGACGACCCCTCCTTCTTGCCAAAGCAACCAGGAAAGCCCCCCCTTTGATCACCAGTTATCGCCTATTCCTTCTCTCTACTGCTTGCATTAGACTAGTGTAGCATGTTACTGCTTTTGGTTAATCCTATTCTGCTGCATAGCCTGTCATTGTTGCTACAGTTGTTACCCTTACCTACAATCTTACATGCTTAGTATAGGATGCTAGTGTTTCATCAGTGGCCCTACACTCTTGTCCGTCTGCCATGCTATACTACTGGGCCGTGATCACTCGGGAGGTGATCACGGACATATGCTATATACTTTATACTGTTACATTGCTTATGATACTGTTCGGAGATGGGGGCTGAAGGGGCAGGTGGCTCCATCCCTGTAGAGGTGGGCCTGGGTTCCTGACGGCCCCCGACTGTTACTTTGTGGCGGAGCGACAGGGCAGGTTGAGACCACCTAGGAGAGAGGTGGGCCTGGCCCTGGTTGGCGATAGCGGTTACTTCAAAATAACATGCTTAACAAGATCTTCGTATTTGATCTGAGTCTGGCCACTGGCCTATACGCACTAACCAACTTCACGGGAACAGTTATGGGCACTCGACGTCGTGGTATCAGTCGAAGCCTTCGTGACGTCAGCGACTGAGCGGCGCGTGCCAGATTGGACTGGAAAGCCTGCTAGGCTAGGTCTGCTTCCGGCCGCTCTCGCAACATACAGGTGTGCAATGGGCGATGGGCCCAGACCCCTACGCCATAGGATTTAGACAGGCGTGCTGACCTCTCTGTTGTGCCTAGGTAGGGCTGCGACGTGTTGATCTTCCGAGGCCGGGCATGACCCAGGAAAGTGTGTCCAGCCAAATGCGATCGAGCGTGTTGGGTTATGTGGTGCACCCCTGCAGGGAAGTTTATCTATTAGAATAGCCGTGATCTTTGGTAACAGGACGACTTGGAGTTGTACCTTGACCTTATGACAACTAGAACCGAATAATTAATAAAACACACCCTTCCAAGTGCCAGATATAACCCGGTGATCGCTCTCACACAGGGCGACGAGGAGAGGATCGCTGGGTAGGTGTCGGTGTCAAAACCGGCGGATCTCGGGTAGGGGGTCCCGAATTGTGCGTCTAGGCGGATGGTAACAGGAGACAAGGGACACGATGTTTTTACCCAGGTTCGGGCCCTCTCGATGGAGGTAATACCCTACTCCTGCTTGATTACTATTGATGATATGGGTAGTACAAGAGTAGATCTACCATGAGATCAAGGAGGCTAAACCCTAGAAGCTAGCCTATGGTATGATTGTTGTTCGTCCTATGGACTAAAACCCTCCGGTTTATATAGATACCGGATAGGTTAGGGTTACACAGAGTCGGTTACAATGGTAGGAGATCTACATATCTGTATCGCCAAGCTTGCCTTCCACGCCAAGGAAAGTCCCATCCGGACATGGGACGAAGTCTTCAATCTTGTATCTTCATAGTCTTGGAGTCCGACCGTGATGATAGTTCGCTATCCGGACACCCCTAGTCCAGACTCCTCAAGAGCCCTGAACCAGGCTTCAATGACGACGAGTCCGGCGCGCATATTGTCTTCGGCATTGCAAGGCGGGTTCCTCCTCCGAATACTTCATAGAAGGTTTTGAACACCAGGATAGTGTCCGGCTCTGCAAAACAAGTTCCACATAACATCGTAGAGAGAATAATTTGTGCACAGATCTGCTGACGTATCCCGCGCGTGACATCACACCACGGCCAGGCCTTTATATGAATCGTTTTTTACCGTTCCACCTTAGCGCGTTTAGCTAGGCGGTTTCCTTGGCACGTCTTATCAAAGCATAGACCGTGCCCCCTTATTCCGGGATTCTCATCAATACGGACGTGGGTAACCGAACCGTGCCCGTTGGCACGCCTCCTCTATCAAAGGCGAGTCCTAATCGACCACGAGGTGGGCTCTTGGTATTCAACCTCTTTATAATGAGACCAAGGCCCTCTTCTTTTTACACCCTCCATCGAGTTCGCCTCGCGCCGAGTTCTAACACCCAAAGCTTCAGATTTAGGCGCTTGGACCTTTGACGATGTCCGCTCCGACCAAGACGGCCGATGGATGTCTTCCTCCGTCACAGAAGAAGATGTGCTAAAGCTGCGAGACGCCAGGTATCTAACCGGCGAGATCTCGCATAGGCTGCCTGCTCCAGGGCAGGTCATTCCCACTCCCGAGCCCGGCGATAACGTGGTGTTCATGTCTCACTTCCTTCGCGGTTTAGGCTTCCCGAAGGATCCCTTTGTGCGGGGGCTCATGTTTTATTATGGGCTGGATTTCCATGACTTGAATCGGGAGTCCATCCTCCATATCTCGTCATTCATTGTCGTATGCGAGGCCTTCCTCCATATTACCCCCCCACTTTGGATTGTGGCTCAAGACCTTCAAGGTGGAGCCAAAGATGATCGGGGGGCAACAAGCAGAGTGCGGAGGGGCGGTCATAAGCAAATATGCTGATGCTCCGTGGCCCGAGGGCTCTTTTCAAGAGGAGCTTGGTTTGTGGCAACGGGAGTGGTTTTATATCACCGTACCCAGGGGCACCAAATGGGTGGCGCTCCCCGCCTTCTGCTCAAGTCCACCACAGCGACTGGCGTCATGGGTCAACAAGGGGCTCGACTGGGGGCCGTCCAAGGACGTTCCTTTGCTGCAGGGCCGTATTCGAGACCTCCAAGAAAGAGAGATCAATCTGGTCGCAGTAGCGCAGGTTATGTTGATCTGGCGCCTTCTGCCCTGCAGAGTCGCCCCCTCCACCTGTGGGAATTTAATCCGGAGGGACCACGAGCTCTCCAAAATTTTATGGGCACGACGCCCGTGGAGATGTATAAACTGTTCTTTGGATCATAAGAGAAGTGTCCGGACCTGACTGAGGATGCAGGACTAAGCTGCAATCGCCCAGATACTCAAGTAAGTAGTCCTGTAACCGGACAAGTTGTTCATTCATTTATCATATATATATGCCCTTTAAAGGAGCCGTTTCTTGAACAGGAGTGGATAGCCAAGGCAAAGTTAATAAGGTATCCGGGCCCCCTCCCGGAGACCATGCCGGATCCCATGTTGACCAAGATGTTGAAGGCCGCACCTTTTGAAGAAGGCGAAGGGGGGAGCGGGGAAGCAACTGCCTCTACAAAGGAGGCTATCAAGGAAGGAGGGATTAAAAGTCCCATCTTTCATGGAGAGAAGAGGACCGCTTCGGAAGATCCGGAGGTCAAGGCCTCAAAGAGGGAAAAGGAATCTTCGTCAGAGAGTCCGGCGCTGGGAAGTAACCCAGCTGCACTATTTCCCCAAGGGGCCAGCCCTCCAGCGAGCCGTAAGTAAAAAAGAAGGGGTCTTGTAAATAAGGAACATCCCTGTATTTATTTATGAAGATAACCGAAATTGTACCTTGTAGTTCGGACCTCAGCCCTTCTCAGTGAGCTCGTCTTGAGGATCTTCTTCCGGAGATGATGGAGAGCGAACGCCTCCACCTGCCGCACCCTCATGCAGGCGGACGACCCCGAGGTGTCGTCGCGGAGGGTTCCCCAAGTTCGGCGGGCTGGAAGGTCCGGCGCCAAGTGGTGTGCGGTCGGAGGCTGAAGGATATCTGCTTTCGAAGCGGCTATCTCAGAAGATCACCGTGCTCTAATGGGTACGGTGATTGAAAGAATTGCATCCGCAGAGAGCGGATTGCATGAAGCCATCAGAAGCTTACTGACGGGGTTCGAGGTACGCAAAAATGACGTACCTTCTGACAGTTATGCATATAGAATGCGCTCTGTATAGATAGTAGCCCCTAAGACTCGGTATGTTGTCAAAATTGACATCATGCCAAGGATTAAAATCTCAGTTATAACATATCGCCGCTCCTAAACAGGTGGCGGGGCGTCCGGTGGCCAGCCGGACTGATGAATATGCTGAACTAAAGCGGCAACTTGACGAGGCGGATGCGGACATCGCGCTGGTCAATAAACGGTTTGACGAGTCACAAGGTATGTGACTTCTATGCGGACACCTGGTAAGGGAGCTTGACGCCCATGTCTTACTATTTGTATGCTTAATGCAGATGGTGCTGCTGCTGTGGAGGAGCTGCGGGCGGAACTCGCCCGAGCGAAAGAGCAAGCCAGAAATAGTAATGCGGCCGCTCTAAGGGCGGTCGAATAGCTAAAAGCCGAACGGGCTGCTCACTGCCGAAGCAAAGAGGAAATGGCCGATATGGCCAGAAAATTGAAGAATACTACAGATCGCTGCGAGGTTCTTGAAAAAGAACGTCAAGTGGAGCAAGAGGACCTGAAAAAGGCCGCCGCCGAATCCAAGGATGCCCGTTCGGCTTTGAGAGCTGCCAAGGAGGAGCTGAGTCAGGCCGGGGCCATTGCGGCTGGAAAACCGTTTCTGCTGCGGAGGAAATATACGGATCCAAAGTATGCTCAATTGGACAAGTTGTGGAGTTCGGAGGATGCTTATCTGCACTTAGTGGCGAGCGCTGCGGACGCGATTGAGCACTTCCGAGGCCAGAAGGGGCACAGAAGGGAAGAGCTATATTGGTTGCAATTCCATAGTCCGGAGCGTCTTCTTCCGTTGACCGATCGGTTGGCCGAATGGGCCGAGCTGAATCGACTATCCGGACTTGCCATGAAGCATGTCATGACTCATTTGTGGTCGGGCGGACCCAGCCAAGAGTTATTGTGGTTTAGTGCAGCAGTTCCTTGCGCGGTACTGCGTATCGACGCAATAAAGCGGTCGGCGTGTATTGAGGAGTGCGGATGGCTCGCCCGTGTCAAGACATACTGGGCAGATATGAAGGCCACCGACGTTGCATCCCAAGATTCGGATGAAGCGAGTACCGCCGAGCACTACTTTGAGGAAGTCTGCAGGCGCTTCGTTTAATAGAGACGCAGTGCTCAAGGATATTATGTTTTAAATGACATGTATGATTTGTGAAAACAATGTTTCAATATGATATAAGAGCTTTTTATACTTGTGCGTTCAAGTAGTAAACTACTCCCTGTGCGGCCGTTTATGTATATGTATATATAACCTGAAAGATGGCAGTCCTTGGCTTCAGCCCCCACGCACATAGTGACGGGGTGTTTGCAAAGAAGGCGCTTTCCACACTTAATCCAACGTCTTGGTCCTGTTAAGGAGGTGGTAGCGTAGCAAACTAGGCAACCGGACTATAATGCTTTATCACTTTCACTTAGCCATAGGAGTTCGAGGGTGGGGCTACTATATAGCCCCTGGGGGCACCGCACTCTCCCGAATTCGGGGTGCGATGTGCTGACCAAAAACCGGTCCTTCGTTAATGCGGAGGAATTCTAAACATTCCGATGAGTCATCGAGTGGTTGACCGATCTCGCTATATCATGATAGTCAGTTTTGGCTTTCTCTCGAGGTGCTCGCTCGGCGAACCGGGCACAATCGCAGAGTTCTCCTAGTGCCGCGTTAGCCGATAGAACGGAACGTAAGGCAGAAAAACACAGGAGCCGGGCAAACCCAACATTTAACCAAAGACATGATTCGGAGCTGATGCATATAAGGCCTAACTCGAGACGCCGAATACTCCCTAAGGTATTCGGTCTTTATAAAAATGGGCAGAATAATGCCCTAAGCCCCTGGTGTCCAGGTACGCGCAAAAATTCTGGTGCGGCCAATGCCAAAACGCCAGCCTCCTCCTCGGTTATAGTAAGAAACCGGGATGTATATCAACAAGAGACAAGAAAAAGGTTTACGCAGGGTCTTAATCTGAAAAGAATCCTTGCAACGGGTCCCTACTGCACGTCTGCACCTGTGTCTCTGTTGTGCCGTATCTTGGACGGGTGTAGCACGTTGTTCATCTGTAAAAGAGAGGAACTTAGTTTAAAAAGGAAAAAAGATCGTGCGAAAGATGTACTTTATATTAAATAAACAGAGTACGATTCGAAGAAGTGAATATGATTGAGCTTTATTGTATCTTGTGATACATGCATGCAGCCCCTTGTATGGGGGTATGCCGCTAGTAGGCGCCGGACTCGTCTAGCCGTGTCCGGGGTTTGAATGACCAATTCAGGTTCTTTGACTAGCGCAGCCGGATAGGTGTGGGGCTGTCAAGGCAGTCTCACGTTCCTCCGTGCTCAAGTAACACTTAATACTCCCTTTTAATGAGATGATGCCGCGTGGACCGGGCATTTTAAGTGTGAGAGATGCATAATGCGGTATTGCATTAAAGCGGGCGAAAGCTTCGCGTCCCAATAGTGCTTGATAGCTACTTTTAAACGGGGCAACATGGAAGATTAACTTTTCGCGACGGAAGTTGTCGGATGAACCGAACACAACTTCTAGCAGTATGGAGCCCGTGCAATGGGCATGTTGGCCTGGCATTACTCCTTTAAAGGAGGTGTTGCTACGGCGAATTTTGGTTGGGTCTATCCCCATCCTGCGGATTGTGTCCTGATATATCAGGTTTATGTCACTGCCACCATCCATGAGGACTTGTGTAAATTGGAATCCGTCGATTATAGGATCCAATATCAAGGCAGTCCATGATGTGTTCCGGATACTTTCGGAATAGTCCTGATGGTCGAAGGTGATTGGTTTTGACAACCAGTGTGCGGCGCGCATTTTAGTGGGCGTCGCTCTGTTTTTCCCTTTGATCACGTGAAGTGAGTTTACTGTTTTAACCTCTTGTGGGAAATTCTTTTGTTTTCCGGGGCTCTGCTTGTGGTGCTCGTCATCATCCTCACTTGGTGTGTCGACCCCTTGTGTTCGGCGTTGAGTCTGCCGGACTGTTTGAAGACCCAACAATCTCTGTGGGTATGGTTTGCAGGCCTCCCGGGAGTACTGTGGATTTGACATATCTTGTCCAAGATTTTGTTTAAGTTGGATAGCTCATCGCTATTGGCCTTAAGGGGCATTTTTTATTGTTCTGCCATGAGCTTTTGAATCTGGCGTTGACTGCCGCGCTCTTTGGACCATTCCTTTTAATCCGGCGCTGGTCCTTGTTGCACCGTGGTTTCCCGTTTCCATCTCTGACTTCGGATGTACTTGGGTCATGGTGCTGCATCTTGCTAGCCAGCTATCCTCTCCCGCAAAAGCGGGTCATGAGACTTGTTAATGCGGCCATTGTTCTTGGCTTTTCTTGGCGAGGTGTCTGCGAGCCATTCGTCTTGGACGTTGTGTTTGAAGGCTGCTAAGGCTTGGCGTCCTGGACAATCGACTATTTGGTTCCTTTTAGTAAGGAACATGTTCCAGCACTTCCGGCTGACTCTCCGGGCTGTTGAGTTATGTGACCTAGATCGCCTCAGATCCGGAGGGCGGACATAGGTCCCCTGAAAATTTGCCCGAAACGCATCCTCGAGCTCTTCCCAGCTTCCAATGGTATTTTCGGGGAGGCTTTTAAGCCAATGCCGAGCTGGCCCTTTGAGTTTGAGGGGTAATTATTTTATGGCGTGGAGATCATCTCCTCTAGCCATGTGTATGTGGAGGATGTAATCCTCAATCCAAACTCCAGGGTCTGTTGTTCCGTCATATGCCTCTATGTTTACGGGTTTGAATCCCACTTTGGAAATTCATGATCCAAAGACGTCATCGGTGAAACATAGGGGATGTGCGGCGCCCTATGTTGGGTGTGCCGTGATGTTCGGATATTTGGCGTGTTGCCTTGCTTTGAAGAGCTTGCTTTCTCGCCCATAGATGGACCTAACTGGGCCATCCTTTTGATGTGAATCCTTATGTGGATCGCGTATCGGCTTGTGTGCGGCGCTAGTTGCCGCTCTCTTTTTGTCGTGGGGTCGTCCATCCGACCGGGTGGCCTTCTTAATTTTTGATTGTGGGGGCTCTAAGGCCTCCTCGTCTAATTCGGGCAGTAGCTTTCTTTTTGGGTAGCTCTTTGTTCGGCGACTGTCGCCGTATTTGTCTGTGGTGTTGAATACTTTGCTCCATCTGATCCTGAGTGCGTCTTCCGCTGTTTTGAGCTTCCGCTTCTGCTTTTTCAGGCTACGCAGCGATGGCGGCAGCCTTTTCTGGAGGTTATTTTGCTCCAACAATTTGTCCGGCGTGAGATCGTCCGGACTGTTGTCTTCACCGGGGATGGGTTGTTTATCCAAGTTGTCTTGTTCGGACGATTGCCGATAGCATGTTCGTCGTCCACCGGTTCGCCCTGCTCTATGGCTGGATCT
This sequence comes from Aegilops bicornis, assembly GCA_021605145.1. Taxonomy (NCBI): domain Eukaryota; kingdom Viridiplantae; phylum Streptophyta; class Magnoliopsida; order Poales; family Poaceae; genus Aegilops; species Aegilops bicornis. The sequence goes on from CM038670.1 coordinate 464,524,293, forward strand.
CTGTTGAGGCGGGACTAGGTTCGGCGTTTACGTTGCCGTTTTGACTGCTTTTCGAGGGATTTATCCTTCGTAGCGTCCTGTTGTTCCTCGTCTTCATTTCCTTTAGGTGTATCCACCATGTATACATCATGGGATGAAGTGGTTGTCCAGCATCCTATAGGCGCTGGTTCAAGGTTGTCTCCTACATCGGCGTCCATACCGTCGATGTCTTCGGAGTCGAAATCGAGCACGTCCTGTAAGCTTTCGACAGTGGCTACGAAGTGGGTGGTGGGTGGGCGTTGAATTTCTTCGTCGTCCGCATCCCAACCTTCCTGACCGTAGTCCGGCCATGGCTCTCCGGATAAAGAGAGAGACTTTAGTGAATTCAGGATGTCGCCAAAGGGCGAGTGCTGAAAGATGTTCGCGGCGGTGAAATCCATGACCGGCGCCCGTTCGGATTCGATTAGCAGGGGCGCGGAGGGTTGAGTCCGAGAGGAGTCCGCACCTGAGTAAAGGTCTTCGCAGCGACAGGGATGGAGTTCGGCTCAATCGCCGTAGAGATTGTAGCCCCCGAGGCGGTGTCCAACCACTCGTCCTCGATCGGGGAATCCGGCTCCGGATTAAGGGTCGGAGCGGATGCTGGTGCGGCCTCCAGGGCACTGTTCGGCTGCAGAGCTAGATCATGCCCATCGAGACAGTGCGGCACGCTTGGCCGCGGCTCGAATCCATCGAAGATCGAGTCTCCGCGGACGTCGGCCATATAGTTCAAACTTCCAAATCTGACCTGATGGCCAGGGGCGTAGCTTTCGATCTGCTCCAGATGGCCAAGCGAATTGGCCCGCAGTGCAAAGCCGCCGAATACGAAGATCTGTCTGGGGAGAAAAGTCTCACCTGGACCGCGTCATTGTTGATGATCGGAAGGAGCCATCGGGCCTATCGGTGACGACACGTAGGAACTCTCAATGAAAGCACCAATGTCGGTGTCAAAACCGGCGGATCTCGGTAGGGGGTCCCGAATCGCGTCTAGGCGGATGGTAACAGGAGACAAGGGACACGATGTTTTACCCAGGTTCGGGCCCTCTCGATGGAGGTAATACCCTACTCCTGCTTGATTAATATTGATGATATGGGTAGTACAAGAGTAGATCTACCACGAGATCAAGGAGGCTAAACCCTAGAAGCTAGCCTATGGTATGATTGTTGTTCGATCCCCACGGACTAAAACCCTCCGGTTTATATAGACACCGGATAGGTTAGGGTTACATAGAGTCAGTTACAATGGTAGGAGATCTACATATCCGTATCGCCAAGCTTGCCTTCCACGCCAAGGAAAGTCCCATCCGGACATGGGACGAAGTCTTCAATCTTGTATCTTCATAGTCTTGGAGTCCGGTCGTGATGACAGTTCGGCTATCCGGACACCCCCTAGTCCAGGACTCCCTCAGTAGGATTATGCTATGCAATGATACTTGGTGAACTTACCATCTACTCTCTTCTTCATGCTGCAAGATGGAGGCTGTCAGAAGCGTAGTCTTCGACAGGACTAGCTATCCCCCTCTTATTCTGGCATTCTGCAGTCCAGTCCACCGATTTTGCCTCTTTACACATATACCCATGCATATGTAGTGTAGATCCTTGCTTGTGAGTACTTTGGATGAGTACTCACGGTTGCTTTGCTCCCCCTTTTCCCCTTTTCCTTTCTTCCTGGTTGTCGCAACCAGATGCTGGAGCCCAGGAGCCAGACGCCAGGTCAGGAACAGCAAGGTCTTCCTCAGAAGGTAACTTGATCGAAGGATTGTGTAACACATCAAGGAATACATTAGGAGGCACCGGCTTACGTTGAGACCCAAGCCGAGACAATGCATCAGCCGCCTCGTTCTTCCGTTGATCAAGGTGATCCACATCATAACCCTTAAAATGACCAGCAATATTATCAACCACCCGACGATAAGCTGCCATGAGCGGGTCTTTAGAGTCCCACTTGCCAGAGACTTGTTTTGCCACAAGATATGAGTCGCCCAGGCATCTAACTCGGCTAGATTCATTTCATTAGCCATACGGAGCCCATGGAGCAAAGCTTCATACTCAGCTGCTTGTTAGTGCAAGGAAACACTAACCTTAAAACATAACATAATTTATCACCTCGAGGGGAAGTCAAAATAACTCCAGCCCCCGAGCCTTCCAACTGCCTGGACCCATCGAAATGAATTGTCCAATATGTGTTGTGAGGCTTCTCCTCAGGTGTTTGCAACTCTGTCCTATCATTGATGAAATCCACAAAGCTTGAGATTTGATAGCTGTTGTTGGCACATACTTTAGATTATGAGGTCCAAGCTCAATTGCCCACTTAGCAACCCGGCATGTGGCTTCTCTATTTTGAATAATATCTCCTAAAGGAGCAGAGCTGGCCACAGTAATAGGATGACCAAGAAAATAATGCTTCAACTTGCGACTCGCCATGAACACCCCAAACACCAATTTCTGCCAATGTGGATATCGTTGCTTGGACTCAGTCAATACCTCACTAACATAATAAGCCGACCATTGAACTGGGTACTCCTTACCTGCCTCCTAACGCTCCACGACAACTGCTATGCTGACTTCTTTATTATTAGCTGCCACATACAGGAGCAAGGGCTCTTTGTCATCAGGACGGGTGGCTCAACTAACTGTTTCTTGAGATCCTCAAACTCTTAATTAGCCACATCACTCCAAACAAAGTGATCTGTCTTTTTCATTGTTTGATATAAAGGAATTGATTTCTCTCCTAGGCGACTTATAAACCGGCTCAAAGCTGCAATGCGACCCGCCAGACGCCGAATGTCATTAACACACGCCGGCTTAGAAAGTGATGTGATGGCTTTAATCTTCTCCGAGTTAGCTTCAATACCCTGTTCTAAGACCAGAATACCCAACAGTTTACCTGCAGGCACACCAAAGATACACTTGGTCGGGTTAAGCATCATTTTGTAGACCCGGAGATTGTTAAAAGTTTCTTTCAGATCATCCAGAAGAGTCTTCTTCTCCCTAGACTTGACCACGATATCATCCACATAAGCATGAATGTTGCGCCCAATCTGACTATGAGAAAAGTTCTGAACACAGCACTAATAAGTCGCATGTGCACTTTTAAGCCCAAAGGGCATGGAAACATAGCAGAAAGCTCCTAAAGGTGTGATGAAACGCGTCTTCTCTTGGTCTTTAACTGCCATTTTGATCTGATGATAACCAAAATAAGCATCCAGGAAGTATAAACTCTCACAACCCGTCGTTGCATCAATGATCTGGTCGATACCGGGAAGAGCAAATGGATCAGCTAGACAAGATTTATTGAGATCTATGTAGTCAACACACATACGCCATGTGTCGTTCTTCTTAAGTACAAGTACAGGGTTAGCCAACCACTCAGGGTGAAAAACTTCCACGATGAAACTAGCTGCTAAGAGCCGGGCCACCTCCTCTCTGATAGCCTTACGTCGCTCTTCATTGAAACGACAAAGGAACTGTTTGACCGGCTTAAACTTAGGATCCACATTAAGAGTGTGCTGGGCGAATTCTCTCGGTGCAATAGGCACGTCAGAACGCTTCCATGCAGAGATGTCCCTATTCTCACGGATGAACTTGAAAGGATCGAGAAGATGTGTCTAGAGGGGGGTGATTAGACCCTTAACAAAGAAAAGTAGTAGTTTTTAATTTCTTCAAGTTAAGGTGGAGTTTTAGCACAAGCTTAAACATTCACAATACATTTCAAGCAAGCATGGTAAGAGTATATGAGCAGCGGAAAGTAAAGCATGCAAGTTGCAAGAATGTAAAGGGATGGGATTGGAGTGTGCAAACACAATTAGAGACACGGAGATTTTTGGCGTGGTTCCGATATGTGGTGCTATCGTACATCCACATTGATGGAGACTTCAACCCACGAAGGGTAACGGTTGCGCGAGTCCACGGAGGGCTCCACCAACGAAGGGTCCACAAATAAGCAACCTTGTCTATCCCACCATGGCCATCGCCCACGAAGGACTTGCCTCACTAGGGTAGTTCTTCATGAAGTAGGCGATCTCCTTGCCCTTACAAACTCCTTGGTTCAACTCCACAATCTTGACGGAGGCTCCCAAGTGACACCTAACCAATCTAGGAGACACCACTCTCCAAAAGGTAATAGATGGTGTGTTGATGATGAACTTCTTGCTCTTGTGCTTCAAATGATAGTCTCCCGAACACTCAACTCTCTCTCATGGATTTGGATTTGGTAGAAAGAATATTTGAGTGGAAAGCAACTTGGGAAAGGCTAGAGATCAAGATTCTTGTGGTTGGATTGGAATATCTTGGTCTCAACACATGAGTAGGTGGTTCTCCCTCAGAAAATGTATGCTAGAAGTGTAGGCACGTTCTAATGGCTCTCTTCACGAATGAAGAGTGCGTGGAGGGGTATATATAGCCACCACACAAAATCTAACCGCTACACACAATTTACCAAACTCGTTGGTGTTAGATTACGGGTTCCGGCAAAACCCTTGAGGTTCGAACTCTGGGGTGCGCACGAAGATCTATCTCCCACTAGCTCACACTCTCGCAACGATCCCAAAGCCTAGCTCACCGAACCCGAGGAACAAGGGACACAAGAGTTTATACTGGTTCGGGCCACCGATGTGGTGTAATACCCTACTCCAGTGTGGTGTGGTGGATTGCCTTGTAGGATGAGGATGAACAAATACAAGGGAAGAACAACCTCCTGAGGACAGGTGCTCTTAAGCTCGGTGAGCTGGTGTGTGTGAGGATGGAGTGGATCCGATCCAAGATGAGTTGCCTCCTATGGTGGTGGCTAGTCCTATTTATAGAGGCCCTCGTCCTCTTACCACATGTTTAGGCGGGAAGGGACCCCACAATGGCGGGCAGCTAGTGCAAGCTATCCTGACAAAAGGTGGTCTTCGCCTGCCAAAGGCTCTAGTGGTGACGGCGTCGTGGGCTCCGCGATGACCTCCACCCTGCCGTCCTACTGGTCTTGGTCTCGTTGCACCGATATGGAAACCTTTCCCTGATGCCTCGAGACTCCTCGCCTGCGTATGCTCCTTTAGCACCAAAGAGGAAACCAGTACTCTGCGCCCGCTAGCACCCGCCTTGCGCCCGCCTGGTCTTGGTCGTCATGGCTCACGTCACGGAAACATCACGAGGTGCCCCCCGCCTTGATCTCTCCGCTCCTCGCGAGCCGGCCTAGTGAGGCTGCCCCTGAGGAGGTCTTGTGTCGTCCGCCTCGCGAGGCTTGGCCCCTTGCGAGGGTCTTGAGTGTTGCTGGTGAAGATGGGTTGTACCGAGCCATTGTGGAGCCATGCAGTGGGCTGCAGGCAGGCAAGTCTAGGGACCCCGTTCCCAGGACGCCGACAGGTGGGACCGAATCAGTCGGACCGATTTAGTTCAAAATGTGAACGTTAGGATTTTTGGTGGGACCGATATGATCAATTTGGTGGGACCGATGTGCTAGGGTTAGGGTAAAACCTCATCTCGGTTTGACCGATTACACAAACTCGGTGGGATCGATTTTGGTAATAATCTAACCAGAGAGGTTGTCAGGCAAACTCGGTGAGACCGACTACATATCTCGGTGAGACCGAAATTATTGCAACAGGAAACAGAGAGTTTGCAAGCCCATCTCGGTGAGACCGAGATCCCATCGGTGAGACCGAACTGACTAGGGTTTTTGGAAGTGGCTATGTCAAGTGAACTCGGTGGCGCCGGATGGATCAAAACGGTGGGGCCGAGTTTGACTTTTGGTTTGGGACATATGTGGATATGAGAAACTGGTTGAGGGCTTTTGGAGCATATCACTAAGCACTTTGAGCAAGCAAGCCATTAAGCAACACCTCATCCCCTTTTAATTGTATTGGCTTTTCCTATGGACTCAATGTGATCTTGGATCACTAAAATGAAAATGAAGAGTCATGAATTTTTGAGCTTTTGCCAAACTTCTGTCCTTAGCATCTAGAAGGGGTTCCACATCCTCTTGTCCACGCCACTCCACTGTTGAACTCATCTCAAATATACTAGATAAAAGTATTAGTCCAACAAGAGATATGTTGACATTAATTACCAAAATCACCCAGGGTGCACTTGTGCTTTCAATCTCCCCCTTTGTGGTAATTGATGACAACATACATCAAAGCTTTAGATAAAGACATAGAGATAGCAAGTAAAGCTTTGGAAGGACATGTAATATGCATAGGCTCCCCCTACATGTACGCAATCATGTAAATATGGAATATAAGAGCATGTGACTGTATAAGCATGACAGAGCAAGCAATGTGTTACATGTATCTTGGCTATATGCATCAGAGTAAATGATGTGAATATAGGAATTGTACCTTCATGTTCATGAGTCCTTCTTGCAAACAATATGTACATCAGCAAGAGATCATCATGCACATGAGTGTAGTGCATATACTTACCTTGTGGTCTTGAGCTGGCTTAGGAAGGGATGAACCTGAGTAAACAAGGTTAGATAACACAGAAACATCTACTAAACAGATCAAGAGCTGCAAACCACAAGAGTACCAAGATTGGGATGACATGTAGTGAGTGAGTACTAGGTACTCTATTGGATATAGACATGTCCCCAAAGGGTAAAAGATATGCAATGAATCCGAAAATTTCCTTCCCTTAGATGTCTTTCTCCCCCTGAATCTTATATTGGATAATGGGAGAATACAGGGAAAAGAAAATCAGAGCAAGTCAATCCAGAGCAGAAAAATCATAACACAAACTAACATGTCTTTCCCCTCTTAAAGACATGTGACTTCTCTCCTCTTGACTACCACTCTGGGGTCTCTCTCCCTATGAAGTGATTAAGTACTCTCCCCCTATGATGTGATTAATCTTTGATGTGAGCTCTCTCTCCCCCTTTGACCTCAATTTCCAAGAAGGGATCTTCTGGAGTGTGGGCCAAAATAGGTTTGTTCCTCGAGTCACAAAGCAAAGCAGCATGTAGAATGTGATGCAGGTAGAGGACTAGAATCATTGAGTGGAGCTGGAGCAAATATGCAGGATCAAATGGCAAAGTGTCTTCTCAGCATTGAAATCGGTAACACCGAGTTGTTTCCTTCGGTGGCACCGAAATGGTTCGGTTTGACCGAAAGAGACAGACCAGTGTGACCGAGTTCAACACAGAGAGAACACTAGCCACCTCAGCTCACTGGGCAAATAAGATCTCACAAAGATTTGCAAGGAATTAACTGGAAGATTTGCAATGAATTGAATGCATGGAATGCAGAGCAAAATAGAGAAAAGAAAAGAAATCTAGATGAAGCCTTTTCTTTTGTTAAAGAAGGGGAACAAATATGCAAGGAACAAATGTAAGAACTCAGAGAAACACTAGAGAACTTCATCTAGAATTGGTCGGCGACAAAGTCACCTATGTTAGATTATATTGACTGAGGAGTCAAGTGAGAACACTTGATCGTAGGTCATACTCATCGTTTAAGCTCAAAATGGGGTTTCCATTTTTCTTTTAAGCATTTTGATGTATTCGCATCTTGTTGAGTTGTGTTGACCCATGACTTGGGGTAAAGCTTCTCTAAGATGGAATATCATACCTTGGGTGGTGGTGTTGAACTTGATCATGTAGTTGAACTTGTGTGGGATGCTCAAGGTTGATGTAGCTCATCAATGGTTGGGAGCACTGCTTGTAGTTTGAGTTTATCTGCCTACATGGGTTAGTCTTGCAAGGAAGAGCACTTGTGTATCCAAAATGACAATCATGAAATTTGATACCAAATAAAATTTGATATATAGAATTTGTCAAAGGATATGTTGAAGGGTTTCATGCTTCCTTGACTTCAACCACCATATTGTAGAGACTTGGTGATGTAGAGATTGCTCAAGATGTGAGTGGTTTGCAATTTCATTGATTTAGATCCATCCAAGTACCTACAAGGGTTAGATAGCATGCAAGGGTAGAAATATATCCAAGACATATGATCATCATCATAAGAGAAATATCAAGGATTAGTCATAGGCTCATGCCTTGCATGTATCCAAATGGAGTTTCTACTCCAAGTTTGAAGCATCAATGATGTTCAATTCACCTCTCAAACGGCAAAATACTTTCTCATCAAGCGGTTTGGTGAATATATCCGCCAATTGCTTATCGGTACGAACATGCTTGAGATCAATGTCTCCTTTAGCAACATGATCTCGAATGAAATGATGATGAACTTTGATATGCTTAGTTCGAGAATGTTGCACGGGATTATGAGCAATCTTAATAGCAATTTCATTGCCACAAAGCAATGGAACATGTTTCACATTGATCCCATAATCCTTAAGAGTTTGGGTCATCCAAAGTAATTAAGCACAACATGAATCGGCGGCAATGTATTCCGCTTCGGCGGTGGATCAGGATACCGAGTTTTGTTTCTTGGAGGACCAAGACATAAGAGATCTACCAAGAAATTGACAAGTACCCAAAGTGGACTTTCTATCAACCTTGTCTCCGTCATAGTCCGAGTCGGAGTAGCCAACAAGATCAAAAGAAGATCTCTTAGGATACCAAATGCCAAAGTTTGGTGTGTGAATTAAGTATCTCACTATCCTTTTCACAGCTTTAAGATGACATTCTTTAGGGGCCGCTTGATATCGTGCACACATACACACACTTAGCATAATATCGGGATGGGAGGCACATGGATATAACAATGAACCAATCATAGAGCGGTAAACCTTTTGGTCAACCGATTTGCCATCCTTGGTCAAGTCAAGATGTCCACTAGTAGGCATGGGTGTTTTCATACCTTTGCTTTCTTGCATGTTGAACTTCTTGAATAAGTCCTTGGTGTACTTTGTTTGAGAAACAAAGGTGCCTTCCTTAGTTTACTTGATTTGCAAACCAAGAAAGAACTTGAGTTCACTCATCATAGACATCTCAAACTTCTTCGACATTAGCTTCCCAAACTTTTCACTAAAATGAGGGTTAGTCAAACCACATATGATATCATCAACATAAATTTGGCACACAAATAATTCACCATTAACCCTTTTAGTAAAAAGAGTAGAATCTATCTTTCCAATCTCAAAGCCTTTTTCAATAAGGAACTTGGTCAGGCATTTATACCATGCTCTAGGAGCTTGTTTGAGACCATAAAGAGCTTTGTGAAGTTTGTAAACATGGTCGGGTTTCCTAGGATTAACAAAGCCGGGAGGTTGCTTAACATAAACTTCCTCCTCAATTTCACCATTTAGAAAAGCACTTTTAATGTCCATTTGGTACAAAGTAGTATCATGGTGATTAACATAGGCAAGTAAGATGCGGATGGAATCAAGTCTAGCAACGGGGGCGTATGTCTCACCATAGTCCATACCTTCGACTTGAGTGTAGCGTTGGGCGACGAGACGTGCTTTGTTGCGAACGACTTGTCCATCTTCGTCTTGGTTGTTGCGAAACACCCATTTGGTACCGATGATGTTGTGGTTGTTGTCGGGCTTCTCGACCAATGTCCACACTTGGTTTCTCTCAAAGTTGTGTAGCTCTTCATGCATGGCATTTATCCAATCCGGATCTCCCAATGCTTCTTCAATCTTCATAGCAGGTTCAATGCTAGAGATGAATGAATAATGCTCACAAAAATTAGCCAAATGAGTTTTAGAGCGAGTGATTCTCCCGGTTTGGATATCACTGAAGATTTGTTTGACGGGATGGTCTCTTGAGACTCTTGCTCAAACTCATGAGAGCTTTTGCTTGGGTCGGGGTGGAACATCTTCTTCATCATCTTGTTCTTCTTCTTGGCCTTCTTCATTGTTGACGTTGTCGTTCTCTTGTCTAGGTGGAGAGAGAGGTTGATTAGGTTCATCTTGGTGTACTTCCTCGTTTTCTTCATCTTGGCGTGTCCCATTTGTGGATGCTTCCATGTCAACTCTTGGTTCACCTTCTTGTGAGGTAGAAGCTTCCACTTGGACGGATGAGGTACTCTCCTTCACCTCCGTTGGACAAATCTTGCCAATAGACAAGTCTTGGATTACTTCCTAAGGGTCTTTGTCTCTGTCGGGGAAACGACACCTATGGGATCACTGGAATCCCTTCTACGGTCGGCGGGCGCGGGGTTGTGAGAAGAGCAGGTTTAGGAGCTAGCACAAAGATCGTTTACCCAGGTTCGGGCCGCCAGGATGCGTAATACCCTAGTCCTGCTTTGGTGCGTATTTCAGAGTGTTCTTGAGCTCTCGAACTAGCTATAGTGGTTGTGTAGTTCCAAAGAGCCGAATCCTTCTCCTGGTCGCCTCGGGCCTCCTTTTATAGGCAAAAGGGGTCGCCACAGTGGCACACAGGAGATGGAAAGGTGTATAGTGCGCGAGCTTATCGCCCGGCATTACGGAACAAAGCGCATTAAATGCGCTACTTAGGTGTCCATTAGCTTTATCGGGGACGGGAACGAGGCCCGTCCCGTCCGCCGCTGCTCCGCCTCGCTTCGACACGCGCCCAGCCCAGCGATGCGTGCAGCGCCATGTAGGCAGGCAGGCTGCTGAGGTGGCGCGGTGGTGGAGTCTTCACGAAGATCTGCATGCCACCACGCATGTGCTTGCTGGGTCAGTGTAGAGGCCGCCCGTTGCCACGTAGGTGCCTGCCCAGCTGGTTGAGCTAGCAGCTGCTTGGGGATGGCGGTGGAGTCTTGGCAGGTGCGGGCCTGGCTGTGGCCCTGCTGATGTCCTCGGCAAGGGTCTTGATGGGGGGCGGCAAGGGTCTTGCCGTGGCGCTGCGGTCGTCCCCGGCAAGGCGCTTGCCGGGGGTCTTGTGGATTTCCTCGGCTAGAATCCCGTCGAGGGTCGCTGTCTTCTGGTCCTCATCTGATCCTGTGCATTCATGATCTTTGACAAAGATCTGCCTGCCACCACAGAGGTGCCTCCCGAGCCCTGGGTTCAATGTAGTTGTTGGCGGCGTTTGGAACCCTTGGGCTTAAGGTTGGATCGCTCTGCTGGCGTTGGGCAAGTTGCCCCGACAAGGCTCTTGTCGGGGCCGCGGTGGCTACCCCGACAAGGGTCTTGACAGGGGAGTCCACCTCGCCCCTTTGCCCTTTTGCTTCTGGTCTTGGTGTTGCCTTGTTTGTCTTGCGCTTCAGTTTTCCTCCGGCTTCCCTCCTCTGCCCTGCTATGTGCGGCCGCGGCACGCGGCTCTGACTTCCCGTGCACAAGTAAAGGGGTCAAAAGGAGAGCCCCTACTTTTGCACACCGATAGGAGCCCTCGGGTCTCGGCCACACATAAGTGTGACGCGTTGTTGGGCCAGAACGGTGCACGGGCAGGTGGGGCGGATTTTACTGTAGTAACTTTTCGCCCGCTGCGCTTCCCCACGACCCACGTTGAACGCGCGACGTGGAGGGTCGTGCGTGACGTGTGGGTCATGCGTGGGGCGGTTCTCGCACGCATGCATCACATCGCAGTAAAGAGGCGGCTTGCGCCTTCCCAATAAAAGAGGGAGGCGTGATGTCTACTACGAAACCTTATTCTTGTAGACGTTGTTGGGCCTCCAAGTGCAGAGGTTTGTAGGACAGTAGCAAATTTCCCTCAGGTGGATGACCTAAGGTTTATCAATCTGTGGGAGGCGTAGGATGAAGATGGTCTCTCTCAAGCAACCCTGCAACCAAATAACAAAGAGTCTCTTGTGTCCACAACACACCCAATACAATGGTAAATTGTATAGGTGCACTAATTCGGCGAAGAGATGGTGATACAAGTGCAATATGGATGGTAGATATAGGTTTTTGTAATCTAAAAGTATAAAAACAGCAAGGTAAATAATGATAAAAGTGAGCGTAAACGGTATTGCAATGCTAGGAAACAATGCCTAGGGTTCATACTTTCACTAGTGCAAGTTCTCTCAACAATAATAACATAATTGGATCATATAACTATCCCTCAACATGCAACAAAGAGTCACTCCAAAGTTACTAATAGCGGAGAACAAACAAAGAGATCATGGTAGGGTACGAAACCACCTCAAAGTTATTCTTTCTGCTCGACCTATTCAAGAGTCCGTAGTAAAATAACACGAAGCTATTCTTTCCGTTCAATCTATCATAGAGTCCGTACTAGAATAACACATTAAGACACAAATCAACCAAAACCCTAATGTCACCTAGATACTCCAATGTCACCTCAAGTATCCTTGGGTATGATTATACGATATGCATCACACAATCTCAGATTCATCTATTCAACCAACACAAAGAACTTCAAAGAGTGCCCCAAAGTTTCTACCGGAGAGTCAAGACGAAAATGTGTGCCAACCCCTATGCATAGGTTCATGGGTGGACCACGCAAGTTGATCACCAAAACATACATCAAGTGGATCACGTGATATCCCATTGTCACCACAGATAAGCACGGCAAGACATACATCAAGTGTTCTCAAATCCTTAAAGACTCAATCCGATAAGATAACTTCAAAGGGAAAACTCAATCCATTACAAGAGAGTAGAGGGGGAGAAACATCATAAGATCCAACTATAATAGCAAAGCTCGCAATACATCAAGATCGTACCACCTCAAGAACACGAGAGATAGAGAGAGAGAGAGAGATCAAACACATAGCTACTGGTACATACCCTCATCCCCGAGGGTGAACTACTCCCTCCTCGTCATGGAGATCGCCGGGATGATGAAGATGGACACCGGTGAGGGATCCCCCCTCTGGCAGGGTGCCGGAACAGGGTCCCGATTGGGTTTTGGTGGCTACAGAGGCTTGCGGCGGTGGAACTCCTGATCTATTCTGCTCCCTGATGTTTTTAGGGTATATGGACATATATAGGCGAAAGAAGTCGGTAAGGGGAGCCACGAGGGGCCCATGAGGGTGGAGGGCGCGCCCCCTACCTCGTGCCTTCCTCCTCCCTTACGTACACTCCAAGTCTTCTGGATTGCTTTCGTTCCAAAAATAACTCTCCCGAAGGTTCCATTCCATTTGGACTCCGTTTGATATTCCTTTTGTGCGAAACACTGAAACAAGGAGAAAAAGCAGGCAGCCTTTGGGCTCGGTTAATAAGTTAGTCCCAAAAATAATATAAAAGTGCATAGTAAAGCCCATTAAACATCCAAGATGGATAATATAATAGCATGAATACTTCATAAATTATAGATATGTTGGAGACGTATCAAGGCGCAGAGGCGGCTCATTTACTCGGGTGGACTCGGGTCGTGGCCTTCAAGCCGTTCGTGCCCCACGATCACGGGGTGGGGAACGGTCGCCTCACTCGTCCACTCAATTCTGCTTGCTCCCCACGTGTCCCCCATGCAGGTGGCAGGCGGTGGAGGCGGGAAACCGGGCCGTTGCTGATTGGGGCAGCAGGCCGGTCTCGATTCCCTGCGCCCTCGATGGCCGGATTGGCCGAGCAGGGCGGCCGAGCCCCGACCCCGCCCCTTTATAAGAAGGGGGAGGGGACGGCATCCCACATCCTTTCATCATCCATCCCCATTCACTTCGGCTCCTTTCTTCCGTCTGCCATGGCGAGAGGAGGCGCCGGCCCTTCAACGGTGGCGGCGAGGGTTGCTGCTCGACAGCGCGCCCCTCCTTCCCAAGAACTCGTGGCGGCGGAGCCGGCCACGAGAGGAAGGGGGAGGGGGCGAGGCCGAGGTCGTCGTGGCACTCGGGGAAGAGGGGGACGGGGCGGCGCTCCAGCCTCGCCCCCGCCAACGATGCCTCCCCTGATGTAGGGCCACGTCGGGGACCAGCCCAGCGAGTTCTTCATCAGGCTGCGCCGGCCACCGCATCGCCGCCTCGATCTCCCTACCCCATTCGCTCGGGAGATGGAGCTCGATCCACCCCAGACCCTCAGGTTGCACATGAGGGGCTCCGGGAACGGCGGCACGCGGGTCGACGTCGACTTCCCCGCTCCTCACGTCATGTACCTTTGTCGCGGATGGAAGACGTTCGCTCGCATCCATAGCCTGACGGTGGGGCTCGTCCTCTACTTCAAGTTAATGGAGGACGGCCTGCTCTTCGTCAAGGTCTTCGGAGATCTTGGAACTCGCCTGAAGTGCTGCGTGGAGAGCTCCTCCGATGATGAAGATTCTTCCTCGAGCGGGAGTGACGAGGAGAACAGCGACAGCGACGACGAGGGCGTCGAGCGGAGGGGCGCCGACCCCGACTCCGACTGACCGCGTCGCCCCTCCCTCGGCCACGCGCCCTGCCGAGGGCCTTCCTCGTCAAGCTCTCCATCGGTGCATTCCCCATCGCCTCCTTGGGCGGCTGGCGTAGGAGGGCCGGAGAGGGCGAAGAAGGCGTCCGGCGGCCGTCAAGTCAGAGTACGCGGGCACCGATGCCTTCGTCGCATACTGTCGGGCCGCTGCCTCATCTTCCATCTCTGGCACTGGGATGCTCTCTTGGCGCCTTCTGCTTCTTGCACCTCGCCTAGGCGCTCCTTTCGCCCTCCTGCTACCTTGTTCCATCTCCCGAGGAGAGGGACAAGAAAGGGATTACGGGCATATTATCTTTTTTTAGTTTGTAAGCCTGCGGGCACTTGTTAGATTTAAAACTTGTAATCCCCTTGTTCATGTTTTTCATCCAGTATGAACTGTACCTGTATGGGACGTTTTTAATGAAAAAGTGTGTTTGCTTGGGTCTTTGTGCGTGAGTGAGGCCCATGCCGAGGGGTGAATCCTCGTTATTTATAACATAAACATCGACGCCCAGCAACAGGCCTTGCTGCCCCCCATACTTTACCCGGCCATTCTCACGCTCTTGGCGGAGGTAGGGGCGAAGTAGAGTTGGGCCCCTCGTTTATTTCCTCGCCAGCGTGACTATGACCCGGTTCCGACCCAGGGACTTGGGTACAGGAAAGAGGGGGAGCACGGTGGTCTAGGAGCAAAACGAGGCTTCACATGTCCCAGTTCCATACGGAAATGCAAAACAGGGGATGAAAGACTTATCTGAATCCGCAGCCCCCGGCAGCCTTGGCTTGTCGTGGTTAGATCCTTGTGTCTTCAGCCCCTGGCAGTCTTGGCTTGCCGGGGCCGGAGCACCGGTTCGTCCTCTTTCTTCCAAGTGGCTCAGCAGAATTGTCCACGTGCCGTGCAAACCAAAGAGGACAGAAAGACGCACACTCGACCTCTAGGCTAGGGGTTAGTCGCCGCTAAGCACTACCAACCCTAACCGAGGGAGAGACCTAACCTAGCATGCATGCTATAACTTAGGGTGCCAGTACTTCATTTATTTATGCTCAGGGTCTGCGCCTAGCTTTGTACAGAGGGTTACATGCCTTGCCGACAAAGCTTGTACAAAAGGGTGGCTTGACGGGAGGCCCGACAACCGCGCCTTATGGGTAAAACTTGTGAAGATGTTCAATGTTCCAGGAGTTGCTCACTGGAATACCATCTTCGGTCTCCAGGCGGACCACGCCAGGCCTGGTGACTCTTATTACCCGATAAGGGCCTTCCCACTTCGGCGTCAACTTGTTGGAATTCTTGGCCGACTGAACGCGCGAAGAACAAGGTTACCTTCCTCAAAGCTTCGGGCATGAACCTTGCGGCTATGGTAGCGGCGCAAGGCTTGCTGGTAGCATGCTGCTCTCAGAGCCGCCCGAAGACGATCTTCCTCAAGGAGCGTTGCGTCATCTTGCCGCAATTGCTCTTGCTCAAGCTCGTTGTAAGCGAGCACTCGAGGTG
The DNA here is from genome assembly GCA_021605145.1 of Aegilops bicornis. Lineage (NCBI taxonomy): Eukaryota > Viridiplantae > Streptophyta > Magnoliopsida > Poales > Poaceae > Aegilops > Aegilops bicornis. The sequence goes on from CM038670.1 coordinate 464,539,903, forward strand.
ACCCGTATATGAGTTCTGTGGGGAGAACTGCTTCTGCCCCGTATACCAGGGCAAAGGGAGTCTGGCCGGTGGCTCGATTTGGCGTCGTCCTGATCAACCAAAGAACAGCCGGCAACTCATCAATCCAGCGCCTTCCGCTCTTGTGCAGCCTGTCAAAATTCTTTGTCCTCAGGCCTCGCAACACTTCAGCATTTGCCCTCTCTGCCTGGCCGTTTCTCCGTGGGTGTGCCACGGAAGCGAAACAGATCTTGCTGCCGAGGTCTTGGATGTATTGCATGAAGGTGTGGCTTGTGAACTGCGTGCCGTTGTCGGTGATGACTCTGTTTGGCACACCAAAACGGCACACTAGCCCCTTGAAGAACTTGACGGCTGATCAGGTCTGTCACCTTCCTCACTGCTTCCACCTCCGGCCACTTTGTGAACTTGTCGATCGCAACGTACAAGTACTCAAAGCCCCCGACAGCGCGGGGGAAAGGGCCCAGTATGTCGAGCCCCCAGACCGAAAATGGCCAGGAGAGAGGAATGGTTTGAAGGGAGCTGGTTGATGAAACTTCTTCGAATGGAACTGACACGCTTCACACAAGTTACTAGTGCCATTGCATCCTGGAGGGCAGTGGGCCAGAAGAAACCCTACCGGAACGCCTTGCTGGCAAGGGCCCTCGACCATATGTGGGAGCCACATATGCCTCCGTGTATCTCCGCCAATAGCTCTAGTCCTTCCTCCCGAGGAATGCACTTCAATTTCACACTGTTCGATCTCTTCCTGTATAGGATGTCATCAACGAACTGGTACATAGCAGATCGACGGGCTACTTTCTCCGCTTCTTCCTGCTTCTCAGGAAGCTCCCCTGTTTGGAGGAATCGAACGGTATGTTGTGCCCATGTTATAACCCACAAGTGTAGGGGATCGCAACAACTTTCGAGGGTAGAGTATTCAACCCAAATTTATTGATTCGACACAAGGGGAGCCAAAGAATATTCTCAAGTATTAGCAACTGAGTTGTCAATTCAGCCACACCTGGATAACTTAATATCTGTAGCAAGGTATTTAGTAGCAAAGTAATATGATAGTAGTGGTAACGGTAACAAAAGAGTAATGAAAGCAAAAGTAATATTTTTGGTGTTTTGTAGTGATTATAACAATAGCAACGGGAAAGTAAATAAGCGTAAACCAAAGATATGGAAAGCTCGTAGGCATTGGATCGGTGATGGATAATTATGCCGGATGCGGTTCATCATGTAACAGTCATAACATAGGGTAACAGAGAACTAGCTCCAATTCATCAATATAATATAGGCATGTATTCCGAATATAGTCATACGTGCATGACATCTTTTGTCCTACCCTCCCGTGGCAGTGGGGCCCTAATGGAAACTAAGGGATATTAAGGCCTCCTTTTAATAGAGAACCGGAACAAAGCATTAGCACATAGTGAATACATGAACTCCTCAAACTATGTCATCACCGGGAGTGGTCCCGATTATTGTCACTTCGGGGTTGCCGGATCATAACACATAGTAGGTGACTGTAGACTTGCAAGATAGGATCAAGAACACACATATATTCATGAAAACATAATAGGTTCAGATATGAAATCATGGCACTCGGGCCCTAGTGACAAGCATTAAGCATAGCAAACTCATAGCAACATCAATCAGAACATAGTGGATACTAGGGATCAAACCCTAACAAAACTAACTCGATTACATGATAGATCTCATCCAACCCATCACCGTCCAGCAAGCCTACGATGGAATTACTCACGCACTGCGTTGAGCATCATGAAATTGGTGATGGAGGATGATTGATGATGACGACGGCGACGAATCCCCCTCTCCGAAGCCCCGAACGGACTCCAGATCAGCCCTCCCGAGAGGTTTTAGGGCTTGGCGGCGGCTCCGTATCGTAAAACGCGATGATTTCTTCTCCTTTATTTTCTTCTCCCCGAAAGAAAATATATAGAGTTGGAGTTGGCGTCGGAGGAGCTCCATGGGGGCCACGAGGTAGGGGGCGCGCCCCCCACCCTCGTGGACAGGGTGTGGGCCCCCTGGTCTTCATCTTTGGCGAGGATTTTTTATTATTGTTAACTAGACGATCCGTGGAGTTTCAGGTCATTCCGAGAACTTTTGTTTCTGCACATAAATAACACCATGGAAAGTCTGCTGAAAACAGCGTCAGTCCAGGTTAGTTCCATTCAAATCATGCAAGTTAGAGTCCAAAACAAGGGCAAAAGTGTTTGGAAAAGTAGATACGACGGAGACGTATCAACTCCCCCAAGCTTAAACCTTTGCTTGTCCTCAAGCAATTCTGTTGACAAGCTGAAAGTGATAAAGAAAACTTCTACAAACTCTGTTTGCTCTTGTTGTTGTAAATATGTAAAGCCAGCATTCAAGTTTTCAGCAAAGATTATAACTAACCACATTTGCAATAATTTTCAGGTCTCATGTTTACTCATATGAATAGCATAATCAACTAGCAAGCCATAATAATAAATCTCGGATGACAACACTTTCTCAAAACAATCATAATATGATATAACAGGATGGTATCTCGCTAGCCCTTTCTGAGACCGCAAAACATAAATGCAGAGCACCTTTAAAGATCAAGGACTGACTAGACATTGTAATTCATGGTAAAAGAGATCCAATCATAGTCATACCCAATATAAATTAACAGTAATGAATGCAAATGACTGTTGTGCTCTCCAAATTAGTGCTTTTTAATAAGAGGGTGATGACTCAACATAAAAGTAAATAGATAGGCCCTTCGCAGAGGGAAGCGAGGATTTGTAGAGGGCGAGCTCGGTTTTGAAATAGAGATAAATAATATTTTGAGCGGTATACTTCCATTGTCAACATAAAAACTAAGAGATGGCGATATCTTCCATGCTACACACATTATAGGCGGTTCCCAAACAGAATGGTAAAGTTTATACTCCCCCTCCACCAACAAGCATCAATACATGACTTGCTCGAAACAACGAAAGTGTCTCCAACTAGCAACAGTCCTGTGGGAGTTTTGTTTGCAATTATTTTGATTTAGTTTTCATAAAGCATGGGACTGGGCATCCCGGAGACCAGCCATTTTCTCGTGAATGAGGAGCGGAGTCCACTCCTCGTGAGAATAACCCGCCTAACATGGAAGATAAGGGCAGCCCTAGTTAATACATGAGCCATTCGAGCATACAAAACAGAATGTTTATTTGAAGGTTTAGAGTTTGGCACATACAAAATTATTTGGAATGGCAGGTAGATACCGCATATAGGAAGGTATGGTGGACTCATATGGAATAACTTTGGGGTTTAAGGGATTGGATGCACAAGCAGTATTCCCGCTTAGTACAAGTGAAGGCTAGCAAAAGACCGAAGCGACCAACTAGAGAGCGACAACAGTCATGAACATGCATTAAAATTAATAAACATTGGATGCAAGCATGAGTAGGATATAATCCACCATGAACATAAATATCGTGAAGGCTATGTTGATTTTGTTTCAACTACATGTGTGAACATGTGCCAAGTCAAGTCACTTAAATCATTCAAAGGAGGATACCACCCCACCATGCCACATCACAACCATTTTAATAGCATGTTGGCATGCAAGGTAAACCATTATAACTCATAGCTAATTAAGCATGGCACAAGCAACTATGATCTCTAATTGTCATTGCAAACATGTTTATCCATAATAAGCTGAATCAGGAACGATGAACTCATCATATTTACAAAAACAAGAGAGGTCGAGTTCATACCAGCTTTTCTCATCTCAGTCAGTCCATCATATATCATCATAATTGCCTTTCACTTGCACGACCGAATGAAGTGAATAATAATAAGAGTGAACGTGCATTGGACTAAGCTGGAATCTGCGAGCATTCAATAAACATGAGAAGACAAGGCAATATGGGCTCTTGGTTAAATCAACAATAATGCATATAAGAGCCATTTCAACAATTTAATTATGGTCTTCTCCTATCGACCCCCAAAGAAAAGAAATAAAACTATTTACATGGGAAAGCTCCCAACAAGCAAAAGAAGAACAGGAAATCTTTTTGGGTTTTCCTTTTAATTATTACTACTACAGCAGGAAAAGTAAACTAACTAGAAGCTATTACTATTTTTTTTGGTTTTTCTTCTTAAGGTTTAATAAACACACAAGAAGAAAGCAGGAAAAAGAAAATAAACTAGCATGGATATTACAGTGAAAGGGTATGAGCACCGACATCTAGCAATGAGTGTGTGTAAACATAAATGTAATGTCGGTGGGAAATACGTACTCCCCCAAGCTTAGGCTTTTGGCCTAAGTTGGTTAATTGCCAGGGATGGCCTGGCGGATACCCGTAGGTGTAGCTGGGGTCGTACTGTGATGAAGAGGACTCTGACTGCCACTGGCTGGCAGCCATCTCCGGATCCCAAGAATAAACAGACTGTCGTGGAGGCTCATATTGTGGTTCCGGCTCCGGGGCTGGTGTAGGGTTCCGGTAGGCTTGAACAGCCGCCCACGGAACGAGATAAGGACCTTCAGACAAATTAAACAAGGAAGGAGCAGGCAAGGTAATAGTCTCAGGGTGATGTTTATTAAAGTACAATTTATATTTAAGCTCCCCTTCCCTGCCCTTAACAATAAAATCATGTGCTAGCATACTCTTATAATCTAAATAAGCACTAGGCAGCAATTTTTCTTCTTTCTCATAAAGCCTAATGGGTATGTTAAAATGTGCAGCTAGGCGCGAAGCATAAATACCTCCAAAGATGGGGCCTTTAGTACGGTTCAAACTTAACCGTTTAGCAATAATACCGCCCATACTAATAGTGTTATCGCGGTATAAACCATGGAACAAAATTATAATATCAGGAACACTAAGGTTTCCATAGTTTCCACGACCAATCAAGGAATGACTAGCAAATAAGGCAAAGTAACATAAAACAGGAAAATGTATGCTAGTGATTCTTGCATCGGAAACCTTCCTGGTTTCCCCCACAGTGACGGTGTTAATAAATTCTTCCACATCCTTACGATGTGGTTCATCTAAGGTACCCTCAAAGGGTATTTTGCAAACCTCGCAAAATTCATCTAGTGGCATTTTCTTAACAACGTCATATAAATGAAACTCTACTGAAGGAGGTGATTCCTTAGGAAAATCGTAGAAGTTTTGCACAAAAGTATTAGTGAGTAAGAGATACCGATGACGTTGGTCGCGGAGGAAGTCGGTGAGGCCAGCATCCTCAGCAAATGAATAAAAATCCTCATAAATCCCGGCTTGTCTCAAGGAGTCATCAGAAGGCCATTCACACGGCCGGACCTCCGCGGTACGAGGAAAATTATATTTGGGCCTCTGTGCTTCTTCATTTTGCTTTTCCTTCAAGCTTCGGCTCGATGAGCCCCTCAAAAGCCTCTTCATCATTTTCTGAAATATTCTAAAAAAATTAGTAACTTCAAACAAAAGTGAACCAAACTCAATAAAACTGATAGAAACTACTCCTACAAGTGCCTAGAGCCTATATCAAGCATTAGAACTACTTGGAACCATATAAATTTGACATGCAAGCTCAAGAACATGGTCACCTATGCAACACAAATTTGCAATGAATAGAGCACTAGAGCAAAAACTAATTGGACCAATGGAGGAGTCACATACCAAGGAACAATCTCCCCAAGCAGTTTTGGCTTTGAGCAAGGAGATCGAAAATCACAGCAAAGTGAGCTAGAACTCGTGCTTGAGTTGGATATTCGTGTTTGTGGGAGGAAGAAGAAGAGGATGGGTGCAGGAATAAGTGGAGGAGGGCCACCATGGGCCCACGAGGTAGGGGGGCGTGCCTTGGGGGTAGGGCGCTCCCTCCCCCCTCGTGGCCAGGTGGCAGCTCCCCCCGCAGTGTTTTCAGTTCCATAAATCCTCAAATATTCCAGAAAAGATCATATTAAATTGGCATGGCATTTGGAGGACTTTTATTTTCGGGGTATTTTTATATTGCACGTATAAATCAGGAAACAGACAGAAAAATACTATTTTTACTTTATTTCAACTAAATAACAGAAAGTATAAGGAGGGTACAGAAGGTTGTGCCTTCTAGTTTCATCCATCTCATGCTCATCAAAAGGAATCTACTAACAAGGTTGATCGGGTCTTGTTAATAAACTCATTCCGAATAACATAAAACCGGAGAAATTTTGAATAACACTATGTTACCTCAACGGGGATATGCACATCCCCAATAATAAGTATATCATATTTCTTCTTGACAGTGGGAAGAGGAAATTCAAAACCTCCAAATATAATCGATGGAATTTTTCCAATAGAGTTGATACTATGAACTTGAGGTTGTTTCCTCGGAAAGTGTACCGTATGCTCATTACCATTAACATGAAAAGTGACATTGCCTTTGTTGCAATCAATAACAGCACCTGCAGTATTAAGAAAAGGTCTTCCAAGAATAATAGACATACTATCGTCCTCAGGAATATCAAGAATAACAAAGTCCGTTAAAATAGTAACGTTTGCAACCAGAACAGGCACATCCTCACAAATACTGACATGAATAGAATTTGATTTATCAGCCATTTGAAAAGATATTTTAGTAGGTGCCAACTTATTCAAGTCAAGTCTACGATATAAAGAGAGAGGCATAACACTAACACTGGCTCCAAGATCACATAAAGCAGTTTTAACATAGTTTCTTTTAATGGAGCATGGTATAGTAGGTACTCCTAGGTCTCCTAGTTTCTTTGGTATTCCACCCTTAAAAGTATAATTAGCAAGCATGGTGGAAATTTCAGCTTCCGGTATCTTCCTTTTATTTGTAAAAATATCCTTCATATACTTAGCATAATGATTCATTTTGAGCATATCAGTTAATCGCATACGCAAAAAGATAGGTCTAATCATTTCAGCAAAGCGCTCAAAATCCTCATCATCCTTTTTCTTGGATGGTTTGGGAGGAAAAGGCATGGGTTTACGAACCCAAGGTTCTCTTTCTTTACCATGTTTCCTAGCAACAAAGTCTCTCTTATCATAACGTTGATTCTTTGATTGTGGGTTATCAAGATCAACAGCAGGTTCAACTTCTACATCATTATCATTACTAGGTTGTGCATCATCATCATTAACATCTTCACTAGGTTCATGTTCATTACCAGATTGTGTTTCAGCATCAGAAATAGATATATCATTTGGATTCTCAGGTGGTTCAGCAATAGGTTCACTAGAAGTTTGCAAAGTCCTATCATTTTCTTTTTCTTCCTTTTAGAAGAACTAGGTACATCAATATTATTTCTCTGAGAATCTTGCTCAATTCTCTTAGGGTGGCCTTCAGGATACAAAGGTTCCTGAGTCATTCTACCAGTTCTAGTAGCCACTCTAACAGCATAATCATTTTTCTTACTATTCATTTCATTGAGCAAATCATTTTTAACTTTAAGTACTTGTTCTACTTGAGTGGTAACCATAGAAGCATGTTTGCTAACAAGTATAAGTTCACCTCCAATATTAGCGATATAGTCACCCAAGTGTTTAATCATATAAGCATTTTGTTTTAATTGTCTACCAAAATAAGCATTGAAGTTTTCTTGTTTAAACATAAAGTTATCAAACTCATCCAAGCACTGACTAGCAATTTTAGTAGGAGGGACTTCGGCTTTATCATATCTATAGAGAGAATTTACCTTTACTACCTGTGTCGGGTTATCAAGACCAGGAGGTTCTTCAATAGGTAATGAATTAAGATCATATGTTTCTTCAACAGGTGGTAGATTAAGACCATGTATTTCTTCAATAGGAGGTAAATTCTTAATATCTTCAGCTTTAATACCTTTTTCTTTCATAGATTTCTTTGCCTCTTGCATATCGTCGGGACTGAGAAATAGAACACCTCTCTTTTTCGGAGTTGGTTTAAGAATAGGCTCAATAATTGGAGCAGGAGCTGGCTCAGGAGGTGCCCAATTATTTTCATTTGTCAACATATTATTCAATAGAATTTCAGCTTCATCCGGTGTTCTTTCCCCGAAAAGAGAACCAGCACAACTATCCAGGTAATCTCTGGAAGCATCGGTTAGTCCATTATAAAAGATATCAAGTATTTCATTTTTCTTAAGAGGATGATTAGGCAAAGCATTAAATAACTTGAGAAGCCTCCCCCAAGCTTGTGGGGGACTCTCTTCTTTAATTTGAACAAAGTTGTATATTTCCCTCAGAGCAGCTTGTTTCTTATGAGCAGGGAAATATTTAGCAGAGAATTAATAAATCATATCCTGGGTACTACGCACACAACCAGGATCAAGAGAATTAAACCATATCTTAGCATCATCCTTTAATGAGAACGGAAATATTTTAAGGATATAAAAGTAGCGAGATCTCTCATCATTAGTGAAGAGGGTGGCTATATCATTTAATTTAGTAAGATGTGCCACAACAGTTTACGATTCATAGCCATGAAAAGGATCAGATTCAACAAAAGTAATTATATCAGGATCAATAGAGAATTCATAATCCTTATCGACAACACAGATAGGTGAAGTAGCAAAAGCAGGGTCGGGCCTCATTCTATCATTAAGAGATTGCTTATTCCATTTAGCTAATAACCTTCTAAGCTCATCATTATCTTTGCAAGCTAAAATAGCAGCAGAAGCTTCTTTATCAAAAATATAACCCTCAGGAATAACAGGCATGTTTTCATCATCAATTTCATCAACATGATCAATTTCAATAATTTCTTTCTCTCTAGCCCTAGCAATTTGTTCATCAAGAAATTCACTAAGGGGCACAGTAGTATCAAGCATTGAAGTAGTTTCATCATAAGTATCATGCATAGCAGAAGTGGCATCATCAATAACATGCGACATATCAGAACGAATAGCAGAAGCAGGTTTAGGTGTCGCAAGCTTACTCAAAAGCAAGGTGAATCAAGTGCAGAGCTAGATGGCAGTTCCTTACCTCCCCTCGTAGTTGAGGGATAAATTGTTGTCTTGGCATCTTTCAAGTTCTTCATAGTGTCCAGCAGATATAAATCCCAAGTGACTCAAAGAATAGAGCTATGCTCCCCGGCAACGGCGCCAGAAATTAGTCTTGATAACCCACAAGTGTAGGGGATCTCAACAGCTTTCGAGGGTAGAGTATTCAACCCAAATTTATTGATTCGACACAAGGGGAGCCAAAGAATATTCTCAAGTATTAGCAATCGAAGTTGTCAATTCAGCCACACATGGATAACTTAATATCTCAGCAAGGTATTTAGTAGCAAAGTAATATGATAGTAGTGGTAACGGTAACAAAAGAGTAATGAAAGCAAAAGTAATATTTTTGGTGTTTTGTAGTGATTATAACAATAGCAACGGGAAAGTAAATAAGCGTAAACCAGTATATGGAAAGCTCGTAGGCATTGGATCGGTGATGGATAATTATGCCGGATGCAGTTCATCATGTAACAGTCATAACATAGGGTGACACAGAACTAGCTCCAATTCATCAATATAATGTAGGCATGTATTCCGAATATAGTCATACGTGCTTATGGAAAAGAACTTGCATGACATCTTTTGTCCTACCCTCCCGTGGCAGCGGGGTCCTAATGGAAACTAAGGGATATTAAGGCCTCCTTTTAATAGAGAACCGAACAAAGCATTAGCACATAGTGAATACATGAACTCCTCAAACTATGGTCATCACCGGAGTGGTCCTGATTATTGTCACTTTGGGGTTGGGATCATAACACATAGTAGGTGACTATAGACTTGCAAGATAGGATCAAGAACACACATATATTCATGAAAACATAATAGGTTCAGATCTGAAATCATGGCACTCGGGTCCTAGTGACAAGCATTAAGCATAGCAAAGTCATAGCAACATCAATCTCAGAACATAGTGGATACTAGGTATCAAACCCTAACAAAACTAACTCGATTACATGATAGATCTCATCCAACCCATCACCGTCCAGCAAGCCTACGATGGAATTACTCTCACACGGCGGTGAGCATCATGAAATTGGTGATGGAGGATGATTGATGATGACGACGGCGAATCCCCCTCTCCGGAGCCCGAGCAGACTCAGATCAGCCCTCCCGAGAGGTTTTAGGGCTTGGCGGCGGCTCCGTATCGTAAAACGCGATGATTTCTTCTCCTTGATTTTTTTCTCCCGAAAGCAAATATATAGAGTTGGAGTTGGCATCGGAGGAGCTCCATGGGGCCCACGAGGTAGGGGAGCGCGCCCTAGGGGGGCGCCCCCACCCTCGTGGACAGGGTGTGGGCCCCTTGGTCTTCATCTTTGGCAAGGATTTTTTATTATTTTTAACTAGACGATCCGTGGAGTTTCAGGTCATTCCGGGAACTTTTGTTTCTACACATAAATAACACCATGGAAAGTCTGCTGAAGACAGCGTCAGTCCGGGATTAGTTCCATTCAAATCATGCAAGTTATAGTCGAACACAAGGGCAAAAGTGTTTGGAAAAGTAGATACGACGGAGACGTATCACCATGCCAGAGCCTGGGGCTCGACGGCAAGGACCAAAGGCATTTCTTCTGCCATGAGAGCAGCCGTCTCTACGGCCAGTGCTTGACAGCCTGCCGAAGTCAGTCGCTCCTTGGCAGGCTCAGGATCCACGACAACACCCTTGTCGGCGGCTCCTGGGGGCTCAGCGGGAAAGCACTTGCCGGGGCCTGATTTCCTCCGTTTGTTCTGCTCCGTTGATGGTTCGACGGATGGTTGAGTTAACCGAAGCAAAAAAGTACCTGGTTCCACAGGTAGCTTGAATGCAGTGCCCTTTGACAGGTAATCGGCGGTGTCGTTCTCCGCTCGGGGAACGTGCTCCGCTTGTATACCATCAAAGCGCTCCTCCAGCTTCCTCACCTCATCTACGTAGGCCTCCATCAACGGGCTCTGATAATCTTTGTTGACTTGTCTGACGACAAGCTGCGAATCACCCCTGACAATGAGCTTCTTAACCCCGAGGTCTGCCGCGATCCTGAGACCGGCAAGCAACCCCTCGTTCTTAGCAGTGTTGTTGGTGGACATCTCCCTGGGAAAGTGCATCTGGATTACATACTTGAGGTGCTCTCCGGTGGGTGCGACGAGCAGCACACCAGCACCGGCGCCTTGCAGCGAGAAAGCCCCGTCAAAGTACATAATCCAGTTGCGAGTTGTTTCCTTGCCGGGGAGAGTGGTCTCCTGGATCTCCTCGTCAGGCGTTGAGGTCCATTCTGCAATGAACTCCGCCAAGACTCTGCTCTGGATTGTAGAAGTACTCTCAAACTTCAAACCAAAGCTTGATAACTCCAAGGCCCAGTCCACAATCCTTCCGGTTGCGTCTGGGTTGTGCAGTATCCGTTGCAACGGGAGGCGGGTGACGACAGTTATCTCGTGGGCTTGGAAGTAGTGACGCAGCTTCCTCAAGGCCATAAGGAGGCCGAAGAGCAATTTCTGCACACCGGAGTACCTTGACCTAGCCCCCTCCAAGAGGGAGCTGATAAAGTAAACCGGGTGCTGCATCAACTTCTTCTTCTGCACCACCTTACTTGGCTGCGCGGGCCCTGTCCCGATGGCGTCAGACTCTGCCGGGGGCCTTGCCTTGCCGGCACCAGGCCTTACCGGGGGAATCTCTTACTTGCCATCCGCCGGTCCTGTCGTTGCCACTTCCTCTTCATCGACCTCTCTCTGCGCCACCAGCGCGGCGCAGACCACTTGATTCGTCGCTGCCAGATACAGTAGCAACGGCTCTTGTGGTTTAGGCGCCACCAGTACTGGTGTAGAAGAGAGGTATTTCTTCAGATCTTGTAGTGTCGCTTCGGCCTCCGGGGTCCACTCCCTTGGGCCCGCCTTTTTCAAAATCTTGAAAAAGGGAATGGCGTGCTCGGCAGACTTGGAAATGAATCGGCTCATGGCGGCAACGCAGCCAGTGAGCCAACGCACATCCTTGATCCGCTTGGGTGCCTCAATCTGCTCGATAGCCTTGATCTTCTCTGGGTTTGCCTCGATCCTGTGCTGCAACACAAAGAACCCGAGGAGTTTGCCAGACAGAACGCCGAAGACACACTTCTCAGGGTTCAGCTTGAGGTTGATCTTGCGCAGGTTGGCAAACGTCTCTTCTAAGTCTTGTACAAGAGTTGCCTTGTCCTTGGTTTTGACCACTATGTCATCCATATAAGCTTCCATATTTCTATGTAGCTGGGGCTCAAAACCAATTTGGACTGCCCTTGCAAACGTTGAGCCAGCACTCTTCAACCCGAAAGGTATCCGTAAAAAGCAATATGTACCACATGGGGTGATGAATGTTGTCTTCTCTTCGTCTTCTCTTGTCATGAAGATCTGGTGGTAGCCCGAGTAGACGTCGAGGAATGATAACAGATCACACCCGGCCGTGGAGTCAACAATCTGGTCGATGTCTTTCAACGGGAAGGGGTCCTTAGGACAAGCCTTATTGATATCTGTGTAATCAATACACAGCCTCCACTTCCCGTTTGCCTTGCGCACCACCACCGGATTGGCCAACCACGTCGGATGGAGCACTCCCCTCACCAAGCCTGCTGCTTCCAACTTCCTGATCTCCTCTGTGATGAACTCCTGCCGTTCCAAAGCTTGCTTCCTGACCTTCTGCTTGACGGGTCGCGCATGGGGGCAAACAACAAGATGGTGCTCAATCACTTCCCTGGGAACGCCGGGGATGTCAGATGCTTGCCATGCAAACACATCGACATTCACCCGCAGGAAAGTGACGGGCGCGCTTTCCTATTTGCTGTCGAGGGTGGAGCTTATGGTGAAAGCCCCTCCCATGCCATCCTCCTTGACGGACACCTTCTTAGTCTCTGGTGGCGCAGCTCTGGATTTCTCGCTCTTGTCGGTGGAGCTCTCTGGCACGTCCTCGACGTAGCGCAACACTCCGAAGAGGTGCGCTTGCCGGAGTGGGTGAGCTTATGGTGAAAGCCCCTCCCGTGCCATCCTCCTTGACGGACACCTTATTGGTCTCTGGTGGCGCAGCTCTAGATTTCTTGCTCTTGCCGGTGGAGCTCTCTGGCACGTCCTCGACGGTAGCGCAACACTCCAAAGAGGTGCGCTTGCCGGAGTGGGTGCGAGAGGTCTTGCCGGTCTTCTTCTTCCCCCTGGGGCTTCAGCGGCAGGAGCAAGTGCCTTGGCGGCAGTTGCTGCAACTGCTTCCCAATAGAGTAGGTCGGCGCAGATCAGCGCATCCTTCTTGTCGCAGGGAACGGTGATGATGGTCATCGGCCCAGGCATCTTCATCGTCTTATAGGCGTAATGTGATGCCGCCATGAACTTGGCTAGTGTCGAGCGGCCGAGGATCCCGTTGTAGGGCAAGGGGATCTCGGCTATATCAAAGACAATCCTCTCCGTCCTGTAGTTCAGCTTGCCTCCAAACGTCACAGGCAGCGTGACCTTGCCCTTGGTGACTCCGTCCCGGGTTGACCCCTTGAAACGTGCCCGTCTCTTCGAGGTCTCCATCAGGAATTTGCAGCCTTTTGATCACAACGGGTGAGATCAAGTTCAGACCGGCCCCACCATCAACCAGCATCTTGTTCACCTTAAGGTTGTGTATCGTTGGTGAGACCAACAATGGCAAACACCCGACCGCAGTTGTGCGATCAGGGTGGTCCTCGGTGTCAAAGATGATAGGCGTGCTGGACCACTTTAGCGGCTTCTGAGCGTCGAACGCCGGCTCCGCTGTTGTGATCTCACGCGCCCACTACTTGAGTCGGCGGTGAGAAGTATGCAGCAAGGCGCCACCATCGACGCACATGGCCTCCGTCGCACTCTGGAACTCATGCTCGCCGGACTCGTCGTCCTCGTCATGATCATCGTCTTCCTGCTTCTTGTCGCGGCCCCGAGCGGGCCTCTCTTGCTGGTTATCCTTGCCACGGCGACCTCCTTGGCCGCCACGCTTCTTGCCGGATCCCTCGGCACCATCCTGGCCCTTCTCCTTGTCCCGCCTCTCATACTTAGCTTTTTGCTTCTCAGCAAGCAGCTCGACATGTCGGCAGTTCTGGAGGTCGTGGCCCTTGGTGCGATGGATCTTGCAGTATTGCTTGTCGGAGCCTCCTACCTTGTCGGCAGCTGCCAAGGCCCGGCAAGCGGCGCACCCGGCTATTTCCTTTCCGGGGTTGTCTGCCTTGGCCTTCTTGGTAGCGCTGGTGTCCTCGAATCCCTTGACGGCAAGCACGGTCTTATCCTTGCGTTTCCTGTTGCGGCGCCGACCCTTCTTTATCAGGGCGGCGGTGTCTTCGTCTTTAGAGTCGGTTTCCGCGTCGGCGTCCTCGCCGGGGTACTTCCTTCCCTCTTCAGCCTGGGCGCATCTATCAGCCAGAACATAAAGTTCAGCCACATCCTTGACCTTGTTCATCGCCAGTTCTTCGTGCATCTTGCGGTTGCGCACATTCTGATGGAATGCGCTGATCACGGTGGCGGGATGAACATCTGGGATGTTGTATTGCACTCGGCTGAACCTCTGTATGTACTTGCGCAGGTTTTCACCTTCCTTCTGGGGAATGATATGCAAATCACTCGCCTGGACATGAGCTTGGTGGCCTCCAGTGAAGGCACCAACAAACTCATGACACAGATCCGACCAAAAGAAATGGAATCCGCCGGCAAGTGCATCAACCAAGACATGACATTGGGCTTCAGGGCCAACGGGAAGTAATTGGCAAGCACCTTGTCGTCACGAGCGCCAGCCGCCTGCATCGCGATGGTGTAGATGCTGAGAAACTCTGACGGATGGGTCTTGCCATTGCACTTCTCGTTGACATCACGGTGGGACGGCCACTGGAACTGCCACAACTCACTGGTAAAGGCTGGGAAACCCACCTCATAAGCTAGGCCGCCGGAGCCTCCTGGTGCTGGGTGGTCCATAGCGGGCCCCGCCCGCCTATCTGACTGGTGGCGTGTATCACGCTGGCGCTCGATGGTAGTTCGAGCATCTTCATGGGCTCGCTCCCGAAGAACTTGGCGCTGGTCGCGGTGGGTCCATCGGTCGGACGACGCTATGGAAATGTTATCACAAGCGTCAACACGACGAATCGACACCCACGGTGGCTGGCGTGGAGGAGGAGAGTGCACCTTGGCCGCAGCACCTCTGGCCCCTCCACTGCTGGCATGCGGTGGTTCAACGGAGCGCCAGCCTGAGGGCCCCGCCGGCCGTGGCTCGTCTTGATTGGCGACGCCGACAAGGCTCCGGATGGTGGCCCTCCACTCATCGAGTTTTTCCATAGCAGGAGGGAAGTCGAGGAGTAGCTGCGCGCGCACCAAAGCTTTTGCTGTCGTGGGTGGCAGCGAGAGCTGCGTGGATCGTGGCGCGCTTCAACTTCTAACCACGTTAGAAGGAGCTCTATCACACCCCAGCGGCTGCGTGCCATTTTCGCCAGCACTTCGGCGGGCATGCTAGCCTCCTTCGTCCCGAGGTTGATGCACAGGACTCTTCCCACGGCGGCGTCCGGGGTCTCCAGCGTGGTGGCACTGCTCGTCGCGCGCACCCTGGGAAGAGCGCACGGTGGGCGTCGGCGTAGGCGTCTTGGAGGTTGCTGCGCCGCCCGTAGGTGGCACGGCGACACCCCTTGAGGGCCCCGCGCCGCCTGCGGGGGGCCCGACCCCGTATTTGGATTTGGCGGTGTGCGGCCCGTCGTCTCAGCGCCTGACGAGCGCCGCTCGCCGGGCTCGCTGCCGGGCGATCTTTGGTGCTTTCGCGGGCGCGGCTTGGGTTCTGTCCGTGACCAGCCCGCTGCTCACCCGCACTTGCACGGGCCGTTCGGCCCCCGACGAGCCGATCGCCATGATCATCTTCTTCTTGGGAGCCATGGCGATGAAGAACTGCTAGGCTAACTGCTAGACCAGAATCTCGCAACTGCACCCCCTACCTGGCGCGCCAAAGATGTCGGGGAAACGACACCTATGGGATCACTGGAATCCCTTCTACGGTTGCTGGGCGCGGGGTTGTGAGAAGAGCAGGTTTAGGAGCTAGCACAAAGATCGTTTACCCAGGTTCGGGCCGCAAGGATGTGTAATACCCTAGTCCTGCTTTGGTGTGTATTTCAGAGTGTTCTTGAGCTCTCGAACTAGCTATGGTGGTTGTGTAGTTCCAAAGAGCCGAATCCTTCTCCTGGTCGCCTCGGGCCTCCTTTTATAGGCAAAAGGGGTCGCCACAGTGGCACACAGGAGGTGGAAAGGCGTACAGTGCGTGAGCTTATCGCCCGGCATGCTTGGGCCAAAGCGCATTAAATGCGCTACTTAGGTATCCATTAGCTTTATCGGGGACGGGAACGAGGCCCGTCCCATCCGCCGCCACTCCACCTCGCTTCGACACGCGCCCAGGCCAGCGATGCGTGCAGCGCCATGCAGGCAGGCAGGCTGCTGAGGTGGTGCGGTGGTGGAGTCTTCACGAAGATATGCATGCCACCACGCAGGTGCTTGCTGGGTCGGTGTAGAGGCCGCCCATCGCCACACAGGTGCTTGGGGATGGCGGTGGAGTCTTGGCAGGTGCGGGCCTGGCTGCGGCCCTGCTGATGCCCTCGGCAAGGGTCTTGCCGGGGGGCCCGGCAAGGGTCTTGCTGTGGCGATGCGGTCGTCCCGGGCAGGCGTCGTCTTGTGGATTTCCTCGGCTAGAATCCCGCCGAGGGTCTCCGTCTTCTGGTCCTCATCTGATCTTGTGCATTCATGATCTTTGACAAAGATCTGCCTGCCACCACAGAGGTGCCTCCCGAGCCCTGGGTTCAATGTAGTTGTTGGCGGCGTTTGGAACCCTTGGGCTCAAGGGTGGCTCGCTCTGCTAGCGTTGGGCAAGTTGCCCCGGCAAGGCTCTTATCGGGGCCGCGGAGGCTACCCCAGCAAGGGTCTTGCCGGGGGAGTCCACCTCGCCCCTTTGGCCTTTTATGCTTCTGGTCTTGGCGTTGCCTTGTTTGTCTTGCGCTTCGGTTTTCCTCCGGCTTCCCTCCTCTGCCCTGCTATGTGCGGCCGCGGCACGCGGCTCTGACTGCCCGTGCACAAGTAAAGGGGTCAAAAGGAGAGCCCCTACTTTTGCACACCAACAGTCTCCTACATCAATTGGAAATTGCTCTACTTGTGAGCCGTTAGATTCATCAAACTTCACATCTACCATCTCTTCAACCTTTCGGGTGAAATTGTTGTAGACACGGTAAGTGTGAGAGTTTGAGCCATAACCAAGTAGGAAACCCTCATGAGATTTAGGAGCAAATTTAGAATGATGATGCTTATCAAGTATGAAGCACTTTGAGCCCAATACTCGAAAGTATCCAACTTGGGGTTTGTTACCGGTGAGAAGCTTGTATGCCGTCTTACCGAGTAGCTTCTGAAGATACAAGCGACTTGTTGCATGACAAGCCGTCTCAACTGCTTCCGCCCAAAAGTGTTTTGGAGTCTTGTACTCATCAAGCATCATTCTCGCCATCTCAATAAGAGTCCGGTTCTTCCTCTCAACAACTCCATCTTGTTGAGGTGTGTACATAGCCGAGAACTCGTGTGAAATCCCTTCTTCGTCAAGAAAGGTATCCACATTTGCGTTCTTGAACTCCGTTCCATTGTTGCTGCGAACCTTCTTGATCTTCACTTCAAATTTATTTTGGGCCTTCCTAGCGAAGTTCTTGAAGATCTTTTGGACCTGCGATTTATCATCAAGAAAGAACACCCATGTAAATCTTGAATAATCATAGACTATAACTAGACCAAATGAGTTTCCACCGAGACTTTTATAGGCATTGGGACCAAAGAGATCCATATGAAGTAGCTTGAACGGTCTTCTCGTGGTCATGATGTTCTTCATGGGGTGGCTTCCTCCAACTTTTTTTCCTACTTGACAAGCACTGCACAATCTATCCTTGTAAAATATAACATCTTTTACTCCGAGGATATGATCACCTTTAATAAGCTTATCAAGGTTTCGCATGCCCACATGGCCTAGCCTTCTATGCCACAACCAACCTTTAGAGGATTTAGCAATAAAGCAAGTTCTAGATTGAGCCTTTTTAGTGAAATCAACAATGTAAAGATCACCTCTACGTATACTGGTAAAGACCATATTATGATTATCTCTACGAAACACTTGGCAATCTACTTCAGTGAATAGGACATTGAAACCAAAGTCAGCAAGTCTAGATACAGAAAGTAGATTATAGCCAAGAGATTCAACGAGCATACCATTTTGTATGGAGCTATCATGTGAAATGGCCACCTTACCAAGGCCAACCACCTTACCTTTTCAGTTATCACCAAAAGTGACATACTTTCGAGGGCCGTCGTTTTCAGCAAGCTCACGAAACATATCCTTGTCTCCGGTCATATGATCGGTACATCCACTATCAAGGACCCGTTCCTTTCCTCCAGCCATGCAGCCGCGAAGATTAGCCATAAGACCAAAGTGTCTCATAGAGTCATCAAGATCAAAGTCACTATCATCATCCTCATCATAGTATCCAGGTTCAACATCGTCTTGTGATGGATCAATTCCTAGAGAGAGTGATTCATTAGATAAATGATCATCACAATAATCATCTTTATGAATTCTAATGGCTTCGGAGATGATATTGCTAATGATTCCAACATCTCCTTTGGCGCGCATAAGGTTAGTAAGCTCAAATAGACAATCACCAAACTTAGGATCATTGGAATTCATCTTACTCAAGGCAATCGACTTATGAAGAATCACATCTAGATTTAGCAAGGAATAGTTTGCAAAACGTTCCTCAAGAAATCTCCATATAGTGTATGCACAATCAAGAGTAGGCAAGCAACCAATCAAGTTTCTAGGCAAACCTCTAGTGATAAGATTGACAGTTCTAAGGTTGCGGATCATGTCAATAGACTCATCAAGGGTAGGATGCAAAGGATCAACATGAGGTGCACAAGGGCTAGTAATGTACTTGTTCAAATGATATTCATTGAAAATCACAAGCATCTCATTTTTTCACTCATGAAAGAACTCTCCATCAAGTATAGGCACTCTATGTCTAAGACTCCCCAATGTAGACTCGTCCATCTTCCTACAATGGTGATTAAACCAAAGCAATGGAGACCAATGCTCTGATACCAATTGAAAGGATCGAGAAGAGGTGTCTAGAGGGGGGTGATTAGACCCTTAAGAAAGAAAAGTAGCAGTTTTTAATTTCTTCAAGTTAAGGTGGAGTTTTAGCACAAGCTTAAACATTCACAATACATTTCAAGCAAGCATGGCAAGAGTATATGAGCAGCGGAAAGTAAAGCATGCAAGTTGCAAGAATGTAAAGGGATGGGATTGGAGTGTGCAAACACAATTGGAGACATGGAGATTTTTGGCGTTGTTCCGATAGGTGGTGCTATCGTACATCCATGTTGATGGAGACTTCAACCCACGTAGGGTAAAGGTTGCGCGAGTCCACGGAGGGCTCCACCCACGAAGGGTCCACGAAGAAGCAACCTTGTCTATCCCACCATGGCCATCGCCCACGAAGGACCTGCCTCACTAGGGTAGATCTTCATGAATTAGGTGATCCCCTTGCCCTTACAAACTCCTTGGTTCAACTCCACAATCTTGACGGAGGCTCCCAAGTGACACCTAACCAATCTAGGAGACACCACTCTCCAAAAGGTAATAGATGGTGTGTTGATGATGAACTCCTTGCTCTTGTGCTTCAAATGATAGTCTTCCCAACACTCAAGTCTCTCTCACGGATCTGGATTTGGTGGAAAGAATATTTGAGTAGTGGAAAGCAACTTGGGAAAGGCTAGAGATCAAGATTCTTGTGGTTGGATTGGAATATCTTTGTCTCAACACATGAGTAGTTGGTTCTCTCTCAGAAAATGTATGCTGGAAGTGTAGGAACGTTCTGATGGCTCTCTCCACGAATGAAGAGTGGGTGGAGGGGTATATATAGCCTCCACACAAAATCTAACCATTACACACAATTTACCAAACTCGGTGGGACCGAATCATGAAACTCGGTTAGACCAATTTAGTTCAAAATGTGAACGTTAGGATTTTCGATGGGGCCGATATGATCAATCCGGTGGGACCGATGTGCTAGGGTTAGGATAAAACCTCATCTCGGTTTGACCGATTACACAAACTCAGTGGGACCGATTTTGGTAATAAGCTAACCAGAGAGTTGGTGAGGCAAACTCGGTGAGACCGATTACATATCTCGGTGAGACCAAAATTATTGCAACAGGAAACATAGAGTTTGCAAGCCCGTCTCGGTGAGACCGAGATCCCATTGGTGAGACCGAACTAACTAGGATTTCTAGCAGTGGCTATGTCAAGTGAACTCGGTGGCGCCGGATGGATCAAATCGGCGGGGCCGAGTTTGACTTTTGGTTTGGGACATATGTGGATATGAGAAAGTGGTTGGGAGCTTTTGGAGCATATCACTAAGCACTTTGAGCAATCAAGCCATTAAGCAACACCTCATCCCCTTTTAATAGTATTGGCTTTTCCTATGGACTCAATGTGATCTTGGATCACTAAAATGAAAATGAAGAGTCATGAGTTTTTGATCTTTTGCCAAACTTCTGTCCTTAGCATCTAGAAGGGGTTCCACATCCTCTTGTCCACGCCACTCCATTGTTGAACTCATCTGAAATATACTAGATAAAAGTATTAGTCCAACAAGAGATATGTTGACATTAATTACCAAAATCACCCAGGGAGCACTTGTGCTTTGAGAACTCGATGAGCGCGCTTTCCTATTTAGGATCCATATTAGCCCCCACAGTGAACTGCTGAGATGAGTCGCCAGGGACAAAATCAACCTGCTTGGTGTCATCAGTCGACTTGAGCTTCAACAAAGGGTCTTGTTCAGTGGTGGGCTTCTTTAGAGGGGTCATATTAGCCGGGTCAACATTATCCTTGTAAAACTTAAGTTCCTTAGTAGCACAAGCTGACTGCATAAGCTGCATCTCCTTGCTCACATTCCAAGCCGACTTTCCGATCACCATGGACCGTAATTGTGCCCTTACGCCCTGGCATCTCAAGCTGTAAATAAACATAGCAAGGGAAAGCCATGAACTTAGCATAAGCCAGCCGTCCGAACAAGGCATGATAAGGACTCTTGATTTTGACCACCTCAAACCACAGTGTTTCTCCTCTATAGTCATAGTCATCGCCAAAGGCGACTTCCAGGGCAATCTTTCCGATAGGGTATGCCGATTTACCAGGCACCACACCATGGAAAACTATGGAAGACGGCTTAAGATCCTTGTCAGTTAGATTCATCCGATGAAAAGTGTTGTAATACAAGATGTTGATACTGCTACCAAAATCCATAAGCACCTTAGTAAACTTATAACCGCCCACTTGAGGGGCTACCACCAATGCCAGATGACCCGTATTCTCAACCCGGGGCTGGTGATCCTCCCGACTCCATGTGATCGGATGCTGACCAACGTAAGTATCGAGGTACTGCCGGCTCAATAGCACTAACTGCACGCTTATGAACCTTCTAATCTTGTTTGCAAACAATTTATAGTGAAAACATGGTATTGGCCACTATTAAGCTGCTTTGGATTACTCTGATATCCTGACTGATTACCTTGCTGCTAGTTGCCATGACCAGACTGCTGATTATGACCACCATGGTTACCTTGACCTTGATAGCCAGTATTTGAGCCGCCTCCACCAAAGCCGGAGCCCTGAGAGCCGGAACCTGACCCGCCAGGTGGTCCATTGTCATTGCCATGATTTTGACCGAGGATGTAATTCCTAAACTCTCGCATGACCCAATAATCCTTCCAAGCATGAGTGGATGACTTGTCAGGAAGACTGTGTTTCGGACATGGGTCATTAAGCGTCGCCTCAAGGTTAAAAGGTTTTCCCTTGCCATACAGCGGCTTACCATTACCATTGCGACATTGATTCTTGTATCCAGTGATGGTGTTAGCTACTAGATCTGACCTGCCATCGGGGTGTATGTGCTTACCACCATTGCCATGGTTGCTATTATGCCCTGCCACGTTCTGCTGCTGACCCTTACCGATGCCACTCTTCTTGCCCTTGTTGGATTTCTCATCATCAGATCTAGGGTCTTTAGTGCTATCAGAGTCTGCATACTTAATGAGAGCCGCCATGAGCTCACCCATGTCATTACAATGACGCTTAAGCCACCCAAGCTTCTGCTTAAGGGGTTAAACACTACAAAAAAATACACTTCTGTGATGATACGTGTTTGTCACAGTAGGTCACATTTTCTGTCATGCATGTACATCCATGATGATTTTATGACAGAATCAAGATAGTCATACATGTGCTGTCGTAGAAGTGTTCCACGACATTACCAAAATTATCATCACGGAAGTGTCCACTTCCACGATGATAAATCAAGCGTCATAGAAGTGCTTTCGTCAAGGGTGACCGACACGTAGCATCCACCATAACGGGTCACCATTAAGCTAGCGGGTTCCGGTTTGGATCCGATAACCCATTAACAGCCCGGACCAATGGGGATTTTCCATGTGTAAAATTCTCAATGGCCAGAGGAACCACGTGTCGGCTCACCGTTGGAACGGATGTCATACACTCATTGGACCGAAGGCACCTATGATACATCGACACGTGGCACGGCCCAACAGAGGCCGATTCCAGTGAAAAGGCCTGACTTGGTCAAAAGGTAGCGGGCCGGCCCACGGAAAGCTTGTTAACAGCTTGTTCATATATAGCCAATTTATAGCCCGCTAACTCACGACCCGATACGGCCTACCGGAATTTCGCCCACATCAGATACGGGTCGTTAATTGACTGCAATATTCTCGGCCAGTTTACGGCCCATATCAGATTCGGCCCATTAACAGCCTGCAATAGATTGGGCCAAATTACGGTCCATACTTGATCCGGCCTGTTAACTGACTTTCATTTCTTGGGCCAAATTATGGCCCATAACAGGTACGGCCCTTTTAACAGCTATTGTGCCATTGGGCCCATTGGGGCCCTGATTTTCTCTTCGGCCTCTTAATGGCCCATTTAATAGTTTGACCAGATATTAGTTTCGGCGTGTCAGCGGCCCTGTCTACATATGGGCCTCTTTCGGTCCGGTTTCACTTTCGGCCATTTAAAGGCCCGAGTTGCACCTAGGCCTAATTATGGTTCGTAGTTACCTTTGGCCTCTTAACGACCCGTAGTCTTCATGGATACATTCTAGCCCAAACTGCCTATCGGCCCGTTAAAGGCCCTTGAGAGTGTTGGGCCCAATTTTGGCATGTTATACATCTGGCCTGCTTCCCGCCCATCATGTAATTGGGTCAGCCAAGGCCCAAAAACATTTCACCCTGTTAATGGCCCGTCGCCCGAATGGGCCAATAATGGGCCGATTTATATTGCACACTGTCGGCCCTTGATTTGTTCGCCACAATTAAGGTTGAATCTAGTTTTCAACCTGTTAAAAGCCTATTTAATTTTCCAGCCCAATTAAGGCAATCAGTTTACTCGGTCTTTTAAAGGCTCGAAACCTAACCTATTGGCTCATTGCACACCGATCAAAGATCACGACCTTTTCTCAGAGTGAAGACATCATAAACAGCAAATAAATTACAACATCATGCCGAAGAATAAACCTAGACTATACAACAAAGAAATTACAGCATATTACATCCCCTGGGCATCAAAGTTTGCCGCCAGTGATAATAAAGGGCAACCAGACAGCAGATTCCATAAACTAGGCAGGTCGCCACCAGTGGCAGTTAACATGCCGACAAAATAATAGACAGAACCGACAGCACTTCAACACAATTCAAGGAAGGTTTGCCCGACCCAGGAGCTGCGGTGCAAGCAGCTTAGCAACCTGATGAGATTGCGCTTCTTTGACGCTTATATCCACCGACTTAAGCTGCATATATAACATCTATATACGTCATGTACTTATGGTTAATCTTGCATAGAGATTGGATTTCCGGTCGGATTTGAGCGGAAGCATGTCTTTCTGCTTGAATTTCAGACTGAAGAAGTCGAACAGATTCAGGCGGCGACTTCCTCGAGCTTGTGTCACTGAGTAAGTTTGACACTACATCAAGATATGACTTTGTGGTTGTACCCCTACCCTCAAGGTGTGTTGCCTTCTTCTCTGGAATATATGTTAGAGGGACAAACAATGGGTTCATCTCACTATCATTGTGGCAGTTCTTCCTAACAGCAGTACTGTCACCTTGAAAGATAAACAAGTAGGTAGATAACATGTTTTACACGTATAAGCATCAGCGTTGTCAATTCATCTCATTTCTTTGTCAGAAATAAAGAGACACGGTTTAAAATAACATTAACATAATAGGCATTGTTCATAGTTAAGACGGCAGAAAATGGCATTGTGCAGGAGCGGCTAGCTTCACCAGATCACTGGATTACAGATGAAGAACACAAGCATACATGTAGTTCTAAAAAACGTATAAACATGAATGGTGAGTGTACTGTCAATTATACCATTTTAGATTGGTAAATAAAGAGACACAATTTACATAACATTAATATAATATGGCATTGTTCATAGTTGAGACATAGCAGGATATGACATTGTGCTGTTGTTGGTAGTTTCACCACACCACTGGATTACAGATCAAGAACACAAGCATACACATAGTGCTAAAGAAGATAACTTGCTATGTTTAGTTTAATTTACATGGTACGAATAAGGAACTAGGTTGTACAACTAAAGACTGAAATTGAGAAGGACAAACTTATGTTTATGTACTTCTTCTTTATAAACTTTCAACAAGCAATTTGATGCAGACGAGAAAAACAAACAGCATTTGCACTCATAGCTATCCAAATATACACAAAAAAGTTTGAAGGCTCAAGGAGGACAAACTTACATTAGTAGTGAAGATAGGCTCCATAAAGCCCTTGTCCATATTGATGGGGGGGGGGGGGCAATTCAAGAAGTTCACCGCACACTCTTCTTCAAGAGCATTGCCTTTATTCTACATTTTGTTAAGAGTAAATATAGATGTGAAAATATAGGAACAAATGGCGATTATTTAACTTAAGATGCAAGTACAAATGTAAATACAACATACAAGCAAAAGACACTGACAAGAGCAATGCGGAGCTAAACTTATTCAGTAACATTGGTTTTATTCAATATTTGGCAAGAGTAAATGTAGATATGATGTGTAGAAAATGGAGGGCAAGGAAAAATAAGCTGCAAAGTGTACATGAGGAACTAGCTGACAGATATAAGTACAGTGATGAAGGACATCAGATACTTACAAGAACAATGCAAAACTAAATTTCTTCATAAGCATTGGGTTTATTCTACATTAATTTAAGCATTAATATAGATCTGATAATTTGGAGCGAACAGTGGATAAGCAAGCTATAATGCACAATGATGTCACATAATCCACCAGGTATGAATGTAAGGACAGCGATAGGACAGTAGGTACTCACAAGAGCAAAGCAGCGACCAACATAGTTGCGATATCCTAGGTTTTGCGGCACTAGTTCTATCACCAATATACGTCGGGTGCTATGTGATTTCTCCAGTACCTTTTTCAAGGACTTTGCCTGTACTCCTTCAGGTTCTGCAATCACCCTCTTCCTTTTGGATGTCTGAAACACAAGAACAACATTTGAATGGAAAAACATGGTATGAAGACAAATGGAATAGGTGTTGATAATGGATGGGCATGGCATCTTCACATATATCATGAGTAAACTAAGTAGATGGCGGTGCAACGAAGCAAAAGAAATGAAAGACACCTTATGCAAGATATGTGCAACCAATAAAACCTTGCCAAATTAGAACATGCACCTTATTGGGTGAACAGGATAGACCATCTGCCTTTGACTCCATGAGCTCAGAATAGTCATTAGGATCATATTCTGAATACAAATCTGTAGTTCGGGAGCATGTGGGTTTCATTGAGTCCACAATGGACCTCGATCCCTTGATGCCAACTTTTTTACCCACTGAAATGTTATGCAATATGCTTCTGATGTGAGCATTCTTATATTCATTATGATTACGTACAATATCTGACAAGCATGAAAACATAAATAGTAGTGAGTTTATCTTTGTAATGCAGAGGATATTGTAATATAATAGGGGCTCCATGTAAACCCTTGTGTGCTATCACTGGATTTTGATGATAGAGCCCATGTGTGTTGTAATATGGTGAGTAGATTAATATAATCTGGCACAACTACACAAAAAACTAGGCTCCCTGTTGGGATCTCCAGATGTAAGGATAGTTGGCAGATGATAGGTTCATAATATACCGTATAGAAAGTTTATTGCCAAACCACAATAACGAGAGCACAGAGCCAGTAGGCAGATCGTAGTGTAGATAATAGGGGTACACCATAACCACCATAAATAAATCAGGAAAGCGGAACTGGCTGGAAAATACAGGGTTTTGCCGCTACTAATATGCAGCCTATCAATCAACTAAAGGCCAACTCTATCCATCTGAAGGCGCACAGATGTTACTACCAGTCTAGTCTATCAAAGACCGCGCGGCTCCCACCATTTCCGGGATATATTGCAGACCAACTCAAAGTGTGAATCATGTAGCAGAACCGACCCAATAGAGCTGTTGACTGCATATGTCCCTGCTCCCCTTCCTGACAAGGAACATATTGTACTTACTAAAGAAGAACAGAAGAGGAACATGTTAAAGAATAAAAGGGGAAGCATATTATTGAGATTCCCCTTCTTTCTATACAATGTTGGTTGCCCACCCATGATGAATCAGAGCGCCCAAGGAAATGCAATTTCATGATGTCTCTCTATATGTGGCCACATGCATTTGGAAACTCAAGTGGGAGCATTAGCTAACCAATTAAATGTGTGTCTGTTAGCTAATGTCAGTATCATATCGCATTCGCATTTGAAGAACCTTAGGACGTATGATTGGTGTGTTATTTAGCTTTAAAGGTGGACAGCTGCTAGTAGGACACAAAGCACCTACGTAGATCGTAGTGTAGATCTAATGGGAAAACCTTAAGCATTAGGAGTAAAATCAGGAAAGTGGAACTTGCTGGAATATATGTGCTAGTATTGCCGGTACGGCTAGAAAGGCTTCGAATACCAGCTCTGTACAACTGAAGGCGCACTACTGTTACTATCAGTCTAAGTCTCAAAGGCGACACATACGATCGAATACGAAGAGTTGAAAGCGTCCATGGCAATCGACATGAATACCAACACGAAGAGTTGAAAGCGTCCATGACAAGCGACCGAATAGACCTGTACACTGCAAATGTCCCTACTCCTCTTAACTACACAGAACATACTGTACAACTATTATACTCCCTCTATTCCTAAATACAAATCTTTGTAGAGCTTCCACTATGGATCACATACAGATGTATATAGATACATTTTAGAATGTATATTCACTCATTTTGCTCCGTATGTAGTCCATGGAGGAATCTCTACAAAGACTTATATTTAGGTACGAAGAGAGTCTTTACAAAGGAAGAACAGAAGAGGAGCATGCTAAAGAAGAGCAAGCAGATTTTGGATAATAAAATGTTGGTTGGCCACACATGATGAACCAGAGCGCATAAAAAACGCAACTCCCTGCTGTCCCTCGATATGTGGCGCATGTGCTTTTTGAAAGTAAAGTAGGAACATTAACTGACCAATTAAACATTCTCTGTCCATCATATCTGATTCGTATTTGAGCAACTAAGTTTGGAATTATGAGTGGAATGTTGTTTAGCTTGATGGGTTGAGGAGCACTGCTTGCACGTACGGCTCGAAGCACCTACGATAATAGTACTGAATATATGGGAATGTCTACATGAAATTTGCCTGACTTACGTCATTGAATTGGTCGACCATTTCAAAGTGTTGGATGAAGATCCTACGTCTCCTAACCCTTCTTCTTCCTCGCCTCTTATTCTTCCCCTAAAGACCATCGCACGGGTCGCCGGCCGAACCACCGGCTCCCGCCCTCCCCTGAACCGCCCACCACCTCCGATCTTCTGCCGCCCCCGGCCATCCCTCTAGCTAACCCCACCCCCACCCGCGTCGAGCTTTTCCTCCGACGATGCCCCACCATAGCCCAACGACAGCCCCCCACAACCACTGTCCCCACCCAAAACCCTAAGATAGATAATGGGGCATCCCTCCGGCAAGCCCCTTCCTTCCCTCCTGCGAGCTCTCAAAAATCGACCGACCCAATTTTGAAATTTAGTCTACTGTCATTTAACTAGTGTGGAATATAAAAGGGGAAAACCATAGCATTGTGAGTATAGTGTTGAGCGTGCCATGGCGGATCTGCAGGTGCAAACTGGACAAAGGCAACTTCGCAACCAATGTTTGCTTTCAACTAACAAGTAAGTGATGGACAAGAAATCATAGTAAAGTAGTGGCGATCTATTTTCTTGCTACGATAAATAAGTTGAGCACATACGAAAGAGTACCGCCTCTGGTGCGGCGCCGTGTATGCATCTGCTGAGAATTTGATGGTGTTGTGGTAGCGATGGCTGTCGGTGGCATGGAAGCAGATCTAGGAGGGTAGACGATGGCAGCGGGGGAAATATCCCGGCGCGATGGACGAGACGGTCGTAGGAGCGGCGCCGGCAAGGTGGACGACAACGGTGATGAAGCGAGAGGATGGGATGCAAGGATCCTGGTCGGAAGCAGTGGATGAGAGAGGGCGATCACTTGTAATGGACGACGGCATCGGGGTATCAGCTCTGGCATGCTGGAGGAGGACGGCGGTGGATGGGGTGGCGGATGGAGGAGGCTAGGGTGGAGAGGGTGTTTTGGCGCCCACAGAGTACGAATGGGGAAATGGAGGGAGAGAGGAAGCGGGGAACCATGTCTTCAGGGCACGCTTGTCTCAAATGCGAGGAAATTTACAAACTTAGTCCCCATTTAAAATTTCCTACATCACAACAATATTAGTCGGTTGGGGATAGGACGGTAATCTCGCATACACCAAATATTTAACAACGGAGATTTCGGCCGACGAGAGTTTGTTTTGGCGCCCACCATGTATGAATAGGGGAGGGAGGTCAGAGGCGATTTCAGCCAAGGAGAAACTGTGTTTTGGTGCCCACCGTGTATGAATCCGGTGAGGTGAGAGGAGAAGGTGGTTATGTCACGTTTGAGTGAAATTACAAGCCTACCCCTATCGAAACCTAGAGAAATCGAGCCGATAGGCTTTGCGTGTCAGGGATAGGCAGTAATTTCCATCTCGCGGATTTTGGTTTCGGGTGGTTACCGTGACTTTCCCCGCTTCGTTCAATTTTTTGCAGAGAAAGAGTGCATGTTTACCGTGCCAACTCAATTTGAATCTAGTTTGTATTCTATTTTTGTTCGGGCATGATCCATTTTCGATTGGAATAAAATTCTATATACATCATTTTTCTATATATACTTTCAAAAGCCCAACACCCTTTATACATAACTATGGTTTACAAATGGCATGATTTCAGATTCATAAGGCTGGATCCATCTTAATTTGGATTTTCAAATATTTGAAACCACTTTATGTTGAAATCCAATGTATGCATTCCTCGCTAATTGTCTCAAATTAATGTGTGTTTCATGCGGGTTTTTTTACTTCTCAAACATGTATAATGTGTTTCACACGCGCAACATATAGTGTAATCCTGTTTAGACATTAATTGCATATAAACCATGCATTGTCTCTAATTAAAGAATCTATGGATCACTAATACTGATAAACTATATAACATTACACGTGTCCCCAAATTCAAATGAATATGCATGTTTGATAAACCAACTTTCATTATGATATTATCAATGTCGTGATCTCTAGTTTAAATATTTGAATCCCCTTTAATCCAGATATTCGTCTCATATAGCTATCACTCATGCTTATATATCTCTCTAGACCTATACGCCTTCATCGTCTCTCAGGTATCTCTCGTGCTACTTGTATGTCGACACTGATCTTTTATCTTCGCAACACACTGATGGTACTCTCTCCCTCGACCTTCACTCTATCTCTCTCTAAGTATATCTCGCTCCCTGCTATGTGTCTCTAACTATGATTCTCCATGTGAAATCTCTTTCTCTCACACGAACACAAACTTTGTCTCATGGGGTCTCATTTCTCTCTACTATTCCCCTGTGTGCCACTCGCACACCCCCTCTCACACAGAGATGTCTTGTGCTCTTAGGTATGAGAAGCTATGACTCTTCCTCTTAAATATCTCTTTCTCACACACAAACACAAACTCTGTCTCCCAGGGTCTCATATCTCTCCACCATTCTCTTGTATGTCGCTCACACACACTCTCTCTCCCTAGAGAGATCTCACATTCCCTGATATGTCTCTCTAGCTATCACTCTCGTTGTGAAATATCTTTCTCTCTCGCAAACATAAAACTCCGTCTCTCGGGATCTCATTTCTCTCTGATATTTGTTAATATGTGACTCACATATGGACCATCTCTCTATCTCTCTCACACCCACACACATAATTCAGCCTTCTGATCTACTCGACTCTTATCTCTAACACACACACTAGCTAGCATCTTTATCTTTCTATTTATTTGTTTCTCCATCAACCTTCTTTCTCGCCCTCACTCTTGCTTCCTATCACACACACTATATATGTTTCTCTCTAAATGCAGTCATGCGCCCTTTTTTATCTTTCTCTCACACACACATAACTTCACCCTCTAAACCACTCGGCGGTTATCTCTAACACACAAACTAGCCGATGTCCCTCTATCTAGCATCTCTATCTCTCTATCTATCTATAGTTTCTCCGTCAACATTTTTTTCTCACACGCACTCTTGCTTCCTATCACGCACACTATATATGTCTCTCCATACATGCATCTATAGGTTGATCTCTTTTGCACAATCGTTGTGTCTCGCTCCCTCTGCTCGCCATAGATGCATGCTCCAGCCCAAGCCACTATCTCTTAAAGACAAAATCACATGCTCAATTATCAGGCCTTCTTCCCTCCACTCTTACATGCATGCATATTGTCGTATCCGTCTCTCCCATGTTTTTGATCTTATGACTTACGTCTTCTTTCTTTTATCTCGATCATGTGCGCGTGCACACGCACATATCCCACGTATACATGTATACCTCTCGCACATGCACGTTCAAGGTCTCCTATGTCCCCATACGTAGTTAATTACCCTCAGCCCTAACCCCACATCGAATCGTTCTCTCCTTGTGTGCACATAACTTCCGCCTGCATTGGTAAAACCCACACTCACACTTAACAGTCTCCTTCTAGCTACCCCCCTCTCTCACTCTTCCCCTATATCCTCGAAACCAATAAGACCATCCCTTTGTTTAATTCCCGCCTACATGCACCATTGATATATAGTAGTCTTCCTCGGTGTCTCTCGAACAAACACGTACTCTCGATGTCGACTCCTCTCACGCGCACACGCCTTCTCTTCCCTCTCTACGGGCCTCTTCTCTCTCGCACCCATCGGTGGTGGCCTCTACCATACACATCACCTCTGTACGATGAAGCCACACACACTTAAGTTACTTTTGCCACCGAAGACTACGCTGCACACACACGCGCGCGTGCACACATGCACGCACCCAACCCCCCACACACACTAAGACTCCATCTCACACACACATGCTCTAGGCAGAGCATTTGTTCCTACCACCCTTCGTCCAACCTTACCCGTATGATAAACAATCACATTAATTTACTTGTATAACATGGACAAATTCCACTTTACTTTAGTAGTTATAGCAAACTTCTCATAATTATATAACACAAATCAGGAGCAGGAAGTGACATTTTTTTACACAACCACGTTAACATGGCCACGTAAATCACTAGCTAAAGTGTAATACCATTATACTTATACCCCAATGCAAAAGGTTGAGTACATGTCCCAAAGAGTAGAGTCGCACACACGCACTCTATCTCTCAGAATCTCACACACATACCAGTTACGTGACGCCCCCTAAGCAGACTCCTATGTTACAAATTGTGCACCCGCGGTACACGTGATGTTGCGCATTTATTTGAGCCGGACGGCGAACCCAAACAGTAGATGCATTCATTCCCCTCCTGCCGCCTCTTCTCTGGTCGCCGTCGCCCGATAGCCATGGCCCGACCGAAGGTAACGACATAAGCCATACTCCCGCAGGAGCGGCGCTTTAATCTGGAGGCGGCGCGAAACTCGGATTAAATCTGCCCTGCCTCCGGAGTCCGGACTAGCCGGAGCCGGACGAGGAGGCGTTGGAGGCAGAGCAGCACGTGGAGCCGGAGGAGGTGAACGACGACGTAGAGCAGGAATAGGAGGAGGACGATGATTTCCATTATACTCGGACTTAAAGGGCTTTGAGTTTCATGCCACATTTATTTCATAGAGATAAGAGAAAGGAAATTTTAGTGGTCATGCATGCATCTTTTTGTGCTAGCACTCCTATATAAGGCTTGACTGATCGCTTCCCGCGGACGTGCACGGGCGGTGGGAGGGGAAGGAGAAGGGAAGCGGGTTGTGGAGTACACCAGTTGCAGCACGAGCTCCAATGAACGTTCGTGCCAAGCAATGCATAGTTGTACAGTATAGTCCAGCGGAGTATGAACTGACCTTTAGGTTGCGTGTGGATGACATGGCTGCAACATGCATGCTGCAGTTCGACAGCCTACCGCTCCGATTCGCACGGTTTGGTCACACAAGATTTGCATGCACGCATGTCACACCCGTACTTGTCGAAGGTGTGCTCGAAAAGGGTGATTAGGTCCGCTAGTCCGCGTTGGTCCATGCGCCCGAAAAACAACTAATCGAAGTTGCTGTAAATGTCGTGCGCGCTTTAATTTCGGGCTAGTGGATGGACGCGAATGTGCCATACAACGAACCGCCCGCCAGCTCCCTAATCTCTATCTATACTCTTATAATAATAATAATCTATCTATCTATCTCTATCTCTCTTCTACTACTTCTTATAAAAATAGAGTTGGTGATGATGGTGTGCCTGCCATCCTGCAATATAGACCATCCGATTTATATCTGATGGATAGGAAGAAAACTCTGGCAATTTTGAAAAAAGATACCCACACCCCTCTCCAGATTTGCAAATAAGGCCTTCCCTCACATGGCGGCTAAGGTGGAGCGGAAGAAGGCGGTGAGGGCCCTGCATCCTCGGGCTTTTACGCCCACATCGTGGTAGTCTGAAGTTAGATTGGAAGGATACATCGTTGAGCTTGACGTCGATGACATCAATGTGCTGGAGGTTCTTCGTGGTGGACCAGCATTTGATCTTCTTGACCATGGCCTCCACTTCCTCTAGCTTCCCACAGGCGACGCCCTTCTCCTTCCAGGACCTGAGCTTCTTCGGAGGCCCGTCCGAGAAGGCTGACACCTCGGCCTGGCCGTGGGCAAGCGGTTCGGTGATGTAGAACCACTCCCACTGCCACTCGTTCACCGTTTCCACGAAGGTGCCATTGAACCATTCGACCCCCTGGTTCTTCATGACCATGGCCCCTCCGCACTCCGCAAGGTCGGAGCTGTTGGATTCTGGCTTTATCTCGAAGATCTTCAGCCATAGGTCGAAATGCGACTCACAGCGGAGGAAGGCCTCGTAGACCATGATAAACGAGGCAAGGTGGAGGATGGAGTTTGGGAACACATGGTGGAAGTCGACCCCATAGTAAAACATAACACCGCGCACGAATGGGTGTAGCGAGACCCCTAGGCCTCAGATGAGGTGGGGGAAAAACACCACCCGCTCCCCTGTGTTAGGAGCGGGCACTAGCTGACCCGCGTCTGGAGCGCGGTCGGCAATGCTGGCAGAAAGGTATCCTGCACTTCATAACTCTAGGATGGTGCCATCCACAACGACGGAATAATCCCATTGGCCCTTAAGGGTGTCTGTCGGTGTCAAAACCGGCGGATCTCGGGTAGGGGGTCCCGAACTGTGCGTCTAAGGCGGATGGTAACAGGAGGCGGGGGACACGATGTTTACCCAGGTTCGGGCCCTCTTGATGGAGGTAATACCCTACTTCCTGCTTGATTGATCTTGATGATATGAGTATTACAGGAGTTGATCTACCACGAGATCGTAGAGGCTAAACCCTAGAAGCTAGCCTATGGTATGATTGTTGTTCTACGGACTAAACCCTCCGGTTTATATAGACACCGGAGGGGGCTAGGGTTACACAGAGTCGGTTACAAGGGAGGAGATCCACATATCTGTATTGCCAAGCTTGCCGTCCACGCTGAAAGTGCAACTATCCCTAGGTGGTTTTGGTAATTCCTAACAACATATAGCTCATTGAGCTAATGCTATTTCAAGATTAATATTTCAGGAAAGCTCAATGATTGGCATGGCATGGATGAGAAAAGTGGACCCTCAAAATGCTAAGGACAAAAGGATTGGCTCAAGCTCAAAGCTCAAGACTCTACATTTTCTATTTTAGTGATCCAAGATCACATTGAGTCTATAGGAAAATCCAATACTATCAAGGAGGGATGAGGTGTTGCTTAATGAGGCTCTTGCTCAAAATGCTTAGTGATATGCTCCAAAGCCCTGAACTACTTTCTCACATCCACATATGACCTAAACCAAAAGTCAAACTCGGCCCCACCGATTCTTTCTATCCGGCGCCACCGAGTTCAGATGTCATAGCCACTGCCACAAACCCTAGGCAAATCGGTCACACCGATAGGGATCTCGGTCTCACCGAGATGGGATTGTAATCTCTCGGTTTCCCTTCGTAATGTTTCAGTCCCACCGAGATTGCAATGTAAACACTCTATTTCCTTTTTGTAACATTTCGGTCTCACCGAAATGAGCGAATCGGTCCCACCGAGTTTACCTGACCAACTCTTTGGTAACCTTATTACCAAAATCGGTCCCACCGAAGTTTTTATGTCGGTCTCACCGAGATTACGTTATGCCCTAACCCTAACCATATCGGTCCTACCGAGTTGCATGTCGGTCCCACCGAAAAATCCTAACGGTCACTAGATTTGCTGAATTGGTCCGACCGAGTTTATCAATTCGGTCCCACCAAGATTGGCAAGTTGTGTGTAACGGTTAGATTTTGTGTGGAGGCTATATATACCCCTCCACCCCCTCTTCATTCGTGGAGAGAGCCATCAGAACGAACCTACACTTCCAACTTACCTTTTCTGAGAGAGAACCACCTACACTTGTGTTGAGGCCAAGATATTCCATTCTTACCATATGAATCTTGATCTCTGGCCTTCCCAAGTTGCTTTCCACTCAAATCTTCTTTCCACCAAATCCATATCCTGTGAGAGAGAGTTGAGTGTTGGGGAGACTATCATTTGAAGCACAAGAGCAAGGAGTTCATCATCAACACACCATTTGTTACTTCTTGGAGAGTGGTGTCTCCTAGATTGGCTAGGTGTCACTTTGGAGCCTCCGACAAGATTGTGGATTTGAACCAAGGCGTTTGTAAGGGCAAGGATATCGCCTACTTCGTGAAGATCTACCGCTAGTGAGGCAAGTCCTTCGTGGGCGGCGGCCATGGTGGGATAGACAAGGTTGCTTCTTCGTGGACCCTTCGTAGGTGGAGCCCTCCGTGGACTCGTGCAGCCGTTACCCTTCGTGGGTTGAAGCCTCCATCAACGTGGATGTACGATAGCACCACCTATCGGAACCACGACAAAAACATTTGTGTCTCCTATTGCGTTTGAATCCTCCAAACCCTTCCCTTTACATTCTTGCAAGTTGCATGCTTTACTTTCCCCTGCTCACATACTCTTTGCATGCTTGCTTGAATTGTGTTAAGATTGCTTGACTTGTCCAAAGTTGCAAAATCTTCCAAGGACTAAAATTGGGAAAAGGATAAGTTTTATTTGGTCAAGTAGTCTAATCCCAAGGTTAGTTCATCCCTCTTAGGGGGGATCTCACATCTAGGGGGAGCTTTACTCTAAGAATTGAGGTGCAACTCTAATGGTGTGAACACAACAACGCTTTATGTAAAAGTGGTAACCCCACTTGTGCTTAAATGATGAGTATGACCTATGATCAAATGTTCTCATTTGACTCCTAAGTCAATATACTCATATATAGATGACCTAGTCATCGCCAATTGCTTGATAGATGCTAGAATTCGTTGTGCATGCTTTGCCACATATTTCATTTGCCATTTTATTGTGTGAGCATGTTGGTTGCATAATTTACTCATTCGAGGACATCCACTTGTTGTTTTGATTGTTTGGTTCCTTTTTCTTTTGCCAAGTGGATGGACAAGAATGCCTAAGAACCTTCTCTAGCTATCTATGCTTTTCTTGTCTCAAACTCTATTCACGCTACATCACAAAGTTTGATCAAGTCAGATTCAAACCACTCTGTGTGAGGAGCACCCGGAGTCCCCGATTCATCATAGACTTAAACTTCCAAAACTTCTTTGTGCGTTTCGGTCTAACCGATTCATCCATTTCGGTCATACCCAGATCACTAAGTCGATCTAGGTTTTCAATCTCGGTGCAACCGATTTGAACTTTTCGGTCACACCGAGTTGCGATGCTTGCTTGCGATTATGCATCTCGGTGCCACCGAGTTGTTCCACTCGGTCACACCGACAGGTCGCTATATATATCCCGGGCCAAAATTTGGAAAATTCTTGAACCCCTTCGCCTGCTCAGCCTGCTCTGCCTCCACAGGTCTCCGGATCGTCCTCCTCATCGCCACCGCCTCCGCCGCTGGTCTCCGCCACGCCAATCTGGAAATCGTCTCCGCCGTTGCCGCCGTAGCAGGTCCATCGCCGCACTTAGGGTATGGACTTGATCCTTGTGCTAATCTCACTCCGATTCCTAGCACATTGTTTTGCCATGTATCTTGCCACGATTGAGATCACTCTATCCAGCGAAATCACTCCATAGTTTAGTTGTGGATTGAAAATTTAGGGTTAGGTTTCCGCCGAAATCATCTCGGACCAACCGAGTTGTTGAAATCGGTTCCACCAATTTGGCTAAGGTCATTGCACATGTGATTCTCGGTCTGACCGAGAATTGCAAATCGGTGTAACCGAGTTCAATTCTTTGTGAAACCCTAGTAGTCTCAGTGCCACCGAACTGTGACTCGGTCTGACCGAGTTCACTAGTTTAGGTTCCAAAAGTTGCTTCGGTATCATCGAGATTTCAAATCGGTAGATCCGAAATGCTTTCTGTGGAAAACTAAAACTAAGTTTCTGACTCATTCTTTTGCAAAAACCTCTGCACTTTGTGATGCTCATCCAATCTATCTCATCTATATCTATTCACAGTGTCTGATGTCAGAGTTTGCATCATGTCAGATCAGAGTGACAGTCAGAACAAGTCTGAGGAGCAAGTTCACATGAGTGAGGGCACTAGTCCCTCTAGCAGCTATGATGATGGAAGCAGGAGTACACCCAGCAACTTGCCTAAGGCAGCCACCAGGGCCAGAAAGAAGAGAACCTCAGATTCTGAGGATGAGGACTATGTGGCTGTTGAGGAAGAGGCCACCTCAAAGAAGAGAGTTCTGAAAAAGGAATATAGCACAGCTGCTGCCACTAAGCCAGGAATGAAGACAAAGGTTCCTGCCAAGAGAGTTCCTATGTCAAAGGCCGTAACATCCACTCAAGAAACTTTGGGATCTGCACCCAAAGAACAGGTTGTGGCAGAGAAGAAAAGGAAAGAAAGGGTCAAGAAGACCATGGCCATAGTAATTGGGAAGCCCTCGATGATGGAAGATGAAGAGGAAGAGGTTGATGCACCAGCACCTAAAGCTCAAAAGCTTATGGGAGATGCTATAAGATCAGGGGCTACTCCATCTAAGCCCAAAGAAGGTCCCAAGGCAGCTGCTCCAAAACCCAAAGCTGCACCCAAGAGGAGTACAAGGAATATTCCAGCTGTAGAGAAGAACAAGGCCCCAGTGCCTGAAGCTGCTATAGATGAAGATGATGATGAGTCACATGTCTTGAGGACATTGAAGCCCAAAATTCCAGATCACAATCATGCTCATCCAGTAGCTGAGGACATGAAGCTCAGGAAGGATGCAGGACTCAGACAGTGGAGATTGACTGATCCCTATGCAGTCAGGAGAAGAACTGTTGTGGACTACAGGTTCCATACAAAGGAACAACAGGACTTCTATGAGACAGTGTTGCTTGACAAGAAGCCTATAGTCTGTGATATGAGATGGGTGGACTGGAAGTACATCAGGGAAAATGAAGAACACTATCCTGGAGTCTATGATAGTTTCAAGTCTTGTGGAGTAGAGGACTTTGTTGGGCGAAGCTCACAAAGTGGAATGATGAGCTTATTATGCGGTTCTACTCCACAGCTCATTTCTACCCGATGGAAGGATTGTGCTGATGTCCAAGGTACTAGGTACCAGTCAACAGTTGAAGAATGGGCAAAATTGATCAATGCTCCTGAGGAGAATGAAGATGACTTGGATGTCTATGCCAAGAATAATAAGGATCACAACACCATGGCACATATGTACAAAGAGATCCCAGATGATGCTCTTGAGACACACAAATTTGGATCGGTACATTACCTTCTGTCAGGTTTGCCAACAATCAACTGGATTCTCAGGCACACTCTATTGCCAAAGTCAGGTGATCACAAGATGATCAGAGGCAATGCAATTAACCTGCTTCACATATTTGATGTGCCTCAAAAGTTCAATGTCATGAGCGTAATTGTGGAAACTATAAAGAGAACAACTGCAGATCAGAAGAGAAGTTTTGGGTACGCCCCATAGATCCAGGAGCTAATCAACTCTAAGATGGGCACTGGCACATATCTCTTGGACAAGGATCATATGCCCATCTACCCAGACTTTGAGGACAGCACTGTGGTAATGAATGAGAACGAACCATCTTCTGTGCAAGCACAAGCAAAGAGGAGAAGGCAAGGACTGAAAAGGCTCCAAAGATGCCAACCATTGATGAGGCATCTCAGTATCTTCTGAAGAGCAAGCAAGATCAGCTTGGCTACTTGATTGCCTCCACTCTGAGGATTGAGAAGGGATTGGCCACCCTGACTCAAAACCAGGAGAGCTTGGAGAGGATCATGGAGCAGAAGTTCTATGATTTAGATGTGAAGGTCACTGAGATACAGTCAGTTGTTGAGCAACTTCAGGATGAAGTGCAGGAGAAGAAGGAAAAGTCTACCACTGATGCTTTTGCTAGAGTGCCCAGAGGACAAAGATTTGCTACAGTGCCAGTCACAGACACCAGAGCAACTTCATCTGCACCAGCTACAGCTTCAGTGCCACCAACTCTAGCACCCACTCCACCAGCTCCATCTACATCAACTGATGCCTTCGTCCTTGGAGTTTTATCTACACCACCACCTGAAGACCAAGCCTGAGAGTCGATCTAGCACTATGCATTTTTTATGAACTTTTTGGTAACTTGTTGCCAAATGGGGAGAAAATGTATAGATCATAGGCTTCGAGAGAGAGTGTTGCTCTTTGTTCTCTCTTGTTTTTGGTGGTTGAACTTTGTTATTTGCTTGTTTGAGATACTTTATGCTTTTGTGTGATACTTGGATGATTATGTGTTTGATCATATGCTACCTTAATGCTTGTTGGATGACATTATCCTTTTATATCCCCATACTTCACTTTGCTTGGTGATGAGTGCATGTATTTAATTATTATCTTTTTGAGCGCTCCACCAAGATGTATGTGACATGGAAGAGTAACCCATGATCCTAACTCATTGTGCATTTGCAGTCCAAAGCAAATCTTAAACTATGCACAAATTTAGGGGGAGCTCTTGCTTTTCACATACTTATCAAAGCGACAATGTTTTTCACTTTTATTATCATTTGTCGAAGCTTAGATCTATATGTTGTCATCAATTACCAAAAAGGGGGAGATTGAAAGTGCAACTATCCCTAGGTGGTTTTGGTAATTCCTAACAACATATAGCTCATTTAGCTAATGCTATTTCAAGATTAATATTCCAGGAAAGCTCAATGATTGGCATGGCATGGATGAGAAAAGTGGACCCCTCAAAATGCTAAGGACAAAAGGATTGGCTCAAGCTCATAGCTCAAGTCTATAGGAAAATCCAATACTATCAAGGAGGGATGAGGTGTTGCTTAATGAGGCTCTTGCTCAAAATGCTTAGTGATATGCTCCAAAGCCCTCAACTACTTTCTCACATCCACATATGACCTAAACCAAAAGTCAAACTCGGCCCCACCGATTCTTTCTATCCGGCGCCACCGAGTTCAGATGTCATAGCCACTGTCACAAACCCTAGGCAAATCGGTCTCACCGATAGGGATCTCGGTCTCACCGAGATGGGATTGTAATCTCTCTGTTTCCCTTCGTAACGTTTTGGTCCCACCGAGATGAGCGATCGGTCCCACCGAGATTGCAATGTAAACTCTCTGTTCGGTCTCACTGATGGTGTCCTGGACTAGGGGGTACTTACCACGTCATCTCCCGATCTGTTAGATTGGGCCGAGGACCTCCATGGTCGTATACTCATGGGCCAGTTCGGACAATTGCCGCATACAAGGAAGATTCCACAAGACTTGGCGATCAAGACAAGGACTCCTCCCCACCAGCGTATTCGGCTAGGACTCTTGTTATCCTAGGCCTCTGGTGCATTATATAAACTAGGGCCAGGCTAGTCGATAGATATATACACAATCATAATCATAGGCTAGCTTCTAGGGTTTAGCCTCTATGATCTCATGGTAGATCAACTCTTGTAATACTCATATCATCAAGATCAATCAAGCAGGAAGTAGGGTATTACCTCCATAGAGAGGGCCCGAACCTGGGTAAAACATCGTGTCCCCTGTCTCCTGTTATCATCGATCCTAGACGCATACTTCGGGACCCCCTACCCGAGATCCGCCGGTTTTGACACCGACATTGGTGCTTTCATTGAGTTCCGCTGTGTGATCGGCAAAAGGATCAATGGCTCGACTGCAGATCAACTGCGACGTCGACTTCTTAAATCCTGAGCTCGACTGGTCACCTTGGCTGGACCGAGGACTGCGCCATACCTCCGATCGTCATATTCGGATGAGGGCCTTCATCAACATCAACTCCGATCTCTATCAAGATCATGGAGGAATCATCCAGGGAGCCCGGGGGCTCAACATCAACATTGCCCTCGGGCGACCGTGCTATTTTTCTGGACAGCGAACTTGTATCCGCCGCCACCGCCTCATCAAGTGTTGTTTTAATGATTGCTTCAGTGGAATTGTGCGGAATTGAGTCTGCAACAACCCTAGAAAATTTTGTCGAGTTCTGATGGAGGAATCTCTGGCAATCCACGATATACCAGAGCCCTGTCAAATCTGGACGAGAATCTGGACGAGTTTAGGGCGTGGTGTCCAGCTTCTAGCTCGGACGTCCTTTGGAAGATCCAACCGTTGATCGGCTGCGTAATTCCTATATCTACCACCCCTCAAAATTTCAGCTTGATCCGACCGTCCAAACTCCGGGAACCTTCCGATTAGTGCATCACTTTTCGGATCTGTTTTCTGCGCGAAAACGAATCCGACCCGAGTTCGTCTTTTTTATGAACGGGATTTCGGACATCGTTTTTGAAGGAAGTTTTGTATGGAGTATTGTGTTTTGTTCCCGAACACATCCCACTAACTTTAAAATCTTTTAAACATGATCTTCAACATCATGCTAGTGTCAAACCAGTCCGGCAATATTGCTCCACGGCTGCCGACCTGCGCTAGACATGTCGTCACTTTGTTGAGCCGAGCTCAACTTCTTCGGATCATCATCTCGGCAAGCCGAACAAGAGTTCGGCATTGCAAAGGATAAATCATCACCAACATCGCCGCCCCACGGATTACACGGAGCGGGCACACCGGCATCACCGCACGATCACTTCATCAAGCCGGCATTGACCACGTCACGACCTGCATTAGCAGGGCCGCACTGTTGCTCCTTCAAGCCGGTGTCCATCATGCCGACCTACTTCGACTCATCGGCTGACATCGAGGCTGGACCGGGGGCTTCGCCATCTCTTCATCAACCTATACTCCGGAGACTTCGGCGTCACTAGCCGACCAGCTCCGTCACGTTAGCTGGACCGAGAGCTTTGCCTCGGCGAGCCAACCTTTGCCAGCATCGCCATGCCGTCGTTTCATCGCCCATCAGGCAATGGGTGTGCGGATCGAGTCCCAATTTTGGGAATCACCTTTCTTCGGATTGCTACAACAAATAAACCAGGTGCTATTAATCCTACTATTTTTTGCTTGTTTGGGTTCATTTTTTCCAAGGAATTATTACTCTGGTTTGTCCATCATATGTACACAGGTCTATCAAATGGTGGCCGCATTAACGGCGGTCGCATGGTGGTTCGGTCAGTTCCCGTACATAGTCCGGCGAACGCCGCATCTGGAACTCGGACCGACCTGTGAATTCAGGCTTTGCCACGCCTTTACCGCATCACGCTGATGCCCTGCATCAACGTTAACTTCGGCGCCAGGCCATATTTCTTTTATTACTCACTTTGCATAAATTAATTATTATGCAATGTTTTTTAAATTATTATTATTACTATTATCTCCGGTTTGCACTATTTTTTTGCACAAGAAAATGATTCGGGTCGGGTAGTATCGTCAACTCGGCGTACTGACATACCACGTCACCTCGGCTGGACGGAGGGCTTCGTCAACACTTCATTACCCCATGCCGGGGACTTCGGCATCACTTTGCCAGCTTGGATTGGCCGTGATATGTCACCACTTCGGAGTGCCGAGCTCTTCGCTCCGCCACCTTGGGACCGGCTTGGGGGATGGAACCTTGTCCCGCATCAAGCTCGGACCGCGTCATCAATGCCGAACACATTAACCAGCTAAGTTTCCTTCATGCTCAAAGTTTTAAATTTTTAACTTGTGTTCGGTTCGACCTAGCATTATACTTTTTTGGCAAAAAGTTGTTTGTGAAAAAATTCCTTGTCATAACTTTGTTTGTGACACACAAATTCAAATACCCAATTCATTTGGGGGCTTCCTTCATGAAGCCTTTCCTCTTGCATATGATTATACTTGTACGGCTTCGTTCCTTGTTCGTGTATTACGCCACAATATGCACCATATTGACTTAAGCAATTTGCAAGCTGGGTTGCCTCGCTCC
Organism: Aegilops bicornis; assembly: GCA_021605145.1. Taxonomy (NCBI): domain Eukaryota; kingdom Viridiplantae; phylum Streptophyta; class Magnoliopsida; order Poales; family Poaceae; genus Aegilops; species Aegilops bicornis. The sequence continues at coordinate 464,582,861 of CM038670.1, forward strand.
TGTGTTTACCCCTACGTTCCCGATTATTCGGCTAGGGAGTAAAGGGAGCACCTCTGCGATTGTCGTGATCGGGTCATCCGAGCCGGACCTCAGACTGGGTGAAGCCGAAAGCTAGCGTTCTTATTGTTTTCAATTATGGTCGGCACACAACGGAACGCATGAGTACAAAAAATCTATTGCACAAGTCTCATAGTAACAATGAGCACCGAAGAAAGGTATCGGTGGGGGTACTATTTTCTTTGAAGATGCTTCTTACACTTTGTCAGTAATATAGCATAAATTCCCTGAGCGCGCTTTGTCTGTTACAACCTTCTGGCCTGATTGCCTGGTTATCGGAAACACCGTTGATATTCTTGACAGGTGGAGTACATAACACTTTTCGTCCTTGACCGAAGAGGGAGAAGCCGGCGGTCGGTTAAGACGCGTTTAAAGTTCGGGTGAACACAAATTGATACAAGTACTTGATTTTGTCTGATCACTATACATAAAATTCTTTTACCCAAGTCACTTGGGGGCTCTTAAATTTATGTGAGCTGTTTTATAATAAGTGTTCTTCTTCTTAGTCGTTGCAAAGTTTTTATTATTTTTATTATCATTTATCACTCCCTTTTTCGACACGAGTGTGTGGTCACTAGCCGGGGAGCCTGATTTCTCTCTCAGAGCCGCTAGAGTTTAGTTTGCTAAACTGGCCTAATGAGAAGTACTCCACCTTCGGGATAGGAGGTTGAAGCCGTAGGCTGACCCGCTTGAGGTCTTGAGATAAGATGTGTCATGATAAAGCACGACAGAAGCACCTTTTTTTTCTAAAGACCAATTTTCAGATTGGCACCGAACACTTGATCTTGTTCGGAAGTCAGGTTTTCACTGACGTTTTTTGGTTTTCCAAGCCTATGGCACTTTTAAACTATTTGTGCGTTTCCAGCATTAGTCTCGCAGTGCAAAGCCCGACACCTTTAGGGATTCGGCAAAAACATTCTCGGATATTGCTATATATGCATCGGTTTCGAATTGTGTCTTTGGTTAATAGTTGGGTTGGGCTCTGTGCACTGCCTCCTACGTTCCGCTTTGTTCGCTAGGTGTGCAAAGGAGAACCACTGCGATTGTGCTTCCAGCTCGCATGGTTAAGCACCTCAGTGGAGAAAGCCGAAAACTGACTGTCACAATAGGCGTAAACTGGTCAGCGATCCGATGACTATGTTAAATGACGGGCCGCTCATAACATTGGCCTAAGTGTTTACGGCTTGACCTCGGATGTCGCCGAACACTAACCGGGGGCTCATAGCTAGCTTCCCCAGTTTGAAGCTCCTATGACTCATGGAAGGTGATTTTGCCCGTTTCCTTTGGTTCTCTTCCTCCGTGAACTTGGCGGCTTGTCCATCTTCACGTGCATCCTCGGGAGGTTCCCCTTGACACCTAATCATGCATAGCATATCGGACTTAGGTAGTAGCCATGTCTCGAGTGGATCATATGTGATATCAATAAGGAAGGAGGTCACCTCGTTCTCGAGAGCTCTAGCTCTAGCTCGTGTCATGGGTCCTCTTGGCTCTTGATGAGACGGTTGTAGGTCCATGGGGATGATCGTGGGATGCTCCGCATCATCTCCCCTCCCTTGGGAGAGATCCGACCTCGGATCAAAAGCTTCATCTCCATGGAATGGTGCGAGGTCCTTGACGTTGAAGATGTCGCTCACGTTGTATTTGTCTCGAGGTAGGTCGATCTTGTAAGCGTTGTCGTTGTAGCGTGCTAGCACTTTGAAAGGTCCATCGGCTCGAGGGAGAAGCTTGGACTTGCGTTCTTTGGGGAAGCGGTCCTTGCGAAGGTGTAGCCACACGAGATCACCAATGTTGAAGACGATGGGTTGCTTGTTGGCGTTGAGCTTGGTTGCTTGACGTTGTACTTGTCGCTCAATGGTGTGCCTTGTATCTTCGTGCATCTTCTTGATGTAGCTTGCTCGTGCACTCGCATCCATGTTGGTGCGCTCTTGGAGAGGAAGTGGTAGAATGTCCAATGGGGACAACGGGTTGAAACCGTAGACGACCTCGAAGGGGGACTTGCCGGTAGTTGAATGTCTTACATGATTGTAGGCATACTCGGCGATGGGTAGACATGCTTCCCATTCCTTGATGTTCTTCTTGATCAAGACACAAAGTAGAGTGGATAGTGTGTGGTTCGTCACCTCCGTTTGGCCGTCGGTTTGAGGATGGTATGCCGAGGAGAACAAGAGCTTGATTCCGAGCTTGGCACATAGAGTCTTCCAAAAGTAACTCAAGAACTTGACGTCACGATCGGAGACGAGTGTCTTTGGTACGCCATGGAGTCGCAAGATTTCCCTACAAAAGAGATTTGCAACATGTGAAGCATCGTCTATCTTGTTGCAAGGAATGAAATGTGCCATCTTAGAAAATCTATCCACAACAACTAACACAGAATCCTTGCCATTTTGAGTCCTAGGCAAACCAAGTACAAAATCCATACTAATGTCTTCCCATGGTTGATATGGAATAGGAAGAGGCATGTAAAGACCATGAGATTGAGCTTTAGACTTAGCTTTGCGACATGTATAGCATCGGTTGGTGAAGCGTGAGACGTCATGAACATCTTGGGCCAAAAGTAGTTGTTGGAGAGCGTGGCGAATGTCTTGTCGCGTCAAAGTGTCCCATGAGTCCGCCTCCATGAGCCTCTTGCAAAAGGAGCAAACGAAGAGAAGACTCGAATGCAAAGTTTGTTAGCTCTCATAAGATAACCATCCTTGATGTAATATTGTTCCCAAGACGTATGCGTCAAACACTTAGCATAAGGAGAAGCAAAAGAAGGATCATGCTCATACAAGTCTTTTATATGCTCAAAACCAATAACATTCACCTCAAGTTGGGTGACAAGCATGCATATGCGTGAAAGCGCGTCGGCAACTACATTTTCTTTACCCTTAATGTACTTGATCACATAAGGAAAAGATTCAATGAATTCACTCCATTTTGCATGTCGCTTGTTCAACTTAGTTTGTCCTTTTAAGTACTTAAGCGTTTCATGATCGGTATGGATGACAAACTCATGAGGTCTAAGGTAATGTTCCCAAACATGTAGCACACGCACTAAAGCATACAATTCTTTGTCATAGATGGGATAATTAAGTTGAGCACCGGATAGTTTTTCACTAAAATAGGCGATGGCTCGTTTTTCTTGCATCAAAACTCCGCCAATTCCAGCATTACCACTTGCATCACAATGAACCTCAAAAGTTTTGTCAAAATTAGGCAAAGCAAGAATCGGAGCATGAGTAAGCAAAGACTTGAGCTCATCAAAAGCGGTTGATTGCAAAGTTCCCCAAACAAAGGGAGTATTCTTCTTACTCAAGGCATGCAAAGGAGCGGCAATTGTGCTAAAATCTTTCACAAAGCGACGATAAAACCCATAAGACCAAGAAAACTTCGCACTTGTTGCAAATGGGTTGGTTGGGGCCAAGTTTTAATTGCTTGAATTTTAGATTCATCAACATGGACACCCTTTGAGGATACTACAAAACCCAAGAAAACCACTTTGTCAACTCCAAAAGTGCATTTTTCAAGTTTGCATAAAGGCTTTCCTTGCGAAGAGTTTGCAACACCGATTTTACATGATTGATGTGCTCTTTCATGGTTTTGCTAAACACAAGAATATCATCAAAGTAAACCACAACAAAGACTCCAATATAAGGACGAAGCACATGATGCATAAGACGCACAAAAGTACCGGGAGCTTCTGAAAGACCCATAGGCATCACTAACCACTCATATAAACCAAATTTGGTTTTGAAAGCAGTTTTCCATTCATCACCCTCTTGTATGCGGATTTGATAATAGCCACTTTTAAGATCAATTTTTGAGAAAAAGTTGGTTCCACTAAGTTCATCAAGCATGTCATCTAAGCGAGGAATGGGATGCCTATATCGAACGGTAATAGCATTGATAGTCTACAATCGGAACACAAACGGAAACTTCCATCGGGCTTAGGCACAAGAATAACCGGAACGGCACAAGGGCTTAGGCTTTCACGTACATGGCCGTTATCGATGAGTTGTTGTACTTGCCGTTGAATCTCCTTGGTTTCTTCCGGATTGACGCGGTATGGAGCTTTGTTTGGTAGTGGCGCTCCGGGGATGAGGTCGATTCAATGCTCAATGCCTCGAAGAGGAGGTAGACCCGGAGGTAGCTCCTCGGGAAAAACATCTTGAAATTCCTGCAAAAGAGATTGAAACACCAAAGGTAGCTCGTGAATGGTGTTAGTTTTGGTTTTCCATCCTTGCACACAAGGACAAAGTGCATCACACTCGATGGGTTCTCACACACTTCTCTCATCTCGCTTTTGGTGGCAAATAGGATGAGGTTTTTCTCTCTAGGCGAAGAGTCGCTCAAATTTGGCTTGTGGCTCTCACTCACTTTTGGGTGGATCACTTTCTCACTCTTTTCTCTATGATGTGTGGCTTGCTTGTCGGCTATCACTTGAGTAGGAGACATAGGTCATAGCACATATTCCTTCCCTTTCATCTTGAAGCTATAGTGATTGGTGCGCCCATTGTGGATGACACCACGGTCGAATTGCCATGGTGGACCTAGAAGTAGGTGGCAAAGCGGTCATTGGGACCACATCACATTCCAACGTGTCTTCATAAGCACCAATTTTGAAGGAGACTTGGACCGTATGCTCGACTCGTATAGTGCCGAGTCACTTAGCCATTGAACCTTGTAGGGTGCGGGTGCTTCCTCTTTACCAATTGGAGCTTGGAGCATAGTTCTTCACTTGCCAAGTTGTGGCAACTACCTCCATCGATGATGACCTTGATGGACCGTCCATTGATGCGGCTTTTGTGTGGAAGATGTGGCATCGTTGGTCTTCTTCTTGTTGATGTTGAAGAGTAAAGACCTTGGAGACAACGAGAGCGGGGCTCGAATCCTCATCACAAAAGACTTGATCATCTTCATCTTCGTTCACTCGCCGGTGCATGGACACTTGCTCAAGAGCTTCCATTTCCTCTTCACTCATGGAGTCATATGTGCCATCGTCGTTGAGGATCATGGTGCGCTTGTTGGTGCATTCGTATGACTTGTGGCCTCGGCCGCCGCAAGTGAAACACTTGAAGGAGCTTGTCTTGATGGTCTCATCGGTCGGAGTAGAGGATGAAGCACGCGGCTTGAGGTTGCTTGTGGTAGGAGGAGGACGACTTGACTTGCCGAAGTCTTCTTGTAACTTGACTTGTCGTCGTTTCTTGAAGAAAGCTTGGTCGAAGTAGATGTTGGAGTAGTCGTTGAAGCTTGGTTGTTAGAGAAGCCGTAGGTCTTGGATGAGTACTTGGCGTACTTGAAGTCATCTTGCACTTGGCGTTCCGCCTTTGTAGCTTGATGCACGAGTTCAATGAGGGTTGAGTATGGTTGGAAGTCGGCGATCTTCTTGATGGGATGATTGAGTCCATTCAAGAAACGTGCCATAGTTTGCTCATCATATTCCTTGACATTGGCTCGAATCATGGCTATCTCCATTTCCTTGTAATATTCTTCAACACTCTTTGTTCCTTGCTTGAGTAGTTGGAGTTTCTTGAAGAGGTCGCGGTTGTAGTAGGTTGGCACAAAACGTGCTCGCATGACATCCTTCATTTGAGCTCAAGTGGTGATTGGAGGTTCACCTCTTTCTTGTAAATCGCTCAATGATTTGTTCCCACCATATGAGCACATAGTCTTGGAACTCAAGTGATGCCATAGCGATTTTCTTCGCTTCATCGTAGTTGTGCAACTGAAAGATTTTGTCAACCTTCAATGCCCATGAGAGGTAGTCTTCGGGGTCATTGCTTCCATTGAACTTGGGCATGGTGAATTTTAGCTTGCCGTAGCGTTGCTCTTCATTGTGTTGTTTGCGATGTTGATGATGACGTCCTTGACGTGGATTGTAATCGTCTTCATGTTGCTCTTGGCGCGGAGGAAGACCATGATCAACTTGCCCTTGTTGAACTTGAGGTTGGGGTGGAGCTTGACGAGCTTGTGGAGGGGCTTGAGGAACTTGACGTTGTACATGAGGTTGGTAGTTCCTCTCTTGGATTTCTTCTCGAAGGGCTTCCTCTTGATTGCGCGTTCGCGATTTCGGTTGGCGAAGGCTCTACTTGATTCTTGAAGGGCACGTTGCGCCTCAAGAGCTTGCGCCTCACGTTGTTGTTGTTGAAGACGTTGAGCCTTGGCGTCTTGTTCGTCTTGGTGAAGACGTGCTCGTTCTTCCTCTTGTTGGCGACGAAGACGTTGTCGTTCTTGAGCTTGAGCAAAAGCCTCTTGGTTTGATTGAGGACGAGGAACTTGATCATCAACTTGCTCTTGTGAATGCTTGTCATGTAGCGGGTTGCGAGATGCATGACGGTCTTGACGAGCGGCACGACGAAGAGTATTTGAAGTAGGTGTACTTGAGTCGTAGAAGGTGTCATCGGAGTGTCGACTCGAGCGGTTCCGTCTTGATGATGAACAAGTTGAATGATGACGGTTTCTCATCAAAGCGCGGACCTCGTCCATTCTTGCATCGTTCTCTTGCTTGTGAGCGTCGAACTTGTTGTCGAAGTAGTCTCTTGTACGTTGCTCAGAGAGTCGCAAGTCGGTGGCGAGGTTGTCGATGCGGTCGCTCATTGCTTGTTGTTCTTGGTGCAACGCTCGTTGTGCACCAAAGAGGTGGCTCTTGGTGACGTATGAAGACATGTCGTCGTCTTGCTCGATGAAGAGTGGGTTGGTAGAAGAACTTGGCCTATCCATCATTCCAAGCAAAATGTGAGTGGTAGAACGGAAAGAACTTATACCAATGTACCTATGACCGATGTTGAAGATGAATCAAGTTCACTCAAATGCGGACAATGAAATAGCACTCTTGGTACCGATTCTTGTCGGTTCTCACACCTACACAAATAAAAAGCTTATGGTGGAGCTCGGTTAGGATGGTGGCATAAAATTTGATGCAATTGTAAGTGAGACTCAATAATGTTGGAAATGATTCACAAATTTGCAAATGCAACAAGTAGACCAATAGCAAGATATGGTACATGGAAACACACATAAAATAGATAATATGGGGTTATGCAACCAAGGATGAGCCAAAATGTGGAATTCACCAAGATGCTCTTGTTGCACAACACTAGAGAGACGCTAGCACGATTGCACAATAGGCGGAATCTGAACTTGTGCACAACCTACTAAGCAAAAATGCAACGACTTCTATCCCAAGTATGCTATATGTATGGTGTTTCGATGTGTTGATCCAAGATGATCAAGTATGACAATCTTAATGTTTTATGATGCTATGGTTCTTGCTCATAAGCTCTTGCTTATCTTTCTCTCTTTGCTTAAAAGCTTGATTGGCTCTTTCTCTTTTGAGCTCTTTTCTCATGCAAAACTTCATGAACAAGATAGCAATTGTGTATGCGATGACAACTTTGTCACACACAAGTTGATGCTAAGATATGCACCACTTTGGTATGGTATGTATGCTATGAAGTATGATCACTAATGTGCACAAGTCACGTTGCCGGCAATACTCAATGGCTAGTCTCGATGGGTAAGCAACGCAAAAGATGGGCTATGATGGTTATCAATGCAATTGCAAGTAATGACAAAGATGTCGACGATGTTACCATCCTTGGCGAAGATGAGCGGTGGTGATGTTGATGTTGAACCGTACCTAGATAGCTGAAACACAAAAGGATACGGAAACCCCAACTCAAATTCTCAAGGCAAAATTTGGCAACATTGTCGGAATTGGTAGTAGGAAAGGCTAAGGTGGTGTTATGCGGAAGTGGTGGAGGTAAGTGGAAGTGTGTGGGCACGGGACAAAATTTGGCGAAAGTTAGGCGGTGAACGGGGTGGTGGAAGGGGTTTGATGCTGCCAGGAGCCGGATTTCCGGGCTGGAAGCCGGATGTCCGGGGCGCCGGATGTCCGGGCTGATCGGGCCGGATGTCCTGGATGCCGGATGTCCGGGCTGTTCGGGCTGGATGTCCGGGCTCGATGAGCACCGCGTGGAGAGGTCAAATCCGGTCAAAATTTGGGCGATTTTGTGGATGGAAATTGTGGAGATGGTGGGGGAATGCTAGATCTACCTGCAACACACGAAATCCGTGGATCAAATCCAACAAAACTTCATCACACTAACAAATCACAAAAAAAATTTGGGGCTATTTTTGGAATTAGGACAAAAACAACAAAATCAAGCTAGAAAAAGAGGGGTAGGGGCTCCAATAACGTGATCAACGTGGCTCATGATACCATAGATGATGTAGGGCGGAACCCTACGTGGATGATCTTTCACGTTGGAGCGGATCCTACGGTGAATCACGAAGAACACGCGGAAGAACAAGAGGGAAACACGGGGAAAACGAGAGAGAATTCACTAAACCGACAAGGGATCAATCACACAAATGCTAGATCATCGATCACATAGAGTGGCACAAGATTCAAGATCAACAAAGGACGATACAAACGGTAGCTGTTCTTCTCCGTGAGGAGGCCTTGAGGGGGTCCACCCAAGAAGGGTCTTGAATCCGCCTGGGGATCTTCTCCGTAGAGGTCCTGATCTCCGAGGAGAAGTAGCCAAGTGGATGAGCAAAGGCTCTCACACAAGAATATGAGCTAATCCAATGCTAACCCTAGAAAGAGGAAGGGGATGAAGTATATATAGTCTCGGGGCGAAGGGGTACAAGGGACAAGTCCGGATACATCTGACGCAGTGTGGGAGGCCGGATGTCCGGCGTCGGGCGGATGTCCGGGCCTTCGCGTGGCGCCGGATGTCCGGGCTGTGGCGACTGATTCTGCAGAACCGGGTGAGAGGTGCCGGATTTCCGGGCTTCAGGCCGGATATCCGGGCTGGGGGCCGGATGTCCAGGCTTGGACGCCGGATGTCCGGGCCCTCGAGACTTGGGCAGCTTGGCTGATGCTGAGGTGGCAGCTCCAGGGGCCGGATGTCCGGGGTCATGGAAGGTGATTTTGCCCATTTCCTTTGGTTCTCTTCCTCCGTGAACTTGGCGGCTTGTCCATCTTCACGTGCATCCTCGGGAGGTTCCCCTTGACACCTAATAATGCATAGCATATCGGACTTAAGTAGTAGCCATGTCTCGAGTGGATCATATGTGATATCAATAAGGAAGGAGGTCACCTCGTTCTCGAGAGCTCTAGCTCTAGCTCGTGTCATGGATCCTCTTGGCTCTTGATGAGACGGTTGTAGGTCCATGGGGATGATCGTGGGATGCTCCGCATCACCTTGAGAGTTTGCTTCATCCACAACAATTGAGCACAACAAGAGCCAGCAACAATGTATTCATCTTCCGCAGTAGACAGTGATACGCAGTTCTGTTTCTTCGAGGACCAACATACCAAAGATTGTCCGAGGAAATGACAAGTACCAGATGTTGATTTGCGGTCCACACGATCACCAAAGATAGTCGAGTCAGAATATCCAATGAGATCAAAAGTAGAACCCTTGGGGTACCATAATCCTAGTGTTGGTGTGTGAGCTAGATATCAAGAATATGCTTCACAACCTTATGGTGTGATTCCTTGATTGTAGCTTGAAATCGGGCACACATGCAAACACTAAGCATTATATCTGGCCTAGATGCACATAAGTACAATAAAGAACCAATCATGGAGCGCTATACCTTGTGATCGAAGTCAATACCATTTTCATCAGTGCATAGATGTCCATTTGTGAGCATAGGAATTTTGACGCCTTTGCAATCTTGCATGCCGAATTTCTTCAGGACATCTTTGAGGTATTTCTCCTGAGATATGAATATGCCATTGTGTTGTTGACGAATTTGAAGACCTAAGAAGAATTTCAACTCTCCCATCATAGACATTTGATATTCTTCACTCATCATGTAGGCAAATTCATCTCTATAACGTTGGTCAGTACAGCCAAAGATAATATCATCAACATATATTTGGCACACAAACAGTTCACCATCATATGATTTAGTAAAGAGAGTAGGGTCGAGTGAACTGGTGTGAAGCCATTCTTCACGAAGAATTCCTTCAATGTATCATACCACGCCTGTGGGGGCCTGTTTGAGACCATAGAGGGCCTTGTTGAGTCTGAAGACTTTGTCGGGATTCTTTGGATCTTCAAAACCTGGGGGTTGAGCAACAAATACTTCTTCCTCAAGCTTACCATTGAGGAATGCACTTTTCACATCCATTTGATACAAAGTGATATTATGATGGTTAGCATAAGCAAGTAATATGCGAATAGCCTCAAGTCTAGCAACAGGTGCAAAAGTTTCATCGAAATCAATTCCTTCAACCTGTGAGTAGCCTTGAGCTACAAGTCGTGCCTTATTCCTCACCACAAGGCCATTTTCATCTTGCTTGTTGCGGTAGATCCACTTTGTGCCAATGATATTATGCTTGCGAGGATCTGGACGTTTGACCAGTTCCCGGACATTGTTGAGCTCGAATCGATGTAATTCTTCTTGCATGGCCTGAATCCACTCAGGCTCGAAATGCTTCATCTACCTTAGTGGGCTCTATGATAGAGACAAAGCATAGTGCCCACAAAAGTTAGATAAATGTGAAGCTTTTGAGCGTGTGAGAGGACTGGCGCTTCAATGTCATCGATGATCTTGTCAACTTGCACTTCTTTTTGCAACGCGAGGATGAGCTGGTTGTCGTCGAGGAATTTGATCAGCATTTTCCTCAGCACCATTGTTTTCAGCATTATCTTCAGGTGCATCAGCTCAACGTTCTTCGCGTACAGGAATGAATTCTTCAGCAGATTCTTCAGTAGGAATGACATCCTCAGTTGCCTTGAACTTGATAGATTCCCCAGGAGCTGGTTCATCTAACACAGAAGATAGGTGCTCTCTTTGCGAGCCATTAGTTTCATCGAACCGCACATCTACAAGATCAACAATCTTGTGAAGAGCGATGTTGAAGACTACTGTAGGTGTGCGAGTCATTTCCGTAACCAAGCATAAAACCTTCATGTGCTTTCGGTGCAAATTTAGAATTGTGATGAGGATCTCTAATCCAGCATTTAGCAATCAAGACTTTGAAATAACTCACATTGAGTTTCTTGTCGTTGAGGAGTTCATAGGCAGTCTTCTTGAAGAATTTGTGAAGATATACTCTGTTGATGATGTGGCACGCGGTATCAATTGCATCAATCCAAAAAGCGACTAGGCGTTTTGTATTCATCAAGCATAGTGCGAGCCATCTCAACAAGAGTTACATTCTTGCGCTCCCGATGCCATTTCTTTGAGGAGTATAGGGAGCAAATAACTCATGAGTAATACCAAGTTCATCAAGATAGGCATCAAGACCGGAATTCTTGAACTCAGTTCCATTGTCACTCCTGATGTGTTTGATCTTCACACCGAAGTTAGTTGAAGCCCTCGAGGAAAATCGTTTGAAGACTTCCTGCACTTCATTTTTGTAAGTAACAATGTGTACCCATGTGTAACGAGAGTAATCATCAACAATAACAAAGCCATATAGAGATGCATCATTAGTGACTGCTGAGTAATGATTAGGACCGAAGAGGTCCATGTGAAGCAATTCAAGGGACGAGTAGTGGTCATGATAGTCTTCATTTGGATGCTTGGTCTTGGTCATTTTCCAGCTTCACGGGCTCCACACAAGTGATCCTTGAGGAATTTGACATTCTCAATGCCAATGACATGCTTCTTCTTTGCAAGCGTGTGCAAATTCCTCATGCCTGCGTCACCAAGTCGCCGATGCCATAGCCATTATACGAAGCTTTTGCAAGTAGACACACGGCTAGTTGTGGTCCTGTAGAGAAATCAACAATATACAAGTCTCCTCTCCTAAAGCCTTCGAAGACTTCGGAATTGTCAGCTTCCCTAATCACAACACAATGATACTTGCCAAAGATAACAACCATATCAAGATCACAAAGCATTGAGACTGACATGAGGTTGTATCCTAAGGACTCAACAAGCATGACTTTGTCCATGTGTATGTCCTTAGAGATCGCAACCTTACCAAGACCCAATACCTGACTTTTTCCTTTGTCAGCAAAGATGATATGCTTCAAATGTGACGGTGATAGGGAGTATCCATCAATAGATTCTTGTCACCAGTCATGTGATTTGTACATCCACTATCGAGGACCCACTCATTGGCTTTGGGTTGATCATCCTGCAGATGAATTAGTGCAACTTACGATCTCATATACTTCATCAGTGAAGAATATGATATCAAGTTCATCGAGATGAATTTCATCGAGCGTTATAACAGATAAGTAGTATGAGGACGTGTGAAATGAAAGTTCATTTCTTCATGATTAGCCCGCGCCCTTTCGTGCATTTTTGTCGTGCCCCAAAGAAATTCTTGAGACGTTTAAAGCACTTCGGAGATCTGACCCTGCAGAAGAGGTTAGTTCTTTTCTTCACCACCCACATCTGAAGGGGTGGCAAAGAGTTCATCACTCTGCGAGCACCATATGAGAATGGTGGCATAGAGGCCAATCCATTTCGTTTCACATAAGAGGGGTTAGGGTAAGCATATGAATAAGCGAGAGACATTCTTCGAGGACGTATGAACATATTGGTTTGAAGAATAATGCACATATTCATAGCCCTTAGCTCTACCCTGCGAAACAGAGTTGTTAGCACGATGATAATCATATGAGGACTTTGATCCATGTGAGGAATTTAGTCCGTATGAGGACTTGGATCCATATGAAGAATTTGGTCCATATGAAGAGTTTGATCTGGGGTTCCTATTCTTCACAGGTGGTGTCATGAGGACATTCACCTGAAGACTTTCAAGGCATTTCTTGGGAACCCAGATTTTCTTCATAGGGGAACCATTCCTGCAGTTAGTGCCAACATATCTAGCAAATACTTCACCATTCTGATTTTTGAACAGTTTATAGTCGAGTCAAATGACTCATCGGAAGAATGAGGAGATTCGCATGTAAAGCCAGATAAGTTAGATGGATCAACTGGAGGTCCCTTTGCAGCAACCCATGAGGTTTTGGGATACCGCCGGGCTTCCAATATGTTCCATCAGCATTGAGTTTCCTCTCAAAGGCAATACCCTCTTTCCTAGGGTTCCTGTTGAGGATCTGCTTTTAAGCACATCACAAAGAGTCTGATGCCCTTTGAGGCTTTTGTACATGCCTGTCATGTACAATTCCTTCAGCCCTGCATCGTCAGTGATACTAGCAATGTTCTCAGATGAGGAATTAGTTATAGCAGAGGCAGGTGAAGAATTTTTAACAGTTGAAGCATTTGAACATTCAGGTGAAGAATTAGCAGATTCACGTTCAATGCACTTTAAGCATGGAGGAACAAATTCTTCCTGAGAAGCGCTGATTTGTTGAGCAAGTAATGAATCGCGCTCCTTCGGAAGATCTTCATAACTCACTCTTAGCTTCTCAAGATCTTGCTTTCTTTGAAGAAATTCATAAGAAAGTTTCTCATGATCGCATAAGAGAGTGTTATGATGACCTTGAAGGTTGTCAAACCTAGACTGAAGTCTCTGAAGATTTTCAGTCAGGGCTTTAGTGCGATCCATTTCTTCACCTAACATATCATCACTTTTATCTAGCATGTTTTAACCTTTTCAAAAGCCCTTTGTTGTTTTACAGCAATTTTAGATCTTCATCAGATTCATTTTCACTAGATTCAGAGGAGGTATATTTGAGTACCTTGGCACCCTTTGCCATGAAGCAATAGGTGGGAGCGTAGTCATCACTATCTTCATAAGCTTTGTTGGTGAGGTCATTTTCTTCAGAGTTGAAGATGGACTTGCTGACGAAAGCAGAAGCGATAGCTAGACTCGCCACACCGGACTTAGATTCTTCTGATGCCTCCTCTTCCTCATGTTCCTCAGATTCAGCTTCAGAGTCCATTTCCTTGCTAATGAATGCCCGAGCCTTTTTGGAGCTGCTCTTCTTGTGAGAAGAAGGCTTTGAGGATTTTGATGATGAAGATTTTGATGACTTCTTCTTCTTCTTAGCGTCATCAGAACTATAATCCTTGTATTTCTTCTTCTTTAATTCCTTTTCCCACTGAGGACAATCTTGGATGTAGTGACCAGGTTTCTTGCATTTGTGGCAAAGTCTTCTCTTATAGTCACTGGATGAGGAATCACTTGCTCCTTGAGGATTTTCCAAAGAGACCACGTCTTGAGAACTTCGAATTTCGTCACGAGCGGTGCTAGCTCCTGGCTCAATTCTTGAGATCTCCAAGGCTACTACCGAGTCTTCACAATCAGATTCGAGACCAGCCTTGGCCTTCAGGGCACGTGATTTTCCATAGCTAGAACCATAGAGATCTCTTTTTTCAGCAAGCTGGAACTCATGAGTATTTAGCCTCTCGAGAATATCAGCTGGATCAAGTGACTTGTAGTCAGCACAATCTTGTATCATCAGTGCCAGAGTGTCAAATGAGGAATCAAGCGATCTCAACAATTTCTTCACCACCTCATGGTCGGTGATGTCAGTGGCACCAAGCGCTTGAAGCTCATTTGAGATGTCAGTGAGGCGATCGAAGGTTTGTTGAACATTTTCGTTGTCGAGTCTTTTGAAGCGGTTGAAGAGATTGCGAAGAACATCAACTCGAGAGTCACGCTGAGTTGAGACTCCTTCATTTACTTTGGACAGCCTATCCCAGATAAGCTTGGCAGTTTCCAAAGCACTCACTCTACCATACTGTCCTTTGCTCAGATGGCCACATATGATATTCTTCGCTTGAGAATCGAGTTGCTTGAATCTCTTCACATCAGCAGCAGTCAGAGAAGGTCTGACTGAGGGAACACCATTTTCCACAACATACCAGAGATTGTTATCAATTGCCTCAAGATGCATTCACATCTTATTCTTCCGATAAAGGGTAGTCCGTCCCATCAAAGGTAGGACACCCTGCTGAGACCTTGATCATACACCGTGGTCGACATAACTAAAACTCCGGTGGTTAAACCAAAATCACACAGAACAAGGGAGTACCTTGCTCTGATACCAATTGAAAGTGCGTTATATCGACTAGAGGGGGGGTGAATAGGCGATTTTTATGAATTCTTCAATGAGGAATTTGTGGGTGAGGAAATTCCTAAGTGAAGAACTACTTGTAGCGGAATAAGTACTCAGAAGGAAGCATAAGAGAATGCGAACATGGTCATCATGATGAAATGAAGACAATCAAAGAGTACAGAAAGCGTAAACACATGATAGCACAAGATGAAGACAAACAGACTGAAGAAGTTGAACTGTGGAAATTGAGAAAGTCTTCAGTCAAAGTCTTCAAACACAGATATGAATGAACACTCAACACAGTAATGAGGAAATGAAAGGGTTGAGGAAATAGAACCAGTTAGGTTGGTGAAGACAATGATTTGGTAGACCAGTTCCAACTGTTGTCTCGGTTGTACGTCTGGTTGGAGCGGCTGAGTATTTAAACTCGAGGACACACGATCCGGACACCCGATCGCCGAGCACGCAGCTCAGACACCAAGTCCTCACCGTATTATCCTTGAACTAAGGTCACATGCACCTTGTCCAATCACTCATGGTAAGTCTTCAGGCGACTTCCAAACCTTCACAGACTTGGTCACTCGGCGATCCACAATTCCTCTTGGATGCTCTAGACCATGTCGCCTAACCGTCTGGAAGAAGCACAGTCTTCAAAGGTAACAAGTGTCGGATCCACGCAGGATCATTCTCTTCAAATGATGCTCAATCACTTTGGGTTTGTAGGGTTTGGTTTTTGGGTTTTCCTCACTCGATGATTTTCGCTCAAAGTCCTTAGAGGATGGGTTGCTCTCAAATGACAAGTGTCAAGTTCTCTCGGAGCAGCCAACCAGCTAGTGGTTGTAGGGGTGGCTATTTATAGCCTAGGGAGCAGCCCGACATGATAAGACATAAATGCCCTTCAATGATATGACCGTTAGGTGGATAAGATATTTTGGGACAGCTGGCGCGCAGCACATCAACGGTCGGAAATTTGACTTTCAAATTCCTCAGGGCTATCATGTTCCTCATTGTGTAGGCAATCCGCACTGGCGAATTCCTAACTCCTCAGTCAGAACAAATTCCTCAGCGAATAGAAGAACTTCGTCTATGTCACTAAAGAAATTGACTGAACTGTATGATATTTCCAAAGGCTTCACTCGAAGGGATTGGTAGGTGTAGGATTTTGAGTTGAGCATCACATGGAAATTTTTCCTTAGTATTTCCTCGACCCCCTTTTAACGATGCGGTGTTTCCTATGACTCAAGAAAGAGAAAACGGAACTACGAAAACAAAAGTCTTCACACTTCATGTTCCTCAAATGAATACCAAGTCTTCAAGGTCACACCAATTTCTTCACTTTCAAAGTCTTCGTAAAGTCTTGAGAATATCAAAGTCTTCAAATAAGAACTTCATTTTTAGGGTCGACTTTCACTGTAAATATCAAACTCCTCATAGACTTATAGACCTGTGTACACTCATAAACACATTAGTCCCTTAACCTATAAGTCTTCAATACACCAAAATCACTAAGGGGCACTAGATGCACTTACAATGTCTACTACGCAACCTTCTTCTTGTAGACGTTGTTGGGCCTCCAAGTCAAGAGGTTTGTAGGACAGTAGCAAATTTCCTTCAAGTGGATGACCTAAGGTTTATCAATCTGGGGGAGGCATAGGTTGAAGATGGTCTCTCTCAATCAACCCTGCAACCAAATAACAAAGAGTCTCTTGTGTCCCCAACACACCCAATACAATGGTAAATTGTATAGATGCACTAGTTCGGCGAAGAGATGGTGATACAAGTGCAATATGGATGGTAGATATAGGTTTTTGTAATCTGAAAATATAAAAAACAGCAAGGTAACAAGTGCTAAAAGTGAGCGTAAATGGTATTGCAATGCTAGGAAACAAGGCCTAGGGTTCATACTTTCACTAGTGCAAGTTCTCTCAACAATAATAACATAATTGGATCACATAATTATCCCTCAACATGCAGCAAAGAGTCACTCCAAAGTCACTAATAGCGAGAACAAATGAAGAGATTATGGTAGGGTACTAAACCACCTCAAAGTTACTCTTTCAGATCAATCTATTCAAGAGTCCGTAGTAAAATAACACGAAGCTATTCTTTCCGTTCAATCTATCATAGAGTTCGTACTAGAATAACACCTTAAGAAACAAATCAACCAAAACCCTAATGTCACCTAGATACTCCAATGTCACGTCAAGTATCCGTGGGTATGATTATGCGATATGCATCACACAATCTCAGATTCATCTATTCAAACCAACACAAAGAACTTCAAAGAGTGCTCCAAAGTTTCTACCGGAGAGTCAAGACGAAAACGTGTGCCAACCCATATGCATAAGTTCATTGAACCCGCAAGTTGATCACCAAAACATACATCAAGTAGATCACGTGAATATCCCATTGTCACCATAGATAAGCACGGCAAGACATACATCAAGTGTTCTCAAATCCTTAAAGACTCAATCCGATAAGATAACTTCAAAGGGAAAACTCAATCCATTACAAGGGAGTAGAGGGGGAGAAGCATCATAAGATCCAACTATAATAACAAAGCTCGCGGTACATCAAGATCGTATCACCCCAAGAACACGAGAGAGAGAGAGAGACAAAGAGAGATCAAACACATAGCTACTGGTACATACCCTCAGCCCCGAGGGTGAACTACTCCCCTTTCGTCATGGAGAGTGCCGGATGTTGAAGATGGCCACCGGTGAGGGATCCCCCCCTCGGGTGCCTAACAGGTCCCGATTGGTTTTTGGTGGCTACAGAGGCTTCTTGCGGCGGACTCCCGATCTATTCCGTTCCCCGATGGTTTTAGGGTATATGGATATATATAGGTGGAAGAAATACACCAGGGGAGCCACGAGGGGCCCACAAGGGTGGAGGGCACGCCCCCTGCCTCGTGCCTTCCTCGTTGCTTCCCTTATGTACACTCCAAGTCTTCTGGATTGCTTCCGTTCCAAAAATAACTCTCCCGAAGGTTTCATTCCGTTTGGACTCCGTTTGATACTCCTTTTTTATAAACATCAAACAAGGGAAAAAAGCGGCACCTTTGGGCTCTGGGTTAATAGGTTAGTCCCAAAAATAATACAAAAGTGTTTAATAAAGCCCATAAACATCCAAAACAGATAATATAATAGCATGGAACAATCGAAAATGATAGATACGTTGGAGACGTATCAGTGTGCAAGAAAGAAAATATGGCCATGTACGTACATACAGGCAGGGTCTCGAACGCCTACTCGCGCATACATACGGCCAGGGCCCGTGTGCATTGCTGGGTTGGAACGGAGAAACAGCGTCGTCGTCGTGTTCATGGGGAGCCAACCATCTGGGTCGGAACGGAATGCGTCGTCGTGTTCATCAGGAGGGCTTGGACGGAACAACCAATGGAAACAAGGTCTGGCGTACCGCAGAACAGAGGAAACGGCCTTGTGTTCGATCGGCCACGTTCGAAACGGGATCCTATTCATTGGGAGGGGTCTGGCGTACCACAAAACGGAGGAAATGGATCTCCTACTGTCGAAAGTCCTGTTGATCAGGAGGGGTGTGGCGTACCGCAAAACGGAGGAAACAAACCTGTGTTGGAGCGCTACGGTCGAAACGGGGGTCCTGTTCATCGGGAGGGGTGTGGCGTACCGCAAAACAGGACTCCACGGGATACTGTTCATCTCCACCGTCGCCCCCCTCCAGCCTCCATGGGCTACTGTTCATCCACTGTCGACCTCCTCCAGCCTCCACCTGCGACTGTTCATCCACGGGCTCCTGTTCATCCAGACTCCACCACGTGCTACTCCACCGGGTACTGTTCAACCAGCCCTCTCCCCGGGCTCCTGTTCAACCACCCCTCCACGGGCTACTATTCATCCAGCCCTCCACCATCTACTGTTCATCCTGCCCTCCACGGGGTGGTCCTGTTCATCTAGTCCTCCACGGGGTCCTGTTCATCCAGCCCCAACCGGCTCAATCGATCGGGGTCCTGTTCATCCAAAGGCAACACCACGAGGTCCTGTTCATCCACCCCACCGAACCTGTTCATCCAAACCCCCCAAAGAATGCTCACTGTTCATCCAGAGGCGGCATCGATCGACTTGATTAGCGGCAGATGGCGAAGAATCGCCGATCGGGTTCGATTAACAGCCATCGATCGATAGCTCGGGTTCGATGAACGCGTAAGCGTCGCAATCTGTCCTTCGGGTTTAGTTAGAGCCCAACGCCGCGCTCGGGTTCAGTTAGAGCCCAACGCCTCGCACCCACGCGTGTGCGTGTACGAGAGAAACGCGCATCGCTCGGCCCCGACCACCCACTGTAACCGGGAACACCCCGGTATTTTCCTCGCCCTCGCTTCTACCACGGTTTTTTTTTGTCATGGACAGCCCAAAGAATGTCATACAGCTGCGTCTCCAGCCCGCCCAGGATGAAAAGCCCATTTTTTGTCATGATTTTTTGTCATAGAAGTAGGAGCCCACCACATCTATGATGATACCGGGTTTTGTCACAATTATCGTCATAGAAGTGTCATAAGTATGACAGAATTTTTTTTGTTCGGCCCAAAATGTCACGGTGTGTCTTTTTTTTGTAGTGATAGTAGCCACGTAAAACATGAAACAACAATTAGAGAACGTCTAACTTGTTTTTGTAGGGTATGCTATGTGATGTGATATGGCCAAAAGGATGTGATGAATTATACATGTGATGTATGAGATTGATCATGTTCTTGTAATAGGAATCATGACTTGCATGTCGATGAGTATGACAACCGGCAGGAGCCATACGAGTTCTCTTAATTTATTGTATGACCTGCGAGCCAATATAAACGCCATGTAATTACTTTACTTTTTGCTAACCGTTAGCCATAGTAGTAGAAGTAATAGTTGGCGAGACAACTTCATGAAGACAAGATGATGGAGATCATAGTGTCATGCCGGTGACGATGGTGATCATGCCGCGTCTCGAAGATGGAGATCAAAGGCGCAAGATGATATTGGCCATATCATGTCACTTTATGATTTGCATGTGATGTTTATCATGTTTACATCTTATTTGCTTAGAACGACGGTAGCATAAATAAGATGATCCCTCACTAAAATTTTAAGAAATGTGTTCCCCTAAGTGTGCACCATTGCGAAGGTTCATTGTTTCGAAGCACCACGTGATGATCGGGTGTGATAGATTCTAACATTTGAATTCAACGGGTGTAAGCCAGATTTACACATGCGAAACACTTAGGTTGACTTGATGAGCCTAGCATGTACATACATGGCCTCAGAACACGAGAGACCGAAAGGTCGAACATGAGTCGTATAGTAGATGCGATCAACATGGAGATGTTCACCATTGATGACTAGTCTGTCTCACATGATGATCGGACACGGCCTAGTCGATTTGGATTATGTATCAATTAGATGACTAGAGAGATGTCTATCTGAGTGGGAGTTCATTAAATGATTTGATTAGATGAACTTAATTATCATGAACTTAGTCTAAAATTGTCTTTACAATCTATCTTGCAGATCCAATGGCCCACGCTAATGTTGCCCTCAACTTCAACATGTTCCGATAGAAAACCAAGCTGAAAGACGATGGGAGCAACTATACAGACTGGGTCCATAACTTGAGGATCATCCTCATAGCTGCCAAGAAAGCATATGTTCTTGAAGCACTGATGCGGCTTGAAGCTACGTCAGTATTTCCCCAAAGAGGAAGGGATGATGCAGCACATCAGCGGTAGGTATTTCCCACAGATGTGAAACCAAGGTTATCGAACCAGTAGGAGAACCAAGCAACACAACGTAAACAACCCCTTCACATAGATAACAAATCCTCGCAACCCGACGTGTTAAAGGGGTTATCAATCCCTTCCGGGTATGGCGCCTCAAGATAGGCAAACGGACGTGAGATAAATTATAGTAGATGGATAGATCGAACGCCAAATAAAATAAATAAGAATAAATTGCAGCAAGGTATTTTTGTATTTTTAGTTTAATATATCTGAAAATAAATGCAAAGGAAAATAGATCACAAAGACAAATAATATGAGAAAGAGACCCAGGGGCCGTAGGTTTCACTAGTGGCTTCTCTCGAGAAAAATAGCAAACGGTGAGTGAACAAATTACTGTTGGGCAATTGATAGAACTTCAAATAATCATGACGATATCCAGGCAATGATCATTACACAGGCATCACGTCCAAGATTAGTAGACCCACTCCTGCCTGCATCTACTACCTTTACTCCACATATCGACCGCTATCCAGCATGCATCTAGTGTATTAAGTTCATGGAGAAACGGAGTAATGCAATAAGAACGATGACATGATGTTGACAAGATCTATCTATGTAGAGATATACCCCATCATTTTATCCTTAGCAGCAACGATACATACGTGTCGGTTCCCTTTCTATCACTGGGATCAAGCACCGTAAGATCGAACCCACTACAAAGCACCTCTTCCCATTGCAAGATAAATAGATCAAGTTGGCCAAACAAAACCCAAATATCGGAGAAGAAATATGATGCTATAAGTAATCATGCATAGAAGAGATCAAAGAAACTCAAATACTTTCATGGATATAAGAAGATAGATCTGATCATAAACTCAAAGTTCATCGATCCCAACAAACACACCGCAAAAGAGTTACATCATATGGATCTCCAAGAGACCATTGTATAGAGAATTCAGAGAGAGAGAGAGAGGAAGCCATCCAGCTACTAATTACGGCCCGAATGTCTACAAAGAGTTACTCACGCATCATCGGAGAGGCACCAATGGAGGTGGTGAACCTCATTCGAGATGGTGTCTAGATTGGATCTGGTGGTTCTGGACTCTGCGGTGGCTGGATCAATATTTTGTCGACTCCCCTATGGTTTTGGGAATATTGGGGGTATTTATAGAGCAAAGAGGCGGTCCGGGCACACCGAGGTGGGCACAACCCACGAGCGGCGCTGGGCCTCTGGCGCTACAGTGGGTTGTGCTCTCTCGGAGCACCCCCAGGCGCAGCTAGGGCCCGTTGTGTTTCTTCTGGCCCATAAAAATTCTCCGTGGATTTTCGTGGCATTTGGACTCCATCTGGTATTGATTTCCTGTGATGTAAAAACATAGAAAAAACAGCAACTGGCACTTGGCACTATGTCAATAGGTTAGTACCAAAAAATGATATAAAATGACTATAAATGATTATAAAACATCCAAGATTGATAATATAACAACATGGACAATAAAAAATTATAGATACGTTGGAGACGTATCAGCATCCCCAAGCTTAACTCCTACTCGACCTCGAGTAGGTAAGTGATAAAAACATAATTTTTGATGTGGAATGCTGCCTATCATGTCATATCATATTTCTTTTCTTTATAGCATGGACATTTGGAATTTTATATTGTTCAAAGCAATAGTCTAGTTTTGACATGATAATTTAAATCAAGCATATCAATAAGCAACCATATCTTTCAAAATATCAACGCTAAAATAAGTTATCCCTAGCCCTTTATGCTCAATCATTGATCCATTCATGAAACACACTCGCATATTAGCTACACCCAATACTCAAGTACGATCATATTGCCTCCTAGTTGGTGCTTTTGTAAGAGAAGATGGAGACTCAAATTCAAAAATAAAAATTGCATAAAGTAAAAGAAAGGCCCTTCGCAGAGGGAAGTAGGGATTTGTAGATGTGTCAGAGCTCAAAGCGAAAAACTTAGAGATAAAAACATTTTGGGAGGTGTATCCTTCCCACCAACAAAAACGACTTAGAGTTCCCAACACTTTCCATGCTAGATTTACCATAGGCGGTTCCCAAATAGAAAATAAAGTTTATTCCTTTTTCAACCATACTTTCACTTTCCATGGCTAGCCGTATCCACAGTTTCCCTCCATACCAACACTTTCCAGGAATTTATTGTTTGACAACATAAAGTAAATTCATTTTTCATTTCGGGACTGGGCATCCCTAATACCTTTGCCTTACTATCGTGCAATGATAAGTGAATAAACACTCATCTTGAGAATAACACATCTAGCATGGAAAATATTAGCCACCCCTCACCGCTCCGCAAGCGAAACAAACACACAAAAGAGAAGTTTATTTTGAAAATTAGAGATGGCACTTACAGATTTGCTTAGAAGGGCAAAAGAATATTGCATATAGGTAGATATAGTGGACTCATGTGGCAAAACTGGTTTAAAGGTTTTTGGATGCACAAGTAGAGACCATACTTAGTGCAAAATGAAGGCTAGCAAAAGATTAAGAAGCGACCAACCAAGAAACGGGTAATCTCATAAGCGAGCATTAAGCATCATTAACACCAAATAATGCACCACAAGTAGGATATAATTTCATTGCATAATTATTGACTTTTGTGCTTGCATAGGGAATCACAAACCTTAACACCAATATTCTTACTAAAGCATACTCATCAACATAACTCACATATCACATCATCATATCTCAAAACTATTACTAAGAATAAAGTTTATTTTGTCCAATGATCTTCATGAAAGTTTTTATTATATCCTTCTTGGATATCTATCACTTTGGGACTAATTTTATGTGTTGCTTTTGACAAGCTCAAACAAATATAAGTGAAGATCATGAGCATAATATTTCTTTCTTCCTCCCAAATTAATTTAAGTGAAGCAGGAGAGAATTTCTTGAAAATTTTACTAACTCCAAAATAAATCTAAGTGAAGCAAGAGAGCATTTCTTTAAAAATACTAAAGTACACCGTGCTCAAAAAGATATAAGTGAATCACTAGAGCAAGTCCATAGCTCATAAAATTTTTAAGTGAAGCATAGAGAGCAATTCTAACAAGTCATGACATAATTTTGGCTCTATCAAATAGGTGTGTCTAGCAAGGAATCAAGACTTAAAACACAAAATAAAACAAGCAAAGACTCATATCATACAAGACGCTCCAAGCAAAACACATAGTATGTGACGAATAAAAATATAGCTTCGAGTAAAATACCGATGGTCGTTAGAAGAAAGAGGGATGCCACTCGGGGGCATCCCCAAGCTTAATTGTTTGCTCATTTTTGGTAATAGCTTGGGATGACGGGGCATCCCCAAGCTTAGGATCTTCTTACTTCTTATTCCTTCATCCATTGTAAGAGAACCCAAAACTTGAAAACTTCAATCTTGAGAATAACACATCTAGCATGGAAAATATTAGCCACCCCTCACCGCTCCGCAAGCGAAACAAACACACAAAAGAGAAGTTTATTTTGAAAATTAGAGATGGCACTTACAGATTTGCTTAGAAGGGCAAAAGAATATTGCATATAGGTAGATATAGTGGACTCATGTGGCAAAACTGGTTTAAAGGTTTTTGGATGCACAAGTAGAGACCATACTTAGTGCAAAATGAAGGCTAGCAAAAGATTAAGAAGCGACCAACCAAGAAACGGGTAATCTCATAAGCGAGCATTAAGCATAATTAACACCAAATAATGCACCACAAGTAGGATATAATTTCATTGCATAATTATTGACTTTTGTGCTTGCATAGGGAATCACAAACCTTAACACCAATATTCTTACTAAAGCATAATTACTCATCAACATAACTCACATATCACATCATCATATCTCAAAACTATTACTAAGAATAAAGTTTATTTTGTCCAATGATATTCATGAAAGTTTTTATTATATCCTTCTTGGATATCTATCACTTTGGGACTAATTTTATGTGTTGCTTTTGACAAGCTCAAACAAATATAAGTGAAGATCATGAGCATAATATTTCTTTCTTCCTCTCAAATTAATTTAAGTGAAGCAGGAGAGAATTTCTTGAAAATTTTACTAACTCCAAAATAAATCTAAGTGAAGCAAGAGAGCATTTCTTTAAAAATACTAAAGTACACCGTGCTAAAAAAGATATAAGTGAATCACTAGAGCAAGTCCATAGCTCATAAAAATTTTAAGTGAAGCATAGAGAGCAATTCTAACAAGTCATGACATAATTTTGGCTCTATCAAATAGGTGTGTCTAGCAAGGAATCAAGACTTAAAACACAAAATAAAACAAGCAAAGACTCATATCATACAAGACGCTCCAAGCAAAACACATAGTATGTGACGAATAAAAATATAGCTTCGAGTAAAATACCGATGGTCGTTAGAAGAAAGAGGGATGCCACTCGGGGGCATCCCCAAGCTTAATTGTTTGCTCATTTTTGGTAATAGCTTGGGATGATGGGGCATCCCCAAGCTTAGGATCTTCTTACTTCTTATTCCTTCATCCATCGTAAGAGAACCCAAAACTTGAAAACTTCAATCACACAAAACTCAACAAAACTTTCGTGAGATTCGTTAGTAAAATAAAGCAAATCACTACTATAAGTACTGTACCAAACCAATTCATATTTTTTTTTGCATTATATCTACTGTATTCCAACTTTTCTATGGAAAAACTCATCAAAGAAAACTTTAGAGCCATCAAAATAAGCACACAACGCAAAGAAAATAGAATCTATCAAAATAGAACAATCTGTAGCAATCTGATTATTTCGAAAACTTCTGGAACTCCAGAAATTCTGAAAAATTAGGATGACCTGAGCAATTTGTATATTAATCTACTGTAAAAAGAATTGGCATTTTAGCACGCTCTGGTAAAAAATGAGAATTTTTTCATGAGCGCAAAAGTTTCTGTTTTTTAGCAAGATCAAACAACTATCACCCAAGAAGATCCTAAAGGCTTTACTTGGCACAAACACTAATTAAAACACAAAAGACACAATCATAACAGTAGCATAATTGTGCAAACACTCAAGAACAGAAAGCAAAAAGCAAAAAATAAATTTTATTCATTGAGTTGCCTCCCAACAAGCGCTATAGTTTTACGCCCTTAGCTAGGCATAAAGCAAGGATCTAAGTTTTGTCATCTTTGTTCAACTCTTCAATTAAACACTTAGAGTCCTTTAAAGATTTAGCATAGAGATTTTCAATAACAATACTCCTAGGAACAAATTTAAAGAATTCATTCTTGCCAAAGGGATCTTTTATAACTTAAACAAAATCCGGGTGGATACTAATCATCTTAAGATCCTCTTTACTAGAAGTTGCAACCTTGCTCTTAGTAACTTGGGTAGTTTTGCCAATTTTTACGGGAGTTTTCTCTCTTCCAGTTTATCAATACGAGACGGGCTCTCTTCAATTCTTTCATGAATTATAGTTCCCTTTTCTTTTAACAACTTAAAAACTTCCCCCGCTTTTGTCCCAATTTTAGTGGCATAATTATGCATCTTTTTATCCAAGTTTTCAATATGCTCTTCAGTAAGAATTTTCTTCTCGATAGCATCTAATCTTTCCATGACATGCTCAAGACTCAAAGTTGTTTCATTAATCATAAGGGGTGGTGAGCCAACTAAATTTCCCATAGCATTAAAAGCATCAAGAGAGGGACACATCAAGAAATTTCCACCGGTAATCATATCAAGAATGAATCTATACCAAGTGGTGATGCCCACATAAAAACAACGAAGAAGAACAATGGTAGATTGCTTTCGGATAGATCTGTTATGGGCATTGAAAATTGTATACCAAGCATCTTTCAAATTTTCTCCTCTCCTTTGTTTAAAGTTGAGAACTTCGTTCTCGGGAGTGCACGCAATAGAGGAAGAACTATCCATGACGATAACAACAGCAAATAAAATTGCACACAAAAACAGATCCGGCAAGAAAACGGTCAACGAAAAAGAGAGGCGAATAAAATGGCAAATTTTAGTGAAGTGGGGGAGAGGAAAACGAGAGGCAAATGGAAAATAATGTAAATTGCGAGGAGATGGGATATGTGATTAGGAACCTGGTATATGTTGAAGATCCTCCCCGGCAACGGCGCCAGAAATTCCTTTAGATGCGGCTTGAAGCTACGTCGGTATTTCCCCAAAGAGGAAGGGATGATGCAACACATCAATGGTAGGTATTTCCCTTAGATGTGATACCAAGGTTATCAAACCAGTAGGAGAACCAAGCAACAAAACATAAACAACCCCTGCACACAGATAACAAATCCTCGCAACCCGACGTGTTAAAGGGGTTGTCAATCCCTTCCGAGTACGGCGCCTCAAGATAGGCAAACGGACGTGATATAAATTGTAGTAGATTGATAGATCGAACGCCAATTAAAATAAATAAGTATAAATTGCAGCAAGGTATTTTTGTATTTTTAGTTTAGTAGATCTGAAAATAAATGCAAAGGAAAATAGACCGCAAAGGCAAATAATATGAGAAAGAGACCCGGGGGCCGTAGGCTTCACTAGTGGCTTCTCTCGAGAAAAATAACAAATGATGGGTGAACAAATTACTGTTGGGCAATTGATAGAACTTCAAATAATCATGACGATATCCAGGCAATGATCATTATATAGGCATCACGTCCAAGATTAGTAGACCGACTCCTGCCTGCATCTACTACTATTAGTCGACACATCGACCGCTATCCAGCATGCATCTAGTGTATTAAGTTCACGGAGAAACGGAGTAATGCAATAAGAACGATGACATGATGTAGATAAGATCTATCTATGTAGAGATAGACCCCATCGCTTTATCCTTAGTAGCAACGATACATACGTGTCGGTTCCTTTACATCACATTGGGATCAAGCACCGTAAGATCGAACCCACTACAAAGCACCTCTTCCCATTGCAAGATAAATAGATCAAGTTGGCCAAACAAAACCCCAATATCGGAGAAGAAATACGAGGCTATAAGTAATCATGCATAAAAGAGATCAAAGAAACTCAAATACTTTCATGGATATAAAAAGATATATCTGATCATAAACTCAAAGTTCATCGATCCCAACAAACACACCGCAAAAGAGTTACATCATATGGATCTCCAAGAGACCATTGTATTGAGAATTCAGAGAGAGAGAGAGGAAGCCATCTAGCTACTAACTATGGACCCGAAGGTCTACAAAGAACTACTCACGCATCATCGGATAGGCACCAATGGAGGTGGTGAACCCCATCTGAGATGGTGTCTAGATTGGATCTGGTGGTTTTGGACTGTGCGGCGGCTGGATCAATATTTCGTCGACTCCCCTAGGGTTTTGGGAATATTGGGGTATTTATAGAGCAAAGAGGCGGTCCGGGGGGCACCCGAGGTGGGCGCAACCCACTAGGGCGCGCCTGGGCCTCCTGGCGTGCCCTGGTGGGTTGTGCTCTCCTCGAAGCACCCCCCAGGTGCAACCAGGGCCCATTATGTGTCTTCTGGTCCAATAAAAATCTCCGTAAAGTTTTGTTGCGTTGGGAGTCCGTTTGGTATTGATTTCTGCGATGTAAAAACCATGCAGAAAACAAGAACTGGCACTTGGCACTATGTCAATAGGTCAGCACCAAAAATGATATAAAATGACTATAAAACGATTGTAAAACATCCAAGATTGATAATATAATAGCTTGGAACAATCAAAAATTATGGATACGTTGGAGAAGTATCAAGCACCGCTAGGTGACGCACCCATTTTCCCAACAACTCAAGACGTTATGAATGTTTGGCAGTCGCGTAGTGATGATTACTCCCTGGTTCAGTGCAGCATGCTTTACAGCTTAGAACCGGGGCTCCAAAAGCGTTTTGAGCAACACAGAGTATATGAGATGTTCCAAGAGCTGAAAATGGTTTCCATGCTCATGCCCGGGTCGAGAGATATGAAGTCTCTGACAAGTTCTACAGTTGGAAGATGGAGGAAAATAGTTCTGTCAGAGCATATACTAAAAATGTCTGGGTTGCACAATCACTTGTCTCAGCTGGGAGTTAATCTTCCAGATGACTAGGTCATTGACAGAATTCTCCAGTCGCTTCCACCTAGCTACAAGAGCTTTGTGATGAACTACAATATGAAGGGATGGAGAAGTTCATTCCTGAGTTATATTCAATGTTGAAATCAGCAGAGGTGGGAATAAAAAAGGAACATCAAGTGTTGATGGTGAATAAGACCACTAGTTTCAAGAAAGGCAAGGGAAATAAGAACTTCAAGAAGGACGGAAAGGGAGTTGCCGCGCCCGGTAAGTCAGTTGTCGGGAAGAAGAAGCCAAATAATGGACCCAAGCTTGAGACTGAGTGATTTTATTGCAAAGGAAATGGTCACTGGAAGCGGAACTGCCCCAAGTATTTAGCGGATAAGAAGGCCAGCAACACCAAAGGTATATATGATATACATGTTATTGATGTGTACCTTACCAGCGCTTGTAGTAGCTCTTGGGTATTTGATACCGGTGTGGTTGCTCATATTTGTAACTCAAAATAGGAGCTGCGAAATAAGCGGAGACTGGCGAAGGACGAGGTGACGATGCGCGTCGGGAATGGTTCCAAGGTCGATGTGATCGCCATCGGCACGCTACCTCTACATTTACCTTTGGGATTAGTTTTAAACCTCAATAATTGTTATTTAGTGCCAGTTTTGAGCATGAACATTGTATCTGGATCTCGTTTAATTCGAGATGGCTACTCATTTAAATCCGAGAATAATGGTTGTTCTATTTATATGAGAGATATGTTTTATGGTCATGCCTCACCGGGTCAATGGTTTATTTTATTGAATCTCGAATGTGATGTTACACATATTCATAGTGTGAATGCCAAAAGATGTAAGGTTGATAATGATAGTCCCACATACTTGTGGTAATCGCCGCCTTGGTCACATTGGTGTCAAACGCATGAATAAACTCCATGACGATGGATTTTTGGAGTCTCTTGATTATGAATCATTTGACACGTGTGAACCATGCCTCATGGGCAAAATGACCAAGACTCATTTCTCTGAAACAATGGAGCGAGCAACCAACTTATTGGAAGTAATACATACTGATGTATGCGGTCCAATGAGCGTTGAGGCTCGCGGTGGCTATCGCTATGTTCTCACCCTCACTGATGACTTAAGCAGATATGGGTATGTCTACTTAATGATACACAAGTCTGAGACCTTTGAAAAGTTCAAGAAATTTCAGAGCGAGGTAGAGAATCAACATGACCGGAAAATAAAGTTATTACGATTAGATCGTGGAGGAGAATACTTGAGTCACGAGTTTGGCACGCACTTAAGGAAATGTGGAATTGTTTCACAACTCACGCCTCCTGGAACACCTCAGCGTAATGGTGTGTCCGAACGTCGTAATCGCACTCTATTGGATATGGTGCGATCTATGATGTCTCTTACCGATCTATCACTATCATTTTGGGGTTATGCTTTAGAGACAGTCGCATTCACTTTAAATAGGGCACCGTCTAAATCCGTTGAGACGACACCATATGAATTATGGTTTGGGAAGAAACCTAAGCTGTCATTTCTGAAAGTTTGGGATGTGATGCTTATGTCAAGAAACTTCAACCTGAAAAGCTCGAACCCAAATCGAAAAAATGCGTCTTCATAGGATACCCTAAGGAAACTATTGGGTATACCTTCTTCCTCAGATTCGAAGGCAAGATCTTTGTTGCCAAGAATGGATCCTTTCTGGAGAAAGAGTTTCTCTCGAAAGAAGTAAGTGGGAGTAAAGTAGAACTTGACAAGGTACCCCCTCTTGAACCGGAGAGTAGCGTAGCTTACAAAGATGTTTCTGTGGTGCCTGGACCGACTAGAGAGGAAGTTAATGATGATGATCATGAAACTTCGGGTCAAGTTGCTATTGAACTTCATAGGTCCACGAGGACACGTTCCGCACCAGAATGGTACGGCAACCGTGTCCTGGAAATCATGTTGTTAGACAACAGTGAACCTTCGAATTATGAAGAAGAGATGGCGGGCCCGGATTCCAACAAATGGCTTGAAGCCATGAAATCTGAGATATGATCCATGTATGAAAACAAAGTATGGACTTTGACGGACTTGCCCGATGATCGGCAAGCCATAGAGAATAAGTGGATCTTTAAGAAGAAGACTGACGCGGATGGTAATGTGATTGTCTATAAGGCTCGGCTTGTTGCTAAGGGTTATTGACAAGTTCAAGGGGTTGAGTACGATGAGACCTTCTCACCCGTAGCGAAGCTAAAGTCCGTCCGAATCATGTTAGCAATTGCCGCATTCTATAATTATGAGATATGGCAAATGGACATCAAAACGACATTCCTTAACGGTTTCCTTAAGGAAGAATTGTATATGATGCAGCCGGAAGGTTTTGTCGATCCTAAGAATGCTAACAAGGTATGCAAGCTGTAGCACTCCATCTATGGGCTGGTGCAAGCATCTTAGAGTTGGAACATTCGCTTTGATGAAATGATCAAAGCGTTTGGGTTTATACAGACTTATGGAGAAGCCTGTATTTACAAGAAAGAGAGTGGGAGCTCTGTAGAATTTCTCATACTATATGTGGATGACATACTATTGATGGGAAATGATATAGAACTTTTGGAAAGCATAAAGGCCTACTCGAATAAGTGTTTTTCAATGAAGGACCTCGGAAAGCTGCTTACATATTAGGCATCAAGATCTATAGAGATAGATTGAGACGCCTCATTGGTCTTTCACAAAGCACATACCTTGACAAGATATTTAAGAAGTTCAATATGGATCAGTCCAAGAAGGGGTTCTTGCCTTTATTGCAAGGTGTGAGATTGAGCGCAGCTCAATGCCCGACCTCGGCAGAAGAAAGAGAAAAGATGAGTGTCATCCCCTATGCCTTTGCCATAGGCTCTATGATGTATGCCATGATGTGTACCAGAACTGATGTGAACCTTGCCATGAGTTTGGTAGGGAGGTACCAAAGTGATCCCGGTATGGAACACTGGACAACGGTCAATAATATCCTAAAGTACCTGAAAAGGACTAAGGATATGTTTCTCATTTATGGAGGTGCCGAAGAGCTTGTTGTAAAGGGTTACGTCGATGCTAGCTTCGACACAGATCCGGAGGACTCCAAGTCACAAACCGGATACGTGTATATTTTGAATGGTGGGGCAGTTAGCTGGTGCAGTTGTAAAGTACATACGGTTCTAAATGTCGCAGATCCATTGACTAAACCTCTTCCATGAGCAAAACATGATCAGCACTGGAACTCTATGGGTGTTTGATTCATCACAATGTAACTAGATTACTGACTCTAGTGCAAGTGGGAGCCTATTGGAAATATGCCCTAGAGGCAATAATAAAATGGTTATTATTATATTTCCTTGTTCATGATAATTGTCTATTGTTCATGCTATAATTGTATTAACTGGAAACCGTAATACATGTGTGAATACATAGACCACAATATGTCCCTAGTGAGCCTCTAGTTGACTAGCTCGTTGATAAATAGATGGTTGTGGTTTCCTGACCATGGATATTGGATGTCATTGATAACGGGATCACATCATTAAGAGAATGATGTGATGGACAAGACCCAATCCTAAGCATAGCACAAGATCGAGTAGTCCGTTTGCTAGAGCTTTTCTAATGTCAAGTATCTTTTCCTTAGACCATGAGATTGTTCAACTCCCGGATGCCGTAGGAATGCTTTGGGTGTATCAAATGTCACAACGTAACTGGGTGACCACAAAGGTGCACTACAGGTATCTCTGAAAGTGTCTGTTGGGTTGGCATGAATCAAGACTGGGATTTGTCACTGTATGATGGAGAGGTATCTCTGGGCCCACTCGGTAATGCATCATCATAATGAGCTCAATGTGACTAAGGAGTTAGTCATGGGATCATGTGTTATGGAACTAGTAAAGAGACTTGCCAGTAACGAGATTGAACAAGGTATAGGGATACCGACGATCGAATTTCGGGCAAGTAACATACTGATGGACAAAGGGAATTGTATACGGGATTGATTGAATCCCCAACATCGTGGTTCATCCGATGAGATCATCATGGAACATGTGGGAGCCAATATGGGTATCCAGATCCCACTATTGGTTATTGGCCGGAGAGGTGTCTCGGTCATGTCTGCATGGTTCCCGAACCCGTAGGGTCTACACACTTAAGGTTTGGTGGCGCCAGAGTTGTAATGGGAATAGTATGTAACTAACGAAGGTTGTTCGGAGTCCCAAATGAGATCCCGGACGTAACGAGGAATTCCAGAACGGTCCGGAGGTGAAGATCGATATATTGGACGAAGGGTATTGGATTCCGGAAGTGTTCTGGGGGTACCGGGCTATGGCCAGCATGACCGAAAGGTGTTTCGGGGGGGGGGGGGGGGGGCCAGTGTTGCAGGGCCTCATGGTCCAACGGGAGGGGGCAAACCAGCCCACTAAGGGGCTGTGTGCCCCACACCCTTTCCCACGTTTCTTGGAGAAGTGGGGCGCCTCTACCTGGCTTGGCTTGGGGGCAAGTCTCCCTAGGGTTTCCCTAGGGAGATCCAATCTGCCTTGGCTGCTGCCCCTAGGGGAAACATTAGGGGCGCCACCCCCTCCTTCCTTCCCCTATATATAGTGAGGGATAGAGAGGGCAGCCGCACCCCTTCCCTGGCGCATCCCTCCCTCTCTCCAACTCCTCCTCCTCCTCCGTAGTGCTTAGCGAAGCTCTGCTGGAGAACCGCAAGCTCCACCACCACGCCATCATGCTGCCGGAGCTCTCCCTCAACTTCTCCTTCCCCCTTGCTGGATCAAGAAGGAGGAGACGTCCCTGGGCTATACGTGTGTTGAACACGGAGGCGCCGTCCGTTCGACGCTTGGATCGGATCTTCCACGATTTGAATCACCGCGATTACGACTCCATCAACCACGTTCTTGTAACACTTCCGCTTAGCGATCTTCAAGGGTATGAAGATGCACTCCCTCTTTCTCGTTGCTAGCATCTCCTAGATTGATCTTGGTGACACGTAGGAATTTTTTTGAATTATTACTATGTTCCCCCAACAATGTATGCTCCTCCTTCCATAGATCATCTGGTATTGTGTGTGTTATGCTTACTATCAATGCGTGCTACTATCGTGGCACATGACCACGCAAACCCAAGATCTTAGTCAGGCCCTTGTGCAGGAATGAAGTATGTCTACCAGAGGGGGTGATTCAACTCGACAGCTAAACCGACCAAACTTTTCCCCAATTGTTGCCAACCATGCACTGAAATAGCTACTTCAACTATATATACTAGCTAATTTTAAGTACGTTGTACAGTTCAACCACATCTATTGTCAGATGAACTGAACAAAATAGCCCCTAAATACTAGTACTACTACGGAGGGGCTTTGTACTACTTCTAGTAGCCTCTCCTCTATCGGGCGCGCTCAGTAAGAGGTAGAGGAGGAGGAGCCTACCGACGAGCTAGACAACTGCAATACGGTGCCTGCCGCTGCTGCACCTTCAGTGACGCTCACCTCGAACGCCCTCTGCCGCTCGAGACGACCCCTCTCGAAGTGGCGGGACTCCTCGTAGATCTCCTGATTCGTCGCCTCTTCGGTGGCGCGTGCTGCGGCCACGACGACGGTAAAGCTCTTTACATGCTCGATGAGGCGCTCCTCCTCCTCCCGCAGGAACTCGATGTAGCATGCAAGGTCGCTGATGCACGTGCGGGCCTCCATCTCCGCCTCCCGCCTTCGGGCGGTGGTGATGGAGCGGGTGATGACCTCGGCGGTCGACGTTGGGCTGGCGGTCGACGATGGGGTGGCGGCCACGACCACCACCTCCTGCCTTCAGCCCGCGGTGGCGGAGCGGGTGATGGCCACGGTGGACGACAGTGGAGTGGCAGCCACGACGGCCACCTCCCGCCTTCGGGCTGCGGCGACGGAGTGGGCGATGGCCCTGGCTTTCGACGGTGGTGTGGCAGCCATGGCGGCAGACGGTGGGGTGCGGCAATAGCGGCCGACAATAGCTGCCGACGGGCAGCGGCGGTGGAGCGTGTGGTGGGTGTTCCGCGCACACCCAAGAGGGACACCACGAGCACTACACTATGCCAGGGACTGCGCTGCCGCCGCGGTGTAGCCTCCTAGGTGGAGCTGTCCTCTGATGACGGCGGAGTGGCTGAGCGACGACGACGGACCGATGCCATTAGTGATTGTGGGAGAAGCAAACTAGATAAGCTACAGGGAGGGAAGGGAAAATACGACGCAGGACTCGGGCGGGAATCTTGCGCGGTTGCGCGGGAACAGGCTCACCGGCGATTCATTGGCGCCACTTCAAGCCACTATTTGGCCAAAAGAACGCCTGTGCGGTGGTCAAGCATGCGCTCGAGGCCGTCTGCGGTAGCGGGGCGACAAGACGTGCGAGAGGAGGATGAAACGACACGTACACAATGGTTAATAAATAAAAAACGTTTGCGATTTAATTACCTACTACCTCCGTCCTGCTTTATGAGTCCTGTTTGCATTCTTGTGCTAAATTTTGACTAGAGATTTAACTAATAAAATACGAATGCATGTCACCAAAGATTTTATCCTTGGATTCGTATTTGAGCATCGTTTACAATTATATTATTTTTTATAACATGCATTAACATTTTGTTAGTTAAATTTAAGGTCAAAATACGGCACAAAATATAAATGGGACTAATAAACAAGGACGGAGGTAGTAGCACAGGACCGCTCTATATGCATGTCGCGAACTATTCTTCAACCAACGTGTGATGTGGAACGCGACGTAGTTTCACATCATGCTGCCGTCTCACAACTGCAGGCCGAATTGCTCTATCTGTGTGATTGCTCGTGGTTGAGGCGGCTGCAGCGCGCTCTGCTTGCATCCCTCCATACGTGCTCTGCTCTCGCGTCCCTCCATGCACGGTGCCAGTGTTTGGGGCTGGCGCATGATCATGTTTGTTCGTGCTGCCATTATGCATGCGGTTGCATCGGGCGCGGCACGACGACGCAGTTACCCGCTGCAAAAACTGCCATGCGAACGTGCCGAGAATCCAGGCCGCCTGACCCCCATTTATTCCCGCGGCCATTTACCTTCATCTCTCGCACCCCATGACACAATAATCAAGCACACCCACAACGACACATACTGAGAGGATATACAGCGGCTCCAATGTCGCTCCTCGTGGCTCCAATGACGCTCCTCGTGGCTGATGACGACAATGGACGTTAGTTCACCTCGACTCAGGTAGTGGACGCCCACGTGAGGGGGAAGGACCTCTCGGTGGTGTATACAAACAAGCCGATCTCGGTGGAGAGCTCCATCCAAACTATGGAGCAGTTGCTTGCCGAG
Source organism: Aegilops bicornis (assembly GCA_021605145.1). Lineage (NCBI taxonomy): Eukaryota > Viridiplantae > Streptophyta > Magnoliopsida > Poales > Poaceae > Aegilops > Aegilops bicornis. The sequence goes on from CM038670.1 coordinate 464,618,927, forward strand.
GACAAGTACCATGTGGTCGGCTTCAACCTCGAGTTCACTGGCGGTCGTGCCGGGCGTGATCAGAAGGTTGCCGTCGCCCAGTTGTGCGTGCGCCATCACATCCTCGTCTACCAGTATTGCCTGGCCACAAGGCCTTGCGAGCATTTCTCCAAGTTTATCAAGACCCACGACTACAGTTTCGCTACGGTGGGCATCATCAATGATCTAAAAGTGCTCGAGGTTTCGGCTCTGCCTGCCAGAACCTTGTTGACAACCGTCACCACTACATGGGCTGGGGCAGCCCAAAGAACAAGCGGAACTCCCTGGTTGACCTCACCTCGGCCATCATCAACCCCTACTACAAGAACATGAAGGCTGCATGCAACAAGGACAAGATTGCATGGCACAGTGCATGGGAGCATAGAATGGATGAAGAACACGTCAAGTACACGGCCAAGGACGCGTAACCAAGCTACGAGATGTATAGGCAGATCGTTGACATGAGAAAGTACCTTCATCCTCCCCAACGAGGGATCGAGCCACGGAGCAGTGGCGGCAGCCTCAGAAGAAGTAGATGATTAGATGATTGTTCCTCCTAGTTTATAATGCATGTAATTGTTTATTGAGGTGTGTGCAAATGTTTTTTATAGTCACTTATGTAATTGGATGTTTATTTTTGGTTATATATGTTGTTCATCTGAAGACAGAGCAAATCACATCGCACACGGAGTAAACTAGGGAACCTATCGGTGATGATTTTGTCAATCACTGACAATTGCATACCAGCAAGCGTTTGCCCACAACAGACACGGGTTAATTATTAGCAACAATCGTCTGTGTTATTATCAGTCTTGCCACACATTTCTGATTACGGACCTGTTTGCCGCGTATCACACATATCTTGTTAAGTTGAATTGTTTCTGTTGTCTTGGCTCATCGCAAACAGTTCATCAGAGTAAACTGGATGCCCTATATTGCACACAGCTTGATCTGGATATCTGTTTCTGTTGTGTTGCCTAATCACAAACGGTTCATCGAGTGAACTGTATGCCATATTTGCACACACCTTCATGTGGCTGACCGTTTATGTTGTTCAGATCATCGCAAATAGTTCATTCGAGTGAACCATATGCCGAGCATCACACACGAAACTATAGTCTGAATCATGTTTGATGTCACTGCCATCGCAAACAGTTTGTCTTATTTTGACGGTTTTCTTACACCACCGTTGGCGATTAATGCATCGTACACAGTTCCGTCGAAGGGTCTCTAATTGCACTATCGCGTTAGGATGATCCTGCAGTATTGATGGTCTCAGAACACTGGAGACCGAAAGGTCGAACGTGAGTCATATAGTAGATATGATCAACATGGAGATGTTCACCATTGAAGACTCCCCATCTCACGTGATGATCGGACATGAGTTAGTTAATTTGGATCATGTATCGCTTAGACAACTTGAGGGATGTTGATTTCAGTGGGAGTTCATTAGTAATTTGATTATTAGAACTAAAATTTATCATGAACTTAGTCCTAACGGTCTTTGCAAATCTATGTTGTAGATCAATGGCCCGTGCTACCGTTCCGTTGAATTTTAATGCGTTCCTAGAGAAAGCTAAGTTGAACGATGATGGTAGCAACTACACAGACTGGGTCCGTAACTTCAGGGTTATCCGCATTGCTGCACAGAAGAATTATGTCCTTGATGCACCGCTAGGTGGCAGACCTGCTGCAGGAGCTGATGCAGACGTTGTGAACGTCTGGCAGGCTTGATCTGATGACTACTTGATAGTTCAGTGTGCCATGCTTTACGGCTTGGAACCGGGACTTCAAAAGTGTTTTGAACGCCATAGATCATATGAGATGTTCCAAGAGCTGAAGTTAATATTTCAAGCTAATGCCTGAGTTGAGAGATATAAAGTCTCCAACAAGTTCTTTAGCTGTAAGATGGAGGAGAACAATTCTCTCAGTGAACACATACTCAGAATTTCTGGGTACCACAACCACTTGACTCAGCTGGGAATTTCTTCCAATTGAGAGTGTTATTGATAGAGTTCTTCAGTCACTGCCACCAAGCTACAAAGGCTTCATGATGAACTATAATATGCAAGGAATGACGAAAACGATTCCCGAGCTCTTCGCGATGCTGAAATCGGCGGAGGTAGAAATCAAAAAGGAGCATCAAGTGTTGATGGTTAACAAGACCAGTGGTTTTAAGAAAAAGGGCAAGGGAAAGAGAGCGATGCTGAAATCGGCGGAGGTAGAAATCAAAAAGGAGCATCAAGTGTTGATGGTTAACAAGACCAGCGGTTTTAAGAAAAAGGGCAAGGGAAAGAAAGGGAACTTCAAGAAGAACGTCAAGCAAGTTGCCTCTCCTGTGAAGAAGCCCAAAGCTGGACCCAACACTGGTACATCGAGGTGCTATAAAAACGTTTTTTAACCCCTTTCCGCAACGGCATTTGGAACCGTCGCCTAGTGAGGGACTGCGATGGGGGGGGTCCTTCCCACACGACCCAGAAATCGTCGGGGATATGCCCTCCTGGCACACACGCTCGGCAAAATGTGGTCGTGTGCGTGGGCGAGCGATCAAATACAGTTATACATACAGTAGTGCTAAAAAAATACAATTATACATACAGTAGTGCTAAAAAAATACAATTATACAAGCGAAATCGTTTCCTTTCGCAAGGACGACCCACACAGTGAGTCCCCACTAAATCGTATGTACATTCCACACAATCAATCCAAGGAATACGTTTCCGTTAGTATGTACATCACAAACGGTGCATGGAAGAAACTGTGTGGCAAAGGCTGTCCATCGCACACACTTTTTATGTGGTAACTGTTTGCACAAGGTGGCCTAATGCAAACAGTTTTCAAGAGGATGTTGTGTGTGATTGTTCATTGATCCAACACGGTTTATTCCTAGAATCTGTGTGCGTTGTCTGAGGTCATCGCCCATGGTGTTTTCTCAATAACAGTTTGCAATAGAAAAACCCAATTAGCAGGCTAATTGTCCTATTATTAATAATCCATTTATTAATCTAATTGACATTTCATATTAAGCACACAATATATTTCATTTCTATATTAAGGAAGCATGATTTCATAATTGAAATACATGAGGGTACAACATCATATAGCTTCAGCACTCAGCTACCCCATTACACAGCTGCACTAGCACCAAGTTTCAGATGCAACATCTACAACCTTTCGAAATTAGCATCATAGATGAAACAGAGACAGATGAATCTCATCTGGAAAACTGTTGAAGCGGAAGGCGAATATTGAGCCTTCATTGATGTTGAAGGTCTTTGCAACTTTAGGCCAGTGCCTGTGGATGATTGACTGTCCATTGTTCGCCCTCTTCAGGAACACTTCAATATTGAACCATGGGTGTTGTATGAAAACCTTCCTCGCCTCCTGACCATCACTACAAAAAAAGACACATCTGTGACATTTTGGGCCAAACAATTTTTTTGGCATGCTTATGACACTTCTATGACGATAACTGTGACGAAACACGGTATCAACATAGATGTGGTGGGATCCTACTTCTTTGATAAAAAATCATGACAGAAAATGTGCTTTTCATCCTGGGCGGGCCGGAGACGCAGTTGCATGACATTCTTTGGGCCGTCCATGAAGGAAAAAATCATGGTAGAAGCGAGGGTGAGGAAAATATCGGGGAATTCCCGGTTACGGTGGGTGATCGGGGCCGAGTGATGCATGGTGGTTTGCGCGTTTTCTCTCGTATACGTACCTGCGTGTGTGCGAGGCGTTGGGATCGAACTGAACTTGAGCGATTGCACTGGCTACGTTACTGAACCTGAGTGATTGCACTGGCTACGTTACTGAACCCGAGCGATCGATCTCTGGTTGTTAACTAAACCCGAGCGATTCCTTCGCTACTGCTGCTAATTGAAGCTGATCGAACCTGCCGCCTCTTGATGAACAATGAGTGTTATTGGGGTTGGATGAACATTTCCCGGTGGGGGTTGGATGAATAGGACCCCATGGCAGGATAGGCCATTGCCGCTGGATGAATAGGACCCCGATCGAGTCGGTTGGGGGTGGATAAAGAGGACCCCGTGGAGGGCTGGTTGAACAGTAGTCGGTGGAGGGCTAGATGAACAGTAGCCCGTGGAGGGCTGGTTGAATAGGACCCCGTGTGGAGGGCTGGTTGAACAGTAGCCGGTGGAGGCTGGATGAACAGGACCCCATGGTGAAAGTAGCTGGTGGAGGCTGGAGGAAGTCGACGGTGGATGAACAGTAGCAGGTGGAAGCTGGAGGAAGTCGATGGTGGATGAACAGCAGCCCATGGAGGCTGAGGCGAGGCAGTAGATGGTGGATGAACAGTAGCCCGTGGAGTCCCGTTTTGCGGTACGCCACACCCCTCCCGATGAACAGGACCCCCATTTGAACCGTAGGCACTCCAACACAAGTACTTCCTTTGTTTTGTGGTACGCCACACCCCTCCCGATCAAAAACACCCCGTTTCGACCGTAGGAGCTCGAATCCAAGTCCGCTTCCTCCGTTTTGTGGTACGTCGCACCCTTCTCGATGAACAGGACCCCGTTTTGACCGTACGCGGTCGAACAGAAGGCCGTTTTCCTCCGTTTTGCGGTACGCCAGACCCCGTTCTGCCTGTACCATCCAAGCCAGTTGGATCCCATTGAACACGACCAATTCCGACCCAGTCTATTGCCTCCCGATGAACAAGACGCGTTCCGACCCAGCCACTTGGCTCCTGGTGAACATGACGTTGTTTCCTTCGTTCCGACCCAGCCGGTTAGTTGAAGATGAACAGGACGATGTCGCTGTCGTCCGTTGCCTCTCCATGTACACGAGCCCTGGCCGTCCGTATGCGCGAGTACGCGTTTCGAGACCCCACTCGTATGTACGTACGTGGCCGTATTTTTTGGCGTGTGGCTGTATGTTATGTGTACACGGTTTAGACGGGACATCCTGAACTGCTACGTGTGGGGCTCTACTATGACATGTGCCGCTACTTACTCGGCCATGGTTCATCATTGCAGAGCGACCGTTCGACCGGTATGTACGTACATGTTCGCGACAAGATAGACAACGCTACGTACACTTCAACTGGGTGGGTCCTAGCTGTCAAGGAGGATAAGGACGCACTTCCTTGCGTGCGAAGATATAGCTGCTGGGTCCCAGCTGTCAGGGGGGAATAATTTTTGTTTTTGCCCGTAATAAGGACACACTTCCTTGCGTGCGAAGATGTAGCCAGTGGGTCCCAACTGTCAGGGGGAGAAAACATTATTTTTCAGGGTGCGTGCGAAGTTGTAGCCAGTGGGTCCCAACTGTCAGGGGGAGAAAACATTAATTTTCAGGGTAAAATGGATGCAGTTGCATGCATGCGTCCATGGGCATGGTGCGTCCCCACTGTCAGCCTCTCACATACAGTCATCTTCCAACGACTCTCGTTTGTTGACCATGTTGACCACACCGTGCCAAGCGCACCAAGGCCGGTGGATGATGGCGAGGCCCCAGACTGGAACGACCCGGAGATGGCGAAGACGTGGCAGTGGAGTTGCAGATGGAGAGGATTGGGAAACTTGACTGGTTCGGGTGCGCGGCAGCACTGTCGCCCATGGGAGACAGGGGCAAGAACAAAGGTTAAATAAGCAGCACGGCTATTGGATTAACATCCAACGGTCCAGCTCCTAGAATCATTTGTTTATTAACTTGACAAAGCCCTGCATACGCGTCAACTTAGTAGGCCCACAAGTCAGCCACCAAATCTGCCGGGTCCCAGCTGTCATCGGGAGGAATAGTTTTTTCGCATAACAAGGAGGCACTTCCTTCCGTGCAAAGATACAACCGGTGGGTCCTAGCTGTCAGGGGGAGGAAACATTTTTTTCAGCTTAATAAGGAGGAACTTTACTTGCATGCGACCATGGACCTCATGGGTCCCAGCTATCAGGCTCTCCACGTACAGTCCTCTTCCAATGATTCTCGTGTGTTGACCACGCCCCGCCGAGCGCAGCGAGGCAGTGGACGATGGCGAGGCCTCGGACGGGAACAACCCGAAGATGGGAAGACGCGGCAGTGGAGTCATAGATTGGAAGGAGTACAAGGGTTATAGCTGGTTCTGGTGCAGCATGGGGTTGCAGTCGGTGGAGAATAGCAGGAGGTGTGGAGGGGTGGAGGGATAGCTTGCCGGCTGTGGGGTAGCGCTTCGCAGTGATGTGTGCTAAGCAGAGATGCTAGCCACCGTAGGCTGGAGTAAGCGGTCCCAGCGACGCTGGAGGAAGAAGACGAGAGATTGAAGGTGCATGCCGGCCGTTGGATATAAATCCAATGGATGTGGATGTCAGAATCATTTGTTGACTAAGTTGACAACACCTTGTGTAGGCTTCAACCTATTGGCCCACATGTCAGCCTGCAAAAATGTGGCATATATTTAACCCATGTTTTCTAGAATTTACAGTCAATTTGCAGGGCTGGGTGGACAAATAATTTCGCATCAATGCGGCCCATTTAATATTTTCTAAGAAAGCCCAGCCCATTTGCACTTCTTGAAATACACAAATTAGCTGGGCTTATTCTATATATAATGTTAGGTTAGAAGGAGCAATTAATATCAAAAAATAAACCAGAGAGACACATTTTTTATATATAAAATTAACAAATTAGTGAGTTATTGCTCAAAATAAAAATGAGCGCGTTATTATTACATTGGTCCTTAAAATCTTCGCAAGCTTTTGTGCGCAATCACCATGATTTTCCTTGCCTGTGAGTAAAAAACAATCAGGATTTTCCTTGCCTGTGAGTAAAAAAAATCAGGATTTTCCTTGCCAACTTTTGTTAGACATTTACTTTTATAAGTTAATAAGATGTGGGATGTTTTTATAATGTATATATAAGTCTCTATTAAATATATGATAATAGTAATAATATAAATATATATAATGTGGTTAGAAGGGGAAACATAAGTTGTACACAACATTATTATTCTTATATATGGATAAATAGAACAGAGATTTGCGTTTTATTAAAAAACTACATTGGTTGCTGATCTTTAAGAAAAAGTAAAACCTACGCTGGGAGGCCCATAGGCCGGTACGTACATGATGGACCTCAAAAAATAAGTTGAAACCACTGTCTCGGTATGTCGGGGGCTAGCTGATACTTGTTCGCCCTCTGGAAAAAAATGATACCAGCTATATCCACGATACCCCTTTCCCGCAACAACAACAACAACAACAACAAAAAAGATCCCGGATACCCTTGAAAAAAAAGCTCCCCGATGATAGTCATCGTTGGAAATTTATTTCGATTATTGACTAGGTTGACAAACCCGTGGGCCCCAACGTCAGTATACAATTAGGAGGAAGCTTTTTTCCAATGAGGCACTTGCTTGCGTACGGCTTGGACCTGGTGGGCCCCCACTGCCAGCCTCTCGGCGTACAGTCCTCTCCGGATTCCTCTCATTTGTTGAGCATGTTAAAAATGGCATACGGCGGCGCCACGGCGAGCGCACACGGACAGGAAAGAACCAGAGCCGAGAAGACGCCTTCATTATTTCGAACATACCGCACTAGCTCGGTGGCTACAGCCCTCTCACCCAAAAGCTTTACTACCTGGGTTCGATTCCAACTAGTGTAGTCGAAAAATATCTAACACTTGCCAAAATTTCGTCCCTAGTTTACCCTGTTTTTTGCACACTCAACATTGTCTTGCCATTTCAAAAATAGCATATCTTTTTGACTTTGCATCATATGAAGATGTTCTATACATGAATGTTGATCAACATGATGTTAACTTGTTGTTAGTTCCATTTTTTACCATGAATAAAATTTCCAAGATTCTTTTATCCATGTTGCCTATTGATTTAAATGCTCTGCCTCTGAAACATGTAGTTTCTTATCTAAAAATCCCTTGGACAAACAACCATCACCGGTGTTGGATTCGATGCCGCGCTTCTTCAATCCCCGGCAGCGCAAGGGGGAAATAAACTTCCGTCCCGTGCTGCCGATTGGGGAACAGAGCGAACTGGATTAAAGAGGGGGCCGGCGGCGTGACTGAAGAAGCACATCAGACGCGATTTTCTTAGTGGATGGCTCTCGATGGCGTTTTTTTACTTGCCTCTACACCATACAACTTGTATTTTTAGCCTCCCAGTCCGTGGTGGACCAGCAGTCCATTTGCTGGGGGGGCCAACCTACAAAAAGCAGCACTCGATTTATCATCAAGCCCCCAAAACAATGCAGTACTATGTTTGTTTTGAGGCCAAAAACATTACGACAGGGATGAGCGGGGGAGTGGGAAGACAGAGCAAAAAGATAAAAAAGAGCTGATGCACCGTTGCTACCCTAACAAGCTGGTGTAATTCTTCTCGGGAAGAAGGTGTGCCGTTGACACCCACACGTCACAATCCCACAGTAGACATACTAACAAGTTCACACACAAGTACAGCAAAAAAGGTAAACATTCGTATCAAACTCAGGTTCACAGGACAAGTTCATATTCATAGCCAACATTCCCAATCAACAACTCAAAATATTCATATATACACAAGTTCAACATGTCTATGCATCCAAATAATCTCACAAGACAATATTCATAGATAATTCACAAAAAGATTCAGATAAACATATGCTTAGTATGTTTATGCATCCAAATGACTGAGATCACAACCAATATCAACCATGGACATACTTTAATTACCTAGGGTACAAATTGGTAAATGGTGTTCAGTCGGTGGTACTTCTTGCTAAAATTAATGCGTGTACGAGTAAACTTTCGAGTACATAAGAGGCAGCACAAACAATCTGAACTTTGCTTGTAGGTTTACGCTCGAGATAGTGGCCTTGATGCCAAGGGAGGTTTGAGCAACTTGGCCACTACTTTCATCCAACTAGTTTACTGGCTCATCTTGGTCCTGTAGCTCGCCAAAATTCTACATTGCAAACAAGAAAGGAGGCGGTCGATAAAATGAACAACCCAATTTTTTTGTGCAATTCAACTGAAATGGAGCATCCATGGCGTGAAGACTGATTAAGTGCCAGATGAATATATGCGTCGACCAACTTGTCTTGAATCTTTAGACTCCATGCCATACAGTTCGCTACCATATGTGCCGATAACCAAAAGGCACAAGTTGGGACAAAAGACTGGACTGCGTTTTTCTAGGCTATGCACCAAGCAATATTTTTGGCGTTCACTCTCCTAATACTTGGATTTTGACAACTGGTTGACACTGGTTGATACTCGAATGAATATAGACACTTCTTCTTGTTAACGTCGATGCTTGTCTGAGTGAACTTTGGAGTACATAGCAGCATCATAAGTATCTGTCCATCTGATCTTTTTGTGCAGTTCTACTGAAATCACCTAATGTAGTGATTTGCCTGCGAGTTAAGGCTTCAAGTTACTCCTTTGTGAAATTGGCAAATGATGCGGCTTGAACTACGTCGGTATTTCCCCAAAGAGGAAGGGATGATGCAGCACATCTACGGTAGGTATTTCCCTTAGTGATGAGACCAAGGTTATTGAACCAGTAGGAGAACCACGCAACACCACGTAAACAACTCCTGCACACAAAGAACAAATACTTGCAACCCGATGTAAGAGAGGGGTTTTCAATCCCTCACGGGTAAAAAGATAGGTAAAATTGTAGTACATTGGATAAATAGATCTCACGGGAATGTGAGATAAAATAAATAAATAAAAATTGCAGCAAGATATTTTTGTATTTTTGGATTAATAGATATGTAAATAAAAGCAAATAAAAATAGATCGTGAAGGCAAATATAATAAAGATGAGACCCAGGGGCCGTAGATTTCACTAGTGGCTTCTCTCGAGAAAAATAGCATATCGTGGGTAAACAAATTACTGTTGGGCAATTGATAGAACTTCAAATAATCATGACGATATCCAGGCAATGATCATTATATAGGCATCACGTCCAAGATTAGTTGACCGACTCCTGCCTGCATCTACTACTATTACTCCACACGTCGTCCGCTATCCAACATGCATCTAGTGTATTAAGTTCATGGAGAAACGAGTAATGCAACAAGAACGCTGACATGATGTAGACAAGATCTATTTATGTAGAAATATACCCCATCTTGTTATCCTTAATAGCAACGATACATACGTGTCGGTTCCCCTTCTGTCACTGGGGTCAAGCACCGTAAGATCGAACCCATCACAAAGCACCTCTTCCCATGGAAAGAAAAATTGATCTAGTTGGCCTAACTAAACCAAAGATTCAAAGAAGAAATACAAGGCTATAATTAATCATGCATATAAGATATCAAAAGACTCAAATAATTTTCATGGATAAAAACATAGATCTGATCATAAACTCAAAGTTCATCGGATCCCAACAAACACACCGCAAAAATAGTTACATCAAATAGATCTCCAAGAAACCATTGTATTGAGAATCAAAAGAGAGAGAGAGTAAGCCATCTAGCTACTAACTACGGTATTTATAGAGCAAAGAGGCAGTGCGAGAGGCCACCAAGGTGGGCACAACCCGCCTGGGTGCGCCTGGGCCCCCATGCCCTCCCTAGTGGGTTTTGCTCCCCTTGGAGCTCCCCTCAGGTACTTTCTTGGCCCAACAGGTGTCTTCTGGTCCAGAAAAAATCACCAAAAAGTTTCACTGCGTTTGGACTCTATTTGGTATTGATATTCTGCGAAGTAAAAAACAAGCAAAAAAATAGCAACTGGCACTGGCACTATGTCAATAGGTTGGTCCCAAAAAATGATATAAAGTTGCTATAAAATGATTGTAAAACATCCAAGAATGATAATATAACAGCACAGAACAATAAAAAATTATAGATACGTTGGAGACTTATCAGCAAACAGTAGCATAATACCAAATTACCAATACATATGACAACCACAATAATCAAGATAAAGATTGGCACCAACCTGCGTGAGGTAGCATATCAATTACTATTTCCTTTGACTGGAAGCTGAGATAAGCAACTGACAGGAAAGGAAGGAAGCAGTCGAGGCAATGAAGCACCCAAAGTTTTTGTGTAGTTCCACCAAAATCGAGCATCCCTGTTGGCACATATATTGATAGAGTGAGATTATTGTAATAGTGGGACTAGTTGATGAAACATACGCTAATAAATAGAAGCACCCTCATTATCTTAATGGGTAAAGTTAGAGAGGTATTAGTTTATTTAGTCAGTCCAATTAGCTCAACACTCAAAGCATTGCCATGTATCATAGGTTGCAAAACTTTAACGTGCAAAGATAAAGGAGTTTCTCATGACAGTAGCACGATACAAATAGAGATGACAACAAACTAATATGGATGAAGGCCTTAGCCTGGTACCAACCTGAGCAAAAAATCTTATTCAAGTAGTCCCAGAAGAGAAGATAAAGCACTCACTGGAATCACTCAATAGTATATATTTTTGTGCACTTCAAATGTATGGTTGAAATAACTCTTGTTTACCAGTGGTGAGATTATATCGAAAGATTATCAAGAACTTCTAGCAGAGTTAAAGCACTGGCTGGGATACAGTTCATTGTATTCTCTTGTACAGTTCCACTAAAATGTACGATTGGCACAACATGATCCCTGTTTGCACAAGTAGGAACATGGTGAAACCTTCATTAGCTTAGTGGAAAGTATAGAAAGACACTAGCATATTACTTTAATAGTAGCATCAAATTCATGATGGACAATACGCATAACATTGCCTCATTGAACCAATGGCAATAAATTGACATGCAAAACAATAGCATTATTATGTCATGACACTACCAAGATTCCCTCCCTGCTCCACCACATGATTCACCTCCACAAAAACACATACACACGTACATGGTTCAACATAGGGTGCTACTAAAGATTTGTTTAACTCCGAAAGGAAAATTAGGCAGCAATAAATTAGTACTACTTAAGTACTCCTAATTAATTAAGTGACCTTGTAGGAGAGACAACAGAAGTGGAAGGGCTCCCTGGAGGATCATCTCACATGTAAGGGAGACATTGTCGGAGCCCTTGAATGGCCTCAACTGAGGCCTCGGCTTCAGCAGGATCACCTTGGCACTGTTGATCGTGTAGAGCCGGGTCACACATGCATCCAGAATCCAGTTAATTAGTATGATGTGTCTCAAGCCAAGTACTACTATGCTGCATTTCTCTATCTATCTCTACTCTACTCTTATAAAAAACTGAGTTGGTGATGATGGTGTGCCTGCCATCTTGCAATATAGGCCGTCCGATTTATATCTGACGGATAGGAAGGAAACTATGGAAATTTTGCAAAAATATACCCACACCCCTCTCCACATTTGCAAATAAGGCCTTCCCTCATTCATCCTTTTCTCTCACAAGATAAACTACTCATACAAATGCATCATGCACTACAAAAAAAAGTCACATCCGTGACATTTTGGGCCGAACGAATTTTTTTACTATCATACATATGACACTTCTATGACGATAATTGTGACAAACCCGGTATCATCATAGATGTGGTGGGCTCCTACTTCTATGACATAAAATCATGACAGAAAATGGGCTTTTCGTCCCGGGCGGGCCAGAGACGCAACTGCATGACATTCTTTGGGCCGTCCATGACGGAAAAAACCATGGTAGAAGCGAGGGGGAGGAAAATTTCGGGGAGTTCCCGGTTACGGTGGGAGGTCGGGGGCCGAGCGATGCGTGTTTCTCTCATACATGTACGCGCGTGTGTGCGAGGCGTTGTCTCTAACTGAACCCAAGCGACGCGTTGGGCTCTAACTGAACCCGAGCGATTGCACCGCGAGCTTCGTTCTCGAACCCGAGCGATCGATCGATGGTCGTTAATCGAACCCGATCGGCGATTCTTCGCCATCGCTGCCAACTAAAGCCGATCGATGCTGCCTCTAGGATGAACAGTGATCGTTGCGGGGGTGGGGAGGGGGGGTTGGATGAACAGTGAGCGGTGGCGTTGCCTCTGGATGAACAGGACCCCGTGGTGTGGTGGAGGGCTAGATGAACAGTAGAGGGTGGAGGGGTGCCCATGGAGGGGTGGTTGGATAGGACCCCGTGGTGTGGAGGGCTGGATAAACAGTAGATGGTGGAGGGGTGCCCGTGGAGGGGTGGTTGAACAGGAACCCGTGGTGTGGAGGGTTGGATGAACAGTAGACGATGGAGGGGTGGTTGAACAGTAGCTGGTGGAGTAGCGCGCGGTGGAGGCTGGATGAACAGGAGCCCGTGGAGGCTGGAGGAGGTCGACGTTGGAGATGAACAGTATCCCGTGGAGTCCCGTTTTGCGGTATGCCACACCCCTCCCGATGAACAGGACCCCGTTTTCGACCGTAGCGCTCCAACACAAGTCCGTTTCCTCCGTTTTGCGGTACGCCACACCCCTCCCGATCAACATGACCCCCGTTTCGACCGTAGGAGGTCCGTTTCATCCGTTTTGCGGTACGCCACACCCCTCCCGATCAACATGACCCCCATTTTGACCGTAGGAGGTCTGTTTTCTCCGTTTTGCGGTACACCAGACCCCTCCCGATGAACATGATCCCATTTCGAACATGGCCGGTCGAACACAAGGCCGTTTCCTCCGTTCTACGGTACGCCAGGCCTCGTTTGCATCGCCTGTTCCGTCCAAGCCCTCCCGATGAACACGACCACGCATTCTGTTCCGACCTAGCCAGTTGGCTCCCACGCGTTCCGTTGCCTCCCGATGAACACGACGCATTCCTTTGCCTCCCCATGAACACGACGCATTCCGTTGCCTCCCCATGAACATGACGCATTCCGTTGCCTCCCCATGAACCCGAACACGACGCTATTTCTCTGTTCCGACCCAGCCATGTACACGAGCCCTCGCCGTACGTATGCGCGAGTAGGTGTTCGAGACCCTGCCCGTATGTACGTACGTGGCCGTATTTTCTTTCTTGCACCCTGGCTGTTGTACGTACGTGTACATGCTACGTGCGCGCCTCTACTACGACACGTGCGCGCGCCTTTACATCCACCGGTATATATATGCGTACGTTCGCGACCAGAATGACAACGCCACGCACGCTTGACCAGGTGGGTCCCGACCGAGCACTTCCTTGCATGCGAAGATGTAGCTGGTGGGTCCCAGCAATGTGGGGGCTTAATCGTTTTTTTTTTGCCCGGACGCACTTCCTTGCGTGCGATGGTGTAGCTGGTGGGTCCCAGCAGTCAGGGGGAAACGTTTTTTTCATGAAATATGATGGCCTGTCCGGTGGGTCCCCGCTGTCAGGTGGAGGAATAATTATTTTGCGCGTAATAAGGAGGCACTTCCTTGCTGCGGCCGTGGACCCAGCTGTCAGCGTCTCCACGCACAGTACTCTTCCGATGGAAGTCGGTCATTGACCACATTGACCACGCCACGCCGAGAGCACCACGACGGTGGACGACGGCGAGGCCTAGGAAGGGGACGACACGGAGCCGGGGAAGACTTCGGCAGCTTGTTTCCCACGCGGAGAGTACGATGTCACGAGGGTTTACTTGGTTCGTCTGCCCGTCACGGAGAATAACAAAGAGGTGGGTGAGTAGAGGATGGCTAGGCGAGCGATGGGAGTACGGTCGGGCGGTGAGGTCTCTGTGGCAGCACCACGACCGTGGGGAGGAGGGAGGAGGCAGTCCACCGGGCGCTTGTTTGAGCGGGCCGAGCAGAAGAGCAGAGATTGAAGAAGTAGCGGGGCCAAGTTGGATGGACATCCAACAATGCTGTTTAAAGGCCAACCTTTTTAGGAAAGCCTCAAATCTGTGGAAAATAGCATACAACCCATCTGCCATTATTTCTAATAATTTACAGCCCATTTGCTAATTCTTAAAGTTTTTTTGGATCCCATATTCTTTTTGTTAGCATTACAGCCCATATTGTGGCCACGGTTAAAAAATTATACGAAATTTTGCATATTTCCTGTGGTCCTAACTATTTTTAATCCCGAAATTTCGAATCACATTCAAACTGATTTTAAAAATAAATGTATATCAATATAAAATCCAACAAATTCTCCACGCATAAAATTTAATGTAATTTAAAATCTTGAAATAAAAAAAAGATATTTGATACTAATTGCCGGTTGATGTGTTTTAAAAATGTACATCCCATTTCTCATTACTGATGGGCCATTTTCTCGGCCAGCCGAATGAAAGCTCTCCTCGCCTTGAAAGATTTGCAGCCCAACAGGCTTGACAAAGCGACTTACTTGGCAAATCACAAAAAAACCGGGCTGTGGCCATGGACCCAGCTGCCAGCCTCTCCACATACAGTACTCTTCAGATGGAAGTCGTTCCTTGACCACGTTGACCACGCCGCGCGGAGAGCACCACGGCGGCAGTGGAAGCCCCCGCGGAGAGGACTACGAGGGTTCACTGGTTCGGCTGCGGTGTGAGGCTGCCGTCGCCCGCAGAACGGCCGATGGTGGGAATAGTAGAAGCGGTGAGGCCTCTGCGGCTGACAAACCCGCCACGGAGGCGTGGAGCATGCGACACAACCGGCGCTGCTTTGGGCGGCCGGAGCAAGAAGACCAGAGGTTGAAGAAGCACTACGGCCGTTGGATGGACATCGTACGGTCACTAGAGCTAGAATCGTTCATATTGACTAAGTTAACAAAGCCCTTCGTCCCCGTCAACTTAGTAGGCCCACAAGTCAGCCTCCCACCAAGGTAGGTCCCAGCTAGCCGGGGAAGTATTCATTTTTTGTGCGTAATAAGGAGGCACTTCCGGTGGGTCCGAGCTGACAGCGGGGGAACGTTTTTTTCGTGAAATATGGTGGCCCATCCGGTGGGTCCCAGCAGTCAGGGGGAAATGATTTTTACGCAAAATACTGGCGGCCCGTCTGGTGGGTCCCCACTGTCTGGTGGAGGAATAATTATTTTCCGCGTAATAAGGAGGCACTTCCTTGCGGCTGCCGTGGACCCAGCTGCCAGCCTCTCCACGTACAGTACTCTTCCGATGGAAGTCGGTCGTTGACCACATTGACCACACCGCGCCGAGAGCACCACGGCGGTGGACGACGGCGAGGCCTAGGAAGGGGACAACACGGAGCCGTGCAAGACGCAGCAGTGGATGCCCACGCGGAAAGGAGTACGAGCGATCACTGGTTCGGCTGCGGTGTGAGGCTGCCGTCGCCGTAGAATAACAGGGGGTGTGGGTGAGTGGAGGGATGGCCTGGCCAGTGGTGGGAGTAGTATGGGGGCGGTGAGGCCTCCGTGGTAGCACAGCCGGCCACGGGAGGCAGGAGCATGCGGCACGACCGGCGCTGCTTTGGGCGGCTGGAGCAAGAAGACCAGAGGTTGAAGAAGCACTATGGCCGTTGGATGGACATCATACGGTCACTGGAGTATTGACTAAGTTGACAAAGCTCTCTGTCCCCGTCAACTTAGTAGGCCCACAAGTCAGCCCAACAATATGGTGGGTCCTAGCTAGCAGGGGGTATTCATTTTTTTGGGCGTAATAAGGAGGCACTTCCTTGCGTGCGAAGATATAGCTGGTGGGTCTGACCTGTCAGCGGGGGGAACGTTTTTTTCGTGAAATACAGAGGCCCTTCCTGTGGGTCCTAGCTGTCAGGTGGAGGAATCATTATTTTGCGCATAATAAGGAGGCATTTCCTTGCGTGCGGTCGTGGACCCAGCTGTCAGCCTCTCCACGTACAGTCCACTTCCGATGGATGTCGTTCATTGACCATGTTGACCAGGCCGCCCGACAAAGACTGTGGCGGTGGACGGCGGCGAGGACTAGGAAGGGAACGACACGGAGCCGGGGAATACTCGGCGGTTGTTTCCCACGTGAGGAGTACGAGGTTTCTTGGTTAAATGCCGCCATCGCGGAGAATAACAACATGTGTGGGTGAGTAGAGGGATGGCTAGGCCAGCGATGGGAGTACGGTGGGGCCGTGAGGCCTTCGCGGCAGCATAGCCGGCCGCGGGAGGAGGGAGCAGGTAGTCCTGCTGGTGCTTGTTTGAGCGGATTGAGCATGAAGAGCAGAGATTGAATAAGCACGACAGCCGTTGGATGGACATCCAACAGTCACTGCTCTCATGTGTTGACTAAGTTGATGTATGCTATGCAAAGGCCAACCTTTTTTTTATGAAAGCATACGCGTCAACCTGTAGTAGGCGCACAAGTCAACCTCAAATCTGTGGAAAACAGCATACAACCCATCTGCCATTATTTCTAATAATGTACAACCCATTTGCTAATTCTTAAGAATTTTTTTGGAGCCCATCTTCCTTTTGTTAGCATCACACCCCATATTGTGGCCACGGTTAAAAAGTACACGAAATTTTGCATATTTCGGTGCAGTCAACTGTTTTTAATCTAGAAATATCGATTCACATTCGAACTATTGTGAAAAATAATTTATATAAATGTAAAATCCAAATAATTGTCCACGCATAAAAATCAATGGAATATAAGATCTTGTAATGAAAAAAATTGAAACTAATTCCCGGTTTGATGTGTTTTTAAAATGTACAACCCATTTCTGGGCAAACCGAATGAAACTCTCCTCGTCTTGAAAGATTTGCAGCCCAAATAGGCCGATAAAAGCAAGTAGGCCTTGTTTGGGTATTTCTTTTAAAAAATAGAACTGGGCTAGCCATTTTCAGCAAGAAAAAAACACAACTGGGCTCATGATGTGGTAAACATAAATAAAACTTAGACTGGCCACAGCCCTTGCACAGCCCTGTTGTTACCCTGACCCATCCCTAAAACTAGTATAAATAACAACTGCTTGTTCCTCAAAAAAAAAACTGCGCGACTTGCTGGGTCCCTGGTGTCAGCCGCTCGTAGTGTAATTCTCTCATTTATTGACTACGTTGACAATGGCGTGAGCCCAGATGTCCAACCATTAGGAGGAACTATATTTTTGGGCTTGTACTATAGATGCACTTGCTTGTGTACTGCCATGATGCTGGTGGGTCCCTATTGTCATCCTCTCCACGTACAGTCATCTCCTTGTTCGTCTCGGTTGTTGACGACGTTGACAACGCAAGAGGGCGGCGCGCCACGCACGGCGAGTGAACCAAGGCCGCAAGGCGGAGGACGGCGGCGAGGCCTCGGACGGAACAAACAGGAGCCGTTGAAGATGCGCCGGTCCAGTCGCAGGCGGAGGGGAGTACAAGGGTTGATCGTTCAGCGCGGAGTGCGTGTTGGTGACGTCGCCGGAGAATAACAGGACGTGTGGGGAATAGAGGGAGGGCTGGCCAACGTTGGATGGTACGTCACGTAGAGGCGGCGAAAGCGCGACCAGCCATGGGAGGCGGGAGCAAAGTGAGCCGACGGGCTGGTTTGGTTTGGGCGGCTAGAGGAAGAAGAAGACAAGAGATAGAAGATACACGACAGATGTTGGATGTCAATCCAACGGCTGGTAGGCAGAATCGTTTGTTGACTGGCTAGTAAGTTGACACCACCTTGGACAGGCTATTTCCTTGCGGGTCCCAAATGTTAGAATCCAAATCTGTCATGGTCATGCAACCTTTCCTATGAAAATTTACAGCCCATTTGATGTGCTAGTTCGAAATAAGTTTGTCGGTGCTGGTGGGGGCTAATCACTTGGCTTATGTAATGCACAATGAGCTCAAGCAGCCGGCGAGAGTGATGTTATTTCCCTTGGTTTGGATTTGTTACAATATTTCACTCTAAATTAAACGAATGGCAAGCCATTTGCCTTGTTTCAAAGAAAATATGACAGTCAGAGCTGAGTTGAAAAGGGCAGGAACATCTAACTCCAGCTTACAAACTGTACAAAAGCACGAGGGCTAATTGTTCATCTGGTTAAAAAAAACCAGATTGAAAAGGGCAACAACATCTAACTCCAAAGACCTTTGTTTGGCGATCCGCAGTCAAATGGATCGGTCAGGTCCATAGAATGAACATCCTGGGTCGTAAAATTTCTTTGGATTATGACCACAATATGTTGTAAATAGAAGCCCGGCACGCTCGTAAGCTCTTTTGCCCACCTGAAACTCCTTTTTTGCTCTTCAACATACCCATCCGTCAAAACCATGCTGCCGATAAACTTAAGCCCGATGGACAATAGTAACCTCGCATTCAAGCAGGAAGAATCGACAAATCTTGTGTTTGCACGGTTGGCTACATATCGTTCTGGCATTATTGTCTTCAATCGAATCTCATGAGAAGTGAGAAAATCCCGATGCTTACGAATCCACCGATTGGTTATAACTTTCTTACCACTGCCCTGTTGCCTAAATAGACATGAAGATTGAAAAGCAGTTAAGGTCTAAAAGAAGAGTGTCGAAAAGAGCAACAAATTTGAACATTTAATTCTAGTACACTATATGCGGGCTTCCAATGTGCGTGAAATTATCACCTTTATATACAACTTCTCCAGACATGGAAAGCATTGCAGCAAGCCAATAATCTTGTTCAAATCAAAACTATTCATTTGGATATATAAGATCTTGACAGAATCCAGCACCATTGATAGGCCATCCATGGAGAAACTCTTCATTGAGCATAGAACATAATATTAGTACAAAATGTGTACTCCAAGATGATATATAAATTATGCGCAGAAATTTAAAATGCAGCTTATGGTTACAAGTGTAGATGATAATATAAAGTACCTGAAGAACTGTGGAGCCAAACACCATATTGAAATGAGCACAAAGATCATGCATTACACCCAAGGTCTCCAGTTTAGGCGCAGAGAGGATGGTTATTTGCAACATTGAATAACTAGAATCAAGGATCAACCTTCGAAGTGAAGGGGCATCTTGGATGATGAGCTGCCTTCCGTCAAAAGAAATTCCAGTTCTTACAAGGTTAGGCGACTTTATTTGGAGACAACCGATTCTAACTGTGAAAACAAGCACCAAGCACTCCAAATAGCAGGCAACCGGAGTGGATGATGATGTGCAATGAGGCCTCCGATATACGAACCCGCACAAGTGAAAGTTTCTTGAGAAATGGGAGTCGAAGGTTTATTACCAGATTGTCTGGTAGGTAGCACTGTGCAAAGGTGGCAGTGTGGAGATAGGACGAAAACCGCGAGATGGACATCGGTGCTGACGGCACAAGTTCATGGCGTTCGATATGTGGTATGTGATTTCTAGGGGAATAGTAGAACTCAAGCAGTTGTAGTTCTGTGAATTCAGGGGATTCCAGCCAGACGTCCACCATGCAGGGCATGGTATGCTTGCTCAGGTAGCATGACGGGATGCAGAGGCTTTGAACGGAGCCCTGGTGGGAGGAGATGATGGCTCTGGGGATTTCAAAATCATTGAAGAGAGATAGCTGACGACAGTCAAGATTAAGGGGAACGGCGCGCCATAGAGGGCGCCACCGAATTGAGAGGACTTGGGTGCGGCAGCAATCCTTGGTGGGGAGAAGCGAGATGATCTCCCCAAGGATGGCGTCCCGGAGATCGCTGATGCAGTCCACCCGAGATTCTACGGGTTCCTGGGATCCGGTGGGGGCGGGGTCGCCGCTTCTCCCCGTGCTGTCGGGTGCGGGATCTACAACAAAGGCCACACTGGCGAGAGCCTCATCTTCTTAACCTTTGGGTCACCGACTCCATTTTCCTCTAGGGCGTCACGTCGTGCTCACGGATTTGAGCAGAGTAACGAATGACGAGCCTAGTTGTAGAAGCTTGACGAAGAAGAAGGGGAGTGGCGGTTTTCTCAGAGGAGTGAGGAAGAAGAGGAGCTGGGGTTTTCTGTAGGAGTGAGGTGAGGAATTTGGGGTGCAGTGGAGCGGTGGGACGTGAGGTGGGTGGGAGCGAGGAGGAAGAAGAGCACCTAGGTTTTTGGGGGGGGGGGGGGCGGTGTGCTGGGTGTGGGTAGTGCCTCTTATTCAGTAAATATATGGGCTTTTGAATTGATTTTACTATTTACTAGTGTGGATGGGCTGTTTTGTCTTGGGCCCCGAGAAACAATTACTACTAGTACAGTGGAGACACTCTACAGCTACCTAGAAAAACAGTTACTACTAGTACAGTGGAGACACTCTACCGCTTCTGGCTCCTCCTAGGTCATTGAAACGCCTCCCTCTACTGAATGCCGTTATACTTTTGTTCACCGACATGCGGGCCCTGCAGCGCACAGGCCCAAATGCCATCCACCAAATTAGAAGGCAAGATGCGGTGAGTGTCACCCTGTCAGAAGCCTTGGCAAGAACGAGCTGTCGTATCACAAAACCCCACCTCCCCGCAGTCTAAGTTTGACGGACGAAGCAACCATCATTTTACTCTTCGCTGAATCCCCTTCTCCCTCACCGTCTTCAAGAAAGGCAACACTTGCATCTCGCTTTGTTCTTCTCTCCGAGCGAAGGGAAGGTAAGCGGATCCGTGATGTTGGTATATTTTCGTTCGGAGGAAAAAAGAACTTTTGCAAAGCAAGAACCGATCCTCACTCTCTTTTTTTTGTTTCATTGTCATTGCGATTGTGTTTTCATTTCAAGTGGTCTCCTAGTATTTGTCGGGCCATGATGGACCAAGGAGAACTGTGCAAAGATCTGCTGATATTGGAGCAGACGCGGGAGGCTGATCCCCACGAGACAGAGAGCTCCAAGAAGATGGAGGCAACCACCGAGGCGACCCTAGATACTGAGATGGTCAACGCCCCGTTTGAGGTTACAGCCCCTGTGGCACTGCAGGAGCAGTTTTCCCCCTTCGAGTATGTGTCCCCCCCCCCCCCCCGCTGGGCTGCCCAAGGTGATTTCCTTCTTTGCCGATCTCGATTGTGGTTTTTCATCTAAGTATGTGGTGATTTTTTTAGAAAAGGAAGTATGTGGTGATTAATAATGCAAAATTTTATTAGCTTCGATGCCATGCTATACATAGTGGTTTAAATAACTTGTGTTTCTTATCTTTGAAAAGTAATTCAGAATTTGTTTATGTTTCAATTAGAGCCCTGATGCGCATAAGGATTGTGTGGTTATACATGTCACTACGCTATGAGGCGTATTTACCTGAATATACGCCTTTGGGAAAACAGAGTTCTTAGGCTATTGGATCCTGGAAGCCATTTATGCGGTTATACCAATGAAGAGTTGTATTCCAGCCTCACCGTTGTCGAGCGTGTTGTCCAGGTGTCTTTGAAGCACAAGAAGTTCAAAGCTACTCCTTTGTTTGTGAGGAATATTGTTCTTGTCAAGCTTACGCAGGAAGATGACGTGGCATGCCTCCACAAACAAGTTTATCAGTGGCAAGGCCACAAGGTTGTCTTCATGAAGGTTCACAGGATTGAGCTGCTGTGGGACGTCCTCGATGATGTTCATGGCAAGGTCCGTCTTGTGTCCAGCCCAAATTAGATCGAGGCATGAAATAGTTGCCCCAGCTAGTGTTTAATAGTAGTTTGGATTGTGTCTAATTATCTGAACCTTGCCTCTTATCGACCCCTCCGGGCTAGTACTCTGTTTGAATCATCTCACGGAACTGCTGCTACTTTTGTGTGCCTGTGAATCATGTGAGAACCATCGTAATTGTTGCCGAAACAGATGCGTTCTCACTAGTTTTTTCATGAATATAGCATGGTAAGACATAAGTTGTCACGGTTTATCATACGAGCAGTGTGTGTTTTGATGAAATAGAGCACTTGTTCGAGAACCGTGCGCTGACGTATACATAAGTACTTGTAAACACTGTTGGCGCTACCCCACTTGTAAGCAGGCCAGCAAAACACGGCACATTGGCTCAGCTCGCTTCAACACTAGGCTATCGACCAGCTAACAATCAACAATCGGCTGTCTGACATATAAGAAACTATGTATCTTGTTACAGTGGTTCATGCAGTTAATTGAGGCCACAATGTAATAAATTCCAAACGTTCACACGCTAGTCCAACGCTCATGTGGAACACTCACATTAAACTCGTCTTCAAAAAAAAACTAGAAAATCATAAGTTAAGAAATTTTATACATCTCAATGATTCATAGAACATAACAAACATATACTAGTTCACAGCAAAAGACAAAGTTGTGAGAAGGTTTACAAATCAGGAAAAAACAAGCAAGGCTTCTCTCTGAGCAAAGGGCCTCCGACAGCTTAAATTTCCGGAGTTCACTCTGGTTTTTCTTGTTGCCACCATTCAGGTTAGGTTCTCTCATTCCGAATAACCAATTATAATTGTGGTCTCAAATGGAATGCTGAATCGAACCATGCAAAGGTCTTGACCAATTGAAAGTCTTGTGCATTCCACTAAATTTAAGCACCGCTTATTTGCGTAAATAAGCGCACCACAATGCCTCTTGTCCGCCAAGACTGTCCAAAAACCGCCAGGCAGTCATGCCACTAGTCCTAGGTCGATGGATGAACTGGTAGAAAGTGCATTCCGGACTAGGATGCGCTTGTTTTCGTCGTCCTCCACCGCAATCAAGAAGTAAAACGTACGAATCAGCTTCTTTTAGATTGCGTTGGTCATTCTACCTTAGTTACTACCAATGTAGGGATACCTTGAAGACGGGAGGTTAGACGATGGCAGCGAGGGATAGCCATCTCATTTTGCGCAATTGTACTAAAACTGAGGTGTGTGCTTTTGATTGCGCGGATAGAAACGATACGGAGACAGACATCCTGAAACGATATGGAGACAGACATCCCTGTTTGCGCAAATAAGAAATACAGTTATTTAAATAGTGACAGATATTACTACTTTCCCCCGTTTCCTCTTAGAACCAAGTCCTAGATTCATGCTACAGCTTTCCCACTTTCTTCCCTGTTTGGACCAACGCTTTGAGTCGACTGTATGAACTAGCTTTACTTCTAATAATAGTAGAATTCTAGGTGGCTTAGGAACAGCGGACGGAAGTAGAAAAGGATCCACATGAAGGGAGCTGGGGCAGTAGAACAAGGTAGGTTTCGAAGGAATATATACCCGAGGGTCGTCGGCATGTGGCAACAACGGCGTCGGGAGGCCGCATCTTGGCCACAATACCGCAGGGAGGAAGAAGGGGTCGGAGGCCCTCCCGAGCCGGCGCTCTCTCGGAGAGAACGGCACGGCCGCCGATCGGGACGCGCGGGCAGCCGTTGGTCTCCTCCCTCACCGCCGACGACAGCATGAACGATGCACCTACACCCCTGCCCCGGTCGAGGTTGTCCGGCTGGATTTGTGACCAGCCATGAGCTGAGAGAGAGTGTGGCCACCTATGTGTTGCTTAGATCTGGAGAGCATGAGAGAGTGAACGGGAGGAACCCTAGTAAAGCAAGAGGTAAGGCTCCTGCTTTTATATATAGTGGAGTGATTTTGTTGTACCAGCTTCAAAAAAATGCGCTCCTACGTGTACCCGCGAGTGGGTGTGAGAGAACTAGTCCGTGCATGCACCGCTTCTCTTCGTGAGAGTACAATATAATATGCCCAAAGAACGTTCGCCGCAAGAGTAATAGTATAAGTGTGTGACGTGTGAGCTAAAATAAAATGTGCGCACCGTCTTTTGCTTTTTCGAAGTTCTGAGGGTAGGGTGTGAATAGCACATATATGCGTGGCGTCTACCCGCCAGATGGATTGGGTGCGGCGACGTTAGTCTGCGAGAGGACTCGGGAGAGTCATGACTCGTGAGGGTGCGTGTGCGTGAGAGAGAGGGGGGGCACGTATCAATGCAATGCATGTGTCCATAAATCATTATCTGACAAACGTTCGCCACAAGCCTTTTCCTGATGAACGCTGTAAGAACCGTTAGATCGGCATCCGGCAAAGGTCGGTTTTGCCATGTCATTTAATGTAACAGCCACTCCTCCTACACACAAATCTTCCACGTGAGTGTTAGCAACTGCCGTATGCTCCCTCCATTCCGAAATGCAATGCATATAGCTTTATTGAAAATTCGAACCTCGCAAACTTTTACCGAGTTTTCGTGTACCAAATTGCACATGTAGAATACCATGTATATATCATTTCATTCATCTTCGAGAGGTAACTATAAAGTTGGGTGAGGAGTCTACAAACAAAGACCATCGTATCACCCGCAGCAATTTCAAGCATCCTTTAGTGTCGAGGAATATCATAGGAACTCTATATGATATGATTTTTATAGGATTTTTTCCTTTAGAGCCAATTGGTTCATAGGAATAGATTCATATACTCCACATTTCAAAGGAAATAAACATGATATCATTTCTATAGCTTTAGAGCCACTTGGTTCATATGAATGGATTCCTATACTCCCTTAATTTCAAAGGAAAATAAACATTAGCGTATATTCAATAGAAAAGTTCCTATGATATGAACCAAATTACATCTCTTTTCTAATCCCTCTCATAGGAATTGAGATACATGTCATCTCTAGATTCAATAGAAAAGTTCCTATGATGTGAACCAAATGACATCTCTTTTCCAATCCCTACTCATAGGAACTGAGATGCTCCATGTCATCTCTTTCCCTACAACTTCCATGTATACATCTTCTATTCCTAAATAGATAGTACAACCCACTAGTAGCTTTTTTTCAAAACATGCAACTATGGCACAAGAACTATATAGTGTGCCAATAACTTTGAAAGATGCTCGCTGGATGAAGCAAAACCGACAGTGCAGAGATAGGAAAATCCGACCACTATAGCCGTTGGATATCATCAACATTCCACCAGATCTGCCACATGTACAATTTAGAAGACTCCACGGTTGAACTTAAGCATAATGCACAAACCTCAAAACCCAAGCACTTCTCCTTTGTTCTACAATCTTCTGTATCATAATTGATTATTTTTTTCTAATGAATTGCCATTATTTGTTTTTTTACTTTATGATTTACTCCCTCCGTTCCAAAATAGATGACCCAACTTTGCACTAACTTTGTACTGAAGTTAGTACAAAGTTGAGTCATCTATTTTGGAACGGAGGGAGTACAATGCAAAACCCCATGAATCTTAACATTTTTATAAAACTAATTGATTTTGAATGAGATGAACTATAAGAACTAAACGAACATCTACATAATGCATATATGACTCAAAGCTTTACATGCTATAGTGTGTATTTATTCATAATTTGGTTTCGAAATCTCATGCGTTCAATACATGTGTACCTTACTAGTTTTGTGTAGAGTAGCAAATTTCATGCGGCCCCGGGTATATCAAAATGCAAGGCCCATGCATCATTGCCTTTTCTAGAACCCTCGTCCACAATTTTTTGTACGTACTATATCTCCACTGGTCCCCGAACCCAAAATGCTGCCTCGTTCCCGTAAAACCAAGCGGCCCACACATATTTAAGGCGTCGATTCGAACCCGTTTACTACGACGTGGCCCCGCACGCCGTAGTACTCCTACAAACCCTACCGCCGCACTCATCATCGGTTTTCTTCAAGAGGACGAGGGAGAAGCCGATTTGTAGTGGAGGCGCTTTCAAAAAAAGGATCTGTAGTGGAGACCCCTACCCTAGGGTGCCCTAGGTAGCTGTCGCACGCATCATTGTTTTCTCTTTTCTTTATGCTCTTGCGCCCTAGAGTGAAATGATGGTTGCTTCGTCCGTCCAGCTTAATGCGGGAAAGGTGGGGCTTTGTGATTTGACCCCTCGTCGCTCATTTTCTACTACTGCGGTGCTACGACCGGGGTGCCTCCAATTCCAACCGCTGCTCCGAACTGTAATTTGGTGCATCACACGTGGAACAAGACGGTGGATGAGCCACATGTCGGCCAAAGGGGTCCTGTTAAGTGTGTCGCCATTTCGTGTGTGGACTGACCCTGCTTGAGTTGCTACGCCAACACGACAGGAGCAGCCTACCACTTGGTTTTGCTCCTTGGTGAATCCCGACTATATTGATCTAAAAAGATACGTGTTGAACTACCCTCTCCGTCTCGGTTTTTTTATTTTTAGGCGTCTCGGTTTATAGGGCTCAAGACGTAGTTCTAGGTCATCCATTTGACTAACTAAATATGAGTTACTATGTCACAAAAAGTATATCAATGGATTCTTAAGCGGATGTAGTTGTATTTAAAAGTCGAGGGCGGGGCTTTTCCTGCGCGGTAGGCGGGACAGTTCTGCCTAGTCGATTCGACAGAGACACGAGAAGACGAGGGAGTAGGCTGCTACAAACGTAGGGCTGTGTGATTTGACAGCGAGTTACTGCTGGACATGTGGGGCCCCGTGATTTGACTTGCCATTATCATTTTAATCAAGGCGCCATTTAATCGGGCGTGAGTCTCCTGTGATTCCTGACCACCTCCATATGTGTGCCTCTCCCAATGCTCCACCATGTAGTAGAGGCTGGCTGTTGCATGAGAGCCCACTTCTCCACTTTTTCCTTGCCTCTCTTTCCTCCACATATGCAAAATGCCATGTAAAGCGCACTATTGTACTTACTTTTACTTGCTCCTATAGGTGCTTAAGCTTGCCACATAGGCATAAAGTCTGATGTGGCAAGTTAATCAAGAAGAGAGAGACTAGTTTGGTGACCCAAGGAAGAAACGGCGCTAAGCGCGTGTACCTAGGTGAAAACACAATTTTGAGTCTATAGCTAATTAAATGAAGCAAACTTAGCAACACCATTTCATTGGAAGAGGTCACTCCTTGGCAAATGCAATAAATACTAGTACTCCAGTGTCCCATAATATAAGAATGTTTTTGGCACTACACTAGTGTCAAAAACGTTCTTATATTATGGGACGAAAGGAGTACGTAAGAAAGAGATAGAGAGAAGTAAAAAAATACACTTATAGCCAACCTTATAGCCAAAACCTTGTTGTAGTATGAGTGACTAAGTGATGACTATGTATGACATGCCAACATCAGATAGCCTAACGCACCGTGTTAAATCTCCAAGGGCGCGACCGCACGAGCGACGTGACGGTCGTGGTAGGCGCGACCACGATACAGGCTGCTGGCAGCCCTTGGATATGAGATCAAACGGTCGCATGCTAAGTTGCTGAACATTTGCAGAATAACCCTCCAGGATAGGATATTCACCCATAGGTCTAGAATCACGCCATGCAACCGTTCGATCTCAGATCCAAGGGCTCTTGAAGCCCGTGATCATGGGAGAATGGAAAGCCACTACCCTGCCGTTCGCATGCCGGCGCAGTTCTCTCCTACTCGCCCCTGCACGTCCTTCAATACTACGGCGGTTCGCTCCTAGTCGTCCCGTCCATTCACATTACGGCAGTTCCACTAATCCTAACCCTCCTCCCAAATCCATGGCGTCCCAAATCCCTACGATCGGCGGTGATTACAAGGTTAGAACCATCACCGGTGATGAGTTCGACGTCATCTACACCCGTTCTTCCGCGACGGTGAAAGGATGCCTTTCTCACTTCAGACGCATGTTCGAAAACTCAGATGATGAGTGGGTCGCTGGGCTAGATGTTGAGTACACCACAGTCCTGGGACGAGAGAAGGATCTAAAGGACGAAGAGAGTAAGAAGCCCGCCGTGATCCAGGTTTGCGTACATAACGTTTGCTTGGTCTACCACATATGCCATGCCGACGTTGAGTGCCAGGATTTTAAGAACTTCCTCAAGGACAAAATAGTGAAATTCATTACTGTAGACTTTAAGAAAGACGAAGAAGTCCTGGGTCGGATCGGCCTCATTGTAGGCAATCCCTTCGACCTCCAGAAGAATCGGCTGGTGCCCTCTCGTCAGCCTTCAAAGCTGACCCTGGCAGGAGCCATGGTTCATCCTTCGTACCGTAAACTGGAGAAACCTCATTATACGTTTCATCATCATGCATGGCAGCAGAATGTACTAGATATATACCACATCCACTACGCTGCAATGGATGGCTACCTTTGTTTCAATATCTACAAGGGTTGGATGAAGAGCAACAACCAAGTGTGCAGTTCAAGCAAAGAAGTATCGGCCAAGAGGAATAGGGCAAGGACGAAGTCGAGGACGTGGACGAGGACTCTGAGTAAGGTGGCAGTGTCGTTGCTCATGGTGGTTTTAAACTTCTAATGCAGTGTCTACCGGATTAGTTTCATAGTTTAATTTCAGGTGTGCTTAGTTTAATTTGAGGGGTGTGCTGTGCTGAGCCCCCAGCAGAACTATGTTATGTTTCTTCTCGTTACTTTAACTCTTCAGTATGTACATACTACTAGTATTTCTCTAATAGAATTTAGCACCCCAATTAAGCATGTACTAGCTTTTTTAATAGTACTATATGCATAATTTGGCGACGAACGCTCTCTATATGTACCTCCTTTTTTTAATTTCAATTTTTGCTCCATGCCGCAATCCATCGATAGTACAAAAGTATACATTTTTAAAAGGCTAGAGTACTGTTCATCACATATATAACCAGTTAAATTCTCAACCTAGAACGACGTGCATGCCATGTAGTAAACCGATACGGAGGAAGTATAGTAAAAATGAGGTGATTTTACCGAGCGATCGGCGGGGGAGCATGGCCTGTCATGCGGTCCCACGTGTCATGATGTACCAAGGCGATGCGCGTGTCCCTCTTGAGGCAGAAGCAATACTAGTATGTGGTTTGAGATGATGGCGAACCGAAGTGTGAAATAATGGTTGCTTCGTCCGTGCAGGAAGGTGCGACATTGTAATTTGACGTCTCATTGCTCATTACTACTCTTCGGGCGATGCGAGTGGGGTCGTCCCCCCGCTGTTCTCGCATCGTTATTTGGTGCTTGACACGTCGACCGGTTGCTATATGTCCCACATGTCGGCGATGTGAAGTACATAATTCATGAAAGGGAGCGTCGATGGAGGAGTATACTACGTAATTCATGAAAGGGAGCGACTTAGTTTTGGAAAAATCTGTTTTTACGAGTAACGTACCCACTAGGGTTTATAGGGCTCATCTAAAAAACATTCGCTTTTTCCGCTTGATAAGTCTCAATTCTACTATACTAGTAGTAGTACCATTACATGTTGGATTTCGAGGTGCGTTAGATCACCCGATGCAAGCAAAGGTCAAGAGGAAACTAACCAATGCATGTACAAGTTCATGGAAATTTAGTGGTCATTCATGCATTCGTTCTAATTAATGCCTCGGTAAACATAACTTCTTGAGAAAAACGAGCGCACTAATTACTTGTGCAAACTACGAAATTAATTCGACCACTCACCGTCTACCTTGGTTGGAGAGATTTTGAAATTGAGCCATAAACTGGAAAGGAGGGAGTAGTAACTTTTGTCTCGATTATTATTTGTCGCCTTGTATAGATGCAAAATGTATTTTTTATAGTGGCCTTGTATAACTAAATGGAGGGAGTACTAACCAAAGTACGTAGTATGGACGAGGAGTAAACGGAGGGAGTAGTAAAATTTTCTCCTCGTGTTGCGAGCCACCGCGCGCGTGGGCGTGGGAGCAGGCGTAAAGGCGTACAGTAGGCGGGGGAGACGGCGTACTAAGCAAGCTTCACCTCATCCCGCGAGCCACCGCGCCCGTGGGCGGGGGAGACGGCGTACTAAGCAAGCTTCTCCTTGTTCTGCGAGTTGACGGGACACATCAAAAGTACTCCAGTGTATAGAGCCTTGCCACTAAGGTAGGCCCCACATGGTTTGCCTCTTTTTTTAATTTAACATAACGCGTCAAGTCACAATTTGTTTGTTCACCCGTGGTAGATGATCCTCCCTCCACCAAGTGGATAACCAAGACATCGCCAAATTACCACGTGGGCTGCCTTTTTCGTACAGAAATGAGCTCCACCGTGTACCCGCGCGGGTGTGGTTGGGAAAGAGACGGGAGTACGTGCGCCATGCGTGCACCTCTTCTCTTCGTGCACGTCCCCCACCTATGTGGGTGTGTGTGAGAGAGATACAAACCTAGACATAATGCACCGTCCATCCCCATGCCTCTGCCCAGTCCGACCACCAGTCACCACCACGCCCCACTCCTCCTCACCTTATCTCTCATCTTTCTCCCTCCATTTTCATATACAAGGGGCCACTATCAAAATTACAATTTGCAGATATACAAGGCCACTAACACTAGTCGATGCAATAATAATGGTGTTTGCCCCGTGGTACTAGCAAAGGAGGACATTAATTATCCCTTGCATGCATGCGGAGTTTGTAAAAAATGCATCTTGATGTTCCGTGCAATGCACGGGCATCTTGCTAGTCCATGAAAACAACACATGGCAAAATTCCACGGCGAACGAGGGATTTGAATCTGTTGGGAGGGGCTGTTTGGATCTTGCCCGGGGTAGCCAAAATATTGGCGACTACTTCGCCATGGCCGGCATCGGCTCGAGTTCATACTAACATTCCCCTCTTCTGTGGAGCCCATGCGGGGTCGACGAAGGTCCTCGCAACAAAAGGATCCGGCAAGACACCTGCTGTGTACGCCGACGTCTCCTCGCGATGGCCTTCATGGGACCCAAGGGGCGACAGCCTCCCGTGGTCTACTTCTCCTCGATGATGGCGGCGGACGCAGAGGCGCTGGCCACCGACTCGTCGCTCTCCGCGCACCCGGCTTCTGTCGCTGCTTGCATGGCGCGGCCACCGGCATGGGAGTCTCGGCCACAGAAACGGGAGATGCGGTACGAGGCGGCGGCATAGACGGTAGCAACGACGCCCGTGCGCCGCTCCTCGTCGAGCTGGCCTGGAGCGGCGAGTTGCTGAACCACGCGCCGGCTTGGGGCGGCAACTGGCTCCGTCAGGCGAGGGGAGGGAGGTGGATCAGCGAGCTGCATAGCTCGTATCCGGCGGGCTACCCAGCCGGCTTGGATGCGGAATAACTACTCTTCGTAAGCCACTGTAAGAGTGGACAAAATGGTGGAGGAGATAGGGGAGTGGCGGAGGTGTGCGATTCTTGGCCGGCGTTTGGCCTCGTTTAAATAGGAGATTAAATAGACGGCGGACGGGAGGAGCTCGGCCGGTGTTGCTTAACGCCGCCCGGTCATGAACGGACGTTTGTCCGTAGTGGGTTTCTCGGCTTCCACACGGGCGGGTTTCATGGAGGCGTTTGAATGCGGCACGGAGGCGTGTTCACCGGGCGTGCCGCGAGTGGCACCTCGACTCGACCTAGGACACCGCACCGTTCTTCCACCGACGTAGGGCTCTTTGGGTGCATGGCCTGCATGTCGCTGACCCAACGCAGTAGCGCACAGCAGAGGAACCTTTGGTGGGCCAGGGCGGTCAGAAGCGGGCATTTCATAAACCGATGATTGTTCATTGAGTGTGATGTCATCTTTTTCATGTAGATAAGCCTACTATGTTGATAGCCCGTTTGATACGTTGTGATTCATAAAGACTGTTGCAAACATCAATGTTCTGCTTATCACAGATAAGATTGATTAATACCCGTAACAATCCATGTCCTTAACAAAGGGTGCATGCACGTATAGGTTGAGCGTGTGTCTTGCGTCGTGTCAGGCCGTGTGCATGCAGGCGTGCGGTGTTGCGTGCGAGCAAGGGTACGTTTCAGTTGTTGCATGCATGGGTGCGTGCGTCGTGTGTTCGTGAGTGCATGTATGCGTGTCGATGTTGCACGCCAGCTTGCGTGCGTGTATGCGTGTCGATGTTGCACGCCTACATGCGTGCGTGCATGTGTACGTCTTGAGGTGAGGCTACACGTCAGTCGACTGACTTTTTCATCTCTGGTCATTAGATTTTCCAGTCGTTGGATATGAAATCAAGGGCCTCCAGTTTATCATCAAACTCCACCTCCCCTGAGCTGCCAGCCACCACCAGCCGAACCGCCAGCCCCCGCCGCCCGTGGCCGGCCCTCCCTCCTCGAAACCACTCCCCACCGCCGGTCTACAGCTGCACCGCCATCCTCTAGCCTCTGGCCGAGCTTTTTCTCCGGGATCCCCACCCCACCGCCTAATGAACGCCCCAACCGCGGTGATCGCCAACCAGAGGTCTCACGACTTCAATACCCACCAAACACTAATTTATTACCATTTATGTCCTTCATATACGTGCTGACGGGTGGGCCCTATGGTAATGTGCGCTGCTGAATGTGGACCGTTTGACTGGTCAATTGATCGTGTTATCAACAAATTACGTAGCTGTATGGTGAGCCAGTGACCGTATGATCACCCTAAAATGTACTCCTATTTTATTAACACAGTATAGACTCAAACTACCATTTCTTTCTTTCATATACGGGCTGACAGGTGGGCCCCACGGTTACGCGCCCCGATGGTGCAACACTAGTTGCGCCGCGTGGAACGTTTGACTGGTCAATTGATTGTGTCATCAACAAAATACGAAGTTGTACGGGTGAGCCAATGACCGTATAATCATGATATGTATTTGTTTAACACGGTATAGACGCAAGGGCTCATATATACGCGCAAGCACTCACCGCTATAAGCGCACACACGCGAACCCTACCCCTATGAGCACCTTCGAGAGAGTGGGCCAAAGATATATGATCTTGAGATTTTACGAAGTCACCATAGGTGCCTCGTAGTCAAGTGGAACGTCTCCTCCCACTGAACGTACATCGCCGGAAAATACTGAAATTAACAAAAGATAAATGCGAGCACCGGGACTTTAACCTTGGTGGGCTCTAGAAACCACTGTCCTCTAACCATCCAACCACATGTTGGTTAGCGCGACAAAATGTATGCGGTGACCGTGATGAGCTTATTCTGAAGTCCAGTGACCATATCGTGCTTTCGCTTCAAATACAATGACCGTAATTGTCGTCAACAAAATATGGAGCACGCATCAAATGCAAAGTCCGTCAGTGTCATCAACAAAATATGGAGACGTATCGTGAGCTAGATACTGTTGTACTATAGTATATGCTTATTTTTTTAGTGGCCGATTGCGTGTGTGGTGTGGTGGGCACATCATTTCTAGTTGTGGTGGGTCAACATGAAGACTCATGGGTCGGTTCCATCCTGCGCCACATATAGGTTGGACCGAGACGTGTTATACGAAGACCCATGTGGAGGACTCGACGTACAACACGAAGCTACCAGAGTCGTGGAGGACTCTATCCCCACCGGGTGATAAGCCGACTATATATGATTTGTAACCCTAGGCCCTTAGTATGTTACACAAGCTTGGGGCTAGTTCTTCGATAGTATACACACACACGCACAAGGCTCGGTATTCACGTGTAGTTTGTACACACCCCTATCACTAATATATAGTACCAGGAGTAGGCTCTTTCTTCAACTGCAATTGAATTCTAGCATGTGCATGTGTTTATTTCATATTATCGATCCATAGAGTGAGAGCGGTTTGAAATACAGGCAATGGATATTTTTGCAATTCATATATAAACATTAATTAGTGCACTCCATGTTGTTAGTGTGAAGCACTTTATACATTTGTCACTTGCATGGATACATTCCAAATTGCTAGCTACAAAATAGAATACATGTCGAATTCAACATAAAGGGGGTTTCGAAGATTCGAATTCATAGGAAGTGCATTCATCTATTTGAACCGGATATAATGGCATTTGTAAATCAGATGTAAAAGGGGGCATCAATCTTCGTTGTGAGTTTGAACATGCTATATATATTCATACGCATATCTAACTTTTTTTTGCAACCAAGGAGCTTATATCTGGAACCATGCATGAACTGAGGTAAGTTGCATATTTTTTAATATATACTCCTGTACAATGTATATTCAAATGTACCCCCTCCATCCCAAAATAATCATAGCTTTAGGATTTTCAAGAGTAAAGATTTGTGAAGTTTGACAAATCCTGAAAGTTCAATTCAAGAGAACCGAAAACGTTAAGCTTCTGCTCCCAAATATTGAACGAAGCGCCAAATAGGCCTCTGGTTACCCGAAACCGCGCGAGACTAATGTTTTGGTTGTAGGAAATTACTGTCCTGACTCTGGCCCGTGTAGCCTATCGGCCCGATGTCCAAAGGTCTAAATCGGGGTAGGTTTGTAACTTCACCAAGACGCCAGAGAAGCATTCATACGCCATGGGCGCCTACCCATGCGCTCGGCCGAAATCTATCCCGTCCACATTTGGGACACCTGACATGACTGTCCTACCCCCAACCTGCAATATGTCCGAATTTTAGATGGGGAAAAGTTTGTAACTTTCCCCAAATTTCAAACAAGCGCTGCCTCAAACCAAACATTGTTCCCCTTAGTTCCTCGCCTCCCTCCGTTTCCCCATTCATACTCCGTGGGCGCGAAAACGCCCTCTCCACCAGCCGCGAAACCCCAGCCTCCTCCGTCCTCCACCCCATAGCGGCCAATCCACCACCGCCCTCCTCCATCACGCCGGAGCCGGTACCCCGACGTCATCGTCCAACGCAACCGCAACCGCAACGCCCTCAAGGACTTAGCAGCTGAAGCCGAGGCAGAGCTGCCTCCATGACGCCGACGCCGACGTGCGCCGTACCAGAACCACTCAGACCACGCCGTCCTGCGCTTCACTGCTGCGGCTCCACTGTCACAACCGTCCACCGCACCGGAGCTGTTCCCGCTACGCTGTCATTCGCCGTTTGTCGGCCGCCTCGGATCTGCTTCTTCGCCGCCGACAGACGGCCACCGCACCACACTCAACAACTTGGCCATGGGTTCGTCCAAGGCTGCACCGTCCTCCACAACTTCTGGTTTCCGACGAACAACAAGAAGACTGTCGGAAAAACAGAAGGAGGACACAACACTGCCAGCAGAAAGAGGTACTCCTCTTCCCTTATTCGTGCAAATCTTACGTCTCCGCTCACACCGTATTCATCCCACGAAAGAAACTTGTTGAGCGCTTCTTCCTACATCTTCTTCGTTATAATAAATTCTCATTGTTTCCTCCCTTTTACTATTTCACCTTTGCTATAGGTCAAGAGTCTAGCCTGGATTTCAATTCGGTCGGTCGAACCGCAATTAAAGAAGCAGCACCGCTTAGGCGCGCGGAGCACCTAGTCCGCCTGTTCCTCGGGGAAGTGGCGCATCGGTGTCTATCATAGGGGTGTGGGGTGCAGGAGCTGCTTGCACCCGATCTGGAGGTCGGCGGGGCTTGA
This sequence comes from Aegilops bicornis, assembly GCA_021605145.1. Taxonomy (NCBI): domain Eukaryota; kingdom Viridiplantae; phylum Streptophyta; class Magnoliopsida; order Poales; family Poaceae; genus Aegilops; species Aegilops bicornis. The sequence continues at coordinate 464,654,701 of CM038670.1, forward strand.
ATGGATGGCCGGGGGGCGGTGCCAAGCATAGCGGTGCGGTGAGGTCGAGGGAGGCGCAGTGTGGAGGAATACTGGGCCGGTGGTCACTGGCGTTTCGAGGAAGATCGTCAACACTGACTGGCTGGAGGTAGATGAAGGCGATCTGCCCGTTCTTTGTACATCGGACGGTGCAGAAAAAATGGACTGGCCTATTTGCTTTCAGTCGACTGTTATTTTCATAGAATCCTATAGTAATTTAGTGTGCCATGCATGTTGTAGAGCTATCATATGTCTCCCGTCATTTATTTCTCACCGACCTGCAATCTGCTACCTTTACACTGTACTAATTGTGCACACACTTCACCCATACTCACAATATTGTTTTTTATGCATGGGTATTTCAGACTACGACGCAGTTGTTGATGAATGCGTAAAAGAAAAGATGTAAGTCGCTCAAAGGTAATTCAAGATAAGCACTAAGCGTTCAAAGACTCTAACGGGTGTAGTGTCGTGATTGGAGACAAGAACGTAGCTCAAGAGTTGATGATCTCAATTGCCACACACAACCATCCTGTGTGCTTGCTTTCACTTCCCGCTGTCAAATGTGGTTGCATGTTGCATATGGTGTCTAGCTTGTATTGCTTCCAATTTGGTTAAATTGCATCTGCTTACTTTACACATTATGCCTTTGATAATGACATGCCTTCCTGTTTTTGATACATACTACATATGTCTATTAACCATGTTCGTACATCAAACTAATGCTCTTTCGTATCCCTCGTCAATCACTTATGATGAGACAACACCCGTGGGTTCTTGTGAGACGCCATACTCGCTTAAAGAGTGCGGTGTCATCCTCCCCACATGATTCTCAAGAAACAAAGCAAGGCTAAATGAAGATAGTCAACGTAGCTCTCTAGTTGACCACCATAATTCCCCACACCACCATCGCAGGTGCTTGCTCTTACTTGGCGCAGTGATATGTGGTTGCATGTTGAATATGGTGTCTACCTTGTAATGCTTCTAATAGGGTAAATTGCATCTGCTTAGTTAACACATTATACCTGTGAATATGACATGCCTTCCTGTTTTTGGTACATACTACGTCTTTCTATTAACCATGTTCTTACATCAAACTACTTTTCTTGTGTATCCCTCATCAATGCTGCTAATTTGTTAAACTGCATCTCCTTAGCTTACACATTATACATGTGAATATGACATGCCTTCCTGTTTTTGGTACATAATACATCTGCCTATCACACCATGTTCTTACATCAAACTACTGTTCTTGTGTATCCTGCGTCTATCGCTTATGATGAGACAGTCACGCGCATTGGTTAATATGAGACGCAATACTCTTATAAAGAATGCAATTTCATCCTCTCCACATGACTCAAGAAACAGCAAGCCTAAATGAAGATATTGAACGTTGCTCAGACCAAGACTGCACTTCCCCTACACCACCATCCCAGGTGCTTGCTCTAACTTCGCAGTGTGATATGTGGTTGCATGTTGCATACGGTGTCTAGCTTATAATGCTTCTAATTATGGTAAATTGCATCTGCTTAGTTTACACACTATACCTATGAATATGACATGCCTTCCTATTTTTGGTACACACTACATCTATGTGTTAACCTTGTTCTTACATGAAACTACCTCTCTTCAGATCCTCGCATCAATCACTTATGATGAGTCACCTTTATTCGTTGCATATTGCATATTATTTCTAGCCTATTGCCATGTATTGCTTCTAATTTGGTCAAATACATTTGTTAGGGCACCCTTTTAATTTAGCAGAGTGATATTGGTTTCATCTTTCATATGGTTTCTAGCTTGCATCGATTCTAACATGTTCAAGCACCTTGTGCTTAGTTCACACTTTATACATCATACATGTCAATATGTCACACCATCCTGTTTTTCATACATATTCCATCCTCCTATCATGCGGCTGCCTTACATGAAAGTAGTGTTCGTCAGTATCATGCATCAATGAGTTCTGAAGAGCAAATTTTATTCCTTTTTCTTGTGGGTTTGACTTGACAAGGCAAAATCAATAAAGAGGAAGGAAAAGAGTTAGGAAGGCAATGATGGTGGTCCTCTGCAGCAACGTAAACGGAGCATCTGTACCGATTCTCCTTGTACTGATAGTGAATTACAAGCTCCAAGTCTCCGCTCCCCTACTCCACCATCCAAGGTGCTTGCTCTAACTTGGCAGTGTGATATCTGGTTGCATGTTGCATATGGTGTCTAGCTCGTATTGCTGCTAATTAGTGTAAACTGCATCTGCTTAGCTTACACATGATACATGTGAATATGACACGCTTTCCTGTTTTTGGTACATACTATATCTTATGATAAGGCACCTTTAAGTCGCCACTGTGATATTGGTTGTGTCTTGCATATGATTTCATCTAATTTGTTGAAACGCCATACAGTTTGAACTTGGCAGAGTGATATTGGTTGCATCTTTCATATGGTGTCTAGCTTGCAGTGCTTCTAATTTGTTGAAATGCCTTCTGCTTAGTTACCACATCATAGGTGTGAATATGTCACACCATCTTGTTTTTCATAAATATTCCATCCTCGCATCATGTGTTTGCCTTTCATCCGATTAGTGTTCGTCAGTATCATGCATGAATGAGTTCTGAAGAGCGAATTTTATTCCTTTTTCTTATTGGTTTGACTTCACAATGCAAAATCATTACAACTGAAGGAAATTAGTCCGACAGTAGATGATGGTGGTCCTTCGGAGCAACTCAAACAGGGGGTCTCTACAGATTCTACTCCGCCATCCTCCCAACAAGATTCGCAAGACAATACAAGGCTGGACAGTCAACGTAGCTGTGTAGATGATGAGCACATCTCCCCTACTCCACCATCACATGTGCTTGCTCTAACTTGACACTATTATATGTGGTTGCATGTTGTGTATGATGTCTAGCTTGTATTGCTTCTAACTTGAATTGCATCTGCTTACTTTACACATAATGCCTGTGAATATGACCCGTTTTCCTGTTTCTAGAACATACGTGTACATGATGAGCACATCTCCCCTACTCCACCATCACAGGTGCTTGCTCTTACTTGGAACTGTTATACGTGGTTGCGTTTTCCGTATGATGTCTAGTTTGTATTGCTTCTGATTATGTTGAATTGCATCTGCATAGCTTACAACTTATACCTGCAATGATCACTTACCCATAAGACACATTTAACTTGGGACTGTGATGTAGGTTGCATCTTGCATTATCTTCTAGCTTGTACTACTTCTAATTTCTTGAAATGGCACTTACGACGAGACACTTTTTACCTGATAGAGTGATATTGGTTGCATGTCCATATGGTGACTAGCTTTCATTTCTTCTAATTTTGTTGAAATGCCTTCCGCCATCGTTTTTTTCATACATATTCCATCCTCCTATCGTGCGTGTGAATATGAAACACTGTCTTTTTGTATATATTCCATCCTCCTATCCTGCAAGGCTTGCCTTACATCAAAGTAGTGTTCGCTGTATCATGCATCAACCAGTTATGCAGAGCTAATTTTATTCATCTTCTTGTGGTTTTGACTTCATAAGGCAATATCGTAAAATAGGAAGGAAAAGAGTAAGTTAGGGATGTTGGTGGTCCTCCGCACCGACGCAAACAGAGACTCTAGATTTTCCATCGCTAACGCTAATGAAGTCAAGTCCCAAGTCTACATGATGAATTCATCTCCGTACTCCACCATCGCAGGTGCTTGCTCTAAGTTGACAGTGTGATAATTGGTTTCATGTTGCATATGTTGTCTAGCCTGTATTTCTTCTATTTTGATTAAATTGCACCTGCTGAGTTTATACGTTATACATGAGCATATGACATGCCTTTTTGTGTCTAGAATACACTGCATCTATCTATCATACCATGTTCTTACATCAAAGTACTACTGTTGTGTATCCCGCATCAGTCACTCATGATTGGACGCTTTTAACATGGTAGTTTGATAGTGGTTGCATCTTGCATTGATTTCTACATTGTACTGCTTCTAATTTTTCGAATTGCCACTTATGACAAGACACTTTTAACTTGGCAGAGTAATATTGGTTGCATCTTTCATATGGTGTCTAGCTTGCATTACTTCTATTTTCTTGAAAATCCTTCTTCTTAGTTTGCACATCGTAGCTGTGAATATGTCATGCCGTCCTGTTTTTCTTACATATTCCATCCTCATACGGTTGTCTTACATCAAAGTATTGCTTGTCTGTATCATGCATCAATGAGTTCTGAAGAGTGATTTTATTCTTTTGTGTTGTGGGTACATCTTGACATGGCAAAGTCAAAAAAGAGCAAGGAAAATAATATAGTAGGGAGTGTTGTTACTCGTCGGGTGAAACGGAAAAGGTTCTGTCATCGAGATTCTGCTGGTACTTATAATGCAGTAGAAGGTCCAAGTCCACCGGCTAAATCTACAAACACAAGATTACCTGCTTCCACCACCGCAAGATCCGCTTCAACTGCATTTCAAAGATCTCAACCAGTTACTCGTTCGTTTGCTCCGGAATCGCCGCCTCGAGCTGCCTTCACACCTAACACTACTTCCGAAGCACTGCTGACACAACAGGACTTGGCAAGATTAGATGAACCTCATGAGCTTAAACACCAAGACGGTACCTGACCGAGTCAAGTTGCAGTTGCATGCTCCTTTATATGTACTCTCACAATTTGATCTACACTAACACTTTCCATATTTGTTGTTGAACTAGCACCATGGCGCAAGCGGAAACAGACATCAGGGATAATGCTTGATAGATTAACAAAATCTAAAGGAGGAAGAATGGAGATCCATTTTGAGGCAGGTTTAAAAAGGCCACGTGATGCTACAGAGTCAGCCAAGTTAGTATCAGAGGCAGCCATTGCCGTTAGGTGTCATGCACGTATCCTCCCAACGTGGATCCAGTACAGGAATGAGAAAGACAATACCCAGTTTAACACCTTCCTTGACCATTTATCCGTAAGTAATGTTATTCATCGCAATTAGTAATATTGTCTTGCTCATCCCATACTTTCTAGCTTCCTACTAATAAGACTCACATTCTTTTTCCAACAGATGAGGTTCAAGTTGGATCCGAAAGATGATGCAACTAGACAAGCATGCACACATGTTTTTCTCGCTCTCTGTGGCGATGTCGGTACCACCTTAGAAAATCTCACTTTGAAGGCAAGGCTAACAATGAAATCGCCCAAACATCTCCAAAGGAATATATTACAGATGAAGACCGGACAGCCCTCGTTAAACATTGGTCTGATCCAAAGTATCGTAGGCTATATGTATTTGATCGCACCACATATTGAACTTGTATTTATGTATGTGCCTTACAAGTGTATATTCTTCTAGGCTAACTGCTTGCGAACAAAACCAACCGTTCTAAAGTGAAATTCCAATGCATAACAGGATCTCATAGCTATATTGCACACTGTGAGGCTCTTGTAAATAGCTGTTACTTCCTTCTTTTTTTTGTGCCATATTATCGTATCTATATTGACTTGTTCCAAATACAGAGGAAATCCCGTGCGGACCTAAAAGAACCTAAACCGAATGCGGTGCAAATCTTCAAGGATTGCCACACCAGCAAGATGAAGGGCATGAGCACACCAGTTCAAGCCGCTGTTGTAAGTCCTTACTCCTCCTGCCTTGAACTGATTGGTACTGTGATGTGTTCATTTAACTTCTTGGTTTGCAGCCAATGTCAGTTACTCTGTTCACTTTTATTCATAGTTGTCTTAACGTATCAGTTCACCTTACATGGTTTAAAAGAGATGAAGGATATTCTTTTAGTCTTGATCTGTAATCTAGTTGTTATGTTCACGTGTGCACACAATGATAAAATAGCCTGTTTGTTTTATATCTGTTTGCCCATGATATGAATGATGTCATACTATGTTCATCCTACTTTAAACCATGTCTCTTTATCCTTAGATGTCAACGAATGTGAGGAAATAGACAATACAAGAGGCATGCTACATGGACATATGTTCCAAAGTGAATTTATTATGTAGTTGGCACTACAATACATGCTAATGTATTACAAAGAGTTCACCAAAATAAGTTATGTATAAACGTTTAACCTACTTTTGTTTGTTTTTGTCTCATTAGTAACTTATCTAGTACACTAATCTACAAGTTCAAACTTTCGTGAAGCTATGGAACAAATGATTGAACAGCCACAACCACCTGAAGGTGACGAGGCTACTACAGGCACAATGTCACCTCTTACTGCAGTGCGTCAGTATCTCTCCACTAATAGTGCAAAAAGCACCTTCCTGCGTAATTCTGGGTTGGTTGTCAAGGTAACCTCGTCCAAATCGCCTACTGAACAAAATCTTCCTGCTAGACAGAGTGATATATCTGTGCTCCAGACACAAGTCCAATCCCTAATGGACGTTGTTTCGGAAACAAGAATAGTGGTTGAGAAATGTCGTCAAGATATGAATGGTTTTGAAACCAGACTATCAGACATTCGCTTCGTTGTTCAAGAGCGATGGCGGAAAAAAGGTGGAGATCGTGCTGCTCCATTAGATTCTACAGCCTGAAACATTAGCACTCAGGTCAAATGATTTGTGTGCTTCTATACATCTGATGGTGCTTTTATCTGGAAGGACTGTAAACTTTATGCCAACAGGCCTTTTGTTGTATGGTTGGAATTTATCTTGTTGTGATACAACATTTATGATGCTGCCTCAGGCTGCAGTAATTACGACGCTATTTTTGTATAGTGGAGGTTTATCTTAGTAATGTATTCGCGCGAAAGCTTCGTAGGGGCCGAACATGCCAACATTCGTCGGGCCCATTCCAATTGGGCTAAAAACGATTCTGGGCCGAAATTGGCATGTAGCCCACTAAAAATATCTGGGCCTAAATCAACATAAGCTTTCATATTTTTCTGGTAGGCATGTGCCCATAGTGGGCCTTTAATAGGCCTAAACATAATTTGGGCCCTCAGTAAAAATAGGCCGTTTACAGGTGTAAATATCTCGAGCCCATAAAAAACATGGGCCTTTAATAGACCGAAAGTGAGATTGGGCCCTGATTGTGCCATATAACCCACTATACTTAGCAGGCCGAAATGGTGGCCCATTTACGATGCGGATCTTTGATAGGCCGAAATTCAGACGGGCCGTAAATGCGCCGACCTAATACACGGGCCTTTAACAGGCCGGAACTTTGGTCGGGCTAGATTATCGTCATTTTTATATGGGCCGTTAATGGGCCCGATACGACGTTGGGCCACATATGGCCCATGGTTTACGTCCGGCGTTAACAGGCCTAAAATGACAACAGGCCGAAAGTGGCCCAAAGCTATAAGTGGCCTCTAACAGGCCGAATGTCAGACATGGCCGAATATGACCCAAATCCTTCACGGTCGTTTATGGGCTGGAAGTTTTGATGGCCTGTAAATGGGCCCAAATGAAGCCGGACCTTTAACAGGCCGGAGATACACCGGGCCGTAATTCGTCCCAATTACTTAGCGGATTGTTAACGGGCCAGAAGTGACCATGGGCCGCGTTGATGACAAGTTTAGGACAGGCCATTGACGGGCCAATTTGACAGAGAATGTTGGGCCTTTAGCTGGGCCGGCCCATTATGGTCGGCAGAATCTTGTGGGCCTTTAGCTGGGCTGGCCCATTGTGGTCCACAAAATCTTGTGGGCCTTTAGCTGGGCCGGCCCATTATGGTCTGCAAAATCGTGTGGGCCTTTAGTCGGGCGGCCATTATGGTCTGCTAAATCTTATGGGCCTTCGAATGGGCCGGCCCATTTAAACTTTGTGGGCCACTTTTGGGACGGTCCACGTGTCAACATATCATAGGCCCATCTCGACCGTTGGATGAGTGACACCGTGCCACGCGAGTCGACGCTTGATCCGCCAGCCAATGAGAATTTTACACGTGGAAAATCGGCATTGGTCGTGGCTGTTAGCGGGTTATCGGATCCAAAATCTGACCCGATAGCTTAACGGCGTGCCGTTACGGTGGATGCCACGTGTCGGTCACCCTTGAGGAAAGCACTTCGCGGACGCACGATTTATCGTCATGGAAGTGGACACTTCCGTGATGATAATTTTGGCAATGTCATGGAACACTTCTCTGACAAAGACAGTATGACTATCTTGATTCTGTCATAAATTTGTCATGGATGTACATGCATGACAGAAAAGGCGACCTACTGTGACAAACACGTATCATCACGGAAGTGTATTTTTTTGTAGTGATGTTACGTGCAACACACAGGCATCTTGCTAGTCTTCCAAGTAAATTAAGACTAGTAGCAACACATCAATACAATACCACTAGCAAGATGTCTGGATTCTTCTTCTTCTTCTTCATGCTCTATTTATGTTTCTCCTCACCAGTTGGTGAAACCAAGTACATGATTGGCCTTCTTTCTCAGAATTGTTTTTGTCAGTGAGGGAGTACAAGTGTACTAGTAAACAATATCATTATTTTCTCATGGCAGTCACAAAATAGAGATGAACACATGCATTAAATATCATTCTTACCTAAAGAAAGGTTATGGTGCCAATATGGATGATGAAGATTGGAACACAGATCTCCCTTTGTGCAGTTCCAGCAAAATGAACCAACATTTCCATTCTGACATTCCAGTTAAACAGCACAAAAGTCACTTCTTTTAAGAAGTGTTTTGTGCAGTGCACCAAAAGGTCGCAATAGCAACAAGGTGACATGGATATCCCTGTTTGCACAGAAAGTTACAGAGTAAACAGTCAGAGTCTCAAACAATTATTGGCAAAAACAATTGGCTAAACTTGTCATGGCTTATAATAGTGGCATGGCTTCATTTTATCAGGGGCATTAGATTAAGAATAGCTAAATATTTGCTATAAGGGCATGGGATAGTGGGTGCACCAACAGTCACCATGTACCTAAACCGGGGCATAAAGTGGTGATTCAGAGTTTGTTGCCCCGAGAAACAAACATCCAAGAAACATATCTGGGTTGGTCCCATTTTTGTTCACTCTAGCCACCTACTCCTATGTGTGGATAGCAAATCTTGTCCTAGTCATACCACTGTGTACATCGTTTCCCCTATATTTCCCTTTTTGACAAAGAGACCAGTGGATGACCAGTCTGTACTACTGTCACCCCCTTTCATTCCTGTTTGTACCAAGTTCGATGTACATACTAAATTTCCCCCCTTTATTTCTCGTTTGAACCAAGTACAAGATTTGACTCCATGAAGTAGCTTTACCTCTAACAATAGAAAAAGGTGATGTTGGACCATCCGATCGAGCCTAGCTACGAGAGGGGCTGAGAGGTAGAAAATGATGCACATGCAGCGACATAGCGAGCTGGGGAAATAGAGCTAGGCCGGTTTTGAAGGAAGATATACGTGAAGGTCGTCGGGATGTGGATAGGTGGGCGGCGAGAGGCCGGATCCGCCCACACTAGGGCAGCGACGAAGGGATCAGAGGACCTCTAGCACGGGCGCTCGACCAGAGATAACAGTGTGGCCGGCAGTGGGTTTCCTCCCTCGCTGTCAACGACAGCCTAAACGCTGCCCCTCCTCCCCTTCACCGGCGGAGGGGGATACATCTGGATCTGTAACCAGCGGCGAGGATAGAAAGACAGTGTTACCACCGCCATCTTGATTAGATCTGGAGAGGATGAGAGTGTGTGAATAGAGCAACCCTAGCAAGCAAGCGCGGAGGCTCCGGCCTATATATATACGTATAGTGGGGTAGTTTTCTTTTTTAACTCCATCAAAACAATCGCTTAAAATTGTGTACGTGATAGGTCAGCATTTTTTGAGTTGTTGATTGTTTTTTCAGATAGCTATGGTGTGTGAGGTCACACTTTGTATCGTTCAAGTCTGGTACCAGACCCTCCATTAAGTGAACAACCACTGCCTCGTAAAAATTGTGAACAAGCCCACGGCTAAAATTATCGAAAACGTGGGCTGCCCCAACATGCATTACTATTTATATTTTCTATGTGGGAGTAACAAAATGTGAGAGTACAATCTTTATTGGGCCCCATTGTAATTTGTGCTAAATTTTGACCAAAGATTTAACTGACAAAATATTAGTGCATGTTAACAAAAATTATATCCTTGGATTCGTATTTGAACATAGTTTTCAATGATGTAATTTTTTGTGACATGCATGAACATTTGGTTAGTTAAATTTATAGTCAAAATTTGGCACAAATTATCATAGGGACCAATAAACCATGACGGAGCTCCTCGTCTGTCGTCCAAACTACTACTGTATATCACTAGCCGCTCTATCTACATGCGGGACATCAAGCATCCGGGCCCGCGTGCCATCCACCAAATCATAGCGAGGTGCTATAGTCGAGACTCATCGGTCACCCTGGTGTGGCCGTCATGACCAGTCATATCACAAAACCCACACCTTTACCAGAAGTGTTAAAGTGGCCTCAAAGTTGGACTGGACGAAGCAACCATCATTTCACTGGAATGCTCGTTGAAGCCCTTTCTCCCCTTGAAGAAAACCTCACTCCAGGCTACTCACTTCTACCATTTTTCTTCTGTACCGACGAAGGAAAGGTGGGCGAATCAGTGATGCTACTATATTTTCACTCCAAGAATCTTCTTTTTGCGAAGCACCGACCGGTTCTCACAGCCTATTCTTTTCACGTTTTCGTTGCGATTCTGGTTTCCTTTCGATTGCTTTTTGTTTGTCACTTTGTGGATGGATCCTGGAGCACTAGGAAAAGAGTTGTCGGCGGACAATCCACTTGAGACAGAGATCTCCAGGAAGCGAGCACGGACCAACGAGTTGGCCATGTTGGCAGGCCAACCATTGAAACGAAGAACTCCAACAAACAAGCACTGGCCAAAGAGTTGACGACGTTGGCGGATGAACTCCTCAAAGAAAGCTAGAAGAACCGCAAGGGCCCCACCATGCCTACCCCTGAAACTCTAATGGCCACCTATGAGAGGCTCAAGGCCGAGTTTGAGGAGATAGTCGCCGTTGAGAAGCAGTATTTCCCTCGCAAGGCGATGGCCCCCGGAGGGATGGGATCCCCCGGTGAGCTGCACAAGGTAAAAAATGGCTTACCATAGTTGTAGTTTTTGATTATTTGCAATGTGCTTGCTAATATGTTAGGGTTGTGCAGGTGCCGATGGACGTCCTTGATGATTCCGATGTCGCGGTCCGTCCTGTGGACAATGCCCCAGAGATCGTTTTCGATGTCGCGGTCCGTCCTGTGGACATCACCCCGGATCTGATGCCGCTGTCCGTCCTATGGACATCGCCCCAGAGATTGATTTCGATGTCGCGGTCCGTCCTATGGACATCGCCCCAGATATCGATTCCCATGCCGCTGTCCGTGCTGTGGCCATTGCCCGAGAGATTGATGACAAGAAATAGTTGGTTGCGCTAATCCTTCAAGGTAGTTTGCATTGTGTTTAATTACTAGAACGATGCATGTTATCAAACCATCTTAGGGCTAGTGCATTGTCTTGTGTGGGTAGTACTTGCTACTTTTGTTTGACAGTGAATTATGCGAACCCTTTCCGAGTTATGGAAACAGATGAATCCTCAGCAACTTTTGATGTAATATATGGCATGCTTAGATGTAAGTTTGAACTGTTTATCACATCAGCAGGGCTTGTTTGATGATTCTTGGTGTTAGTAGGCTAGCTACTGCGTGAGCTATAGTACTTGCAAAACACTCACCAAAGACAAACATTGGGACTTATAGGTCTGATCCGTCGTCGATCGACCAATAGCCCAAGCTCCTAAAATTGTAGGCTTAGCGATCTATCAGACAATAGTCCACAATTATACATTAATTCACATCAAACTCAAAGAGTTGGTGCACGGATACATTCAGGCCTCATTTGGTTCATAGGTTAGGAAAATCGTAGCAATAGGGAAGTCATAGGAAATGAGATGACATGTGTCTTACATCCTATGAGTAGGAATAGGAAAGGAGATGCCCTTTGATTCACATCATATGATTGTTTCCATTGAGTCTTGGCTAATGTTTATTTTCCTATGAAATGTGGAGGATAGGAAGAATTCCTCCATAGGAATATGATTCCATTCCTATAAACCGAAGGGCTCTACAGAAATTTTTCCTATAGAAATCCTATCCTATGAAATTCCTACAAGATTCCTCCAAACCAAAGGAGGCCTCACATTAATAGTTAGCAAAACTGGCACGTACTTGTAACATGCGTGAATGTATAATTTCTTTGTTGGAAGCGTGAATGTGTAGTGTCGTCGTACTTTCGAAGTGGCTACAGAGAGTGTGTACATGTGCTAGAAAGACCCTCTTTCTACTCCTAATCGTTAGATTGACAAAGAATATTTTTTTAGAACACAAAATCATAGCAGTACAGAGACGTACAAATCCTAGGCGGGCTAGTTTGGCCTAGTGGGTTTTAGTGATAGATGTGCTATAGTGCCGTCCAGTCTTCGTGTGTGGTACCAGTATTGCGGGTACAGTAAGTTTTCTTGAAGAAGCGGAATTCAACAAAGTCAGGATGGTTCCTTCGTCCGACCAACTTACAGTTGTAAAGGTTGGGCCTGCGCTACAACTGGGGTGGACCGGGATAATTTTGTGCATGGCAAGTGGACCAGGATGGTCAACGTCCCACATGTCGGTGAATGAAAGTATTCTTTCCGATATCGAGGACGAGCAACGAGTATTCATTGTTTATTTTTTATGAAAGCTATTGTCTCCACTGTTACGACGGAGGAGTGTGAAACACGGCAACCCAAGGAACTTGGCATGTGCACAACTCCCTCCTTCCTCATGTACCATAGTGTTGACTATAAGGTTGGCTATAAGGTTAAAACTTTTTCCCACTTTCTCTCTATCTATTTCCTATCAAATGTTTTATACCTTCTTTTTTTAGACACAATTGTTTTTTATACCTCTTTTTTTATACCTAGGAGCACGTGTAGAGACGGGCTCTTGTAGAGCCCACTCCTTGACTTTGTCAATGCCTCTCTCTCCTCCATATAAGCGGGCTTATAGCCTTGTATTGTACTTGCTATGAATGCGGGAAGCTGGCATCTGAGAAGGGAGCGCGCGCGAGAGGGTTTTTTTGGTGGGCCAGGGCGGTCAGAAGCAGGCTTGGAAGTGGTCTGGACTCCCGCATGGCCCACCTCACATTATCACCATATTTCTCGGAGTCCGTGCACGGCAGGCGGGCGATCTCTTCTCCCTCCCGCATCTCTCTCTTCTCAGCCGACGCCTGTCGAGCGATTAGATTTCGGCTATCGACGGTTTATTCAATTGCAGTCCCACATGTCAGTAAAAATGCAAGACAACGCGTGTCCCTTCTGGTGAGCGGCGCGCGATCCGGACTGTCGGTGGTGCGACGCGAACATGACAGACGTGCTTTAAGTGTGCCTCCTTTTCCTTTTGAACTTGCAAAGCATAACATTTTCCTGCGATCGATCGATAGAAATCCAGAACAAAATGACAAGGTCGGGCTTTCCCACGTGTTAGGCGGGCTAGTTTGAGTGATATGACGTGCTACAGTACCGTCCACTTGCTCCATTTTTATGTAAGAAAGCGTCTACACTCTTACGTGGGAGGAGTGTGAAACACCGCAGATCTGAATTTGATCGAGGGATAACTGTTCCCTGCAAAATAATGGAGCACTGTTAGCGATTCTAGCATGATAGTTAGGGCATCTTCAGCGCTGACCCACAAATTTACATCGTCATCTGTCTGAGGACACTAATGCCATCCAATGCTGCTCGCATACCTTTCGACAACTATATGAACTAACTGGACGAAATTCATGCAAACAAAGCAAATTTCAAATTAACCGAATGAAATTCCTTACATTTCAAAAACTTTTCCTATAAAATGGACGAAATTCATGACATCTTTCGCACAAACCGTACTAAAACCTACTGTAAACCTAATCTAAACGATCGACAGCGCCCGACCACCATGTCCGGCCATGAGCCCTGAGAACTGATGTTCCAGCTATTGCCTTTGCCTCCTCCTCATCCGCCTCGGCTTTGTCCAGCTCTGCTTCAATAACCTCCTCCTCCGGAGCACAAGGTTCTGAAGATTTCCGCCTCCACATCACCGTCAAGCGGCTAATCGGTCGTCGATGTTTACCCCACCAAGCTTGGCGTCAACTGAGTGGAGGAGCGGTGGCGACCTACCATGTACTACTCTTCCTTGCTGCCGGCTGCGCCCGCGCACGAGCGCCAACTTTGTGGTCGTGGCGGCGGAGGACGGCTGGGGGGAGCCGGCGATGTCCTTAGTTTGCTCCTGTGATAGTACGTCCAAGAGAGCTTTGGAGCGCACCCGGAGCGGAGCCGCCGTTGTCCTTCGTTTGCTCCTGCGACAGTACGTCCAAGAGAGCTTTGGAGCGCCAGGAGGCCATGGTTGGAGTGGTGCTGACAGAAGGAAGGGACCGGAGGAGAATGACTGTGGGTCTTTGGCTATGGCTGGGAGCTGGGCCTGAAGTTAATATAGCGAGCGAGTGGCAATGAGCCGCGGCAGGCGGATGGACGGCTGGTGCCGGAGTAGGTTCGTCGGCAGCCGCATGTCATTAATGTGGGTGGAGGACGGACGCATGGCCGTGGTGTCGTTCACGCGGAGCAGTCGCTTCCACCGTGATTTCGCGCGGGTGGCGCTCTCTCGGCCATCGCGTTGCTGCAATGCCGGCGCCAGTGAGAGGTCACGTCGGGCGTGAATGCGGCGTGGACATTCTGGAGCGATGGTGACCGTTTCAGGCGGGAAGCGAGCACTAGCGATGGAAGGGGTTTCGGTAGGCCAGGGCGGTCAGACGCTGGCATGGTGGTAAAATGTGAACTCATGGATGACGAGCTTTTGAAGCGTATGCAGAACGTATAGACAACCAGGCGTCCATGGAACTGCTCTTGTCGCCAGCTAGCCTTCGACGACCACCATTATACACCACACAACCATGTATAACTTACGAATAATGGACGAATCGATCAAACACACACTCGTGTGTAGTGGCACTCTTATCGGTCGCTCACGATACATATATAGGTACCATAGTACCCTCTCTAGCTAGGCTGTTTTATAGATTGTCGTTGTGATGGATGATATACATGAGAAAGGTGCCGAGTCATGTCGTCGCGTCGTGTCCAGAGCCATGGCTAATGTCGAGCAGCTCGACGCCCAAGCATGAGTATGACGTTGGTGTTGAGCCAGGTGAATCTCGTCCCACCAACACGTAAGCACACCTTCGCTCCCGATATTGACTCGCCGACCCTCATAGATGATGAAGTTGTATTTAAAGCTTTGACTAGGATCAACTGGGCCACATCTGACTTCCAGATGACGGGCAAGGACGAAGAACTGGCGCAGGATGACCCAGAATCCGCAACCCTCCAGGACCAATAGAACTGATCAAAGGGCCGGTTTGCAAACTGCCACATAGAATTGGTGCGCAAAAGAAAACACTTATTATTTCTGCCGTCCGACGCCTTGTAATAGGCTAGATGAAAACAATGATCTGCCATCGTGCATGTTTATTTGCATAATACTTTAAACCGCCGATCTGATGTTCAAGTTCTGCTGCTTATGCTCATAATATTATCAATAACGTAGGTCATATTATCATATTCCCTGCACACAAGTAGATAACATGTGCCCTAGCGGTTTACGCCAGGGCGGGTCATGATGTCCCATATAAAAATTTTCTGGTGACTTTAAAGTCTATAATCAGGGCGAATTACCAAACCTCGCCTATTCATCCCACAATTTTCAACATACCTGGAAGATTGGCTCAAATTGCCGGCTTATATCGCCACATCTAGTGAGGCTGACAGCCCAAGTATTCATAAGCGCATAATTCCAACCGCGCAATTAGAGTATACTGGCGACTTAACGTCCAAAGCTAGGACAGGTTATCAGTACCCAGAATATTCTCAAATATGAGTCATAAAGATCAAGGCTACATGGCCTGAATTGGTTTTAAACATATGTTAATATGGAACAAGGATATGAGTCCAAACCATGTTCAAAGAAAATAAAAAATCAGAAAAAACAAGGCTTTCATAGGCTTCCAAGCCGAAATATCAAGTGCTTTTCATGGGCCGCAGAACCACTAAGTTAATCCTTCATTCAAACCCGTAAGCCGGCCCTCACATGACCAACCGCCATTTTAAACTCGACAAGTTCAGGGTCTTTTTTACAAGATTGACTGTTGAGAGTACGGCGGGTCATTCCAGGATTACCTGGGCGGAGTGACAACGACATATAGGTAGGATAACCCAGATTTTGGTGTTTTACACCTGGCATACAAGCCGATCAAGAGGGTAAGTAAAGCTATGTTCATTGAACAGGAAGCCCCCAAGTGACCTATAATAAGCCGTCAATCGCAGGATACCTATGTTTGAACTGCGCACTGCAGCAAGTTCTCTTTGGTAACCTTTAACTTGGGCATGAAACCCCAAGTAATTTGCAATAAGGCATATAAGCCAGGTCAAAAGGGTAGTCACAGTTATGCTCAATGAGTAGGAAGCCCCCATGCAATTTGTAACAGGGCGTGCAAGCTGGATCAAGAGGGTAGTCACAACTATGCTCAGTGAGCAGGAAGCCCCCAAGTGATCTTATGAACGGATAATAAAACTCAGATACTCAGAAATGAAACGACAGAGGCCCTGAATTATCAGGGATGCCGGCTTTATTATACTGATCATAATATATACATTAATGAAAATATGTACAACACAAGAGCCAGTGGCTCAAGTGTAATAAGGCTGAAGATGAGCAATGTTCCAAGGCCGGTGGGTCTCTTCCTCCGATGTGCGTGAGTCCTTGTGGTCTCGGATATCAATGAGGTAGTATGACCCGTCGTTCAGGTTTTTGCTGACCTCAAAAGGCCCTTCCCAAGGTGGGGATAATTTGTGCATATCTGTTTGATCTTGGATGAGCCAGAGCACCAAGTCACCTTCTTAAAAGGTCCGGGTTTTAACCCGGTGACTATGATAATGACGCAGACCTTGTTGGTAGATTGCTGAACGAGCCGCCGCAAGGTCACGCTCCTCATCCAGGAGGTCAAGATCATCCTGACATGCTTTTTCATTATCAGCTTCAACATAAGCCGCCACTCGGGGAAAGTCGTGATGGATGTCACTGGGAATAACTGCCTCTGCTCCGTAAACCACAAAGAAAGGCATATAACCCGTGGACCTGTTGGGGGTAGTATTTATACTCCAAAGAACTAGGGTAACTCCTCAACCCAACAACCTGGCGTCCTCTGCAAAGGGACCATAAGCCGGGACTTTATGACTCTCAAGATGTCTTGATTGGCTCTTTCAGCTTGACCATTGGACTGGAGGTGAGCCACGGATGAAACGTCAAGATGAATATGCTCTCCTTGACAAAATTCTTTCATAACACCCTTAGACAGATTAGTACCATTATCAGTTATGATGCTGTGAGGGTAGCCAAAACAGAAAATCACCTTTTTGATGAATTGAACCACCGTTGCCGCATCACACTTGCTGACCGGATCTTCCTCAACCCACTTCGTAAACTTGTCAACCGCCACCAAGAGGTGGGACTTTTTATCCTTGGATATTTTAAAAGGTCCAACCATATCCAACTCCCAGACTACAAATGGACAAGTAATTGGAATCATCCTCAATTCTTGAGCCGACACGTGAGCTCGTTTGGAAAATTTCTGACAACCCTCGCACTTGCTAACCAGATCCTCTGCATCAGCATGAGCTGTCAGCCAATAAAACCCATGAAGAAAAGCCTTAGCCACGAGAGACTTAGAGCCGGCATGATGGCCACAATCTCCTTCATGAATCTCTCATATAATCTCACGGCCCTCCTCAGGAGAAATACAACGCTGAAACACCCCTGTGACACTGCATCGGTGCAACTCGCCATTGACAATGGTCATTGACTTAGACTGCCGGGTTATTTGCCTAGCCAAAGTTTCATCTTCAGGTAACTCACCCCGGGTTATATAAGCCAAATATGGAACTGTCCAATCAGGAATAGCATGAAGAGACGCCACCAAATGTGCCTCCGGGTCAGGGATAGCAAGATCCTCCTCCGTAGGCAATTTAACTAAAGGGTTATTCAGAATATCAAGAAAAACATTAGGTGGTACCGGCTTACGCTGAGACCCCAACCGGCTTAAAGCATCAGCCGCCTCATTTTCCTGTGATCAACATGTTCCACTTGATAACCCTTGAAATGACCAGCAATAGCATCAACCGCCCCGGGATAAGCCGCCATGAGCGGGTCCTTGGAATCCCAAGTTCCCGAGACTTGTTGAGCCACCAAATCTGAATCACCAAAACACCTGACCCGGCTCAGGCTCATCTCTTTGGCCATCCGAAGACCATGGAGTAATGCCTCACATTCAGCTACATTCTCAGTACAAGGAAACATTAGCCTTAAGACATAACAAAACTTATCACCTCGTGGGGAAGTCAAAATAACTCCAGCCCCTGAGCCTTCCAATTGCCTAGATCCATCAAAATGAATAGTCCAATATGTATTATCAGGCTTTTCCTAAGGCATCTGCAACTCTTTCCAATCATTGATGAAATCCACAAGTGCTTGAGACTTGATAGTTGTCCGAGGCATATACTTCAAACCATGGGGTCCAAGTTCAATGGCCCACTTGGCCACCGGGCCTGTAGCTTCTCTGTTTTGAATAGTATCCCTAAAGGAGCAGAACAGACCACAGTGATGGGATGACCAAGGAAATATTTCTACAACTTTCGACTAGCCATGAACACTCCATAGACCTGTGTCAGTGTCAAAACCGGCGGATCTCGGGTTGGGGGTCCCGAACTATGCGTCTAGGCGGATGGTAACAGGAGACAAGGGACACAATGTTTTTACCTGTGTTCGGGCCCTCTCGATGGAGGTAATACCCTACTCTGCTTGATTAATATTGATGATATGGGTAGTATAAGAGTAGATCTACCACGAGATCGTAGAGGCTAAACCCTAGAAGCTAGCCTATGGTATGATCGTTGTTCGCCCCTACGGACTAAAACCCTTCGGTTTATATAGACACCGAATAGGGTTAGGGTTACACAGAGTCGGTTACAATGGTAGGAGATCTACATATCCGTATCGCCAAGCTTGCCTTCCATGCCAAGGAAAGTCCTATCCGGACAAGGGATGAAGTCTTCAATCTTGTATCTTCATAGTCTAGGAGTCCGGCCAACGGTGATAGTTCGGCTATCCGGACACCCCATAATCCAGGACTCCCTTAGTAGCCCCTGAACTAGGCTTCAATGATGACGAGTCCGGCGCGCATATTGTCTTCGGCATTGCAAGGCGGGTTCCTCTTCCGAATACTTCATAGAAGATTTTGAACACAAGGATAGTGTCCGGCTCTACAAAACAAGTTCCACATACTATCGTAGAGAGAATAACCTTTACCAGATCTGGCTGATGTATTCCGCGGCGTGACATCACACCACGGCCAGGCCTTTATATTTAATCATTTTTTACCGTCACCTTAGCGCGTTTAGCGAGGCAGTTTCCTTGGCACGCCTTATCAAAGCGGAGATCGTGCCCCTTATTCCGGGTTCCCATCAATACGGACGTGGGTAACCCATCCGCGCCTCTTGATTACGGCGCTTGGGAGATAAGCGAAGTTTTACCAGTGGCGAGGATGCATAGCTTCGTCCGTCCATATAAGGGATAAGGATCCACCTTTTCACCCTCGCCTTCTTCCTCCTTTGCTCATCCATTTCACAAGACTCGAGCTCCAGCGGCCCCGTCCGCACACCCCACCACCCCCGACCCCAACTCTGTCCGGAGCGGGAGGCAGGCGGAGGGCCTCCTCCGTCACGGAGGGGCACATCGAAAAGCTGCGGACGGCCGGATATTTGTCCAGAACATCGCGCACCGGCTACCCGGCGAGGGGCAGCTCATTCCAACCCCTGTGCCCCATGAGAGGGTGGTGTTTCTCACCCACTTCCTCCGCGGACTAGGTTTTCCACTTCACCCATTTGTCCGGGGGCTCATGTTCTACTACGGCCCGGACTTCCATGATCTGGCCCCGAATTTCATCCTCAACATCTCGGCGTTCATCGTCGTGTGCGAGGCCTTCCTCTGCATCCAGCCCCACTTCGGCTTATGGCTGGAGATCTTCAATATCAAGCCGAAGGTAGTGGGCGGCCTCCAAGCGGAGTGCGGAGGTGCCATGGTTGGCAAGATGGCCAAAGTCCTATGGCTCGAGGGCTCCTTTGTGGAGACCATAAAGGGGTGGCAATCGGGGTGGTTCTACATCACCGAGCCGCGCGACTCTCAATGGGCAGCGGCCCCAATTCGATCTGGCCTCCCCACGCTGCTCACATCATGGAAAGAGACGGACCTGGCGTAGGGGATTCGGACGAGCTGTCCGGACTCCAAACCTGCGTCCAAAACCTGGTGGACAAGAATCTCAGGCTTGTCAACGTAATCCAGGTGATGCTCATCCGCCGGATTCTCCCATGCCAACAACGGGCCTTCAAATTGTGGGAGTTTGATCCCAAGACAACACCCAACTCTGAAAAGGCTCTTCGACACTACGTGCGAAGATGCGGAAGGTGCTGTTCAAGGCGCCGAGGCTCCCACATCCGCCATCAAGATCGCGGATTCAGCTCGCAGCGTCAAGCCAGCGAGGTAAGTTATTTTACCCTTTATGGGACTCTTGTTTTCATAGATTGACTCTATGTGGGATCTAAAACTCCCTAACCTTTGACAGACTGGTTGAAGACGTCCGGACAGATTAACTGTCGGCCCCTTTGCCGAAGACCAGCCGGACGCCCTTGGGTTAGCCGGCTGCTGGCTCCGGCACCTCACGTGGTGCCGTAGAAGAAGGCCAAGAAGGAGGCCACGGGAACTCGAAGGAGCTCCCGGCGCCCAGTCTTGTCGAGACTCATCGCCCGACAACCCTGAGGCGGAATCCTCCTCTGAGGAAGAGGAGGAGGAAAAAGAAGCCTCTCCCCCAGCGGGGGGAGAGAAGAAAAAGAAGGCTGCCCCAACTGGGGAGGCCGGAGGGTCCAAGAAGGGAAGGACCCTTCCTCCGGACTTCTCCACCAACGCCAACAACGACGAGGAGGAGTGGCCAACAAGGGCCAAGCCCCTGGCGAGATCGTAAGTGTCCGGATACCCGTGGCTTTTATTTCATTGCATAGTGTTCTCTAATGCCGAACAATCATGCAGCCCGCCCAAGGATGAGCTCGCTGCTTCGTCGAGCGGGTCCCTGAATTCGTCGGAAGTGGAGAGTACTTCACTTCCGGTCGCCTCCTCACCTCACGCTGCGGACGAGGCCGAGGTGGGGCCCCGAGGGGGGCCTAGTCAAGAGGAGGTGGTGCAGGAGGCGCCGCAAGGCAGCCTCCCGGACTCCAGGCGCGAGGGGAGCGAGACCCCCAGGGGCTCTAAGCCCGACCCTTGTCCGGACTCCATACCGGAACCTTCAGCGGTTCCGAAGTCCGGCAAGCGGTCCCTTCGTAGGAAGGGTAAGACGCCGGTGTCCTCCGTCCAACCGGAGGCACCGGATAGCTTATTGGAGGCGCTTAAAGGCGCTTCCATCGACGAGGAGCACCGCACTGTTATGAGTGTGGTGATCCAGAAAGTTCAGTCCGCCAAGAGCGGGCTGACTGAATCTTGTACCAGCCTTCTAACAGGCTTTGAGGTAAGTTTAGAATATGTAAAAATATTACCGCATAGACAGTAGCCCCTGATGCTTAGTTCGGTGTTCGGAAAGAAAAGCCGGACTAAGGATCTAAAAAGATATACGCAGGAGTCTAACATAAGTATGTCAATATGCGAATGCAGGCTGCGCTACTGACCTCTGCCGCACTGACTGCGGAGGTCAATGCATTGAAGAAGAGCCTCGAGCGATCCGAGAACGAGCTCGGCATTGCCAAGAAGAAGCTCGAGGACAGGGAAGGTAAGCAATACCTTATTAAATAAATACCTTATAGAAAGGATTCGTTGCAAAAATGACAGGAATAACGTGGGTATTGTAGGGGCCACGAACGAGGTGGCGACCTGAAGGAAGCAGGTCCGCGTCGAACACAAAGCGGCCGCGAGCGCACCGAGCGAGAGAAGCAGGAGGCGCGGGTGGCGGAGGTGCGGCAAGAGCTCCAGGCTCTCGTGGAAAAACACGAGAGTTTGGAGCGTGACTCGAGGACTCGAGAGTCCGAGCTCGCCTCGGCTCTTGAGAGTGACAAAGCCGCTAAGGCCGAAGCCCAAAAAGCCCTCCAAGAAATTGAATCATTAAAGAAGATAGCGGCGGGTAAGGCATTCTTTATGCAAAGCAAGCATGTGAAAGTGAATTACCTATTACTTACCCGGATTCGGAGCTCTCCAGAGCATTCGCAGATCTACCATAGTGTATCGATGCTGCCGCTGCTCTACCGCGCCAAGGAGGGAGCTCGACGAAGAAGGTGTTCTGGTCTCGATATGCCGAGGCCGAACATCCGTGCAGCTGAGCGACCAAATTTGAAGCAGCTGGTCGAGCTCCACAAGGTCGCGAACAGGCCATGAAGGGCCTCATAGTTCGGCTGTGGCCATTGGAAGCCATGCTTGGGAGCTACTTCGGGCTAGTGCAGCTGCTGGTGGACGCCTGTCCATGGATTGAATTCATCAAGCGCTCTGTCTGCATTGAAGGTGCCCGTCGGGCCCTTGCCCATGCTAAAGTGCACTGGGGCAGGCTGGATGTGGAGAAGCTTGTGACGGACGGGCCACCGAAGGGCAAGGAGCATCGCAAGCCCGAAATGTACTATGAGGGCGTCCTAAAGGGTGCCCGCCGTATAGCGGATGAGTGCTCCAAAGATGTAATTTTTGAATACACTCGCATTTGTTATCATGTACGCTGAAAACTTGTTCATATGCGCTAAGCAACGCTTGTTAATTTAAAATATTACCTTCAGGCGGCCGCTTATCAAATTTGATAGATGGCAAGTCGTTGGCTTCAGCCCCCATGCCACGAAAGTGTGGGGTGTTCGTGATAAACTTGAGCGCTCTTGTTCCCATTCTTGGGTCCATCGAGGAGGCGATCAACGCATAGCGAACAAGGCAACCGGACTTATAGTGCTTGAACACTCCCACTTAGCCATAGAATTCTATAATTTTAAATTTCGCGAAGCCCCTAGTATTCGAAGACCGAGTTCGGGCGCTATCCACGCCTTTGGCTGGACAATGCCGACTCCTCGCTCTAAGCGGCATAAGTCTTTAGGGACCCGAAAAACCTCTCGAACAGCGACGGCTCTCGCCCTATCATGACGGTCAGTTTTAGCTTTCTCCCGAGGTGCTCAACCCAGCTCAACCGGGCACAATCGCAGTGGTTCTCCCAGCTACCTTAGCCGATATAACAGAACGTAAGGTACCAAAACATGGGAGCTGGGCAAACCCAACTATTGACCCAAGACATGATTCGGAGCCGATGCATATAATGCTATAAGTTCGGGGTGCCGCACTTGTGAAAGTGTTCGGACTTATCACACCATACTTTTGGGGTACTTAAGCCCCTGGTGTATTGGCCGTACCAAAGCGTACGAGTGCAACATGTCATGAAATGAACATATATATAGATAAAGAAAGGAGTGCAATAATAGGCAAAAGCTATGTATTGTTTATTCAAAAAGGTACTGCAATGAAAGCAGAACGATACAAATAGTGCGATAAGCAAGGGATGGGACTATTTAACATGTCCCTCTCCAGGGGTAAGCTGCGGGATGGTATGTAAAACAGGTATAATGATCGTAGTAGAGACCACCTGGACACTCGACGTAGCTTTCTGCTTCCCTGGCTGTTGCATCGTTTCGGCAATTCTAGTGCCAGACAGGACTTCTGGGAAACGGAGTCCTGAAAGTAAGAAAAAAGAAGAAAGAAAAAGAATGACACAATTGGGAGCCCCTGGTGCGGTTGAGCCGCATTCTGGACGTGCCATGGTCGTTCCCCTCCCCTTAGGCCCGTGGTATCTCCAGAGTGTAGTTATGTACGCGTAGTACTGGCTGCGCTGTTTCGCGAGGGATGGGGTTGGGGCCGGATTGCTACGCGTGCTCGGATCGTGCCAAGCGGTCTTGTTGTAGGTTACTCCGGGCGCGCTTGGCGGTGGCCGAACGTTTAATGGCCGGACTCGAGAATTGATGTGAGAGGCTGCTTTGCACCTCCGCCGCGAGGGCCGCCGTGTGCTCCTTTGTTCAGAGAGAGCGTTCAATGTTTCCATTGACCGTGATTACTCCTCGAGGGGCTGGCATCTTGAGCTTGAGGTATGCGTAGTGCGGCACCGCATTGAACTTTGCAAATGCGGTTCGTCCAAGCAGTGCATGATAGCCGCCATGAACGGGACTATGTCAAAGATTAACTCTTCGCTTCAGAAGTTATCCGAGGATCCAGAGACCACTTCGAGTGTAACTGAGCCTGTACAATTGGCCTCTACACCTGGTATGACGCCTTTAAAGGTCGTCTTTGTGGGTTTAATCCTTGAGGGGTCTATGCCCATTTTGCACACTGTATCCTGATAAAGCAGGTTCAGGCTGCTACCGCCGTCCATCAGGACTCTAGTGAGGTGAAATCCGTCGATGATTGGGTCAAGAACCAATGCGGCGAATCCGCCGTGACGGATGCTAGTGGGGTGGTCCCTTCGATCAAATGTGATCGGGCAGGAGGACCATGGGTTGAACTTCGGGGCGGCTGGCTCCATCGCATATACGTCCCTTAGTGCACGCTTCCGCTCCCTTTTGGGTATGTGGGTTGCGTATATCATGTTCACCGTCCGCACTTGTGTGGGAAAGCCCTTCTGTCCTCTATTGTTCGTGGCCGGGCTCTTCCTCGTCATCGCTATGCAGCCCCTTGTCATTGAGTTCGCACTTAACTTGCTCGCTTGTTTGAACACCCAACAATCCCTGTTGGTGTGGTTGGTTGGTTTTTCGGGGTGCCATTTATCCGCACAAGCGATCGAGCATTCGGTCCAAGTTGGACGGGCCCTGGTATTTCTTTTGAATGGCTTCTTCCACGACCGGGTTTAGAGCCTCTGAATCCGGCATTTACTGTCGTATCTTCAGCATTATCACCGTTAATGCGGCGTTTATGCTTGTTGCGATGCGACCTACCATTGATGTCCTTGGTATCCGAACTATCAGGGTGTTTGGCCAAGTTGTTGCTTCAAGCTAGCCAGCTGTCCTCTCCCGCGCAAAAGCGGGTCATGAGTGTGGTGAGGGCTGCCATGGATTTCGACTTTTCCTGTCCTAGGTGCCGGGCAGGCCACTCGTCGTGGATGTTATGTTTAAAGGCTGCAAGGGCCTCTGCATCCGGACAGTCAACGATTTGATTTTTATTGGTTAGGAACCGTGTCCAGAATTGTCTGGCCGATTCTTCTGGCTGCTGAATTATGTGGCTGAGGTCATCGGTGTCTGGTGGTCGCACGTATGTGCCCTGGAAGTTATCAAGGAATGCGGCTTCCAGGTCCTCCCAACAACCAATTGATTCTGCTGGCAAGCTGTTGAGTCAATGCCGAGCTGGTCCTTTAAGCTTGAGTGGGAGGTATTTGATGGCGTGTAGATCATCTCCGCGGGCCATGTGGATATGGAGGAGGTAGTCCTCGATCCAAACCGCAGGATCTGTTGTGCCATCGTATGATTCGATGTTTACGGGTTTGAAACCCTCAGGGATTTGATGATCCATTACTTCATCTATGAAGCATAGTGGGTGTGCGGCGCCTCTGTATTGAGCTATATCACGATGCAGCTCAAATGAGCTTTGTCTCATCGTGGTTCGCCCGATCGAATTGATGTATCCGGCGTGACGGTTATCGCCACGCGTCGTAGGCGCCCACGCCGATCCGTAGATCGATCTTGTTTGCCTTGCCTTGTCCTCCAATATGTATCGCAGGTGCAGCGCGTTTCCCGTGCCTTGGTACTTTTCGCGCGACGCCCGGGTGCGGCTTGAATGGAGGGCCTCGTGGCCTCGCTGTCGCGGCCACGTGGGGGCCGCTCGGCCGCATCATGCGCTGGTGATGTAGGTGTGGGTGCTTCCTCCTCTAATTGGGGTAGCAGCCTGCGTTTGGGGTATCTCTTGAGGGGCGTTCGAGTTCATACTCTTGGCTGCAAGGACTTCACCCATCATCGACTAGCAAGTCTTGGTCAGCTCTAAGTGCTGCTGCTTTTTCTTGAGGCTGCTTGCCGTGGCCATAAGCCGGCGCTTGAAATGCTCTTGTTCGACGGGTCTTCCGCATGACGAATTGCTGTCAGCGACGCTTGCCTCGCCTTCGGAGGGGGGCGATAATTGTCATCCTCTACCTCTCTTTTCTCACAGACCGTCAGGCGGACTTGCTTCTCCCTCCTCCCGTGGCCGAGTCCTGCCGAGGGGGTCGCCTTCGGCATTGTCCGGGTATTATTGTCTCCCGTGCGGAATCGCCGCTTTCTTGTGGCAGGATTTAGAGCGGCGCCACCGACGCCGGGCGCTTGGGTTGTTTCTTGGAGGGTCAGCCTCCGCTGCTCCATCGCCGTTCCCATCTTTTGGGATGTCCACCATGTAAATGTCGTATGACGAGGTGGCCTTCCAAAGGCCCTGTAGACGCTGGTTCTTGGTCGCCTCCGGCATTGTCGCCCATACCGTCGATGTCTTGAGTCAAAGTCGAGCATGTCGGTTAAATCATCGACAAGGCTACAAAGTGGGTGGTGGGTGGGCGTTGAATTTCTTCGTCGTCTGCATCCCAACCTTCCCGACCGTAGTCCGCCAGGCTCTCCGATAAAGAGAGATACTTTAGTGAATTCAGGATGTCGCCAAAGGGCGAGTCTTTGAAAGATGTCCGCGGCAGTGAACTCCATGACCGCGCCCAATCGGATTCGATTGGCGGGCGCGGAGGGTTCGGAGTCCGGAGAGGAGTCCGCACCTTGGAGTCACGGTCTTCGCAGCGACAGGATGGAGTTCGGCTCAATCGCCGTTAAGATCATAGCCCCCGAGGCGGTGTCCAACCACTCGTCCTCGATCGGGGGAGTCGGCTCCGAATTAAGGGTCGGAGCAGGCACTGGTGCGGCCTCCAGGGCACTGTTCGGCGGCAGAGCTAGATCGTACCCATCAAGACTGTGCGGCACGCTCGGCTGTAGCTCGAATCTGTCGAAGATCAAGTCTCCGCGGACATCGGACGTATAGTTCAAGCTTCCAAATCTGACCTGATGGCCAGGGGCGTAGCTTTCGATTTGCTCCAGATGGCCTAGCGAATTGGCCCGCAGTGCAAAGCCGCCGAATACGAAGATCTGTGCGGGAGAAAAGTCTCACCCTGGACCGCGTCGTTGTTGATGATCGAAGGAGCCATCGGGCCTAAAGATGACGACACAGAGGAACTCTCAATGAAAGCACCAATGTCGGTGTCAAAACCGGCGGATCTCGGGTAGGTGTCCCGAATCGTGCGTCTAGGCGGATGGTAACAGGAGACAAGGGACACAATGTTTTTACCCAGGTTCGGGCCCTCTCGATGGAGGTAATACCCTACTCTGCTTGATTAATATTGATGATATGGGTAGTATAAGAGTAGATCTACCACGAGATCGAGAGGCTAAACCCTAGAAGCTAGCCTATGGTATGATTGTTGTTCGTCCTACGGACTAAAACCCTTCGGTTTATATAGACACCGAATAGGGTTAGGGTTACACAGAGTCGGTTACAATGGTAGGAGATCTACATATCCAGACGCCAAGCTTGCCTTCCACGCCAAGGAAAGTCCTATCCGGACAAGGGACGAAGTCTTCAATCTTGTATCTTCATAGTCTAGGAGTCCGGCCAACGGTGATAGTTCGGCTATCCGGACACCCCCTAATCCAGGACTCCCTCAACCTGCTTCTGCCAATGTGGGTATCTTTGCTTTGATTCAGTTAATACCTCACTGACATAGTAAATCGGCCTTTGAACCGGATATTCCTTGCCCGACTCCTTCCTTTCCACAACAACTGCTACGCTGTCGGCTCTGCTGTTAGCAGCCACATATGAAAGCAAGGGCTCCTTATCAATGGGAGCCGCAAGAACCGGTGGCTCAGCCAACTGCTTTTTGAGCGCCTCGAATGCCTGATCTGCAACATCACTCCATACAAAGTGATCTGTTTTCTTCATCATCTGGTATAGTGGGATAGCCTTTTCTCCCAAGCGGGTTATAAACCGGCTCAAAGCTGCAATACGACCCGCCAAACGCTGGACGTCATTGATACATGACGGCTTAGCGAAAGAAGTGTAGCCTTGATTTTCTCCGGGTTAGCTTCAATGCCTCTCTCAGAAACCAAAAAACCCAACAACTTGCCTACTGGCACACCAAAGACACACTTGGCTGGGTTAAGCATCATCTTGTTGACCTGGAGATTGTCAAAGGTCTCCTTTAAATCATCTAACAAAGTCTCCTTCCTGGATTTCACAACAATATCATCCACATAGGCATGAACTTTGCGTCCAATCTGGCTGTGGAGGCAATTCTGAACAAACCGCTGATAAGTCGCCTGGGCACTCTTGAGCCCAAAAGCCATAGACACGTAGCAGAAGGCTCCAAAGTGAGTGATGAAAGATGTTTTCTCCTGGTCCTTAACTGCCATCTTGATCTGATGATAACCAGAATAAGCATCCAAAAAACTCAAGCGCTCACAACCCACCGTGGCATCAATAATCTCATCAATATGAGGGAGAGCAAAAGGATTAGCCCGACATGCATTGTTAAGGTTTGTGTAATCCACACACATGCGCCAAGTGTCGTTTTTCTTAAGTACCAGCACCGGGTTAGCCAACCATTCAAGATGAAAAACTTCAATAATAAACCCGGCCGCCAAGAGCCGACCCACTTCTTCACCAATTGCCTTGCGCCTCTCTTCATTAAAATGACGGAGGAATTGCTTGACCGGCTTAAACTTTGGATCAACATTGAGAGTGTGCTCAGCGAGTTCCCTCGGTACACCTGGCATGTCTGAAGGCTTCCATGCAAAGATGTCCCAGTTCTCACGGATGAACTCGATGAGCGCGCTTTTGTATTTTGGATCCATATTGGCACTGACACTAAACTGTTTGGATGAATTGCCAGGAACAAAATCGACCTGCTTAGTGTCATCATCCGACTTAAACTTTAACAATGGGTCATCCTCCGTGGTTGGCTTCTTCAAAGGGGTCATATCCGCTGGGCCAACATTATCTTTGTAGAACTTCAACTCCTCTGTTGCACAAATAGACTCAGCATAGGCAGAATCACCCCTTCACAATCCAAAGCTATCTTCCCGTCGCCATGCACTGTGATGGTACCCTTACGACCCGACATTTTAAGCTGCAGATAAACATAACAAGGCTGGGCCATAAATTTGGCATAAGTCGGCCGGCCAAACAAGGCATGATAAGGACTCTTGATCTTGACCACTTCAAAAGTCAATGTCTTGGCCCTGTAGTCATGCTCATTGCCAAAGCTACTTCCAAGGCTATCTTACCCACCAGATATGCCGACTTACCGGGCACCACCCCATGAAAAACAGTAGAAGACGGCTTAAGGTCTTTATCAGTCAAATTCATACGGTGAAAAGTATCATAATAAAGTATATTGATGCTGCCTCCGTGCATAAGCACCTTTGTGAACTTGTATCGTCCAACCTGAGGAGCAACCACCAAAGCCAGTTGACCCAGGTTGTCAACCCCGGGCGGGTGATCCTCACGGCTCCATACAATGGGATGCTCTAACCATCGCATGTAACGAGGGACTACCGGCTCAACCGCGCTCACCGCTCGTTTGAGAATCTTCTGGTCTCGCTTGCATAAACTCGTAGTAAAAACATGATACTGGCCACTATTCAGCTGCTTTGGATTACTCTGATAACCGGATTGCCGCTGTTGATTACCTTGACCGGGCTGCTGATTGAAACCACCTTGATTGCCCTGGCCTTGAAATCCAGAGTTTGAGCCGCCACCTCCAAAGCCGGGCTCGTGAGAGCCTGATCCTGACCCACCTGTGGACCATGATTGTCCTGATAAAAGCCAGAATTTCTATACTCCCTCATGATGAAGCAATCTTTCCATAGATGAGTGGCCAGCTTCTCTTGAGAACCGTGCTTTGGGCAAGGATGATTCATTATCGCCTCAAGGTTGAACTTTGGCCGCCAAACCGGGGCGTTGATGATTTCCCCTTATGATGCTGATTGTTACTCTACGTGTTGGTATT
Organism: Aegilops bicornis; assembly: GCA_021605145.1. NCBI lineage: Eukaryota > Viridiplantae > Streptophyta > Magnoliopsida > Poales > Poaceae > Aegilops > Aegilops bicornis. The sequence continues at coordinate 464,684,820 of CM038670.1, forward strand.
GGCCAAATTTTGAGCCGCCGTCAGTTTGCTTGTGTTTACCATTATTACCTTGACCCGTTGTATTATGCTGTTGTCCCTTTGCATTGCCGTTCTTCGTCCCCTTGCCAGCCTTCTCCTCATCAGACTCGTGGTCCTTGGTGTTATCAGAGTTGGCGTATTTGATAAGAGCTGCCATGAGCTATCCCATATCATTGCTGTCGGCATTCTGGGAACGGGGGTCCCCAGACTTGCCTGCCTGCGGCCCACGGCGTGCCTTTGCTAGCAGGCCCATATGGCCCATCTTCGTCAACAAGGCATCCAAGACCCTCGCGAGGGGCCAAGGCTCGCGAGGCGGATGACGTAAGACCTCCTCAGGAGCGGCCTTGTCAGGCAGGCTCACGAGGGGCGGAGAGATCAAGGCAAGGCAAACCTCGCGATGTTCTCGTGACGTGAGCCATGATGATCGAGACCAGGCGTGCGCCAGCGCGCACATCGTCCTTGTTTCCTCTTTGGTGCAAAGGAGGCAAGCACAGGCACGGAGTACCGATGCATCAAGCAAAGGCTTCCATATCAGTGCAACGAGACCAAGACCAGCACGACGGCAAGACGGAGGTCACCATGGAGCACAAGGCGGCGTCACCACCAGAGCCTTTTGCAGGCGAAGACTACTTTTGTCAGGATAAGTTGTACTAGCTGTCCCCTTTCAAATTGGCCGTTGTTGGCTCCCTTCTCGCTCAATAATTGCGGGGAGGACCAGGGCCTCTATAAGTAGGACTAGTCGCCATAGTAGAAGGCAACCTAACCAGGCCTTAGCTGATCGAATCCTCAACCACACAAGTTGGCCAAGCACAAGAACACCTCAACCTCAGGAGGCTGTTCTTCCCCCTTTGTACTGTTCATCGTCAGCCCAAGAGGCAATCCACCACTTCCACACTGGAGTAGGGTATTAGACCACAACGGTGGCCTGAACCAGTATAAATCTTGTGTCCCTTGTGTTGTGAGTTTGTCCGCAAGATCTTAGCAAAACTAGGACGTGGATCGGTAGGGGGAAATCTTCGTGCGCACCCCAGTGTTCGAACCTTGAGGGTTTTGCCGGAACCCGTGATCCGACATTTGGCGCGCCAGGTAGGGGTGCGTCGTAGCCTTCCCTCCACCAATCCATGCTCCGACACCACCGCGCTCCGCCCTCATGGCAGGCACCTCGCTCCCGGCTCCGGCGGCCGGAACTGACGACGGGGCCAGGGGGCTTCGAGCCCTGGCCCCTGCCTTGTGACAGGTGCAGTGGCCACCCAAGTTCAAAGCTGGAGATGCCGCCTCTCTACGACGGTGCAGCGGACCCGTCAGCTTTCCTGCTGGCATACGAGGAGGCCGTCCACGAGGCCGGGGGCGATGACAAGGTCATGGCCAACTAGTTTCCCATGGCCCTCACCGGCGTGCCGCGCGCCTAGCTGCTCAACCTCCCCGAATCCATGGTGGCATCTTGGGACGAGCTGCGCGACCTCTTCACTGCGCGCTACGTGGCACCGGCGCACCACGCGGTCGCGACCCTACTAGGCGGCTCTCAAGCACCGCCTTGAGATCGCCATGTCAAGCCATTCCTTCGCCAGATCGGTGCCGCTTCCAAGCGCTCGGGGGCTCCGCCGGGCTGGGCCGCACCCGAAGCCGACCTCACCTTCGACTTAGAAGACCACCCCATCACCACCGCTGGTTCGGGTATGCTCCCGATGCTTTGCACGCCCACCATTTGCAACGTGGTCGTCACCAAGACCGTCATCAACGGCGGCGCCGGCCTCAACATGCTCTCCGTGGAGGCCTTCAGCCTTCTTCACGTACCGCTCGAGCGGCTCAGCCTCAGCAAACCTTTCTCAGGAGTTGGCGGCGGCACCTCCCACTCCCTGGGACAGATCCGTTTCCCCGTCACCTTCGGCACGCGCGAAAACTACCGTACCGAGCTGGTCGACTTCGACATCGCCAGCATCGGCCTCCTGTACAATGCCATCCTCGGGTACCCTGCTCTGGCCCAGTTCATGGCAGCAACCCACCCGGCATACAACCTCATGAAGATGCCTGGAAGCAAGGGTGTCCTCACTATCAAGGGGGATGCCAAGGAGGCCGTGGCGGCGCTCAAGCTTGCCTTCAAGACCGCCGCGGCGGTACAGCCCGTTGGCACGGGCGCCTCCAAGGCCAAGGGGGCCGCACCAACCAAGAAGAAGCAGCTGTTCACCCAAAGACAAGGCGGAAACCAAGCAGGTGCCGATTGATGAAGACGGATCCTTGGGAGCCACCTTTACCATAGGTGCCGACCTCGACCCGGCCCAAGAGGAAGCGTTGGTGAAGTTCTTGCATGCAAACAAGGAGGTATTCGCATGGGAGCCCAAGCAGCTGGTGGGGGTCCCGAGAGAAGTGATTCAACATCACTTGAGGGTGTGCCCCAACGTACGCCCGGTAAAGCAGCGGGCGAGACGACAGTCCACGGAGAAGCAGGCCTTCATCGTCCAAGAGACATGCAAGTTGGAGACGGCGGGTGCCATTCGCGAGGTTCGGTACCCCGAATGGCTGGCGAACCCCGTCGTTGTGCCGAAGAAAGGCGGGTAGGAGCGAATTTGTGTCGACTTCACCAACCTTTACAAGGTCTGCCCCCAAGATCCGTTCCCGCTCGCGCGCATCGACCAGATCGTTGACTCCACCGCCGAGTGCGACCTGCTGTGCTTCCTGGATGCATTCTCAGGGTATCACCAGATCAAGATGGCGGTAGAAGATGGAGAGAAGACAACCTTCCTGACCCCGTGCGGGGTGTACTGCTACACTTGCATGCCTTTCAGACTGCGTAACACGGGCACAACCTTTCAGCGGCTGATGCACATCGCCTTAGGGCGACAGCTCAGGAGAAATGCGGAGGCCTACGTCGATGACATCATGGTGAAGTCTCGGGAGGCCAGAACCTTGATCAAGGATCTGGAGGAGACTTTCACGAGCTTGCGCCAAGTGAACTTGCGACTTAACCCGGAGAAGTGCGTGTTTGGTGTCCCTCCCGGCAAGCTGTTGGGTTTCCTCGTATCCCACAGAGGGATCGAGGCGAACCCGAAAAAGATCAAGGCTATTGAAGACATGAGCTCACCGCAGACCCTCAAGGAAATGCAGAAGCTGGCTGGTCGGGTGACCGCGTTGGAGCGCTTCATCTCCAAGCTGGGAGAGTGCGCCCTACCCTTCTTCAAGCTGATGAAGAAGAAGGGCATGTTCGTGTGGACCCCGGAGGCCGACCGAGCTTTTCAAGACCTCAAGAGCTACCTGATCAGCCCTCTAGTGATGGTGGCGCCGCGACCTCTCGAGCCCCTAGTACTTTATCTTGCCGCCACTCCGTATTCCACCAGCACGGCACTGGTGGCGGTTCGGGAAGAGCACCAAGCCAAAGGCGCGGTACGACAAGCCGCGCCACCAGCCGGACTGACACAAGCTCAGGAAGACACCGCAAGAGTCGTTGCAGCATCGGCAGAGGACCAAGCTCGGCAGGACGCCGCCACCAAGGTCCCGACAAGCGATCAAGCGTCGGAGGTTCCATCACCTCAGGAGACACCCCAGCTTCCGCAAGACATGAGCCTCAACAACACGCCAGTTCTCGTCGAGCACCCGGTGTATTTCGTCAGCACGGTGTTGCGGGACGCAAGGGCACGATACCCCATGCCCCAACAGCTCTTGCTCGCGCTCTTGGTGGCCTCATGAAAGTTGCGGCATTACTTCCAGGGCCACCCCATCAAGGTCGTCTCGGCCTACCCATTGGAGAGAGTGCTCAGGAGCCCCAACTCTGCTGGAAGGGTCGCTGAGTGGAACATCGAGCTGCAGGCATTCCAGTTGGAGTTCAGCACTACCAGGGTCATCAAGGGAGCCGCACTCGCTAATTTTGTGGCAGAGTGGACGGATGCCCCGACACTGGAAGTAGGCGAGGGCTAGTCCACCTCGCCGGGAAGGGAGGCGCCTGACGGCTGGGTCATGTATTTCGATAGTGCCTTCGCGCACCAGGGCGCGGGGGCTGGAGCAGTACTCATCTCGCCCACTCAAGACAAGCTCTACTATGCTGTATAGCTCTGCTTTCAGTAGGGCGAGAAGGTCTCCAACAGCATTGCAGAATACGAAGGCCTCATAGCTGGCCTGAAAGCTGCGGTAGCCCTGGGGGTGAAGCGCCTCACCATAAAGGGCGACTTGCAGCTTCTCGTCAATTTCTCCAACAAGGTATACGAGCCGAAGGACGATCACATGGAGGCATACCTCGCGGAAGTGCGCAAGATGGAGAAGCAGTTCCTGGGCCTAGAGTTGCAGCACGTACCCCGTGGCACCAACAAGGAAGCTGACGACATCGCCAAGAGGGCATCCAAGCGGCAGCCCCAAGAGCCCAGCGTCTTCGAGGAACAGCTCTTCAAGATGTCAACAACGCCACCACTTTCAAGGATAGCTCAGCCTCGGGAAGAGCTCCCGCAGCCGCCTGCCACCGGAGCTCCAGCCTGTGGCCCAACTTCAGAGCGCGCCTACTCTTGGCGCTCGAGCCCCAGGAGGGATGCTGGACCAAGGAATTCAAGGAATACCTGATGCAAGGGACGCTGCCGGAGAAGGAGGAGGACGCGGAGCGCGTGGCCCGGCAAGCCACGGCATACTGCATCCGGGACGGTGAGTTATACAGGAAGCGACCAAATGACGTTTCATTGCGTTGCATCTCCAGAGACCAGGGGAAGGAGTTGCTATCCGACATACACGGTGGGGACTGCGGGCACCACTCGTCATCGTGAACCCTCGTCGGCAAGGCATTCCACAGCGGATTCTACTGGCCCACGGGGCTCAACGATGCAGCCGAGCTGGTGAAGTCCTGTGAAGCCTGCCAGTTCCATGCCAAGCAGATCCATCAGCTGGCTCGGGGCCTCCAGACCATCCCGCTCACTTGGCCGTTCGCGGTCTAGGGGTTGGATATCCTGGGCCCGTTCCCTCGAGCGCCAGGGGGCTACCGCTACCTCTACATCGCCGTCGACAAGTTCACCAAGTGGGCGGAGGTGGAAGCCGTCCGCACCATCCCAGCTGGTTCCGCGGTCAAGTTCATCAGGGGTCTCATGAGCCGTTTCGGGGTCCCCAGTGTATCATCACTGATAACGGCTCACAGTTCACTAGCAATCTCTTCCAAACATACTGTGCTAACCTTGGAACGCAGATCTGCTACGCTTAGGTGGCGCACCCCAGGAGCAATGGTCAGGCTGAACACGCCAACGTAGAGGTCCTGAGGGGCCTCAAAGCTTGGACCTTCAAGAAGAAGCTCGAGGCCCGCGGCAAGGGCTGGCACGATGAGCTCCAGTCCATGCAGTGGTCCATCTGCACCACCGCCACCAAGCCAACGGGCGAGACCCCATTCTTCCTCGTCTACGGAGCAGAAGCGGTCCTCCCTCACGAGGTCAAGCATCGCTCCGCATGGGTCCTGGTGTTTGATGAAACGCAACAGGACGCCACACGGGGGACGGACCTCATGCTGGCGGAGGAACGCCGCCACGAAGCCGCACTATGGGCGGCAAGGTACCAGCAGGCGCTGCGGTGATACCACTGCCGCAACATCCGCTCCAGGACGCTCGAGGCGGGTGACCTCGTCCTGAGGCATGTCCTCTCCAGGGAAGGGCTGCATAAGCTCTCACCCATGTGGGAGGGCCCGTTCAAGGTCGTCCATGTCTCCAGGCCTGGTGCCGCGCGCCTGGAGACACAGGACGGGGTACCCATCCAGAACGCCTGGAACATCCAGCACCTCCGGAAGTTCTACCCATGAACAAAGGCCCAATGCCTATGAAGAAGGCCCAGTGCCTATGAAGATCGCCGCCCGTGACACTCTCACGTAATAACGAGTGGGGCTGTACACGCCCCGGAGTCTCAGGAGTGCTGCCCTCGGGCCTCGGGGGCTCCCTCCCACGTCCAAGTGGCAGCACTTAGCTCTGGACTGGTGAGAAGACTTGAAGACTAGACTAGGTGCCGGATGCGGCTTTTCATTTGCTTTCCGTAGTTGGCTCGCCCCCCTTGTTAATTGAAAGTTTGCTTCTGGAGTTCCTTGCTGGTTTGGTTCCGTCACTTTTGCTGCTGTTTCCGGTTACAGTTTAACCTGTTTTCTCTCTCTCGCATACCTCGCGAGGGGGCTAGGCAGGCGCCCTCGCGAGCCTTTTTCCTTTACTCTGCCCTTCGTCTGTTTTTCGTGAGGCCCTTCCTCTATTTCTTCGCGACGCATTCTCGTTTGAGCCAACAAGCTGGTGCACCTCTCCTGATCCATGCCCCTCGGGTATCACGATATGAAGCACTGGGTCTTGGCTCGGGTGAAAGATAAGCCTCCTGGCAACGCTCCTAATAAGTTTTTTGCAGTTCCCTAACACCCGCCAAGTCAAGGAAGGCCTCCGCAGGCACCAGGAAGCGAGTCCCTCGCGAGGAGGAGGCTACCCCAAACGTGCCAAGCTAAGTTACCTCTACACAAAATGATGACACAGCACGGAAACACCAAACACAACATAATGATTGGGAAATCATAGTTCGATACACGCCCCCCAGGGCCCATACTGGTTTCTTCTTGATGCAGAAAAGAAAGGAAGAACAAAATAAGCGGCGCCTGCCCCTATGGTGGTCCACGGAGGCAAGCTCTTGGCGCCGTCCTAAGCTCAGCCAGACCCCTCCTCGCACTTCATGGAGACGCGATGACGAGACGATCTGCTACCGCCTTTGAAGCGGGTGCGGCGGCTGGTCGTAGCCACTGCTGCTGGAGCTGTCGCCAGGGGAAGAGCCGCCGTAGCTGGACGAGACGCGGTCGGCACCAAGGGCGGGTTCGTCCTTGTCCTTGTCTCGGCCATCGCCGAGGCCGAGGACCTCCTCGCCATCGTTCACCTCGGGGCAACACCCAGCACGACGACCATCTTCCCCAAACACCCTCACGTAGAGGGTCGCATTGCCGTCGTACCTGAAATGGAGGGTGCACCGCCTGCCCAGGCCGCGCGCGCGGGCGAACGTCTGCCAACCGCGGGACAGAGCTATGTTGCCCGCGGTGGAGACCTCAACCACAACCCAAGAAGCTCTACTATAGCAACCATCCGCCTGCAGCCAGAGCCCGCCTGGACCGGAGGCCGGCAGCTCGTCGGCGAAGAAGCACGGAAGCTGAAGCCAGTTGCCGGCCGGGTTCTTCGACCAGACGACGAACTCCGGCGACACCTCCACATAATGGAAGCGCGACTGGGGAGGCCGTGCGACCATGGCGCGTCTCCCTTCGTCAACAGGGCTGCCACGACTGGAACGACCCCTGTGATAACCCACAAGTATAGGGGATCATTTGTAGCCTCTGTCGATAAGTAAGAGTGTCAAACCCAACGAGGATCTAAAGGTAGAACAAATATTCCCTCAAGTTCTATCGACCACTGATACAACTCTACGCACGCTTAACGTTCGCTTTACCTAAAACAAGTATGAAACTACAAGTACTTTGTAGGTGTTTTTGGATAGGCTTGCAAGAATAAAAAGAGCACGTAAATAAAAAGTAGGGGCTGTTTAGGTAAAGAAGCAATAAAGTTAGTATACCGAGTGTGGAAAAGTGGTGGTAGGAGTTGCGAAATTGTCCCTAAGCAATTGACTACTTTACTAGACCGATAGCAAGTTTTATGTGAGATAGGCCACTGCTAAAATGTCATCCCTGACTTATGATTGGAACTATTAGCAAGCGTCCGCAACTACTAACATTCATTAAGGTAAAACCCAACCATAGCATTAAGATATATTGGTCCCCCTTCAACCTTGTATGCATCAATTTCTATGCTAGGTTGAAGCTTCTGTCACTCTTGCCCTCCAATACATAGTCCTATCAACATACAACTAACCCTATGGTGTGATCCACGCGTGCACTCATATGATGGGCACCAAAGGACAGCAACATAACCACAAGCAAATTAAATCAATCATAGCAATTCATCAACCACCGATAGGACAACGAAAATCTACCCAGACATTATAGGATGGAAACACATCATTGGATAATAATATGAAGCATAAAGCACCATGTTCAAGTAGAGGGTGCAGTGGGTTGCGGGAGAGTGGACCGCTGTAGATAGAGGGGGGGAAGGTGATGGAGATGTTGGTGAAGATGGCGGAGGTGTTGGTGAAGATCGCGGTGATGATGATGGTGGCCACGGCAGCGTTCCGGCGCCACCGGAAGAGAGGGGAAGAGGGCCCCCTTCTTCTTCTTCTTCCTTGACCTCCTCCCTAGATGGGAGAAGGGTTCCCCTCTGGTCCTTGGCCTCCATGGCATGGGAGAGGCAAGAGCCCCTCCGAGATTGGACCTGTCTCTCTGTCTCTCTGTTTCTGTGTTCTCCTCTTCTGCCCTTTCACCGTTTCGTATATATATGAAGATCCGTAACTCCGACTAGACTGAAACCATCGCCCAGATTTTTTTCCAAAAATTAGTTTTCTTGTGGCCAAAGAAGAGCAGCAACCGCCTTACGGGGGGCCCACGAGGGGGGCAGGTGCATCTAGGGGGGCAGGCGCGCCCCCTGCCTCGTGGCCACCTCGGGCACCGTCTCGCGTTGATTCTGCTTCCCATATTTTCCAAATATTCCAAAAATATTCTCCGTCCATTTTTATTCCGTTTGGATTCCGTTTGATATGGGGTTTCTGCGAAACATAAAACATGCAACAAACAGGAACTGGCACTGGGCACTGGATCATAGTCCCAAAAATAGTATAAAAAGTTGCCAAAAAGTATATGAAAGTTGTATAATATTGGCATGGAGCAATCAAAAATTATAGATGCGACGGAGACGTATCAGCATCCCCAAGCTTAATTCATGCTCGTCCTCGAGTAGGTAAATGATAAAAAATAGAATTTTTGATGTGAAATGCCACCTAGCATAATCTTGATCATGTATCTAATCATGGCATGAATATTAAGACACGAGTGATTCAAAGCAATAGTCTATCATTTGACATTAAGACAATAATACTTCAAGCATACCAACAAAGCAATTTTGTCTTATCAAAATAACATAGCCAAAGAAAGCTCATCCCTACAAAATCATATAGTCTGGCTATGCTCCATCTTCACCACATAAAGCATTCAAATCATGCACAACCCCAATGACAAGACGAGCAATTGGTTCATACTTTTTAACGCTCTTCAGCCTTTTCAACCCTCACGCAATACATGAGAGCAAGCCATGGATGTAGCACTATAGGTGGAATAGCATATGATGATGGAGGTTTGTGTGAGAAGACAAAAAAGGAGAAAGTCTCAAATCGACGCGGCTAATCAACGGGCTATGGAGATGCCCATCAATTGATGTCAATGTGAGGAGTAGGGATTGCCATGCAACGGATGCACTGGAGCTATAAGTGTATGAAAGCTCAAACTGGAAACTAAGTGGGTGTGCATCCAACTTGCTTGCTCATGAAGAACTCGGGCATTTGAGGAAGCCCATCATCGGAATATACAAGCCAAGTTCTATAATGAAAATTCCCACTAGTGTATGAAAGTGATAACTCAGGAGACTCTCTATATGAAGAACATGGTGCTACTCTAAAGCAAAAGTGTGGTAAAAGGATAGTAACATTGCCCCTTCTCTCTTTTTCTCTCATTTTTTTATTTTCTCTTTTTTTCTTTTTTTTCTTTTTTGTGGGCTTCTTTGGCCTCTTTTTTTATTTGGGCTTGTTTGGCCTCTTTTATTTATTTTTAAAGTCCGGAGTCTCATCTCGACTTGTGGGGGAATCATAGTCTCCATCATCCTTTCCTCACTGGGGCAATTCTCTAATAATGATGATCATCAGACTTTTATTTTTGTACAACTCAATATTACAACTCGATACTAGAACAAAGATATGACTCTATATGAATGCCTCCGGCGGTGTACCGGGATGTGCAATGATCGAGCATAGCAATGACATCAAAAAACGGACAAGCCATGAAAACATCATGCTAGCTATCTTACGATCATGCAAAGCAATATGACAATAAATGCTCAAGTCATGTATATGATGATGATGGAAGTTGCATGGCAATATATCTCAGAATGGCTATGGAAATGCCATCATAGGTAGGTATGGTGGCTGTTTTGAGGAAGATATAATGAGGCTTATGTGTGATAGAGCGTATCGTATCACGGGGTTTGGATGCACCGCTAAGTTTGCACCAACTCTCGAGGTGAGAAAGGGCAATGCACGGCATCAAGAGGCTAGCAATGATGGAAGGGTGAGAGTGCGTATAATCCATGGACTCACATTAGTCATAAAGAACTCATATACTTATTGCAAAAGTTTATTAGCCCTCGAAGTAAAGTACTACTACGCATGCCCCTAGGGGGATAGATTGGTAGGAAAAGACCATCGCTCGTCCCCGACCGCCACTCATAAGGAAGACAATCAATAAATAAATCATGCTCCGAGTTCGTTACATAACGGTTCACCATACGTGCATGCTGCTGGACTTGCAAACCTCAACAGAAGTATTTCTCAATTTCACAATTACTCAACTAGCACGACTCTAATATCACCACCTTTATATCGCAAAACTATTCCAAGGAATCAAACATATCATATTCAGTGATCTACAAGTTTTATGTAGGATTTTATGACTAACCATGTGAATGACAATTTCCTGTCATCTCTCTAAATAGATATAAGTGAAGCAAGAGAGTTTAATTCTTTCTACAAAAGATATGCCCATGCTCTAACAAATATAAGTGAAGCAAAAGAGCATTCTACAAATGGTGGTTTTCTATATGATGAGAAACAGGCAATCCAAATTTCAAATGATATAAGTGAAGCACATGAAGCATTCTATAAAGCCATACTCAAAAGATATAAGTGAAGTGTAAAGAGCATTCTATAAATCAACCAAGGAATATCTCATACCAGCATGGTGCATAAAAGAAAAGTGAAAACTAAATGCAAAAGACGCTCCAAGATCTGCACATATCACATGAATGAAACGAATCCGTAAACATACCAATACTTGTTGAAGAAAGAGGGGATGCCTTCCGGGGCATCCCCAAGCTTAGACGCTTGAGTCTCCTTGAATATTTACTTGGGGTTACTTGGTCATCCCCAAGCTTGAGCCCTTGCCTCTCCTTCTTCTCCTCACATCGAGACCTCCTCAATCCTCGAACACTTCATCCACACAAAACTTCAACAGAAAACTCGGTAAGATCCGTTAGTATAATAAAGCAAATCACAAATCTAAGTACTGTTGAAAACCAATTCATATTTTTTTTGCATTATATCTACTTTAACATAACTTTTCCATGGCTTAATCCACTGATATAAATCGATAATTTCATCAAAACAAGCAATCTATGCATCAAAAACAGAATCTGTCTAAAACAGAACAGTCTGTAACAATATGAACATTAACCATACTTCTGGTACTTGAAACATTATGCCAAAATTAGGGAAAATAAAAAATTTGTATATAAAGACAGTGCAAAAAGTTTCAGAACCGTTTGACATTCCAGTAAAAAATGAAAAATCCCGCACTATAGCCAAAGTTTATGTCCTGCACCGTACAAACTAACAAGCATTGTAAACATCCTAAAGGCAAACATTGGCACATTATTTTTATAATACAATGGAATTGTACAAGGGGATAATTATTTTTATTGAAAAGTTTCTGTAATCAAGTTTCACAAAGTTTCCATGAGCATGAACAAAGTTCAAGGCTAGCTCCCACTTTAACAATGCTCGTCTTTCTCACTTTCGCTTTTCTTTTTGAAAAAGTTTGAGGGTCACCTATTTATTTTTTGTGTTTTTAAACTATATAAAAGCACTCAACAGAAATAAATGACTCTCTAAAACTTCCGGGTTGTCTCCTTGGCAGCGCTTTCTTTAAAGCCATTAAGCTAGGCATATAGTGCTCAAGTAATGGATCCACCCGGATCCCAAGGTATATCAAAGACAATTTTAATTAACAATGATTTGTAGTTTAGTAGTGAGCACAAAGTAACATATATAAGGCAATGACGAAGTATAACTCTCTTTCTATGCATCGGCATGTCCTAAAGAACAATTCAGCACACATAGTAAAGGCCAATGCATAGTATAAACAGTTTCTTGCAATTTTATCATGTTGGAAACATAGAGAGGTGGAGATATAGTTCCTCTCTCATAATAATTGCAAGTAGGAGCAGCAAGCACATGCATATTATATTCATAAAAATCATCATGTGCAACGGTAAAAGGCAACCCATCAATATAATCCTTAATAAGGACAAACTTCTCCGATATAGTGTAGTCGGGAGAATTCAAAAGATAACAGGACTATCATGTGTGGGTGCAATAGCAACAATTTCATGTTTAACATAAGGAACTATAGCAAGTTCATCTCCATAAGCATAATTCATATTGGCATCTTGGCCACAAGCATAGCAAGCATCATCAAAAAGGGATATTTCAAGAGAATCAATGGGATCATAATAGTCATCATAGCCATCATCCTTCGGTAAGCACGAAGGGAAATTAAACAATGTATGAGTTGAAGAGTTACTCTCATGAGAAGGTGGGTGCGGGTAGCTAATCCGCTCTTCCTCCTTTTGTTCTTCACTCTCCTCATCATCTTTTTCATCCAATGAGCTCACAATGTCGTTAATTTCTTCTTCCATAGGCTCCTGCAAAATATTAGTCTCTTCTTGGACAGCAGAGGAGTCCTCAATATATGGTTTAACATAAGCATTAGAAGCATAATTATCATAACAACATTCAAGTATGGCAAAATTTTCAGATTTGTAAAGAGTAGCATCATACCTTTCAATCAAAGAAGCAATTTCACCCTTAAAAGCAACAAATTCTTCAATTGGTTGAACATCATAGTAATTATAAACACCCTTAGCATATGAAGACACGATTCCATTATCCATAAACTCACATTGGTAGGGAAGGTGTTTCTTAGGGTTTTCAGAACAACAAGTAACATCATATATTTCACATAAATTCCAAGCATAGCATTACAAACGATGAATTTGATCTAGTAAATGTTTCCCTTTTTCAAATATACGGTGTCGCACATAACAAGCATGCTCATCTGAAGATTTGCCCTCAACTAAGCTAGTTGGGGATTCAGCACGAGCACAAAGGGATCAAAGATGATCCAAGTAAAAAGCTTCAGGAGTGTGATAGATTTTGAGTGGTTCTTCAACCATTGGTTCAGTAGGTACAACCAATTTTTTTGGTATTTTGTGTTTCCTACCCATAAATAAAGATAGAAAACAACTAAGAACGGCAAATAAAAATTACTTAGTGATAAAGCAAACAAGCACACACGAGAATATTCACCCCACGCTATGACTCAGAAAAAGGTCTTGATAACCCACAAGTATAGGGGATCAATTGTAGCCTCTTTCGATAAGTAAGAGTGTCAAACCCAACGAGGAGCTAAAGGTAGAACAAATATTCCCTCAAGTTCTATCGACCACCGATACAACTCTACGCACGCTTAACATTCGCTTTACCTAAAACAAGTATGAAACTAGAAGTACTTTATAGGTGTTTTTGGATAGGCTTGCAAGAATAAAAAGAGCACGTAAATAAAAAGTAGGGGCTGTTTAGGTAAAGAAGCAATAAAATTAGTATAGCGAGTGTGGAAAAGTGGTGGTAGGAGTTGCGAAATTGTCCCTAAGCAATTGACTACTTTACTAGACCGATAGCAAGTTTTATGTGGGAGAGGCCACTGCTAGCATGTCATCCCTGACTTGGAATTCTATGCACTTATGATTGGAACTATTAGCAAGCGTCTGCAACTACTAACGTTCATTAAGGTAAAACCCAACCATAGCATTAAGATATATTGGTCCCCCTTCAATCTCGTATGCATCAATTTCTATGCTAGGCTGAAGCTTATGTCACCCTTGCCCTCCAATACATAGTCCTATCAACATACAACTAACCCTATGGTGTGATCCACGCGCGCTCATATGATGGGCACCAAAGGACAGCAACATAACCACAAGCAAATTAAATCAATCATAGCAATTCATCAACCACCGATAGGACAACGAAAATCTACTCAGACATCATAGGATGGCAACACATCCTTGGATAATAATATGAAGCATAAAGCACCATGTTCAAGTAGATGGTACAGTGGGGTGCGGGAGAGTGGACCGCTGTAGATAGAGGGGGGAAGGTGATGGAGATGTTGGTGAATATGGCGGAGTTGTTGGTGAATATGGCGGAGTTGTTGGTGAAGATCGCGGTGATGATGATGGTGGCCACGGCAGCGTTCCGGCGCCACCGGAAGAGAGGGGAGAGGGGCCCCCTTCTTCTTCTTCTTACTTGACCTCCTCCCTAGATGGGAGAAGGGTTTCCCCTCTGGTCCTTGGCCTCCATGGCATGGGAGGGGCGAGAGCCCCTCCGAGATTGGATCTGTCTCTCTGTCTCTCTCTGTTTCTGCATTCTCCTCTTCTGCCCTTTCACCGTTTCGTATATATATGGATATCCGTAACTCTGATTGGACTGAAACCTTCACCCAGATTTTTCTCCAAAAATTAGCTTTCTTGCGGCCAAATAAGAGCAGAAACCGCCTTACGGGGGGCCCACGAGGGGGGTAGGCGCGCCCCCTGCCTCGTGGCCACCTCGGGCACCGTCTCGCGTTGATTCTTCTTCCCATATTTTCCAAATATTCCAAAAATATTCTCCGTCCATTTTTATTCCGTTTGATATGGGGTTTCTGCGAAACATAAAACATGCAACAAACAGGAACTGGGCACTGGATCAATATGTTAGTCCAAAAAATAGTATAAAAAGTTGCCAAAAAGTATATGAAAGTTGTATAATATTGGCATGGAACAATAAAAAATTATAGATACGACGGAGACGTATCACCCTGCCACGCGCAGCGGCGCCACTGCGGGAACGGGGGGCCGCGGCGGGGGTCACGGTGTGCTTGCGGGGACGGCCGCGTCCACGCTTAGGTGCCAGGGAGCTGAGACCCTCGCGAGGGGCCTTTCCCTTCTCCATGGCAGAGAACCTCTTCGATGACGCCATCGGTGTCAGCGGTGGAGCAGAGGAGGAAGAAGCGAGCAGGATGGGGAGAAATGGCTACGGGGGCTCTGCCCCCTCCTCATTTATAGCAGGAGAAGGCCAACCAGCGCCCCCTGCGATCACAGGTAATGATGGTTTTCCTTGCATGTCGCAGGGACTTGTCAAGTCGGGCAGTTGCCGAGCAGCGTGGGGAAGCGGATACGCCCACGTCCAATCAACCGCCACGCGTCGACCAAGACCGCAGGCTATTGGGGCCCGCGGCGCTCCGCAGTTGACCTTTGGCTTCGCCTCGAAGCCAAGCCCGAGCGTGCCTTGGGCCCGGGGGCTGTTGTCGGCGTTCTGGGAATGGGGGTCCCCAGACTTGCCTGCCTGCGGCCCACGGCGTGGATTTGCTAGCAGGCCCGTATGGCCCATCTTCATCAACAAGGCATCCAAGACCCTCGCGAGGGGCCAAGCCTCGCAAGGCGGACGACGCAAGACCTCCTCAGGAGCGGCCTCGCCAGGCAGGCTCGCGAGGGGCAGAGAGATCAAGGCAAGGCAAACCTCGCGAGGTTCTCGTGACGTGAGCCATGACGATCGAGACCAGGCGGGCGCCAGCGTGCACAGTGTCCTTGTTTCCTCTTTGATGCAAAGGAGGCAAGCGCAGGCGCGGAGTACCGAGGCATCAAGCAAAGGTTTCCATATCAGTGCAACGAGACCAAGACCAGCAGGACAGCAAGACGGAGGTCACCATGGAGCCCAAGGCGGCGTCACCACCAGAGCCTTTTGCAGGCGAAGACTACTTTTGTCAGGATAAGCTGTACTAGCTGTCCCCTTCCAAATTGGCTGTTGGTGGCTCCCTTCCCACTCAATATTTGGGGAGAGGACCAGGGCCTCTATAAGTAGGACTAGTCGCCGCAGTAGAAGGCAACCTAACCAGGCCCTAGCTAATCGAATCCTCACCCACACAAGTTGGCCAAGCACAAGAACACCTGAACCTCAGGAGGCTGTTCTTCCCCCTTTGTACTGTTCATCCTCAGCCCAAGAGGCAATCCACCACCACCACACTGGAGTAGTGTATTACACCACAACGGTGGCCCGAACCAGTATAAATCTTGTGTCCCTTATGTTGTAAGTTCGTCGAGTTCGTCCGCAAGGTCTTAGCAAAACTAGGACGTGGATCGGTAGGGGGAAATCTTCGTGCGCACCCCAGTGTTCGAACCTTGAGGGTTTTGCTGGAACCCATGATCCGACAATTGCAGTGGCGCTTAAGCTGCCCTAGCTTCTGTTTGAGGGGAAGGAACCGGCAATTTTTCTCCAAAATCAGGACGGCTGAGCCGACGTTGATGCTATCCGATGAGTGGATAATAGCCGAAATCCGGCATACCCAATGGGCGATTGACTCGCCCTCATTCTGGAAACAAGTGTCTAAATCAAGAATCGACAGAGGCTGCTTGCATGTGTCCTTGAAATTCCAAATAAAGCACATCTTCAATTCAGTCCATGATCTGATGGAGTTAGGGGGCAGCCCCTTTAACCAGGTGCGAGCCGGCCCATCCAACATCATGGTGAAATACTTAGCGCACACAACGTCATTGACATCCAACATCTCCATGGCTAGCTCATAGCTCTCAATCCAAGCCTCTGGGGGTTGATCTGCTATGTAATTAGGCACCTTGTGGGGGCCCTTAAAGTCCTTGGGCATGCGCTCATTACGCAAAACTGACACTAGGCGCAGCACACCAATGGTTCTAGAAGTCATCCCAGCCTCCACAGACACCGACAAGTTAAGTTGAGGTTGCTGAGGAGTCGATAACTGAGCCGCCAGCTCAGCCTCCCGACGTGCCCTGGCATGGTCCACCAAATTCTGAGCGTGGTTATCAGCATGTGGCGGGTCACACCCATGAGGCTGGTTACCGTGCTGCTCACTACTCGAAACCGCCGGCGACTTAGTATGCCGGTTATAACTCCGACTAGGGCGTGGAGTCGAATGAATCCGATCACGACTGTATGAGTAAGCCGCTTGCTGAGCTACTGCTGTCTGAAGAAGCTCCCCTGCCCTTCGTATCTCCATTGCCAAAGGAGACTCGCCTTCAACGGGAAGAGCTGCCAGCCGTGACGCCGCGGCAATCACGTTGTCCAAAGGGTTAGAATAATGACCCGACAGTGTCGGCACCTGCTGAGGTGGGGTTTGATACGTCTCCAACGTATCTATAATTTTTGATTGTTCCATGCTATTATATTATGTATTTTGGATGTTTATGGGCTTTATTAAGCAGTTTTATATTACTTTTGGGACTAACCTATTGACCCAGAGCCCAGTGCCAGTTCCTGTTTTTTCCCTTGTTTCAGTATTTCGAACAAAAGGAATATCAAAGAGAGTCGAAACGGAATGAAACCTTCTGGAGAAGTTAATTTTGGAAGGAAAGCTACCAGATAGACTTGGAGTGCATGTCAGGAAAGAAAAGAGGGAGCCACGAGGTAGGGGGCGCACCCACCCCCTAGGGCGTGCCCTCCACCCTCATGGGCCCCTCGTGGCTCCCCTGACGTATTTCTTCCGCCTATATATACCAATATACCCTAAAAACTTCAGGGAACAGAAGAGATCGGGAGTTCCGCTGCCGCAAGCCTCTGTAGCCACCTAAAACCAATCGGGACCCTGTCCTGGCACCCTACCAGAGGGGGGGACCCTCATCGGTGGCCATCTCCATCATCCCGGCGCTCTCAATGATGAGGAGGGAGTAGTTCACCCTCGAGGCTGAGGGTATGTACCAGTAGCTATGTGTTTGATCCCTCTCTCTCTCGTGTTCTTGATTTGGCACGACCTTGATGTATCGCGAGCTTTGCTATTATAGTTGGATCTTATGTTGCTTCTCCCCCTCTACTCTCTTGTAATGGATTGAGTTTTCCCTTTGAAGTAATCTTATCGGATTGAGTCTTTAATGATTTGAGAACACTTGATGTATGTCTTGCCGTGCGTATTTGTGGTGACAATGGGATATCACGTGATCCACTTGGTGTATGTTTTGGTGATCAACTTGCGGGTTCCGCCCATGAACCTATGCATAGGGGTTGGCACACGTTTTCGTCTTGATTCTCCGGTAGAAACTTTGGGGCACTCTTTGAGGTTCTATGTGTTGGTTGAATAGATGAATCTGAGATTGTGTGATGCATATCGTATAATCATACCCACGGATACTTGAGGTGACATTGGAATATCTAGGTGACATTAGGATTTTGGTTGATTTGTGTCTTAAGGTGTTATTCCAGTACAAACTCTAGGGCTGTTTGTGACACTTATAGGAATAGCCCAACGGATTGATTGGAAAGAATAACTTTGAGGTGGTTTCAGTACCCTACCATAATCTCTTCGTTTGTTCTCCGCTATTAGTGACTTTGGAGTGACTCTTTGTTGCATGTTGAGGGATAGTTATATGATCCAATTACGTTATTATTGTTGAGAGAACTTGCACTATTGAAAGTATGAACCCTAGGCCTTGTTTCAAAGCATTGCAGTACCGTTTACGCTCACTTTTCTCGCTTGTTACCTTGCTGTTTTTATATTTTCAGATTACAAAAACCTATATCTACCATCCATATTGCACTTGTATCACCATCTCTTCGCCGAACTAGTGCACCTATACAATTTACCATTGTATTGGGTGTATTGGGGACACAAGAGACTCTTTGTTATTTGGTTGCAGGGTTGCTTGAGAGAGACCATCTTCATCCCTCGCCTCCCACGGATTGATAAACCTTAGGTCATCCACTCGAGGGAAATTTGCTACTGTCCTACAAACCTCTGCACTTGGAGGCCCAACAACGTCTACAAGGAGAAGGTTGCGTAGTAGACATCAAGCTCTTTTCTGGCGCCGTTGCCGGGGAGGCTAGGTAAGCGGCACTCACACTCCGTCAACTAAGCTCTTTTCTGGCTCCGTTGCCGGGGAGGTGAGTGCTTGAAGGTATATCTTTAGATCTTGCAATCAAATATTTTAGTTTCTTGTTTTATCACTAGATTATTTTATAAAAGAAAACTACAAAAAAATTGAATTGAGAGTGCCTCATATGCTTCATCTTTTTAATGTCTTTCGTGAATAAGGATTCCGATAATTGTACTCAAGTGCTAGAAGAAGAATGCATTAGAATGTTTGGCACTAAATATTTGAATGATGAGCATGATTGCAATGTTGTTAGTATGAATTCCTTGAATATCCATGATGCTAATGATATGCAAAGCCACAAGCTTGGGGAAGCTATGTTTGATGAAGATGATATTTTTTGTCCCCCAACTTTTGATGAGAAAATTTATTATGATGAAAGCATGCCTCCTATTTATGATGATTATATTGATGAAAGTGGATTTGGAGAGGTCATGACTTTATTTAGTGATGAATCCACTATTTCGGAAGAGGTTCCAATTGATTATGATAACAAAGTTGGTATTTATGATGATTATTGTGATGACATGTATGCTATTAAGAATAATGATAACCATGAAACTTGTCATATAATTTTAGTTTTCAATTGGATTATGCTTCACATGATAGTTATTTTGTTCAGTTTGCTCCCACTACTATTGATGAGAATAAATTTGCTTGTGTGGAGAGTAGTAAAAAATTTATGCAAGTAGATCATGAAAAGAATGCTTTATGTGCTGGTTATATTGTTGAATTCATTCATGATGCTACTGAAAATTATTATGAGGGAGGAATATATGCTTGTAGGAATTGCAATAATATCAAGTTTCCTCTCTATGTGCTTAAAATCTTGAAGTTATGCTTGTTTTACCTTCCTATGCAAGTTGATTCTTGTTCCCATAAGTTGTTTGCTCAAAAAATCCCTATGCATAGCAAGTGGGTTAGACTTAAATGTGCTAGTCATATTCTTCATGATGCTCTCTTTATGTTTCAATTCTTATCTTTTATGTGAGCATCATTGAAATCATCATGCCTAGCTAGGGGCATTAAACGTTAGCGCTTGTTGGGAGGCAACCCAATTTTATTTTAGTTTCTTGCTTTTTGGTTCTGTTTAGGAATAAATAATCCATCTAGCTTCTGTTTAGATGTGGTTTTGTGTTTTAATTAGTGTTTGTGCCAAGTAGAACCTTTGGGAAGACTTGGGTGAAGTCTTTATTATCATGCTGTAAAAAACAGAAACTTTAGTGCTCACGAGATTATCTAAAACGTTTTACTGGAGAGTGATATTTAGTTGATTCTTTTTGCAGATGATTACTAGACAAATTCCTCAGGTCCACCAATTTATTTTAGAATTTTTGGAGTTCCATAAGTATACGTTTGATACATATTACTACAGACTGTTCTGTTTTTGACAGATTCTGTTTTCATTGTGTTGCTTGCTTATTTTGATGAATCTATGGCTAGTAAAATAGTTTATAAACCATAGAGAAGTTGTAATACAGTAGGTTTGACACCAATATAAATAAAGAATGAGTTCATTACAGTACCTTGAAGTGGTGTTTTGTTTTCTTTCGCTAACGGAGCTTACGAGTTTTCTGTTGTGAAGTTTTCAAGTTTTGGGTAAAGATTCGATGGACTATGGAATAAGGAGTGGAAAGAGCCTAAGCTTGGGGATGCCCAAGGAACCCCAAGGTAATATTCAAGGATAACCAAGCGTCTAAGCTTGGGGATGCCCCGGATGGCATCCCCTCTTTCGTCTTTGTTCATCGGTGACTTTACTTGGAGCTATATTCTTATACACCACATGATATGTGTTTTGCTTGGAGCGTCATTTTATTTTCTTTAGCTTTGCTTGCTGAATAAAGTATCAAGATCTGAAATTATTAAATGGGAGAGTCTTCACATAGTTGCATAAGTATCCGACCACTCATTGATCTTCACTTATATATTTCGGAGTAGTTTGTCGTTTGCTCTAGTGCTTCACTTATATCTTTTAGAGCACTGGTTTTATTTTGAAGAAATAGATGAACTCTCATGCTTCACTTAGATTATTTTGATAGTCTTAAACAGCATGGTAATGCTTAATCCTAATATACTAGGTATTCAAGAATAGTAAAAACTTTCTTATGAGTGTGTTGAATACTAAGAGAAGTTTCATGCTTGATGATTGTTTTGAGATATGGAGGTAGTGATATTAAAGTTGTGCTAGTTGAGTAGTTGTGAATTTGAGAAATACTTGTGTTGAAGTTTGCAAGTCCCATAGCATGCACGTATGGTAAACGTTATGTAACAAATTTGAAACATGAGGTGTTCTTTGATTGTCCTCCTTATGAGTGGCGGTCGGGACGGCGATGGTCTTTTCCTACCAATCTATCCCCTAGGAGCATGCCGTAGTGCTTGGTTTTGAATGACTTGTAGATTTTTGCAATAAGTATGTGAGTTCTTTATGACTAATGTTGAATCCACGGATTATAATCGCACTCTCACCTTTCCACCATTGCTAGCCTCTTGATGCACTGCATTGCCCTTTCTCACATTGAGAGTTGGTGCAAACTTCGGTGCATCCAAACCCCGTGATATGATACGCTCTTTCACACATAAACCTCCTTATATCTTCCTCAAAACAGCCACCATACCTACCTATTATGGCATTTCCATAGGTATTCCGAGATATATTGCCATGCAACTTTCCACCATCCCGTTTATCATGACACAATCATCATTTTCATATTGCTTATCATGATCATGTAGTTGACAAAGTATCCGTGGCAAAGCCACTGTTCATAATTCTTTCATACATGTCACTCTTGGTTCATTGCATATCCCGGTACATGATACGTCTCCAACGTATATATAATTTTTGATTGCTCCATGCTATATTATCTACTGTGTTGGACCATATTGGGCTTTATTTTCCACTTTTATATTATTTTTGGGACTAACCTATTAACCGGAGGCCCAGCCCAGAATTGCTGTTTTTTTTGCCTATTTCAGTGTTTCGAAGAAATGGAATTTCAAACGGAGTCCAAAAGGAATGAAACCTTCGGGAACGTGATTTTCTCACCGAACATTATCCACGAGACTTGGACCCCTCGTCAAGAAAGATGGGAGGCGGCCACGAGGGTGGAGGGCGCCCCCCCTAGGGCGCGCCCCCTGCCTCGTGGGCCCCCCTTTGCTCCACCGACGTACTCCTTCTCCTATATATACCTCACGCACTTCAAACGATCGTAAACGGAACCAAAAACCTAATTCCACCGCCGCAAATTTACGTATCCACGAGATCCCATCTTGGGGCCTGTTCCGAGTTCACGGAAGGGGAATCCACCATGGAGGGCTTCTACATCATCACCATAGCCCCTCCGATGAAGTGTGAGTAGTTTACTTCAGACCTTCGGGTCCATAGTTAGTAGCTAGATGGCTTCTTCTCTTTTTGGATCTCAATACAATGTTCTCCCCTCTCTCTCGTGGAGATCTATTTGATGTAATCTTCTTTTTGCGGTGTGTTTGTTGAGACCGATGAATTGTGGGTTTATGATCAAGTCTATCTATGAACAATATTTGAATCTTCTCTAAATTCTTTTATATATGATTGGTTATCTTTGCAAGTCTCTTCGAATTATCAGTTTGGTTTGGCCTACTAGATTGGTTCTTCTTGCAATGGGAGAAGTGCTTAGCTTTGGGTTCAATCTTGCAGTTTCCTTTCCCAGTGACAGTAGGGGCAGCAAGGCACGTATTGTATTTTTGCCATCGAGGATAACAAGATGGGTTTTTTATCATATTGCATGAATTTATCCCTTTACATCATGTCATCTTGCTTAAGGCGTTACTCTGTTTTCTTGAACCTAATACTCTAGATGCATGCTGGATAGCGGTCGATGAGGGGAGTAATAGTAGTAGATGTAGGCAGGAGTCGGTCTACTTGTCTCGGACGTGATGCCTATATACATGATCATACCTAGATATTCTCATAACTATGCTCAATTCTATCAATTGCTCAACAGTAATTTGTTCACCCACCGTAAAATACTTATGCTCTTGAGAGAAGCCACTAGTGAAATCTATGGCCCCCGGGTCTATCTTTATCATATTAATCTCCTAACACTTTATTATTGTTCTTTGCTTTTTACTTTGCTTTTATTTTACTTTGTATCTTTATACCAAAAATACCAAAAATATTATCTATCATCTCTACACTACAAAAAAATTACACTTCCGTGATGATACGTGTTTGTCACAGTAGGTCGCGTTTTTTGTCATGCATGTACATCCATGAAAAATTTATGACAGAATCAAGATAGTCATACCGTGTCTTTGTCGTAGAAGTGTTCGATGACATTACTAAAATTATCATCACGGAAGTGTCCACTTCCATGACGATAAATCGCGCGTCACAGAACTACTTTCGTCAAGGGTGACCGACACGTGGCATCCATCGTAACAGAACGCCGTTAAGCTATCGGGTCGGGTTTTGGATCCGATAACCCGTTAACAGCCCCGACCAATGGGGATTTTCCGTGTGTAAAATCATCATTGGCTGGAGGAAACACGTGTCGGCTCACCGTTGGGACAAATGTCATCCACTCATTGGACAGAAGGCGCCTATGATACGTCGACACGTGGCATGGCCCAATAGAGGCCCATTCCTGTGAAAAGGCCGACCCATTTGACTTGGTCAAAAGGTGGCGGGCCGGCCCATGGAAAGCCTGTTAACGACCTGTTCGCATATAGCCCATTTACAGCCCGCTAACCCAAGGCCCGTTATGCCCTATCCGAATTAGGCCCAGTAGCGTCATCTGGGCCATCCAATATGATTCCAGCCCGTTTTCACTTCTGGCCCATGTACGGCCCATGACGTCTTTCGGCCCATATGAGGCCCTATGTAACTCTTGACCTATTAACAGCCCGTGGTGAAACTGGCCCGCAATGAACAGTGTATCACTTTACACCCACTAACGGCCCGTGGTGAAACTTGCCCGTAATGAACAGTATATCACTTTATACCCATTAAGGGCCCGTTATTCAGTTGGGCCGTTTCCAACAAATGTTATCTTTCAGCCTTCTCAGAGCCCATTTATTCTTGGGATCATTTCCGAGATTCGCTTACTTACTACGGCCCGTTCGTCATTTTCTCGCCAGGGCCAAATTCAGCCCGTGGTTACATCGGCCCGTTTGTGGTCTGTTAATACGTTGGGCCGTTTTCATAGCCTCGTCAAATACGGCCTATTAACAATGGCCCATTATGGTCATACGACCCGTATAAGGCCCATTGATGATACGGCCCGTAGAAGTCCCATTGTTTCTACGGCTCGTAGAAGGCCCATTGTTTCTACGGCCCGTAGAAGGCCCATTATTTCTACGGCCCGTAGAAGGCCTACTGTTTCTACGGCCCGTAGAAGGCCCATCGCTTTCTACGGCCCGTAGGAGGCCCAAAGGTCACTACAGTAAATATTAACCCATGGTTATTGTGGCCTAGTTTTAAAAAGAACTGCACTGACTACAAGCAAACAAATAAACAAGACAACAAGGAAATAAATAAGCAAGCAACTTATTCTAGGCTATCACGGCTGTTACACATATTACATCCACTGGGCATCAAAGTTTGCCACCAGTGCAAATATAGGGAACAAAGCAGCATATCATATACACTGGTTGTCAAAGTTGGCGACCAGCGCAAATAAACGCCCGCAAAGAAAACAAATCCAGAACTAAAACCACTTCGTAAGATCTCAAGAAACAATATCCTGGGTACCCATAATCTTTGGCAAGATGCTTAGCAAGCTTATTAACTTTCTCTTGTTTGGCGCTTAAATCCTCCAGCGCTTGCTGTTGCACCAGGAAATATGCATCTGAATTCTGCAGGGACTTCCTCAGTCCTTCAGCTTCCTGTCACAACACATCTGATCGATGTCTTTCAACTTGAAGTTGAGACTCAAGAGGATGAACTGATTCAGGCAGCGAGTTTGAAGAGCTTGTGCCAGCAGTAGTGGTCAGTAACTCGAACACTACATCAAGACAGGACTTTTGGGTTCCCTCACTATTGTCAAGATAGTTTTTATCAGCTTTCTTGGAGACCAACAGGGATGTCTCACTATCTTGAACCTTATCTGCATTACTTCCTTTACCATTGGATAACGCGGCATCGTTTCTCCAATATTTTGTTCGCATTCTAAAAGAGAAACAAGCGAGACACATCACATGTTTACCATGTTGTATATGAAACTCATTTTGGTAAATGAGTTCAAGAGTAAAGTGGACGGGATAACTTGACATGAAACAAACATATATCTATGTGCCATGGTCACTTTATGGTCTATATCATTCTAGTTTTTGTTGCCAAATCAAGATAGAGACACAGTTCAAATAATATTTGTTCAAGACAAAGCAGAATAGACAGAATATAAGTGTGGGTAACTATAGAGCAATAACAACACTTGTAATGTGCATGACATGAGAACATAACTGTTTATTCAATTGAAACTGAAATCAACATAGAGAAGGTTACAACAGCAAACCAGTTAAAGAAACATGTTTAAATCATACCTGTTGCGCCATTGGAGTTTCAGTTCCATCCTTCAAATTTGAAAATAGTTGGTATGAGTAAATACAGTAATGCAAGAGCAAAGGAGTATGAACCATAGCTACAGAACCTGACCTGAGAACATATCTTCTTCTCCTTTAAGCGTTGAGTTGGGATTCGGAGTGGTGGTCCTCGTGCTTTGGGCACTGCAGTTCCCTTACTAACCGCTCGTGTTTGGGTGCTCTGTGGTGGAGACGGTGCGTGTCAATCTGGGAATCAAGTTATTATTTGCCAGGGTTGGGGTTAAAAGGGGTGTAGCTGGTTCTCTGTCCAACTGGGTAGGGGTACAATCTGCGAGAGTCTGGGTTATGTGTGGTGGATCTGGTCCTTGGGCAAGTACAACCGTGGTTCTATCTGCATCAACTGGTAGCACAATCTTTTCTGAAGACCGTGTTGTTACTCCCTTAGATACTGCCATCACGCTCTCCAATTCAAATGGCTGATAAACAAGAGAAGTAATTGAAAGTATATTGTATGATAGACAGGTGCAATGGATAGTGGGGAATAAAAGAGGGCATGAAATAATTCATATTTATGTTGTCTAACCAAACAGGATTGCATGACACAATTTCACATATATGATGGCTAACTAAACAGGATAGCATGACACAATTTCACATTATGATGGCTAACTAAAAAAGATGGAAAGACATAGTTCAAAATATGAGACTATGTAAACAGGATGACATGACATAACTATATAATGTGTTTATTAAATAGGTTGGCATGCCATAATTCACATACATTCATGGATAGAATGCCATAATTCTAAATATGATGACTATAAACACTAAACAGGATGAGATGATATAACTATATGATGTCTTTATTAAATGGGTTGCCATGCCATAATTCGGATAGATGATGTGTATGTACTATGTAAACATGATGGCATGATATAATTCAAATATATGATTTATATAGTAAGCAAGTAAGCAGATGGCAATCTATATATGATGTAAAAACTAAGCAATGCAAGACAACATGCATGACATGGGTAATATAACCCTGCCAAGTTTGAGCATAGACCTCACTGGAAATAGGATTGGTCATCGGTCTCGAATCCTCCTCCGAGGAGCTCTCTGTAGCCAAGAAGATGTCTGCTTTAGCGGTAGCATTATGCCTTTCTGAATACCTTGTTTTCACTCCAGATACTTCCATCACCGCTTCAAATGGCTGATGCACAGGAAGAGTAGTTTAATATACAAACGTTGTCGACAAATGGAACACGTAATACAAAAAAATGATAGCATGATATAATTCACATACATGATGATTGGCTAAACAGCATGGCATTGCATAATTCACGTAAACAAGATAGCATTGTATAATTCACATATATAATGTCTTGCAACAAGATGGCAATGCATAATTCACATATATGGTAATTAGACACTGAACAGGTGGCATTCACACAAAGCATGTCTAAACTAATCAAATGGCATAGCAATGCGAGTCACCATACGCATGATATGAGCAACATAACCCTGCCAAGTTAGAGCATACACCTCGGGGAATAGGACTGGTCATCATCTCTGAATCCTCCTCCGAGGAGCTATCCGTAACCAACGAGATATGCGCTTATCGAGATAGCATAGTCCGCTTTCGGAAGACCTTGTTTTGACTCGAATTTGCCATCACCGTGTCAATTGGTGAAGCACACGAAAGCGATTGAATGTACTAACATTGTTGTGAATGTAATATGTAACGAAAAAAAAGATGGCCTGATATAATTTACATATAAGATGACTGCTAAGCAGGATGGCATTGCAAAATTCACATATATGATGCCTGGCTAAACAAGGTGGCGTTGCATAATTCACATAAACGATGAATAAACTAAACATATGGCATTCGCACAAAGGATGTCTAAACTAAGCGAGATGACATATTTGATGTATAAAGTAAGCAATGCAAGACACCATATGCATGATATAACCAACATCAGCATGCCAAGTTAGAGCGAAGACCTCGGGGGTAAATAGGAGTTATCTTCTCCTTCAATCCCCTCGAGCAGATATCTTCCTCTTGATTACAATCCGAAATGCGTGGAGGGGGCTGCCTTTGCGCCTACCATGGAGCGACGTCTACATGAAATTATATTGCCACGCAAGGCTCGTCTCTTTTGCTCTACATGTTCAGTTCCATTGTTTACAATAACTGTCATGCATAGGAATAAAACATAGTGAGATTATGTAAGGAGTGCATGCAGAAATCCAGAGTGATGGTAGCAACCTGTGGATAGACCCAAAACAAATAATAGCAGGCAGATAATGGCTTCAGTTAATAAATACAGATAATGGTTTTTTTACTGTTTGTTTCCCACCCAACATGAAACTCATAGTAGACACCGAAGATTAACCAGATAGTAGATAGATACTATTGATAGCGGCCCTGATATGTACCCCACAACCATTTAAAAACTCAAGTTTGACCATTAGTTTGGAGCTGACTCAAGAGTCTAATCGGTGAAAAGGACGATAAGGCAGCATGTAATATTAAGCGATGCATAACGTAGCGGAACCACGAAAGAGTGCGACCTCTCTTGCGGACCCGTGTAGTCCTCGAGGTCATCTGCTTCGGTTGATGATGGTAATTCAGTTTTCATGGCTGCGGCCAGTGGGGAAGAAGATCCGAGGCGCGAAAAGAGAGTCTGGAGGCGGATCCTGCTTCTGCTGGACCCTTCATCGTTGGAGCAGCTGAGCTGGGGTGGACGACAACGCAGCAGGACCGGGACAAACCACACAAGGTTTTCTTTGACAACTATCTGTAAGAGAAGTAATTCTGTAAGGGCTCATTTGAATTGGAGGATTCCAACAGTGCAGGGATAGGAAATAGATAGGAATATGATAGGAATGCACGTGCAAAACAGAGAATTTAAAAACACAGGATTTCTGCCAATCTGGGTGTTTGATTCACAACAATTGGAAGATCACAGGATGCAAAGAAGCATGGTGAGATTAAGTCAAACCACAAGAAAATGTACGGTTATAATGCTATTATGCTACTATCTCTTAGTCTTGTGCTTCATGAATAGGAATTTGAAAAGGAGGACAAGTGAAAATTAAAATTCCTACGTTTTTTCTTTCAAGGAGACACTAAAGGAACAAATCCGTGTGCTCAGTGGACAATATATATAACATGTAGAGTAAAAAAGAGATGCAACAAGTGTACAACCTCTTTGGCGAAGCCATGTCGAACTCAGTGTGATTGGGTTTGCCGGTGAGGATACTCATTGACTTTCTTTGTCGGAGGAGGAAGAAGATCTTAGGCGATCCGGAGATGGAGCCGAGGCATCTGCTCCATTGTGATGGAGTATTTAAATCGTTGGAGCAGCTCCGTGAGTTGTACTGACGCCGAGGCTGAAGCGAGGACAATAGAGACAACGAACAACGTTAACCCTGTGGAATTCTAATAGCATCTCCAATACATGACGTAAAATACATAACCACAAAGTGCTAGATGTAAAATACATTAGCCGCTCATCTCTCGAACTTAATCGTCAAACTGAACTTAATCGTCAAATCGAACCTAATCTGTCCAAACTGAATTTTGTCATCGAAACTGAATTTTGCTGTCAAAACTGAACGCACTAGCAAGGTGAGGCTACACGTCGGTCGATCGACTTTTCATCTCTCGGGTCATTGATTTTGCAGCCGTTGGATACGAAATCAAGGGCCTGCGGTTCATCTTCAACCTCCACCACCCCGAGCCGCCACCACCACGGCCAAACAGCAGCCCTCGCCGCCATGACGGGCGGTGCGCCGCCCCGCTCGCCTCGAAAACACTCCCCACCGCCGGTCCGCCGCCACCCCGACCATCCCTCTAGGCCCCCTTGTGCCGAGCTTTTTCTACGGCGATCCCCACCCCACCGCTTCGCCAACGCCCGCCACCGCCGCCACCACCGCCCCATACTGAACCCTAAGATAGATAGTGGGGTACCTCTCCGACGAGCCCCCCTCCTCATTGGCTAGTTCTTCCTTCACCCCGGCGAGCCCACCCTTGAAATCGATCGACCCAAAAGTCGATTCAATGATCAAGTGTAGCCAAATCGGAGCAGCATCGCAAGCAAGAGCAAGAGCGAGCAGCAGCGCGAGCAAGAGCAATAGCAAGAGCAGACTGCAGGGACCGAGCAAGAGCAGAGCAAAGAATGAAGCGAGAGCTAAAGCAGCGGCAGCTCCTCGATGTGGACGCCCCACGAGGGAGCGACATCGTGGAGGAAGTGGCTGTCGATGCCGCCGTGGATGGAGCCGCGCCGTGTCGGCTCGGGACCCGGCGCCCGGCAAAGACCGTGAGATCGAATCAAGAAGAAAATGCGGCGATTAGTGTACAACCTCTTTGGTGGCGCCGATTAGGCCGCAGCTTCATCCGAGGAAACGGTGATGATGATGCTCTTCCGGTGGTGCAGGTGAAGACGGCGGTGTGGGAATGGAGGTGGCGTGAAAGACGAGGGGAACGTCGGGGCAGCTGTCGGATTTTGGGTTCCGGCATACCCTCTAGGTTCGAACACTGGGGTGCGCGCGGAGATCTCGTCCTCTACCTACCTGCACCTCGCCGCCTCGCTAGGATCTAAATTATGAAAGGAACAACACAAGAGACACAGGGTTTATACTGGTTCGGGCCACCATTGTGGTGTAACACCCTACTCCAGTGTGTGGTGTGGTGGATTGCCTCTTGGGCTGATAATGAACAATACAAGGAACAACAGCCTCGCGAGGGTCTGTTCTTGGCTGGTGCGATGAACTGCTAGGGGGAGTTCAGTCGCTTCTCTCTCTCTCTGCGATTGATCTCTTGATGTGATCAAGCTGCCTCTACCCTGTGGGTGGCTAGTCCTATTTATAGGCAAAGGCCCCGGCCTCTTCCCAAATATTGAGCGGAAGGGCGCCAACAATTGGCCATTTTGAAGGGGAACATCTAGTACACTTATCCTGACTAAAGTTGGTCCTCGCCTGTCAAAGGCTCTGGTGGTGACGCCGGCTTGGGCTCCACGATGACTTCCTTCCTGTCGTTGCGACGGTCTTGGTCTTGTTGCACCGAAATGGATGCCTTTGCTTGATGCTCTCGCCTGCGCTTGCCCCCTTTGCACCAAAGAGGAAACGGACACTGCGCGGGCTGGCGCCCGCCTGGCGCCCTTTGTCGTCATGGCTTGCGTCATGGGCACCTCGTGAGGTACCCTGCCTTGATCTCTCCGCCTCCTCGCGAGCCAGCCTGACGAGGCCGTGCCTGAGGAAGCTTCCTGTCGTCCACCCCGCGAGGCTTGGCCCCTCGCGAGGGTCTTGACCTTGTGCTGATGAAGATGGGCCATGCTGGGCCACGCCTTGAGCCACGCCGCATGCCGCAGGCAGGCAAGTCTGGGTACCCCTGCTCCGTAACGCCAACAAGAGCTCCCCGAGCCCAAGGCGGCGCTGGACTTGGCTAAGCGAAGCCGGCAAGGCAGAAGCGCCAGAAGCCCTAACAGCTCGCGGCCTTGGGCGCCAGCGTGGCGCTTGATTGCACGAGGGCGCCCCTACTTCCCCATGATGCCTCGGCAACTGCACGAATTGACAAGTCCCTGCATGCAAAGCGGGTCATGATTACCTGCGATCGTGGAGGCCGGCGGTTGGCCTTCCCCGGCTATAAGTACGGAATGGCGCGTGCCCTTCCAGTCCATCTCTCTCGCTTCTCCTTCTTCTTCATGGCTCCGCCAAAGAGGTTCTCGGCCGCGGAGAAAGGAAAGGCCCGCCAGGTGGAGCCTGACTCTCCCCGCCCTGGCGGTCGAGGCCGTCCTCGCAAGCACCCCTGTGGCTCACATGGTGGCTCCTCGCCGTGGAGGTGATCTCCCAGCGGTGACGGGCGGCGAGCCGTTCTTTGAGGGTCGCAGCTGCTGCCACGATCCCCTAGGCCGCGCTTCCACTCGGCAGACATGCTGCCGGAGTTCGTTGTGTGGTCAGCGGAGCCGACCAGCACCCGGCTCCAGCTTCCTCACTTCCTCCTAGGCGAGCTTCCGGCCGGTGCTTCGGGCGGCCTTTGGCTTCAGGCGGACGGTTGCTGCAGCCGGGCCTCCTGGCTTCACGGAGGTCTCTGCGGCCGGGCGTGGCCTGACCCGCTGGCTGGCAAACGCGTTTGCCCGTCTTGGCGTGGTCTCGAGCCGGGCGGTGCACCCTGCACTTCAAGTTCGACGGTGATGCCACCCTCTACATGAGGGTGTTCGGGAAGATGGTCGCCATACTGGGTGCTGCCCGAGAACGACGATCATGGCCGTGGGCCCAGCCCCAGCGACAATGAAGACGACGGCCAAGCGTGGTCGGCGCTCGGGGTTCATTGAGCTTTGACGACTCTTCTTCGGGCAGCGGCTCCTCCAGCGGTGGCCGCGACCAGCCTCCGCGCCGCCGCGCTCGCCTAGAGGGAGGTAGTGGGTCTGCCCGCCGTCGTGCCCCGGTGAAGCGTGAGATGGAGTCCGCCTAAGCTCCGGAGGCAGTTCGAGTCTCCCTCGCGAGTTGGTGTCGGGCGGGTCGCGCCTGTTTTGTTCTTTTTCT
Source organism: Aegilops bicornis (assembly GCA_021605145.1). NCBI lineage: Eukaryota > Viridiplantae > Streptophyta > Magnoliopsida > Poales > Poaceae > Aegilops > Aegilops bicornis. The sequence goes on from CM038670.1 coordinate 464,716,793, forward strand.
TTTTCCTGCGCAAGGAGAGAGTAGTGTAGGGCCCCGCGGGGGCGTGCTTGGACTATTGCTGTTAATTATCGTACGGTTTCCGCTATTTCGGTATTATGCCTTTGTGCCACACGCCTGCGCGTAGAAATTACTTAGCTCGGGGGGGGGGGGGGGTTGTCGCGGCCTTTGCTTCCGGAGGCCGAGGCCTCGTTGAACGCTTTATGTCCTGCAAAGGTTAGTATGGAGAGGTAGCTCCCGGCCTCAGCTGTGGAGGCGACCGACCCAGGTCCTGTGTTCGTGTCGCGGTACGCGTGGGGCACAGACTGGAGGGGTGCTCCTGTAGTGGACCCGGGTAGGGAAGCCTCAAACGATAAAGGCAGAAAACACTCGCGAGGGTGCCCGCGTTGCTCCCTCGCGAGACTTGCGCGAGAGAAATCGAGGTGAGAGCTTAAAAGGCAAAGAGTCACAAGCCAAAGACGGCAACAACTTCAATAAAACCTCGAATGGAAAGAACAAGCCAACTGCAGAAAGTAAATGAGAAATGCCGCGTCCGGCACCTAATCTAGTCTTCGACGTCTTCTCACCAGCGCGGAGCTAAGTGCTGCCACTGGGCGTGGGAGGGAGCCCCAGGGCCTGAGGCCGGCGCCTCGAGACTCCTGTATGCACAGCCCCAACTCATTATTACGTGAGAGTGTCACGGGCGGCGAGCTTCACAGGCATTGGCCTTCTTCACAAGCTCCGGGCCTTTCTCAGAAAGATAAACTTCACAGGCGTTTGCCTTCTTCACATGCACCGGGCCTTTCTCAGAAAGATAAACTTCACAGGCGTTTGCCTTCTTCACAGGTACTAGGCCTTTTCCAAAACGCGACAGCTTCATAGGCGTTTGCCTTCTTCACAGGCTCTGGGCCTTTTCCAAAACGCAACAGCTTCACAGGCGTTCGCCTTCTTCACAGGCTCTGGGCCTTTTCCAAAATGCAACAGCTTCACAGGCATTCGCCTTCTTCACAGGCACCGGGCCTTTTTAGGGGTAAAACCTCCGGAGGTGCTGGATGTTCCACGCGTTCTGGATGGGCACCCCCTCCTGAGTCTCCAAGCGCGCGGAGCCGGGCCTGGAACATGAACAACCTTGAATGGGCCCTCCCACATGGGAGATAGCTTATGCAGCCCTTCCCTGGAGAGAACCCGACTGAGCACGAGGTCCCCTACCTCGAGGGTCCTGGGGCGGATGTTGCGGCAGTGGTATCGCCGCAGCGCTTGTTGGTATCTTGCCGCTCGTAGCGCGGCTTCCCGATGATGCTCCTCCCCCAGCACGAGGTCCGTCCCCTGCATGGCGTCCTGATGCGCCTCGTCGAACGCCAGGACCCATGCGGAACAACGTCTGACCTCGTGGGGGAGGACCGCTTCAGCTCCATAGACCAGGAAGAACGGGGTCTCGCCAGTCGGCTTGGTCGTGGTCGTGCGGATGGACCACAATACGGAGTGAAGCTCATCGTACCAGCCTCTGCCGCAAGCCTCGAGCTTCTTCTTGAATGTCCTGGTTTTGAGGCCCCTCAGGACCTCTGCATTGGCCCGCTCGGCCTGACCGTTGCTCCCTGGGTGCGCTACTGAAGCGTAGCATACCTGCGTCCCAAGGTTAGCACAGTATGTTTTGAAGAGGTTACTGGTGAACTGTGAACCGTTGTCAGTGATGATGCAGTTCGGTACCCCGAACCGGCTCACGATGCCCTTGATGAACTTGACCGCAGAACCTGCGGGGATGGTGCGGACGGCTTCCACTTCAGCCCACTTGGTGAACTTGTCCACGACGACGTAGAGGTAGCGATAGCCCCCTGGCGCCCGAGGAAACGGGCCCAGGATATCCAGCCCCCAGACTATGAATGGCCACGAGAGGGATATAGTTTGCAGACCTCCCGCCGGCTGATGGATCTGCTTGGCATGGAATTGGCAGGCCTCGCAAGCCTTCACCAGTTCGACGGCATCATTGAGCGCAATGGGCCAATAGAACCCGCTGCGGAACGCCTTGCCAATGAGGGTCCGAGACGATGAATGATGCCTACAGTCTCCACCGTGTATATCTGCCAGCATCTCCTTCCCTTGCTCCCTAGAGATGCAGCGTAGGGACACATCATTTGGTCGCTTCCGGTAGAGCTCTCCATCCCTGATGCAGTATGTTGTGGCTTGCCGCGCCACACGCTCCGCTTCCTCCTCCTTCTCCGGCAAGGTCCCTTGCGTCAAGTAGCTCCGGAGCTCTGTGATCCAGCACCCCTCCTGAGGCTCCAGCGTCAAGAGCAGGCGCGCTCCTGAGGCCGGGCCACAGATCGGGGCTCCTGAGGCTGGCGGCCGGGGGAGCTCCTCCCGAGGCTGCACCCTGCTTGACAGCGATGGCGTAGCCGAGGGCTTGAAGAGCCGCTCTTCGAAGACGCCAGGCTCCTGAGGTATCCGCCTGGATGCCCGTTTGGCGATGTCGTCGGCCTCTTGATTGGTGCCACGGTGCACATGCTGCAACTCCAGCCCCCAGAACTGCTTCTCCATCCTGCGGACCTCTGCGAGGTAGGCTTCCATGTGCTCATCCCTCGGCTCGTATACCTTGTTGGAGAAGTTGACGAGGAGTTGTGAATCACCCTTGATGGTAAGGCGCTTCACTCCCAGGGCAGCTGCGGCCTTCAGGCCTGCTATTAGACCTTCATAATCTGCTATGTTGTTGGAGACCTTTTCTCTGTGCTGAAAACAGAGCTGCACGGCGTAGTAGAGCCTGTCTTGAGTAGGAGATATAAGCACTACTCCAGCCCCCGCGCCGTGCCTGGAGAACGCCCCGTCGAAGTACATGACCCAACCATTTGGTGCCTCGCTTCCCGGGGAGAGGGATCGATCCTCATCAGCCTTGAAGCCTGGCGCCTCCGTCCATTCTGCCACGAAATCCGCCAATGCGGCCCCCTTGATGACTCTGGTTGTGCTGAATTCGAGCTGGAACGCTTCCAGTTCGATGTCCCACTCAGCGACTCTTCCAGCTGAGTTGGGGCTCCTGAGCACCCCTTCCAAGGGGTATGCTGAGACAACCTTGATGGGGTGGCCCTGAAAATAATGCCGCAGCTTGCGCGAGCCACCAATAGCGCGAGGAGGAGTTTCTGAGGCATGGGGTACCTCGCCCTCGCATCCCGCAACACTGTGCTAACGAAGTACACAGGGTGTTCAACGAGGTTTGGAGTGCTGGTGTCGATGGCGCCCTCCGGAGACTGTGGCGCCTCCTGAGACAGTGGAGCCTCCAGCGGCTGGTCGCCAGGGGGAGGGGCCTCTTTTGTCCTGAGTGTGTTTCCCTGCAGCGGCTGATCCTTCTCGGCTGTGGTAGTAGTCTATGTGAGTCTTCCTTGATCCTGCTCCGCTGTGACCCGTGCGGCTGTCGCGGCTTTGGTCCGATGCTCCTCCCTAACCGCCACCAGGGCTGCGCTAGCGGAGTAGGGAGTGGCGGCAAGGTAGAGCACCAGGGGTTCTTGAGGGCGCGGGGCCACCATTACCGGAGGGCTGGTCAGGTACCTTTTGAGATCTTGGAACGCCTTGTCGGCCTCTTCAGTCCATTCAAAGGGCCCCTTTTTCTTCATCAGTTGGAAGAAAGGCAGCGCTCACTCCCCCAACTTGGAGATGAAGCGTCCTAGTGCGGTCACACGCCCAGTGAGCTTCTGCATTTCTCTGAGGGTCTTTGGTGGGCTCATGTCCTCAACCGCCTTGACCTTTTCGGGGTTAGCCTTGATGCCTCGGTGGGACACGAAGAAGCCCAAGAGCTTTCCCGAGGGGACCCCAAATACACACTTCTCCGGGTTGAGCCGCAGGTTCACTGCGTTGAGGCTCGCGAAGGTTTCCTCCAGGTCTTGTATCAGGGTTTTGGCCTCATAAGACTTCACCACAATGTCATCGACGTAGGCCTCAACATTCTTCCCGAGCTGCGGGCCCAAGGTGATGTGCATCAGCCGCTGAAAGGTCGCTCCTGTGTTGCGCAGCCGAGCATGCATGTGTAGCAAGACACCCCACACGGGTCAGAAAGCCGTTTTCCACGTCTTCTACCGCCATCTTGATCTGGTGATACCCAGAGAAGGCATCCAAGAAACATAACAGGTCGCACTCGGTGGTGGAATCGACGATCTGATCGATGCGAGGGAGCGGGAATGGATCTTGCGGGCAGGCTTTGTTCAGGTTGGTGAAGTCGACACACATGCGTTCCTTCCCCCCTTTCTTTGGCACGACGACCGGGTTGGCCAACCAATCCGGGTATCGGACCTCACGAATGACCCCTGCAGCTTCTAACTTGTGGGTCTCTTGGACGATGAAAGCCTGCTTATCCGTGGACTGCCACCTTGCTTTCTGCTTCACGGGGCGTACATTGGGGCACACGTTGAGGTGGTGCTCGATTACGTCTCTCCGGATCCCTGCCAACTGATCTGGTTCCCATGCGAACACCCTCTTGTTCGCTCGCAGGAACTTGACCAGGGCCTCCTCCTACTCGGGCTCAAGGTTGGCGCCTATGGTGAAGGTGGCGTTAGTGGACCCGTCCTTGTCGACCAGTATCGGCTTGGTTTCCGCCTTGTCTTGGGTGAACAACTGCTTCTTCTTGGCCGGCGCAGCCCCCTTGGGCTCAGGTGCGTCTGAGTCGGCGGGCTGTGCCGCCGCAGCCTTTGAAAGACGTGCTTGAGTACACCTGCAACGCATCCCCGGTGTCTCCGGACACGGTGAGGACGCCGTTGCTCCCGGGCATCTTCATGAGGTTGTACGCTGGGTGAGTTGCGGCCATGAACCGGGCTAGTGCCGGGTAGTCGAGGATGGCGTTGTATGGGAGGTTGATGGGGGCGATGTCGAAGTCCATTAGCTCCGTGTGGAAGTTGTCGTAGGTGCCGAAGGTCACCGGAAGACGGATCTGCCCCAGGGAGCCGACTGAACCGCCTCCGACGCCCAAGAAGGGCCCGCTAGGCTGGAGCCGCTCCGGCGGTATGTGGAGGAGGCTGCAGACTTCGACCGAGAGCACACTGAGGCCCACGCCGCCATCGATGAGGGTCCTGGTGACAGCCACCTGGCAAATGGTGGGAGTGCACAGCATTGGGAGCGCGCCTGAGCAGGTTGAGTTGGAGGGGTGGTCCTCCAAGCTGAAGGCCAGATCGGCCTTGGACGCCGACCGACCTGGGGGAGCCCCCTGCCGCGTGGAGGCAGCGCCGACCTAGCGGACGAATGGCTTGACGTGGCGGCTTGAAGGTGGCGCCTGCGAGCCGCCCAGGAGAGCCGCAACGACCGGGGGTGCCGGCGCAACGTGCTGGGCGAGGAAGAGGTTGCGCAGCTCTTCCCAAGAGGCCACGGAAGCTGCTGGCAGGTGGAGCAGCCACATGCGCGGGGCGTCGGTGAGGGCCATGGGAAGCCAGTTAGCCATGACCCTGTCGTCGCCTCCTACTTCGAGGATGGCCTCCTCGTACGCCAGCAGGAAGGCGAGCGGATCGGTTGTGCCGTTGTAGCGCGGCGGCATCTCCGGCTTGAACTTGTCTGGCCACCGCACCTGTCGCAAGGCCGGGGCCAAGGACTGGAGCCCCCTGGCCCCCGCGCTGGCACTGGCGACCGAGTGGGAGGCGCGCTGCCCATCGCAGGGCGAGTCACGGTGTCGGCGGAGAACAGGTCGGCGGAAGGGAAAGCTCCGGCGCACCCCTACCTGGCGCGCCAAATGTCGGATTTCGGGTTCCGGCAGACCCTCTAGGTTCGAACACTGGGGTGCGCACGGAGATCTCGTCCTCTACCTACCTGCACCTCACCGCCTCGCTAGGATCTAAACTATGAAAGGAACAACACAAGAGACACAGGGTTTATACTGGTTCGGGCCACCATTGTGGTGTAACACCCTACTCCAGTGTGTGGTGTGGTGGATTGCCTCTTGGGATGATAATGAACAATACAAGGAAGAACAGACTCGCGAGGGTCTGTTCTTGGCTGGTGCGATGAACTTCTAGGGGGAGTTCAGTCGCTTCTCTCTCTCTCTCTCTGCGATTGATCTCTTGATGTGATCAAGCTGCCTCTACCCTATGGATGGCTAGTCCTATTTATAGGCAGAGGCCCTGGGCCTCTTCCCAAATATTGAGCGGGAAGGGCACCAACAATTGGCCATTTTAAAGGGGAACATCTAGTACACTTATCCTGACTAAAGTTGGTCCTCGCTTTGTCAAAGGCTCTGGTGGTGACCTTGGCTTGGGCTCCACGATGACTTCCTTCCTGCCGTTGCGACGGTCTTGGTCTTGTTGCACCGAAAGGGATGCCTTTGCTTGATGCTCTCGCCTGCGCTTGCCCCCTTTGCACCAAAGAGGAAACGAGGACACTGCGCGGGCTGGCGCCCGCCTAGCGCCTTTTGTCGTCATGGCTTGCATCATGGGCACCTCGTGAGGTACCCTGCCTTGATCTCTCCGCCTCCTCGCGAGCCAGCCTAACAAGGCCGTGCCTAAGGAAGCTTCCTGTCGTCCGCCCCGCGAGGCTTGGCCCCTCGCGAGGGTCTTGAGCTTGTGCTGATGAAGATGGGCCGTGCTGGGCCACGCCTTGAGCCACGCCGCAGGCCGCAGGCAGGCAAGTCTGGGTACCCCCGTTCCCAGAACGCCGACAGTAGCTCCTTGGAGCTGGAGGACGGGGTGGCTGAACCGGCGGGACGATGAGATCGACGACGGATCCTCATCCGGTACGATGGATGAGGGACGTCGAGGTGTTGTTCTTGTGGGACGACGTCGGGGAAGAAGCTCCGGCTGGGTGGCGGATGGAGCAGGGTGTGGGGTTTCGTCGCGGGTTTTCGCGGCCTCGGTGTATGAATGGGTGGGCGGATGGGATGGCTTTGGGGAACCATGGCTTAGAGACGCACTTGTCCGAAATGTGGGGTAAGTTACGAAAGTACCCCCCCACCGATTTGAGGTGGTTCTTTCGGTTCAGGGGTACCACGGGCATTTCGTGTGTCGGGATTTCACTGGAGTTGGGAGTTTTCGCGCGAGTTGTAATTTCGGAATAGCAAGGCGCGGGTTGAGATGGAGGGAGTTGTCGGAACACAACGAGACAAAGATATATCTTAAATATTTCGGGCTAACAAGGCGCGGGTTGAAATTTCCGGACAAGCCTAACGTGTACTGTACCAAATCAATGTGCACTACAAATGTCATTCAAAACTTTGAATTCATGTCATGATCAATTAAAATATTTATACGTGTATAATGCATGCAACCTACTACTCAAATGAATGTTTTAGTGCATTCCAAACGTATATACTACCGCTTCAATATGAACTAAATTTGAATAAGATCTACAGTAATGATTGTTGTGAAGTCAAATCATTTGAATTCATTTCTCTGTTTTAATAATATCTACAATCATCATTATTGTCAAGTTAAACCATCGTTTATGTATTATCTTCACAGCACACCACATGATCAGTATCGAGTTACATATGAACTATGTGTACTATATGAACTCGAACTAGATTTTTTGAATCCACTTTATTTTGATTTCAAATCACATTACATTTCTAGCTCTAGCTAGATCTTCATAATCTAAACCATGTCTCATATGTATAATGTGTTTATCACATGATGTATGGTGCCCCCCCCTACGCCTCCACGACTGTATATGTGAGTTTCAAACACCACACATAACCACAAATACAATTAAAATGAGAGACTGTTCGATATATAGTATTGTTTAGATTGCTCGATATTTAGTTGTAAGCTGCAACGCGCACATTATCTCAAATTCAAATAAAATGTGAGATTGTTTGATGTATAGTATGGTTTAGATTGTTCGGCATTTAGCTGTGAGTTGCAAACGCCAAGCATTATCACATTATGGTATAACATGTGCACAACACGTGTATCACCGCTATATTCATGCATGCAATGTTAAAACACTATGATCTCCTATTCAAATATATGAATCCGCTTTCATATCAAATTATGATCTTTGTTAGTCTCTTACACCCACACAGTCCTCTAACCTTTGTAGCTACCACTAACTTTCTCTCGTGCATGCACACGCCCTCCTCGCCCTCCCCTCCCTCAGCATTCTATCCACCGGGCACATTCATTTTTCCTTTAGGTCGTTCTCCCGAGTCTCCACAACTCCTTTCCGACACACACCGATCGATAAACCTCTCCAGTGATGCACCTGCCTGACATACACACACAGCTTCAATCTCCTCCTTTATGTGTCCTTGCCTCGTGTCTCTCATATGGTCGACACACGTGTAAACTCTCACCCCTCCTAATCGATCTCACAACCGCACACCTCCCCTATCCAGCTAGTAGTTGGGCCTCTCGCACCACCTCCTAGCTCCATTCTCTCTGTCTATCCGTCTCATTTGGGCCTTATTTGCCTCTAACAGATGGATGTACACCGACCGATCTCTCGCTATACATATAGCCAACTAGGTCCTTATAACTCGCTTTTACCCACACATCGATCGATCTACCTCATTAGTTGTGTCTCCTTCCTCCTATTAAACAACAATTGATCTATCGATCTAGTTAGGTTTGCTTACCAAACACATGGTTCCCCTTCATCATCCATGGATGCGTCCCGGCGGATCTATCACGCAGGCACACACAGAAACACATCCCCACTCTTATTGATAACATTGCAGTTCCACCCTCAGTTTGTCTAGTAGGCCTCTCCCAACACCTCCGAGAAGCAACTCCATCACCCATCCAGCACTCTACCCCTCTCCCTCCCTCTCCTTCCCTCTCTCTCTCTCCTCTCTCTCTCTCTCTCTCTGTCCCATCATATTTCCCGTCCTTCAGTTATGTATGGATGTCGACCGATCTCCCTCATGACATAGCTGGGTCTCTCCTTCTCAACACATATACGAGTCGTTCTACCTCTATAGTTAGGCCTCTGCCTACCCCTCCCCCCACCCCCTCCCCCCCCCCCCCACACACACCGATACATCAAGCGCTCTAGTCTTGTCTCCCTGCCACACACAAACTTGACATGTGCCCTCTAACGTTCCGTGGGCGGTCGCCCTATATCTTTGACTTGCACACACACACGCAATTTCTATGGCTCTCTTCATCGATCTCGCACCCACCCGCATTTCTGATCCTCTCTTGACTCTATCGATAGCTATGACCCTCCCTATCTTCTCGTGGATTGCCCGACCCTCTATGTATGATATGGATAGGCCTCCATTTCACACACATTGCATGCAAAATTTTGTTTGAGATGTCATCGACACATATTCCCACAAATACTTCACGAAATCAGCGCCCCACCCGACCCCCACCCCCACCACAAAACAAAGAACACTCCACGAACGCGGGTTGTATCTCTCACAGACACCCACGTAGGTGGGGGCGTACGCAGGAGAAGAGGTGCATGCACGACGCCGCGTACTCCGTCTCTTTCCCAACCACACCCGCCGGGTACACGGTGGAGCTCGTTTACATCACGAAAAAAGGCAGCCCACGTGGTAATTTTGCACGTGTACTGGTTATCCACTTGGTGGAGGGAGGATCGTCTACCACGAGTGAACAAACAAATTGCGACTTGACGCGTTATGTTAAATTAAAAAAAGAGGCAAACCGTGTGGGGCCTACCTTAGAGGCAAGGCTCTATACACTGGAGTACTTTTGATGTTTCCCGTCAACTCGCAGAACGAGGAGAAGCTTGCTTAGTACGCCGTCTCCCCCGCCCACGGGCGTGGTGGCTCGCAGGATGAGGTGAAGCTTGCTCCTCCCTCGCCCATGCGCGCGGTGGCTCGCAGGACAAGGAGAAAAATTTACTACTCCCTCCATTTATTCCTCGTCCCTACTACCTTGGTTATAGAGATTATATCATATTGTTTGGAATATATATGTCCTTAGTAGATTTCAATATGAACTACTAGTACATACTCCAAACACTGATGTATATAGACGTATTTTAGAGTGTACATTCACTCATTTTGCTCCGTATGTAGTAGCACTCTCCCTCGCCCTCGACCCTCACCCACGTGGTGGGCGTGCAGCAATTCATTCGATGCGATATAGCCGAGCGATATATACTGCACTACCATTATTGCTCGACTTCCCGAAGAGGCAAAGAGCCAATCGCAAGGTTAATATTTTGGAGATGCCAACCGCAAGGTTATAGGAGAACGAGTAGTAGGTGCCGCGTCATTTATAAATAATTTTTTTCTTAAGTGGCACGTACGCAATATGGTAGGTTCATATGGAGAGAAAAGGAAACCTCTCCACTATATACATAGTCAGGACGGGCCAGCCTGCACAGTTGCTTGCTGGGGTTGCTCTCTTCACACTCTCTCCCACAAAACGACTGTGGCCACATCTCTAACATCCCGGCGGATCACGTCCGCTTGGGGAAGGGGTGGATGATTAGTGTAGATGCGGTGTCCGTCGCCGACGGCTAAACCCACTGTCGGCACGTCCCGATCAGGGGTCCCCCGCCGTTCTCTCTCACAAAGCCGGTGAGGTTGCCTTCGTCCCTTTCTCACTGCCGCGACATGGGCAGTTGCCGCCTCCCGCCGCCCTCCTCAAGGTCGAAGCTCGCCCCTCGTGTACAACTCCTTCTACAGCCGTCTTGCACCATCTCTAGCTGCCCACATCACTCCCTCGTGGATATTTCTCTACTTCTTTGCCCTTTTATACCGATACCTCTCTGGCTTCTACGTCGTGTTTTGGCGATGAGTTTATGTCTCATCAACTAGTCCTAGTAATCTTATTCTAATCAAGCTTCTTCAATTTCTTTGCCACAGGATGCTCATCTCGATTTTGGTGAAATCGCACAAAATGATCCGATGGTCAAAAGGTTGCAAACTTCATTTATTAGGAAGCTCGAACGTTGCTAGCAAATTGAAGCCTGGTCAGGGTTCATGGTTCAAGGGCTAGGGACTGCATGGATCGATTTTTTCTTTAGCTGCCTCTGTTCCAAAATAAGTGTCAACTTTAGTAGTAGTACAACTTTGTACTAAAGTTTGCACAAAGTTGAGACACTTATTTTGGAACGGAGGGAGTACATATTTGCTATGATCTGTCAATCATTGAGATGCAATAGCATGCATGTTAATCTCCTTTGTATTTGATGAAATGTTGCAACGGGCAACCTTGGACGCAAGATACATGTAACAGGAGCTGGAAGCTTCATAGCATTGTACAAATTTATCTCGTGATAAATTACAAGATGCGATACTAGTACTTCCTCCGTTCCTAAATATAAGTCTTTGTAGAGATTTCACCATTAACCACATGCGGATGTATATAGATGCATTTTAAGTGTAGATTCATTCATTTTGTTCCATATGTAGGTCACCTTGTGGAATCTCTACAAAGACTTATCTACTACTAATAGCTAGCCCCCACTACTAGGAATTCTCTATCCTCTCCTTGAGCCACATCATCAAAATTGACGTAGCCGTTAGATGAAGTAAATCTGTCATAATAGCCGTCTGATCTAGACGTTGAGAGGCTCAGCACTAAGCCACATGCAAGCATGCAGAAATACCGTGGCACATGAAAGGTAGTGGGTTTTAAATAACATCAACAATTCTGCATGCAAGCATGAACCAAAGAGTATGCATGTTAGTGAGCTTTTAAGTCCCATTAACATGTCAAAAAGAAAAATATAATCCCATTATGCAGTAGGAGTTGGCTTATCTTTTTTCCTTATGTGGGATGATCTAAATGATGATGGGAGTTTATTTAGTTTGGCTACCACATTTGTCATGCGGTTATAGATTTTTTTTAGTTCTATGAAATCGATAATTTTGCGCAGAGAGATATACCGTTGTTCCGCGGCAATGAGCGGGGACTCATCTAGTAATATTTAGGAACGGAGGGAGTACTATGTAAAGAGTTAGGTGTCGCATGGTGATAGTGTGAGGTGGGCCATGTAATCACTGAGCATGCGTGTTTTCACTGCTCTTGCACTCCTCAGTTGTAAGAATGGAGAAAATTGTAATCTACTACCTCCTTTCACGAAGCGTGGGACATCCAAAGCAGTCCTACCACCTTAGTAATAAAGACCAATGAGCCGTCAAATCACATAGACCCAAAGAAGAAGTTGGATGACGAAGCAACCATCACTCTTGCGCCGGTGAGAGGTCGCGTCCGCTCTGCCCGGGCATGAATGCGGCACCGATTCTTTGGGCCGGCGCTGGCCGTTTAAGGCGGGGAAGGCCTTGGAGCGATGGAGGAGCTTTGGGTGGGCCATGCTGGTCGAGGAGGCGTGGCGGCTGTCCGCATGTCCCTACCGGACACGCCCGAAGCGAGAGGATGCACCGACTCTCAAGCTAAAATTGTACACTACAGACTACACACCATATCTCCAGAGGAGTAGGTCGATCTGTCGCACTCTCTAACACACACATGCTTTATTAAACACACACACGCACATGCACGCACCTTGGTCCCGTTGCACCTTCTAACGTGACTTATTACACCTAGACGGAGGAAGTAGTAAGTATCACGAGATACGGTGGCACACCTGACTTAAGTCGAATACAAGTGCCCAAAATTTGTGTGCATGTTATAATAAGGATTCACTTAAAATAGTACATGAGCGAACAGAGGGATCAATTGGGACGGTGTTCCCGGCAAGAGCGAGATGTGTGAGGTAGTAAGATACATCTTGGCGCTTTTAATTTTTCTTATTAATTTGTTTGTTTCACCTCCGCTGGTGGGACCCAACGTACTACGTGGAGAGAGGTAAGGTGACTAAGGCTGCATTATTTCTGCACCACCGTGGATAGTCTTACCACCAAAGCCACATGACATGATTATGATTGAAATCCTAATGACTCCCACACACACACACAAAAAACACGGCATGCTTGTCACACGAATGCGGGAATGTATAAAAGGTTATTTTCCTCTCGTTGAACATAACGGGAGGGTTGTGTAGCTGGTTAGCCTGTTCGCTCATCAAACTTGAGGTCTCGGGTTCGATAACTACATTTGAGCATAATTTTTGCCAGGAGGATTCTTTGACTGGTCAAAATGTTTTCTAGGGTTTGCACGCTTCACACTCTCTCTCCAGTATATATATACACGCTGGAGCCTCAGCGCTTGTAGTTGCTCTCTTCACACTCTCTCGCCCTCTCGCTGGAGCTGGATCCTCGGCCGGTTGTAGTTGCTCTCTTCACACTCTCTCGCCCTCTCCAGATCTAAACAAGACTTCGTTGGCCTCTCTCCCCTCACTGCTGCTCAAAGAGCCGGCAGGATCAAATCCACCGGGAAGGGAAGGAGGCTTAACGCTGTCGCTGCCGTTAGTGAGGGAATCCACTCAAGGCTGTTGTTCACTTTCCACCCAGCGGCGGCGCGGGAGGGCCTCTGACCCTTCTTCTTCGCCGCCATCCCGTCGCCCACCGAACCACGCCCCAAGAACCTTAAGGTATATTTTACTTACTCCACATGCATTACCCTAGCTGCATGTATACCATGAATCTAGGACGTGGTTCAAAGAGGAAAGGAGTGGGGGAAAGTAGTGGGAAAATTTGTATATAGCATGAATCTAGGACGTGGTTCAAAGAGGAAATTAAGGGGGAAAGTTGTATAGCATGAATCTAGGACGTGGTTCAAAGAGGAAAGGAATGGGGGAAAGTAGTGGGGAAAGTTGTATCGCATAAATCTCGGACGTGGTTCAAAGAGGAAAGGAAGGGGCAAAAGTACTAGTTCAAAAAGGAAAGGAAGGGACAAGGTCAGAGTTTGAGCAGGACTAGATTTGCTGCGCTCACATAGGGAAAGGTGTCTAAATATAACAAAACTGGGACCAACACAAATATGCTCCTTGGCTGTTTGTTCTTTGTTGCAACAGATTGTGCATGACCACAGTATATTGGTAGATGCACATGGTGCTGGTGCGTCCATTGTCCCGTGCAACTCATTAGTTGTTGTTAATCTATGGTCCTGTTTGGTTTAAAACTCCCTAGTCCCTACCAGCTTGGTTCCAGGGACTAAACATGGACTAGAGGTTATTAAATGACATGATAAAAGACCATGTTACCCCTAGTAATGAACTAATAGAAACAAGGTGCGATGCGTGGCAGGGGCAACTATTGGAAAAAGTCCCAAAAAGACTCCTCGGGGTCTTCTTTCTTTAGTCCCAAATGCCCACTTTTAGTCCCGAAAAGTCCCTCCTGTTTGGTTTAGATGTGACCGACACGGAGTTTTTTAGTCCCTACACCAAAATGTCCCCGTAAACAAACACCCTCTAATAATGCACTGGAAAATTGATGCAATGCCACAGTTCAAAGCAAATTACATGTTTAACGAATTTTATTGTTAATATAATCTCTATGTTAATATTAATCAATGCCACCGCTTGAGAAATGCTACCGTCTTGCTTTCTTTCCCATTTAGATAAGGTAGATGCTTCTTTTTGTTGGCTTCGTGTCATCCACCGTTATTGACCACTAATTGTTTCCTTTGCACCTCTCGTAAACAGTGGTTATCTACTTCACCTCGTTGCTATTGTGACCTTTTTGTTGCACTTTGCACAAAACACTTTTGTTGTAAGAGTGTTTTGTGCAGTTCAACCAAAATGTCACACCGACAACGTTAGCTTGATTGCTTGATCTTAGTGGAACTGCACAAGAGGAGATCTTACTTCCCTATCTGTTAAGGCGAATTTGGTTCAGATCTTCTTCTTGTGAGTTGTTTGAATTCCGCCTCATGAGAGGTCAGTACTAGCCTTCTTTCACATGATTCTTCAGTGTGCTTTCATATGTTGTGCTACTTGTACGATAATGTTGCTTGATTTTAGTGAACTGCACAAATGGAGACAAGACTTCCAATCAGTATGTGCACCGTAATATCGCATTGAGGTAAGATAAGGATATTTCACAACTGTTGGCATGTATTTTGCCACTTTCATCAGAAAATTAAGTTTAGTACTATACTTGTGCTCCCTAATTGACATGCCAAATCTTACATTGAAGGCGAGCTTGTCTCATTCTTGAACCAAGTGATGACGGGAAGAACAAGCGGAAGAAAAACAAAAATCAACTCCCGGTCAGTAATGAAGCAATCGAACTGTGATGACACAAGTAATGATATAGTTTTGCATCTTAATTTATTGCTATGGCTGGAGCGATCAATTGTTTTGCCACCGATTTGATGCCATACGTAATTATCTCTACTTGTGCAAACAGGGATCTTCTTTGAAGATACCATATATTTTAGTGGAACTGCACAAGAAGATGTTGGAAACATTAAACTAATCGAGGAGTATATAGTAAGCATGGCCACCCCCGTAGAGAGCAACAGATGGTTCCCGAGAAGTGCTTCATCTGTATGCTCTACACAATCAGCCTCCTGAGAAAGGTTGGTACTCGCCCACTGATTTCATCCATATGATTGAGCTTTGTCATCTCTATTGGTGTTGTGCTACTGTTTAGACACTGTATGAAAAAGTGGTATTGTCCTTGGGAAGTGCTTCATCTGTGCTGTTTTAAATATTTCCTTTCCTTTTTTTCGAGCAAACATGGATGCTAGCATTTAGTAGTCCTCTTGTCATTGCACAACAGGGTCATCTTCCTATGAAGAAGAATATGGAGTGCGTGAAGTGACTAGTTCTGATTATGCCAGGATGAAGAAGCACTATCTAACTTCTCATCAGAAGGAGCAGTTGAAGGATGGTTAAATTACTCCCCACAAGACCAAACTAACTTCAGCTCAGAAGGACTGACAAATCTCCATTTTTTTGTTGTGATGCTCGAGTACAATGTTGTTATAGGATTCTTTCTGGTGAGTTCCATTTTTCTAAAAGTGTGCTCTACATGGACCATGTATGTGCCTGTTGAAACTGGCTAATTCATAGTACAGTTTGCTTTATACTAATCAATTTTTTGTATTTGTGCAAACAAGGGTGCTCAGCTTGATTTCAACGGGAACTGCACAAAATGTTCATGAATACATCGAATCATTCATTTCCACCACAAGAAAGGAGGTGCCCATAAGTTCAAGGCGTTGCAACATATAAGGGCGAAATCATACAAGCTACGCACGAATTTGGTTGATTTTGGTGGAACTGCACAAAAAGAACAGTTGGTTTATTTAGCACGAGTTGCCATGTCAATGTCCGAACTAATGGTAAACCCTGCCCATTCCACAATCGTAGGCATTTGATATTTTGGAATGGGACAACCTTGTCAAATTTTGCTCATTGATTTTAGCAAGATATGCGTTTGATATTTTCGAATGGGACGCCCTTTGCTGTCAGCAGCGGCGATCAATTTTTCTTTATTCTTTAGTTGTGAAGTAAATATTGCCTCTAACATGTGAGTCATTGAGATGCATAATCATTGATTGTTTTGAATGTTGTCTATGAATTGCCGTGCTTGTGTGTTTGATTGCAATGTACTGAAATGCTAAAAAGCTGCTCAAACTCTTTGTACTCCTTCTGCTCCTTTTACTTTGCACATTGTGAAAGTGCATACTTTTTGATATAAGATTGGTCAAAGTAGAGATACTTTGACTGCAGACAAAACTTGTATGCAGACTAGAAAGGACCGGAGGGAGTACATGTGAAACTGCTGCAAACGTGGTGATCACCCTGGGAATAATGCTACTACCTCCGTCTAGGTGAATAAGTCATTCGCGTAGTTCTATGTTGACGATTTAATTATCTAAATATATATTATATGTGACAAAAAATATATATCTAGAAACTGCATCCTGTAGAAATCTAGTGATATACTTTTCATGACATATAACACATATTTAATTCCTCAAATCGATGACCTAGAACTACGCGAATGACTTATTCACCTAGACGGAGGTAGTAGTACGTATTGTTTTGCATGTTCATCCAATGCCAGTGATACAGGAATTCGAAGTAATCGAAATAAATTCATTCATACACGATCGGATTTCATATAAACATGTCGGGTTTCATTACATTTCATACATTCTTCAACTAAAAAGGGGTGTTTGTGGCCACATGCATCTCCCAGATGCAGAGGCCGGGGGTCATCCTCCTTTTCAAAAAAAACTAAAAAGGTGCTACCGAGGTATAATTAATTAACCTTAGCTACCCACCTGTGTCCCGCTGAGCCGAACAGAAGCTTCAGTGACTTAACTGCAGGTGCAGTTGCGTAACTGACATGTGGCCTGTTGGGCCCACGTGTCAGTCAGCCAACTGCACCAGCAGTTAAGTAGAAGCAGCGTTCTTCTCCAACAGAACTCCCCGACTCCACGTCGCCGCCAAGAAGCTAACCGGCCGTCAATGGTCAAACCGCCTAGCTTGGCTTCAACCGGAGGGTAGCAGCGATGGCCTTACTTGGACCCGAGCGGCGGCGACCTACCGTGTTCTACTCTTCCTCGTTTTCTGTGTGGTGCGGCCTCGTTGGCAGCGGGGCGGGGCCTCGATGGAGCCGGCAATGCCTCTGTCTCGTTGCCGACGGGCGGCGCCTCAGCAGAGCGGTGAAAATCCTCCCCACGCTGTTTGCCGTGGGGCCTCGCTGAGCCGGGCGATGTCCTCTGCCTCGTTGTTGGCGGGAGGGGCCTCGGCGGAGCCGGGCGGTGTCTCTTCGCCTCGTTGTTGCCGCCGCGAGCCGGCGAGCAGCGGTGTCCTTCTGCCTCGTTAGCCGGCGCCATGGCGTCGTCGGCCGCCGGCGGAGCGAGGACTCGTCGGGCCGGCATTGTCCTCTGCCTCGTCCTCGGTCTCGCCAAACAGCGCCTCGCCCGCTTCGCCGCCCTCTTTGCTAGCCTCTTTGTGGCGGCCGCAGCCTCCGCCACCCGCATGCGGTACCGCCAGGCCGAGGCGGCCCTTGCGGGCGGAGCGATGAAGTCGAGCAGCGCCTCCTCCGCCCGCTCACAGTGATCTGCTCCTCCGCTGCAGTGCTCCCTGGAGGAGATGGTGGTTGTAGGCGGCGTCGGCCTGCGCCTCCCGGAACTGCTCCTCACGCATCTGCCTCACCCTGTCCATATATTGGGCACGGGCCTCGCCGATGGTCATGGTGCAATGCACCGGTGAGGATGGCACGGAGGAGGGGGTTGGCACCGGATCATCGACTACCATGTTCTCCATTGGGACGTCGTTGTCCTCCGGCTGCCTGCCGGCCAGCTCATTGGCAGCAATGGCTGCTATCTCCTTATGGTCCATCGTCCGCCCGTCCCGAAGAGCGCTGGAGTAGGCAGTAGTGGTGTGGACAGGAGAAAGGCAACGGATGCGGATGACTGCGGCTATGGCCGGCGCAGCAGTTTATATAGCAATGGTGGGCAGGCGGAGGGACGAACGTGTGACGCCGGAATAGCCGCCTCGTCAACCGCGTATCATTAGTGTGTGCGGCAGATGGACGGACGGACGGCACTTGTGTCGTTTGAAGGCGGAGCAATCGCTGCACTGAATCGGGCGGCCACGACTGCTTTGACGGAAAGCACGCCAAGCGAGGAGATCACTTTACTTGGATATGATGACAATGGGGACCCATCAGTCCATAGCCTCACGTCACGCAAGTGCCTCCTTATTATATATATATATATATATATATATATATATATATATATATGTATATATATATAACTATAATTTATTTTGCTTCCTCCGGTTTCGACATCACGGTCCCACACCATTGTCTACCTATGTACTCCTCCTTTCCGGTTTATAGGGCTTATCTCAAAATTTTAGTTTTTCCATTTTATACGGCTCAATTTGGTTGTTTTCCATCACATGTTCAGATTCCAATGTGCATTAAATCATTGCATGCAAGTATTAAGAGAAAATTGACCAATGCATGTACTTTATGCATGCATGCATTGCAATTAATGCATTTATAAACATAATTTTTGAGGATAACTAGAGCATTAATTAGGTGCTTTTGCAAAACTAGAAAAAGTATTCCACCACACGCCATCTACCTTGATTGGTGAGATTTTTGAATTGAGCATTATAAACCGGAAAGGAGGGAGTAGTCAATAAACGAGAGAATTGCACAAGAAGCAGCCGACAGCTGGGAGCAAGCAGCTCGAGTAGTATTTGTGTTTTTGAGGTGTGAGCACTGCAGAGTTTTTTGATGTTTACCCCAGATATTAATTTTTCTCCTCTGAACAACAACGAAAACATCGCTGCAGGTGTTAATCAAGGTCAGTGGCCCGTCTAGCCTAGGCCGATATCCAGCCCAGATATTAATTTTTTCAAGTTGAAAATGGCTAGCCCAGCTATACTTTTTTAGGAATACCGTGCAAGGTCAAGTTGTTATTCTCCCACTACTGGCTGCAAATATTTCCTAGGAGGGATGCATTAGGCTTAACAAGAAAATGGGCTTTAAGAAATAATAAATGGGATGTAATTATAAAAACTGGGTAGTAACTATAGAAAAATGCAACAAACAGTGATTACTTTATAAAAAATTATTTTTGGAATATTGAAAATTTTAATTTCATTAATTGTTGCGAGCGGAATGTTTCGTTGGATTTTTACGCAATATAAATTTATATTGAAATTGTATTTAATCTGACTAAAATTTCGGGATAAAAATATTCGGATGCCATCAAAATGTGGGAAATTTTATTGAATTCTGTTTTGAACGGTTGGTTGAAATGGGCTGTACTTTTAACAAACTCTAAATGGGCTGTAGTAAATTCCATTAGAATTCAAAAATGGGCTACACATTCTTACAAATCTCAAATGGGCTATAAGTTCTCTGCCACACACTTCTGGACTTACTAATTTGACGCGTCCACTAAAAAAACAGATTTGACGGGTATGCAAGGCTTTGTCAACTTATAGTCAACACACGGTTCTAGCTGCAGTGGACGTTGGATGTACATCCAACGGATGCCGTCTTCTTCTTCAATCTCGGATATTCTAGCTTCACCCGCCCAAAAAATGATTCATCCCTCGACATCCTGGGTGCACCCGTTTGGAAGGCTGACACCAGGGCCTACTAAGTTGACGTACCAAGGGCTTTGTCAACTTAGTCAATATAAACGATTCTAGCTGCAAAGGATCGTATGCGATGTCCATCCAACGGACGTCGTGCTTCTTCAACCTCTGGTCTTCTTGCTCCAGCCGCCAAAGCAGCGTCGGTCGTGTCATCGCTTCCGCCTCCCGTGGTCGGCAGTGCTGCCATGAGGCCTCACCGCCCCCTACTACTCCCACCGCTGGCTAGGCCATCCCTCCACTCACCCACTGACCCACACCCCCTGTTATTCTGCGACGACGGCAGCACAGCCGAAACAGTGAACCCTCGTACTCCTCTCCGCTTGTGCATCCACTGTTGCGTCTTCCCCAGCTCCGCGTCGTCCCCTTCCTAGGCATCGCCGTCGTCCACCGTCGTGGTGCTCTCGGCGCGGCGTGGTCAACGTGGTCAAGGAACGACTTCCATCGGACGTGGATCAGACGTGGAGAGGTCGACAATTTGGGTCCACGGCAGCCGCAAGGAAGTGCCTCCTTATTACGCGCAAAATAATTATTCCTCCACCTGACAGCAGGGACCCATCAGACGGGCCACCTTATTTCGCGAAAAAAACATTCCCCCCTGACTGCTGGGACCCACCGGACAAGCCAACATATTTCGCGAAAAAAACGTTCCCCGCGCTGTCAGCTCGGACCCACCGGAAGTGCCTCCTTATTACGCACAAAAAAAATGAATACTCCCCTTGCTAGCTGGGACCCACCATGGTGGGAGGCTGACTTGTGGGCCTACTAAGTTGGTAGGGACGGGGCCTTTGTCAACTTTAGTCAATATGAACGATTCTAGCTCCAAAGGATCGTGACGATGTCCATCCAACGACCGTAGTGCTTCTTCAACCTCTGGTGTTCTTGCTCCACCGCCAAAGCAGCGTCGGTCGTGCCGCATGCTCCCCGCCTCCCGTGGCGGCCAGGTTGTGCCATGGAGGCCTCACCGCCTACTATTCCCACCGCTGGCCAGGCCTGCGGCGACAGCCTCACACCGCAGCCGAACCGGTGAACCCTCGTACTTCTCTCCTCCGGGCTTCCGCTGCGTGTCTTCCCCGGCCCCTGCCGTCCCCTTCCTAGGCCTCGCTGCCGTCCACCGCCTGGTGCTCTCGGCGCAGCATGGTCAACGTGGTCAAGGAACGACTTCCATCGGACGTGGATCAGTCGTGGAGAGGCTGACAGCTAGGTCCACGGCCGCAGCAAGGAAGTGCCTCCTTATTACACGGAAAATAATGATTCCTCCACCTGACAGCTGGGACCCACCGGACGGGCTATTGTATTTCGTGAAAAAAATGTTTCCCCCTGACTGCTGGGACCCACCAGCTACATCTTCGCACGCAAGGAAGTGTGTCGGGCAAAAAAAACCAAAATGATTCGCCCCCCTGACTGCTGGGACCCACCAGCTACATCTTCGCACGCAAGGAAGTGCCTGACAGTCGGGACCCACCTGGTCGAAGCGTACGTAGCATTGTCATTCTGGTCGCGAACGTGTACGTAAATACTGGTCGATGTAGAGGCGTGAACCTGTCGTAGATGTAGAGGCGCGCACATGTTGTAGTAGAGGCGCGCACGTAGCATGTACACGTACGTACAACGGCGAGGGTGCAAGAAAGAAAATACGGCCACGTACGTACATACGGGCAGGGTCTCGAACGCCTACTCGCGCATACGTACATGGCTGGGTCGGAACGGAGAAACAGCATTGTCGTCGTGTTCATGGGGAGAAAACCGGCTGGGTCAGAATGGAATGCGTGGTCGTGTTCATCGGGAGGGCTTGGACGGAACAGGCGATGGAAACAAGGCCTGGCATACCGCACAACGGAGGAAACGGCCTTGTGTTCGACCGGCCACGTTCGAAACGGGGTCCTGTTGATCGGGAGGGGCCTGGCATACCACAAAACGGAGGAAACGGACCTCCTACGGTCGAAACGGGGGTCCTGTTGATCGGGAGGGGTGTGGCGTACCGCAAAACATAGGAAACGGACCTCCTACGGTCGAAACGGGGGTCCTGTTGATCGGAAGGGGTGTGGCGTACCGCAAAACGGACGAAACGGACTTGAGTTGGAGCGCTACGGTCGAAACGGGGAGGTGTGGCGTACCGCAAAACGGACTCCACGGGATACTGTTCATCTCCACCGTCGACCTCCTCCAGCCTCCACGGGCTACCGTCGACCTCCTCAAGCCTCCGCTGGCCCCTGCTCATCCAGTCTCCTCCGCGCTACTCCACCGCCATCGCTCAACCACCCCTCCACGGGCACCCCTCCACCATCTACTATTCATCCAGCCCTCCACACCACGGGGTCCTGTTTAACCACCCCTCCACGGCCACCCCTCCACACCACGGGGTCCTTGCATTAACATCAATCGATGGGCATCTCCATAGCCCATTGATTTGCCTCGTTCATGTGAGATCTTCTCCTTTTTTGTCTTCTCCACATAACCCCCATCATCATATTCTATTCCACCCATAGTGTTATATCCATGGCTCACGCTCATGTATTGCGTGAAGGTTTATAAGTTTGAGATTACTAAAGTATGAAACAATTGCTTGGCTTGTCATCGGGTTGTGCATGATGAGAGCATTCTTGTGTGACGAAAATGGAGCATGACTAAATTATATGATTTTGTAGGGATGAACTTTCTTTGGCCATGTTATTTTGAGAAGACATAATTTCTTAGTTAGTATGCTTGAAGTATTATTATTTTTATGTCAATATGAACTTTTGTCTTGAATCTTTCGGATCTGAATATTCATACCACAATTAAGAGGAATTACATTGAAATTATGCCAAGTAGCACTCCGCATCAAAAATTCTCTTTTTATCATTTACCTACTTGAGGACGA
Organism: Aegilops bicornis; assembly: GCA_021605145.1. Lineage (NCBI taxonomy): Eukaryota > Viridiplantae > Streptophyta > Magnoliopsida > Poales > Poaceae > Aegilops > Aegilops bicornis. The sequence continues at coordinate 464,739,498 of CM038670.1, forward strand.
GCAGGAATTAAGCTTGGGGATGCCTGATACGTCTCCAACGTATCAATAATTTTTGATTGCTCCATGCTATATTATCTACTGTTTTGGACCATATTGGGCTTTATTTTCCACTTTTATATTATTTTTGGGACTAACCTATTAACTGGAGGCCCAGCCCAATTGCTGTTTTTGCCTATTTCAGTGTTTCGAAGAAATGGAATATCAAACGGAGTCCAAAAGGAATGAAACCTTCGGGAACGTGATTTTCTCACCGAACATGATCCAGGAGACTTGGACCCCACGTCAAGAAAGAAGGGAGGCGGCCACGAGGGTGGAGGGCGCCTGCATGCGCGCCCATGCCTCGTGGGCCCCCTTTGCTCCACCGACGCATACTCCTTCCTCTTATATATACCTCACGCACCCCAAACAATCAAAACGGAGCCAAAAACCTAATTCCACCGCCAACTTTCTCAGATCCACGAGATCCCATCTTGGGGCCTGTTCCGGAGCTCCGCCGAAGGGGAATCCACCACGGAGGGCTTCTACATCATCACCATAGCCCCTCCGATGAAGTGTGAGTAGTTTACCTCAGACCTTCGGGTCCATAGTTAGTAGCTAGATGGCTTCTTCTCTCTTTTTGGATCTCAATACAATGTTCTCCCCCTCTCTCGTGGAGATCTATTCGATGTAATCTTTTTTTTGCGTGTGTTGAGATTGATGAATTGTGGGTTTATGATCAAGTCTATCTATGAACAATATTTGAATCTTCTCTGAATTCTTTTATGTATGATTGGTTATCTTTGCAAGTCTCTTCGAATTATCAGTTTGGTTTGGCCTACTAGATTGGTTTTTCTTGCAATGGGAGAAGTGCTTAGCTTTGGGTTCAATCTTGCGGTGTCCTTTCCCAAAGGATGTGAGGGGCAGCAAGGCACGTATTGTATTGTTGCCATCGAGGATAACAAGATGGGGTTCTTATCATATTGCATGAATTTATCCCTCTACATCATGTCATCTTGCTTAAGGCGATACTCTGTTTTCTTGAACTTAATACTCTAGATGCATGCTGGATAGCGGTCGATGAGTGGAGTAATAGTAGTAGATGCAAAGTGTGAGTCGGTCTACTTGTCTCGGACGTGATGCCTATATACATGATCATACCTAGATATTCTCATAACTATGCTCAATTCTGTCAATTGCTCAACAGTAATTTGTTCACCCACCGTAAAATACTTATGCTCTTGAGAGAAGCCACTAGCGAAATCTATGGCCCCCGGGTCTATCTTTATCATATTAATCTCCCAACACTTTATTATTGTTCTTTGCTTTTTACTTTACTTTTATTTTACTTTGCATCTTTATACCAAAAATACCAAAAATATTATCTATCATCTCTATCAGATCTCACTCTCGTAAGTGACCGTGAAGGGATTGACAACCCCTAATCGTGTTGGTTGCGTGGAGCTATTTGTTTTGTGTAGGTACGAGGGACTCGCGCGTAGCCTCCTACTGGATTGATACCTTGGTTCTCAAAAACTGAGGGAAATACTTGCTCTACTCTCTGCATCACCCTTTCCTCTTCAAGGAAATACAACGCGGTGCTCAAGAGGTAGAAGGAAGATTTCTGGCGCCGTTGCTGGGGAGGTCTTCGCAAAAGTCAACATACCAAGTACCCATCACAATCCCTTATCTCTCGCATTACATTATTTGCCATTTGCCTCTCGTTTTCCTCTCCCCCACTTCACCCTTGCCGTTTTATTCGCCCTCTCTTTTCCGTTTGCCTTTTTCTCGCTTGCCTTGTCGTCATGGCTAGTCTTATATCTTCTCTGTTGTCTCCCGAGAATGAAGTTATAAATTTTAAACAAAGGGAGGGAGAAAATCTAAAAGACGCTTGGTATAGAATTTGCAATGCTCAAAATAGATCTACCAGGAAGCAATATACTTCGGTTCTTCTTCCGCAACTTTTATGTAGGTGCTAATCCTTGGTATAGATATATCCTCGATACCATTAATTACCAGAGGGAATTTCTTGGGTAGCCATACTTTTGATTCTTATAATGCTATGATAGATTTATTTGGCTCACCACTCCTTTTGGTTAATGGGACTATGTTAACTTTGGAGCATGTAATGCAAAGATTTGAAATTATTGAAAATAAAGTTGCCACCGTTGAATTAATTGAAAATCTAGCTAAAATGATCCACAATAAAATTACCCAATATGGATCTAAGGTAGGAGTAACTCTGAAAAATATAAAGGAGAAGGAACCCATAGTTAATGAGAGAATAAATCAAGATTCCACTAGAATCGATAAACTTGAGGGTATCATTACCAACTTGGGAACCGATTTTTCTTCCGTAAAGAATACTCCAAGTCCACCCGCTAAAATTCCAAGCTTATGTATGTTCCTAAAAATAAGGGTGAATCCTCTAGCAAGGAAACTGCGGATCTTAAATCTATAAGTATTCATCCCGATCTTTTCGCTATCATAAAGGAACCATTTGCTACGAATGAATTTTTTGATCTTGTGCCTAAAAGTTTGATAATTACTAGAAAGAAAGAAATTTCTAAGGAAGGTAGATGCCTCATTGAAGAATTGCCTACCAAAGATGACAATACCTAGATCTATCCTTGCTTTTATGCCTAGCTAGGGGCGTTAAACGATAACGCTTGTTGGGAGGCAACCAAATTTTATTTTTATTTTTTTATTTTTTTCTTCTGTTTAAGAATAAATAATCCATCTACCTTCTGTTTAGATGTGGTTTTATGTTTTAATTAGTGTTTGTGCCAAGTTAAACCTATAGGATCTTCTTGGATAATAGTTATTTGATCTTGCTGTAATTTCCAGAAACTTTCTGTTTACGAAAACAATTGTTAAAAATCATCAGAACGTGATAAAATAATGATTCCAATTTCCTCTGATCAATAAACAAATTGGCTAGGTCTTCCTATTTTGTCTGAATTTTTGGAGTTCCAGAAATTTGCGTTAGTTACAGATTACTACAGACTGTTCTGTTTTTGACAGATTCTGTTTTTCGTGTGTTGTTTGCTTGTTTTGATGAATCTATGGCTAGTAAAATAGTTTATAAACCATAGAGAAGTTGGAATAAAGTATTTTAACACCAATATAAATAAAGAATTAGTTCATTACAGTACCTTGAAGTGGTCTTTTGTTTTCTTTCGCTAACGGAGCTCACGAGATTTCTGTTGAGTTTTGTGTTGTGAAGTTTTCAAGTTTTGGGTGAAAACTTTTGATGGATTATGGAACAAGGAGTGGCAAGATCCTAAGCTTGGGGATGCCCATGGCACCCCAATATAATCCAAGGACACCAAAAAGTCAAAGCTTGGGGATGCCCCGGAAGGCATCCCCTCTTTCGTCTACTTCCATCGGTAACTTTACTTGGAGCTATATTTTTATTCACCACATGATATGTGTTTTGCTTGGAGAGTCTTGTATGATTTGAGTCTTTTCTTTTTAGTTTAACACAATCATACTTTCTGTACACACCTTTTGAGAGAACCATACATGAATTGGAATTTGATAGAATACTCTATGTGCTTCACTTATATCTTTTGAGCTATGTAGTTTTGCTCTGGTGCTTCACTTATATCTTTTAGAGCACGGTGGTGGATTTGTTTTATAGAAACTATTGATCTTTCATGCTTCACTTAGATTATTTTGAGAGTCTTCAATAGCATGGTAATTTGCTTAAAAATAATAATATGCTTGGTATTCAAGATTTGTAAAACTTTCTTTTGAGTGCGTTGAATGCTAAGAAAAGTTTGATGTTTGATAATTGTTTTGAGATATGGAGGTGATAATATCAAAGTTGTGCTAGTTGAGTAGTTGTGAATTTGAAAAATGCTTGTGTTGAAGTTTGCAAGTTCCGTAGCATGCACGTATGGTAAACGTTATGTGACAAATTTGAAACATGAGGTGTTATTTGATTGTCCTCCTTATGAGTGGCGGTCAGGGACGAGCGATGGTCTTTTCCTACCAATCCATCCCCCTAGGAGCATGTGTGTAGTGCTTTGGTTTTTGATGGCTTGTAGATTTTTGCAATAAGTATATGAGTTCTTTATGACTAATGTTGAGTCCATGGATTATACGCACTCTCACCCTTCCATCATTGCTAGCCTCTTCTTGCATCGTGCATTGCCCTTTCTCACACCGAGAGTTGGTGCAAACTTCACGGTGCATCCAAACCCCGTGATATGATACGCTCTTTCACACATAAACCTCCTTATATCTTCCTCAAAACAGCCACCATACCTACCTATTATGGCATTTCCATAGCCATTCCGAGATATATTGCCATGCAACTTTCCACCATACCGTTCTTCATGACATACTCATTATTGTCATATTGCTTAACATGATCATGTAGTTGACATAGTATTTGTGGCAAAGCCACCGTTCATAATTCTTTCATACATGTCACTCTTGATTCATTGCATATCCCGCACACATCACGGAGGCATTCATATAGAGTCATACTTTGTTCTAGTATCGAGTTGTAATCATTGAGTTGTAAATAAATAGAAGTGTGATGATCATCATTTAATAGAGCATTGTCCCAATAAAAAAAGGCCAAAGACAAAAAAATAAGGCCCAAAAAAAGGGGCAATGCTACTATCCTTTTTTCCACGCTTGTGCTTCAAAGTAGCACCATAATTTTCATGATAGAGAGTATCTTGTTTTATCACTTTCATATACTAGTGCGAATTTTTCATTATAGAACTTGGCTTGTATATTCCAACAATGGGCCTCCTCAAGTGCCCTAAGTCTTCTTGAGCAAGCAAGTTGGATGCACACCCACTTAGTTTATTTTGTTGAGCTTCCATACATTTATAGATCTAGTGCATCCGTTGCATGGCAATCCCTACTCCTTGCATTAACATCAATCGATGGGCATCTCCATATCCCATTGGTTTGCCTCGTTCATGTGAGATCTTCTCCCTTTTTGTCTTCTTCACATAACCCCCATCATCATATTCTATTCCACCCATAGTGCTATATCCATGGCTCATGCTCATGTATTGCGTGAAGGTTTATAAGTTTGAGATTACTAAAGTATGAAACAATTGCTTGGCTTGTCATTGGGGAGCATTCTTGTGTGACGAAAATGGAGCATGACTAAACTATATGATTTTGTAGGGATGAACTTTCTTTGGCCATGTTATTTTGAGAAGACATAATTGCTTAGTTAGTATGCTTGAAGTATTATTATTTTGTTGTCAATATGAACTTTTGTCTTGAATCTTTCGGATCTGAATATTTATACCACAATTAAGAGGAATTACATTGAAATTATGCCAAGTAGCACTCTGCATCAAAAATTATCTTTTTATCATTTACCTACTCGAGGACGAGCAGGAATTAAGCTTAGATGCCTCGATACGTCTCCAACGTATCTATAATTTTTGATTGCTCCATGCTATATTATCTACTGTTTTGGACCATATTGGGCTTTATTTTCCACTTTTATATTATTTTTGGGACTGACCTGTTAACCGGAGGCCCAGCCCAGAATTGCTGTTTTTTTCTCTATTTCAGTGTTTCGAAGAAACGGAATATCAAACGGAGTCCAAACGGAATTAAACCTTCGAACGTGATTTTCTCACCGAACATGATCCAGAGACTTGGACCCCACGTCAAGAAAGAAGGAGGCGGCCACGAGGGTGGAGGGCGCCTCAGGGCGCCGCCTCGTGGGCCCCCATTTGCTCCACCGACGTACTCCTTCCTCCTATATATACCTCACGCACTTCAAACGATCGTAAACGGAGCCAAAACCTAATTCCACCGCCGCAACTTTCTCAGATCCACGAGATCCCATCTTGGGGTCTGTTAGAGTTCACGGAAGGGGAATCCACCACGGAGGGCTTCTACATCATCACCATAGCCCCTCCGATGAAGTGTGAGTAGTTTACCTCAGACCTTCGGGTCCATAGTTAGTAGCTAGATGGCTTCTTCTCTCTTTTTGGATCTCAATACAGTGTTCTCCCCTCTCCCGTGGAGATCTATTCGATGTAATCTTGTTTTTGCGGTGTGTTTGTTGAGACCGATGAATTGTGGGTTTATGATCAAGTCTATCTATGAACAATATTTGAATCTTCTCTGAATTCTTTTATGTATGATTGGTGATCTTTGCAAGTCTCTTCGAATTATCAGTTTGGTTTGGCCTACTTGATTGGTTTTTCTTACAATGGGAGAAGTGCTTAGCTTTGAGTTCAATCTTGCGGTGTCCTTTCCCAGTGACAGTAGGGGCAGCAAGGTAAGTATTGTATTGTTGCCATCGAGGATAACAAGATGGGGTTTTTATCATATTGCATGAATTTATCCCTCTACATCATGTCATCTTGCTTAAGGCGTTACTCTGTTTTCTTGAACTTAATACTCTAGATGCATGCTTTGGATAGCGGTCGATGAGTGGAGTAATAGTAGTAGATGCAAAAGGAGTCGGTCTACTTGTCTCGGACGTGATGCCTATATACATGATCATACCTAGATATTCTCATAACTATGCTCAATTCTGTCAATTGCTCAATAGTAATTTGTTCACCCACCGTAAAATACTTATGCTCTTGAGAGAAGCCACTAGTGAAATCTATGGCCCCCGGGTCTATCTTTATAATATTAATCTCCCAACACTTTATTATTGTTCTTTGCTTTTTTACTTTGATTTTATTTTACTTTGCATCTTTATACCAAAAATACCAAAAATATTATCTATCATATCTATCAAATCTCACTCTCGTAAGTGACCATGAAGGGATTGACAACCCCTAATCGCGTTGGTTGCGTGGAGCTATTTGTTTTGTGTAGGTACGAGGGACTCGCGCGTAGCCTCCTACTGGATTGATACCTTGGTTCTCAAAAACTGAGGGAAATACTTACTCTACTCTGCTGCATCACCCTTTCCTCTTCAAGGAAATCCAACGCAGTGCTCAAGAGTTAGCAGTACACCGCCGGAGGCATTCGTATAAAGTCATATCTTGTTCTAGTATTGAGTTGTAATCATCGAGTTGTAAATAAATAGAAGTGTGATGATCATCATTTTCTAGAGCATTGTCCCAAGTGAGGAATAAAAAAAAGATAAAGGCCATAAGAAAAGAGAAGGCCCAAAAAAATGAGAGAAAAAGGGAGAAGGGACAATGTTACTATCCTTTTATCACACTTGTGCTTCAAAGTATCACCATAATCTTCATGATAGAGAGTCTCTTGTTTTGTCACTTTCATATAGTAGTGGGAATTTTTCATTATAGAACTTGGCTTGTATATTCCAACAATGGGCCTCCTCAAGTGCCCTAGGTCTTCGTGAGCAAGAAAGTTGGATGCACACCCACTTAGTTTCTTTTGTTGAGCTTTCATACATTTATAGCTCTAGTGCATCCGTTGAATGGAAATCCCTACTCCTCGCATTAACATCAATCGATGGGCATCTCCATAGCTCATTGATTTGCCTCGTTTATGTGAGACTTTCTCCTTTTTTGTCTTCTCCACATAACCCCCATCATTATACTCTATTCCACCCATAGTGCTATGTCCATGGCTCGCGCTCATGTATTGCGTGAAGGTTTATAAGTTTGAGATTATTAAAGTATGAAACAATTTCTTGGCTTGTCATAGGGGTTGTGCATGATGAGAGCATTCTTGTGTGATGAAAATGGAGCATGACTAAACTATATGATTTTGTAGGGATGAACTTTCTTTGGCCATGTTATTTTGAGAGGACATAATTGCTTAGTTAGTATGCTTGAAGTATTATTATTTTTATGTCAATATCAACTTTTATCTTGAATCTTTCGGATCTGAATATTCATACCACAATTAAGAAGAATTACATTGAAATTATGCCAAGTAGCATTCCACATCAAAAATTCTGATTTTATCATTTACCTACTCGAGGACGAGCAGGAATTAAGCTTAGATGCTGATACGTCTCCAACGTATCTATAATTTTTTATTGTTCCATGCTATTATATTATGTGTTTTGGATGTTTATGGGCTTTATTAAGCACTTTTATATTACTTTTGGGACTAACCTATTGACCCAGAGCCCAGTGCCAGTTCATGTTTTTCCCCTTGTTTCGGTATTTCGAAGAAAAGGAATATCAAACAGAGTCGAAACGGAATGAAACCTTCTGGAGAAGTTAATTTTGGAAGGAAAGCTACCGGATAGACTTGGAGTGCATGCCAGGAAAGAAACGAGGGAGCCACGAGGTAGGGGGCGCGCCCACCCCCCTAGGGCGCGCCCTCCGCCCTCATGGGCCCCTCGTGGCTCCCCTGACGTATTTCTTCCGCCTATATATACCAATATACCCTAAAAACTTCGGGGAACAGAAGAGATTGGGAGTTCCGCCGCCGCAAGCCTTTGTAGCCACCTAAAACCAATCGGGACCCTGTTCCGGCACCCTGCCGAAGGGGGGAACCCTCACCGGTGGCCATCTTCATCATCCCGGCGCTCTCCATGACGAGGTGGGTGTTGTTCACCCTGGGGGGTGTGTGTTTGTAACTGTAGCTTTGTGTTTTATCTCTCTCTCTCTCTCTCTCTCTCTCTCTCTCGTGTTCTTGATTTGGCACGATCTTGATGTATCGCGAGCTTTGCTATTATAGTTGGATCTTATGTTGCTTCTTCCCCTCTACTCTCTTGTACTGGATTGAGTTTTCCTTTGAAGTAATCTTATCGGATTGAGTCTTTAATGATTTGAGAACACTTGATGTATGTCTTGCCGTGCGTATCTGTGGTGACAATGGGATATCACGTGATTCACTTGATGTATGTTTTGGTGATCAACTTATGGGTTCCGCCATGAACCTATGCATAGGGGTTGGCACACGTTTTCGTCTTGATTCTCCCAGTAGAAACTTTTGGGCACTCTTTGAGGTTCTATGTGTTGGTTGAATAGATGAATCTGAGATTGTGTGATGCATATCGTATAATCATACCCATGGATACTTGAGGTGACATTGGAGTATCTAGGTGACATTAGGGTTTTGGTTGATTTGTGTCTTAAGGTGTTATTCTAGTACTAACTCTAGGGCTGTTTGTGACACTTATAGGAATAGCCCAATGTATTGATTGGAAAGAATAACTTTGAGGTGGTTTCGTACTCCTACCATAATCTCTTCGTTTGTTCTCCGCTATTAGTGACTTTGGAGTGACTCTTTGTTGCATGTTGAGGGATAGTTATATGATCCAATTACGTTATTATTGTTGAGAGAACTTGCACTAGTGAAAGTATGAACCCTAGGCCTTGTTTCAAAGCATTGCAATACCGTTTACGCTCACTTTTATCGCTTGTTACCTTGCTGTTTTTATATTTTCAGATTACAAAAACCTATATCTACCATTCATATTGCACTTGTATCACCATCTCTTCGCCGAACTAGTGCACCTATACAATTTACCATTGTATTGGGTGTGTTGGGGACATAAGAGACTCTTTGTTATTTGGTTGCAGGGTTGCTTGAGAGAGACCATCTTCATCCTACGCCTCCCACGGATTGATAAACCTTAGGTCATCCACTTGAGGGAAATTTGCTACTGTCCTACAAACCTCTGCACTTGGAGGCCCAACAACATCTACAAGGAGAAGGTTGCGTAGTAGACATCAGGGTTAAAGTCAAATGAGGCGGGTCTGCAACATGTGGCTGAACCGTCACCCCAGTCACGGTCACCTCGACAGCCCGGTTTATTTCGGGCGGATTACTTGGTCCAGCCCCAGGCTGTTGAAAAGATTCCTCGCATCGTATTCCAAAGGTAAACGACTCTGATGCCTCCTTCGCAGAATGGCGTTAGATGCATTCTGATCCAAGCTTAACCGGAAATTTTCTGCTTGAATCCGTTGGGACGCAGCGTCCAGGGCGGCTCGTTCTGTCGCCATCCTAGCATTCTCAGCATTAAACTCCTCCTTGGCTTGAGCTATCTCATCTCGCAGCTTCGTGACATCCACCTTATGATGTGCTTGATTCTCTGGTGTTACCTCTACAGCTAATAAGGACGCCAAAGCCTCCAAGAACTCGGATAAAACTTGAGCCGGGGGGCACGCAGAACCAGCCATTGAACCGGAAGTCATAGCAGCATCAGTTGATGAATTGAGCACCGGTTGTGTGACGGCCATGAAGATCGCGACTCTGTTCGGCGGCTCATAAGGGTCCGGAATACTGTTGCCATCGGAATAGCCCCCAAGCCCACCATCTTGTAGTTGATACATTGAACTGGTCTCACCAGTTGAGGACTCAGCATTATAGTAGATGGTCGTCTCTCCATCGGACACATATCCTGCCTCAAGATCCGCCCCATGGACGAAACCAACAAAAGTGTGCTTCAAGGCAGTTTGAACCCTGGCAGGTCGTGCATGCTGAGCCATCTCGATGATGTCGGTGCAGGTGTCCGGCTCAGGCTCTGACTCGCCGATCTTACCGATGAAGATGTGGATTCCGCCGAAGGGGGCCCGATACCCGTACTTGATTGAGCCGGCCTCGGGGCCCCAGCCAGCGTCGTCGATGTAGAGCTTGCCGCGACGGCTCTTAGTCATCCAGCACACGGCGTATCCCTTAATCCCTCAGAAGCTGCCCTTCAAGAACTCGAAACCACCGTGTGCTGGCCCCATGGTGGGTGCCAACTGTCGTGGACTTAACATCGCAGATGCCCTAGCAAAAGGACTTAGGTGTGGAGCCATCGCAACTAGGTTAGCTTGAAGGGGTTAAATGGGACAAAGGACACAGAGAGTTTACCCATGTTTGGACCCTCTCAATGAGGTAAAAGCCTACTCCTGCTTTAGGTTGTATTTCTTGGATTTCGATTACCAGGGAACGAATACGCTTGACATAGTTCTCGATTGATTGTTACTTGAGTTAACCCGCCGCCGGGTCACTGCTACCTCTTGAGCACTGCGTTGGATTTCCTTGAAGAGGAAAGGGTGATGCAGCAAAGTAGAGTAAGTATTTCCCTCAGTTTTTGAGAAGCAAGGTATCAACCCAGTAGGAGGCTACGCGCGAGTACCTCGTACCTACACAAAACTAATAGCTCAACGCAACCAACGTGATTAGGGGTTGTCAATCCCTTCACGGTCACTTACGAGAGTGAGATCTGATAGAGATGATAGATAATATTTTTGGTATTTTTGATATAAAGATGCAAGGTAAATAAAAGGCAAAGTAAAAAACAAAGCAATAATAAAGTGATTGGATATTGATATGATGAGAATAGACCTGGGGGCCATAGATTTCACTACTGGCGTCTCTCAAGAGCATAAGTATTCTACGGTGGGTGAACAAATTACTGTTGAGCAATTGACAAAATTGAGCATAGTTATGAGAGTATCTAGGTATGATCATGTATATAGGCATCACGTCCGAGACAAGTAGACCGACTCCTGCCTGCATCTACTACTATTACTCCACTAATCGACCGCTATCCAGCATGCATCTAGAGTATTAAGTTAATGAAAACAGAGTAACGCCTTAAGCAAGATGACATGATGTAGAGGGATAAATTCATGCAATATGATAAAAACCCCATCTTGTTATCCTCGATGGCAACAATACAATACGTGCCTGCTGCCCCTCATCACACTGGGAAAGGACACCGCAAGATTGAACCCAAAGCTAAGCACTTCTCCCATGGCAAGAAAAACCAATCTAGTAGGCCAAACCAAACTGATATTTCGAAGAGACTTGCAAAGATAACTAATCATACATAAAAGAATTCAGAGAAGATTCAAATATTGTTCATAGATAGTCTTGATCATAAACCTACAATTCATCGGTCTCAACAAACACACCACAAAAAGAAGATTACGTCGAATAGATCTCCACGATAGAGGGGGAGAACATTGTATTGAGATCCAAAAAGAGAGAATAAGCCATCTAGCTACTAACTATGGACCCGAAGGTCTGAGGTAAACTACTCACACTTCATCGGAGAGGCTATGGTGATGATGTAGAAGCCCTTCGTGGTGGGTTCCCCTTCCGGCGGAGCTCCGGAACAGGCCCCAAGATGGGATCTCGTGGGTACAGAAGGTTGCGGCGGTGGAATTAGGTTTTTGGCTCCGTATCTGATCGTTTGGGGGTACGTAGGTATATATAGGAGGAAGGAGTATGTCAGTGGAGCAAAGGGGGCCCACGAGGCAGGGGGCACGCCCTAGAGGGAGGGCGCCCTCCACCCTCATGGCCGCCTCCCTCCTTTCTTGACGGAGGGTCCAAGTCTCCTGGATCATGCTTGTTGAGAAAATCACGTTCCCGAAGGTTTCATTCCGTTTGGACTCCGTTTGACATTCCGTTTCTTCGAAACACTGAAATAGGCAAAAAACAACAATTCTGGGCTGGGCCTCCGGTTAATAGGTTAGTCCCAAAAGTAATATAAAAGTGGAAAATAAAGCCCAATATGGTCCAAAACAGTAGATAATATAGCATGGAGCAATCAAAAATTATAGATACATTGGAGACGTATCAGGCATCCCCAAGATTAATTCCTGCTCGTCCTCGAGTAGGTAAATGATAAAGAAGAATTTTTGATGCGGAGTGCTACTTGGTATAATTTCAATGTAACTCTTCTTAATTGTGGTATGAATATTCAGATCCGAAAGATTCAAGACAAAAGTTCATATTGACATAAAAATAATAATACTTCAAGCATACTAACAAAGCAATTATGTCTTCTCAAAATAACACGGCCAAAGAAAATTATCCCTACAAAACCATATAGTCTGGCTATGCTCTATCTTCACCACACAAAGTATTTAAATAATGCACAACCCCGATGACAAGCCAAGCAATTGGTTCATACTTTTGACATTTTCAAAACTTTTTCAATCTTCACGCAATACATGAGCGCGAGCCATGGATATAGCACGATATGTGGAATAGAATGGTGGTTGTGGAGAAGACAAAAAGAGGGGAAGATAGTCTCACATCAACTAGGCGTATCAATGGGCTATGGAGATGCCCATCAATAGATATCAATGTGAGTGAGTAGGGATTGCCATGCAGCGGATGCACTAGAGCTAACAAAAGAAACTAAGTGGGTGTGCATCCAACTCGCTTGCTCACAAAGACCTAGGGCAATTTGAGGAAGCCCATCATTGGAATATACAAGCCAAGTTCTATAATGAAAAATTCCCACTAGTATATGAAAGTGACAAAATGAGAGACTCTTATCATGAAGATCATGGTGCTACTTTGAAGAACAAGTGTGGTAAAAGGATAGTAACATTGTCCCTTCTCTCTTTTTCTCTCATTTTTTTATTTAGGGCTTTCTCCTTTTTTATGGCCTCTTTTTTTTCTTTTTTTCTTTTTCTTTTGGAGTCTCATCCCGACTTGTGGGGGAATCATAGTCTCCATCATCCTTTCCTCACTTGGGACTGCTTTAAAAATGATGATCATCACACTTTTATTTTTCTTACAACTCAACAATTACAACTCGATACCTAGAACAAAATATGACTCTATATGAATGCCTCCGGCGGTGTACCGGGATATGCAATGAATCAATAGTGACATGTATGAAAGAATTATGAACGGTGGCTTTGCCACAAATACGATGTCAACTACATGATCATGCTAGCAACATGAAAATAATGGAGCGTGTCATAATAAACGGGATGGTGGAAAGTTGCACGGCAATATATCTCGGAATGGCTATGGAAATGCCATGATAGGTAGGTATGGTGGCTGTTTTGAGGAAGGTATATGGTGGGTGTATGATACCGGCGAAAAGTGCGCGGTATGAGAGAGGCTAGCAATGGTGGAAGGAAGGAAAAGTGCGTATAATCCATGGACTCAACATTAGTCATAAAGAACTCATATACTTATTGCAAAAATCTAGAAGTTATCAAAGAAAAGTATTAGGCGCATGCTCCTAGGGGGGATAGATTGGTAGGAAAAGACCATTGCTCGTCCCCGACCGCCACTCATAAGGAAGACAATCAATAAATAAATCATGCTCCGACTTCATCACATAACAGTTCACCATACGTGCATGCTACGGAATCACAAACTTTAACACAAGTATTTCTCAAATTCACAACTACTCAACTAGCATGACTCTAATATCACCATCTTCATATCTCAAAACAATTATCAAGCATCAAACTTTTCTTAGTATTCAACGCACTCAAAAGAAAGTTTTACAAATCTTGAATACCAAGCATATTATTATTAAGCAAATTACCATTCTATTTAAGACTCTCAAAATAATCTAAGTGAAGCATGAGAGATCAACATTTTCTATAAAACAAATCCACCACCATGCTCTAAAAGATATAAGTGAAGCACTAGAGCAAAACTATATAGCTCAAAAGATATAAGTGAAGCACATAGAGTATTCTATCAAATTCCAATTCATGTATGGCTCTCTAAAAAGGTGTGTACAGCAAGGATGATTGTGGTAAACTAAAAAACAAAGACTCAAATCATACAAGATGCTCCAAGCAAAACACATATCATGTGGTGAATAAAAATATAGCTCCAAGTAAAGTTACCGATGGAAGTAGATTTAAAGAGGGATGCCTTCCGGGCATCCCCAAGCTTTGACTTTTTGGTGTCCTTGGATTATCTTGGGGGTGCCATGGGCATCCCCAAGCTTAGGCTCTTGCACTTCTTGTTCCATAATCCATCAAAAGAATTCACTCAAAACTTGAAAACTTCACAACACAAAACTCAACAGAAATCTCGTGAGCTCCGTTAGCGAAAGAAAACAAAATACCACTTCAAGGTACTGTAATGAACTAATTATTTATTTATATTGGTGTTAAACCTACTGTATTCCAACTTCTCTATGGATTATAAACTATTTTAATAGCCATAGATTCATCAAAATAAGCAAACAACACACGAAACACAGAATCTGTCAAAAACAGAATAGTCTATAGTAATCTGTAACTAATGCAAACTTCTGGAACTTCAAACAATCAGCCAAAATAGGACGACCTAGGAAATTTGTTTATTGATCAGCATCAATTGGAATCACTATTTTATCACGTTCTGGTGGTTTTTAACAATTGTTTTCGTGAACAGAAAGTTTCTGGAAATTACAGCAAGATCAAATAACTATCATCCAAGAGGATCCTATAGGTTTAACTTGGCACAAACACTAATTAAAACATGAAACCACATCTAAACAGAAGGTAGATGGATTATTTATTACTAAGCATCAAGGAAAAATATTGGGTTGTCTCCCAACAAGCGCTTTTCTTTAAAGCCTTTTTAGCTAGGCATTGAGATTTCAATGATGCTCACAAGAAAGACAAGAATTGAAGCACAAAGAGAGCATCATAAAACACGTGACAAACGCATCTAAGTCTAACATACTTCCTATGCACAGGCATATTATAGGCAAACAAATTATCGTAGCAAGCAAAAACTAGCATATGCAAGGAAGCGGAAACAAACAATAACAATCTCATCATAACGAGAGGTAATTTAGTAACATGAAAATTTCTATAACCATATTTTCCTCTCTCATAATAATTATATGTAGGATCATAAGAAAATTCAACAATATAGCTATCACATAACATATTCTCAACACGATCCACATGCATGCGAAGTTGACACTCTTCCAAAATAGTGGGATTATCATTAACTAAAGTCATGATTTCTCCAAGCCCACTTTTATCAAAAATTTCATAAGATTGAATGTTATCCAAATATGTGGGACCTAAAGTTGACACTCTTTCAAACCCACTTTCAATATTATTGCAAACACTATTATCAATCTTATATTCATCATGGGGCCTAAATAAATTTTCAAGATCATAAGAAGAATCTCCCCAGTCATGACTATTGGACATAGCAAAACTAGCATCCCCAAGCTTAGGGTTTTGCATATTATTAGCATAATTTACACCAACAGAATTTATAATAAAATCATTGCAATCATGCTTTTTACTCAAAGATCTATCATGAAGAACTTCATCACAATTTTCAGATTTACGAATTTTAGGCAAAAGCTTATAAAGATAATCTAGTGCATCCAAATCACTAGGAATTGGTTCATCATAATTGACAAAAAACAGCAATTCTGGGTTGGGCCTCCGGTTAATAGGTTAGTCCCGAAAGTAATATAAAAGTGGAAAATAAAGCCCAATATGGTCCAAAACAGTAGATAATATAGCATGGAGCAATCAAAAATTATAGATACGTTGGAGACGTATCTGTCATCCCTTTATACACAGGTTGATGCCCGGTGGCTTACAGAGTCCCGGCCGGCTCACACAAACGTGACCGGCTCGGTTTCTAACTAAGCTTGCCTTACAGAACAAGTTTAACATATGGCGGCTCACACCTTTGGGCCTCAAGTGGCCTTCGGGTCTTGGGCCTTCAATAGGCTTGCTCCATGAACCGCCATCTTCTTGTCTTCTTGGACCTTATCGGGCCTCTTCGTCCTTAAGTCGCCAACGGCATGACCCGGCCCCTCCTGGGCGGGTCATACCTAGTAGTTACATCCCCAACATGCCTGGTTTGTCACCGTGAAGATGCGGTTAGAAAGAAGCACAGCATCTGCGCATTCATACGGCAACAAATCGGCCACAGACAGCATGGTCCACCTTTGACCGCCATGTGCAGGGTTCCTGAAAGAAATCGCGATGTCGAACACCGTGATGAGAGTGTAATTTTGGTTGGCGGACGACCTTATCAGGGCTTCCGGGATTGCTATCTTCTTCAATCTCACCGTGGTTCCATTGTACCAATTCAGGCGATTGCCCATTGCATGGCTGACCCCAATGTTGGACAAAGGTTCTATGGCAACGGTATCACCATTGTAAATGTTGTGCAGATTGACGTTGGTACCCTCCTGTACATATGCAATCCAATCTCCACTGGCACCAAGCCTAACCTGTGAAACAGTGGGCAGCGGGCGAATTAGGAAATGGACCCGGAAGTAGTCTTTAGAATACATTTACTGCGTGATCAAACTCATCACTTACCTGCTCATTGGACAAAATCCGAGTGCCCCTCAACATCGACATATCAAGGGGTGTCAACTTGCAACTACGGCCACGCCGCGCTGGAGAGACCCCCAAAGAAACATCCTCGTCCTCGAGGATGCATGGCAGACCAACTAGCATGGCCTTCTCCCATGCATTTACGCACCCTCTTAAAATATTTAGCGCAAGTACCGCTAAGTCTTGCTGATGTGAGGAAGTCGGAGCGACTTAAGATTTGTCCCAAAGGATCATCGTCCAAGGTCTCCCAACCTCGACGAGGACGATAAGCACCACCACCTTGCGAATCCATAGAAATGGCGACCAACTGCTTTGTCCCTTGTGGAGCTGGTTTACACGAGAGGAGATGGTAACTGCAGGGCTTCGTCCCTTCGGAAAGGATGTTCTGCGGGTGCGCACTAGTGCATTTTATATTTGAGACTAGCAAGCCCATGCGTTGCACGTAACATCAAGATGCATTTATACGAGTTGTTTATCTCGTGGGAGACAAAGATGAACGAGGGAAGGCCTTATCTGCAAATGTGGAGAGGGGTGGGGGTATCTTTTTGCAAAATTGCCGTAGTTTCCATCCTACCCGTCAGATAAATCAGACGGTCTATATTGCAGGAGGGCAGACACACCATCATCACCAAATCTGATTTTTATAAGGGTAGATTATTATTTATTACTAGCAAGATGCGCGTGTGTTGCACATAACATGAAGATGCATTTGTATGAGTAATTTATCTTGTGAGAGAAAAGGATGAACGAGGGAAGGCCTTATTTGCAAATATGGAGAGGGGTGTGGGTATCGTTTTGCAAAATTGCCATAGTTTCCTTCCTATCCGTCAGATATAAATCAGACGGCCTATCTTGCAGGATGGCAGGCACACCATCATCACAACCTCTTTTTTTATAAGAGTAGTAGAAGAGTGATAGAGATAGATAGATTATTATTATTATAAGAGTAGAGATAGAGATTAGGGAGCTGGCGGGCGGTTCATTGTACGGCACATTCACCCCATCCACTAGCCCGGAATTAAAGCACGCATGACATTTACAGCGACTGGGATTGGTTGTTTTTCGGGCGCATGGACCAAGGCAGACTAGCGGACCTGGTCTCCCTTTTTCGAGCATGCCTTCGTGAAGTACGTGCATGACATGCGTGCATGCAAATCTTGCATGACCAAACCGTGCGAAGCGGAGCGGTAGGCTGTCGAAACTGCAGCCTGCATGTTGCAACCATGTCATCCACACGCAACCTAAAAGCCAATTCATACTCCGTTGGACTATACTGTACAACTATGCATTGTTTGGCACGAACGTTCCTTGGAGCTCGTGCTGCAACTGGCGTACTCCACAGCTCGCTTCCCTTCTCCTTCCTCTTCCACCACCCGTGCACATCCGCGGGAAGCGACCGGTCAACCCTTATATAGGAGTGCTAGCACAAAAAGATGCATGCATGACCGCTAAAATTTCCTTTCTCTTGTCTCTATGAAATAAATGTGTTGTGAAACTCAAAGCCCTTTAAGTCTGAGTATAATGGAAATCATCATCCTCCTCCGGCTCCGCTTCGCTCGCGTCTTTGTCCTCATGTTTCGGCTCCGTGTCGTCGTTCTTGTCCTCCGGCTCCGCGTGCTGCTCTACCTCCAATGCCGCCTCATCTGGCTCCGTGTGCTGCTCCGCCTCCAACGCCCCCTCGTCCGGCTCCGGCTAGTCTGGACAATAGAGGTACGGCGGCTGCAATCCGGGCTCCGTGCCGCCTCCAGATTAAAGTGCCACTCCAGAGGGAGTATGGCGTATGTTGTTACCTTCGGCCCGGCCATGGCTATCAGGCGACGGTGACTAGAGAAGAGGCAGCGGGAGGGGAATGAATGTAGCTACTGTTTGGGTTCACCATCCGGCTTAAATAAATGTGCACCATCACGTTTACCCGCAGGTCACAAATTTTAACATACGGGTCTGCTTAGGGGGCGTCAGGTAACTGGTATGTGTGTCAGATTCTGAGAGACATAGTGCGTGTGTGCGAATCTACTCTTCGGACATGTACTCAACCTTTTGCATCGGGATATAAGTATAATGGTATTACACTTTAGCTTGTGATTTACGTGGCCATGTTTGTCGGCATTTTGGGAACGGGGGTCCCCAGACTTGCCTGCCTACGGCCCACGGCGTGGCTCTACAAGCGGGCCCGTACGGCTCATCTTCACCAACAAGCATTCGAGACCCTCGCGAGGGGCCAAGCCTCGCAAGGCGGACGACACAAGACCTCCTCGGGAGCGGCCTCACCAGGCTGGCTCACGAGGGGCGGAGAGATCAAGGCAAGGAAAACCTCACGAGGTTCCAATGACGTGAGCCATGACGATCGAGACCAGGCGGGTGCCAGGCAGGTGCCAGCGCGCGCAGTGTCCTTGCTTCCTCTTTGGTGCTAAGGAGGCAAGCGCAGGCAAGGAGTACCGAGGCGTCAAGCAAAAGTTTCCATATCGGTGCAACGAGACCAAGACCAGCAGGACGGCAAGACGGAGGTCACCATGGAGCCCAAGGCAACGTCACCACCAGAGCCTTTGGCAGGCGAAGACTGCTTTTGTTAGGATAACTTGTACTAGTTGTCCCCTTTCAAATTTGCCGTTGTGTCATCCCTTCAAGCTCAATATTTGGGGAGAGGACCAGGGCCTCTATAAATAGGATTAGCCACCACAGTAGGAGGCAACGGAGCCTCAACCATCTCATCTTTGACTAGATCCAACCCATCCTCACACCCACCAAGCATAAGAACACCTCACCTCAGGAGGCTGTTCTTCCCCTTGTACTGTTCATCCCCAGCCCGAGAGGCAATCCACCACACCACACTGGAGTAGGGTATTACACCAAAATGGTGGCCCAAACCAGTATAAATCTTGTGTCTCTTGTGTTGCGAGTTCGTCGAGCTAGCCTTTGAGATCGTGGCGAGGTTGAGGGCGTGATTTGGTAGGGGGAGATCTTCGTGCGCACCCCAGTGTTCAAATCTTGAGGGTTTTGCCGGAACCCGAGATCCGATATTTTGTGCGCCAGGTAGGGGTGCGCCGGAGTTTTCCTTCCGTTGATTCATGCTCCACCATCCTCGCGCCCATCCTCCATGGATGGTGCCGCTCTTCCGGCTGGATCTACGGACGCCCACGGCAACGCGTGGGGGCTCCGAGCCCTTGCTCCTGCCTTGCGACAGGTGCAGTGGCCACCCAAGTTCAAGCCGGAGATGCCGCCGCGCTACGACGAAACGGCGGACCAGTCGGCTTTCCTGCTGGCGTATGAGGAGGCCGTCCTTATGGCCGGGGGTGACGACAAGGTCATGGCCAACTGGCTTCCCATGGCCATCACTTGCGCACCGCGCACCTGGCTGCTCGACCTCCCCGGATCCACGGTGGCATCTTGGGAGGAGTTGCACGGTCTCTTCGCTGTGCGCTACGCGGCGCCGGCGCACCACGCGGTTGTGGCCCTCCTCGGCGTCTCGCAAGCACCACCCTTGGATCGTCACTTCAAGTTGTTCCTTCGCCAGATCGGCGCCACTTCCAAGCGCCCGGGGGCTCCGCCGGGCTGGGCCGCGCCCGAGGCCGACCTCACCTCACCTTCGACTTAGGGGATCATCCCGTCTCCACCATCGGCTCGGGTGTGCTCCCAATGCTTTGCACGCCCACCATCTGCAACGTGTCCATCACCAAGACGCTCATCGACGGTGGCGCCGGCCTCAATGTGCTCTCCTTCGAGGCCTTCAGCCTTCTCCACGTACCGCTCGAGCGGCTCTGCCCTAGCAAGCCTTTCTCAGGGGTTGGTGGAGGCCCCATCCACTCCCTGGGGCGGATCCGCCTCCCCGTAACCTTCGGCATGTGCAACAACTACCACACCGAGCTGGTCGACTTCGACATCGCTTGCATCGGCCTCCCGTACAACGCCATCCTCGGGTACCCGGCCCTGGCTCAGTTCATGGCGGCGACCCATCCGGCCTACAACCTCATGAAGATGTCCGGGAGAAAGGGTGTCCTCAAAGTAGTTGGGGACGCTAAGGAAGCCCTGATGATGCTCAAGCTTGCCCTCAAGACCGCCGCGACGGCGCAGCCCGCCGACGCGGACACCTCCAAGGCCAAGGGAGCCGCACCAACCAAGAAGAAGCAGTTGTTCACTCAAGACAAGGCAGAAAACAAGCAAGTGCCAGTCGAGGAGGACGGGTCCTCGGGGGCAAACTTTACCATAGGCGCCAACCTCGAGCCTGGTCAGGAGGAGGCGCTGGTGAAGTTCTTGCATGCAAACAAGGAAGTGTTCACTTGGGAGCCCGATCAGCTGGTAGGGGTCCCAAGAGGGGTGATAGAGCACCACCTAAAGGTGTGCCCCAACGTACGCCCCGTAAGCAGAGGGTGAGGCGGCAGTCCACAGAGAAGCAAGCTTTCATTGTCCAAGAGACCCACAAGTTGGAGGCTGCGGGTGTCATTCACGAGGTTTGGTATCCCGAGTGGCTGGCAAACCGGTCGTCGCACCCAAGAAAGGCGGGAAGGAGCGAATGTGCGTCGACTTCACCAACCTCAACAAGGCTGCCCCCAAGATCCATTCCCGCTTCCACACATCGACCAGATCGTCGACTCCACCGTCGAGTGTGACTTGCTGTGCTTCCTGCTGCGTTCTCAGGATATCACCAGATCAACATGGCGGTAGAAGATGTGGAGAATATAGCCTTCCTGACCCCGTGCGGGGTGTACTGCTACACGTGCATGACTTTCGGGCTGCGCAACACAGGCGCAACCTTCCAGCGGCTCATGCACATCGCCTTGGGTTGGTAGCTCAGGAGAAACGCTGAAGCCTACGTTGACGACATCGTGGTGAAGTCTCAGGAGGCGAGGACCTTGATCCAAGACCTGGAGGAGATCTTTGAAAGCCTACGCCAGGTGGACTTGCGACTCAACCCGGAGAAGTGCGTGTTTGGCGTCCCTTCGGGCAAGCTGCTGGGCTTCCTTGTGTCGCACAGGGGGATCGAGGCCAACCCAGAGAAGGTCAAGGCCATTGAATACATGAGTGCACCGCAAACCCTCAAGGAAATGCAGAAGCTTGCTGGGCGGGTGACTGCATTGGGACGCTTCATTTCCAAGCTGGGAGAGCGCGCCCTACCCTTCTTCAAGCTGATGAAGAAGAAGGGCCCATTCGAGTGGACCCTGGAGGCCGACCAAATGTTTCAAGACCTCAAGAGATACCGGACCAGCCCTCCAGTGATGGCGGCGCCGCGACCTCTCGAGCCCCTAGTGCTTTACCTTGCCGCCACTCCCTACTCCTCCAGTGCGGCTCTAGTGGCGGTTCGGGAAGAACTCCAAGCCAAGGGCGCATCACGCCGAGCTACGCCCCTAGCAGGGATGGCGCAGGACTAGGAGGGCGCCGCAAAGGCTGCAACTGCGTCACAGAGGGTCAAGCTTAGCAGGGCAACACCCCCGAGCCCGTAGGGACCCCGACAAGCGATCAGGCGTTGGGGGCTCCACCACCTCAGGAGGCGCCCCAGCTTCCGGAAGGCGCAAGCCTCATCAGAACACCTGCCCTCGTCGAGCACCCGGTACATGATACGTCTCCGTCGTATCTACTTTTCCAAACACTTTTGCCCTCGTTTTGGACTCTAACTTCCATGATTTGAATGGAACTAACCCGGACTTACGCTGTTTTCAGCAGACTTTCCATGGTGTTATTTATGTGCAGAAACAAAAGTTCTCGGAATGACCTGAAACTCCACGGAACATCTATTTGGAAAATAACAAAAATAATGGTAGAAAAAGCCACGTCAGGGGGCCCACACCCTGTCCACGAGGGTGGAGGGCGCGCCCCCTACCTCGTGGGCCCCCTGACGCTCCACCGACCTGAACTCCAACTCCACATATTCACTTTGGGGAGAAAAAATCAGAGAGAAGGATTCATCGCGTTTTACGATACAGAGCCGCCGCCAAGCCCTAAAACCTCTCAGGAGGGCTGATCTGGAGTCCGTTCGGGGCTCCGGAGAGGGGAATCCGTCGCCGTCGTCATTATCAACCATCCTCCATCACCAATTTCATGATGCTCACCACCGTGCGTGAGTAATTCCATCGTAGGCTTGCTGGACGGTGATGGGTTGGATGAGATATATCATGTAATCGAGTTAGTTTTGTTAGGGTTTGATCCCTAGTATCCACTATGTTCTGAGATTGATGTTGCTATGACTTTTCTACGCTTAATGGTTGTCACTAGGGCCTGAGTGCCATGATTTCAGATCTGAACCTATTATGTTTTCATGAATATATGTGAGTTCTTGATCCTATCTTGCAAGTCTATAGTCACCTACTATGTGTTATGATCCGGCAACCCCTCAAGTGACAACAATCGGGACCACTCCGGTGATGAGCATAGTTTGAGGAGTTCATGTATTCACTATGTGTTAATGCTTTGTTCGGTACTCTATTAAAAGGAGGCCTTAATATCCCTTAGTTTCCATTAGGACCCGCTGCCACGGGAGGGTAGGATAAAAGATGTCATGCAAGTTCTTTTCCATAAGCACGTCGACTATATTCGTAATACATGCCTACATTACATTAATGAATTGGAGCTAGTTACGTGTCACCCTATGTTATGATCATTACATGATGAACCGCATCCGGCATAATTCTCCATCACCGATCCAATGCCTACGAGCTTTTCACATATTGTTCTTCGCTTATTTACTTTTCCGTTGCTACTGTTACAATCACTACAAAACACCAAAAATATTACTTTTGCTACTATTACCTTCATTACCGTTACCACTACTATCATATTACTTTGCTACTAAATACTTTGTTGCAGATACTAAGTTATCCAGGTGTGGTTGAATTGACAACTCAACTGCTAATACTTGAGAATATTCTTTGGCTCCCCTTGTGTCGAATCAATAAATTTGGGTTGAATACTCTACCCTCGAAAACTGCTGCGATCCCCTATATTTGTGGGTTATCAAGACTATTTTAAAGCGCCATTGCCGGGAGCATAGCTCTATTCTTTGAGTCACTTGGGATTTATATCTGCTGGTCACTATGAAGAACTTGAAAGACGCTAAGACAACAATTTATCCCTCAACTACGAGGGGAGGTAAGGAACTGCCATCTAGCTCTGCACTTGATTCCCCTGCTGTTTTGAGTAAGCTTGCAACACCTAAACCTGCTTCTGCTATTCATTCTGATATGTTGCATGTTATTGATGATGCTACTTCTACTATGCATGATACTTATGATGAAACTACTACTATGCTTGATACTACTGTGCCACTTGGTGAATTTCTTGAAGAACAACTTGCTAGGCTTAGAGAGAAAGAAATTATTGAAACTGATAATATTGATGAAAGTGATGATGAAGACTCTCCTGTTATTCCTGAGGGTTATGTTTTTGAAAAAGAAGCTGCTTTAGCTATTTTAGCTTGCAAAGATAGATACAAGCTCAAGAGGTTATTAGCTAAATGGAAGCAGCAATCTCTTAATGCTAGAATGAAACCTGACCCTACTTTTGCTACTTCACCTATCTGTGTTACTGATAAGGATTATGAATTCTCTATTGATCCTGATATAATTACTTTGGTTGAATCTGATCCTTTTCATGGCTATGAATCTGAAACTGTTGTGGTACATCTTACTAAATTAAATGATATAGCCACCCTATTCACTAATGATGAGAGAACCCGCTACCTTTATATCCTTAAAATATTTCCGTTCTCACTAAAGGGTGATGCTAAGATATGGTTTAATTCTCTTGATCCTGGTTGTGTGCTTAGTCCCCAGGATATGATTTATTACTTCTCTGCTAAATATTTCCCTGCTCATAAGAAACAAGCTGCTTTAAGGGACATATATAATTTTGTGCAGATTGAAGAAGAGAGTCTCCCGCAAGCTTGGGGGAGGCTTCTCCAATTACTTAATGCTTTGCCTGATCATCCTCTTAAGAAAAATGAAATACTTGATATCTTTTTTAATGGACTAACCGATGCTTCCAGAGATTACCTAGATAGTTGTGCTGGTTCTGTTTTCAGGGAACGAACACCGGATGAAGCTGAAATTCTATTGAATAATATGTTGACAAATGAAAATAATTGGACACTTCCGGAGCCAGCTCCTGAGCCAACTCCTGAGCCTATTCCTAAACCAACTCCGAAGAAAAGAGGTGTTCTATTTCTCAGTCCAGAAGATATGCAAGAGGCAAAGAAATCTATGAAAGAAAAGGGTATTAAAGCTGAAGATGTTAAGAATTTACCTCCTATTGAAGGAATACATGGTCTTAATTTACCGCCTGTCGAAGAAACATATGATCTTAATCCATCACCTATTGAAGAAACTCATGGTCTTGATAACCCGACACAGGTAGTAAAGGTAAATTATCAGATATGATAAAGCTGAAATCCCTCCTACTAAAATTGCTAGCCAATGCTTTGATGAGTTTTATAACTTCATGGTTAGGCAAGAAGATTTTAATGCTTATTTTGGTAGACAACTAAAACAAAATGCTTATACGCTTGAACACTTGGGTGATTATATGTCTAGAGTTAAAGGTGAACTTAAACTCATTAGTAAACATGCTTCTATGGTTACCACTCAAGTAGAACAAGTACTTAAAGCTCAAAATGATTTGTTCAATGAATTGAATAGTAAGAAAAATGATTATGCTGTTAGAGTGGCTACTAGAACTGGTAAAATGACTCAGGAACCTTTGTATGTTGAAGGCCATCCTAAGAGAATTGAGCAAGATTCTTAGAGATATAATATTGATGCACCTAGTCCTTCTAAGAAGAAGAAAAAGAAAAATGATAGGACTTTGCATGCTTCTAGTAAACCTATTGCTGAACCACCTGAGAATCCAAATGATATATCTATTTCTGATGCTGAAACACAATCTGGTAATGAACATGAATCTAATGAAAATGTTAATGATGATGCTCAACCTAGTAATGATAATGATGTAGAAATTGAACCTGCTGTTGATCTTGATAACCCACAATTATAGAATCAACTTATGATAAGAGAGACTTTGTTGCTAGGAAACATGGTAAAGAAAAAGAACCATGGGTTCAGAAACCCATGCCTTTTCCTCCCAAACCATCCAAGAAAAAGGATGATGAGGATTTTGAGCGCTTTCTTTGAAATGATTAGACCTATCTTTTTGCGTATGCGATTAACTGATATGCTCAAAATGAATCGTTATGCTAAGTATATGAAAGAAATTGTTACTAATAAAAGAAAGATACCGGAAGCCGAAATTTCCACCATGCTTACTAATTATACTTTTAAAGGTGGAATACCAAAGAAACTTGGAGATCCAGAAGTACCCACTATACCATGCTCCATTAAAAGAAACTATGTTAGAACTACTTTATGTGATCTTGGAGCCGGTGTTAGTGTTATGCCTCTCTATTTATATCGTAGACTTGATTTGAATAAGTTGACACCTACTGAAATATCTTTGCAAATGGTCGATAAATCAACTGCTATACCTGCCGGTATTTGTGAAGATGTACTGTTGTGGTTGCAAACGTTACTATTTTAATGGACTTTTTATTCTTGATATTCCAGGGGCGATAGTATGTCTATTATCCTTGGAAGACCTTTTTTGAATACTGCAGGGGCTGTTATTGATTGCAACAAAGGCAATGTCACTTTTCATGTTAATGGCAATGAGCATACGGTAAACTTTCTGAGGAAACAACCTCAAGTCCACAGTATCAATTCTATTGGAAAAATTCCATCGATTATTTTTGGAGGTTTTGAATTTCCTCTTCCTACTGTCAAAAAGAAATATGATATTCTTATTATATGGGATGTGCATATTCCTGTTGAGGTAACATAGTGTTATTCGAAATTTCTCCGGTTCCATGTTATTCGGAATGAGTTTGTTAACAAGACTTGATCAACCTTGTTAGTGGATTCCTTTTGATGAGCATGAGATGGATGAAACTAGAAGGCACAACCTTCTGTACCCTCTCTCTACTTTCTGTTATTTAGTTGAAATAAAGTAAAAATAGTATTTTCCTGTGTGCTTTCTCATTTATCCGTGCAATATAAAAATACCCCGAAAATAAAAGTTCTCCAAATGCCCTGAAAATGGAATATGTTTTTTTCTAGAATATTTGAGAATATCTGGCACTGAGAACACAACAGGAGGGGCAAGCACCTGGCCACGAGGGTGGAGGGCGCGCCCTATCCCCCTGGGTGCACCCCCCTGCCTAGTGGGCCCACGGTGGCTCCCCTCCACTTATTCCTGCACCCACACACTTCTTCTTCCTTCCAAAAAAATCACCATCCAGCTCAAGCACAAGTTCTAGCTCATTTTGCTGCGATTTTCGATCTCCTTGCTCAAAGCACCTCTCACAAAACTGCTTGGGGAGATTGTTCCTTGGTATGTGACTCCTCCATTGGTACAATTAGTTTTTGTTCTAGTGCTTTGTTCATTGCAAATTTGTGCTGCCTAGGTGACCATGTTTTTGAACTTGCATGTCAAATTTATATGGTTCCAAGTAGTTCTAATGCATGATATAGGCTCTAGGCACTTGTAGGAGTAGTTGCTATCAATTTTGTTGAGCTTGGTTCACTTTTAATTTGAAGTTACTAAAAATTTCAGAAATTTTTCAGAGGAAGAAAT
The DNA here is from genome assembly GCA_021605145.1 of Aegilops bicornis. NCBI lineage: Eukaryota > Viridiplantae > Streptophyta > Magnoliopsida > Poales > Poaceae > Aegilops > Aegilops bicornis. Next base: position 464,767,034 of record CM038670.1, read on the forward strand.
ATGCTTAGGAAAATGTTCCAAGGTGGTTCTTCATGGAAGCAAGGAGCCAGACTTGCAATGCGTGATTCTGACGATGAGCCACCAAGGGACGCTCCAGTGTGGCCTTGTGAATAGCCTTCAGAAAACTTTATGGGTCGAGCGGGAATCAAGGAAGAATTTAACGCATATTTGCGTAACGCTGATCTTGTGAGCTTCGAGGCAGAGAAGTGCCGCCAATACCACTATCTCACTAGTTCACTTGTGAGGAGGTTTGAATTTTCATCTTCACGTAATTCTCCAACTGTCCTGTTTGATCTCTATGAAAAATCTTATACTATGGACTTAGAGGATTTTACCACTGCTTGCAAACTTGCACAATGGGGTAGTGCTAGTGAACCTCACAAATCTGAATTTACAAATTTTCTTGCTAGTATAACTGTGGGGGAATCTAGAGATATAGCACAAGCTACCATAGGGAGCATTCATTTTCCTGCTATACATTATTTTGCTCTCTTCATAGGTAGGTGCATAACTGGTAAAGATGAAGCATGTCATATGTGTGTACCTGACCTCAGTATTCTTAGGAGTGCTGTGTTAGGAGAAAATCTTATAATTTGGGAGCCATTGTTGCACGTAGGTTGCATCATAATAGATTTAATGGAGATTTCTTTGGAGGAATTTATGCAACCCGCTTAGCTGATTTTCTTGGTGTGGACATTCGTGAGGATGATATTGAGTTGCCTCCTACTTATTTAGACTATAATGCTATGGTCCACCGCCAGTTTATCGAGAGGAATGAATCACCTCTCCGGTATCGCTTAATCTTTGACAGACGTCGTGTTGTCCAGACATTACTCTCCTGCTCCTGCCTTCTTTGATTATCGTGCAAAAGGAAGATATGTTATTACCAGAGAGGAGGCAGATGAGTACGAGAGGAGGGCGGAGGCAGCTCGCCGCCACGCTGCAGCTCAGGAGGCAATAACTGCCGCAGCTCAGTACGAACCCAGCTACAACTATGGATATCCGCCAGGCCATCCGTGGCAATAAACCAACTTAGGCCAAAAGCCTAAGCTTGGGGGAGTATGTATTTCTCACCGACATTACATTCATGTTCACACACACTCATTGCTAGATGTCGGTGCTCATACTCTTTCACTGTAATATCCATGCTAGTTTATTTTGTTTTTCTTGCTTTCTTCTTGTGTGTTTAATAAACCTTAAGAAAAACCAAAAAAAAATTAGTGTAGCTTTCAGTTAGTTTACCTTTCTTGCTGTAGTAGTAATAATTAAAAAGAAAACCCAAAAATATTTCCCGTTCTTATTTTTGCTTGTTGGGAGCTTTCCCGTGTAAATAGTTTTATTTCTTTTCTTTTCTTGGGGGGTCGATACGAGAAGACCATGATTAAATTGTTGAAGTGGCTCTTATATGCATTATTGATGATTTAACCAAGAGCCCATATTGCCTTGTCTTCTCCTGTTCATTGAATGCTCGCAGATTCCAGCTTAGTCCAATGCACGTGCACTCTTATTATTATTCACTTCGTTCGATTGTGCAAGTGAAAGGCAATTATGACGATATATGATGGACTGACTGAGATGAGAGAAGCTCGTATGAACTCGACCTCTCTTGTTTTTGTAAATATGATGAGTTCATCGTTCCTGATTCAGCCTATTATGAATAAACGTGTTTGCAATGACAATTAGAGATCATAGTTGCTTATGCCATGCTTGATTAGCTATGAGTTATAATGGTTTACCTTGCGTGCCAACATGCTATTAAAATGGTTGTGATGTGGTATAGTGGGGTGGTATCCTCTTTCGAATGATTTAAGTGACTCCACTTGGCACATGTTCACACATGTAGTTGAAAAAAATCAACATAGCCTTCACGATATTTATGTTCATGGTGGATTATATCCTACTCATGCTCGTACTCAATGTTTATTAATTTTAATGCATGTTCATAACTGTTGTCGCTCACTAGTTGGTCGCTTCCCAGTCTTCTGCTAGCCTTCACTTGTACTAAGCGGGAATACTGCTTGTGCATCCAATTCCTTAAACCCCAAAGTTATTCCATATGAGTCCACTATACCTTCCTATATGCGGTATCTACCTGCCGTTCCAAGTAAATTTGTATGTGCCAAACTCTAAACCTTCAAATGAAATTCTGTTTTGTATGCTCGAGTAGCTCATGTATCAACTAGGGCTGTCCGTATCTTCCATGCTAGGCGGGTTATTCTCAAGAGGAGTGGACTCCGCTCCTCACCCACGAGAAAATGGCTGGTCAACGGGATGCCCAGTCCCATGCTTTATGGAAACTAAATCAAAATAATTGCAAACAAAACTCCCCCTGGGACAGTTGCTAGTTGGAGGCACTCGCTGTTTCGAGCAAGCCATGGATTGATGCTTGTTGGTGGAGGGGGGGTATAAACTTTACCATTCTGTTTTGGAACCACATATGATGTGTGTAGCATGGAAGATATCGCCATCTCTTGGTTGTTATGTTGACAATGAAAGTATGCCGCTCAAAATATTATTTATCTCTATTTTAAAACCGAGCTCTGGCACCTCTACAAATCCCTGCTTCCCTCTGCGTAGGGCCTATATATTTACTTTCATGTTGAGTCATCACCCTCTTATTAAAAAGCACTAGCTGGAGAGCGCAACTGTCATTTTCATCCATTACTATTAATTTATATTGGGTATGACTATGATTGGATCTCTTTTACCTTGAATTACAATGTCTAGTCAGTCCTTGATCTTTAAAGGTGCTCTGCATTTATGTTTTGCGGTCTCAGAAAGGGCTAGAGAGATACCATCCTGTTATATCATATTATGATTGTTTTGAGAAAGTGTTGTCATCCGAGATTTATTATTATCGCTCGCTAGTTGATTATGCCATTGATATGAGTAAACATGAGAGCTAAGAGTTATAGTGAATGTGGTTAGTCAAAATCTTTGTTGAAAACTTGAATGCTGGCTTTACATATTTACAACAACAAGAGCAAACAGAGTTTGTAAAAGTTTTTCTTTATCACTTTTAGTTTATCAACTGAATTGCTTGAGGAGAAGCAAAGGTTTAAGCTTGGGGGAGTTGATACGTCTCCGTCGTATCTACTTTTCCAAACACTTTTGCCCTTGTTTTGGACTATAACTTGCATGGTTTGAATGGAACTAACCCGGACTGACGCTTTTTTCAGCAGACTTTCCATGGTGTTATTTATGTGCAGAAACAAAAGTTCTCGGAATGACCTGAAACTCCACGGAACATCTATTTGGAAAATAAGAAAAATACTGGTAGAAAAAGCCACGTCAGAGGCCCACACCTGTCCACGAGGGTGGAGGGCGCGCCCTACCTCATGGGCCCCCGACGCCCACCGACCTCAACTCCAACTCCATATATTCACTTTCGGAGAGAAAAAATCAAAGAGAAGGATTCATCGCGTTTTACGACACGGAGCCGCCGCCAAGCCCTAAAACCTCTCGGGAGGCTGATCTCGAGTCCGTTCGGGGCTCAGGAGAGGAATCCGTCGCCATCGTCATCATCAACCATCCTCCATCACCAATTTCATGATGCTCACCGCTATGCGTGAGTAATTCCATCGTGGGCTTGCTGGACGGTGATGGGTTGGATGAGATGTATCATGTAATCGAGTTAGTTTTGTTAGGGTTTGATCCCTAGTATCCACTATGTTCTGAGATTGATGTTGCTATGACTTTGCTATGCTTAATGCTTGTCACTAGGGCCCGAGTGCCATGATTTCAGATCTGTGTCGGATTTCGGGTTCCGGCAGACCCTTGAGGTTCGAACACTGGGGTGCGCGCGGAGATCCAACCCTCCACCGTCTCGCACCTCGCCGAATCGCTGGGACCTAAACTACTAAACGAAACAGCACAAGAGACAGGAGATTTATCTTTGGTTCAGGCCACCATTGTGGTGTAATACCCTACTCCAGTGTGTGGTGTGGTGGATTGCCTCTTGGGCTGATGAGGGACAATACAAGGAAGAACAGCCTCGCGAGGGTCTGTTCTTGGCGGGTGCGACGAACTGCTAGGTGGTGTTCAGTCGCTCTAGCTATTGGTTCCTTGGTGAGGATTCTGGTCCCTACGCCTGGGGCGGCTACTCCTATTTATAGGCGAAGGCCTTGGGCCTCTTCCGAATATTGAGCGGGAAGGGCGCCAACAATTAGCCATTTTGAAGGGGAATAGCGGGTACACTTATCCTGACTAAAGTTGGTCCTCGCCGCCAAAGGCTTTGGTGATGACGCCTTTGCTTGGGCTCCACGATGACTCCCTTCCATCCGCTGGGCTGGTCTTGGTCTTGTTGCACCTAAACGGATGCCTTTGCTTGATGCTCTCGCGCTTGCTCCCTTTGCACCAAAGAGGAAAGGAGGACGCTGCGTGGGCTGGCGCCCTTGGTCGTCATGGCTTGCGTCATGGGCACCTCGCGAGGTACCCTGTCTTGAACTCTCCGCCTCCTCATGATCCAGCCTAACGAGGCCGTGCCTGAGGAAGCTCCTTGCCGTCCGCCCCGCGAGGCTTGGCCCCTCGCGAGGGTCTTGAGCTTGCGTTGATGAAGATGGGCTGTCCTGGGCTTCCTTTGAGCCACGCCCGCAGCCGCAGTGCAAGTCTGGGACCCCGTTCCCGTAACGCCCACAAGAGCTCCCGGGCCCACGCTACCGAACTTGGCCGAGCAGAGAGGCAAAGGGCAAGTCTGCGAGCATCGCGGGCCTAACAGCCTGACCTTGGGCGCCAAGCGTGGCGGTTGATTGGACGCGTGCGCACTGCTTCCCCACGATGCCTCGGTAACCACCCGGATTCGACAAGTTCCTGCATGCAGAGTTGGTCATGATTACCGGTGATCGTGGAGGCCGACGGTTGGCCTTTGCAGGCTATAAGTACGGAACGGCGCGCGCCCTTCCAGTCTATCCTTTCTTGTCTCTCCTTCTTCTCCATGGCTCCACCAAGGAAGTTCTCGGCCGCAGAGAAGGGGAAGGGCCGTCAGGTCGAGTCTTCCTCTCCTCCGCCTAAGCATGGTCGAGGTCGCCCTCGCAAGCATCCCGTGGCCTCCACGGCGGTCCCCCGCGGCCGTGGGGGAGGCTCTCAGCGTGGCGACGAGCGGCTGGCCATGGTCGGAGGGCGTGCCTGCCGCTGCGTCCCGAGGCCGCGCCTCCATGCTCTTGAGGCCGCCGGAGTTCGTGGTGAGGCGGAGGAGCCGTCCGGCGTCCGGCTTCAGCCTCCCGCTTCCTCCGGGTGAGCTCCCGAGATGGCGCCTGAGTGGCCTCTCGGCTCCAGTGCAGATGGCTTCGCAGCCGAAGCCGTGGGCTTCTTTGGAGGTCTCTGCGCAGGGAACCTGTTCTCGACCAGCTGGTGGCAGAGCGTTCGCTGCTGCGTGGTCTTCGCCGCCGGTGCTCCCTGCACTTCAAGTATGATGGCGACGCCACCCTCTACGTGAGGGTGTTCGGGGAAGACGGTCGCCGCATGGGGTGCTGCCCTGAAGACGACGACCGCGGCCGAGGACTCGGCCCCGGCGTGGATGGAGAGGGCAGCGCGCGGGCGGCTGGCGATGCCCGCGACTCCTCACGCTTCACCAGCTCTTCTTCGGATGGTGATTCTTCCAGCAGCGGCCGCGGCCAGCCCCCACGCCGCCGCGCCTGCTTGGGGGGTGGCAGCGGGTCCGCTTGCCGCCACGCCCCGGTGAAGCGCGAGAAGGAGTCTGCCTGAGCTCCGGAGGCGGCTCGAGCCTTCCAAGAGAGCCAACACGGGGCGTGCTTCACCCGCTTTTGTCCTTTTCCTTTCTTTTCTCCTACGCAAAAAGGCAACAACGTGTGGCCCCGTGGGGGCGCGTTTAGGTTAACGCCGTTAATTATTGTATTGCTTTTGTTATCCTGGTACTACTCCCTTCTGCCGTACGCCCATTCGCAAGTGAACCCCAGCCGTGGCCGCGGGGGCGACCGATCCAGGCCCCGTGTTCGCGTTGTGCTGCCCGTGAGGCATGGTCGGGAGGGTGCTCCACTGTGGACCAGGGCCGTGAAAACTTGAGCGATAGGGGCAGGAACGCCATGGGGCTCCCGAGGCTTCTGCCTCACGAGTCCCCACGCAAGAGAAACCGAGGCAGGAGAGCGAAAAAGATCGAAGAACCACGGACCAAAAAGGGGCGATAGTTTCAATAAAAACTCCAAATGGGAATAACTAGTCAATTGCAGAAAGCAAATGAAAAAGTCGCGTCCGGCACCTAGTCTAGTCTTCGACGTCTTCTCACCAGCGCGGAGCTAAGTGCTGCCACTGGGCGTGGGAGGGAGCCCTAGGGCCTGAGGCCGGCACTCCTGAGACTCCGGGGAGTGTACAGCCCCAACTCATTATTACGTGAGAGTGTCACGGGCGGCGAGCTTCACAGGCGTTGGCCTTCTTCACAGGCTCCGGGCCTTTCTTCTGGGAAGCAAGCTTCACGGGCGTTGGCCCTCTTCACGGGCTCCGGGCCCTTTCCAGAGCGCGACAGCTTCACAGGCGTTCGCCTTCTTCACAGGCTCTGGGCCTTTTCCAAAAAGATGAGCTTCACAGGCATTCGCCTTCTTCACGAGCACCGGGCCTTTTCCAAAAGAATGAGCTTCACAGGCATTCGCCTTCTTCACGAGCACCGGGCCTTTTCCAAAAAGAATGAGCTTCACAGCATTCGCCTTCTTCACGAGCACCGGGCCTTTTCCAAAAGAATGAGCTTCACAGCATTCGCCTTCTTCGTGCACGGGCCTTTTCCAAAAGAATGAGCTTCACAGCATTCGCCTTCTTCATGTGCAGACCGGCCTTTTCCAAAAAGAATGAGCTTCACAGCATTCGCCTTCTTCACGTGCACTGGCCTTCTCAGGTAAAACCTCCAGAGGTGCCGGATGTTCCACGCGTTACAGAGTAGGTACTCCCTCTTGAGTCTCCAAGCGCACGGAGCCGGGCCTCGAAACATGAACAACCTTGAACGGGCCTCCCACATGGGAGAGAGCTTATGCAGTCCCTCCCCGGAGAGGACCTGTCGAGCACGAGGTCCCCTACCTCGAGAGTTCTGGGCGGATGTTGCGGCGGTGGTATCGCCGAGTGCTCACTGGTACCTTGCCGCTCGCAGCGCAGCTTCTCATCGGCGTTCCTCCCCCAGCACGAGGGCCGTCCCCCGCATGGCGTCCTGCAGCGTTTCATCGAACGCCAGGACCCGCGCGGATCGACGCTTGACCTCGTGAGGGAGGACCGCCGCTCCGTGAGACCAGGAAGAAGGGGGTCTCCCCAGTTGGCTTGGTTGCGGTCGTGCGGATGGACCACAATACGGATGGAAGCTCGTCATACCAGCCTCTGCCGTAGGCCTCCAGTTCCTTCTTGAACGTCCTGGTCTTGAGGCCTCTCAGGACCTCTGCGTTGGCCTTCTCGGCCTGTCCGTTGCTGCGGGGGTGCGCCACCGAAGCGTAGCATATCTGCGTCCCAAGTTTAGCGCAGTACGTTTTAAAAAGGTTACTGGTGAACAGCGAACCATTGTCGGTGATGATGCGGTTCGGCACTCCGAACCGGCTCACGATGCCCTTGATGAACTTGATCGCAGAACCAGCGGGGATAGTGCGGACGGCCTCGTCTTCGGCCCACTTAGTTAATTTGTCCACGGCGACGTAGAGGTAGCGATAGCCCCCTGGCGCCCGAGGAAAAGGGCCCAGGATGTCCAGCCCCGCACTACGAATGGCCAAGTGAGGGGATGGTTTGCAGACCTCCTGGCCGGCTGGTGGATCTGCTTGGCATGGAATTGGCAAGCCTCGCAAGCCTTCATGAGTTCAACAGCGTCATTGAGCGCAGGCCAATAGAAACCGCTGAACGCCTTGCCGACGAGGGCCCGTGGACGGCGAATGGTGCCCACAATCTCCACTCATGTATATTCTGCCAGCCAGTTCCTTCCCCTGCTCCCTGGTGATGCAACAAGCAGGATACGTTGTTCGGTCGCTTCGGTAGAGCTCTCCATCCATGATGTCAGTATGCCGTGGCTTGTCGCGCCACATGCTCGCCTCCTCCTCCTTCTCCGCAAAGTTCCACGCGTTAAGTAACTCTTGAGCTCCGTGATCCAGCACCCTCTTGAGGTTCCATCGTGAGGAGCAGGCGTGCTCGAGGCCGGGCCACAGTGCCGGGCTCCCGAGGCAGGTGGCCGAGGGAGCTCCTCCCGAGGTCAGGCTGCTGTGCTTGATAACGGCGGTGGCTGAGGGCTTGAAGAGCCGTTCCTCAAAGACGCCCGGCCTCTGGGTAATCTCCCGAGGCTCGTTTGGCGATGTCGCCGCCTCTTGATTGGTGCCCAAGGCACGTGCTATAGCTCCAACCCCGTAACTGTTTCTCCATCCCGGACCTCCGCAAGGTAGGCCTCCATGTGTTCATCTCTTGGCTTGTACACCTTGTTGGAGAAATTGACGAGGAGCTGCGAATCGCCCTTGATGGTAAGGCGCTTCACCCCTGTGGCAGCGGTAGCCTTCGCACCCGCTATCGGCCCCTCAGATTCTGCTATATTGTTGGAGACCTTCTCGCCTGCTGAAACAGAGCTGCACGGCATAGTAGAGCTTGTCCCGAGCGGAGATATGAGCACCGCCCCAGCCCCGCCACCGTCTGGAGAACGCTCCGTCAAGTACATGACCCAACCTTCTCGGGCGCTTCGCTCGGGAGAGGGATCGATCTCGCCGCCCCGAGGCCCGGTGCTTCGTCCATTCGCCACGAAATCTGCCAAGGCCCCCTTGATGACTCTGGTGGTGCTAAACTCGAGCTGGAATGCTTGCAGCTCAATGTTCCACTCGGCGACCCTTCCGCCGAGTTGGGGCTCCTGAGCACCCTCTCCGTGGGGTATGCCGAGACAACCTTGATTGATGACCACGGAAGTAGTGCCGCGGCTTGCGCCGGGCCACCAACAGCGCGAGGAGGAGCTTCATGCGGCATGGGGTACCGTGTCTGCCAAGATCCCGAACACCGTCGGCCGACGGCACACCGGGTGCTCGACGAGGCTAGGGGCGCCGGCGCCGTGGCGTCTTCCGGAGTCAGGTGCCTCCCGAGGCGACGGCGCCTCCAAGCCGGGTGCTTAGATGGGGGCCTCTCCGCCTTGGTGTGCTCTCACAGGACGGCCGATCTTCTTCCATTGCGGTCAAGCTTCTGCGAGTTCCTTCGATTCGGCCTTGCCTTAGCTCGGGTGGCCGCCGTGGTCTTGGCTCGACGCTCCTCCCTAATCGCCACCAGAAGCTGCGCTAGCAGAGTAGGGAGTGGCGGCGAGGTAGAGTACCAAGGGCCTCGAGGGCGCAGGCCACCATCACCGGAGGGCTGGTCAGTACCTCTTGAGGTCTTGGAACGCTTTGTCGGCCTCTTCACCATTCAAGGGCCCTTTTTCTTCATCACCGAAGAAAGGCAGCGCCCGCTCCCCAATCGGGAGATGAAACGCCCAGCCAAGCATGCGTGCCTCGTGAGCTTCTGAATTTCCCTAAGGGTCTATGGTGGGCTCATGTCCTCAACTGCCTTGACCTTTTCTGGGTTGGCCTCGATGCCTCGGTGGGGCACGGGGAAACCCAGGAGCTTGCCTGAGGGAACTCCAAACACACACTTCTCCGGGTTGAGTCGCAGGCTCACTGCGTTGAGGCTCGCGAAGGTTTCTTCCAGGTCTTGTATCAAGGTCTTGGCCTCGCGAGACTTCACCACGATGTCGTCGACGTAAGCCTCCACATTCTTCCCGAGCTGTGGGCCCAAGGTGATGTGCATGAGCCGCTGGAAGGTTGCCCCCGCGTTGCGCAGCCCGAACGGCATGCATGTATAGCAGTACACTCCACACGGGGTTAAGAAGGCCGTCTTTTCCACGTCTTCCACCGCCATCTTGATCTCGATGATACCCGGAAAAGGCGCCCAAGAAGCATAACAGTCACACTCGGCGGTGGAATCGACAACCGTCGATGCGAGGGAGCGGAACGGATCCTGCGGGCATGCTTTGTTGAGGTTGGTGAAGTCGACACACATGCGCTCCTTTCCTCCCTTCTTTGGCACCACCACGGGGTTGGCCAGCCAATCTGGGTATCGGACCTCACGAATAACCCCCACGGCTTCTAGCTTGCAGGTCTCTTGGACAATGAAGGCCTGCTTTTCAGTGGACTGCCTTCTCGCCTTACGCTTCACAGGGGCCTTGCGTTGGGGCACACGTTGAGGTGGTGCTCGACACGCCTCGTGGAATCCCCGCCACCGATCGGGCTCCCAGGCGAACACCTTCTTGTTCGCACGTAGGAACTTGACAAGGGCTTCCTCTGTTCGGGCTCGAGGTTGGCGCCTATGGTGAAGGTGGCGTTTGGACCCGTCCTCGCCGACAGTATCTGCTTGGTCTCCACCTTGTCTTGAGTGAACAATCGCTTCTTCTTGGTCGGCGCAGCCCCTTGGGCTTGGGGGCTTCCGCATCGGCGGGCTGCCGCGCTGGCCGCCGTCTTGAGGGTGAGCTCGAGCGCCGCATGACCTTGAGTATCCCCGGCACGGTGAGGACGCCGCTGCTCCCAGGCATCTTCATGAGGTTGTACCCCGGGTGGGTTGCGTCCATGAACTTGGCCAATGCTGGATAGCCAAGGATGGCATTGTAGGGGAGGCCGATGGGGGCGATGTCGAAGTCGACCAGTTCCGTCAGAAGTCCGTAGGTGCCAAGGTCACCGAAAGCCGTATTTGCCCCAAGGAGCTGGATGACCCTCCTCCTATGCCCGAAAAAGGTCGGCTGGGCTGCAGCCGCTCCCTGGGTATGCAGAGGAGGTTGAAGGCCTCGACTGAGAGTACGTTGAGGCCGGCGCCGCGGTCGATGAGGGTCCTCGTGACGGCAACCTGGCAGATGGTGGGTGTGCAGAGCATGGGGAGCGCACCTGAGCCGGCCGAGTTGGCGGGGTGGTCCCAAGAGTAAAAGGTCAGCCCGGCCGACGGCTCCGTCCGGCCTGAGGGAGCCCCCTGCCGCGTGGAGGCGGCGCCGACCCGGCGGACGAATGTCTTGACATGACGGCTGGAAGGCGGCGCCTGCGAGCCGCCCAGGAGGGCCGCGACGACCGGAGGAACCGGCGCGACGGGCCGGGTGACGAGGAAGCTGCGTGGCTCCTCCCTTGAGGTCAACAAGGAGCGCAGGGACGATGCTTGCTGCTCGTCCCCCGCCGGGCCGGTTGCGGTGTTGACGGCGGGCGGTGAGGAACGACGAGGGCGCCTGCCGTCGGAAGCCGTCCGGGCGACATGGGAGGCGAGGGCGTCTCGGCGCTCGGCGTGAGCCCGACGAGCGTCGGACATGGTTGCGGTGGTCGGGAAAGAACGAGGCGACGGAAGGCAGATTCCGGCGCACCCCCTACCTGGCGCGCCAAATGTCGGATTTCGGGTTCCGGCAGACCCTTGAGGTTCGAACACTGGGGTGCGCGGAGATCCAACCCTCCACCATCTCGCACCTCGCCAATCGCTGGGACCTAAACTACTAAACGGAACAACACAAGAGACAGGAGATTTATATCGTTCGTGCCACCATTGTGGTGTAATACCCTACTCCAGTGTGTGGTGTGGTGGATTGCCTCTTGGGCTGATGAGGGACAATACAAGGAAGAACAACCTCGCGAGGGTCTGTTCTTGGCGGGTGCGACGAACTGCTAGGTGGTGTTCAATCGCTCTAGCTATTGGTTCCTTGGTGAGGATTCGGGTCCCTTTGCCCTGGGGGCGGCTACTCCTATTTATAGGCGAAGGCCTTGGGCCTCTTCCCGAATATTGAGCGGGAAGGGCGCCAACAATTGGCCATTTTGAAGGGGAACAACGGGTACACTTATCCTGACTAAAGTTGGTCCTCGCCTGCCAAAGGCTCGTGATGACGCCTTTGCTTGGGCTCCACGATGACTCCCTTCCAAATTGGGCTATTGGTCTTGGTCTTGTTGCACCGAAGCGGATGCCTTTTCTTGATGCTCTCGCCGCGCTTGCTCCCTTTGCACCAAAGAGGAAAGGAGGACGCTGCGCTGGCTGGCACTGACCGGGCGCCTTGGTCGTCATGGCTTGCATCATGGGCACCTCGCGAGGTACCGCCTTGAATTCTCCGCCTCCTCATGAGCCAGCCCGGACGAGGTCGTGCTCGAGGAAGCTCCTTGCTGCCGCTCTCATGAGGCTTGGCCTCGCGAGGGTCTTGAGCTTATGCTGATGAAGATGGGCTGTCCTGGGCTTCCTTTGAGCCACACGCCGCAGCCGCAGTGTGCAAGTTCTGGGACCCCTGCCCGTAACGCCGACAATCTGAACCAATTAAGTTTTCATGAATATATGTGAGTTGTTGATCCCATCTTGCAAGTCTATAGTCACCTACTATGTGTTATGATCCGACAACCCTGAAGTGACAATAATCGGGACCACTCCCGGTGATGACCATAGTTTGAGGAGTTCATGTATTCACTATGTGTTAATGCTTTGTTCCCGTACTCTATTAAAAGCAGGCCTTAATATCCCTTAGTTTCCATTAGGACCGCGCTGCCACGGGAGGGTAGGATAAAAGATGTCATGAAAGTTCTTTTCCATAAGCACGTATGACTATATTCGGAATACATGCCTACATTACATTGATGAATTGGAGCTAGTTACAGGTCACCCTATGTTATGATCATACATGATGAACCGCATCCGGCATAATTCTCCATCACCGATCCAATGCATACGAGCTTTTCACATATTGTTCTTCGCTTATTTACTTTTCCGTTGCTACTGTTACAATCAATACAAAACACCAAAAAAGTACTTTTGCTACTGTTACCTTTGTTACCGTTACCACTACTATCATATTACTTTGCTACTAAATACTTTGCTGCAAATACTAAGTTATCCAGGTGTGGTTGAATTGACAACTCAACTGCTAATACTTGAGAATATTCTTTGGCTCCCCTTGTGTCGAATCAATAAATTGGGGTTGAATACTCTACCCTCGAAAACTGTTGCGACCGTATACATGTGGTTTATCAGTATACTTCGTCAGCACGGTGTTGCGCGATGCAAGAGCACGGTACCCCATGCCTCAGAAGCTCTTACTCGCGCTCTTGGTGGCCTCGCGTAAGCTGCGACATTACTTTCAAGGCCACCCCATCAAGGTCGTCTCAGCCTACCCACTAGAGAGGGTGCTCAAGAGCCCCAACTCCGTCGGGCGGGTCGCCGAGTGGAACATCGAGCTGCAGGCATTCCAGTTGGAGTTCAGCACCACCAGGGTCATGCTACCTCTTGAGCACTGCGTTGGTTTTACCTTGAAGAGGAAAGGGTGATGCAATAAATTAGCGTAAATATTTCCCTAAGTTTTTGAGAACCAAGGTATCAATCCAGTAGGAGACCACGTGCGAGTCCCATGCACCTACACAAACAAATAAGAACCTCGAAACCAACGCGATAAAGGGGTTGTCAATCCCTTCACGGTCACGTACGAGTATGAGATCTGATAGAGATGATAAGATAATTTTTTTGGTATTTTTATGATAAAGACTAAAAGTAAAGAAAGCAAGGTAAATAAAGATAGAAATATCTCCTTGACGGTAGATTATTATGATGGAAAATAGACCCGGGGCCCATAGGTTTCACTAGTGGCCTCTCTCAAGGTAGCATAAGTATTACGGTGGGTAAACGAATTACTGTCGAGCAATTGATAGAATTGAGCATAGTTATGAGAATATCTAGGTATGATCATGTATATAGGCATCACGTCCGTGACAAGTAGACCGAAACGATTCTGCATCTACTACTATTACTCCACACATCGACCGCTATCCACCATGCGTCTAGAGTATTAAGTTCATAAGAACAGAGTGACACTTTAAGCAAGATGACATGATGTAGAGGGATAAACTCATGCAATATGATATAAACCCCATCTTTTTATCCTTGATGGCAACAATACAATACGTGCCTTGCTGCCCCTACTATCACTGGGAAAGGACACCGCAAGACTGAACCCAAAGCTAAGCACTTCTCCCATTGCAAGAAAGATCAATCTAGTAGGCTGATACGTCTCCGTCGTATCTACTTTTCCAAACACTTTTGCCCTTGTTTTGGACTCTAACTTGCATGATTTTAATGAAACTAACCCGGACTGACGCTGTTTTCAGCAGAATTGCCATGGTGTTATTTTTGTGCAGAAACAAAAGTTCTTGGAATGACCTGAAACTTCATGGGGATTGTTTTTGGAAATAATAAAAAATACTGGCGAAAGAATCAAGGCCAGGGGGCCCACACCCTCTCCACGAAGGTGGGGGGCGCGCCCCCTGCCTCGTGGGCCCCCTGGAGCTCCACCGACCTCAACTCCAACTCCATATATTCGTGTTCGGGGAGAAAAAAATCAGAGAGAAGGATTCATCGCGTTTTACGAAACGGAGCCGCCGCCAAGCCCTAAACTCTCGGTAGGGCTGATCCGGAGTCCGTTCAGGACTCCGGAGAGGGGAATCCGTCGCCGTCGTCGTCATCAACCATCCTCCATCACCAATTTCATGATGCTCACCGCCATGCGTGAGTAATTCAATCGTAGGCTTGCTGGACGGTGATGGGTTGGATGAGATTTATCATGTAATCCAGTTAGTTTTGTTAGGGTTTGATCCCTAGTATCCACTATGTTCTGAGATTGAAGTTGCTATGACTTTGCTATGCTTAATGCTTGTCACTAGGGCCCGAAAGTGCCATGATTTCAGATCTGAACCTATTATGTTTTCATGAATATATGTGAGTTCTTGATCCTATTTTGCAAGTCTATAGTCACCTACTATGTGTTATGATCCGCAACCCGAAGTGACAATAATCGGGACCACTCCGGTCTTGACCATAGTTTGAGGAGTTCATGTATTCACTATGTGTTAATGCTTTATGCAGTACTCTATTAAAAGGAGGCCTTAATATCCCTTAGTTTCGCTTAGGACCTCGCTGCCACGGAGGGTAGGATGAAGATGTCATGCAAGTTCTTTTCCATAAGCACGTATGACTATATTCAGAATACATGCCTACATTACATTGATCAATTGGACCTAGTTCTGTGTCACCCTATGTTATGATTGTTACATGATGAACCGCATCCGGCATAATTCTCCATCACCGATCCAATGACTACGAGCTTTTCACATATTGTTCTTCGCTTATTTACTTTTCCGTTACTCAAGTTACAATCACTACAAAACCCAAAAATATTACTTTTGCTACTGCTATCACTTCCATGCTACTTTGCTACTAAATACTTTGCTGCAGATATTAAGTTATCCAGTGTGGTTGAATTGACAACTCAACGGCTAATACTTGAGAATATTCTTTGGCTCCCCTTGTGTCGAATCAATAAATTTGGGTTGAATACTCTACCCTCGAAAACTATTGCGATCCCCTATACTTGTGGGTTATCAAGACTAATTTCTGGCGCCGTTGCCGGGGAACATAGCTCTATTCTTTGAGTCACTTGGGATTTGTATCTGCTGGTCACTATGAAGAACTTGATAGACGGGAGAACAAAAATTTATCCCTCAACTACGAGGGGAGGTAAGGAACTGCCATCTAGCTCTGCACTTGATTCACCTTCTGCTTTGAGTAAGCTTGCGACACCTAAACCTGCGTCTGCTATTAATTCTGATATGTCGCATGCTATTGATGATGCCACTTCTGCTATGCATGATACTTATGATGAAACTACTTCTATGTTTGATACTATTGTGCCACTTGGTGAATTTCTTGATGACCAACTTGCTAGGGCTAGAGAGAATGAAATTATTGAACCTGCTAATATTGATGAAAGTGATGATGAAGATTCTCCCCCTAGATATGAATTGCCTGTTGAGCCTGAGGGCTATGTTATGGATGAAGAAACTGCTAGAAACTTTCTTGCTTGCAATGATAGAAGTGATCTTAAGAAATTATTAGCTAAGCTGAAACAAAAAACTCTGAATGCTAGAATGAAATATGATCCTGCTTATGCTACTTCACCCATCTTTGTTACTGATAAGGATTATGAATTCTCTGTTGATCCTGATATAATTACTTTGGTTGAATCTGATCCTTTCTATGGCTATGAATCTGAAACTGTTGTGGCACATCTTACTAAATTAAATGATATAGCCACCCTGTTCACTAATGATGAGAAAACTCGCTACTACTATATCCATAAAATATTTCCGTTCTCATTAAAGGGTGATGCTAAGATATGGTTTAATTCTCTTGATCCTGGTTGTGCGTAGTCCCCTGTGATATGATTTATTACTTCTCTGCTAAATATTTCCCTGCACATAAGAAACAAGCTGCTTTAAGGGAAATATATAATTTTGTGCAAATTGAAGAAGAGAGTCTCCCACAAGCTTGGGGGAGGCTTCTCCAATTACTTAATGTTTTGCCTGATCATCCTCTTAAGAAAAATGAAATACTTGATATCTTTTATAATGGACTAACCGATGCTTCCAGAGACCACCTGGATAGTTGTGCTGGTTCTGTTTTCAGGGAAAGAACACCAGATGAAACTGAAATTCTATTGAATAATATGTTGACTAATGAAAATAATTGGACACTTCCTGAACCAACTCCTAAGCCAACTCCGAAGAAAAGGGGTGTTCTATTTATCAGTACTGAAGATATGCAAGAGGCAAAGAAATCTATGAAATAAAAGGGTATTAAAGCTGAAGATGTTAAGAATTTACCTCCGATTGAAGAAATGCATGGTCTTAATTCATCACCTATTGAAGAAATACATTGTCCTGATAACCCGACACAGGTAGTAAAGGTAAATTCTCTCTATAGATATGATAAAGCTGAAATCATGTCTACTAAGTTTGCTAGCCAATGCTTAGATGAGTTTGATAATTTATGGTTAAGCAAGAAGACTTCAGTGCTTATTTTGGTAGAGAATTAAAACACAATGCTTATATGATTGAACACTTGAGTGATTATATGTCTAGAGTTAAAGGTGAACTCAAACTCATTATTAAACATGCTTCTATGGTTACCACTCAAGTAGAACAAGTACTTAAAGCTCAGAATGATTTGCTCAATGAATTGAATAGTAAGAATAATGATTTTGATGTTAGAGTTGCAACTAGAGGAGGTAAATTGACTCAGTAACCTTTGTATCCTGAAGGTCACCCTAAGAGAATTGAGCAGGATTCTCAAAGAAATAATATTGATGCACCTAGTCCTTCTAAAAAGAAGAAAGAGAAAAATGATAGAACTTTGCATGCTTCTGGTGAACCTGTTGTAGACACACATGAGAATCCTAATGATATTTCTATCTCTGATGCTGAAACACAATCTGGTAATGAACATGAACCTATTGATAATGTTAATGATGATGTTCATGTTGATGCTCAACCTAGCAATGATAATGATGTAGAAGCTGAACCTGTTGTTGATCTTGATAACCCACAATCAAAGAATCAACGTTATGATGAGAGAGACTTTGTTGCTAGGAAGCACGGTAAAGAAAGGGAACCATGGGTATGCGTTATGATGAGGATTTTGAGCGCTTTGCTGAAATGATTAGACCTAACTTCTTGCGTATGCGTTTGACTGATATGCTCAAAATGAATCCTTATGCTAAGTATATGAAAGAAATTGTTACTAATAAAAGAAAGATACCGGAAGCTGAGATTTCCACCATGCTTGCTAATTATACTTTCAAGGGTGGAATACCTAAGAAACTAGGAGATCCAGGAGTACCAACTATAACATGCTCCATTAAAAGAAACTATGTGAAAACTGCTTTATGTGATCTTGGAGCCGGTGTTAGTGTTATGCCTCTCTCTTTATATCGTAGACTTGATTTGAATAAGTTGACACCTACTGAAATATCTTTGCAAATTGTCGATAAATCAACTGCTATACCTGTAGGTATTTGTGAGGATGTGCCTGTTGTGGTTGCAAACGTTACTATTCTAACGGACTTTGTTATTCTTGATATTCCCGAGGACGATAGTATGTCTATTATTCTTGGAAGACCCTTTTTGAATACTGCAGGGGCTGTTATTGATTGCAACAAAGGTAATGTCACTTTTCACGTTAATGGCAATGAACATACGGTACACTTTCCAAGGAAACAACCTCAAGTTCATAGTATCATTTCTATTAGAAAAGTTCCATCGATTATTTTTGGAGGTTTTGAATTTACTCTACCTATTGTCAAGAACAAATATGATATTCTTATTATTAGGGATGTGCATATCCCCGTTGAGGTAACATAGTGTTATTCGAAATTTCTCCGGTTCCATGTTATTCGAAATGAGTTTGTTAACAAGACTTGATCAACCTTGTTAGTGGATTCCTTTTGATGAGCATGAGATGGATGAAGTTAGAAAGCACAACCTTCTGTACCCTCCTTTTACTTTCTGTTATTTAGTTGAAATAAAGTAAAAATAGTATTTTCTGCCGCTTTTCAATTATCCGTGCAATAAAAATACTCGTAAAATAAAAGTTCTCCAAATGCCCTGGAATTGAAATATGATTTTTTTGGAATATTTGAGAATATCTGGCACTGAGAACACAGCAGGGGGAGCAAGCACCTGGCCACGATGGTCCAGGGCGCGCCCACCCCCTGGGCGCGCCCCCTGCCTCATGGGCCCATGGTGGCTCCCCTCCACTTATTCCTGCCACCACACACTCCTTCTTCCTCCCAAAAATATCACCAACCAGCTCAAGCACGAGTTCTAGCTCATTTTGCTGCGATTTTCGATCTCCTTGCTCAAAGCACCTCTCACAAAACTTCTTTGGGGGATTGTTCCTTGGTATGTGACTCCTCCAATGGTCCAATTAGTTTTTGTTATAGTGCTTTATTCATTGAAAATTTGTGCTGCCTAGGTGACCATGTTCTTGAGCTTGCATGTCAAATTTATATGGTTCCAAGTAGTTCTAATGCATGATATAGTCTTTGGGCACTTGTGGGAGTAGTTGCTATCAATTTTGTTGAGCTTGGTTCACTCTTATTTGAAGTTACTAAAAATTTCAGAAATTTTTAGAAAATGATGAAGAGATTTTTGAGGGGCTTCGAGTCGAAGCTCGAAGGATAAGCAAAGTGAAGAAGAAGAGAGGCCCAAATATAATCTACCTCGCACCGCGGAGGATCGGCTGTGTGAATGGCCTTGTGATGATTTGTTGAGAGCAGCCGGGATTTATGATGATTTTTATGAATTGGCTGAGAATGCAGGCCTCACCGACTTCCTCCGCGACCAACGCGAACAGTATCTCTTACTCACTAATACCTTTGTGCAAAATTTTCATTTCCATTCTAGGAGGTCACCACCTACTGTGGATTTTTTATTTATATGATGAGCATAAGGAGATGACCCTTCACGAATTCTGTGAGGTTTGCAAGTTACCTTTTTTGGGTTTCATAGAGGAACCACATCGTAACAATGTGGAGGGGTTTATTGATACAATTGCTGTAGAGGAAACGAGGAAGGTTTCGGATGCACGAATCACTAGCATACACTTTCCTGTTCTATGTTACTTTGCTATATTTGCTAGTAGGTGCTTAATTGGTCCCGAAAACTGTGGAAACCTGAGTGTCCCTGATATTATTATTTTGTGCCATGCTTTGTTTTGTGATGACACATTTAGTATGGGCGCTATTGTTGCAAAGCGGTTAAATCTTAACTGTACTAAGGGCCCCATCTTGGGAGGCATCTTCGCCTTGCGCCTCGCTGCATACTATAACATACCTATTAGGCACTATGAGAAAGAAGAAAAATTGCTGCCTACTGTTTTTCTAGACTATAAGAGTATGGTAGCGCATGATTTTATTGTTAAGAATAGGGAAAGGGCGCTTAAATACAAACTGTTATTTGATAAAAATCACCCTGAGACTATTACCTTGCCTGCTCCTTCCTTGTTTGATTTATCTCAGAGGCCAAGATCTCGTTCACCGGGCGGCCATCCACGCCTACCGGAACCGTACATCAGCTATAGAGCCAGAGCCGGAACCACAATTTGATCCTCCACGATAGTCTGATTACCAGTGGGATCCGAAGGTGATTGCCAATCAGTGGCAATCCGAGGCTTCTTCTCAGTACGACCCCAGTTATACCTTTGGATATCCGCCAGGCCAGCCGTGGTAATAGACCAACTTAGGCCAAAAGCCTAAGCTTGGGGGACTACGTATTTCTCACCGACATTACATTTATGTTTACACACTCATTGCTAGACGTCGGTGCTCATAGTTTTTCACTGTAATATCCATGCTAGTTTATTTTCTTTTTATGCTTTCTTCTTGTGTGTTTGAAAAATCTTAAGAAAACCAAAAAAAATTAGTAGTAGCTTTTAGCTAGTGCACTTTCTTGCTGGAGTAGTAATAATTGAAAGAAAACCCAAAAATATTTCATGTTCTTCTTTTGCTTGTTGGGAGCTTTCCCGTGTAAATAGTTTATTTCTTTTCTTTTCTTTGGGGGTCGATGGGAGAAGACCATAATAAAATTGTTGAAGTGGCTCTTATATGCATTATTGATGATTTAACCAAGAGCCCATATTGCCTTATCTTCTCCTATTTATTGAATGCTCGCAGATTCCAGCTTAGTCCAATGCACGTGCACTATTATCATTATTCACATCATTCGGTCGTGCAAATGAAAGGCAATTATGACGATATATGATGGACTGATTGAGATGAGAGAAGCTGGTATGAACTCGACCTCTCTTGTTTTTGTAAATATGATTAGTTCATCGTTCTGATTCAGCCTATTATGAATAAACATGTTTGCAATGACAATTAGAGATTATAGTTACTTATGCCATGCTTAATTAGCTAGGCGTTTATAATGGTTTACCTTGCGTGCCAACATGCTATTAAAATGGTTGTGATGTGGTATGATGGGGTGGTATCCTCCTTTGAATGATTCAAGTGACTTGACATGGCACATGGTCACACATGTAGTTGAAACAAATCAACATAGCCTTCACGATATTTATGTTCATGGTGGATTATATTCTACTCATGCTTGCACTCAATGTTTATTAATTTTAATGCATGTTCATGACTGTTGTCGCTCTCTAGTTGGTCGCCTCCCGCCTTTTGCTAGCCTTCACTTGTACTAATCGGGAATACTGCATGTGCATCCAATCCCTTAAACCCCAAAGTTATTCCATATGAGTCCAGTATACCTTCCTATATGCGGTATCTACCTGCCGTTCCAAGTAAATATGTATGTGCCGAACTCTAAACCTTCAAATGAAATTCTGTTTTGATGCTCGAATAGCTCATGTATCAACTAGGGCTGTCTGTATCTTCCATGTTAGGCGGGTTATTCTCAAGAGGAGTGGACTCTGCTCCTCACTCACGAGAAAATGGCTGGTCACCGGGATGCCCAAATCCATGCTTTATGCAAACAAAATCAAAATAATTGCAAACAAAACTCCCCCGGGACTGTTGTTAGTTGGAGGCACTCGTTGTTTCGAGCAAGCCATGGATTGATGCTTGTTGGTGGAGGGGGAGTATAAACTTTACCATTCTGTTTGGGAACTACCTATAATGTGTGTAGAATGGAAGATATCGCCATCTCTTGGTTGTTATGTTGACAATGAAAGTATGCCGCTCAAAATATTATTTATCTCTATTTCAAAATTGAGCTCTGGCACCTCTACAAATCCCTGCTTCCCTCTGCGAAGGGCCTATCTATTTACTTTTATGTTGAGTCATGACCCTCTTAAAAAAGCACCAGCTGGAGAGCACCACTGTCATTTGCATCCATTACTATTAATTTATATTGGGTATGACTATGACTTGATCTCTTTTACCATGAATTACAATGTTTAGTCAGTCTTTGATCTTTAAAGGTGCTCTGCATTTATGTTTTGCGGTCTCAGAAAGGGCTAGCGAGATACCATCTTGTTATATCATATTATGATTGTTTTGAGAAAGTGTTGTCATCCGAGATTTATTATTATTGCTCACTAGTTGATTATGCCATTGATATGAGTAAACATGAGACCTAAGTGTTATTGTTAATATGGTTAATCATAATCTTTGCTGAAAACTTGAATGCTGGCTTTACATATTCGCAACAACAAGAGCAAACGGAGTTTGTAAAAGTTTTTCATTATCACTTTCAGTTTGTCAACTGAATTGCTTGAGGACAAGCAAAGGTTTAAACTTGGGGGAGTTGATACGTCTCCGTCGTATCTACTTTTCCAAACACTTTTGCCCTTGTTTTGGACTCAAATTTGCATTATTTGAATGGAACTAACCCGGACTAACGCTGTTTTCAGCAGAATTGCCGTGGTATTTTTTTTTGTGCAGAAACAAAAGTTCTCGGAATGACCTGAAACTTCACGGAGATTATTTTTGGAAATAAAAAAAAAATACTGGCGAAAGAATCAAGGCCAGGGGGCCCACACCTCTCCACGAGGGTCGGGCGCGCCTCGGGCGCCCCCTGCCTCATGGGCCCCTGGAGCTCCACCGACCTCAACTCCAACTCCATATATTCGTGTTCGGGGAGAAAAAAATCAGAGAGAAGGATTCATCGCGTTTTACGATATGGAGCCGCCGCCAAGCCCTAAACTCTCTCGGGAGGGCTGATCTGGAGTCTGTTCAGGGCTCCAGAGAGGGGAATCCGTCGCTGTCGTCATCATCAACCATCCTCCATCACCAATTTCATGATGCTCACCACCGTGCGTGAGTAATTCCATCGTAGGCTTGCTGGACGGTGATGGGTTGGATGAGATTTATCATGTAATCGAGTTCGGTTTGTTAGGGTTTGATACCTAGTATCCACTATGTTCTGAGATTGATGTTGCTATGACTTTTCTATGCTTAATGCTTGTCATTAGGGCTCGAGTGCCATGATTTCACATCTGAACCTATTATGTTTTCATGAATATATGTGAGTTCTTGATCCCATCTTGCAAGTCTATAGTCACCTACTATGTGTTATGATCCGGCAACCCCGAAGTGACAATAATCGGGACCACTCCGGTCTTGACCATAGTTTGAGGAGTTCATGTATTCACTATGTGTTAATGCTTTGGTCCGTACTCTATTAAAAGGAGGCCTTAATATCCCTTAGTTTCCGCTTAGGACCCCACCGCCACGGAGGGTAGGACAAAAGATGTCATGCAAGTTCTTTTTCCATAAGCACGTATAACTATATTCGAATACATGCCTACATTACATTGATGAATTGGACCTAGTTCTGTGTCACCCTATGTTATGATTGTTACATGATGAACCGTGATCCCAAGATAATTCTCCATCACCGATCCAATGCCTACCAGCTTTTCACATATTGTTCTTCGCTTATTTACTTTTCCGTTACATCTTGTTACAATCACTACAAAACCCAAAAATATTACTTTTGCTACCGTTACCGTTACTTCCATACTAATTTGCTACTAAATACTTTGCTGCATATATTAAGTTATGCAGGTGTGGTTGAATTGACAACTCAATTGCTAATACTTGAGAATATTCTTTGGCTCCCCTTGTGTCGAATCAATAAATTTGGGTTGAATACTCTACCCTCGGAAACTATTGCGATCCCCTATACTTGTGGGTTATCATAGGCCAAACCAAACTGATAATTCGAAGAGACTTGTAGAGATAACCAATCATACATAAAAGAATTCAGAGGAGATTCAAATATTGTTCATAGATAATCTGGATCATAAACCCACAATTCGTCGGATCTCGACAAACACAACGCAAAAATAAGAGTTACATCAAATAGATCTCCAAGAAAAACGAGGAGAACTTTGTATTGAGATCCAAAGAGAGAGAAGAAGCCATCTAGATAATAACTATGGACCCGAAGGTCTGAGGTAAACTGCTCACGCATCATCGGAGAGGCTATGGTGTTGATGTAGAAGCCCTCCATGATCAATGCCCCCTCCGGCAGGACGATGGAAAAGGCCCCAAGATGGGATCTCACGGGTACAGAAGGTTGCGGCGGTGGAATTAGGTTTTTGGCTCCGTATCTGGTAGTTTGGGGGTACGTAGGTATATATAGGAGGAAGAAGTAGGTCGGTGGAGCCACGAGGGGCCCACGAGGGTGGAGGGCACGCCTCCTACCTCGTGGCTTCCTCGTCTGTTGCTTGACGTCCACTCCAAGTCCTCTGGATCACGTTTGTTCCAAAAATCACGTTCCCAAAGGTTTCAGTCCGTTTGGACTCCGTTTGATATTCTTTTTCTGTGGAACACTGAAATAGGCAAAAAAACAACAATTTGGGCTGGGCCTCCGGTTAATAGGTTAGTCCCAAAAATAATATATAAGTGTATTATAAAGCCCATTAATCATCCAAAACATAATATAGTATAGCATGGAACAATAAAAAAATATAGATACGTTGGAGACGTATCAAGCATCCCCAAGCTTAATTCATGCTCGTCCTCGAGTAGGTAAATGATAAAACAAAATTTTTGATGTGGAATGCTACTTAGCATAATTTTCAATGTAATTCTCTTATTTGTGGTATGAATATTCAGATTCGAAAGATTCAAGATAAAAGTTTAATATTGACATAAAAGTAATAATACTTCAAGCATACTAACTAAGCAATTATGTCTTCTCAAAATAACATGGCCAAAGAAAATTCATCCCTACAAAATCATATAGTTTGGTCATGCTCCATTTTCGTCATACAAGAATGTTCTCATCATGCACAACCCCGATGACAAGCCAAGCAATTGTTTCATACTTTAGTAATCTCAAAAAAAAAAATTCAACTTTCACGCAATATATGAGCGTAAGCCATGGATATAGCACTATGGATGGAATTTAAACATATAAGGAGGCTGGGCAACTTGCTCCCAGGAAGCTCCCCCGATTTGGGATGTTCGTGGCCGTCAGATGTAGTTCCTTTTGGTCAACTAAGCTGCCTGGGCCGTTGGATGTGCGTTGGATGTTTTCACAAAGGCGCTTAGTTTCGGACTTCTATGACCGTGGGCTCGATGCAGGTCTTATTGGTCGGGTCAGATTTTTCCGGTGACCATTCGTAGTGTGTCACCCGCATCATGTGATGCGTCGTCGTGGGTTGGATGTGTTTGTTGTCCACAAGTGGACCTACGCATGTGCACCTGCATTTGCGCGTTTTGCAATGATGGGTGGGTCGGAATCGCTGGTGGTCCCACTCGTCCGTGGCACCAATTGCTTTTCTTGATGTAAATGGATGCGCGTCTCGTCAGAGGTGTACAGGAGAGGCTCGTGGCGAGCAGGGTGGACTAACGGATGCGTACTCTGGGCGTGCACACCCGACGCTGTGTGTGGCTCAGTCCGATGGCTGGCCCCATGCGTCGGTGTCTTATTTTGTTTTTTCTTATGTGATCATACGTGAGGTTCTGTCTTGTCGGGGTGGATAGGCCAGGCCGTAGACAGAGAGATTTACCGATGGGGGCACAGCCGTCGCTTCCTCCCCTGCAATGACGTGTGGGCCAGATTGATCTCTGGTCCTACACGTCGGTGGGTAGTGCTCGTTTCATCTTTGTATAGTTTCGCTTCATCCGGTTTCGGTGCAGGTCAACTTGTCCGATTCGCACGCGTGGTAGTGCGTGAGCAGTGCCTCGTTGTGGCTGACGAAAAGTGGGAACCATGGGACGTGCCAAAGACAGAGCGCGGGGCCGCCTCCTCTCCTCCCTCTCTTCCTTCTCGCCCCATGATGCGCCGCCCTTCTCCACCTCCTATCCCGCATCCCCATTGTCGCCACGGCCTCTCCAGAGGCTCACTCCTTCGTGGTGCAAAGCAGCAGGCCAGGATCTGAAAGAGGAGACCCAGGTGTCCCGGCGGTGGCTCGACCGGGAGCGGCGGGCAAGACCACGGTCGCGGCTTCGGGGGATGCGCACGTGTAGAGCAACGACGAGCGCATCTTATGTCGACACACCGAGGTGAGCTTCAGCAAATCCCCCCTCCCTCTCTCTGTCTTCCAATCTATGGTCGTTTCAAGGCGTCTCCTCCCCTCTTTTTTATTCTTCTCGGGCAATGATGCCCCATCTTTTGCAGCCTCCTCTCCTTAAGAACTTCTACAACACTGCATAAAAATAGATTCTCGTTGCCTGTGTGATTATTTGGGGGATTTTGGCTCTATGTCATTGTTTCTCTTGATTAGGTTCAGAAAATGATGCAGAAAAGGGGCAGTTCATTAATACGGCGGAGATGTGCTCTGCTTTTTTACTGTTGTCACAACCACGACAATATATTTTGGAGTCTTGCTATACACACGATTCTTTCCGGACGATTCTAAGACGACAACTTAAATCAGCCACACATGCGCAGGATTGACTTTGCAAGGGCCGCTGGATTGTTTGATCGTCCGCAAGTCGGCCAGGAGATGTCGTCCGTGGAGCAGTTTCGTATATTTTGTGCCAAGTTACTGGTAGAACTGTGTATCAAATTTATTGTGCAAGCAAGGACAGTATGCGAGCGGGACTGGCTTGGCTCTAACCATGATGATTTTCTTTTCTTGGCAGATATTCAAAATCAACGTGGTGACTACCTAAAGTATGAGCTTAAATCATAAGAAGCGAAGTTGTTGGTACTTGCTCACACTCATTTCTCATGATGTTCAGCCATAACCTCACAAAGGTTTGGCACACACTCGATTATAATCAGGGCTTGCTTATTTTTACTTTCTAATTCTTTTGAGAAATACCATATCGATATTATTTCGATGATTTGTCGGTTATAATTTCCAATCTGTGATATCTCATCATATTATGAGTGTTAGGCGTCGGCCGGAACACTAAACTACAGATTGGCTATGAATATAAGCTCATGTTCTCCTTTGTTTTTATCCGATTATGATATGAAAAGAACGGTAAATATTTTTTCTTGTGATGGTGGGTTGTTAGTTACAGATGATTTGAGCACATTGTCATGGGTTAGTATGAAGAGTCATAACCATGCCTGCTAAAACTAATTCAGCAAGTGGGTGGTTTCCATCATTATATGAGTTATAGGAGCTGGATGTATATATTAACAGCATTTAGGAAAAGGGGTGGCGTAGAATTAGTTAGTGTACTTCTTAGTTGGACTATGAGAAGATCAGCAGGTGCAATAAAATCTATAGCTATCTCGCTGTACTATTCAAACCATATTCTTGCTATATTCTGCTCCGAGCTCCCAGTTTCTCTAGATGTCTATTGGTCCTGATTCCTAACAAATATAGTGCGCTTTTCTACTCCTTGGGTGCATAAATGCACACAAAGTTTTGAGTACTAAATAGAAGCAACAGAAAAGGCGGGATCAAAACTTTTATATATTCTCATTCGTTCGAATCAAACCTTTACTTTTACAAACATTTCCAGTTTGGTTAAATATGGATCTTACCTCACCTTATCTTATGTTCGTTTTTTTAGAATAGAACCTATAGATTCAGTTATTTGGCTCATCTTTAGTGAAATTTGTATGGGTTCATGTGCACATGTATAGGTTTTATATTCCATTTGACTTCAAATTTAGCATGCTTTATGCTGGATTTATAATTGATTTCAAATTTACTTAGTTGATCTTCTCACTACCAATGCATGTAAGTATTGAACTGGGTATGGACACATCAGTTGAGCCTCTCATCCAAGGTTCAAGGCCCAAACAAGGAAAAACTAGGATGTCGATGTACGAATAGATGTTGATGGGTTAGTTAATTTGCTCTTGTTCCATGTTGGTTAGGCATGATAAATCTAAATATAGTAGCAAATGTTCAATGTTGGTATCTTTTGGATATTGAAATATGGTTTGCCTTGGCAAATATCTCGAGATATGATCCATGTTACTTTTTTGAATTGTTTTTATGTTTGCACCCTTTTTATCATTATCTTATTTACGCTCACATATGTTTGTTGTCGCCATTCTCCATCTAGAGATCCATGCAAATTCAGATTGTTGTGGCCATCCTCCATCTACAAATCCATGGGGTATTTTCGAATGCCGGTTCTCTTCTATGTATCTGCTCGGTGATAAAGTGTCGTTTGATTATTTTTGTGTGTGGCATGTCTACTTATTTTGCCCCCTGTTGAATGCTAACTATGATGGCCATTTGTGTGTGCGCTCGAGGTCCTTGTGGGAGCTGCATACGAACCGATGTGGATGTATTTGGTTGTGGTATGTATGGAAGTTGCAACAGCCTGCCAATCGGAGAAGAGAAGCCAAGGAGCCATCGGCGATTGTTTAGCTTCAGCAATTTGTCAATCGGAGGAGCGGCCAAGGAGTCATCGGCAAGAACTAACCTTATCCTGTGTCAATTAATTTAGATCGGAGGGAGTACCAAAGTTTGCTTTGTCCGTGGTCATATCTACATGTGTTTTATTTCCTATGGTCGTATTGATATTGTCCCTAGGAATTGTCCCTTTGTTCTTTATAGTAGCATAATCGATTGCAAGAAATCTAAATGTGATTGAATTATGGTGTGGCTCTTACAAAAATATGTGAATGGGATCAGAACTGTGTATATATTATGGTGGTTCTGCTTTCATCCAACGACGACCTTACGAAAACACCTCTTCTTGAGGTATTTTAAACTCCTTTTAGTTTTGTTTCTATAGCACCTTTTGCCAAGAGAAATGGACTATGTATATCCTGTAACTAACTTCAGGAAACCAGCGGTAATTGGTTGGATCGCCTCAAGCAAATCCACCATTTAACAGCAGCATAATGAACACGTCAAACTTGCCTTAACTGGTTTATACATGCTGTAGTGTACATATGTTTTTTTTACATTTTTTTTCAACACACACCAAAATCAGTGTTTTTTTATCCATAAGGATATAAATTCTTGGTGTGTGTGTTTGCCAAGGCATAAGATTACTAAAGAGATACACGTATTTTCAGCGACATGATTCTGAATGGGACTTTGTGCTATCAAATTAGAATGTGTATATACATCTCATTATAGACAACAAACCACGGTTTCTTTCTACTAAAGGGATTTGTTACATAGATTGTGTTTCAAATGGAACTCTATGCTATCAAATTAAAATGTGTATATACATCTCATTGTAGACAAGAAGCCACCCTTAATTTCTTGCTGTATGTGCTTGCCCATAACTAAAACAACTAAATCATATATTTCTTTTCATCACAGCACATTTTTTGAAACAAAAGATAGAGCAGTCTTCATCGCAAGACATGGAATCAGCGGGTCTCTGCGCCATTTGGACACTGGACTGTTTGTTCTTGGTGATAAGTTGTGAGGAATTTCCTAAAAGCTTTGCGAAAATTTCTGATTGTTGTGTCCAAATTGATGTAAGTTGTTAAGTTTCTTAAGCTATGTGTAAATTCTGATACTTAATCTAAACCTTGCGTTTATGATTGTTCCGCAAAATTAATTACTAGAACTAGAAGTCATAATTTTTAAGTTTAACGCGATGTGCCAACATCCCTCCTGTGTTTATCCTGTAGTAGCTGTCCGGTTTCTCCTCAATGGGTAACGCTAGATGGCTTTGCCCATATGTTTGGCTTGCAACATCTTGCAATTTCTTAAACAATAAATGTGGACCACTATAACCACGATGATGACATACATGATATATATGCCCCAAATTTTATTGGAGTGTTGAAATGTTTTTCTTAGTTCGCTATGTCTTTGAGAAATATTTTTGTTTTCCGTCATTTTTTCTAAATCCTATCAAGATATTACCCGACATGGCCTTTGAAGTTTCTGTTTTATAACGAGCTTTGCCTTTGGTCAACTTGAGTATGGTATGGTTTATTCTTTTCTGTTGGAGCTATTCCAGAAGTTTAGAGCCCCGTAACCTTCTCAAGACTTGATTTACAAAGAGCAAAGATGAAATAATAAATCAGCTGAGATGCATCACATGATCTTTTTCTCTTGACGTTGATGGGTATTGAACCCATAGATCAGCTTACGAATGGAACTCTTATTAGTGTTGAGAAGCTGGCACAAAAACTCAAACACAAGGTGATCAGCTAAGGAAAGAAACTAAGAAGCATCAGGAAGGACTTTTAGGATGGTACCGCAATCAAATGCATCCCAGGATAGGTCCTTTAAGAATTATGGTGTGTTTCGCTACTTTTAGCTTTACTTTAGCCACATAGGTTAGCCTCAATTTATTATTATCCTTCTGTTTAGAGTAGGTGCGGAGAGACTTACCCAGATTGTGAGAGCTGATGATGATTCTATTAAAAGTCCTTATTGCCTGCACCGTTTGTCTTTGTAAACAGTCCATATGGTTTTCAATGTGACTAAGATCTAAATTTTTGTTGAGTGTAGTTTCTAAAGCACAAAGTTTCTAAAAAATTGAAATACATCCTTAACTGGTCTATACATCTTATACAAATATCCTTTTTTTCAAGCTTAGATTTCTCGGCGTGATAACCATATTTTCAACAAAAAATGCTTCCTTAACTGGTCTATACATGTTATACAAATATGTTTTTTTAAAACTCAGATCTGTCAGTGATAAACATATTTTCAATATGGCATGATTTAACACATGAGCTTTTTGCTACCAATATCGAATGTGTCCTTACAAAATGAAACTATTTTCATCGACAACATGGCTTTAGTGGGTCTCTGCGCCATTTGGCGCAACGGGTCAACTAGTAGAATATGATGATGGGGGTTATGTGGAGAAGACAAAAAAGGAGCAAGTCTCACATTGACGCGGCTAATCAACGAGCTAGGGAGATGCCCATCGATTGATGTCAATGCAAGGAGTAGGGATTGCCATGCAACGGATGCACTAGAGCTATAAATGCATGAAATCTAAACAAAAGAAACTAAGTGGGTGTGAATCCAACTTGCTTGCTCACGAAGACCTAGGGCATTTGAGGAAGCCCATTGTTGGAATATACAAGCCAAGTTCTATAATAAAAAATTCCCACTAGTATATGAAAGTGACAAAACAAGAGACTCTCTATCATAAAGATCATGGTGCTACTTTGAAGAACAAGTATGGAAAAATGATAGTAACACTGCCCCTTTTTATTCTTTTATATTTTTTTGGGCCCTTTTTTTGGCCTTTCTCTTTTTTTGGGACAATGCTCTATGAATGATGATCATCACACTTCTATTTATTTACAACTCAATGATTACAACTCGATATTAGAACAAAGTATGACTCGTGAATGCCTACGGCGGTGTACCGGGATGGGCAATGAATCAAGAGTGACATGTATGAAAAATTATGAACGGTGGCTTTGCCACAAATACGATGTCAACTACATGATCATGCAAGGCAATATGACAATGCTGAAATGTGTCATGATAAACGGAATGATGGAAAGTTGCATGGCAATATATCTCGGAATGGCTATGGAAATGCCATAATAGATAGGTATGATGGCTGTTTTGAGGAAGATATAAGCAGGTTTATGTGTGATAGAGCGTATCGTATCATGGGGTTTGGATGCACCGGCGAAGTTTGCACCAACTCTCAAGGTGAGAAAGGGCAATGCACTGTACTGAAGAGGCTAGCAATGATGGAAGGGTGAGAGTGCGTTTAATCCATGGACTCAACATTAGTCATAAAGAACTCACATACTTATTGCAAAAATCTACAAGTCATGAAAAACCAAGCACTACGCGCATGCTCCTAGGGGGATAGATTGGTAGGAAAAGACCATCGCTCGTCCCCGACCGCCACTCATAAGGAGGACAATCAAAGAACACCTTATGTTTCAAATTTGTTACACAACGTTTACCATACGTGCATGCTACGGGACTTGCAAACTTCAACGCAAGTATTTCTCAAATCCACAACTACTCAACTAGCACAACTTTAATATCACTACCTCCATATCTCAAAACAATCATCAAGCATCAAACTTTTCTTAGTATTCAATGCACTTATAAGAAGTTTTTACTAATCTTGGATGCCTATCATATTAGGACTAATTTCTCATTTTAACCAAATTACCATGGTGTTTTTCAGGACTCTCAAAATGATATAAGTGAAGCATGAGAGAACAATAGTTTCTATAAACAAAACCACCACCGTGCTCTAAAAGATATAAGTGAAGCACTAGAGCAAAAACTATATAGCTCAAAAGATATAAGTGAAACACATAGAGTATGCTAATAAATTCCGAATCATGTGTGTATCTCTCAAAAGGTGTGTACAACAAGGATGATTGTGGTAAACTAAAAAGCAAAGACTCAAATCATACAAGACGCTCCAAGCAAAACACTTATCATGTGGTGAATAAAAATATAGCTCCAAGTAAAGTTACCGATGGACAAAGATTTAAAGAGCGGATGCCTTCCGGGCATCCCCAAGCTTTGGCTTTTGGTGTCCTTAGATTTACCTTGGGGTGCCTTGGGCATCCCCAAGCTTAGGCTCTTGCCACTCCTTGTTCCATAATCCATCAAATCTTTACCCAAAACTTGAAAACTTCACAACACAAAACTTAACTAAAAATCTCCTGAGCTCCGTTAGCGAAAGAAAACAAAACACCACTTCAGGGTACTGTATTGAACTCATTCTTTATTTATATTGGTGTTAAACCTACTTTATTCCAAATTCTCTATGGTTTATAAACTATTTTACTAGCCATAGATTCATCAAAATAAGCAAACAACACACGAAAAACAGAATCTGTCAAAAACAGAACAGTCTGTAGTAATCTGTAACTAACGCAAACTTATGGAAATTAGAAACATCTACCAAAATAGGAAGACCTTTTTAATTTGTTTATTGATATACTGCAATTGGAATCGGTATTTTATCACGTTCCGCTGAATTTTAACAATTGTTTTCGTGAACAGAAAGTTTCTGGAATTTTCAGCAAGATCAAATAACTATCATCCAAGAAGATCCTATAGGTTTTACTTGGCACAAACACTAATAAAACATAGAAACAAATCTAACCAGAGTCTAGATCAAAGATTTATTCCTAAATAGAAGCAAAAAAGCAAAAAACTAAAAATAAAATTGGGTTGCCTCCTAACAAGCGCTATCGTTTAACGCCCCTAGCTAGGCATAATAGCAAGGATAGATCTAGGTATTGCCATCTTTGGTAGGCAATCCATAAGTGGCTCTCATAATAGATTCGTATGGTAATTTAACTTTCTTTCTAGGGAAGTGTTCCGTGCCTTTCCTTAACGGAAATTGGAATCTAATATTCCCTTCCTTCATATCAATAATTGCACCAATCGTTCTAAGGAAAGGTCTACCAAGAATAATAGGACATGAAGGATTGCAATCTATATCAAGAACAATAAAATCTATGGGAACATAGTTCCTATTTGCAACAATAATAACATCATTAATTCTTCCCATAGGTTTCTATCCGCAAGATGCAAATTTAAAGGACAATTATCAAAATCACGGAAACCTAGCAAATCACATAAAGTTTTTGGAATCGTGGAAACACTAGCACCCAAATCACACAAAGCATAGCATTCATGATCTTTAATTTTAATTTTAATGGTAGGTTCCCACTCATCATAAATTTTTCTAGGGATAGAAACTTCCAACTCAAGTTTTTCCTCATAAGATTGCATCAAAGCATCAACGATATGTTTAGTAAAAGCTTTATTTTGACTATAAGCATGAGGAGAATTTACACGGATTGCAACAAGGAAATACAAGAGAAATCATCATAATTATATTCCTTGAAATCCAAGATAGTGGGTTCATTGATATCTAAAGTTTTGACCTCTTCAATCCCACTTTTACCAATTTTTGCATCAAGATCTAAAAACTCCGAATTTTTGGAACGCCTTCTAACTAAAGTTGACTTATCTCCATTCCCATCACTATCAAGATTCATATTGCAAAACAAACATTTAATAGGGGACACATCAATAACTTTTAGATCTTCATCTTTATTCTCATAAAAATTAGAAGAACACGCTTTCACAAAGCAATCTTTCTTAGTACGCATCCTAGCTGTTCTTTCTTTGCACTCATCAATGGAAATTCTCATGGCTTTGAGAGACTCATTGATATCATGCTTAGGTGGAATAGATCTAAGCTTCAAAGTATCAACATCAAGCGAAATTCTATCAATGTTCCTAGCCAACTCATCCACTTTAAGCAATTTCTCTTCAAGCAAAGTATTGAAATTCTTTTGCAAATTCATAAACTCTTTAACACTAGTCTCAAAATCAGAGGGTAACTTTTTAAAATTTCCATAAGAATTGTTGTAGGAATTACCGTAATTATTAGAGGAATTACTAGGATACGGCCTAAGATTAAAGTTTCCTCTATACGCATTGTTACCAAAATTATTCCTACCAACAAAATTCACGTCCATAGATTCATTATTATTCTCAATCAAGGTAGACAAAGGCATATCATTAGGATCGGAAGAAACACTCTTATTAGCAAACAATTTCATAAGTTCATCCATCTTTCCACTAAAAACATTAATTTCTTCTATCGCATGCACTTTTTTACTAGTAGATCTTTTGGTGTGCCATTGAGAATAATTAACCATAATATTATCTAGGAGTTTAGTAGCCTCTCATAAGGTGATTTCCATAAAAGTGCCTCCCGCAACCGAATCTAAAA
Organism: Aegilops bicornis; assembly: GCA_021605145.1. Classification (NCBI taxonomy): domain Eukaryota; kingdom Viridiplantae; phylum Streptophyta; class Magnoliopsida; order Poales; family Poaceae; genus Aegilops; species Aegilops bicornis. Next base: position 464,801,400 of record CM038670.1, read on the forward strand.
GATTTATAGAAGCAAAATTCAATCCGGCATAATTTTTTGTGTAATCATCCACAAATTCAAACCATGAGTAGGGCAATTACGTATCATTAATTTCATCCTCTCCCATGCTTGTGCAACATGTTCATGATAAAGTTGCTTAAAATTCATAATATCGTTTCTAAGAGAGATGATCTTAGCGGGAGGAAAATACTTAGAGATAAAAGCATCTTTGCACTTATTCCATGAATCAATATTATTTTTAGGCAAAGACAAAAACCAAGTTTTAGCACGATCTCTAAGAGAAAACGGAAATAGCATCAATTTAACAATATCATTGTCCACATCTTTGTTCTTTTGCATATCACACAAATCAACAAAGCTATTTAGATGGGTAGCGTCATCTTCACTAGGAAGGCCGGCCAATTGATCTTTTATGACAAGATTCAGCAAAGCAGCATTAATTTCACAAGATTCAGCATCGGTAAGAGGAGCAATCGGAGTGCTAAGAAAATCATTGTTTTTGGTATTGGTAAAGTCACACAATTTAGTATTGTCTTGAGCCATAGTGACAAGCAAGCAATCCAATACATGAGCAAACAAAAAGCAAGCGAAAAAGAGGCGAACGGAAAAGAGAGGGCGAATAAAACGGCAAGGGTGAAGTGTGGGAGAGGAAAACGAGAGGCAAATGGCAAATAATGTAATGTGAGGGATAAGAGTTTGTGATGGGTACTTGGTATGTCTTGACTTGTGCGTAGACTCCCTGGCAACGGCGCCAGAAATCCTTCTTGTTACCTCTTGAGCATGCGTTGGTTTTCCCTTGAAGAGGAAAGGGTGATGCGAAGAAAGTAGCGTAAGTATTTCCCTCAGTTTTAGAGAACCAAGGTATCAATCCAAGAGGAGACCACGCATGAGTCCCACGCACCTACACAAACAAATAAGAACCTTGCAACCAATGCGATAAAGGGGTTGTCAATCCCTTCACGGTCACTTACGAGAGTGAGATCTGATAGAGATGATAAGATAATATTTTTGGTATTTTTATGATAAAGACTAAAAGTAAAGAAAGCAAGGTAAACAAAGATAGAAATAGCTTGTTGACGATAGATTAATATGATGGAAAATAGACCCGGGGGCCATAGGTTTCACTAGTGGCTTCTCTCAAGATAGCATAAGTATTACGATGGGTAAACGAATTACTGTCGAGCAGTTGATAGAATTGAGCATAGTTATGAGAATATCTAGGTATGATCATGTATATAGGCACCGCGTTCGTGACAAGTAGACCGAAACGATTCTGCATCTACTACTATTACTCCACACATCGATCGCTATCCAGCATGCATCTAGAGTATTAAGTTCATAAGAACAGAGTAACGCTTTAAGCAAGATGACATGATGTAGAGGGATAAACTCATGCAATATGATATAAACCCCATCTTTTATCCTCGATGGAAACAATACAATACGTGCCTTGCTGCCCTAACATCACTGGAAATGACACCGTAAGATTGAACCCAAAGCTAAGCACTTCTCCCATTGCAAGAAAGATCAATCTAGTAGGCCAAACCAAACTGATAATTCGAAGAGACTTGCAAAGATAACCAATCATACATAAAAGAATTCAGAGGAGATTCAATTATTGTTCATAGATAATATGGATCATAAACCCACAATTCATCGGATCTCGACAAACACACCGCAAAAAGAAGAGTTACATCAAATAGATCTCCAAGAGAAACGAGGAGAACTTTGTATTGAGATCCAAAGAGAGAGAAGAAGCCATCAAGCTAATAACTATGGACCCGAAGGTCTGAGGTAAACTACTCACACATCAACGGAGAGGCTATGGTGTTGATGTAGAAGCCCTCCGTGATCAATGCCCCCTCCGGCAGGATGCCGGAAAAGGCCCCAAGATGGCATCTCACGGGTACAGAAGGTTGCGGCGGTGGAATTAGGTTTTCGTGGTCGCTTCTGATGGTTTGGGGGTACGTAGGTATATATAGGTGGAAGAAGTAGGTCGATGAAGCCACGAGGGGCCCACGAGGGTGGAGGGCGCGCCCAGGGGGGTAGGCACGCCTCCTACCTCTTGGCTTCCTCGTCTGTTGCTTGACGTCCACTCCAAGCCCTCTGGATCACGTTTGTTCCGAAAATCACGTTCCCGAAGGTTTCATTCCGTTTGGACTCCGTTTGATATTCTTTTCTCTGAAACAATCAAATGGGCAAAAACAGCAATTTGGGCTGGGCCTCCGGTTAATAGGTTAGTCCCAAAAATAATATAAAAGTGTATAATAAAGCCCATTAATCATCCAAAACAGAATATAATATAGCATGGAACAATAAAAAATTATAGATACATTGGAGACGTATCAGGTCATCAAGGGAGCCGTGCTCGCCGATTTTGTGGCAGAATGGACGGACGCCCCGGCGCTTGAAATAGGCGAGGATCGGTCCCTCTGCCGGGAAGTGAGGCGCCCGATGGTTGGGTCATGTATTTCGATGGTGCCTTCACGCGCCAGGGCGTGGGAGCTGGAGCAGTGCTCATCTCGCCCACTCAGGACAAGCTCTACTACGCCGTGCAGCTCTTCTTCCAGCAGGTTGAGAAGGTCTCCAACAACATTGCATAGTATGAAGGCCTCATAGCCGGCCTGAAGGCTGCGGCGGCACAGGGGGTGAAGCATCTCATCATCAGGGGCGACTCGCAGCTCCTCGTCAACTTCTCCAACAAGGTATACGAGCGGAAGGACGAACACATGGAGGCATACCTTGCGGAAGTGTGCAAGATGGAGAAGCAGTTCTTGGGCATGGAGTTGCAGCACGTGCCCCGAGGAACCAATAAGGAAGCCGACAACATCGCCAGAAGGGCATCCAAGCGACAGCCCCAAGAGCCTGGCGTCTTCGAGAAGCAACTCTTCAAGCCATCGGCGACACCACCGCTTTCAAGGACAGCGTAGCCTCGGGAGGAGCTGCCGCAGCCACCTGCCACGGGAGCCCTAGCCTGTGGCCCGACTTCGGGAGCGCGTCTACTCTTGGCGCTCGAGCCCCAGGAGGGATGTTGGACCAAGGAATTCAAGGAATACCTGATGCAAGGGACGTTGCCAGAGAAGGAGGAGGACGCGGAGCGTGTGGCCCGGCAAGCCACGACATACTGCATCCAGGACGGTGAGTTATACAGGAAGCGGCTAAATGACGTTTCACTGCGTTGCATCTCCAGGGAACAGGGGAAAGAGCTGCACTACAAAAAAATACACTTCCGTGATGATACGTGTTTGTCACAGTAGGTCGTGTTTTTTTGTCATTTATGTACATCCATGACAAATTTATGACAGAATCAAGATAGTCATACCTGTGCTGTCATAGAAGTGTTCCATGACATAACCAAAATTATCATCACGGAAGTGTCCACTTCCATGACGATAAATCGTGCGTCATAGAAGTGCTTTCGTCAAGGGTGACTGACACGTGGCATCCACCGTAACGGAACGCCTTTAAGCTATCGGGTCGGGTTTTGGATCCGATAACCCGTTAACAGCCCTGACCAATGGGAATTTTCCACATGTAAAATCATCATTGGCTAGAGGAGACACGTGTCAGGTCCGCGTTGGCACAGGTGTCACTCATCCAATGGGCGAGACGTGCCTATGATATGTTGACACGTGGACCGGCCCATCAAGTTTAAATGGGCCGCCCAATGAAGGCCCACAAGATTTTGTGGACCATAGCGGCCGCCCAGCTAAAGGCCCATGAGATTTTATGACCATAATGGGCTGGCCCAGCTAAAGGCCCGCAAGATTTTGCGGGCCATAATGGGCCGGCCCAGGTAAAGGCCCACAAGATTTTTGTGTGCCATAATGGGCGGGCCCAGGTAATGGCCCACAAGATTCTTGCAGATCATAATGGGCCGGCCCAGCTAAAGGCCCACGAGATTTCGCCAACATTAATGGGCCGGCCCAGCTATAGGCCCACAAGATTTTGAGGACCCTAGTAGGCCGGCCCATTAACTGGCTGCCATGTTTTGGGCCAAATGCCGACCCATATTTGATCCGGTCCATTAATGGCCTGCAACGCTCCGGGCCTAATAGTGGCCCATATGAGATCCGGCCCGTTAAAAGCCTACCACGTTCTGGGCCAAATCATAGCCCAGATCAGGTCCGACCCTTTAAGAGGCTTTGAGCTCAATTATGGCCCATATCAGATTCGGCCCGTCAACTTGACACTATGCTTTTGGGCCCACTTGCTAAAGGCCCACTTAGTAATTCGGCCTGATATTAGTTTTGGCCTGTTAAGGGCCCGTTTAACATTTCGGCCCTATATTAATTTCGGCCTGTTAAAGCCCGTCATATAGTTGGGCCTAACTACGGCCCGGTTTGCATCCGGCCTGCTCGCAGCCGATATCTAATTGGGCCAAACAAGGACCGCGACAATTTCGGCCTGTTAAAAGCCCGTGATTTGATTCGCACAATCATGGGCCGGGGTTCATTTCGGGCTGCTGCCGGTCCGTGAGCTGTTTGGCACGTTTCAGGCCCAACCTACATTGTGATTGCATGACGGCCCGATTATGTACCGTAATTTTACGGTTTGGCTGGTTTACTGCGAAGACAGGATATATATACAGTAAAATAACTGCAGCATCATGAATAAGAAAAAACCTAGACTATACAAAGAAAGAAATTACGACATATTACATCCATCGGGCATCAAAGTTCGCCACTATGATAATAAAGCACAAGCGGACAACAGATTACATACACTTTGGGCATCAAAGATCGCCACCAAAGTGCAAATAAACACGCCGACAAAATAATATACAAAACCGACAAAGACTTCAATAAAGTTCAAGAAAGGTTAGCCTCATTGGGAGCTGCAGCATAGCAGCCGAAAGCAAGATGATGAGACTGTGCTTGTTCAACACTTATATCTTCCTCACTCTGAAAGATAAACAAGCGAAGATGATGATGTGTTTTGCACATAAAAGTATCAGTGCTGACAGTTCATCACATTTCTTATTGACAAATAAAGTGACACAGTTTAAAATTGCATTAACACAATATAGTATTGTTCAGGTCAAGACATGGCAGGAAATGACATTGTGAAGGAGTTGGCAGCTTCACGACACCACTGGATTACAGATCAAGAACTCATAAGTATTAATGGTTAGTGTGCTGTCTATTTATACCATTTCAGATTGGCAAATAAAGAGACGGTTTAAATAATAGTAGAATGATATGACATTGTTCATAATTAAGACATTGCAGAATATGACATTGTGTTGTAGTGGGTAGGTTCACCACACCACTGGATTACGGATGAAGAATGAAGCATAATGCAAAGGCAAAAGAAGATCACTTGCTCAGATAGTTTAATTTACATGGTATGAAGAAGGAACTTGGTTGTACAACTGAAAACTTAAATTGAGAAAGGACAAACTTTTGTTTATGAACTACATAAATAAACTTTAAACAAGCAATTTGATGCAAACACCAAAAATAAATAGCTGTTGCAGTCATGCCTAACCAAATATATACAACAAAGTTTGAAGGCTTGAGATGGACAAACTTACATTATTGGTGAAGACAGGCTCTATAAAGGCCTTGTCCATGCTGATGGGGGGGGGGGGCGATTCAAGAAGTTTTCCACAGAATCTTCTTCAAAAGCATTGCCTTTATTCTACATTTTGTTAAGAGTAAATATAGATGTAATAATACAAGAAAAAATGGAGAATATTTAAGATAAGATGAAGAGTGATGCTACATAACCAAGTAGCTATAAATGTAAGTATAGTGATACAGGCAAAAGGTACAGCCAAGAGCAATGCACAGCTAAACTTCTTCAAGACCAACCTTATGGTAAGAGTAAATATAGATCCGATGTGTAGAAAATGGAGGGCAAAGGAAAATAAGCTGCAGAGTGATGGTACATGAACAACTACTGTCATTATAAGTACATCGATAAAGGACAAGATGTACTTACAAGAACAATGCAGAGCTAAAAAAACATTGGCATTGGATATATTCTACACTAATGAAACCATTCATACAGATCGGATAATTTGGAGCAAACAATTGATAAGCAAGCTATCATGCATACTGCTGTCACATAATGAACCAGGTATGTGTGCAAGTATAGTGATACAGGACAACATGTACTAACAAGAGAAAAGCAGCGGGCAGCATATTTGCGATATCACATCGTTTCTTGTCAAACCGAATTCTTCTTCGAGCAGATTTCCTGCAAAAAGATCCGTAAGGCACATGCGGAAAAGTAGAAGTTCAAATTGTCATGTGATTTCATAGACGGTACCTCATCACAGGAACGAGACCAGTGCATAACAAGGTTTTTCCATTCAATGTCTTCTAAATTTAGCACAGGAGACTTCACCAGAAATTTGTTTATAGACTTGCCATCAAAGTGTGATTTCCTCAGGTAACACCGATACTTCTCCAATGCTTTCTTGAAAAGCACAAGCAAGCTTTGCTCGTCATGACTATCCAGATTGACCCTCGCCTAGTTACAACAATGTAATGTAAATCATTGATGTGTTCAATCAGCAGAAAACAGGAAAATAGTAACCATGAATAATAGCACATACACGTAAGTTGGACAGGAAGATGTGAAAATGGTGTTTGTCTTCACAACAATCTTCCCATGATGGGAATATATGCACGTAGTCCCTAACAACATTGAAAGCATTGTCTTTTAAACTGGGAATAAATGGAATGGAGTTCCAATCAGAGGAATTGGCCGTCTCTGCAGCTTGCGATAGGTCTTGACGGTGGACTTCTTTGTACTTTTCTTTGGAGTGGGATTTTTATGTGGTACAACTGGTGCTATGGCAAATGAAATCGGTATACCTTTTGCTGGAGTGCAGGTCCTATGTGGTGGGGCTAGTGATGTGGCCAGTGAAGTATGGGTACAGTCTGCTGGAGTCGGTCCTACGTTTTGTGTCACTAGTTGTAGAGCCAATATAAGTGGGGTGCCGTCTGATTTCTCCGGCACCACCACGTTTTTCAAGGACATTGCTGGTGCTCCTTCAGGTTCGGCAATCACCCTCTTCCTTTTCGATGTCCGATGCACAAGAACAACATTTGAGTGAAAAAACATGGTATGATGACAGATGGAATATGTATTGATAATGGATGGGCATGGTATCTTGACATATATGATGAGTAAACTAAGAAAATGGCGGTTCTACAAAGTAGAGGAAATGCAAGACAACTTATGCAAGATACGCCATAATCAATAAAACCTTGCCAAATTAGAACAGGCACCTTGATGGGTGAACATGACAGCCATCCGCCTTTGACTCCTCGAGGTTAGAATAGTCATTAGGATCATATTCGAACAAGAATCTACAGGTGGGAAGCGTATGAGTTTCATTGCATCTGAATGGCACTCAATGCCTTGGTGCCAATTTTGTAAGTTGTTGCAGTGTTCCACAATATTCTTCTCGATGCGGATTCGATATTCACTATGATTACGTATAATATCCGAGAAGCATGAAAACATAAATAGTAGTGAGATTGTCTTTGTAATGCAGAGGATATTCTAATATAGGGGCGCTCAGAACCCTTGTGTGCTATCACCGGATTCTGATGAGAGAGCCCATGTGTGGTGTAATATGGTGTGTGCATTAATATAATCTGGCACAAGTACAAAAAAAATAGGCTCCAGAAGTAAGGATAGTTGGAAGATGATAGGTTCATAATATAATGTATAGAGAGTTTATTGCCAAACCATGATAACAAGAGCACACAACAACTAGGCAGATTGTAGTGTACATAAAAGGGGTACACCATAACCAGTATATATAAATTGGGAAAGTGGAACTGGCTGGAAATTACGGTGTTGTATTGCCTCTACTAATTGAAAGCCTACTGATCACGTACAGGCCAGCTCTATCAGCTGTTGACTGCAGATGTCCCTGCTCCCCTTCCTGACAAGGAATATACTGTGCTTCCCATACAGAACAGACGTCAGCCGGCCGAACCACCGCCCCACTGCTGTGTTCCTCCCCACCCCACCCCGCCCCCACCAGCCGAGTTTTCTTTGTTCGACGAGGCCCCACCACCGCCCCACAACCACCATCCCCACCCGAGCCCTTCGATCGCACCGCGAACTCCGCGAAGCTCTGAAAATCGACTGACCCAATTTTGAAATTTAGTCTACTGTGATTTAACTAGTGTGGAATATAAAAGGGGAAAACCATAAGCATTGGGAGTATAGTGTTGAGCGTGCCATGGCAGATCTGAATGTGCAAACCGGACAAAGGCAACTTCACAACCAAGACAAGAAATCAGAGTAAAGTAGTGGCGATCTATTTTCTTGCTGTGATAAATAAGTTGAGCAGATACGAAAGAGTACCGCCTCTGGAGCGGCGCCATGTACGCATCTGCTGAGAATTTGACGGTGCTGCGGTAGCGATGGCTGTCGGCGGCGTGGAAGCAGATCTAGGAGGGCAGACGATGGCGGCGGGGCGCGGTGGACGAGACGGTCGTAGGAGCGGTGCTGACAAGGTGGACGACGGCGGGGATGAAGCGAGAGGACGGGATGCAAGGATCCCGGTCCGAAGCCGTGGATGAGAGAGGTCGATCTCTTGTAATGGACGGCGGCATCGGGGTATCAGCTCCGGCATGGTGGAGGAGGATGGCGGTGGATGGGGTGGCGGACGGCGGCGGACGGAGGAGGGTGGGGTGGAGAGGGTGTTTTGGCGCTCACGGAGTACAAATAGGGAAAAAGGAGGTAGAGAGGAAGGGGGAACCATGTATTCAGGGTGCGCTTGTCTCAAATGCGAGGAAATTTACAAACTTAGCCCCCGTTTCAAATTTCTACTACATCACAACAACATTACTCGGTTGGGGATAGGACGGTAATCTCGCATACACCGAATATTTGCCGACGAGAGTTTGTTTTTGGCGCCCACCGGGTATATGAATATGAATCGGGGAGGGAGTCGATTTCGGCCGAGGACACACTGTGTTTGGGCGCCCACCGTGTATGAATCCGGGTGAGAGGCGGTTACGTCACGTTTTGGTGAAATTACAAACCTACCCCTATCGAAACCTATAGAAATCCAGCAGATAGGCTTTGCGTGGCAGGGATAGGCAGTAGTGATTTCCATCTCGTGGATTTGGTTTCGGGCAGTTACTGCCACTTTCCCCGCTTCGTTCAAATTTTGCAGAGTGCATGTTTACCGTGCCAACTCAATTTGAATCCCGTTTGTATTCTATTTTTTTTTGGTAGGGATCCATTTTCAATTGGAATTACATTCTATATACATCATTTTTTTATATATACTTTCAAAAGCACAACAAAGAATTATGCTCCTTTATATGTATAATATGATTTACAAATACAACAATCTCGAAATCTTAAGGTTGAATTCGAAAATTTTTAACCAAATTATGTTCTACTAAAATGTATGGATCAATAATATCTACATATTAAATAACATAGATGTGCGTGAATTCATATGAGTATGCATGTTTGATAGATCAATTTTGGTTCGAGTATGGATTACATGTATCATCATCTCGAATTCAAATATCTGAATCCCTTTTTTGTTCACTCCTTTCACGCCCATCGCTCTCGCATGCATGCTCCTTTAGGTAGCTATCACTCTCTTTTCTCCAGCTCACCCGCACGCTCACTTCATGTTTCTCCTATCCTCGCAAACATGGTCTCTCGACGTCTCCCTTGAGAAGTGTCACACTCTCCATATCATTATACATTACACGGTTTTCATTATCTCTCACGTCTCTACTGTTCTCTGGTATCACTCAGTACCTAAGCCTTCTTTTCACCGCCACACACACAGTCTCCACTGCCTTTCACTTTGTCTTTCTCTCTATGGGATTCTCTCACACACCCTATATGTCTCTACATATGACTCATACCACTAAAATTACTCTCTCTCTCTCCTATAGACACAACATTTGTTGCGGTCTCCTTTTCGTCTCCATCCCAGACTGACATTATTCATTTGTTTACCGATCAGACAACCCCGACTACCGTCTCCTCTCTCTCTCTCTCTCACACACACACACACACACACAACTCCTGCTTCCACTCCCCTTCCCGACTACCGCCTCTCTCTCACACACACAAAACTCTCGCCAAGCACTCGACTGTGATTTCTCTCACAAACATTTATCGACTAGCTAGCCTCTAGATAGGTTTATACACCCGCACACTCGTGCTTCCACCATCGCATACATGTCTCTTTCCCGCTCCTTGTATCTATGTAGATTTTTCTTCCCTTCTTGAGACACGCCCTCGCGATCATGCACACACACACTATCGCCTCATTTTAAGCTGATACCTATCGCACACACACTCCTTGTGTCTTTGTCACACATGCACTCCGTCCTCCTCCACTCTCCCTCTCTCTCACACACACATGGGCTTTTTGCAACAACTAGCAAGATGCCCATGCGCTGTACGGAACATCAAGATGCATTTGTATGAGTAGTTTATCTTGTGGGGGAAAAGGATGAATGAGGGAAGGCCTTATTTGCAAATGTGGAGAGGGGTGTGGGTATCTTTTTTGCAAAATTGCCATAGTTTCCTTCCTATCCATCGGATATAGATCGGACGGCCTATATTGCAGGATGGCAGGCACACGATCATCACCGACAATGCTTTTTATAAGAGTAGGGATAAAAAATAGAGTTGGTGAAGATGGTGGGCCTGCCATCCTGCAATGTAGGTCGTCCGATTTATATCTGACGGATAGGAAGGAAAATATGGCAATTTACCCGCACTCTTCACCACATTTGCAGATAAGGCCTTCCCTCGTTCATCCTTTTCTCCCACAAGATCTTGATGTTTCGTGCAACGCACGGGCATCTTGCTAGTTAGAGTAGAAATTAGACATATACCACTTCTCGAATCTTGAAACCAACAACATTCCTCCCTTATCTCATCAAAACCGCCAAAGGAATATATTTTGAGTGAAACATAACATATTTTTAGTGATATACGTATTTCAAAACTAGACTTTTTTCTATCAAATCAGTGAATATGTATTAATCTACTTTGATCGTGTGGCAACGCATTGACACATTGCTAGTAGTTATTATAATTTTTTGGACACCAGACAAACGGTGGAGTACATATACGAAGAGAAGAGGCGCACGCACGCAGTCGGCCTCTCGCTGTCTCGCACACATGAGTGTGACGTAAAGTCGACGTTAACAAATAAACCCTAAAACCCTAGGTGCACGATTTCTGCATTCGCGGGTACCGGGTACATGGTGGAGCACCTTTGTAGGAATAGTCAGCTCGCGTGATAATTTGATCCGTAGGAGTTGATGGTCGGGACCACAGGTGAACGACTTGGAGCGCGGTGGCTCGCCAGTTGCCACAGATCGAGTAGCCACGTTTAAAATATCGTTTTTTAGTGGGGTTAAGAGTTCCGATTTTCAATGGCGCGTTATAAGTAGTAAGTAATTTTTAGAACGATTGGTATGGAGCGAAAATGGAATTCATAGTACTACGTACCTCCTTGGCGTATGGTTGTATGTTATTTTTTGCGATGGAGCTTGTATGGGTTTATGTTGCGAGATGTTGAACCTGGTAGTTCTAGGGCAAATACTATGGTTTAGTTTTAGATGCTGGTTTTCAGTAATGAAAATTGGAAGGGGAAACCCTTCTTTGATTAAAAAAACTACTACCTCCATTCTGGTTTACTAGTCCCCATCGTACTTTGGGTCAAAGTTTGTCCACGAATTTTACTTGTAAAATGTGAATGGAAAACGAGATTTTGTTATACCCAAACAAAAAAGGACCGGAGGGAGTGATTGCTCTGACACGGACGCGACCTCTCATAGCGCAGGCATTGAACCGTGCCACGCCAAGAGGGCTGCACTCATTGCAGTTCTACCGAGCACGCCTCCTCGCCGCGTGCAACCAGCTTAAGACTGCCCCGCATGCCTTCATTGAATCCGCGCGTGTGTCGGCAACACGTCCTTCCGCAAGCCGGCAGGCATTTTAGAACACAAAAATTGACTAAAATATAATTAATTTACACATGGTCTTGACTTGTTGTGCTCGCACTGGTAGCAGGAGCTAGTAGAGGATTTTCTTTATTTATAACTCTCCTCACATTTTTTTTGGCTTTGAAGTGAATCATGGTTGTGGACATTATGTATGAATGTGCGTATATCTGTGAACATGAGTTTGATGTGGAAGTTGAACTTGGAATGTCGGGCTTATGCGTGAACTATACCATGTCCAATGCTTCGTACATTATTGTTTGGACAAGAATTGCTGTTATTACATGACCCAAAAAACATTTTGTGCCACATCAAGAGATGCACGGACATCACAACAGGCATGCCGATCGGATAAACATTTGAACCTAGCTATTATGAAGGAAATTTGTATTGACAACAGTTAGATAGCAGGAGACGCCTAGCCCGCTTGCCTCTCGCTAGCTTATTTCGCTTCTTCCATCTCTTCTTTGGCTTGGGTGAAGAGAGCATCCGATTGCTCTTTTCGCTTCTTCAGAACTCAGCTACATTCTCAAGGGCCGCACGCTTTCTTTCAGCCTTTACTAATGCCACGAGGACACGAACAGTGACGACTCCACCGGCTTGTGTGTAATCCAGCATCATCTCGAATTTGCACCTTGTGTCTAATCCAACATCATTAGGGAACTGCACGTTGTGTGTAATCCAGCCTCATTTTGGAAACATGATCTCGAGGTTGACCATACTTCCCTCCTTGCGTGAACTGCATCCCGACATGAAGTTACTTCTTTTTAGATCAATACTCGAGCAACCTTGATCCATTTAGTAGAAGCCAGATAAAAGAACTGGGAGAAGTGAATTCAAAAGGAGAAAATAAATAAAACAGACTACAAGGTGAGAACACCCGGCCCTACATCAAGCTAAAAATGAAAGCATTAGGACGATTAAGACTCTTCTTATTACACATCGAAGAACACCACGCTTAAGAGAAACAGAAACTACAACATATACACATCGAAGAACACAAGGCTACACGAAACTAATTGAAAGGGTGTTACTTACCAAAGCTCGTTTTACAGGTTCGGTGCAGCTCCTCTTTAACTTGCCACGCTCCTTGAAGATGTCCCGAATATCCCGTGTTTGGTCTTCATTGCTCCTCTGCATGTTTGCACTCGTGGTTTTAAAATCTCATCATGGCAAGAATAATATACTACTAGTAATACTCGCGCATCTTGTGGGCAACATTAAAGCACTTGTCTGCCATGTTAGAGCATCTCCAACAGAATCGCAACGCGCGGCGCTTTAAAAAAGTGTTTACAGTGCTGAGATCGAGAAGTAGATACTAGAGAGTAGAGGATAGTTCTCAGCATAGTTGAATTGAGCGTCCGCTTTTCGCCTACGCTTGTCCTCACGATAGGCGGCTCGCTCCGCCCTCCTCTTATCCCTGTCCGCCCTCCTTTGCGCGTAGAAGTCGCGCTCATTGATGATGTCATGCAGGAAGTGTTGGCACCACAGCACCATGGCTTCCTCGTCCATCTCGGTGATGCCGAGACGGTGCTCCCGCCTCCGGTTGTCGCGACGATCCTTGTTGGTGCTGAGCCGCGGCAGAGGCGCGAGCTCATGCGCCCGCTCCCGCGTCGGCATGTTGGGGAAGTTCAATGTTCTATGAGGCCACCGGAGGCACCACACCACCGCGTCGTACGGGCGGGCGGCCTCGTTGGCGGTGTCGAAATTGCCGAGGTTGAGGCGCATCCCGCGGAACCGGATCTCGGCGGAGAAGCCACCGGAGGGGCGCGCGCGGACGCCGCGGTATCCCCAAGTTTCCCGGCGACGCGACGACATGGTGGCGCGGCGGCGGCGAGGCGAAAAAGAGCGGGGAGAGAGCGGTGGCGAGGCACAGAGCGGGGAGAGAGCGGTGGCAAGGCACAGAGCGGTGGGAGGGCGTTGGATTTTATAAAGCGCGCCAGACGCCGCGCGCCAAAACTAGCGCACGCCCGGCCGCTTTTTCCCGCACGCGCGCGATCCTTTCCCGACGTCTCTGCTATCTCTACTCTCTTCTCTATTGTTATATTTATTTAATATTTATCTCTACTTCCTTTACTGTCTACTTTTTTCTCTATACTTTTTTTCTTGCAATATAGGTCGTCCGGTTTATATCTGACAAATAGGAAGGAAACAAATGGGAATTTTGCAAAAAGATACCCATACCCCTCTCCATATTTGCAAATAAGGCCTTCCATCGTTCATTCTTTTATCCCACAAGATAAACTACTCGTACAAATGCATATTGATGCGTGCAACGCATGGGCATCTTGCTAGTTCTAAAAACATTTCCATCATTTGCCACACTACTGGTTGCAGATGAAAAACCTACCCAAGCACAGCGCGATACATGAGCGACGCACAATTACGAGATGATATTCTGTTGGATAATGGAGGCTATAACCAATTAATTTTATGGGAACAATAGCACCTAGGAAATTAGAAGGGTAGGTATGAACAAAATTGGAACTGCACATGTACTGCTAAGTGATTCAATACACACATTACCAATCGAGGAGGAGAACGATGGTCGCGGCGGCCTCTGTGAGTCATGGTCGGCAACGAGAGTCAGTTCATTGTCCATGATGGTGGTACTTCTGCGCTTGGCGTCGGCTTCTGGGAAGCAGATCCGAGACCGTGGAAGACGATGCCGGGGAAGAGGCTCCGTGTACGACGACGACGGTGGACCAGCTCCAGTGCGGCGTACAAGGTCGTCGATGAGGCAGATGCACTACGGTGGACGAGTGCGCCGATGTAAAGGGGAGGAGCACAAAGGCTGCGGTGCCGTGGAGAAGTCTATTTTTGTGGTGGGATAGAAATTGGGGAGTATTCAGGTGTACTACTCTGGGTGCCGGGGTGGGGTTTGCTGGGTAGGGTGAACCTGAAGTTACGTAAACAGCCCCCCTACCAAGCGTCATCCGTAGGCCTGTTCCGAAGGCTATGATGGTAACTTCCTTTGCCGAATCAGGGTCGCGGGAGATTTTCCCGCCGACCTCAAAATTTTGTGACACTGGACTCCCCATGTGGCGTGTTGAGTGATTCGGCTAAGCAACTAGCGAGTAGTAGTAGTAAAATCTGCATATTATGTTTGATTGAAGTCAAACTTCCTAAAGTTTGACCAAGTTTATAGAAAATATAAACATTTACCATAACAAATATGTATGATGTGAAAGTACATTCCATAATGAATCTAATGGTATTTATTTGTTATTGTATATGTTAATATTTTTTGTTATAAGCTTTCTGAGAGTTTACAAAACTTGACTTTGACCAATGCTAATACGCGGACTTAAATAAAAACGGAGGGAGTACACATTTGTTTTCTTAGTTTGTAGTGAACTAATCATTTGTTGAAATTGTGAAATAAATATATTAGGCTATTGACTTCAAATGTAATGGTCTATACAATTCAATAGTTACAATCATTGTCGAATCCCAAGATGTATACAAGGTCTATAGTACTTCACAACATGCTCAAACTCAGATAATCCCAGTCAAATGAGAATCGAAATGCATTTCATAGTTATTACTTTGTAGGATGCAACAAAAACAACCATAACTCTACATCAGCCATTATAGAAGCAACATTTTGACATATCCCAATGTGTGAATGAAACGTGCAGAGAGAGCTTTTGAAGATGGAGCAGATAGGGCGGGAAAGATTGTATGTATGTGGACGAGAGAGTAGGAGAAAAACCTAACGAGACAGAGAGAGAGAGAGAGAGAGAGAGAGATAGAGAGAGATAAAGAGAGAGGAAGAAGTTAGGTCTGTGAGAAAGATGGATACATGTAATATACATGAGATGCGTGTGCATCTGGATTCTATATACGTGGAAGGAGAAGCGACAACATGTTTGATGAGAGAGCTGGAAAAACATGGACGAGAGGGGAAGGATCTCGTGGGTTGAGGGATTGACAATTTTGTGCGGGGGAGAGAGGGATTGGTAATTTTGTGCAAGAGAGAGAGAGAGGGTGGGGGGAGGAGTCAGTCAGCCATCATCACATCACCCTGCTTCCAAATGACCCCGCATTCTCTAGCGCGGTGTGGTCGCCGTCTTTGATCTGCTCGATGCCCTCTTTGAATATTGAGGTGTTGTGCATGTTGGGGTGCAAAGAAGCACAAGCAAGAGTGGTCGCCGTATAACCTTGGATGGGGATCAATTGTGTGCTCGGGGGAGTGTGTGTGTGTGTGTGTGTTGTGCTGCGTGTCTCTCTCTCTCTCTCTGTGTGTGTGTCAAATATTGAGAGAAAACAAACCTAAGGAGAGAAATGGGTATTCACGAAGAGATTGTGTGGGCCTTGAGGTGGGCAGGGGTCGGGTGAGGGTGTCAAAATGTGCGCGTTGATGCATGTGTTGCATGCGACTGCATGAGGGACGGACGAATCGAGAGAGATGGTTGTTGTGTTACGGATGCTCCTCTCTCTCTCTCTGTCTCTCTCTCTCTCTCCCTCTCACACACACACACAAGTAAACTAGAAGACCGTTCTCTCATGTATACACAACGTATCGGCATCTGTCTATGTCTCACTCATGCATGATCATTTGCACATTCACACATCATCACACGCACACCGTCTCCACATCGCCCTTCCGCCACAACACACATATGGACACATACACACGTTCTCTCTCAGTCACACACACAAAATCAGTATTAAAAAAAACTAGGGCGCACCTAAAACGTCCAAATCCAAATAAACACGAACTGGAGCTAAATTCAAATATATGGAAATATTGCAGCGTCAAGAACTTTCACAGGAAAAAAAAGTTGAGTAATATTCGAGGATTGTTTTTACATACACAAAAAGGTTCGGTGGATGTCCTTCGAGCGCGACATGGTGATGCACCGTTCGATCGATCGCGTGGCCGCGGTTCACGCGCTTGCACAGGATTCTGTATCGTGGTTGTGGTACTAACTAATAAAAGCGCTGCATAAGTCTAATGTTTACGTGTACTAGTACAGTTTTCTTTTAAGTTTGACCAACCTTATATATAAAACTAAAGTAAGCTCCCACACGCGCACTCATCAATATGCCGCCACCGCCGTTTTGCATGCCGGCGCCCGCCTGCTCCGGCCAACAATTTCTCGCCCATCACCGTCGTGTCGCCGCCATCCCTGTGCCATGAAGCTGAAGGCTCGCCCGCTCACTCGTCTACAGTCCCTCCTCGCGATGCCGCCGCGCTGCCAAGCACGCGAGCAGCTGGTGGAGCCGCGTCTATGCACGCAGCATACAAAGAGGAGGACGAGCGCGTGCTCCAGCACGCCGGCGAGGAGGAACTAGCGTGTCATTGTCGTCTCCACCCACGCGGAGGAGACGCGCATGGTGGCTGTCGCGGCGGAAGCCGGCTGCGCCCGCACCGAGCCCGCAAACCAGGTGCGGACGCGGAATCTACCTTCGAGACCTTGAATGCCATGTGGATCCTGCAATCTGAAGGAGCAATTTGGGTCAGTTGACTCATGTGAGCCGTTTGATGCAACATGGATGGCTAGAAGGGCTTCTTCCACCTCTTCTGCCGTCTTCTTCCTTCGGTCCGTCAAACTTCTTTCACAAATCGACTGACCCAAATTATACTACTAGTACGAACGTATTAAGTACAGTAGGAACACGAAGATACGAGTAGTAGTACCAACTGCAAGAAGAACAGTAGTAAGACATAGTACTAGTACTATTGTACGTACTAAAGAGTTCAAATAATGAGAAAGAACATAAACATAGTTCTACTGGGGCCTCAGCACAACACACCCTTGAAAATAAACTAAGCAACTAGTCCGCTTGACACTGCAGTAGAACCAGCATGAGCGACGGCACTGCCACCTACTCTCGTAGTCCGAGTCCACGTCCTCGACTTCGCCCCTCGCCCCTCTTCCTCTTCCTCTTCGCCGACGCGACACTGGCTCGCTTCTTCATCCAACCCTTGTAGATATTTAAACAAAGGTAGGCATCCATTGCTGCGCATGTGATGTGATCTTCATCTAATGTCTTCGACTCCCATGCATGATGAAACTCGTGATGAGGTTTCTTCGCTTAGCGTATGAAGGATCAATCATGGCAGCTGCCAGGTCAGCATTGAAGGTTGAGAGGAGGACACTAGGCTTGCCTTCCGAGATCGAAGGGCTGGCCTACAACGAGACCTATCCGACAGGACATCCTCGCTGCTCTTAAAGCCTACAAAGAACGAATTTCACTCTTTTGTCCTTGAGGAAGTTCTTAAAATCCTGGCACTCAACGTCGGCATGGCATATGTGGTAGACCAAGCAAACGTTATGTACACAAACCTGGATCACGGCGGGCTTCTTCCTCTCTTTGTCCTTTAGATCCTTCTCTCGTCCCAGGACTGCGGTGTACTCAACATCTAGCCCAGCGACCCACTCATCCGTTGCGTAGGAAGCGAGCAAGCCATGCTTTCACCGTCTCGGATCCACGTGTGTAGATGATGATGAACTGATCACCGGTGATGGCTCTAACCTGGTACTCAGCAGCGACCATGGAGATTTGGGAGGCCATGGATTTTGGAGGAGGGTTAGGAGAAGTTGAACTGTTGTACCCCGCAAAAAAAACTGGGAGCGAACTAATGTGAAAGGACGGGACAACTGGGAGTGAACTGTTGTAAGGTAGAAGACGGGGACGAGTAGGGCGTGCGAATGGCGTGGGGTTGCTGGCTTGCCCGGTGGATAAGCGGCTGCAAGCCCCCAAAGAGTTCTCGAGAACTATGCGGGACCCACTAGATGTCATGTCTACTAGACCCATATCGTAGGGCCTCGACGGTATAGCTTCGCTGTCAAGACGCCATGCCGGGCGCATGGACGTAACTTCACTTAATTCCGTCAAACGTCGCGCCCCATGACCTTCGCTTTCCCTTGCGCAGTCGCTACTTTGAGACTTCGACCGGCTATAAATGAGCAATTTTTTAGACAAGCAATTTTTTGGCCTACTCCGCATGCATGATACTCCCTCTGATCCTTTTTACTCCCGTCAACCGTTTGCAAAGTGTTTGACCAAATTTATACTTTTTTTAACACCACCTTATATTAATTAACCAGCCACACCAGTACACTCATTCGATACAATATTCACCACACAGGGGCGGTACGTTATTTACAAGAACACCATATAATCTATTGTCAAATCTATACTTAGCGATTAAGTGTGCCACCTTATTGGCCGAACGGCTAATCTTTGACAATTGAAAATTGTTGATCAACTTCGAGATGCTCAACACTTTCATCTTCAGGTCACGCATAGCAGACTGTCACAGATCCCGATGCAAGAGACGCTACCACAAAAGCGCAACCAGTCTCTAAAATTACAGGATTATGAAGAGAAATACCTATGTAGAGACCAACAATGCAAGCCCTAAGCTCCGCTTCCTCCATGCTTTGACAGGCATCAATGAAATCCCACGACCAAATTTATACTAAAAATATCAATATCTACAATACTGATTATAATGAGTATAAGAACTACGCTTTTATAATGAGTGTAAAAATATTGATTTGACATTATGAATGTTGACACATTTTTCTATAAGTCCGGTGAAAGTAGAGGTACATTGACTTGAACAAAACTTAAATGCACAATGCGCACTAGTTCCTCCGTCCAGGTGCGTGCCATGTCCTATCTTGTCATCACAACAAGGTTAGCTATTAGAGTACCACTACCTCGCTTCTAGTTTAAAGGGCTCGATTCAAAATTTTCACCTACTCTTAGCGAGATAGTAGAGGCGATGGAATAGTTTTTGAAGTCTGCAAAAGTACTCAACTAGTGTTGTCGTTCTTCACAAAAAAATGTGTTTACCAATGCATGCATGAACACTAGTTACTCTAACCCCCTCTCTTCTTTAATTCTTTGCCACATCAGCATGTTTGCTATTCCCGTGTGCATGATACCAGTTAAGATACCACCATTATGGCTAGCCTTAATCATCGCATGCAATAATTTAGTGCACCTTGAAATATGAACATGTGTGGGGCGTGTATGTTTTTAATGACTTGAGACTATACCTAGCCCGGCATGCAAGATGACTTATTATGCATCGTTCCCCATACCTGCAGGAAGCCCGTTCGTCTCCAAATCTTTTCCTCTCCATGTGTGGAAACAATATGCCCGCCAAACTCTCCTTCTCCTCTGGCGGTCCCACCACTCCACCCCGTGTGAAAAATCTGCATGCATGACTCTCCTCCCCCACGCCGTCCAATCCGTTGTGACCAGCAATATTTCCACCCTTCACTCCCCGTAATTTACTCCAACAAATATGCCCACGTAGTTGTTACTTAACTGCAGGTGCATTGGGTCACTGACATATGGGCCCAACAGGGGTCTGGCCCACATGTCAGTGACACAACTGGACATGTAGTTAAGTCAGTGCAGCTCAGTCCATATCTTACATAGGTGTGCCATTGCTCGCTATAAATACTGCGCCTCCCACGACATCGCTATCTCCTCCCCCTAACGTTCACGTTCATCGCTATCTCCTCCCCCTAACGTTCACGTTCATCGCTATCTCCTCCCCCTCCCTCTCACGTCGACCACTGATAACCCACAAGTATAGGGGATCAATTGTAGCCTCTTTCGATAAGTAAGAGTGTCGAACCCAACGAGGAGCTAAAGGTAGAACAAATATTCCCTCAAGTTCTATCGACCACCGATACAACTCTACGCACGCTTGACGTTCGCTTTACCTAGAACAAGTATGAAACTAGAAGTACTTTGTAGGAGTTTTCGGATAGGTTTGCAAGAAAATAGAGAGAGCTTAAATAAAAGCTTGGGGCTGTTGGAAGTAAAGAAGCAATAAAGTAAATATAGTGATTGTGGAAAAGTGGTGGTAGGAGTTGCGAAATTGTCCCTTAAGCAATTGACTACTTTACTACACCGATAGCAAGTTTTATGTGGGAGAGGCCACTGCTAGCATGTCATCCCTGACTTGGAATTCTATGCACTTATGATTGCAACTATTAGCAAGCATCCACAACTACTAACGTTCATTAAGGTAAAACCCAACCATAGCATTAAGATATATTGTTCCCCCTTCAATCCCGTATGTATCAATTTCTATGCTAGATTGAAGCTTCTGTCACTCTTTCCCTCCAATACATAGTCCTATCAACACACAACTAACCCTATGGTGTGATCCACGTGTGCGCTCATATGATGGGCACCAAAGGACAACAACAAAACCACAAGCAAATTAAATCAATCATAGCAATTCATCAACCAGCGATAGGACAATGAAAATCTAGTCAGACATCATAGGATGGCAACACATCATTGGATAATAATATGAAGCATAAAGCACCATGTTCAAGTAGAGGGTACAGCGGGTTGCGGGAGAGTGGACTGCTGTAGATAGAGGGGGGTAGGTGATGGAGATGTTTGTGAAGATGGCGGAGGTGTTGGTGAAGATCGCGGTGATGATGATGGCCCCCGGCGGCGTTCCGGCACCACCGGAAGCGAGGGGGAGAGCCCCCCTCCTTCTTCTTCTTCCTTGACCTTCTCCCTAGATGGGAGAAGGGTTTCCCCTCTGGTGCATGGCCTGCATGGCGTGGGAGGGGCGAGAGCCCCTCCGAGATTGGATCTATCTCTTTGTCTCTCTCTGTTTCTGCATTCTGTTCTACTGCCCTTTCACCGTTTCTTTTATATCCGGAGATCCGTAACTCCGATTGGACTGAAACCTTCGCCGTGATTTTTTTCCAAAAATTAGCTTTCTTGCGTCAAGAAGGGCATCAACCGCCTTACGCTGGCGTGGCCCACGAGGGTGGGGGCGCGCCCTCCGGTGCGTGGGCCCCTGCCTCGTGGCCACCTCGGACACCGTTTCGCGTTGATCTTTCTCCCAGATTTTCCAACTATTCCAAAAATAAGCTCCGTCCATTTTTGTCCCGTTTGGACTCCATTTGATATGGATATTCTTCGAAACAAAAAACATGCAACAGACAAGAACATGCACTGGGCACTGGATCAATATGTTAGTCCCAAAAATAGTATAAGCCAAAAAGTATATGGAAGTTGTAGAATATTGGCATGGAACAATCAAAAATTATAGATACGACGGAGACGTATCAGCATCCCCAAGCTTAATTCCTGCTCGTCCTCGAGTAGGTAAATGATAAAAAGATGATTTTTGATGTGGAATGCTACCTAGCATAATCTTGATCATATGTCTAATCATGGCATGAATATTAAGACACGAGTGATTCAAAGCAATAGTCTATCTTTTGACATAAAGACAATAATACTTCAAGCCTACTAATAAAGCAATCATGTCTTTTCAAAATAACAAGGCCAAAGAAAGTTATCCCTACAAAATCATATAGTCCGCTATGCTCCATCTTCACCACACAAAATATTCACATCATGCACAACCCCGATGACAAGCCGAGCAATTGGTTCATACTTTTAACGCGCTTCAGCATTTTCAACCCTCACGCAATACATGAGTGCAAGCCATGGATATAGCACTATGGGTGGAATAGAATATGATGATGGGGGTTATGTGGAGAAGACAAAGAAGGAGAAAGTCTCACATCGATGCGGCTAATCAACGGGCTATGGAGATGCCCATCAATTGATGTCAATGTGAGGAGTAGGGATTGCCATGTAACGGATGCACTAGAGCTATAAGTATATGAAAGCTCAGACTAAAACTAAGTGGGTGTGTATCCAACTTGCTTGCTCATGAAGACCTAGGGCATTTGAGGAAGCCCGTCGTTGGAATATACAAGCCAAGTTCTATAATGAAAATTCCCACTAGTATATGAAAGTGATAACTCAAGAGACTCTCTATATGAAGAACATGGTGCTACTTTGAAGCACAAGTGTGGTAAAAGGATAGTAACATTGCCCCTTTTTCTCCCTTTTTTTGTGGGCTTCTTTGGCCCCATTTTTTATTTAGGCTTCTTTGGCCTATCTTTTTTTGGGGCAATGCTCTAATAATGATGATCATCACACTTTTATTTACTTACAACTCAATATTACAACTCGATACTAGAACAAAGATATGACTCTATATGAATGCCTCCGGCGGTGTACCGGGATGTGCAATGATCTAGCGTAGCAATGACATCAAAAAAGGGCAAGCCATGAAAACATCATGCTAGCTATATTACAATCATGCAAAGCAATATGACAATAAATGCTCAATCATGTATATGATGATGATGGAAGTTGCATGGCAATATATCTCAGAATGGCTATGGAAATGCCATAATAGGTAGGTATCGTGGCTGTTTTGAGGAAGATATAAGGAGGTTTATGTGTGATAGAGCGTATCGTATCACGGGGTTTGGATGCACCGGCGAAGTTTGCACCAACTCTCGAGGTGAGAAAGGGCAATGCACAGTACCGAAGAGGCTAGCAATGATGGAAAGGTGAGAGTGTGTATAATCCATGGACTCACATTAGTCATAAAGAACTCATATACTTATTGCAAAAGTTTATTAGCCCTCAAAGCAAAGTACTACTACGCATGCCCCTAGGGGGATAGATTGGTAGAAAAAGACCATCGCTCGTCCCCGACCGCCACTCATAAGGAAGACAATCAACAAATACCTCATGCTCCGACTTCGTTACATAACGGTTCACCATACGTGCATGCTACGGGAATCACAAACCTCAACACAAGTATTTCTACAATCCACAACTACCCACTAGCATTACTCTAATATCATCTTTATATCTCAAAACTATTGCAAGGAATCAAACACATCCTATTCAGTGATCTACAAGTTTTATGTAGGATTTTATGACTAACCATGTGAATGACCAGTTCCTGTCATCTCTCTAAATAGATATAAGTGAAGCAAGAGAGTTTAATTATTTCTACAAAAGATATGCCCATGCTCTAACAAGTATAAGTGAAGCAAAAGATCATTCTACAAATGGCGGTTGTCCAAGTAAAGAGAAACAGACAATCCAAACTGCAAATGATATAAGTGAAGCACATGAAGCATTCTATAAAGCCATACTCAAAAAAGTGAAGTGCAAAGAGCATTCTATAAATAAACCAAGGACTATCTCATACCAGCATGGTGCATAAAAGAAAAGTGAAAACTAAAGCAAAAGACGATCCAAGATTGCACATATCGCATGAACGAAACGAATCCGAAAACATACCGATACTTGTTGAAAAAAGAGGGGATGCCTTCCGGGGCATCCCCAAGCTTAGACGCTTGAGTCTCCTTGAATATTTACTTGGGGTACCTTGGGCATACCCAAGATTGAGCTCTTGCCTCTCTTCCTTCTTCTCACATCGAAACCTTCTCGATCATCGAACACTTCATCCACACAAAACTTCAACAGAAAACTCGGTAAGATCCGTTAGTATAATAAAGCAAATCACTACTCTAAGTACTGTTGTAAACCAATTCATATTTTGTTTTTGCATTGTGTCTACTGTAATATAACTTTTTCATGGCTTAATCCACTGATATAAATTGATAGTTTCATCAAAGCAAGCAAACTATGCATCAAAAACAGAATATGTCTAAAACAGAACAGTCTGTAATAATCTGAACATTCACCATACTTATGATACTTGAAAAATTCTTCCAAAATTAGTAATAATAAATAATTTGTACAGCGAGACAGTGAAAAAATAATCAGAACCATTTGACGTTCCAGTAAAAAATTAAAATTCACGTACTACAGCCAAAGTTTCTGTCCTGCACCGCACAAACCAACAAGCATTGTAAACATCCTAAAGGAAAACCTTGGCACATTATTTTTATAATACAATGGAATTGTACAAGGGGATAATTATTTTTGTTGAAAAGTTTCTATAATCAAGATTCACAAAGTTTCCGTGAGCATGAACAAAGTTCAAGGCTAGCTCCCACTTCAACAATGCTTGTCTCTCTCACTTTCACCTTCCTTTTTGAAAAAGTTTTGGGTTTCCCTCTTTATTTTTGTTGTTTTTAAACTATATGAAAGCACTCAACAGAAATAAATGACTCTCTAAAACTTCCAGGTCGTCTCCCTAGCAGCACTTTCTTTAAAGCCATTAAGCTAGGCATATAGTGCTCAAGTAGTGAATCCACCCGGATCCCAAGGTATATCAAAGCCAATTTGAATCAACAATGATTTGTAATTTAGTAGTGAGCACAAAGCAACATATATCATGTAATGACGAAGTCTAACTCTCTTCCTATGCATCGGCATGTCATAAAAGAACAATTTATGCACACATAGTAAAGGCCAATGCATAGTATAAACAGTATCTTGCAATTTTTTCATGTTGGAAACATAGAGAGGTGGAGATATAGTTCCTCTCTCATAATAATTGCAAGTAGGAGCAGCAAGCACATGCATATTATATCTATTAAAATCATCATGTGTAGTTGTAAGAGGCAACCCATCAATATAATCCTTAATAAGAGCAAACTTCTCCGATATAGTGTAGTCGGGAGAATTCAAAAATATAATAGGACTATCATGCGTGGGTGCAATAGCAACAATTTCATGTTTAACATAAGGAACTATAGCAAGTTCATCTCCATAAGCATAATTCATATTGGCATCTTGGCCACAAGCATAGCAAGGATCATCAAAAATGGATATTTCAAGAGAATCAACGGGATCATAATAGTCATCATAGCAATCATCCTTCGGTAAGCATGGAGGGGAACTAAACAATGTATGAGTTGAAGAGTTACTCTCATTAGAAGGTGGGCACGGGTAGCTTATCCGCTCTTCCTCCTTTTGTTCTTCGCTCTCCTCCTCATCTTTTTCATCTAATGAGCCCACAGTTTCATCAATTTCTTCTTCCATAGACTCCTGCAAAATATTAGTCTCTTCTTGGACAGTGGAGTAGTCCTCAGTATATGGTTCAACATAGGGATTAGAAGCATAATTATCATAGCAATATTTAAGTATGGCAAAATTTTCAGATTTGTAAAGCATCATACTTTTCAATCAAAGAAGCAATTTGATAAGCACCCTTATAAGCAACAAATTCTTCAATTTGTTGAACATCATAGTAATTATGAACACCCTTAGCATACAAAGATACGATTCCATTATCACTAAACTCACATTGATAGGGAAGGTGTTTCTTAGGGTTTTCGGAACAACAAGTAAAATCATATATATAACATAAATTCCAAGCATAGCATTGCAAATGATGAATTTGACCCAGTAAATGTTTCCCTTTTTCAGATATACGGTGTCGCACATAACAAGCATGCTCATCTAAGGATTTTCCCTCAACTAAGCTAGTTTGGGTTTCAGCACGAGCACATAGGGATCAAAGATGATCCAAGTAATAAGCTTCAGCAGTGTGATATATTTTGAGTGGTTCTTCAACCATTGGTTCAGTAGGTACAACTATTTTTTGGTATTTTGCGTTTCCTACCCATAACTAAAGATAGAAAACAACTAAGAACAACAAATAAAAATTACTTAGTGATAAAGCAAACAAGCACACACAAGAATATTCACCCCACGCTATTGCTCACCGGCAACGGCGCCAGAAAAAGGTCTTGATAACCCACAAGTATAGGGGATCAATTGTAGCCTCTTTCGATAAGTAAGAGTGTCGAACCCAACGAGGAGATAAAGGTAGAACAAATATTCCCTCAAGTTCTATCGACCACCGATACAACTTTACGCACGCTTGACGTTCGCTTTACCTAGAACAAGTATGAAACTAGAAGTACTTGTAGGAGTTTTCGGATAGGTTTGCAAGAAAATAAAGAGAGCGTAAATAAAAGCTAGGGGCTGTTGTAAGTAAAGAAGCAATAAAGTAAATATAGTGATTGTGGAAAAGTGGTGGTAGGAGTTGCGAAATTGTCCCTTAAGCAATTGACTACTTTACTAGACCGATAACAAGTTTTATGTGGGAGAGGCCACTGCTAGCATGTCATCCCTGACTTGGAATTCTATGCACCTATGATTGGAACTATTAGCAAGGATCCGCAACTACTAACGTTCATTAAGGTAAAACCCAACCATAGCATTAAGATATATTGGTCCCCCTTCAATCCCGTATGCATCAATTTCTATGCTAGGTTGAAGCTTCTGTCACTCTTGCCCTCCAATACATAGTCCTATCAACATACAACTAGCCCTATGGTGTGATCCACGCGCGCGCTCATATGACGGGCACCAAAGGACAGCAACATAACCACAAGCAAATTAAAACAATCATATCAATTCATCAACCACCGATAGGACAATGAAAATCTACTCAGACATCATAGGATGGCAACACATCATTGGATAATAATATGAAGCATAAAGCACCATGTTCAAGTAGAGGGTACAACGGGTTGCGGGAGAGTGGACCGCTGTAGATAGAGGGGAAGGTGATGGAGATGTTGGTGAAGATGGCGGAGGTGTTGGTGAAGATCAAGGTGATGATGATGGCTCCCCGGGCGTTCCCCGCCATCGGGAAGCGAGGGGGAGAGAGCCCCCCTCCTTATTCTTCTTCCTTGACCTTCTCCCTAGATGGGAGAAGGGTTTCCCCTCTGGTCCATGGCCTCCATGGCGTGGGAGGGGCGAGAGCCCCTCCAAGATTGGATCTATCTCTCTGTCTCTCTCTGTTTCTGCGTTACATTCACGCCCTTTCACCGTTTCTTTTATATCCGAGATCCGTAACTCCGATTTGGCTGAAACCTTCGCCGTGATTTTTTCCAAAAATTAGCTTTCTTCTTGCGGTGAAGAAGGGCATCAACCGCCTTCTGGGTGGCCCACGAGGGTGGGGGGCGCCCTCCTAAGTACCCGTGGGCCCCTGCCTCGTGGCCACCTCGGACACCGTTTCGCGTTGACCTTTCTCCCAGATTTTCCAAATATTCCAAAAATAAGCTCCGTCCGTTTTTATCCTGTTTGGACTCCGTTTGATATGGATATTCTGCGAAACCAAAAACATGCAACAGACAGGAACTGGCACTAGGCACTGGATCAATATGTTAGTCCCAAAAATAGTATAAAAAGTTGCCAAAAATTATATGGAAGTTGTAGAATATTGGCATGGAACAATCAAAAATTATAGATACGACGGAGACGTATCAACCACTATGGCATCGCCCCTCCCAAGCCCTAGGAGCCCCTCGCTGCACCGCGCGTTCGGTCACGCGTCGTTGTTCTGTTCCTCACCGCCACTAGTCGAGGAGGACGCGTCGGTGTTCCGCTCCTCACCGCTACGCGACGCATCACCGTTCTGTTCCTCGCGCCACTAGTCGAGGAGGACGCGTCGGTGTTCCGCTCCTCGCCGCGACGCGTCGAGGTGGACGCGTCGGCATTCCCAATCTCGCCAGCACGCGCGCCGGAGGACGCGTCGGCTCCCCTTCTGAGGAGAACGCCCGTCACCGCCGAGCCCCTAGACTTGAGGAGCTTTGGAAAGAAATGGATGTCGCCTTGTGGAGGCTTTGCCTCCAGCAGAGCGCCAAAATAGAGGCGGAGAAGAAGGCCAAGGAAGAGAAGCGCATCATGAACAAGCTGCCCGGGAGGCCTATGTCGCGTCCGAGAGAGTCAGCAATTGGCTCTTTGGCGGGAGGCTCGTCACGAGGGCCGTGAGGGTGGCGGAGGACGCCCGTGCCGACGCCCGAGTGCGTCGGGCCCAAGCGCCTCATCTACGCTTGGTGGTACGTGGACGGGTGCACGCTTCCAAATGAGGAGGAGTACCTGTTGGCGCTGGATCACCACACCGGTGAGATCGCGCCGCCACCGACAAGCCGCCAATCAGCACCTCTCGCGAAGTTGCGAGGATGAGGAAGAGGCGCGTTGTCGTGCCATTGGGAAACGGCCGCGCACCAGGGCACTCGTGGCGCGCCGCAAGCGCTCCTGCGAGCGACGTGGCTTTTAGGAGGAGTATAATTTTTGTTTCGTAAGGCGATCTCATTAGTTTTGGGACGCAAATGATAAATCCCGAACGTTCAAGAATTTTTAGCATCCTTAATTAAGTATGTAAAAGGGAAAGTTTGGAAACCTTGTGTATTCGTACGCATTTTGCAAGTACGTGCATATAGCACAAACTTTACTATATACTATCGCACTACACGTCTCTCTCGATATATGCTTGCAGACTGTGCTACTCCCTCCGTCCAGGTCAATAAGTCATCTTTGGTTGTGCACCGTGACCAAGAAGGAGGGAAGACTTATACACCTAGATGGAGGGAGTACTACTATTACTTATGTACGTGCAAATGCACGTTTTATCATTATGATGTGGTTTTTGTAAAAGTATAAAAACAGCACTAGTCAAGCTTGTGAAATGATTCAATGCAAAACAAATGCAAAAAATGCTCGTTTGATTGTTTACTTTTAGCTTCCTTCTCTGTGGTTATTTCTCTGTCGTACTTTGTACGGAGTATCTCACTGGTTGGAAAGGCATGCAAATTCCCAAACCGCTTCCTACACCCTGTATTGAATTTTTTGCCTAACAAGTTGTGCCATGAAATTGGAATTCAAACTTGAGTACTACTACTAGTAGGAGTTCCAGGGGCCAGTTCTTTTAGGCTTCTAGATTAGTAATCCCATAACTACTACCTCCGTCCTGGTTTATTGGTCCCCATTGTAATCTGTGTCAAATTTTGATCATAAATTTAACTAGTGAAATGTTAGTGCATGTCACATGCACTATTCCATCCGTCTAGGTGAGTAAGTCATCTTAGGTTGTGCACCGTGACCAAGGAGGAGGAGAAAACGAGAAATGTTAATGTTTATTTGCTAATTAATAGTATTGCATGCAATGAACTAACCACTGCATGTCGTGTTTGATATCTCAAGTCATTAAAAGCATACACACTCTTTATCTCTTATTGGTTGATATGTCAAGAAACAAGAAACGAGGTAGAAGTTAATGCACCGCGCCTAAGTGTTTTGGGATTATTTGGTTTTTGTAAGATGACTTACACACCTAGACGGAGGGATTACAATGGTGAGGAATAAACCAGTTAAATCTTTGGTCAAAATTTAGCACAAGTTACAATGGTGAGGAATAAACCAGGACAGAATAGTAGTTTAGAAGCCCAAATAAATGAGTGAGGCGCCTTATTGTTACTCTCCACTGTGACTAGTCTTGTGGGAAAAGCTGGGGAAGACGCCAAAAGAACTGGCCCTAGGAGTAGTAGCTAGGGATCGAGTGTCTTGAGATGAACCGGAGAAAGTAAATGCAGAGATGAAATGCAAAAAGACGGAGGGATGTGATGGTTGCTTGTCCGCTTATTTTACCAGGCCACTTATTACCGGGAGTGGTTGGGTTTTGTGATATGACGGCTTTTATCGCCGGGCCACGAAAGCGGGGTGACAGGTGAGACTCCCGTCAGCGCTGCCCTCTACACTTGTACTACTACATCGGTTGTGGTTTATCCCCCATTGAATTTGACTGAAGATTTAACTGACAAAATGTTAGTGCATGTCAACAAAAACAATATCGTTGGATTTGTATTTGAACATAGTTTTCAATGATATACTTTTAGGTGACATGCATCATCATTTATCGTACTATATATAATGTTAGTTCAATTTTTGGTCGTACTAATCTATAGTAAGGTGCCCGTGCGTTGCACGGAAGAGTGAAATGCATTGATCGGGGAGTTGTTTATTTTGACAAAGGATGTGGGGGTCATCTCATGCGTAACAAGTATCGATAGGTTTGTTTGGATATTATTTCATCTGGAGAGCTCACAAACATCCGGGTGAAATAGATAAAAAGTATATTTTGCAAACAAAAGCGTTCAACTGTTCAACCTGCATCCAAAACTTGTGAAGAAATAACTCTTATTGTGCTTTGCAGGAAATGATCTTCAAGAATTTGTTTTTGAGTATCCATTGTTATACATGTTGGCTATAGATGACATGGCACTTTCTTATAGCCAACAGTTGGCTATACTATTTAAGTATTAACCATGCCCTTATACACCTAGACGGAGGGATTAAATCAGGATGACTTGGGAGGGGCAGAGGATATGTAAGAAATGGTTCATCGTAAGTCTTTCACCAAAGACAAGAGTAAAAATTCATACATGGAAGATTCTAGACTAAACCATAAATGGATACACTTTTATTCATGCGCGACACTCCAATAGAGCAAGATCATGCATGGAAGTCTCCACATGCTTAGACAAATGGATTACATTGAGCGAAGACTAATGATCAACATTTAACTTGAAAATGCAGATGTCCAGGTGAACCTCCTTGGAGTCCCCGTGCACATTGTTGGAGTTCAAATAACACCATGGGTTTTCCATGTCGACGTCGGTGGGAAGGTCCCAGCTCGGCAGAGTCCAAGTATGCTTGGCGTAGCCAGTGTCGCCGCCCACATACCTCCGAGGGGTAGTAATACTGAGCACGCACGCGTACATAGGCCTCGTGTCAGTGTCAGCGTCAGCGGCGTCGCCCCTGACGCACACTACAGAGATGTGGTGGCGGCCTGCGCGGGCCTCACCGGTGGCCACGATCAAGAGGAAGACGTTGTCGTCCTCCTCCGAGACTAGTAGGCGGCGTTGATCCTCCAGCGACTCCGGCATGGTGAACGGGTAGCACGTCTCGTACTTGATGTTCTTCACCAAGGGCCAGTAGTGATTGCCGCACGCCTACGTCAGGTGATGCACGATGTCCGCCGACGAGCCCCAAAACGACACCGAGCACTCATAGTAGTAGACGAAGGGCTCCTTGGAGGCATCGACCAGGCCGTCCATGAAACAGGAGTGGCTATAGGGGACGTTCCGCCAGTTGAATATATGAGCAAGTTACTACAAGATTTACTACAAAATAAATCATGACAGCTATAACAGAGATTAAACTAATCATGCAGACTAGCATAGTAGATGAACAGATCGAATCTAGGACACAGACTAGAAACATGAATTCTACCACGATTTCAAACAGGAAGGACAGAAACACATACGGTGCAACGGGAGCAGCACCATTGGCGTTGAGGTTGTTGCCCATGTCGTTGAGGAAGAGGTTGCCGAGGTCGGGGAAGAATTCATCGTCGGTGAAGTCGTCATTGCTAGCGATGCGAGAGTGCGCTCCCAAATTTCAACAAGCGCCACTTGAATGGAGCGCAGGAGGGAGTGGTTGTAGGGGACGCTATGTCGCCGAATGGAGCGCAAGAAGAGTAGCCCACGGCAAAGAGATGGTGCTCCTCCCTAGTCTCTATTCTTATCTCTATCTCTACTACTCTTCTTTGTTTTTATAATATACTGGTTGTAGTTGTCAAATCGAATAGTACTGTGCCGTCCTTTGCGCCTGCTGAACACGCCTCCTCGCCTCCATCAAACCCCTCCGTTAAACCCGCATGCAAACCGAGAAACCTACTCCGGCCGGCGGGAGGAAATTTGCCGGTTGCCTTTGGATAATAATAGAGTCCCGTCCAATCCATTTGAGTTAATTGCGTGTATGATTCTCCCTCTATAAAAAGTTAATTGCATCCTTAATCTTGTATTCTAAGTACTCTGTGGGTTCCACTGTCAGTACAGTGTACATGACTTGCAGGCTGGCTATAGATTCATACAGAAAGTTAAAAAGAAACAAATCCATGACTTGCAGGATTGGAGTTAGCAACGATGGCGGTTCGTAGTCGTTCCATGCTCGGGCATTGAAGTTTGTAACTATTTTAGATTAGAACATACTACTCCTCCGGTGCTAGTAGTAGAGCAGAGTCCTACTCCACTACTACTCTACTCAAGCAAGTTAGGGCATAGTAGCAGGTACTGTAGGGAGTACCAGTACTGTGATCACTCAAGCAAGTTGGCTGACTTCTATATGACCCTACGCTGCTGGTATGTGTCCCGTAAGTCAAGCGGCATGTTGTAGTCATCATCACCTGTCCACTTCCCATAGCACATATTCGCTTCTCCATCTTTGTCCGCTCTTCCATCCCCACTAAGGCGCCTCCCCCCTCGTCCGAAAGCCAAGCACTAACAATGGCAGAACTGAGCAGCGTCCGCCGAAAGAGTGGCTGTAATTCACTCCCCACAGAGGTAATCAAGCTCATTGTTTCGCGTTTGGACAATCTCAGTACCATGCCACTCGCCGCATGCTCGTCGGGGCTGTACCGTTTACTCAAAGCCCTCAGGCCGGAGCTTTTTAAGCCAGCTCCTTGCTTGCCGATGTCACCGATCTTCGTAAACGGCGTGTCACGCAGCATAATGATCGTAGGGTGGCGAGCATCAACCCCCTTGACTGCGATCCGATCCCCGTCAGCCTCAACTACATTAACGGTATGTACTAGGTCGACATGAACACGTCTTGGATGGTTCTCGTCGACGGTCTCGGCAGCTGGATGCTCGTGGAGGTCTACACCCGGCGATTGATCCCCCTTCCTTCGATTAACACTGCACTGCTTTGGCACCGCGGCCAGAATACTCGGAATCTTACAATAGCCAACGTGATACCAAGTTTGATTTGCTCCAGGTTGTAATCTGCCAAGTGCCCACAAGATCTGCGAATTATAAAGACTTCAGGCTAATTGCGTTCTTCAACCGCGGTCTCGTCTATCTCGATGTGTCATCATGCGGTAAGTGGATAAATCTGCACGTCCATCGCAGGATCATACATCCTCCATGGTTCTCTGATGCCATTGAACATAAGGGCTTCATTTACGATGTCGACTCCTTCTATGGCTGGACGTAATGCTGGCCTACTCCAGTCATCGCTACAAACGGCTGTTACAGCAGTATGTTACTTTCCTATGATATCATGATGGCTTGCTTATATTACTGTCAACATTTGCTGAAAAAATATTCATGCTCATAACATGTTGTTCTTAAGATTGACTAAATCAAGAGCCCTTTTTATTTGACTCCAACTTGATATGATGTTGTAGGTCACCTGGTGTCCCTACCCTTCCTAATCCCGTAACCTTTCAAAGAAAAGCGGCATGGCAGTTGCAGGTGGTTCCCGGCTCGATCGACGCATTTAATGAAAGATTGATGATTGTTCGCACGTACCGGACGTGTTGTTTCGCGGAATACAATCACAATCACTGCAAGGTCTTTGAGCAGGATCCTAACTTCTCTGGGCCTTCAGGAATTTTTGACTGGAGGCTTGTAAGTAGCCTTGGTACACGCTCTCTATTTGTCAGACTGAATTATCCGATTAACCAGGAGATAACCGATGGCAAGGATCACGATGGCAGCGCGGTTTCGTTCATCAGGCAAAACTATGTGTACACAGTGTACCATGCGTCTCTGCATGCACCATACCCTGATATGTGCCGCCACGCTCTGCAGACCAAAGTAGGAGAGAGGGTCGCAAGTATCAGACTTTGACCTGCTGGCTGGAGTTTCCCCCGTCAGACACCCATCCTGTTCAAGCCATCGCCAATCTCCACGACTTAATAAATAGTAATGTCTAATCGAGCCAGTTAGTTAGATGCGTACACTTGGTGTAGTAGGATCTTTATTTAGTTTGATGCATACACTTGTTCTTTTTTGGTAACCCTTTTGTAATGATGGCTGATGTTTGGTTTGGAAGAGAGAGTTGCGTCTTCACTCTTCTGGCCTGCTTACTGCTTCTGTTGCACCCCCAGCCCTGGTTGCTGCTGCTGCTGTTTTCAATGTACAATCAGTAGTATATTTCGTCTGTTGGTTGAATAAATGTGTTGTTAGAACGACAAACACAATTTTTGGAAGTCGTTGCACAATTCGATCCTTTAGTGCCCCGTACCGTACGTAGCGCATACTATTTTTCGTACGGAACACATTTTCCACTTGTTGATAACATGCAGCCCACTGATGAAGGCCCAATAGAGAAGCCCATAATTAATCGGAAGGGAGGCTCTCACATGAATCCGGCTCGGTACATGCTCATGGTCCCCTAAACATAAATAAGTAAATAAATAAATAAATAAAGCTAAATGCTCATGCACCAGTTCTTTGGGAAAATAGGTAGCCCAATATTTCTTTTTGAAGAATACCCAAGCTAGGCCTATTTGTTTTCTCCGAATTACTGGGCTGCAAATCTTTCAAGACGAGGAGGGATGCATTCCGGCCTGGCTTAAGAGTATGGTCAATGTCTGTTAAAAGAAATACCAAAAGAGGTTGAAAATTCCAAAAAAAATTATAGCAAATGGGATATAAGTTTCTTTTTTTGTTTTTGTTCTTCACTGATATCTTATACGTATTTCATTGGATTTAACATGACATAGTACTAATTTATTTTTAAATTTGTTTTAGTATGGCTATTAATTTCTGGATTAAGAATATTTCGTTCCCCAGCCAAAATTTACGAATTTTCAAAATTTCCCACATATTTAGTTAATTTTTTGACCCTGGTACTAACCAGAAAATGGCCAGCAGTTCTAAAAATGGAATACGGGCTGCAATAAATTCCATATGAATTAGAAAATGAGTAAAAATTATAAAAATAATAGCAAATGGGCTGTACACGCCACAGATTTTGAGGCTGACTTGTTTATGCAAGGCTTTGTCAGTGAACACACAATTCTAGCAGCAGTTAGTGTTGGATGTCCATCCAACGGCCGACGTGCTTCTTCAATCTCTGATCTTCCTGCTCCAGCCGCCTAAACTAGCGCCAAGTGGACTGCTCGCCTCCTCCTCTTGTGGCCCGCTGTGATGCCGCTGCAGCTTCCCCGACCCACCCTACTCCCTCTGCTGGCTTGGCGCACGCAATCAACTGCCTCCTTATTACGCCGAAAAATGATTCCTCCCATCGACATCCGGGGCACACCGTTGGGAGGCTGACACAGGCCTACTAAGTTGACGCGTCTGCAGGGCTTGTCAACTTAGTCAACAGCGATTCTAGCGGCAGAACCGTTGGATTTGAATCGAACGGTCCTGCCGCTTCTTCAATCGCTGCTCTTCTTGCACCAGCCGCCCAAACCAAAGGTCCGGAGACCGCCTCGCTTCCTGCCTCTAGTGGCGGTGTCTTGCCGATGAGGCCTCATCGCCCCCTACTATTCCCACCGCTAGCCAGGCCCTGCGGCGACGGCAGCCTCACACCGCAACTGAACTAGTGAACCCTCGTACTCCTCTCCGCGTGGGCATCCACTGCCGCGTCTTCCCCGGCTCCACATCGTCCCCTTCCTAGGCCTCGCCGTCGTCCACCGCCTTGGTGCTCTCGGCGCGGCGTGGTCAACGACATTCCATCGGAAGAGTACTGTACGTGGAGAGGCTGACAGCTGGGTCCACGGCCACAGCCCAGTTTTTTTGTGATTTGCCAAGTAAGTCGCTTTGTCAGGCCTGTTGGGCTGCAAATCTTTCAAGGCGAGGAGAGCTTTCATCTGGTGGTGAGAAAATGGCCCATCAAGAATGAGAAATGGGTTGTACTTTTTAAAACACATCAAACCGCAATTAGTTTCAAATATCTTTTTTCATTTTGAGATTTTAAATTACATTAATTTTTATGCATGGAGAATTTGTTGGATTTTATATTGATATACATTTATTTTTAAAATTAGTTTGAAGGTGAGTCGAAATTTCGGGATTAAAAACAGTTCGGACTGCACCGAAATACGCAAAATTTCATATAATTGTTTAACCGTGGCCACAATATGGGCTGTAATGCTAACAAAAAAGAATATGTGCTCCAAAAAAAATACTTAATAATTAGCAAATGGGCTGTAAATTATTAGAAATAATGGCAGATGGGCTGTATGCTGTTTTCCACAGATTTGAGGCTTTCCTAAAAAAAAGGTTGACGCACAAGCAAAGGATCGTTGGATGGCCATCCAACGGCCGTCAGATTTCTTCAATCTCTGCTCTTCCTGTTCCAAATTCAAACAAGCATCGGCGGACTGCTCGCTTCCTCCTCCTCATGGCCGGCTCTGCACTGCCACAGCCTCACCGCCCCACCGTGCCCATCGCTGGCCTAGCCATCCCTCTACTCACCCACACCGGTTGTTATTCTCCGGCGACGGCAGACGAACCAGTAAACCCTCGTACAGTCGTACTCCCCTCCGTGTGGGAAACAACTACCGAGTCTTCCCTGTCTCCGTGTCGTTCCCTTCCTAGGCCTCGCCGTCGTCCACCGCCCTGGTGTTCTCGGCGCGGCCTGGTCAACATGGTCAACGACCGACATGTATCTGAAGTGGACTGTATGTGGAGAGGCCGACAGCTGGGTCCACGGCCGCACGCAAGGAATGCCTCCTTATTACGTGCAAAAT
This sequence comes from Aegilops bicornis, assembly GCA_021605145.1. Taxonomy (NCBI): domain Eukaryota; kingdom Viridiplantae; phylum Streptophyta; class Magnoliopsida; order Poales; family Poaceae; genus Aegilops; species Aegilops bicornis. Next base: position 464,838,450 of record CM038670.1, read on the forward strand.
AATGATTCCTCCGCCTGACATTAGGGACCCACCGAAAGGGCCACTGTATTTCGCGAAAAAAATGTTACCGCCGCTGACAGCTCGGACCCACTAGCTATATCTTCGCACGCAAGGAAGTGCCTCCTTATTACGCACAAAAAAAATGAATACCCCCCTCTTAGCTGGGACCCAGTATAGTGGCAGGCTGACTTGTGGGCCTACTAAGTTGACGGGGATGGAGGGCTTTGTCAACTTAGTCAATATGCATGATTCTAGCTCCAGTGACCGTACGTTGTCCATCCAACGGCCGTAGTGCTTCTTCAACCTCTGGTCTTCTTGCTCCAGCCGCCCAAACCAGCGCCGGTCATGCCTCGTGCTCCTGCCTCCCGTGGCCGGCTGCGATGCGGCGAAGGCCTCACCGCCCCTACTACTCCCACCGCTGGCGGGCCATCCCTCTACTCACCCACACCCCTGTTATTCTCAAGGGCGGCGGCAGCCTCACACCGCAGAACCAGTGAACCCTCGTACTCCTCTACATGTGGGCATCCACTGCCGCGTCTTCCCCAGCTCCGCGTCGTCCCCTTCCTAGGCCTCGCCGTCGTCCACCGCCCTGGTGCTCTCGGCGCGGCGTGGTCAATGTGGTCAAGGAACGGCTTCCATCGGACATGGACTGCACGTGGAGAGGCTGACAACTGGGTCCACGGCCGTAGCAAGGAAGTGCCTCCTTATTAAGTGCAAAATAATTATTCCTCCACCTGACAGCGGGGACCCACCGGACGGGCCACCGTATTTCACGAAAAAAATGTATCCCCCGGACTGCTGGGAAACACCAGCTACATCTTCGCACGCAAGGAAGTGCCTGACAGTCGGGACCCACCTGGTCGAAGCGTACGTAGCGTTGTCATTCTGGTCGCGAACGTGTACGTACATATATACTGGTGGATGTAGAGGCGCGCACGTGTCGTAGTAGAGGCGCGCACGTAGCATGTACACGTACATACAACGGCCAGGGTGCAAGAAAGAAAATATGGACACGTATGTGTACATACTGGCAGGGTCTCGAACGCCTACTCGCGCATACGTACGACCAGGGCTCGTGTACATGGCTGGGTCGGAACGGAGAAATAGCGTCGTCGTCGTGTTCATGGGGAGGCAACGGAATGCGTCGTGTTCATGGGGAGGCAACGGAATGCATTGTGTTCATCGGGAGGCAACGGAATGCGTCGTGTTCATCGGGAGGCAACGGAACGCGTGGGAGCCAACCGGCTGGGTCGGAACGGAATGCGTGGTCGTGTTCATCGGGAGGGCTTGGACGGAACAGGCGATGGAAACGAGGCCTGGCGTACCGCACAACGGAGGAAACGGACCTCCTACGTTCGGAACGGGGTCCTGTTGATCGGGAGGGGTCTGGCGTACAGCAAAACGGAGGAAACGGACCTCCTACGGTCGAAACGGGGGTCTTGTTGATCGGGAGGGGTGTGGCGTACCGCAAAACGGACGAAACGGACCTCCTACGGTTGAAACGGGGGTCCTGTTGATCGGAGGGGTGTGGCATACCGCAAAACGGATGAAACGGACTTGTGTTGGAGCGCTATGGTCGAAACGGGGGTCCTGTTCATCGGGAGGGGTGTGGCGTACCACAAGATGGGACTCCACGGGATACTGTTCATCTCCACCGTCGACCTCCCCCAGCCTCCATGGGCTACCGTTGACCTCCTCCAGCCTCCACGGGCTCCTGTTCATCCAGCCTCCACCGCGCGCTACTCCACCGCCATCAACAACCACCCTTCCACCGCTCATCGCTCATCCAGCCCTCCACACCACGGGTCCTGTTCAACCACCCCTCCACGGGCACCCTCCACCGCTTCATCGATCATCCGCCCTCCACACCACGGGTCCTGTTCAACCACCCTCCACGGGCACCCCTCCACCGCTTCATCTGTTCATCCAGCCCTCCACCACACCACGGGTCCTGCTCATCCAGAGGCAACGCCACCGCTCACTATTCATCAACCCCCCCCATAACGCTCACTTTATTTCATCGAGGCAGCATCGATCGGCTTGATTAGCGGCGATGGCGAAGAATCGTTCGATCGGGTTCGATTAACACCATCGATCGATCGCTTCGGGTTCGATGTCGTAGCCTGCGGTCTGTCGCTTGGGTTCGATTAGAGCCCAACACCTCGCTTTCGGGTTGATTAGAGCCAGCGCCTACGCACCTGCAGCGTCGTGTCACGGAGAAAGCAGCGCATCGCTCGGCCCCGACCTCCCACCGTAACCGGAACTCCCGAAATTTTCCTCGCCCTTGATTCTACCACGGTTTTTCCGTCATGGACGGCACAAAGAATGTCATGCAGCTGCGTCTCCGCCCGCCTGACGAAAAGCCCATTTTCTGTCATGATTTTTGTCATAGAAGTAGGAGCCCACCACATCTATGATGATACCGGGTTTTGTCATAATTATCGTCATAGAAGTGTCATATGTATGATAGAAAAAAAAAATCGTTCGGCCCAAAATGTCACGGATGTGTCTTTTTTTTGTAGTGCTGCTAGCCGACTGCTACCTCTTGAGCACTGCATTGGATTTCCCCGAAGAGGAGAGGATGATGCAGCAAAGTAGCGTAAGTATTTCCCTCAGTTTTTGAGAACCAAGGTATCAATCCGAAGAGGAGGCTACGCTCAAGTCCCTCGTACCTGCACAAAACAATAGCTCCTCACAACCAACGCGATTAGGGGTTGTCAATCCCTTCACGGCCACTTACGAGAGTGAGATCTGATAGAGATGATAGATAATATTTTGGTATTTTTGGTATAGAGATGCAAAGTGAAAAGTAAAAGGCAAAGTAAAAAAAAAGCAAGTATTAAAGTAATGGAGATTGATATGATGAGAATAGACCCGGGGGACATAGGTTTCACTAGTGGCTTCTCTCAAGAGCATAAGTATTCTATGGTGGGTGAACAAATTACTTGTTGAGCAATTGATGTAATTGAGCACAGTTATGAGAATATCTAGGTATCATCATGTATATAGGCATCACGTCCGAGACAAGTAGACCGACTCACTGCTGCATCTACTACTATTACTCCACTCATCGACCGCTATCCGGCATGCATCTAGAGTATTAAGTTAAAAGCAGTAACGCCTTAAGCAAGATAACATGATGTAGAGGATAAATTCATGCAATATGATAAAAACCCCATCTTGTTATCCTCGATGGCAACAATAAAATACGTGCCTTGCTGCCCCTTCTGTCACTGGGAAAGGACACCGCAAGATTGAACCCAAAGCTAAGAACTTCTCCCATTGCAAGAACTACCAATCTAGTTGGCCAAACCAAACGGATAATTCGAAGAGACTTGCAAAGATAACCAATCATACATAAAATAATTCAGAGAAGATTCAAATATTGTTCATAGATAATATGGATCATAAACCCACAATTCATCGGTCTCAACAAACACACCACAAAAAGAAGATTACATCGAATAGATCTCCACGAGAGGGGGAGAACATTGTATTGAGATCCAAAAGAGAGAAGAAGCCATCTAGCTACTAGCTATGGACCCAAGGTCTGAAGTAAACTACTCACACTTCATCGGAGGGGCTATGGTGATGATGTAGAAGCCCTCCGTGGTGGATGCCCCCTCGTGAGCTCGGAATAGGCCCAAGATGGGACCTCGTGGATACTGAGGAAGTTGCGGCGGTGGAATTAGGTTTTGGCTCCTGTTACGATCGTTTGAAGTGCGTAGGTATATATATAGGAGGAAGGAGTACATCGGTGGTGCAACAGGGGGCCACGAGGCGGCGCGCCCCACCCTCGTGACCGCCCTGTTACTTCTTGGAGTAGGGTCCAAGTCTCACGGATCACGTTCGGTGATAAAATCACATTCGAAGGTTTCATTCCGTTTGGACTCCGTTTGATATTCCGTTTCTTGAAACACCGAAATAGGCAAAAACAACAATTACAGGTTGGGCCTCCGGTTAATAGGTTAGTCCCAAAAATAATATAAAAGTGGAAAATAAAGCCCAATATAGTCCAAAACAGTAGATAAAGTAGCATGGAGCAATAAAAAATTATAGATACATTGGAGACGTATCAGGCATCCCCAAGCTTAATTCATGCTCGTCCTCGAGTAGGTAAATGATAAAAAGAGAATTTTTGATGCGGAGTGATACTTTGGCATAATTTCAATGTAAATCTTCTTAATTGTGGTATGAATATTCAGATCCGAAAGATTCAAGACAAAAGTTCATATTGACATTAAAATAATAATACTTCAAGCATACTAACTAAGCAATCATGTCTTCTCAAAATAACATGGCCAAAGAAAGTTATCCCTACAAAATCATATAGTCTGGCTATGCTCCATCTTCCCCACACAAAATATTTAAATCATGCACAACCTCGATGACAAGCCAAGCAATTGTTTCATACTTTAACGTTTTCAAAACTATTTCAATCTTCACGCAATACATGAGCGTGAGCCATGGATATAGCACTATATGTGGAATAGAATGGTGGTTGTGGAGAAGACAAAAAGGGAGAAGATAGTCTCACATCAACTAGGCGTGTCAACAGGCTATGGAGATGCCCATCAATAGATATAAATGTGAGTGAGCAGGCATTGCCATGCAACGGATGCACTAGAGCTATAAGTATATGAAATCTCAACAAAAGAAACTAAGTGGGTGTGCATCCAACTCGCTTGCTCACGAAGACCTAGGGCATTTGAGGAAGCCCATCATTGGAATATACAAGCCAAGTTCTATAATGAAAAATTCCCACTAGTATATGAAAGTGACAAAATGAGAGACTCTCTATCATGAAGATCTTGGTGCTACTTTGAAGCACAAGTGTGGTAAAAGGATAGTAGCATTGTCCCTTCTCTCTTTTTCTCTCATTTTTTTTATTTGGGCCTTTGCTCCTTTCTTTTATGGCCTCTTTTTTCTCTTTTTTTTATTTTTCGTCCGGAGTCTCATCCCGACTTGTGGGGGAATCATAGTCTCCATCATCCTTTCCTCACTTGGGACAATGCTCTAAAGAATGATGATCATCACACTTTTATTTTTCTTACAACTCAACAATTACAACTCGATTCTTAGAACAAAGTATGACTCTATATGAATGCCTCTGGCGGTGTAGGGATATGCAATGAATCAAGAGTGACATGTATGAAAGAATTATGAGCGGTGGCTTTTCCACAAATACGATGTCAACTACATGATCATGCTAGCAATATGACAATGATGGAGCGTGTCATAATAAACGGAACGGTGGAAAGTTGCATGGCAATATATCTCAGAATGGCTATGGAAATGCCATGATAGGTAGGTATGGTGGCTGTTTTGAGGAAGATATATGGTGGGTTTATGATACCGGCGAAAAGTGCGCGGTATTAGAGAGGCTAGCAATGGTGGAAGGATGGGAAAAAGTGCATATAATCCATGGACTCAACATTAGTCATAAAGAACTCATATAATTATTGCAAAAATCTAGAAGTTATCAAAGCAAAGTATTATGCTCATGCTCCTAGGGGGATAGATTGGTAGGAAAAGACCATCGCTCGTCCCCGACCGCCACTCATAAGGAAGACAATCAATAAATAAATCATGCTCCGAGTTCATCACATAATGGTTCACCATACGTGCATGCTACGGGAATCACAAACTTCAACACAAGTATTCTTTGAATTCACAACTACTCAACTAGCATGACTCTAATATCACCATCTTCATATCTCAAAACAATTATCAAGCATCAAACTTTTCTTAGTATTCAACGCACTCAAAAGAAAGTTTCACATATCTTGAATACCAAGTATATTAATATTAAGCAAATTACCATGCTATTAAAGACTCTCAAAATAATCTAAGTGAGGCATGAGAGATCAATAGTTTCTTTAAAACAAATCCACCACCATGCTCTAAAAGATCTAAGTGAAGCACTAGAGCAAAAATTATCACGCTCAAAAGATATAAAGTGAAGCATATGAGCAAAACTATCAAGCTCAAAAGATATAAGTGAAGCACATAGAGTATTCTATCAAATTCCAATTTATGTATGGCTCTCTCAAAAGGTGTGTACACCAAGGATGATTGTGGTAAACTAACAAGCAAAGACGCAAATAATACAAGACGCTCCAAGCAAAACACATATCATGTGGTGAATAAAAATATAGCTCCAAGTAAATTACCGATGGAAGTAGATTTAAAGAGGGGATGCCTTCCGGGGCATCCCCAAGCTTTGACTTTTTGGTGTCCTTGGTTTATCTTGGGGGTGCCATGGGCATCCTCAAGCTTAGGATCTTGCCACTCCTTGTTCCATAATCCATCAAAATAATTTACCCAAAACTTGAAAACTTCACAACACAAAACTCAATAGAAATCTCGTGAGCTTCGTTAGAGAAAGAAAACAAAAAGACTACTTTAAGATACTGTAATGAACTCATTCTTTATTTATATTGGTGTTAAACCTACTGTATTCCAACTTCTCTATGGATTATAAACTATTTTACTAGCCATAGATTCATCAAAATAAGCAAACAACACACGATAAACAGAATCTGTCAAAAACACAACAGTCTGTAGTAATCTGTAACTAATGCAAACTTCTGGAACTCCAAAAATTCTACCAAAATAGGACGGCCTAGAAAATTTGTTTAATGATCATCAGCAATTGGAAACAGTATTTTATCACGTTTTGGTGATTTTTAACAATTGTTTTCGTGAACAGAAAGATTCTGGAAATTACAGCAAGATCAAATAACTATCATCCAAGAAGATCCTATAGGTCTAACTTGGCACAAACACTAATTAAAACATAAAACCACATCTAAACAGAGGCTAGATGGATTATTTATTCCTAAACAGAAGAAAAAGCAAAAAAACTAAAACTAAAATTGGGTTGCCTCCCAACAAGCGCTATCGTTTAACGCCCCTAGCTAGGCATTGAGATTTCAATGATGCTCACAGGAAAGACAAGAATTGAGGCACAAAGAGAGCATCATAAAACATGTGACAAACACACTTAAGTCTAACATACTTCCTATGCATAGGCATATTATAGGCAAACAAATTATCGTAGCAAGCAAAAACTAGCATATGCAAGGAAGCGGAAAGGAACAATAGCAATCTCAACATAACGAGAGGTAATTTAGTAACATGAAAATTTCTATAACCATATTTTCCTCTCTCATAATAATTACATGTAGGATCATAAGAAAATTCAACAATATAGCTATCACATAACATATTCTCAACACGATCCACATGCATGCGAAGTTGATACTCTTCCAAAATAGTGGGATTATCATTAACTAAAGTCATGATTTCTCAAAGCTCACTTTTATCAAAAAATTCATAAGATTGAATGTTATCCAAATATGTGGCATATAAAGTTGACACTCTTACAAACCCACTTTCAATATTATTGCAAACACTATTGTCAATCTTATATTCATCATGGGGCTTAAATAAATTTTCAAGATCATAAGAAGAATCTCCCCAATCATGACTATTGGACATAGCAAAACTAGCATCCCCAAGATTAGGGTTTTGCATATTATTAGCATAATTTACATCAATAGAATTTATAATAAAATCATTGCAATCATACTTTTTATTCAAAGATCTATCGTGAAGCACTTCATCACAATTTTCAGATTTACGGATCTCAGGCAAAAGCTGATAAAGATAATCTAGTGCATCCAAATCACTAGGAATTGGTTCATCATAATTGGATCTCTTAAAAAGATTGGCAAGCGGATGAGGATCCATAGATATTAGCTTCTCTGCTTAGGAAAAAATACTCAACTATTTCAACCACGCGAGAAAACGAGCCAAGAAAGACATAAAGGCGAACGGAAAAGAGGGGGCGAATAAAACGACAAGGGTGAAGTGGGGGAGAGGAAAATGAGAGGCAAATGGAAAATAATGTAATGCGGGAGATAGGGATTGTGATGGGTACTTGGTGTTGGGGATCGTTGCAGAAATTAAAATTTTCTATGCATCACCAAGATCCATCTATGGAGTGTTCTAGCAACGAGAGGGATAGGAGTGCATCTACATACCCTTGTAGATCGCGAGCGGAAGCGTTCAAGAGAACGGGGTTGATGGAGTCGTACTCGTCGTGATCCAAATCACCAATGACCGAGCGCCGAACGGACGTCACCTCCGCGTTCAACACACGTACGGTTGGGGAAGACGTCTCCTCCTTCTTGATTCAGCAAGGGGGAAGGAGAGGTTGATGGAGATCCAGCAGCACAACGACGTGGTGGTGGATGCAGCGGGGATCTCGGCAGGGCTTCGCCAAGCTCTACGGAGGAGGAGGAGGTGTTGGAGAGGGAGAGGGAGGCGCCAGGTGCTAGGGTGCGTAGCCTTCCCACCCCCCCTCTTTATATCGGTGTCCAGGGGCGCCGGCCTCTAGATCCCATCTAGATGGGGGGCGGCCAAGGGGTGGCTTGCCCCCAAGCCAAGTGGGCGCCCCCACCCCTAGAGTATCCAACCCTAGGCGCGGGGGCCCAGGCGCCCACCAGCCCACCGAGGCTGGTTCCTCCCACTTCAGCCCATGGGGCCCTCCGGGATAGGTGGCCCCACCGGTGGACCCTCGACCCTTTCCTGGTCCCAGAGAATACCGGTGACCCCCGAAACTTTCCCGATGGCCGAAACTAGACTTCCTATATATAATTCTTCATCTCCGGACCATTCCGGAACTCCTTGTGACGTCCAGGATCTCATCCGGGACTCCGAACAACTTTCGGGTTACCGCATACTTATATCTCTACAACCCTAGCGTCACCGAACCTTAAGTGTGTAGACCCTACGGGTTCGGGAGACATGCAGACATGACCGAGACGACTCTCCGGTCAATAACCAACAATGGGATCTGGATACCCATGTTGGCTCCCACATGCTCCTCGATGATCTCATCGGATGAACCACGATGTCGAGGATTCAATCAATCCCGTATACAATTCCCTTTGTCAATCGGTACGTTACTTGCCCGAGATTCGATCGTCGGTATCCCAATACCTCGTTCAATCTCGTTACCGGAAAGTCACTTTACTCGTACCGTAATGCATGATCCCGTGACCAGACACTTGGTCACATTGAGCTCATTATGATGATGCATTATCGAGTGGGCCCAGAGATACCTCTCCGTCATACGGAGTGACAAATCCAGTCTCGATTCGTACAACCCAATGAGACACTTTCGGAGATACCCGTAGTGCACCTTTATAGTCACCCGATTCGTTGTGGCGTTTGGCACACCAAAGCACTCCTACGGTGTCCGGAGTTGCACAATCTCATGGTCTAAGGAAATGATACTTGACATTTGGAAAAGCTCTAGCAAACGAACTACACGATCTTGTGCTATGCTTAGGATTGGGTCTTGTCCATCACATCATTCTCCTAATGATGTGATCCCGTTATCAATGACATCCAATGTCCATAGTCAGGAAATCATGACTATCTGTTGATCAACGAGCTAGTCAACTAGAGGCTCACTAGGGACGTGTTGTGGTCTATGTATTCACACAGGTATTACGATTTCCGGATAACACAATTATAGCATGAACAATAGACAATTATCATGAACAAAGAAATATAATAATAACCATTTTATTATTGCCTCTAGGGCATATTTCCAACATTCTCCCACTTGCACTAGAGTCAATAATCTAGTTACATTGTGATGAATCGAACACCCATAGAGTTCTGGTGTTGATCATGATTTGCTGTAGGGAGAGGTTTAGTCAACGGATCTGCTACATTCAGGTCCGTATGTACTTTACAAATATCTATGTCTCCATTTTGAACACTTTCATGAATTGATTTGAAGCGACGCTTGATATGCACAGTCTTCTGTGAAACACAGGCTCCTTGGCAAGGGCAATAGCTCCGGTGTTGTCACGAGAAGAGAGTTATCGGGCCCGACGCATTGGGAATAACTCCTAGGTCGGTAATGAACTCCTTCACCCAGATTGCTTCTTGTGCTGCCTCCGAGGCTGCCATGTATTCCGCTTCACATGTAGATCCCACCACGACGCTTTGCTTGCAACTGCACTAGCTTACCGCCCCACCATTCAAAATATACATGTATCTGGTTTGTGACTTAGAGTCATGCAGATCCGTGTCGAAGCTAGCATCAACGTAACCCTTTACGACGAGCTCTTCGTCACCTCCATAAACGAGAAACATATCCTTAGTAATCTTCAGGTACTTCAGGATATTCTTGACCGCTGTCCAGTGTTCCATGCCGGGATTACTTTGGTACCTTCCTACCAAACTTACAGCAAGGTTTACATCAGGTCTGGTACACAGCATGGCATACATAATAGACCCTATGGCCGAGGCATAGGGGAAGACACTCATCTTTTCTCTATCTTCTGCCGTGGTCGGGCATTGAGTCGTGCTCAATCGCACACCTTGCAATACTGAGCAAGAACTCCTTCTTGGACTGATCCATATTGAACTTCTTCAATATCTTGTCAAGGTACGTACTTTGTGAAAGACCAATGAGGCATCTCGATCTATCTCTATAGATCTTGATGCCTAATATATAAGCAGCTTCTCCAAGGTCCTTCATTGAAAAACACTTGTTCAAGTAGGCCTTTATGCTTTCCAAGAATTCTATATCATTTCCCATCAACGATATGTCATCCACATATAATATGAGAAATGCTACGGAGCTCCCACTCACTTTCTTGTAAAATGAGGCTTCTCCATAAGTCATGTAAACCCAAACGCTTTGATCATCTCATCAAATCGAATGTTCCAACTCCGAGATGCTTGCACCAGCCCATAGATTGAGCGTTGGAGCTTGCACACCTTGTTAGCATTCTTAGAATCGACAAAACCTTCCGGATGCATCATATACAATTCTTCCTTAAGAAAGCCGTTAAGGAATGCCGTTTTGACGTCCATTTGCCATATCTCATAATCATAGAATGCGGCAATTGCTAACATGATTCGGACGGACTTCAGCTTCGCTACGGGTGAGAAAGTCTCATCGTAGTCAACCCCTTGAACTTGTCGATAACCCTTAGCGACAAGTCGAGCTTTATAGATGGTAACAATATCATCCGCGTCCGTCTTCTTCTTGAAGATCCATTTGTTTTCTATCGCTCGCCGATCATCGGGCAAGTCTGTTAAAGTCTATACTTTGTTTTCATACATGGATCCTATCTCGGATTGCATGGCTTCAAGCCATTTGTTGGAATCTGGGCCCGCCATTGATTCTTCATAGTTCGAAGGTTCACTGTTGAGGGAGTCCTGGATTAGGGGGTGTCCGGATAGCCGAACTATCACCGTTGGCCGGACTCCTGGACTATGAAGATACAAGATTGAAGACTTCGTCCCGTGTCCGGATGGGACTTCCCTTGGCGTGGAAGGCAAGCTTGGCAATACGGATATGTAGATCTCCTACCATTGTAACCGACTCTGTGTAACCCTAACCCTATTCGGTGTCTATATAAACCGAAGGGTTTTAGTCCGTAGAACGAACAACAATCATACCATAGGCTAGCTTCTAGGGTTTAGCCTCTCTGATCTCGTGGTAGATCTACTCTTGTACTACCCATATCATCAATATTAATCAAGCGGAGTAGGGTATTACCTCCATCGAGAGGGCCGAACCTGGGTAAAAACATTGTGTCCCTTGTCTCCTGTTATCATCCGCCTAGACGCACAGTTCGGGACCCCCTACCGAGATCCACGGTTTTGACACCGACATTGGTGCTTTCATTGAGAGTTCCTGCAATGCGTCGCCGTCGGGAAGGATGCCTCATCCCGTCTTTAAAGACGATACTATCGCCAAAGGAGCCTTGGCCATCGGTCGAACTCTTCGTTAGGTGGTTTTCTTATGACCGCCAGTTCGCCAGCGCCCGGCGATGACTTCTCGGGTCATCGAAACCAACTTTCACGTTAACTCGGAACTTGCCGAGCAGTTAGATCCGATCGAGCTCTCCTCCGTAAACGAGCTCTTGGATCGCATCGCCGCCCTGGGAGTCTCCACAGACTACGACAAGATCGGGCCTAAAACCGATTTGAGAGAGATCAACTCTCCCCAGGCTAACCATCATGTTGCTGTGGCAAAGGAGCAATACGATGATTCTTCTTCTATCTTAAGGACTAGCTACGTCCGGATTCCCGATCCCTCCATGCCGGATTCCCGCAGAGGGACGGATGTCGATCAAGCCCTGAACTTAAAGTCAGGCGACGGGTTGGATTCATTGGATAGCATTCAAAAATCCAAACTTCCAAGTTCGGAAACTTCTCGCCCTCGAGTCTTAAATTGGATGGGGTTAGGATCTAGTTCCACCCGCCCACCCAAACATTAGCGATCTATCCCGAATTCGGCAAGAGCCAGCTGAAACGAAGACATCATTATCGGGCGATTCCTCCCGGTTATGGACAGGATAAAGGACTGCCAAGAGGAGGACGCAATCTCACTTTTCTGCAATAATTGCACGGACAAGGGAATCCTGAATGCCATAAGTAAATGCATCGTGAAATTACACGCTTTGTTGACTTGGTGACCATAGTACGTAAATCTGTGCGATGGAGAGTGCTTGGAAAACCGAAAGTAAATTTTGGGATAATCCGCCCCGAATACATCCCTAGTCCGAAACAAAAGGGTGCATCATCACCAAGCACCAGGTTAAACATCAAAAACAAAAACCCCTAAAGGGTGCACAGAATCTGTCTTGGAGGGCTGGCTAAACGGACCTGCAAAATCCATAGCACGTAGGGCGCCACTCCAACTCATAGCCTTGAGCATGTTGGATACTACGGCAGGTGGCCAAAAGTGGCGAAGAGCTTCTAGCCTCGAGAATCCCAGCCCAAAGAACACCGATGCAGTATTAACGATCTTGAGACTTTCGCATCAAATAACATACGGAAACGAACACTCCGCAACCTTGCCGAAGTCTACCAAGTAGCAACAATAATTCCATGGAGTGACACGGCTATTACCTTTAATGCCAGTGACGAACCCAAATTCCGAACAGCCCGAGCACCAGCCGCATTGGTTCCTAGTCCAATAGTGGACGGCTTTTGCCTTACTAAGGTACTCATGGATGGCGGCAGCGGACTAAACCTCATCTATGAGGAAACCCTCCGAAAAATGGAAATAGACTGGAACCGCATTGAGCGAAGCAGCACAACCTTTAGAGGAATAATCCCTAGCCGGAAGCATGCTGCACAGGAAAAATCACACCGGGCGTAGTGTTCGCCCGCCAGACAATTACAGGTCCGAGGAGGTCACATTTCAAGTGGCCCTGTTCAGCGGATATCACGCTTTATTAGGGCGAGAGGCATTCACAATTTTTCAAGCTATACCCCATTATGGGAACATGAAGCTTAAAATGCCCGGACCTAACGGAATCATCACTCTCGCTAGTGATCCGAACATAGCACTCCGTGCCGAAAACAAGACAGCCGCACTAGCCCTCAAGGCACTATCCGAAGCCCTAGCGGCCGAGGAACTCACTGCGATGCGCTCCACGATGAACAGGGATGATGTGATACTTGATAAAAGATCCAAGTCCACCTCTTTTAAACCAGCGGATGAAATAGTCAAATTCCAAGTCCACCCAACGGACCCTGCAAAGACGGCCTCCATTGGGGCACAATTAAACCCTGATGTAGACGCCGCACTACGAGAATTTCTACGAGAAAATTGGGACATTTTTGCCTGGCACCCTTCAGACATGCCAGGAATCCCACGTCGGCTGGCCGAGCATAGCCTAAATACCCTAAAAGGATTCAAGCCAGTCAAACAGGCTCTTCGACGCTTTTTCGAACCTAAGAGACAGGCCATGGGAGAGGAGCTAGCCAAACTTCTGGAAGCCTAATTCATCAGAGATATAAAACATCCGGACTGGCTAGCAAATTTGGTGATGGTACCAAAGAAGGATAAATCCTGGCGCCTATGTGTTGATTTCAAAGACCTTAATAAAGCTTGCCCAAAGGATCCCTTCCCCCTCCCTTGCATTGATCAAATTATCGACGCTACAGCAGGGCACGACTCATTGTGCTTCCTCGACGCGTACTCCGGCTACCACCAAATCAAGATGGCGGAGCCAAACCAAGCCGCAACAACATTCATCACTCCATACGGCCCATTCTGCTTCAATACAATGCCCTTCGGGCTCAAAAACGACGGCGCAACATATCAGCGCATGATTCAGACATGTCTGGCAAACCAGATCGGCAAAACAGTGGAAGCATATGTAGATGACGTGGTCGTCAAATCCAAGCATGTCGAAACTCTAGTAGACAACTTGAGGCTCACATTCGACAATCTCCGAAAATATGACATTAAGCTCAATCCGGAAAAATGCGTCTTCGGCGTTCCAGCCGGAAAGCTCTTGGGCTTCATTGTGTCAGGTAGTGGTGTTGAAGCAAACCGAGCCAAGATCCGAGCTCTGTCACAATTTGATATTCCAAAAGACCTCAAACAAATACAAAAATTGACTGGATGCGTAGCGGCTCTAAGCCGCTTTATTTCCCGTTTGGGAGAAAAGGCGTTACCCCTTTATCGCCTCCTCCGGCGCACCGAACACTTCGAGTGGACGTATGCCACAACGGCCGGACTCGAAGAAATAAAAGCCATATTGGCAACAAATCCGGTCCTGGTCGCGCCCAACATGGGCGAACGAATGCTATTATATATCGCCGCAACACATCAAGTTGTCAGCGCGGTGCTCGTCATCGAACGAGAAACGGACGGACACCGGTTCCCTCTTCAAAAACCGGTTTACTATGAGTCCACTGTCCTAACTCCATGCAAGTCCCGGTACCCACATTATCAACAGATTGCATACGCGGTGTTCATGGCATCCCGGAAGCTGCGACACTACTTTCAAGAGTGTTCGATAACGGTAGCCTCCGAAGTACCTCTTAACGACATTATAAACAACCGCGACGCGACGGGCCGGATTGCTAAATGGGCCATAGAGCTCCTTCCATTTGACATAACCTATAAGCCACGATGAGCTATTAAGTCGCAGGTTTTGGCCGACTTCGTGGCCGAATGGATCAAGCCGAACTCCCTAAAGAGTACGGGCGCATACTCCAATGGATCATGCACTTTGACGGCTCCAAAATGTTGGCGGCACAGGGGCTCACGTCGTCTGACGTCCCCAACCGAGGACACAGTCCAATACGTCATTCAGATAATGTATACTGAGACTCCAACAACGCGGCGAATCTGAGGCCCTTCGCACGGCCTCCGGATGGCGATCTCCATGGGCATTAAACGCCTAGAGGTGCGCGGGATTCGAACCTCGCGATATCTCAAATAACGGAGACTTTGATGCCAAAGATCCGAAAATGGCAGCGTCTGCAATGCGGTCCTAAAAATGTCAAGACGGTTCAAGGGCTCGAATTTCATCATATAGCCCGGATAACAACCAAAGCGGCGGACGTATTGGCACACATCGGTGCAAAACGCGATGCCGTCCCGCCCAACATCTTCCTGGGAACGGCTGTTCAAGCCATCCGTACTATGGGAAGGGGAGTCCGGAAATAACAATCCGGACCCAACCACACTGCCTGGCACCGAACACTTTGAAACAATCGGAGGCTCTGCCACCAAGATAACACCCTCCGCCCACAAAATAATGGTGGTTATCGCCCCGTGGACGGAACCATTCCTAGCCTACCTAACTAGGGAGGAACTCCCCGAAGACCAAAATGAGGCTCGCTGCATAGTACGGCGATCCAAAGCCTATAAAGTCCATGAGGGAGAGCTCTATAAGAAAAGCACAATAGGAGTCCTTCAAAGGTGTATCTCCGAAGAGGAAGGGCGAAACCTCCTGGCTGAAATTCATGCCGGACTGGGTGGGCACCATGCCGCAGCCCGGGCCCTTGTAGGCAAGGCCTTCCGTACAGGATTTTATTGGCCGACAGCCCGGGCAGATGCGCAGGATTTAGTCCAACGATGCGTCGGTTGCCAGCTTTTTGCTAACCAAAGCCACATGCCACCCACCGCCTCAAAACTATACCCATCACCTGGCCGTTTGGTCCGGGGCTTGACATGGTTGGACCCCTTGAGGGAGGAACCCACAAGCAAAAATGCCTATTGGTCATGGTGGATAAATTCACCAAACGGATAGAGGCCAAGCCTGTTAAAACGGCCGAATCCGGGCCGGTGATAGACTTCATATCAGGGGTAGTGCACCGTTACGGCGTCCCCCACAGTATCATCACTGATAACGGCACCAACTTCACGGCCGATGAGGTCAAATTATGGTGCAAAAACATGGGCATCAAGCTCGATTACGCCTCAGTCTATCACCCTCAAACCAACGGTCAAGTCGAGCAAGCAAACGGTCTAATCATGAGCGGCATTAAACCCAGACTAGTGCGGTCCCTCAAGGAATCTAACACGCACTGGGTTGAGGAGCTCGACTCCGTACTCTGGGGACTGCGGACCACGCCGAATCGTACTACTGGATTCACACCATTTTTTATGGTGTACGGCGCAGAGGCAGTCTTGCCCTGCGACATAATGCATGACTCACCTCGCGTGCGCATGTATGAAGAAAGAGAAGCCGAGCTCGATCGTCAGGACAGTTTGGACGCATTGGAGGAGGAGCGCGACGTGGCAAAAGCTCGTTGCGCATTTTATCAACAGCAGGCTCGAAGATATCAAAGCAAGGAAGTACGGGCCAAAGCTTACAACGTTGGCGAACTAGTTCTACGCCTGCCGGACAAGAAAAGGACAAACTCAAGCCCAAATGGGAAGGTCCCTTCATCATCGACCAGGTCCTGACCGGCGGAGCATACCGTCTGCGAAACGCATCGGATAACCGACTCGAGCCGAACCCATGGAACGCAGCCCGTCTATGAAGATTCTACGCCTAAGCGCCGGACTCCGAGTTCGTCTCCTTCCTCTCCATATTTTCTATTTTTGCTGTCTTTTATTTCTCTCCTTCCTCCTCCTTCTTCTTGAAACCTTTAGAGGCTCGTTTGTGCTTTGTTCGCACATACTTGACGCCACTGTCCGCTCATTATACCAGGGCTTCTTTAATGTAAGCTTATTTATAGGGGCTTCATGCCCAACACATGTGTCAAACTTCCGCATGTACCTTTTACTCACCATTATATGCATCGATATGACTTAAGTTTTGGCCAAGCTGGGTTGCTGGCTCTGTGCTTACCCCTACGTTCCCAATTGTTCGGCTAGGTGGTAAAGGGAGCACCTCTGCGATTATTCTTGCCGGGTCACCGGATGTGTACCTCGGTAGGTGAAGCCAAAGCTAGCGTTCTTAAGAGAATATTCGATCGGTGAAATGAAAGATGATTTTTAACTATTTATCCATCTGCCCCCAGATGATTTTCTGCTTTCTTAGCAGTTTGGACATGCACTTTAGGGCATGCCTCCCAGGGAAAGGAACCCTTAACGGAACTATTCTCCCTGGAAGATGTTTCTTACTACCCATGTAATATAACATAACTAGTTGGGCACTTGTCTGATACAACAATAATGACCCCTACACCTTGTCTCCATGCATGCCCCGGTTCTTACATAACCGCGAGGGTATTCAGACACACTCCGGACTATTGGGTCCCGAGGTCGAAGCTAAAAGGTCCGCTATGACAAACGATCTACAATCCGTCTAGAAGACATTTTTCATGTCATAGTCAATTACATAGTCAACTCGACTAATTGTATTCCTCCTCAATGCCATCTAATAGGCTATCTAATTTACAATCTTCTTTGGGAATACTTGGTGGCCAATTCTACTTGGCCGTACACTAAGCTTACAGGATCTCCTTCCCATCAGCCCCACAGTCCGACCTCGGCCATGTGGTTTGGGTCAACCGTGTACCGCGTCTTTACCATGGCCCGAGCCTCCTGGCGCCTTTGACGGCAGGCCGATATCTTCCATAGTTGGAAGCGCCACCAAGCTCCTTGAAGCCGCTCGCCAGCTCCCCAATGCCTTGAGCGGGGAGATAGATGGCCACAAGGCACTGGCGACGCCTTTCATCACCTGCCGAACTCGTTTGCGGTGACCGACAGCTCGGGAAGAAGATCACCCGAAGAACTGGGCATCTCCTCCTCAGGACGACCTGTGAGCAAACCTACATACATGTTTATGTTAGTCGCCTTCCTCGCCGAACTCTTTCAAAGTTCATTAAGCACTTATTGAAAATGCCGCGACGAAGCCGTCGATTCTCCTTTACGGAGTCAGACAACTGGGCACGAACATCTTTTAGTTCCTCACCCAGCTGGGTGTTGGCATCTTGGAGGTTATTTTTCTCCTGCCGCACCCTCGTAAGCATGCTCGCCGACCTTTAGTCAAGCGCTGAGCTGTTGCTTGTCCGGATCCATCCCGGCGCAATCTGCACTGTTAATGTCAGATTTATGCACAAGCCGCACTTTGCGAAACTACTTCTACTTTGAAGGGCATATATTAACAGAGGGAGTCTTCAAGGCTTCCCGGTCGCGGCCATCTTGACCTCAAGTTGGGCCTTGCACTCTTCAAGCTCCTGGGACAAACGGGTATTCTTTTTGGTAAGAACTCAGATTCCAAATGATCCTTAAATCAGTTATCCTAACTATTTTAAGTCTCGGGGCTCTTGGCATATATAACTGTCAAAATTCCTTACCCATATGTCTTTCACATACTGCTCTGTGGCTCTGGCTAGGCCATCTTGAGCGGCACGGAGGTGCGCTTCTCCCGAACTAAAGGCGTCCAACGCCTCTTGGGAGAAACATGCGTCACGTAGAATAGTCCGGCGGCGCCTATGATTCATGGTGCTCTCCACCTCCGACTTGTTGGCGGACAGTCTATCGGCATCCTCCGTTGGAGGAGCATCCGACGCATGCCTCGTGTTCGTACCCCCTTTCGGACTCGGCTTTTGAGCCTGGTTAGCGGAGGCCCGATTGGCAACTTCTCCGGACTCAGTCCGGCGTGCGCTCTTTTTCCTGAAAAAACCACAAGCGTCAGTGTGCCTCCCAGGAACCTCTCCTTAAAACACGATGGCAAATCATACCGTTGCGGCGACGTCTCGAGTCGCAAGCACTTCTTTTCCGCTGTTGGGCGAGCTGCCCCTTGTTGGACGGCCGCGGCAGCTTCGGCTTCCGTTCAAGGCACCCCTGCGAAACACCATCAAATACGTGGTGATTAGAAGTAAAGCACGGGTGGGTCATGGTATCCGGACTTGATCCACGGTTACCTGGGAGGCCGGAAATAATCCGGGGTAGTCAGCCGTAATGGCAACCAAAGCATTGTCGGTGCTAAGTTGGTGGAACACCCCGTCCATCAGCTCCACCTTTATATCCGGGTCCTCTTCAGAGGCCAGATCGAGGGACCGTTCCGGATCCTCGGGTTGTGGGGGCGGGCTGTGTATCTTCTCCACGGCCCGGCGCAGTTCCTGCGCAGAAACCATGAAATGAGATATTTAACCACGGGAACATGGATCGGACAGGCCACAAAGATGTTTGCTTACCCAACTTTGAGGATTATTCGAAGAAAACCCGCTCAGTGGGCTGACGCGGAGAAAATCCTCCTCCTCCCCTTTGTACATGGCGGACAAGGTCTTCACCACTTCGGTGACCGATCCCGGCCCTTTGCGGCCATGGCGGGTGGCATCATCCTCCCCGTTGAAGTCCCACATGGGGTGGCCCCTGTATTGGAGCGGCTGCACTCCCCTCATAATGCAGATTGCCATGACTCCAATCATGGTCAATCCGGCATTAGCCAGCAATCTTATTCGGCTCATCAAGTAAAGGACGTCCCGGTCATTTTCCTCTAGGGGCTCCATGAGCGCCGGCTTAGGCGCTTCTTCAGAGGAGCGTTGCTAAACTTCGGAAGGCCGATCCGAACAGGATCCGGCAGCGGACGCCCTCCATGTAAAACCATTCCGAAGGCCGGTCTTGGACGCCTTCTTCGGGTTCCGGATAGATATCCGTCCCAGCGATGCGCCATAGTTCGCTCCGCCCACTTGATATATTGACCCCTCATGAGAACGGGGTACAAGGCAGAATAATCTCTTCCACAACGCAAAATGAGCCTCGACGCCAAGAACAGTTCGCAAAGGGCCACGAAGCCCGCGATGTGCAAAATGGAGGCAGGTGTAAGGTGGTGCAACTGAGGTCAGAGAACTCCAAGAGCCCCCGGAGAAACGGATGAATTGGAAATCCGAGTCCTCTTACTAAATAAGAGATAAAGCATACCCGCTCTCCTTTAGAGGGATCAGGAACACTCTCCGCTTGCTTTCCGCCCTTGTAGGTGGCAAGTCTGGCTCGAACCGGAACCATGAAGGCCGGGGGAAGAAATCCCTTGGTTTGGAGTGTCACTAGCTCGCTATGCGGGACTGAGCATCTCTCCCAATTTCAGTGCTGAGGGCTGGGAGCGAGAGGAGGAGCCATCGATCGGTCCATGATGGAATGGATTTTTGTCGAAGGCGCTCCGATGAAATCTCGCGGAGGGGGGTTGGTGTAACTCAGATCTAGATCCTCATCCCTTTTATAGGCGGCTCATTTGCGCAGCTAGGGGGATAAGTGTAAAAATACCCTGGCTTTTCGCATTCATTCAAACACGTGGAAGATGGCCATTATTGGGCGTAGAAGCCAAGGAGCGCAACATTTATCAGAAGCCGGACACTATTTGACAAGTATATGGAATTTGGAGAAGAACCCGCCCCGCAATGTCAAGACAATCTACGCACTGGACTCATCGCCATTGGAGCATGGTTCGGGGTCTACTGAGGGAGTCCTGGATTAGGGGGTGTCCGGATAGCCGAACTATCACCGTTGGCCTGACTCCTGGACTATGAAGATACAAGATTGAAGACTTCGTCCGTGTCCGGATGGGACTTTCCTTGGCGTGGAAGGCAAGCTTGGCAATACGGATATGTAGATCTCCTACCATTGTAACCGACTCTGTGTAACCCTAACCCTATTCGGTGTCTATATAAACCGAAGGGTTTTAGTCCGTAGAACAAACAACAATCATACCATAGGCTAGCTTCTAGGGTTTAGCCTCTCTGATCTCGTGGTAGATCTACTCTTGTACTACCCATATCATGAATATTAATCAAGCAGGAGTAGGGTATTACCTCCATCGAGAGGGCCCGAACCTGGGTAAAAACATCGTGTCCCTTGTCTCCTGTTATCATCCGCCTAGACGCACAGTTCGGGACCCCCTACCCGAGATCCGCCGGTTTTGACACCGACAACCGTTGTCTAACAACATGATTTCCAGGACAGGGTTGCCATACCACTCTGGTGTGGAACGTGTCCTCGTGGACCTACGAAGTTCAGTAGTAACTTGATCCGAAGTACCTTGATCATCATCATTAGTTTCCTCTCCAGTCAGTGCAGGCACCACAGGAACATCTTCCTGAGCTGCGCTACTTTCAAGAGGTAGTACTTCATCAAGTTCCACTTTCCTCCCACTTACTTCTTTCGAGAGAAACTCTTTCTCCAGAAAGGACCCGTTCTTGGCAACAAAGATCTTGCCTTCGGATCTGAGGTAGAAGGTATACCCAATGGTTTCCTTAGGGTATCCTATGAAGATGCATTTTTCCGACTTGGGTTCGAGCTTTTCAGGTTGAAGTTTCTTGACATAAGCATCGCATCCCCAAACTTTTAGAAACGACAGCTTAGGTTTCTTCCCAAACCATAGTTCATACGGTGTCGTCTCAACGGATTTCGATGGAGCCCTATTTAAAGTGAATGCAGCAGCCTCTAAAGCATAGCCCCAAAATGAGAGCGGTAGATCGGTAAGAGACATCATAGATCGCACCATATCCAATAGAGTGCGATTACGACGTTCGGACACACCATTTCGCTGAGGTGTTCCAGGCGGCGTGAGTTGTGAAACTATTCCACATTTCCTCAAGTGTGTGCCAAATTCATGACTCGAATATTCCCCTCCACGATCTGATCGTAAGAACTTTATTTTCTTGTCACGTTGATTCTCAACCCTCACTCTGAAATTCCTTGAACTTTTCAAAGGTCTCAGACTTGTGTTTCATTAAGTAGACATACCCATATCTACTCAAGTCATCAGTGAGAGTGAGAACATAATGATAGCCACCGCGAGCCTCAACACTCATTGGACCGCACACATCAGTATGTATGATTTCCAATAAGTTGGTTGCTCGCTCCATTGTTCCGGAGAACGGAGTCTTGGTCATCTTACCCATGAGGCATGGTTCGCACGTGTCAAATGATTCGTAATCAAGAGAATCCAAAAGTCCATCTGCATGGAGCTTCTTCATGCGTTTGACACCTATGTGACCAAGGCGGCAGTGCCACAAGTATGTGGGACTATCATATTCAACCTTACATCTTTTGGTATATCCACTATGAATATGTGTAACATTACGTTCAAGATTCATTAAGAATAAACCATTCACCAGCGGGGCATGACCATAAAACATATCTCTCATATAAATAGAACAACCATTATCCTCGGATTTAAATGAGTAGCCATCTCGAATTAAACGAGATCCTGATACAATGTTCATGCTCAAAGCTGGCACTAAATAACAATTATTGAGGTTTAAAACTAATCCCGTAGGTAAATGTAGAGGTAGCGTGCTGACGGCGATCACATCGACCTTGGAACCATTCCCGACGCGCATCGTCGCCTCGTCCTTCGCCAGTCTCCGCTTATTCCGCAGCTCCTGCTTTGAGTTACAAATATGAGCAACCGCACCGGTATCAAATACCCAGGAGCTACTATGAGTACTGGTAAGGTACACATCAATTACATGTATATCACATATACCTTTAGTGTTGCCGGCCTTCTTGTCCGCTAAGTACTTGGGGCAGTTCCGCTTCCAGTGACCACTTCCCTTGCAATAAAAGCACTCAGTCTCGTGCTTGGGTCCATTCTTTGGCTTCTTCCCAAGAATCGGCTTACCGGGCGCGGCAACTCCCTTGCCGTCCTTCTTGAAGTTCTTCTTACCCTTGCCTTTCTTGCACTTAGTGGTTTTATTTACCATCAACACTTGATGTTCCTTTTTGATCTCCACCTCTGCTGATTTCAGCATTGAATATACCTCAGGAATGGTCTTTTCCATCCCCTGCATATTGAAGTTCATCACAAAGCTCTTGTAGCTCGACGGAAGCAACTGAAGGATTCCGTCAATAACCGCGTCATCCGAGAGATTAACTCCCAGCCGAGTTAAGCGGTTGTGCAACCCAGACATTTTGAGTATGTGCTCACTGACAGAACTATTTTCCTCCATCTTACAACTGAAGAACTTGTCGGAGACTTCATATCTCTCGACCCGGGCATGAGCTTGGAAAACCATTTTCAGCTCTTCGAACATCTCATATGCTCCGTGTTGCTCAAAACGCTTTTGGAGCCCGGTTCTAAGTCTGTAAAGCATGCCGCCTTGAACGAGGGAGTAATCATCAAGACGAGACTGCCAAGCGTTCATAACGTCTTGGTTCTCTCGATGGGTGCTTCACCTAAGCGGTGCTTCTAGGACATAATCTTTCTTGGCAGCTATGAGGATGATCCTCGTGTTCCGGAACCAGTCCGTATAGTTGCTGCCATCATCTTTCAGCTTGGTTTTCTCTAGGAGCAGCGTTGAAGTTGAGGGCAACATTAGTGTGGGCCATTTGATCTACAAGACATATTGTAAAGATTTTAGACTAAGTTCATGATAATTAAGTTCATCTAATCAAATTATTTAATGAACTCCCACTCAGATAGACATCCCTCTAGTCATCTAAGTGAAACATGATCCGAGTCAACTAGGCCGTGTCCGATCATCACGTGAGACGGACTAGTCAACGTCGGTGAACATCTTCATGTTGATCGTATCTTCTATACGACTCATGCTCTACCTTTCGGTCTTCCATGTTCCGAGGCCATGTCTGTACATGCTAGGCTCATCAAGTCAACCTAAGTGTATTGCGTGTGTAAATCTGGCTTACACCCGTTGTATTCGAACGTTAGAATCTATTACACCCGATCATCACGTGGTGCTTCGAAACAACGAACCTTCACAATGGTGCACAGTTAGGAGGAACACTTTCTTGAAATTATTTCGAGTGATCATCTTATTTAAGCTACCGTCATTCTAAGCAAATAAGATGTAAAACATGATAAACATCACATGCAATCAAATAGTGACATGATATGGCCAATATCATTTTGCTCCTTTTGATCTCCATCTTCGGGGCTCCATGATCATCTTCGTCATCGACATGACACCATGATCTCCATCATCATGATCTCCATCATTGTGTCTTCATGAAGTTGTCACGCCAACGATTACTTCTACTTCTATGGCTAACGTGTTTAGCAATAAAGTAAAGTAATTTACATGGCGTTATTCAATGACACGCAGGTCATACAAAAAAAAGACAACTCCAATGGCTCCTGCCGGTTGTCATACTCATCGACATGCAAATCGTAATTCCTATTACAAGAACATGATCAATCTCATACATCACATATATCATTCATCACATCTTTTGGCCATATCACATCACAAAGGCATATGCTGCAAAAACAAGTTAGACGTCCTCTAATTGTTGTTGCAAGTTTTTACGTGGCTTATATAGGTTTCTAGCAAGAACGCTTTCTTACCTCGTAAAACCACAACGTGATATGCCAATTTCTATTTACCCTTCATAAGGACCCTTTTCATCGATCCGCTCCAACTAAAGTGGGAGAGACAGACACCCGCTAGCCACCTTATGCAACTAGTGCATGTCAGTCGGTGGAATCTGTCTCACGTAAGCGTACGTGTAAGGTCGGTCTGGGCCGCCTCATCCCACGATGCCGTCGAAGCAAGATAACACTAGTAGCGGCAAGAAAATTGACAACATCTACGCCCACAACAAGTTTGTATTCTACTCGTGCATAGAAACTACACATAAACCTGGCTCTGATACCACTGTTGGGGATCGTTGCAGAAATTAAAATTTTCTACGCATCACCAAGATCAATCTATGGAGTGTTCTAGCAACGAGAGGGATAGGAGTGCATCTACATACCCTTGTAGATCGCGAGCGGAAGCGTTCAAGAGAACGGGGTTGATGGAGTCGTACTCGTCGTGATCCAAATCACCGATGACCGAGCGCCGAACGGACGGCACCTCCGCGTTCAACACACTTATGGTTGGGGAAGACGTCTCCTCCTTCTTGATCCAGCAAGGGGGAAGGAGAGGTTGATGGAGATACAGCAGCACGACGGTGTGGTGGTGGATGCAGCGAGGATCTCGGCAGGGCTTCGCCAAGCTTTACGGAGGAGGAGGAGGTGTTAGAGAGGGAGAGGGAGGTGCCAGGGGCTAGGGTGTGCAGCCCTCCCTCCCCCCTCTTTATATAGGGGTCCAGGGGGTGCCGGCCCCTCTAGATCCCATCTAGATGGGGGGTGGGGGAGGGGCGGCCAAGGGGGGTGGCTTGCCCCCCATGCCAAGTGGGGCGCCCCCACCCCTAGGGTTTCCAACCCTAGGCACAGGGGGGCCCAAGAGGGGCGCACCAGCCCACCAGGGGCTGGTTCCCCTCCCACTTCAGCCCATAGGGCCCTCCAGGATAGGTGGCCCCACCCGGTGGACCCCCGGGACCCTTCCGGTGGTCCCTGTACAATACCGGTGACCCCCGAAACTTTCCCGATGGCCGAAACTGGACTTCCTATATATAATTCTTCATCTCCGGACCATTCCGGAACTCCTCGTGACGTCCGAGATCTCATCCAGGACTCCGAACAACTTTTGGGTTACCGCATACTTATATCTCTACAACCCTAGCGTCACCGAACCTTAAGTGTGTAGACCCTCCGGGTTCGGGAGACATGCAGACATGACCGAGACGACTCTCCGGTCAATAACCAACAGCGGGATCTGGATACCCATGTTGGCTCCCACATGCTCCTCGATGATCTCATCGGATGAACCATGATGTCGAGGATTCAATCAATCCCGTATACAATTCCCTTTGTCAATCGGTACGTTACTTGCCCGAGATTCGATCATCGGTATCCCAATACCTCGTTCAATCTCGTTACCGGCAAGTCACTTTACTCATACCATAATGCATGATCCCGTGACCAGACACTTGGTCACATTGAGCTCATTATGATGATGCATTACTGAGTGGGCCCAGAGATAACTCTCCGTCATACGGAGTGACAAATCCAGTCTCGATTCGTGCCAACCCAACAGACACATTCGGAGATACCCGTAGTGCACCTTTATAGTCACCCAGTTACGTTGTGACGTTTGGCACACCCAAAGCACTCCTACGGTATCCGGGAGTTGCACAATCTCATGGTCTAAGGAAATGATACTTGACATTTGGAAAAGCTCTAGCAAACGAACTACACGATCTTGTGCTATGCTTAGGATTGGGTCTTGTCCATCACATCATTCTCCTAATTGTGTGATCCTGTTATCAATGACATCCAATGTCCATTGTCAGAAAATCATGACTATCTGTTGATCAATGAGCTAGTCAACTAGAGGCTCACTAGGAACGTGTTGTGGTCTATGTATTCACACATGTATTACGATTTCCGGAGAACACAATTATAGCATGAACAATAGAAAATTATCATGAACAAAGAAATATAATAATAACCATTTTATTATTGCCTCTAGGGCATATTTCCAACACTTGGTATGTAGACTTTAACGGTGCCAGAAATGGCTTGCTGTTAGGAGTCCAAGTCTTGACCTGCTCTTGCGTAAGCCTCCCCGGCAACGGCGCCAGAAATTCTTCTTGCTACCTCTTGAGCACTGCGTTGGATTTCCCCGAAGAGGAGAGGATGATGCAGCAAAGTAGCGTAAGTATTTCCCTTAGTTTTTGAGAACCAAGGTATCAATCCAGTAGGAGGCTACACACAAGTCCCTCGTACCTGCACAAAACAATAGCTCGTCGCAACCAACGCGATTAGGGGTTGTCAATCCCTTCACGGTCACTTACGAGAGTGAGATCTGATAGAGATGATAGATAATATTTTTGGTATTTTTGGTATAGAGATGCAAAGTGAAAAGTAAAAGGCAAAGTAAAAACAAAGCAAGTATTAAAGTAATGGAGATTGATATGATGAGAATAGACCCGGGGGCCATAGGTTTCACTAGTGGATTCTCTCAAGAGCATAAGTATTTTACGGTGGGTGAACAAATTACTGTTGAGCAATTGACAGAATTGAGCATAGTTATGAGAATATCTAGGTATGGTCATGTATATAGGCATCACGTCGGAGACAAGTAGACCGACTCCTGCCTGCATCTACTACTATTACTCCACTCATCGACCGCTATCCAAAGATGCATCTAGAGTATTAAGTTAAAAGCAGAGTAACGCCTTAAGCAAGATGACATGATGTAGAGGGATAAATTCATGCAATATGATAAAAGCCCCATCTTGTTATCCTCGATGGCAACAATACAATACATGCCTTGCTGCCCCTTCTGTCACTGGGAAAGGACACAGCAAGATTGAACCCAAAGCTAAGCACTTCTCCCATTGCAAGAACTACCAATCTAGTTGGCCAAACCAAACGGATAATTCGAAAAAGATAACCAATCATACATAAAAAATTCAGAGAAGATTCAAGTATTGTTCATAGATAATCTGGATCATAAACCCACAATTCATCTGTCTCAACAAACACACCGCAAAAAGAAGATTACATCGAATAGATCTCCACGAGAGAGGGGGAGAACATTGTATTGAGATCCAAAAAGAGAAGAAGCCATCTAGCTACTAGCTATGGACCAAGGTCTGAAGTAAACTACTCACACTTCATCGGAGGGGCTATGGTGATGATGTAGAAGCCCTCCGTGGTGGATGCCCCCTCCGTGAGCTCCTAACAGGCCCCAAGATGGGATCTCGTGGATACAGGAAGTTGCGGCAGTGGAATTAGGTTTTTGGCTCCTGTTCTGATCGTTTGGGGGTACGTAGGTATATATAGGAGGAAGGAGTATGTCGGTGGAGCAACAGGGGGCCCACAAGGCAGGGTGCGCGCCCTAGGGGGGCGCCCCCACCCTCGTGACCGCCTCTATTACTTCTTGGAGCAGGGTCCAAGTCTCCTGGATCACGTTCGGTGAGAAAATCACGTTCCCAAAGGTTTCATTCCGTTTGGACTCCATTTGATATTCCGTTTCTTCAAAACACTGAAATGGGCAAAAAATAGCAATTCTGGGTGGGCCTCCGGTTAATAGGTTAGTCCCAAAAATAATATAAAAGTGGAAAATAAAGCCCAATATAGGCCAAAACAGTAGATAAAGTAGCATGGAGCAATCAAAAATTATAGATACGTTGGAGACGTATCACCGACATACACGGCGAGAACTGCGGGCACCACTCGTCGTCATGAACCCTCGTCGGCAAGGCATTCCGCAACGGATTCTACTGGCCTATGGCGCTCAATGACGCAGCTGAGCTGGTGATGTCCTGCGAGGCCTGCCAATTCCACGCCAAGCAAATCCATCAACCAGCTTAGGGCCTCCAGACCATTCCACTCTCGTGGTCGTTCGCAGTCTGGGGACTGGACATCCTTGGCCCGTTCCCTCGAGCGCCTGGGGGCTACCGATACCTCTACGTTGTCATCGACAAGTTCACCAAGTGGGCGGAGGTGGAAGCCGTCCGCACCATCCCAGTTGGCTCCGCGGTCAAGTTCATCAGGGGTCTCATGAGCCGTTTTTGGGGTCCCCAACCGCATCATCACCGATAATGGCTCGCAGTTCACCAGTAATCTCTTCAAAACATACTGCACTAACCTTGGAACACAGATCTGCTACGCTTCAGTGGCGCACCCCCGGAGCAATGGTCAAGCTGAATGCGCCAACGCGGAGGTCCTGAGAGGCCTCAAGACCAGGACCTTCAAGAAGAAGCTCGAAGCCTGCGGCAGGGGCTTGCACGACTAGCTGTAGTCCGTGATGTGGTCCATCCGCACCACCTCCCCCAAGCCAACGGGCGAGACCCCATTCTTCCTCGTCTACGGACCAGAAGCGGTCCTCCCTCACGAGGTCAAGCATCGCTCTGCACGGGTCTTGGCGTTTGATGAGATGCAGCAGGACGCCACGCGGGGGATGGACCTCGTGCTGGGGGAGGAACGCCGCCGCGTAGCTGCACTACAGGCGGCAAGATACCAGCAGGCGCTGCGGCGCTACCACTATCGCAGCGTCCGCTCTAGGACGCTCGAGGTGGGTGACCTCGTCCTGAGGCGGGTGCTCTCTAGGGAAGGGCTGCGTAAGCTCTCACCCATGTGGGAGGGCCTGCTCAAGGTCGTCCATGTCTCCAGGCCTGGCGCCGCGCGCCTGGAGACACAGGACGGGGTACCCATCCAGAACGTCTGGAACATCCAGCACCTCCATAAGTTCTACCCATGAAGAAAGGCCCAGCTCCTGTGAAGAAGGCCCAGTGCCTGTGAAGGTCTCCGCTCGTGACACTCTCACGTAATAATGAGTGGGGCTGTACACGCCCCGGAGTCTCAGGAGTGCCGCCCTAGGGCCTCGGAGGCTCCCTCCCACGTCCTAGTGGCAGCACTTAGCTCCGCGCTGGTGAGAAGACATGAAGACTAGACTAGGTGCCGGGCGCAGCTTTTCATTTGCTTTCCGTAGTTGGCTCGCCCCTCTTTAATTGAAGTTTGCTTCTGGAGTTCTCCGCTGATTTGGTTCCATCGCCTTCTGCCTCTGTTTCCGTCTTCAGTTTAGCCTGTACTCTCTCTCTCTCTCTCATTCCTCGCGAGGGGGCTGGAAGGTGCCCTCATTCCTTTTTCCTTTTTCTGCCTTTCGTATGCTTTTCGCGAGGCACCCTCGTTCGAGCCCACAAGCTGGCGCACCTCTCCTAATCCGTGCCCCTCGGGTACCGCGATACGAAGCACTGGGTCAAGGCCAGCGGCACCTGTGACCAAGGCTTGGGTGAATGATAAGCCTCCTAACTAATTTTTTGCAGTTCCTAAGCGCCTACAGGCCAAGGAGGCCTCGACAGGCACCAGGAAGCAAGCGCCTCGTGAGGAGGAAACTACTCCGAGCAAGTCAAGCTAAGTCATCTCTACATAAAATGACGATGTTGCGACACAGCACAGGAACGATAAACATAGCATAATAATTGAGAAATCATAGTTTGTTGCACGCCCCTTCGGGGCCCATACTGGTTTCTTTCTTAATAAGGAAGGAAAGGAAGGACAAAATAAAAGCGGTGCGTGCCTCTACAGCAGTCCGCGAGGGCGGGCTCTTGGCGCCGTCCCGAGCTCAGCCAGACCCCTCCTCGCGCTTCACGGAGGTGCGGCAACGAGACGACCTGCTGCCGCCTTTGAAGCTGGTGCGGTGACATGGCGGCTGGTCGTAACCACCGCTGCTGGAGCTGTCGCCGGGGGAAGAGCCGCCGTAGCTGGACGAGGCATGGTCGGCACCAAGGGCGGGTTCGCCCTCATCCTCATCACGATTGTCGCCAAGGCCGAGCACCTCCTCGCTGTCGTTGACCTCGGGGCAACACCCGACGCGGCGACCATCTTCTCCAAACAGCCTGACGTAGAGGGTCGCCTCGCCGTCATACTTGAAATGGAGGGTGCACCGCCTGTCCTCCTCCACCATGCCAGAGCTGATACCTCGATGTCGTCGTCCATTACAAGAGATCGACCTCTCTCATCCACGGCTTCGGACCAGGATCCTTGATTCGCGTTCTCTCGCTTCATCCGCGTCATCGTCCTCCTTGCCGAGGCCTCTCGTACGGCCGTCTCATCCACCGCGCCGGGATATTTCCCTCACCACCACCATCTGCCCTCCTAGATTTGCTTCCACGCCATCGGGACAGCCATAGCTACCGCAGCACCCTCAACGCATCAGCAGATGTTTTCACGGCGCCACACCGGAGGCGGTACTCTTTTGTATTTGCTCAATTTATTTATCTTAGCAAGAAAATAGATCACCATTGCTTTACTGTGATTTCTTGTCCATCACTTAGAATCTTACTTGTTAGTTGAAACCAAACGTTGGTTGTGAAGTTGCCTTTGTCCGGTCTGCACCTTTAGATCTGCCGTGGCACACGCACCACTATACTCGCAATGCTTATGGTTTTCCCCTTTTATATTCCACATTAGCTTAAATGACAGTTGACTGAATTTCAAATTGGGGTCAGTACATTACGGATGAAGCACAAACAGAAACTCAAACGACATCCACCCTACTAGCCCAGGCTGCCGACCAGGAACCTATCCCTCGAACGAAGAAGCGGAACAAGAACTCCAAAACAAATAAACATCGCTCTCGCGTCATGATCATTGCATAACCTGTACTCAAGAATCGGTGTTGTAGTAATCTGTGAGCCACGAGGACTCAGCAATCCCATTACCATGGGTATCAAGACTATAAAAGCTTAATGGGTAGGAAAGGGGTAAAGTGGTGAGGTTGCAGCATCGACTAAGCATGTATGGCTAACTTACGATTACAAGAGTAAGATGAGAAGCTACGCAAACGGTCGCAAACTAGAAATGAACAAGAAGTGATCCTGAGCTACTTACGTTCAAACATAACCCAAACCATGTTCACCTCCCGGACTCCGCCGAAAAGAGACCATCACAGTTATGCAACGCGGTTGGTGTATCTTAATGGAATCAACTTTGAGTCTTCTACAACCGGATATTAACAAATTCCCATCTACCACATAACCGCGGGCACGGCTCTCGAAAGTTTATACCCTGCAGGGGTGTCCCAACTTATCAAGTGATAAGCTTTCGCGATCAACGAAGTATATTCCTTCTCGCGGAACGACCCGATCAGTCTCGGAATCCCGGTTAAAGACATTTCGACAATGGTAAAACAAGACCAGCAAGACCACCCGACTGTGCCGACAAATCAAGATAGATGCTGCACATATCTCGTTCTCAGGGCACACCGGATGAGCGAAGCGTACAGGTACCAACGTAACTCAAGTTGCCAAGGGACGGTCCCGCACGGTGCTCTAGTTTGGACCAACAATTAGAGAAGCATTGGCCCGGGGGGGGGGGGGGCTAAAATAAAGATGACCCTCGGGTTAATTACTCCCAAGGGAAAGGTATAGGTGGTAGGTAGGCAAATGGTAAAACCAATGTTGGGCCTTGCTGGAGGAGTTTTATTCAGGGCGAACTATCAAGGGGTTCCCGTAACACCCAACCGCGTTAGGGATGCAAAATTGGGGAACATAATACCGATATGACGGAAACTAGGGCGGCAAGAGTGGAACAAAACACTGCATAAGGCCGAGCCTTCCACCCTTTACCAAGTATATAGATGCATTAATAATATAAGAGATATTATGATATCCCAACATAAACATAATCCAACATGGAGCAATCTTCATCTTCACCTGCAACTAGCAACGCTATAAGAGGGGCTGAGAAAAAGCGGTAACATAGCCAAACAATGGTTTGCTAGGAAGGGTGACAAAGGTTAGAGGTTCATGGCAATTTGGGAGGCTTGATAAGCAAGTGGTAGGTAACGCGGCATAGCGATAGCATCGAGGCAACTAGCATAGCAATGATAGTAATGAGATCCAAGGTGACGGTCATCTTGCCTGAAATCCCGCTAGGAAGAAGAACGAGTCCATGAAGAAGACGTTCCAATGTAGTCGAACGGATCCTCACAATCGCAACGTTACCGGAACTATCAAGAAGAAGTAATACCGGAAAGAAGCAAACAACATAGGTAAACAAACAAGCATAACATGACACGATGCACAACCAAGTATGATGCATGTCAAGATTAAATGTTGTTAACATGGCAAGAGGTGAAGCAAGTTTAAATGAGGCTGGAACAACAAACAACAATTCCGGAAAATCCTCATACGCATATTTCAAAATTGCTACTGTTGTGCCTAAACCATATTTTAGAGTTGTTAAACAGCAAAAGTAAGTGCATCATGTTAAACTATGCATTTTTCTAGGAAAGTTAAATATATAGTTTATTTAGTTCGAAGCTATAATTAATTAGTTATGAAATAAACCATTTTAAACATTTTTAACATGGACAAAATTTGGATAATGTGAAAGTACATGAAAAACTGAGCAAGATTCATATATGACATGTTTCATTTGGATGCATGGTTATTTAGTTATTGACAGTTCAAAATGATGGCATTTATGTAATTGTGCATGCACTGAAAATAGAGGAAAACTCTGAGATGAAAAAAAAACGCGGGCCGGATTGCTGCAACTTGCAGCGGCCCAGGAGGACTTGGCCCGAGTGGGCGCTGAGTGTGTGTGCGCGTGCAACAGTAAAGGAAAAACAGAGCAAAATTGGGGCGCCTGGGACTCAAACCGGAGTTCGCCGGAGGGAAGGAAGGGGCTCGCCGGAGGGCAGCCCCATTATCTATCTTAGGGTTTCAGGTGGGGACAGTGGTTATGGGGGGTTGTTGTCACGCCCAATATGCGATACTATCCTAAAGAGACTCGAAGGTCCCACCAAGGATAGAACTGCATATTGACACGCTTTTGCAAGATGGATATCATTACATCAACATTACATTATAAATGGGGACATAGAAAAGCATACAATGACACATGAATACATCAATCATCATACATGAGAACAACATCCGACTACGGATGAAGCACAAACAGAAACTCAAACGACATCCACCCTACTAGCCTGTGCCGCCGTGAACCTATCCCTCGAACGAAGAAGCGGAACAAGAACTCCAAAACAAATAAACATCGCTCTCGCGTCATGATCATTGCATAACCTGTACCTGCAACTGGTGTTGTAGTAATCTGTGAGCCACGAGGACTCAGCAATCCCATTACCATGGGTATCAAGACTATCAAAGCTTAATGGGTAGGAAAGGGGTAAAGTGGTGAGGTTGCAGCATCGACTAAGCATGTATGGCTAACTTACGATTACAAGAGTAAGATGAGAAGCTACGCAAACGGTCGCAAACTAGAAATGAACAAGAAGTGATCCTGAGCTACTTACGTTCAAACATAACCCAAACCATGTTCACCTCCCGGACTCCGCCGAAAAGAGACCATCACAGTTACGCAACGCGGTTGGTGTATCTTAATTGAATCAACTTTGAGTCTTCTACAACCGGATATTAACAAATTCCCATCTACCACATAACCACGGGCACGGCTCTCGAAAGTTTATACCCTGCAGGGGTGTCCCAACTTATCAAGTGATAAGCTTTCACGATCAACGAAGTATATTCCTTCTCGCGGAACGACCCGATCAGTCTCGGAATCCCGGTTAAAGACATTTCGACAATGGTAAAACAAGACCAGCAAGACCACCCGACTGTGCCAACAAATCAAGATAGATGCTGCACATATCTCGTTCTCAGGGCACACCGGATGAGCGAAGCGTACAGGTCCCAACGTAACTCACGTTGCCAAGGGACGGTCCCGCACGGTGCTCTAGTTTGGACCAACACTTAGAGAAGCATTGGCCGGGGCTAAAATAAAGATGACCCTCGGGTTAATTACTCCCAAGGGAAAGGTATAGGTGGTAGGTAGGCAAATGGTAAAACCAATGTTGGGCCTTGCTGGAGGAGTTTTATTCAGGGCGGACTATCAAGGGGTTCCCGTAACACCCAACCGCGTTAGGGATGCAAAATTGGGGAACATAATACCGATATGACGGAAACTAGGGCGGCAAGAGTGGAACAAAACACCAGGCATAAGGCCGAGCCTTCCACCCTTTACCAAGTATATAGATGCATTAATAATATAAGAGATATTGTGATATCCCAACATAAACATAATCCAACATGGAGCAATCTTCATCTTCACCGCAACTAGCAACGCTATAAGAGGGGCTGAGAAAAAGCGGTAACATAGCCAAACAATGGTTTGCTAGGAAGGGTGACAAATGTTAGAGGTTCATGGCAATTTGGGAGGCTTGATAAGCAAGTGGTAGGTAACGCGGCATAGCGATAGCATCGAGGCAACTAGCATAGCAATGATAGTAATGAGATCCAAGGTGACGGTCATCTTGCCTGAAATCCCGCTAGGAAGAAGAATGAGTCCATGAAGAAGATGATCCAATGTAGTCGAACGGATCCTCACAATCGCAACGTTACCGGAACTATCAAGAAGAAGTAATACCGGAAAGAAGCAAACAACATAGGTAAACAAACAAGCATAACATGACACGATGCACAACCAAGTATGATGCATGTCAAGATTAAATGTTGTTAACATGGCAAGAGGTGAAGCAAGTTTAAATGAGGCTGGAACAACAAACAACAATTCCGGAAAATCCTCTTACGCATATTTCAAAATTGCTACTGTTCTGCCTAGGCCATATTTTAGAGTTGTTAAACAGCAAAAGTAAGTGCATCATGTTAAACTATGCATTTTTCTAGGAAAGTTAAATATATAGTTTATTTAATTCGAAGCTATGGTTAATTAGTTATGAAATAAACCATTTTAAACATTTTTAACATGGACAAAATTTGGATAATGTGAAAGTACATGAAAAACTAAGCAAGATTCATATATGACATGTTTCATTTGGATGCATGGTTATTTAGTTATTGACAGTTCAAAATGATGGCATTTATGTAATTGTGCATGCACTGAAAATAGAGGAAAACTCTGAGATGAAAAAAAAATGCGGGCCGGATTGCTGCAACTTGCAGCGGCCCAGGAGGACTTGGCCCGAGTGGGCGCTGAGTGTGTGTGCGCGTGCAACAGTAAAGGAAAAACAGAGCAAAATTGGGGCGCCTGGGACTCGAACCCCAGACCCCTCGGGTGGATAGTGGCTGCGCTAGCCACTAGGCTAGCAACGTGTTCCTGGTATAAACGGAGACCGGTAGGAGATAATGCATATGCGCATCGCGACCAGGACCAAAACTGAAGCGTGCGCACGGACGGGGACTCGTCGGCGACGGGAGCCAACAGCAACAACTGCTGTGGTCACAGAGGACCGGCGGGGTGCGGAAACCTGCCAGGGTGCGTGTGGTGGAGCAACGACGCGAGGGTGCGGGCATGGATGCGCAAGGAGGGGCTGGCGCGAGGCTGAGCCTTGCTTCGGCTATGGTTGCCGGCGAGCAAACGCGACGGCGGCGAGGGCGGCTGAGCAGTGGCGAGCATGCGGGTTTGGAAGGGGAATTTGGCGCGCGGAAGTGGAGGGATGCGGGGCGCTCGAGCTCGAGTGTTGCTCGGCTCGGGCATGCAGACGCGCGCAGTGGGAGGGAAGAAAAACGCGGCGAGGCGGCGGGTGCGCGGGCGTGCGAGGAAACTGGCAAGGACGCGAGCATAGAGGCTGTGTGTGTGTGCGTGTGTGTGTGTGTGTGTGTGTGTACAGACGGCGGTGTGTGGGATCAGCGAGCAAAAGCAGCGGCACAAACACGAACTCGAACTCACGCCATGAAGCTCATGGCGACCGTGAGTTCATGATTGTCTGGACAACGTCTACGGGAACGAAACGCACGAGAGATGAAGGCTAAGAGGAGCGGATCGTCACAGTGGGGGTGATGCTGGAGTCGTACGTGGTCGATGGTGATCAGAGACGGTGGGAGGAGGTGCTGATCGGGGCGGCGTGCTCGGGTCCGTGAAGCAGAGGAAGCAGGGGAAGAAGACGATGCAGGAGTCGCGGCCTTGGCATCGCACGGCGATGCAGAGGACGTCGGGGATGGAGGTGAACTTGGAGAAACTGCTGGATACCTGGGCTCTGCCTGGGTTCGACGGAGAGCACGTCGGTGGCGAGCCGGTGTTCCTGGTGGTCTCGGGTGAGTGGAGGGCGGCAGGTATGGTGGCGACTCACCTGTGGCGGCGGCGGAGAGGAAGAAGAGGGCTACGGAAAACCCTAGGGAAGCCGGGGGGGATTTATATAGGAGGGCTACTAGGCGTCGAGGCGTCGTGGTTTCACCGCGGTGGCCATGTGCGCTTCTTCTCCGAGAGTTACTGTGAGAGAAGAAAAGTGCCAAGGTGGAAGAAAAGGAAGAGGAGTGAGGATGACATGTGGGGCCGAAGGATTGCATTAGAGAGAAAATTACCAGGGGGAGACTAGGCTGGGCTGGATCGGCTGGCTCTTTGGGTTCTTTGAAGCCACTTGGTCATTTGGGCTGTTGCTACTTTTTTTTTTCTATTTCTTCAAACAGAAATAAAAGAGCAAAATCACAAAGGAATTGGAGAGGGTTGTGAGAGATATGAACATATCAATGGAGTCCAGGATTTGGCAGAATTTTAATAAATTGCTTTGGGCATTTTTAAGGACAGAAAAATAATTCAAGTGTGAATTTAATTCACACTTGAGCCATTTTTGAACCCTACCAAAACAATTCCAAATGGGATGAAACTTGGTAGAGAGGTATAAGGCAGAGAGTAAGATTATCAGGAAATAAATGAACATTAATGGAGGAGGGAATAATGTCACTTGCAATAAATGTGTGAGAATTGAAAGGAAGAAGCTAGTGATTGGGTGTTGCACTTGATGATGGTTTAGATGGAAGGGCAAGATGGAACAACAAATAAGGTGAGGAGAAGGAGTTCACAAAGATAACAAGCACATGAGAAATATGTACACTACAACGATGATCATGATGCAAATGCAACAAAAAAATGACAAAGGCCATATCACATCATGAAGCATGAACCAAAGCAAGTGAGATGACCATGGCAAACAAATAAGGATGGCACAATGCAATATAATAAAAGATGAACATGGTGCAAGAAGCAAAATGACAAGGCACTCAACATGATCATGGCATAAACATATAGGAATGAAATATGCAAAAATAATTATGATAATGCGACAAACGTAATAAACACACGTCAACAATTAAAATAAAAGGAAGGGCAACTGAAGCGTCGGTCTCGGGGCGTTACAACTCTCCTCCGCTAACAAGAGATCTCGTCCCGAGATCTTAGGAACGAGACGGAAGAAAAGAGGATGAAGTAACCAAGAGTGAAAGAGAGAAGATTAAGAAACTCGAGAACACTCAAGTAGATAAGAGGAACGACGAATATGACGAGAATCAAAAGCTCAAGGGCAAGATAGACTCTGAAACCACTCCGGTTAGAACAAGATGGAAATGGAATAACAGCGAAAGAATTGGGATAGCATCCGGATTGAACATGGGATGGAATAGGACATGATCTTTACAAGATGGGACGATACTTGACGAAAGGGACACCACAATGCCTCCGGAAGAATTGAAAGAGTTGAATGAAAAGAACGAAGAAGAAAATGGCATCTCCTACCCCAATTGAGTTTGGATAGCATCCTTGCAAAGGAAGGATTGCACGAAGTTGTTGAGAAAATCATCAACAAAAGAATTGATTTGCGTGGGCTTATGTAAACATCTCAAAACTTGAGGTGATAACCAGCCACAAACGGAAAAGATTGAATAGCTGAGAAGAACAAAGAAATGCAAAACTCCACTTCAAAAGAATACGGAGAATTAATTGCACTTCGAGATGCAAGAAGAATGATACTTGAGATCCAATAAGAATCTTGATGAACACTTGAAGAATGAATTAGCTCCTTGACGAGAATGAGTTAATCCTCTATGAACCACCATGAAGAACTCAGGTAACAAAAGGATTAAAGAAGCGAAGGTTGAAAGGACAAGACGAAGCCTTGCGATGATTAAGATGGAGGTTCCGACGATATAACCGAGAAAAATTTGAACTCCGGAAAGAAAAATGGACGACTTAGAATCGAGAGATTATTCGTCACGAACAATCTCCAAAGGAAGGAATTAGTTGGCCATGAAGAAATAAGAATAAGGATTACGTTATGCTTATCCTCCACCAATTAAATTGATGAGAAGCAATGGATTTGGCATGCAACCTATTCTTCTTGAAAAGGATCGAAGAGAGATATAGCGCAACCTTGAGAAGGTCTTCATGAACCACCGGTACGATTGGAAAGAGCGAAAGAATTGATATGATACCAAAGGAAAAGGAATCTTGCACGGACCACCGTAATAATTGAAACGAATGACGAAAAAGAGAATGAACCGCCAGAAAGAATTAGAAAACGAACGAAGATACTTGAGTGGATCAAGATGCAAGAGAGCGAAGAGATCGCAAACTGATTAAGGAATGCTTGAACGAACACCGGTCCAAATACGGGAACGAACGAAGCTGAAAGCTTGGAGCGAGGGAATCTTCTGAAATGATGGCCTCCGGCAAAACGGAAAAACAACTCCTGAAGAACTCCAGATGGGTAAGAATAGAGTCGCGATTGGAAACAATTTGAGAGCATTGCATGAGGCTAGAACCACAAATCTCCGAGAGAACAGACAAGATTTAGAGGCAAAACTCTTCTTCGGTCTTCAAATGTTGAGAATGACGACGAGGGACACCTCCAAAATATTTGAGATACCCTGGGAGAATGAAAAGCGAAGAGGTTGAACCAACAATGAAAATTATTTGGAATCGATCTTGGATAGGCGTCTGGCTGATGAAATTCATACTTACGTCATACTTCGAAAAGAATTTAAGAATAGCTCCGGAAAATTAGAAGAGTCAGGTAAGATCCTGGGAAAAGACCTGTGGGTTATGGGCCACTAAAAAGAAGCATCATTGGAAAGGATTGTTTGAATGAGAAATGATGCACCAGAACGATTGGAAGACTAAATGAGGTGACAACCTCGAAATAATTGAATGCAAACACGAATCTTCTGAGATGTTTTGGTTACTCCGGAAGGATAAACTGGCGAGAGGCGAACGAGCAAAGAAAACACTTGAGTCGAGGAAATGAATACGATCAACAACAAAAGTCTTGAATTGGATCCACTGCAAAGAAAAAAACAAGATGAAAAATGTTGAACTAGATTAGAATACAACGGCTGAGGCAATAGAGGAAAAACTGAAGAGGCTCCGCACGAATAACATTGATGCTCGAATAGAGACTCAGACTCCGGAAAGAAAACGGGTGGGAGGGCGGGTAAAACAAAGGCAACTTGGAACGGGGAACCGACGAATAACTTGAAGAGAAAACACTAGTTGAAATAATTGAGGAAAGAATTCAAAGGCTTCGCACGAGTAGGAAGGATACTCGATTACGAACTTTGGCTCCGAGAAGAAGAAGGGTGGGCGGGTGGGAAAAAACAAGGACAACTTCACACGGGGAACAACGTCGGTGAGAAAGAACCGAGGACTGATCTTGCAAAAGGTGAAGGGGATCGCATCAACTTGAAAAGAGCTGGCATCGCAATGAACGAGAACTAACCGCGAGATCAAAAAAAAATTGAAAGGGAAGAGGAGTATATCAAAACACCTACGTCAAGATTTTCTCACCAGAGCGGCGAAGGGGGATGAGGAGTAAAAAGAATTCCTACTCTCCGATATAACTAGACTCCGAAAAAGTTTTCATCTAGACTCGACAGCGGCCAAGCTACACGATCAAACAAGGGGGGCTCCTAAGGTTGGTCGAGGCTCTGATACAAACTTGTCACGCCCAATATGCGATACTATCCTAAAGATACTCGAAGGTCCCACCAAGGATAGAACCGCATATTGACACGCTTTTGCAAGGTGGATATCATTACATCAGCATTACATTATAAATGGGGATACATACAAAAGCATACAATGCCACATGAATACATCAATCATCATACATGAGAACAACATCCGACTACGGATGAAGCACATACAAAAACTCAAACGACATCCACCCTGCTAGCCCAGGCTGCCGACTAGGAACCTATCCCTCGAACGAAGAAGCGGAACAAGAACTCCAAAACAAATAAACATCGCTCTTGCGTCATGATCAACGCATAAACTGTACCTGCGACTGGTGTTGTAGTAATCTGTGAGCCACGAGGACTCAGCAATCCCATTACCATGGGTATCAAGACTATCAAAGCTTAATGGGTAGGAAAGGGGTAAAGTGATGAGGTTGCAGCAGCGACTAAGCATGTATGGTGGCTAACTTACGATTACAAGAGTAAGATGAGAAGCTACGCAAACGGTCACAAATTAGAAATGATCAAGAAGTGATCCAGAGCTACTTACGTTCAAACATAACCCAAACCATGTTCACTTCCCGGACTCCGCCGAAAAGAGACCAACACGGTTACGCAACGCGGTCGGTGTATTTTAATTGAATCAACTTCGAGTCTTCTACAACCGGATATTAACAAATTCCCATCTGCCACATAACCGCGGGCACGGCTCTCGAAAGTTTATACCCTGCAGGGGTGTCCCAACTTAGCCCATGATAAGCTCTCGCGATCAATGAAGGATATTCCTTCTCCCGGAATGACCCGATCAGTCCTGGAATCCCGGTTACAAGACATTTCAACAATGGTAAAACAAGACCGGCAAGACCACCCGACTGTGCCGACAAATCCCGATAGGAGCTGCACATATCTCGTTCTCAGGGCACACCGGATGAGCGAAGCGTACAGGTACCAACGTAACCCAAGTTGCCAAGAGACGGTCCCGCACGGTGCTCTAGTTTGGACCAACACTTAGAGAAGCATTGGCCCGGGGAGCTAAAATAAAGATGACCCTCGAGTTAATTACTCCCAAGGGAAAGGTATAGGTGGTAGGTGACGAGGACAT
Organism: Aegilops bicornis; assembly: GCA_021605145.1. Lineage (NCBI taxonomy): Eukaryota > Viridiplantae > Streptophyta > Magnoliopsida > Poales > Poaceae > Aegilops > Aegilops bicornis. The sequence continues at coordinate 464,879,861 of CM038670.1, forward strand.
GTACCTAGGGTAGGGACATAGGCCTGACCTAGATATCCTCCCCAAGGACATCACTTTATCACCAGGAGCATTCGAAGAAGAATCATCTTTCAATCGACCATGAAGTGTTCCACTCGACAGACTTGAAGTCACTCGACCATGAAGATTATCACTCGACCGACAGGAGATCTAAAGCCACTCCGCATTGCAACGGTCGGTCATTATGTAGCTTTAATGATCATTATGTCACTTTATTCTTAGCGTTACCAGTAACGCCTATCTTAATGTACTTTAAACCCTACGTAACTGAGGGCCGGAGGGGTCTGGTGAACTCTATATAAGCCACCCCCTCCTCGGTGACAAGGGTTCGCACCCTCTGTAACTCACACGCATATAATCCAGTCGACCGCCTCCGGGCTCCGAGACGTAGGGTTGTTACTTCCTCCGAGAAGGGCCTGAACTCGTAAAACTCGCGTGTACAACTCCTCCATTGCTAAGATCTTGCCTCTACAACACTACCCCCCATTCTACTGTCAGACTTAGAACCACGACAGTTGGCGCCCACCATGGGGCAGGTGTCTTAGCGACTTGTTGGAGAAGTTGCAATTTTTTCGATGCCCATCAACATGGTTTCAGGCGGAGGTTTGGCCGAGGGCCGTGAGATCCGTCTCGGCATGCTCGTATTCGTCGCCGACGACTCCGCTTGGCTCCAAGAAGCTCCACTCGACGTCGAGGCGCTCCCCGTCCGCGGGGCAACACCCTTTCGCGCGTGCGTCCGCGGCGTCCTCCTGCGGCAGACGTCGACTCAGTATCAGTCAGCCCCCGCAGCGTCCTCACTCCCCGTTGTCCGTCTGCGCAAGCGTTCTGGTCGATCGAGGCTTTAGCGGTGGGTGAGGCACGCGGTGGCTCGCCAGTCAACCACCCCCAAGTCGCGGCAATCGAGCCCGACGAAACTCTCTATGGCCTGTTCGACTGGCTCCGTAGAAACTGCATCCGAGTGCGACAGCAGTGACCCTGCGGTGGAAGTCTTGATGGTCAATGGACCGCGCAATCCTCCTGGCTTCCCCCGCGGTGACGGCGGCGACGGTGGTGGCGATCCGTTGCGTGTTCACGATGAATACCGCCCCGAGCCTCTTTCGTCGCAGCAGAGGGAAGAGCTCCGCCGCCACAATATGGATGCACTACACACTCCTATCATTGGAGAAACCCCCGAGGCCCAGGCCTTGGAGGAAGCGCGCCTGGCAAACTTGGCCGAGCGCACTCGACTGGAGAATCTCCAAGACGCGCTTTTCGGCAAGCGCTCGACAACGGATTCCTGAATCCAGTCGACGACAACTTTTTCCGCCTCCAACTCAGGTATATCGAACTCCAATCTAGAATCTCACAGCTGCAGCCCGAATAGCAGAGTCAATCCAGCCTTCTCAGTCAGAAGCTGGCAGAGGTTTGATGTAGATTAGGGATTTACTCTGGGTAGCAGGAGAGCAGAACTCATCGGTATCTTAGTCGTGGAATAGGATCCACAGGAGATCCGTGGTTGCAGACACAGTCCAGCCGGCTCACAGCCCAAGATCGCCCCCGAGGCGTGAAGGACGTGGAGACCGGAGGGATCAGTACAGAAACCGTGAGCAGTATGATCACCGATTTGATCACGATGATCATCGTCGAGTGCCCACGCCTCCTCCAAGGAGTGGGTCATACGTGCCTCAGCAACATGATGACAGACGCCCTAATAGTGGTGGGCGAAGGATTCCAGTCGACCCCAGAGAATCGGCTTTCACGCGAGATCTATTCTTGTTCAGGGTTTGGTCGACAGAAACAGAGCTCACAGAGAAGGCCATGATAGGGATTTACCAACCAGCAGCAGAGTGCATGTCTCAAGTCCAGAGTGCTTCAGCAGAGCCATCAGGGATGCGGTTATTCCTCCCAACTTCAGGTTGGCGACTGGAGTCAGTAAGTTTACTGGTGAGTCCAAGCCTGACACTTGGCTTGAGGACTACCGAGTGGCCGTGCAGATTGGTGGAGGTAATGATGAGGTGGCCATGAAGCATCTTCCTCTGATGTTGGAGGGCTCGGCCAGAGCATGGTTAAATCAGTTAGCACCCGACAGTATCTACAGTTGGGAAGAACTTGCCCGAGTGTTTGTTAGAACATTCGAAGGGACATGCAAACGGCTAGCAGGGCTGACAGAGCTGCAATCTTGTGTGCAGAAGCCAAATGAAACTTTGAGGGATTATATCCAGAGATGGATCACGTTGCACCACACGATGGAGAATGTGTCTGATCACCAAGCAGTTTGTGCCTTCAAGGAAGGAGTCAAATATCGAGAGTTGAATCTGAAGTTCGGTCAGACCGGAGATATGTCTCTGAGTCGGATGATGGAGATTGCCACCAAATATGCCAATGGTGAAGAGGAGGATCGGCTCCGGAGTGGCAAGCACAAAATAGCCGCCCACGAAACCGGAGGAGGGAACTCCAGTCGGAAGCAGAAGCGCAAAGCCGAGCCAGCTGCTCCTGGAGAAGCCTTAGCCGCGACTCAAGGAAAATTCAAGGGGAAGCCCAAGGGGCCATGGAACCCTAAGAAAGTAAAAGATCAAGATGGGAATGATGTGTTGGATTTGCCATGCCACATTCACACAAAGAAAGGTGAAGAGGGTAATCTCATCTATCCAAAGCATACCACTCGACAGTATCGGCTCCTAATCCAGCAGTTCCGAGAGAAACAACCCAAAGAGAAAGAAAAAGAGCCAGACAAAGTTGAGGACAAAGAGGAAAGTGATGATGGTTACCCTCACGTCAATTCCACTCTGATGATTTTTGCTGATGTTGAGAGCAGAAGTCGACTGAAAGTCATCAACAGAGAAGTAAACATGGTCGCTCTGGCGACACCCAGTTATTTGAAACGGTCTCAGACTGCCATTACATTCGACCAGTCTGATCACCCAACGCATATAGCCACCCCCGTGAGGCAAGCATTGGTGGTCGACCCAGTCATCGAAGGCACTCGGATGACTAAAGTTCTAATGGATGGTGGTAGTGGCCTGAATATTCTGTACGCAGAGACGTTGAAAGGAATGGGCATTCCGATGTTCAGACTTAGTGAAAGCAATATGAGTTTCCATGGAGTCATTCCTGGCAAGAAGGCTGAGTCACTCGGCCAGATCGCCCTTGATGTAGTTTTCGGCGATTCCAAGAATTACCGCAAAGAAAAGTTGACATTTGAAGTTGTGGATTTCCAGAGTGCTTATCACGCTATTCTGGGCAGGCCAGCTTATGCACGTTTTATGGCTCGACCATGCTATGTGTACCTCAAATTGAAGATGCCTGGTCCTAAAGGTGTGATCACTATCACTGGCAATCGAAAGAAGGCAGAAGAGTGCTTCCAGAAGGGCTCAAAGATCATCGATGCACGGATGGCAGTAGTGGAATTGCATGAGTATCAGAAAAATGCAGATCCGAGTGATTTGTTGCAAGCTAAGAAGCCTGCCACGGATTCAGCATTTCAGTCGTCTGGCAAAACGAAGCCGATTCATATTCACCTGACGGATCCCAATGCTGCTCCGACTCACATTTCAACAACACTCGACTCCAAATAGGAAGAAGCGCTCATCCAGTTCCTCCGTGAGAACTGGGACATCTCTGCATGGAAACCTTCTGACATGCCGGGTGTTCCCAGGGGGCTGGCTGAGCATCGTTTGCGAGTCGACCCAAAATTGAAACCGGTCAAAGAACATTTTCGATGGTCCGCCATACAGAAGAGAAAAGCAATCGGAGAAGAAGTGGCTCGGCTTCTAGAAGCCGAGTTTATCTGAGAGATTTACCACTCCGAGTGGTTAGCTAATGTTGTCATGGTCCCTAAGAAGGACGACTCACTTCACATGTGCATTGACTTCAAGCATATCAATCGGGCCTGCCCGAATGATCACTTCCCTCTCCCTCGCATCGACCAAATAGTTGACTCGACTGCGGGGTGTGAGCGTTTGTCCTTTTGGACGCTTATTCCGGGTATCATCAGATCTGTCTGTATGGACCCGATGAGATAAAAACAGCTTTTATCACTCCATTTGGGTGCTTTTGTTATGTCACTATGCCATTCGGCTTGAAGAACGCTGGAGCCACATTCATGCGGATGATTCAGAAGTGTTTACTCACTCAAATCAGTCGGAATGTGGAAGCGTACATGGATGACATTGTGGTCAAGTCATGTAAAGGTTCCGGCCTACTGGCTGACCTTGCTGAAACCTTTGCCAACCTCAGAAGGTATGATATCAAGCTTAATCCATCAAAGTGCACATTCGGAGTCCAGGCGGAAAATTACTCGGTTTTCTTGTTTCCGAACGAGGGATCGACGCTAACCCAGAGAAAGTGGGTGCCATACTCCGGATGAAACGCCCCGTGCGTGTGCATGATGTCCAGAAGCTTACTGGTTGTTTGGCCGCCATAAGTCAATTCATTTCTCATCTCGGTGAAAAGGCATTGCCTCTTTACCGACTGATGAAGAAGTCAGATAAGTTTGAGTGGACTCCTCAAGCTGATGCAGCATTTGCAGAGCTAAAAGCCCTGCTTTCCACCCAGCCGGTGCTTGCTGCCCCAATCAGGAAAGAGCCTTTACTGCTTTACATTGCAGCCACTGGACAAGTCGTCAAGACAAAGATTTACTACGGCCGAAAGGAAGAAGAGGGAAAAGCCTATAAAGTTCAGCACCTAGTATATTATGTTTCTGAAGTTTTGACTCCATCAAAGCAAAGATATCCACATTATCAGAAGCTTGTTTATGGGATTTATATGACCATTCAATTACAGTCGTCAGCGACGCTCCATTGTCAGAGATTCTGCATAACAGAGATGCAACTGGTCGAGTGGCAAAGTGGGCGATTGAACTCCTTCCCTTAGATATCAAGTTTGAGGCAAAGAAAGCTATCAAGTCCCAAGCAATAGCAGATTTCCTCGCCGAGTGGATCGAACAGCAACTGCCGACTCAAATTCACTCGGAGCATTGGACCATGTTCTTTGATGGTTCCAAGATGCTGAATGGTTCTGGTGCTGGGGTGGTGTTGGTATCCCCCCGAGGAGACAAGCTCAGATATGTCCTCCAGATTCACTTTGATTCCTCCAATAACGAAGCAGAATATGAAGCACTTTTGTATGGGTTACGTATGGCCATATCACTCGGCGTCCGTCGCCTTATGGTCTATGGCGACTCAGATTTTGTAGTCAATCAAGTGATGAAGGAGTGGGACGTCAGAAGCTCAACCATGACTGGTTACTACAATGCGGTGAGGAAATTAGAAAAGAAGTTTGAGGGGTTAGAGCTCCATCATATACCCCGACTGAAAAATCAAGCAACCGAAGATTTGGCAAAGATAGGTTCCAAGAGAGAAGCTATTCCCAGTAATGTATTTTTGGAACACATTCACACACCGTCAGTTCAAGAAGATCATTTCACTGAAGAACCCCCGCAGCCTAAGAGTGTCACAGATCCGACTGAAGTCGAGGTCCTAGCCGTGGTCGACCTGATCATGGAGGTTTTAGTCATCACTCCCAACTGGACAGTGCCATACATTGCATATATCCTTAGGAAGGAACTCCCAGAGGATGAAGAACAGGCTCGACAGATCGTCCGTCGATCCAAAGCCTTTACTGTGATAAGAGGACAACTATTCAGGGAGCAGATCACAGGAGTCAGTCAGAAATGCATAACGCCAAAAGAAGGTCGAATGATCCTCAACGACATCCACTTGGGGACCTGTGGTCACCATGCGTCCTCTCGGACCATCGTGGCTAAAGCATACCGAGCTAGGTTTTACTGGCCACGAGCAAATGAAATGGCGAAAGGGATAGTCGACAAATGTGAGGGCTGCCAGTTTTACTCCAATATGTCTCACAAGCCTGCGTCAGCCCTGAAGACCATTCCACTCGTCTGGCCCTTTGCTGTTTGGGGATTGGATATGGTTGGACCACTGAGAACTGGTAGGAGCGGCTTCACTCATGTGCTTGTAGTAGTCGACAAGTTTACCAAATGGATTGAAGCTAAGCCTATCAAGAATCTTGAAGCCAGCACTGCTGTCAGTTTCATAAGAGAACTGACATTCAGATATGGGGTTCCACACAACATCATCACTGACAACGGGTCGAACTTCGATTCCGATGAGTTCAGAGCCTTTTGCGCTTCTCAAGGCAGACGAGTCGACTATGCTTCAGTCGCTCACCCCAGTCGAATGGACAAGCAGAAAGAGCTAATGGCCTAATTCTCAAAGGACTGAAGCCCCGATTGATGTGTGATCTCAAGCATGCACCAGGCGCCTGGTTCGATGAACTTCCATCAGTTCTTTGGGGATTGAGGACAACTCCCAATCGGTCGACTGGCCGAACTCCATTCTTTTTGGTCTATGGAGCTGAAGCTGTTCTACCAAGTGATCTGCTCCACAATGCACCCCGAGTCGAGCTCTTCTCTGAAGAGGAAGCAGAACAAGCCCGGCAGGACGCAATCGATCTCCTAGAGGTGGAAAGAGAGATGGCCTTAATACGTTCGACCATTGATCAGCAAGACTTGCGTCGATTCCACGCCAGAAACGTGAGGGGTCGAGCCTTTCAAGAGGGAGACTTGGTTCTCCGAGTGGATCAATAGAAACCACACAAGCTCGCCCCTGCTTGGGAAGGTCCCTTCATCATCACCAGAGTTCTCCACAATGGAGCATACCATCTTTACAATGTCGAGCATCAAAAATACGAGCCACGAGCTTGGAATGCGGAGCTGCTCCGCCCCTTTTATACTTAAGTACTCATTCAGATGAGATGTAATAAGAAATACCTTTGTAGTCTGTTTATCAAAGACAAGAGCTTTATAGTCTTCCTAAATGATTCTTGTTGCTTTTGTTTGCGTTTGAAATCCCCCAGTGGGTGACTTGGCTACGAATCCGTTTCGCCTAAGTTTAAAAAATCCTACCGAGTGGCGAGCAAGCCTCTCACTCGGGAGCTTAGCCGCGAATCCATTTCGCCTAAGTTTAAAAAAATCCTACCGAGTGGTGAGCAAGCCTCTCACTCGGGGGCTTAGCCGCGAATCCGTTTCGCCTAAGTTTGAAAAATCTTACCGAGTGGTGATCAAGCCTCCCACTCGGGGGATTAGCTGCAGTCCAGTACTCGCCTAAGTTTAAAAAATCCTACCGAGTGGTGAGCAAGCCTCTCACTCGAGGGCTTAGTCAGAGTCCAAGATCGCCTAAGTTTGAAAAATCCCACCGAGTGGTGAGCAAGCCTCTCACTCGGGGCTTATCTGCAGTCCAAGACTACCTAAGTTAAAAAAATCCTACCGAGTGGTGAGCAAGCCTCTCACTCGGGGGCTTAGCTGCAGTCCAGTACTCGCCTAAGTTAAAAAAATCCAACCGAGTGGTGAGCAAGCCTCTCACTCGGGAGCTTACCCGCGAATCCGTTTCGCCTAAGTTTTAAAAAAATCCTACCGAGTGGTGAGAAAGCCTCTTACTCGGGGGCTTAGCCACGAATCTGTTTCGCCTAAGTTTGAAAAATCCTACCGAGTGGTGCGCAAGCCTCCCACTCGGGGGCTTAGCTGCAGTCCAGTACTCGCCTAAGTTTAACAAATCCTACCGAGTGGCGAGCAAGCCTCTCACTCAGGAGCTTACCCGCGAATCCGTTTCGCCTAAGTTTTAAAAAATCCTACCGAGTGGTGAGCAAGCCTCTCACTCGGGGGCTTAGCCACGAATCCGTTTCGCCTATGTTTGAAAAATCCTACCGAGTGGTGAGCGAGCCTCCCACTTGGGGGGCTTAGCTGCAGTCCAGTACTCGCCTAAGTTTAAAAAATCCTACCGAGTGGTGAGCAAGCCTCTCACTCGGGGGCTTAGCTGCAGTCCAGTACTCGCCTAAGTGTGAAAAATCCTACCGAGTGGTGAGCAATCCTCCCACTCGGGGGCTTAGCTGCAGTCCAGTACTCGGCTAAGTTTAAAAAATCCTACCGAGTGGTGAGAAATCCTCCCACTCGGGGGGCTTAGCTGCAGTCCAGTACTCGCCTAAGTTTGAAAAATCCTACCGAGTGGTGAGCAATCCTCTCACTCGGGGGCTTAGCTGCAGTCCTATACTCGCCTAAGTTTGAAATAAATCCCACCGAGTGGTGAGCAATCCTCCCACTCGGGAGGCTTAGCTGCAGTCCAAGACTACCTAAGTTTAAAAAATCCTACCGAGTGGTGAGCAATCCTCCCACTCGGGGGGCTTAGCTGCAGTCCAGTACTCGCCTAAGTTTGAAAAATCCTACCGAGTGGTGAGCAACCCTCCCACTCGGGGGCGTAGCTGCAGTCCAGTACTCGCCTAAGTTCAAAAAAATCCTACCGAGTGGCGAGCAGCCCTCCCACTCGGGGGCTTAGCTGCAGTCTTGTACTTGCCTAAGTTTGAAACACATCCCTATCCGCGAGGACGACGAGGTGCAGGTCGACTGCAACCTTCTCCTTCGGAGCTATGCCACAAGTACAATGTGCGCTCCATCTCTATCCACAAGGACGACGAGGTGCAGGTCGACTGCAACCTTCTCCTTCGGAGCTACGCCACAAGTACAATGTGCGCTCCATCCCTATCCGCAAGGACGACGAGGTGCATGTCGACTGCAACCTTCTCCTTCGGAGCTGCACCACAAATACAATGTGCACTCCATCCCTATCCGCAAGGACGACGAGGTGCAGGACGACTGCAACCTTCTCCTTCGGAGCTGCGCCACAAATACAATGTGCGCTCCATCCCTATCTGCAAGGACGACGAGGTGCAGGTCGACTGTAACCTTCTCCTTCGGAGTTGTGCCATAAATACAACATGCGCTCCATCCCTGTCCGCAAGTACGACGAGGCAAATGGTAAAACCAATGTTGGGCCTTACTCGAGGAGTTTTATTCAGGGCGAACTGTCAAGGGGTTCCCATAACACCCAACCGCGTTAGGGACGCAAAATCCGGGAACATAATACCGATATGACGGAAACTAGGGCGACAAGAGTGGAACAAAACACCAGGCATAAGGCCGAGCCTTCCACCCTTTACCAAGTATATAGATGCATTAATAATATAAGAGATATTGTGATATCCCAACATAAACATAACCCAACATGGAACAATCTTCATCTTCACCTGCAACTAGCAACACTATAAGAGGGGCTGAGCAAAAGCGGTAACACAGCCAAACAACAGTTTGCTAGGAAGGGTGACAAAGGTTAGAGGTTCATGGCAATTTGGGAGGCTTGATAAGCAAGTGGTAGGTAACGCGGCATAGCGATAGCATCGAGGCAACTAGCATAGCAATGATAGTAATGAGATCCAAGGTGACGGTCATCTTGCCTGAAATCCCGCTAGGAAGAAGAACGAGTCCATGAAGAAGATAATCCAATGTAGTCGAACGGATCCTCACAATCACAACGTTAGCAGAACTATCAAGAAGAAGCAATACCGGAAAGAAGAAAACAACATAGGTAAACAAACAAGCATAACATGACATGATACACAACCAAGTATGATGCATGTCAAGATTAAATTTTGTTAACATGGCAAGAGGTGAAGCAAGTTTAAATGAGGCCGGAACAACAAACAACAATTCCGGAAAATCCTCATATGCATATGTCGGCGTTCTAGGAATGGGGGTACCCAGACTTGCCTGCCTGTGGCCTGCGGCGTGGCTCAAGGGGTGGCACAGTACGGCCCATCTTCATCAGCACAAGCTTAAGACCCTCGCGAGGGGCCAAGCCTCGTGGGGCGGACGACAGGAAGCTTCCTCAGGCACGACCTCTTCAGGCTGGCTCGCGAGGAGGCGGAGAGATCAAGGCGGGGTACCTCACGAGGTGCCCATGACGCAAGCCATGATGACCAAGGGCGCCAGGCGAGCGCCAGGCGGGCGCCAGCCCACGCAGTGTCCTCATTTCCTCTTTGGTGCAAAGGGGGCAAGCGCAGGCGAGAGAATCAAGCAAAGGCACCCGTTTCGGTGCAACAAGACCAAGACCGTCGCAACGGCAGGAAGGAAGTCATCGTGGAGCCCAAGCCGGCGTCACCACCAGAGCCTTTGACAGGCGAGGACCAACTTTAGTCAGGATAAGTGTACCAGATGTTCCCCTTCAAAATGGCCGATTGTTGGCACCCTTCCCGCTTAATATTTGGGAAGAGGCCCAGGGCCTTTGCCTATAAATAGGACTAGCCACCCACAGGGTAGGGGCATCTTGGATCCAGGGTCCGGAACCCAGAGAGAGAGAGAGAGAGCGATCGAACTCCCCCTAGCAGTTCATCGCACCGGCCAAGAACAGACCCTCGCGAGGTTGTTCTTCCTTGTATTGTTCATCATCAGCCCAAGAGGCAATCCACCACGCCACACATTGGAGTAGGGTGTTACACCACAATGGTGGCCCGAACCAGTATAAACCTTGTGTCTTTTGTGTTGTTCCTTTGGTAGTTTAGATTCCAGCGAGGCGACGAGGTGCATGTAGGTAGGGGGTGTGATCTCCGCGTGCACCCTAGAGTTCGAACCTAGAGGGTCTGCCGGAACCCGAAATCCGACATTTTGCGCGCCAGGTAGGGGTGCGCCGAAATCCGCCTCCTGTCGCTTCGCGCCCCGTCGCATCGTCATCAACATGTCCGGCAACCAGGCAGGCAACCCTTATCCCTGGGCGGCCTGGCCCGCCCACACAGAACCGCTCGCCCCGGGCGACTCCATGCCCCAGGCAGCTCGCGGTCCGTAGGGGGCTGCGGGCCGCGGGCGACGCGGTCAGGCAATGACAGCTTTCACGCCGCGGCAGGCACGATCGGCGGCGAGGGCCTCAACCACGCCCGCAGCCACGACGCCCGTACACCCGGCAGGGAGCGAGGCGAACTCAAGGGCGCGCTCACGGTGTCCCGAGAGCTACCGCAATGCAGGCTCTGGAGGCGGTCGCGACGTCTTCTTTGGAGCGGGTGGCGGTGCTCGGCTTCGCCGCATCGGGGGCTCACCCCTTCTGCACCCAACTCCCACCTCAGGTCCAGGGTGGCCCACGCGGAGGCCCCACGCACGCCCGCGCAGCTCCAAGTGGACTCCAAGGCCACCCCAACGCTAGCCAGGCCGTCAGCACCGGGCCAGCAGCGGCGCTGCCTCCGTCCCCGGCCGGCGAAGAAGGACTCGCCACGACCCACGGCCCCAGCGGGCCACCGTGCTACCACCCCCAGGTGGGCGTCTCAAGTAGGACTGCGTGGCACACGGGGCACTATGGTGCATCATTCGGGATGGCGGTGCCGGAAGATTACGTGCCCCACATGATGGATCAAGGGCACGCACAGGAGGACGAACATGGCTCGCTCCTCGGCCCAAGCTAGGGGGGCGAGGCACCAGAAGCCGAGCTCTTCCAGGAGCCCCCGGGAAGCCCCGTCGGCCGCGCTGGAAGCAACGATTATCGGGTACCGCTAATTCCTCAGGAGCAGGCATACGCTAACCATGGGTCGCAGGAGGTACAGGTCGCCGTAGCAGACGGCTGCCCCACTCCCGCAGTTTCCTACCCCTCAGGAGGAGGGCGCCGGGGGCTGCAGGAGAGGGACTGAGATCCAGCATCACCACCGCGGCGTTCGGAGCAAGGCGTCCTCAGGAGGTAGGCCCTCTGCCGGGGAGGCGCCTCAGGGCCTACCCATGGCAGAGGACCCGTGGTCGTCGGGGGAACCGGTGGCAACCGCTCTACCCCATCGGCAGCGTCCTGGTTTCCGGTCATCGTCGGTGGCACTAGAGTGTGGCGCAAGGCGGGGCCCTCGTCTGTCGATATGAAGCAAGGCCCGTACCTGTGAAGAAGGCCCAGTGCCTGTGAAGCTCGCCGGCTCGTGATACTCTCACGTAATAATGAGTGGGGCTGTACACGCCCCGGAGTCTCAGGGGTGCCGGCCTCAGGCCCTGGGGCTCCCTCCCACGCCCAGTGGCAGCACTTAGCTCCATTTGGTGAGAAGACGCCCAAGACTAGACTAGGTGCGGACGCGGCCTTTTTCTGCTTTCCTTGCTTTTCCCCTTGGCTGTCGTTTTCCCCCGTTGGATTTAAGTTGGATTTGAGCATGAGATTTGTGTGTGTTCGGGGAAGGGGTGTTTAGTCTCGTTCGAGCAATCTCTCGCGTTCTGGTTACCAATTTGCCTCAGCTGCCTCCCCTCGTGATTCCCTTGCGAGCCGGGCCAGGCCTAGCTTGCGTGCAGCCCGGACTGCCGTCACCACGCCCTCTCAGGAGGTTTTCATTACAGGTTCAATGGGCTCGTTCAGGAGACACTCGATACACCACAGCCCTCCGCAGGCTATCTCGGGGCCCACGCGGGTCGAAGGTAAACAAGCCAGCCAGCTCGTCGCAAAGACAGCCACTTGGCGCAGGCGTACGGGTGATATCGCATCTACTAATAGGCTGAATGCAAGTTTTTACATGAGGGGCTCCCCCTCCCAAAATGCTCTTACAGCCTTCAGGGCAAAGCCCGAACTCTATCTGCGCAGGGTAAGGAAACAGGAACAACACGCGATCAGTCGGATAAATCCCCCAATGCATCCTCAAGGGCACCTCCTGAATCGTCGCTGGCGTCGCTGGCCTCGCCATCGCTCTCCGCGTCACCGTCAGTGGCGTCAGGGCCATTCACCACGCCGCCTTCATCAGCAGCCACGACCACGCCGTCGTTGTCAGTAGCGAAGGCCCTGACGAGGGCATCCACGTTGTCTTCCACCCAATGCGCCAAGTTGTCCCGGATGGCCTGGGGTACCGAGGCGATGGCGGCATCAAAGTCGATGTTGGGATCCATGTTCCGAAGATGGCTGAAGACGCGAGAAAAGGCGCGCCCGAGCAGGGCACGGCTCCTCTCCTCCACCAACCTGTTGGTTCTGCCCGACCGCGCCTCCAGCTGCGTCACCACATCAGTGAAGAACTGGTGGTTACCAGCATAGTTAACTGCATGAGGCTCGCCAACGGCTGCCTCACAGATGTTGCCCAAGGCCGTGTTAGCTCTTTCCCGGAGCGTGGAGAGCATGGGGCCATGATCGTGCTCCAGGATCCTCCGCTGGCGTATCTCGTCCTCGTTCTGCCGCGCAACGGCCTCAGCCTCGTCCACCCGTTGATGGAGAAGAAGCGCCTCGGCGGGGGAGGTAGTCAGCTCCTCTAGTGCCATGCCAAGGGCAGCCCGGGAAGCATCAGCCCGCCGCGTCACTTCGTCCAGCTTGGCTCTCAGGGCGGCGGTCCGGCCTTCCGCTTCGCCCGATCAACTGACCTCTCTCCTCGAACTTCGCGCCGAGGTTCAAGCGGCCGTCGCCACCCGGCGTTCAACCTCTTCCAGACTCGGGCCTCCCAGCGCGATGGCGTCATCCTCCGCTGCGTCACCAAGCGCCTCCTCGTCTCCAGACGCTCAAGATCGTGGCGCGCTCCGCAGCCTTCCAACGCTGCCTCCTCGCGTCTCCGGAGCTCAGCCTGGTCGACCGAAGCCCCCTTCATCGATGCAAGGGCCGTCTCGCGCAGCTCTACCTGCTGCTCCAGGGAATTGCTCCAGGCCTGGAGCTCCCGCGCCCACTCCTCCGCTGCCTCACGCCACCGGTCAGCCTCCCGGGCCTCCTCGACGGCCCGGGAACGGGCCTCCCTTGAGGCCGCCAGTGACGCCTCAGCCTTTTCATTGTCGAGGTCACGCTGGTGGCGCGCAAGGGCAACAACCACCCTCAGATTGCGCCTCTCTTCAGCCAGGCGCAGGACCTCGGCCTAAAGGCGCGTGTCTTCGTCAGCGAGCTCTTCACCAAGCTGGCTCACGTCGTCAACCGCCCTCTGGAGAAACCCTTGGCGAAGAACACAGCGCTCCCGGGCGTGCTCGAGCACGTCTTCCGCGTCATCCTCTGCCCCAGGTGTGCGCGGGGGGCCGCGAATCAGCACTCCCCCTCTGGGCAGGGGGCTAGGGGCTGGCGCCCTCGCGATGGCCGGGCACGCCTCGCTAGAAGCCCGGCCTGGAGCCAGCCCATCCCCAAATGAAGAGCGCAGGGCTGACCTCAGCCAATCGTCGTCCACGACCAATCAAAAAGCCCAAGCCAGGCTGGCTATACCTCAGGAAGGCTCGCGAAGGAGGGTCGTGAGGTGCGCAGAGCCATGATGCACCACAGGATGGCTCACCTCTCCGACCGGCCTCACCACAAGGGCTCTGCTTGAGCTTGGCGCGCTCAAAGACGGTGGAGAGGGCGAAGCCTGGGGGATGGCTCCTCAGCCATCTCCGTGAGCTCGGCAGGAAGGGCCCTGCAGAGCAAGGATCAGCCAAAGCAACGGGAAGATAAGGAACTAGGAAAGGGGAAGGCTTACTCATCAATGGCGAAATACTTCCTGCTCAAAGAGGGCAAGGGTAATCGTCACCCAAGGCCTCACTTCTCTTCCGGAGAGCCTCGAAGTCCACGCGAAAGCGGCCCAGGAGTTCTGCGCAGGGGTCAGCCTGCGACGAGGAAGAAGCACCAAGGTGACCCGCGTCAGGGGCGTCGTCCTGGCGCATGCCACCGGTCGCCTCAACAGGAAGGGTGGCTGAGGCCTCAGGGGCCTCGGCCGCGGGAGCTGCGGGCCGCGGCTCGACGCCTTCAGTCGCAGTAGCGCGGGCCTCAGGAGCTGCCACCTCAGGAGTGCCGCCTGGCGTCGTCATCCCAGCGGAAGCCCCCTCAGCCTCCGGTGTCCCATGCCTCCCTGCTCCACCACTCGAGGAAGGACCGCCCTGGGCGACTGGAAGGGCAGTCACCACCACTGGGTTCTCGCGAGGCCCCATGAAGCCTCCGGGGCGCAGCCCCCATTCATCGAAGCTGGTCATCTGCTTCACAAAGTCACCCCTGCTCGAGCAAAGGTACAACAAAGCACTCCCTTGCCGGATGCTACCAGGGGAGGGGTCCCTGGTCAGGATCCTGAGAACCTTCCTCAACACTTCAGGCGTCAGGTCCTCCTCTTGGAGCCTCATGCGGTCTACACGCCCGCTGAAGGCCCACATCCGGCGGGAATGCGCTGGAGAGGGGCAATGCGGCATAACAGGAACTCCTTCACCACCATGGGTGCCATCACGCCGAGTGCCCTCAGGAACGCAAAGCGACGCCAGACGAAGACGAGCCGGGGGCTCGTGAGTGTCTCCTGGCCCTAGCCTGAATTGGGGACAGCGGGCGATGTTGGCTCAAAGGTGGGGCTGGGCACCCCGACATCCACGCATGACCACCGCTCGCGGAACCCAGACGCGGGCAGAGGAAGGCTGAAATCAATCCTTGAAGCCGTTGTTTCTGATGCGGCAATGAAGCTCACGCACCCCGAGCATTGGGTGGAGTCGATGAGGCGCAAAGAGAAGAAGTGACGCAGCAAGGCAACTGAAGGAGGGATGCCCATCATTGCCTCACAAACAAAGGCGAAAACGGCAAGAAGAGTAATGGATTCAGGACCCAAATGCATCATATGGATCTAGTAATGGGAAAGCACAGCGTTGAAGAAATTGGAAAAGGGGGGAACCAGACCCGCCCACAGGGCGTCGGCGAAGTACTGGACCTCGGTGACTATTCTGTCAATGGAGAAGTGAGATGCGGGCCAGACCGTCGTCCTCCCGCACTCGTTGAAGATAGTGGCGAGGGCAGAGCTGACCTTGTCCAAGCCTTCTCGGTTGAGTATGATCGACCGATCGACAGCAGGAGCCGTCGACGACGGCGAGCGGGGCGGAGGCACAGGCTTCTTCCCTTTTCCCTTCTTCGTCGGAGCCATGGCGACAAAAGGGGGAGGATTCGAGATTGGATTGGAAGCGGAGACTGGAGCTCGAGAGGAGGAAGAGCAGGAGGCACTCGAACGGCGAGAAGAAGGATAACTGTGTGCAACCACGGGTCCGCCTAGCTGGGCGCAAAATAAGGAGGCATGGGGGAACAGGGACGCCCACGTCCAATCAACCGCCACCCGGCGCCCGAGGCCGCAGAGGTCGTTAGGGGCTCATGGCGCTCGCTTGCCCCTTCGCTTCTCTCGTCAGCCAAGTCCAGCGCACCTTGGGCCCGGGGGCTACTGTCGGCGACGCTCGGGAACTGGGGTACCCAGACTTGCTCGCTGCGGCTGCAGGCGTGGCTCAAGGGTGGCCCAGACGATCCATCTTCATCAAGACAAGCTCAAGACCCTTGCGAGGGGCCAAGCCTCATGGGCGACGACAGAAGCTTCCTCGAGCACGTCCTCGTCAGGCTGGCTCGCGAGGAGGCGGAGAGATCAAGGCGGGGTACCTCACGAGGTGCCCATGACGCAAGCCATGACGACCAAGGGCGCCAGGAGGGCGCCAGCCCGCGCAGTGTCATCATTTCCTCTTTGGTGCAAAGGGGGCAAGCGCAGGCGAGAACATGAAGCAAAGGCACCCGTTTCGGTGCAAAAGGACCAAGACCGTCGCAACGGCAGGAAGGAAGTCATCGTGGAGCCCAAGCCGGCGTCACCACCAAAGCCTTTGACAGGCGAGGACCAACTTTAGTCAGGATAAGTGTACTAGATGTTCCCCTTCAAAATGGTCGATCGTTGGCGCCCTTCTCGCTCAATATTTGGGAAGAGGCCCAGGGCCTTTGCCTATAAATAGGACTAGCCACCCACAGGGTAGGGGCATCTTGGATCCAGGGTCCGGAACCCAGAGAGAGAGAGAGAGCGATCGAACTCCCCTTAGCAGTTCATCGCACCGGCCAAGAACAGACCCTCGTGAGGCTGTTCTTCCTTGTATTGTTCATCATCAGCCCAAGAGGCAATCCACCACGCCACACACTGAAGTAGGGTGTTACACCATAATGGTGGCCCGAACCAGTATAAAACTTGTGTCTCTTGTGTTGTTCCTTTGGTAGTTTAGATTCCAGCGAGGCGACGAGTGCAGGTAGGTAGGGGGTGTGATCTCCGCGCACACCCCAGAGTTCGAACCTAGAGGGTCTGCCGGAACCCGAAATCTGACAACATATTTCAAAATTGCTACGGTACCGCCTAAACCATATTTTAGAGTTTTTAAACAGAAAAAGTAAGTGCATCATGTTAAACTATGCATTTTTCTAGGCAAGTTACGTATATAGTTTATTTAATTCGGAGCTACGGTTAATTAGTTATGAAATAAACCATTTTAACATGCTATGTACGCAAAATATTACAACCAGCAATTATAAACATTTTTAACATGGACAAAAGTTGGATAATGTGAAAGTACATGAAAAACTGAGCAAGATTCATATATGACATGTTTCATTTGGATGCATGGTTATTTAGTTATTGACAGTTCAAAATGATGGCATTTCTGTAATTATGCATGCACTGAAAATAGAGGAAAACTCTGAGATGAAAAAAAAAACGTGGGCCGGATTGCTGCAACTTGCAGCGGCCCAGGAGGACTTGGCCCAGTGGTGAGTGTGTGTCTTGGCGTAACAAAGATAAAGGAAAAACAGAGCAAAATTGGGGCGCCTGGGACTCGAACCCCAGACCCCTCGGGTGGATAGTTATGAAATAAACCATTTTAACATGCTATGTATGCAAAATATTACAACCAGCAATTTTAAACATTTTTAACATGGACAAAATTTGGATAATGTGAAAATACATGAAAAACTGAGCAAGATTCATATATGACATGTTTCATTTGGATGAATGGTTATTTAGTTATTGACAGTTCAAAATGATGGCATTTCTGTAATTATGCATGCACTGAAAATAGATGTAAACTCTTGAGATGAAAAAAAAACGCGGCCCGGATTGCTGCAACTTGCAGCGGCCCAGGAGGACTTGGCCCGAGTGAGCGCTGAGTGTGTGTGCGCGTGCAACAGTAAAGGAAAAACAGAGCAAAATTGGGGCGTCTGGGACTCGAACCCCAGACCCCCCTCGGGTGGATAGTGGCTGCGCTAGCCACTAGGCTAGCAACGTGTTCCTGGTATAAACGGAGACCGGTAGAAGATAACGCATATGCGCATCGCGACCAGGACCAAAACTGAAGCGTGCACACGGACGGTGACTCGTCGGCGACGGGAGCCAACAGCAACAGCTATTGTGGTCACAGAGGACCGGCGGGGTGCGGAAACCTGCCAGGGTCCGTGTGGTGGAGCAACGACGCGAGGGTGCGGGCATGGATGTGCAAGGCGGGGCTGGCGCGAGGCTGAGCCTCGCTTCGGCTATGGTTGCCGGCGAGCAAACGCGACGGCGCCGAGGGCGGCTGAGCAGTGGCGAGCATGCGGGTTTGGAAGGGGGATTTGGCGCGCGCAAGTGGAGGGATGCGGGGCGCTCGAGCTCGAGTGTTGCTCGGCTCGGGGATGTGGACGCGCGCAGTGGCAGGGAAGAAAAACGCGGCGAGGCGGCGGATGCGCGGGCGTGCGAGGAAACTGGCAAGGACGCGAGCATGGAGGCTGTGTGTGTGTGTATGTGCAGACGGCGGTGTGTGGGATCATCGAGCAAAAGCAGCGGCACAAACACGAACTCGAACTCACGCCATGACGCTCATGGCGACCATGAGTTCATGATTGTCTGGACAACGTCTACGGGAACGAAACGCATGAGAGAGGAAGGCTAAGAGGAGCGGATCGTCACCGTGGGGGTGATGCTGGAGTCGTACGTGGTCGATGGTGATCGGAGACGGCAAGAGGAGGTGCTGATCGGGGTGGTGTCCTCGGGTTCGTGAAGCAGAGGAAACAGGGGAAGAAGAGGATGCGGGAGTCGCGGCCTTGGCGTCCCACGGAGATGCATAGGACGTCGGGGACGGAGGTGAACTTGGAGAAACTGCTGGACACCTAGGCTCCGCCTGGGTTCGACGAAGAGCACGTCGGTGGCGAGCCGGTGTTCCTGGTGGTCTCGGGTGAGTGGAGGGCGACGGCTATGGTGGCGACTCACCTGCGGCGGCGGCGGAGAGGAAGAAGAGGGCTAGGGAAAACCCTAGGGAAGCCGGGGGGATTTATATAGGAGGGCTACTAGGCGTCGAGGCGTCGTGGTTTCACCGCGGTGGCCATGTGCGCTTCTTCACCGAGAGTTACTGTGAGAGAAGAAAAGTGCCAAGGTGGAAGAAAAGAAAGAGGAGTGAGGATGACATGTGGGGCCGAAGGATTGCATTAGAGAGCTAATTACCAGGGGGAGGCTAGGCTGGGCTGGATCGGTGAATTTGGGCTCTTTGGGTTCTTTGAAAGCCTCTTGGTCATTTGGGCTCTGCTTTTTTCTTTTTCTTCAAACAGAAATAACAGAGCAAAATCACAGAGTAATTGGAGAGGGTTGTGAGAGATATGAACATATCAATGGAGTCCAGGATTTGGGCAGAATTTAAATAAATTTCTTTGGGCATTTTTAAGGATAGAAAAATAATTCAAGTGTGAATTTAATTCACACTTGAGCCATTTTTGAACCCTACCAAAACAATTCCAAATGGGATGAAACTTGGTAGAGAGGTATAAGGCAGGGAGTAAGATTATCAGGAAATAAATGAACATTAATGGAGGAGGGAATAATGTCACTTGCAATAAATGTGTGAGAATTGAAAGGAAGAAGCTACTGATTGGGTGTTGCACTTGATGATGGTTTAGATGGAAGGGCAAGATGGAACAACAAATAAGGTGAGGAGAAGGAGTTCACAAAGATAACAAGCACATGAGAAATATGTACACTACAACGATGATCATGATGCAAATGCAACAAAAAATGACAAAGGCCATATCACATCGTGAAGCATGAACCAAAGCAAGTGAGATGACCATGGCAAACAAACAAGGATGGCACAACGCAATATAATAAAAGATGAACATGATGCAAGAAGCAAAATGACAAGGCACTCAACATGATCATGGCATAAACATATAGGAATGAAATATGCAAAAATAATTATGATAATGCAACAAACATAATAAACACACGTCAACAATTAAAATAAAAGGAAGGGCAACTGAAGCGTCGGTCTCAGGGCGTTACAGTTGTCGTCGGGCTATGGTGGGGCCTCGCCGGAGGAAAAACTCGATGCGGGTGGGGGATGGCTGAGGGCGGTGGAAGATCGGAGGTGGTGGGCGGTTCAGCGGAGGCCGGGGCCGGTGGTTTGGCCGGCGACCCGTGCGGTGGTCTTTAGGGGAAGAATAAGAGGTGAGGAAGAAGAAGGGTTAGGAGACGTAGGATCTTCATCTAACCGCTTGAAATGGTCGACTGACAAAGTCAGGCGACTTGCATGTAGACATTCCCATATATTCAGTACCATTATTGTAGGTGCTTCGAGACATATGTGCAAGCAGTGCTCCTCAACCCATCAAGCTAAACAACATGCCACTATAATTCCAAACTTAGTTGCTCAAATACGAATCTGATATCATGCTGACATGTACTAAAACAGAGAATGTTTAATTGGTCAGTTAATGTTCCTACATTACTTTCAAAAAGCACATGCGCCACATATCGAGGGACAGCAGGGAGTTGCGTTCCTTATGCACTCTGGTTTATCATGTGTGGCCAACCAACATTTTATTATCCAAAATCTGCTTGCTCTTCTTTAGCATGCTCCTCTTCTGTTCTTCCTTTGTAAGTACTCTCTCCGTACCTAAATATAATTCTTTGTAGAGATTCATCCATGGACTACATATAGAGCAAAATGAGTGAATCTACACTCTAAAATGTATCTATATAAATCCGTATGTGATCCATAGTGGAATCTCTACAAAGATTTGTATTTAGGAGCAGAGGGAGTATAATAGTAGTACAATATGTTCTTTGTAGTGAAGAGGAGCAGGGACATTTGCAGTGTACAATTCTATTCAGTCTCTTATCATGGACGCTTTCAACTCTTCATGTTGGTCTTCATGTCGATTGTCATGGATGCTTTCAACTCTTCGTATTCGATCATATGTGTCTCCTTTGAGAGTTAGACTGATAGTAATAGTACCGCGCCTTCAGTTGTAGAGAGCTGGTATTCGAAGCCTTTCAAGCCGTACTGGCAATACTAGCACATATATTCCAGCAAGGTCTACTTTCTTGATTTTACTCCTGATTCTTAGGGTTTTCGCATTATATTTGCACTACGATCTGCGTAGGTGATTTGTGTCCTACTAGCAGCTGTCCACCCTTTAAAGCTAAATAACACACCAATCATACGTCCTAAGGTTCTTCAAATATGAATGTGATATGATACTGACATTAGCTAATGCTACCTCTTGAGCTTGCGTTGGTTTTTCCCTTGAAGAGGAATGGATAATGCAGTAAAGTAGCGTAAGTATTTCCCTCAATTTTGAGAACCAAGGTATCAATCCAGTAGGAGACAATGCAACAAGCCACCGAATACCTGCACAAACAAACACCAACTTTCAACCAACGCGACAAAGGGGTTGTCAATCCCTTCACGGTTATTCGCAAAGTGAGATCTGATAAAGATGGATAAATTGTAAAGTAATATTTTTGCTATTTTTGGTTTATGGAATGGAAAATAAAAGATTGCAAAGTAAGGGAACGCCGACATAAATTGGCAATTTGACGGGAAACTAATATGTCGTAAAATAGACCCGGGGCCATAGGTTTCACTAGAGGCTTCTCTCAAGAAAGGAATCATTGCGGTGGGTGAACAAATTATGACGATATCTAAGGCAATGATCATGAATATAGGCATCACGTCCGTGTCAAGTAGACCGAAACGATTCTGCATCTACTACTATTACTCCACACATCGACCGCTATCCAGCATGCATCTAGAGTATTAAGTTCATAAAGAACAGAGTAACGCCTTAAGCAAGATGACATGATGTAGAGGAATTAACTCAAGCAATATGATAAAACCCCATCTTTTTATCCTTGATGGCAACAATACAATACATGTCAGTTTCCTTACATCACTAGGATCGAGCACCGCAAGATTGAACCCAAAGCTAAGCACTTCTCCCATTGCAAGAAAAACCAATCTAGTTGGCCAAACCAAATCGATAGTTTGAAAAGACATGCAAAGATATCAAATCATGCATAAAAGAATTTAGAGGAGATTCAAATAATATTCACAGATAAGCTGATCATAAACCCACAATTCATTGGATCTCGGCAAACACACCGCAAAAGAGTATTACATCGAATAGATCTCCAAGAACATCGAGGAGAACTTTGTATTAAGAATCAAAGAGAAAGAAGAAGCCAACTAGCTACTAGTTATGGACCCGTAGGTCTGAGGTAAACTACTCACGCTTCATATGAGAGGCAATGGTGTTGATGTAGAAGCCCTCCGTGATCGAATCCCCCTCCGGCAGGATGCTGGAAAAGGCTTCAAGATGGGATCTCACGGGTACAGAAGGTTGCGGAAGTGGAAAAGTGGTTTCGTGGCTCCCCTGGATGTTTTCGGGCTGTAAGAGTATATATAAGAGGAAGAACTAGGTCAGGAGGTTAACAAGGGGCCCACAAGGTTGGGGGGCGCGCCCTACCCCCTTAGGCACGCCCTCCACCCTTGTGGCCACCTCATGGCTCTTCTGACTTGCACTCCAAGTCTCTTGGGTGTCTTCTGGTCCAAGAAAAATCATCTCGAAGGTTTTATTCCGTTTGGTATTTCGTTTCTGTGATACTCTAAAACAAGGGAAAACACAAAAACTGGTACTGGGCTCTAGGTTAATATGTTAGTCACAAAAATCATGTAAAATAGCATATTAATGCATATAAAACATCCAAAACAGATAATATAATAGCATGGAACAATAAATAATTATAGATACGTTGGAGACGTATCAGCTAACAGACACACATTTAATTGGCTTGCTAATGCTCCCACTTGAGTTTCCAAATGCATGTGGCCACATATATAGAGACGTCATGGTATGGAATTTCTTTTGGCGCTCCGATTCATCATGGGTGGGCAACCAACATTGTATAGAAAGAAGGGGAATCTCAATAATATGCTTCCCCTTCTATTCTTTAACATGTTCCTCTTCTGTTCTTCTTTAGTAAGTATAGTATGTTCCTTGTCAGGAAGGGGAGCGGGGACATTTGCAGTCGACATCTCTATTGGGCCGGTTCTGCTACATGATTTCGCACTTCGAGTTGGTCTGCCATAATATCCTAGAAATGGTGGGAGCCGCGCGGTCTTTGATAGACTAGACTGATAGTAACAGCTGTGCGCCTTCAAATGAATAGAGCTGGCATGTGAGTGATCGATAGGCTGCATATTAGTAGCGACAAAACCCTGTATTTTCCAGCCAGTTCCACTTTCCTGATTTATTTATGGTGGTTATGGTGTACCCCTATTATCCACACTATGATCTTCCTAGTGGCTCTGTGCTCTCGTTATCATGGTTTGGCAATAAACTTTCTATACGGTATATTATGAACCTATCATCTGCCAACTATCCTTACATCTGGAGCTCCCAACAGGGGGCCTATTTTTTGTGTAGTTGTGCCAGATTATAGTAATCTACTCACCATATTACAGCACACATGGGCTCTCTCATCAGAATCTAGTGATAGCACACAAGGGTTTACATGGAGCCCCTATTATATTACAATATCCTCTGCACTACAAAGATAATCTCACTACTATATATGTTTTCATGCTTTTCAGATATTGTAAGTAATCACAATGAATATAAGAATGCGCACATCAGAAGAATATTGCAGAACAGTTCAGTGGGTAACAAACTTGGGATCAAGGGATTGAGGTCCATTGTGGATGCAAGGAAATCCACATGCTCCCGACCTATAGATTTGTATCCAGAATATGTTCCTAATGACTATTCTGAGCTCAAGGGAGTCAAAGGCATATGGCGTATCCTATTCACCGAATAAGGTGCATGTTCTAATTTCGCAAGGTTTTATTGGTTGCACATATCTTGCATAAGGTGTCTTGCATTTCTTTTGCTTCATTGCACCGCCATATGCTTAGGTTACTTATGATACATGTGAGGATGCCATGCCCATCCATTATCAAAACCTATTCCATTTGTCATCATACCATGTTTTTTCATTCAAATGTTGTTCTTGTGTTTCAGACATCCAAAAAGGAATAGGGTGATTGCAGAACCTGAAGGAGTACAAGAAAAGTCCTTGAAAAAGGTGGTGCTACCGGAGAAATCACATAGCACCCAACGTATATTGGCGATAGGACCAGCACCGCAAAACCTAGGATATCGCAACTATGCTAGTCGCTGCTTTGCTCTTGTGAGTGCCTATTGTCCTATCGCTGTCCTTACATTCATACCTGGTGGATTATGTGACATCATTGTGCATTATAGCTTGCTTATCCACTGTTCGCTCCAAATTATCATATCTATATTAATGCTTAAATTAATGTAGAATAAACCCAATGCATATGAAGAAATTTAGTTACGCATTGTTCTTGTAAGTATCTCATTGTCCTTCATCACTGTACTTATATTTGTCAGCTAGTTCTTCATGTACACTTTGCAGCTTATTTTCCTTTGCCCTATATTTTCTACACATCAGATCTACATTTACTCTTGCCAAAATATTGAATAAAACCAATGTTACCGATGAAGTTTAGCTCTGCATTGCTCTTGTCAGTGCTTTTTGCCTATATGTTGTATTTACATTTGTACTCTGCATCTTAGGTTAAATAATCACCATTTGTTCCTATATTTTCACATCAATATTTACTCTTAACAAAATGTAGAATAAAGGCAATGCTCTTAAAGAAGAGTGTGCGGTAAACTTCTTGAATTGCCCCCCCATCAATATATACAAGGGCTTTATAGAGCCTGTCTTCACTACTAATGTAATTTTGTCCTCCTCGAGCCTTCAAAGTTTGTTGTGTATATTTGGATAGCTATGAGTGCAAATGTTGTTTATTTTTGTCGTCTGCATCAAATTTCTTGTTCAAAGTTTATAAAGAAGAAGTACATAAACATAAGTTTGTCCTTCTCAATTTTAGTCTTTAGTTGTACAACCTAGTTCCTTATTCGTACCATGTAAATTAAACTAAACATAGCAAGTTATCTTCTTTAGCACTATGTGTATGCTTGTGTTCTTGGTCTGTAATCCAGTGGTGTGGTGAAACTACCAACAACAGCACAATGTCATATCCTGCTATGTCTCAACTATGAACAATGCCATATTATATTAATGTTATTTGAATCGTGTCTCTTTATTACCAATCTGAAATGGTATAAATTGACAGTACACTCACCATTCATGCTTATACGTTGTTTAGAACTACATGTATGCTTGTGTTCTTGATCTGTAATCCAGTGGTCTGGTGAAGGTGACCGCTCCTGCACAATGCCATTTCTCGCCGTCTTAACTAGGAACACTGCCTACTATGTTAATGCTATTTTAAACCATGTCTCTTTATTTCTGACAAAGAAATGAGATGAATTGACAGCGTTGATGCTTATACGTGCAAAACCTGTTATCTACCTAATTGTTTCTCTTTCAGGGTGACAACACTGATGCTAGGAAGAACTAGCACAATGATACTAAGACGAACCCATTTTTTTGTCCCTCTAGCATATATTCCAGAGAAGAAGGCAACACATCTTGAGGGTAGGGATACAACCACAAAGTCATATCTTGGTGTAGTGTCGTACTTACTCAGTGACACAAGCTCGATGAAGTCGCCGCCTGAATCTGTTCGACTTCTTTAGTCTGAAATTTAAGCGGGAAGACATGCTTCCGCTCAAATCTAACTGGAACTCCAATCTCTATACAATATTAACCATAAGTACAGGACGTCTATTGATGCTATGCAGCTTAAGTTGGTGGAAATAAGTGTCAAAGAAGCGCAGTCTCATTAGGTTGCTAAGCTGCTTGCGCTGCAGCGGTTCGGACGGGCTAACCTTTCTTGAACTGTGTTGAAGTGTTGTCGATTCTGTCTATTATTTTGTCGCCCCGTTTACTTCCACTGGTGGCGACCTGCCCACACTACTGCATGCTGCTGCTAACGCGACACTACGATCAGAGACCCTTCGACGAAACTGTGTGTGATGCATTAATCGCAAATGGTGGTGTAAAAAACCGTTAAAAAGGTGCAAAATGTTTGCAATGACGGATGCATCAAACACGGTTCAGATTTTAGTTGCGTGTGTGACGTAAGGCATACGGTTCAGTTCAATTAACTATTTTTGATGAGGAGGAACAAAAGAAACAGGCAACCAGATGAAGGTGTGTGCGATATACGACATACAGTTCACTCGGATAAACTGTTTGTGATTAGGCAACACAAAAGAAACGGTCAGCGAAATCAAGGTGTGTGCGATATACGACATACACTTCACTTGGATGAACTATTTGCTTTGAGCCAAGAGAACAGAAATGGTTCAATTTAATAGGATGTGTGTGATACACGATAAACAGGTCTGTAATCAGAAATGTGTGCGAAGACCGATAATAATACAGACGGTTGCTGCTAATAAGCCGTGTGTGTTCTGGGCAAACGCTTGGTGGTATAGAATTGTCAGAGATTGATGAAATCATCACCGATGGGTTCCCCGGTATGGTCCGTGTGCGATGTCATTGCACACAGAACAACATCATATGTACTTATAACTTATAAGGACTTGATTCCATAAACAAATTGAACATCCAATTACATATGTGGCTAGTACACACATGACCTTTGCACACACCAAAGTATGTTCCAAAATGCCTAGAAAACTCAAACAATGTATAAAAAGGCAAAATGAATCGTGAATAATTTCATATTACTATAGTTGCATGTTGCCTCTGTAAAATAAATCAAGGCGGGAAGAGACAGCGTATGTCGTTTCGCACACATAGGTGACAAGGTCCCTCTCGGAACCATGAGCCTTTTTGAGAGAAGCTCCGGTTTGTAAGAAGTTTGTACCAAAACTTGCCCCAAAGTGGTCTAATTTTTTACCACAGCATGTTGTTGCTATGTCATAACACCATGCCAAGTTTCATGATTTTGAGGCAAGTTTTGGATTTACAGTAATTTTAAAACTAGGTTTCTCAATGTTTACAGTCGAGTCGACACCGCCCTACACTGGTACATCGACGTGCTAAACAAACGGTTTTTAAGCCATTTCCGCGACGGTATTTCGAACCGTCGCCAAGTGAGTGTGTGTTATAGGGTGTCCTTCCCACACGACCCAGAAATCGTCGGGGATAGGCCCTCCCGGGACCCAGGCTGGGGCCGGTGTGATCGGGCGAGGCATCGAAACCCAATCATTTCCGTAGGTATGTACATCCCACACGGTGAATCCTAGAAAATCATTTCCGTAGGTATGTACATCCCACACGGTGAATCCCATAAAATCATTTCTGTAGGTATGTACATACCACACGGTGAATCCCCGAAAATCATTTCTGTAGGTATGTACATCCCACATGGTGAATCCTAGAAAAACATTTCCGTAGGTATGTATATCACACACAGTTCTTTGTGTGGAAACATTTGTGCAAGGTGGCCTAACGCAAACAGTTCGCCGCCGGAAGTCGTGTGTGATTGTTAGTTGATCGAACACGCCTACTTTCTAGAAACCGTGCGGGTTGTTTGAGTTCATTGGCCACGGTGCTGTCTGAGTAACCGTCTGCAATAGAAAACCCCAATAAGCAGGGTAATTAGCCTATTATTGATAATCCATGTACTAATCAAAATGATATTTCTTACAAAACACGCTAGATATTTCATATCCGTATAAAAGCAACCATGATTTCATAATTGAGTTACATCAGATAGCTTCGGCACTCAGTTACGCCATTACACAACAGCACCAAGTTTCACATGCAGCATCAAAAACCTTTGGAAAGTAGCATCATACACGGTAAATAGACAGATGAATCTCATCTGGGAAACTGCAGAAGCGGAAGGCAAATATTGAGCCTTCATTGATGTTGAATGTCCTTGCAACTTTAGGCCAGTAGCTATGGATAATTGCCCGCCCAACCTTCGTCCTCTTCAGCAAGACTTCAATATTGTACCATGGGTGTTGAATGAATACCTTCCTCGCCTCTTGACCATGCAGGTGGTTTGAGAGGTAATCATTGGTGAACTGCTTTGAAAAGTACTGAAAACAAAGCTATGCATAAATCGCTGTTGTAAATTTTGAAATGGCGCAAGGGGTAAAACAAGGTAAAAGAGTTGGTACCATCCTATAGTTGGTGATGTCTTCTTCATTGTGCAAACAAAGATCTTGCTGTTATTCATCGCAAGTTTCTTCATCCTAACAATCTTTCCGAGTTTCTTGACTTGGCCCGATATTCATGGACATCTCATTTCCCCATATGCAAAATGGGTCGAACAATGGGTCTAAGCCTCGGCAATTTGGACCAACATGTGCAAGACCAAATTGTAAGAAACCTAAATATTAGAATGATTCCTGCAACTGCACAATAATGTGCTATTAGCCAAAGGACCCTGCTTGAACGAACCTCGATGGTAAACCGCAGTGTCTCCCATTGTTTCCTGGCAACACACATAAGGAAGATCTTGATCAGGTTAACTGAGAGTTGCCATACTATCAGTAGAATATGTATTGATTACAACCAAATTCGTTTGCTGTCACATGCATAACAATACAAAATTGTACCCACAACAAATGAAAATCAAATTGCAGAACTGAACCAAACAGTTAAATGGACAGCAGATCAAATGAATAAAAATAGTTAATTGAGCATGATATTGCAGAATAGAATCATGCAATAGAAGAGAAGACAGTTAGCAAAACAAAGAATGCTTGAGAACAGTACTACGAAATGTAGCAATTATGGGACCAAAGTGTTAATGGAACATTACATTTTAGAGGACCAAACTGCTAACTGAACATCAGATTGAATATTAACATTACAGAGAACAAATCACTAGAAGGCACTGGCGGTGGCCTCGAGAAAACATCACGAACTGTATTTTAAAGTAGACAACCGTGTGGCAGTGTCGACGGTGGCCTCGAAGACAAGGTGCTCCTCCAAGATCTAGCGGTCGACACACATGGCAGCCATAGCGACCTCATTTGCGCGTGCGGCCGCATGCTACTCAGCTCCATGTTATACTGCGTGTAAAATGGCTGTGGGCGGCGCTTAATTGGAGGAGGGGGCAGTGATTTTGGTGGAAGGTGTCACTCCGTCGGTCGGGGCATGTGGGACGGTAAAGGAGGATGATGGTGTGGGTGGGGTGTGGATTACCTGACCATATCGACAAGGCCGCGCAGCAAGAAGAAGAGTCGGCGGCAAGGAGGCCGCGCAGCAAGAAGAAGGGTTGCCGGCGAGGCGGCAGCGCTTCAAGAAGAAGGGTCGCCAGCGAGGAGGCGGCGCTGCAAGAGGATGGGTAGCCAGTGAGAAGGAGGCGCTGCAAGAAGAAGGGTCGCCGGCGAGGAGGCTGAGCTGCCAGTAAGCAACAGTGAAGATTTGAACTTGGAAAGCAAGGAGGAACAGTGGAAATGTGGCTTTTGGTAGGAGGGAGGGGCGGGGAGATAGATATTTCCGCGGTGGCAAAAAAAATCGCTCGGTGCCGCGAGAAAATCACGCGCAAGTGTGGTTCAAGCGGTGCCACCAGACAAGGCAGTGCACCAAGATATTTTATATCGCATCCCATACGATTCTTTCTAGTAAACTGGTTGTGGCATACCTGATTTTTTCATTATGTTTTGAAAGACAAAATGGTGTTACGGAGGGAAAGGATGGTGTTTGAATTGCTAGAACATTTATATACAATGAACATGCAACTAGTGCATGAGTGTTATGTTCAAATTTGGAATTATTCCGGGTTCATTTGGCATTTTTATGCATTAATTGAGTTTCTGGGCATTTAATGTGCATAATTCAAAATTGAACTACAAGCACATGCTCCAATGCACCAAAGTTTGCTGAAAAATCACATTTGCATCTTTGGGTGAATTTATAGGTCCCATGCAAGAAATGGGAATAAAATTCAAACATCTGGGTTCGTGGCTCGGCCGGAATGATTGAGAAACTTGGTTTTTTAATTCCTGTAAATCCAAAACACGGCTGGAAATCATGAAACTTGGCATGGTGTCATGACATGGCACCAACATGCTGCAGTAATTTTTTTGGCCGAATTGGGACAAGCTTTGGTATAAGCTTCTTGCAAACCGGAGCTTCCCTCAAGAAGGCTCTTGGTTCCGAGAGGGAACGTGTCACCTCCATGCGCGAAACGAAATACGTACACTGCCTTCTCCTGCCTTAATTTTTGTACACTGGCAGATTAGACCAAATAGAAGTATCGTGCTAAATTTGGAATTATTCCGTCTTCTTTTGGCCTTTTTATACATTAATTGAGTTTCTGGGCATTTAATGTGCATAATTCAAATTTGAACTACAAGCACATGCTCCAAAGGCACCAAAGTTGTTTGAAAAATCACATGTGTGTCCTTGGGTGAATTTCTAGGTCCCATGCAAGAGATGGGAGTGAAATTCAAACATCTGGGCGTCGTGGCTCGACCGGAAAGATTGAGAAACTTGGTTTTTTAATTCCTGTTAATCCAAAACACGCCTCAAAATCATGAAACTTGGCATGGTGTCATGACATGGCACCAACATGCCGCGGTAATTTTTTTGGCCGAATTGGGACAAGCTTTGGTGTAAGCTTCTTGCAAACGCGAGCTTCCCTTAAGAAGGCTCATGGTTCTGAGAGGGAACGTGTCACCTCCGTGTGCAAAACAACATACGTACACTGCCTTCTCCCGCCTTAATTTTTTTACACATGCAGATTAGACCAAATAGAAGTACCATGCTAAAATTTGGATTTATTCCGTGTTCGTTTGGCCTTTTTATACATTAATTGAGTTTCTGCGCATTTAATGTGCATAATTCAAATTTGAACTACAAGCACTTGCTCCAGTGCACCAAACTTGTTTGAAAAATCACATGTGTGTCCATGGATGAATTTGTAGGGCCCATGCAAGAGATATGGGAGTGAAATTCAAAGATCTGGGCGTCGTTGCTCGGCCAGAAAGATTGAGAAACTTGGTTTTTTAATTCCTATAAATCGAAAACACGCCTGAAAATCATGAAACTTGGCATGGTGTCATGACATGGCACCAACATGCTGCGGTATTTTTTTTGGCCGAATTGGGACAAGCTTTGGTGTAAGCTTCTTGCAAATGGGAGCTTCCCTCAAGAAGGCTCGTGGTTCCGAGAGGGAACTTGTCATCTCCGTGTGTGAAACGAGATACGTATACTGCCTTCTCCCGCCTTAATTTTTTTAGACATGCAGATTAGACCAAATAGAGGTATCATGCTAAATTTTGGAATTATTTCAGGTTCGTTTGGCATTTTTATGCATTAATTGAGTTTATGGGCATTTAATGTGAATAATTCAAATTTGAACTAAAAGCACAGGCTCCAGTGCACCAAAGTTGTTTGAAAAATCACATGTGTGTCCTTGGGTGAATTTATAGGTCCCATGCAAGAGATGGGAATGAAATTCAAACATCTGGGCGTCGTGGCTCGCCCAGAAAGATTGATAAACATGGTTTTTTAATTCCTGTAAATCCAAAACACGCCTGAAAATCAGTAAACTTGGCAAGGTGTCGTGACATGGCACCAACATGCCGCGGTAATTTTTTTGGCGTAATTGGGACAAGCTTTGGTGTAAGCTTCTTGCAAACCGGAGCTTCCCTCAAGAAGCCTCATGGTTTTGAGAGGGAACGTGCCACCTCCGTGTGCGAAACGACATACGTACACTGCCTTCTCCCGCCTTAATTTTTTTACACACGCAGATTAGACCAAATAGAAGTATCGTGCTAAAATTTGGAATTATTCTGGGTTCGTTTGGCCTTTTTATACATTAATTGAGTTTTTGCTCGTTTAACGTGAATAATTCAAATTTGAACTACATGCACAGGCTCCAGTGCACCAAAGTTGTTTGAAAAACCACATGTGTGTCCTTGGGTGAATTTCTAGGTCCTCTGCAAGATATGTGAATGAAATTCAAACATCTGGGCGTCATGGCTCGCCCGGAAAGATTGAGAAACTTAGTTTTTTAATTCCTGTAAATCCAAAACACGCCTGAAGATCATGAAATTTGGCACGGTGTCATGACATGGCACCAACATGTTGTGGTAATTTTTCTGTCCGATTTGCCTAGGCGCACACATTAACAATCAACAAAGTCATTTTGGAACAAGTTCTGTCACGTTAAAAATTGGAAACACAAGTATTATTGAAACCGTGGGCGTTCTACTTACCAATTACGTGCCGCCACGCGTCCCCTTTTTTATTGGCTAGGAGGTGTTGTGCGGGGTAGCTATTTGAGTACGGGAGGCGTGCGATCAGACCCCCGCGCGTGCTCATCGGGAGGAGAGCCCTTTGACCGCTACCCGCTGTGCACCTCCCTCCCAACGTCCGCATTAATGGCGCCCGAGCACCTGTTCTATGGCGTGGCTATATGTCTCATTGGACTGAGATTTAAGAGAGAAAAATGAAAATCTGTAACGAAAGTTTTGCACGGATCTTGATGTAAGATCCGACGGACCTATATAGCATCGACTGCGACTTATAGCAAGCATGATGAATATAAGGACGATGACAGTGGATAATAATTGTCTTACATATTTAGGAACATAATTAAAAAAAGCCACATGCCGCAACGCCCGAAATACAAAAGGGCAAAAGAAGAAGGAAGACAATGATCTGGCTCGCTGATGTCTACTTTGTTGATGCGTTGCTGCAGGCCGTGGGAACTAGACTCTGCGGCGAGCGGCGATGAGCTCTTTCTTGTCCTCAAGATGCTGCTTGAGAGCATCCACAGGTTCCTCCACCAGGCTTCTGCACTCGATGCGCAACATGGCATTCTCGTCCATAAGTTTCTCGACGATGACATCGGTCCTCTTCAACAAGGCAGTGGTCTGCTCTTGCTGCTCCGCACTTCCGACGATCTTCGCCCTCAGCAGGTCGTGCTTGGCCTGGAGCTTCACATTGCTCTCATTTAGTTGCTCTCATTTTTGTTGGCTGCTTTCGCGGCGAGGCGGGACATCGCTCGTGCTTCCGCTTCCAGGCTCACCTCTCCCTGGTGGCAATCTCTCGACCCAGAACTCATGCTAGCCACGGCGGACGCAAGGGAACGATGATGAATGACTTGTTTGTTTTTGACTTTTTGTGGATGAAGAGTTGAGGAGCAATGTGCAGTCATCTTGGAATAGTAGTATTTTATAACCGCGTAGTAATACGCTCCTAACTAGGAAACCGTTTAGGTTTTGATCGGTGTGAACAGGTTTGCAATTTGGAATGTGACGGGACGCGGCCTCCCTGTTCTTCTAAAAAAATTGTGACGGGACGCATGCTCAAAATTTACTGACGGTTATAAGTGCGACACTATTCTCGGAAGGCATAACGTGGGCATGTACGCCTTCTCGGCCGCGTACGTGGCGTTTTCACCATACGGTGCACCGCAATAGGCAATGTCAGCACATGTCTTGTTCCAACAACCATGCGCGCTCGTTATTACCATCACGCACGCTTCTTTCAATTAGAATGTGTGTGCCCGTCTAGCGCACACACGTTGATCTATCTAACTATTTCAGTTTTTCGTGGCTAATCGCAAACAGTTCATCCATGTGAAGTGTATGCCATCAATCGCAGACACTTTGATTTGGCTGACCCATTTCTGTTCCGTTGCATAATCACAAACAGTTAATCCTTCTGAAGCGTATGCCCTCAATCACACACACCTTGATCTGGCTGACCGTTTCTTTTGTGTTGCCTAATAACAAACAGTTCATCTGAGTGAACTGTATGCTCTATATCGCACACGCCTTCATCAGGCTGCCCGTTTATTTTGTTCCGCCTCATCGTAAACAGTTCATTGGACTGAACCGTATGCCCTGGATCGCACACGCAACTAAAATCTGAACCGTGTTTGATGGCTCCGCCATCGCAAATGTTTTGCACCTTTTTTGATGGTTATTTTACACCACCATTTGTGATTATTGCATCGCACACGGTTTCTCGAAGGGTCTCTGATCATAGTATCGCGTTAGCAGCATCCTGCAATAGTGCTATATAGGCTTTTTCCTTGTGGGTCCCAAATGAAAAATACAAATATGTGACTACCATGCAGCTTTTCATATTAAGAATTACAGCCGATTTGGTGTGCTAGCTGAAAATAAGTTTATGGGTGCTGGTGGGCACTAAGAACTTGCGGTTCTGTAATGAACAAAGATCTCAAGGATCCCGCGAGACTGAGGTTCTTTCCCTATGTTGTGAATGCTTATAATATTTATGTCTTAATTAAAGAAATGGCAAGCCATTGGCCCTGTATGAAAGAAAATGTGGGTCAAACCCTAGTTGAAAAGGGCAACCATGTCTAACTCCAGCTTACATAAGGTACAAAAGAATGAGGATTAATTCATTGGGTTTACACATAACCTGGATTAAACAGGACAATGACATCTAACTCAACCAAAGTTTTCGGCAGTTACAATCAAATGGATCAGTCTGATCCATAAAATCAAGATCCTTGTACAATAATTATACTGCGCAATGATGACCACAAGCTGTTGTAAATAGAAGCCGAACAAGATCACAAGCCCTTAGGTCCACCTGAAACTTCTTTTTATGCTCTTCAACACTTGCAGCAGTGATTAATTTCTTGTTGAAAAACATAATCCTCACGGACAATAGTGCCCTCGCATTCAACATGAAGAATTTGACAAGGCTAATGTTTGCATTGTTGGATGAATATCGTTCCATCCTTACTGCCTTCAAACAAATGTAATGAGATCTGAGAAAATCCCTGTGCTTCATCGACCATCGGTTGGTTATACCTTTTTCTCCATGTGTTGTTGCCTAAATAGAGATGAAGACTGAAAATAGTTAATGCCTAAAAAAGATTATGTTGAAAGAGTGATAGCTGAACGATTAATTATAGTACATTATATATGGGCTTTCAATGTGCGTGAAATCATCACCTTTACATACAAATTCTCCAGACAAGGAAAGCATCGCAGCAAGGCAATAATGATGTTGAGATTAAAACACCACATATTGATATATAAGGTCTTGACAGAATCCACCACCGCTGATAGGATGGACAAGCACTTGATTGAGCATAGAACATAATATTAGCACTGTAAGTGTACTCCAAGATGATACTTAACTTATGCGCACAAATGAAAAATGCAAATTACAAAAGTGTACATGAATAATATACAGTACGCCAATAGGTGTGGAGGCAAACACCATCTCGAACCATTTAAATGGATCACGAATTGCACCCAAGTTCTCCAGTTTAGGCGCAGAGACCACAATTATTTTCCGAGGTTTATAACAACAATCAAGGACCAACCTTTGAAGTGAAGGGCATCTTCGATGAAAAGCTCCTATCCGTGAAAACTAATTCCAATGGTTACAAGGTGAGGCAACTTTATTTTGAGACAAGGGATATTGATTCCTGCTCCAAAAACAAGCACCAAACGCTCCAGTGTAGGGCAACTGGAGTGGATGATGCTATGCAGTGAGGCCTCCGACAGATGAACCAACACAAGCACAAGTTTTTTCAGCAATGGTAGTCGAAGCATTTGTACCGGATTGTCTGCTAGATGGCACCGGGTCAAGGTGGCGGTGTGGAGAGAGGAGGAAAACCATGAGATGGGCATCAGTGGTGACGGAACAGATGCAGCTATTGGTGGTAACCTATCACTGTAGTAATGGTAGAACTCAAGCTGCTGGAGTTTATCGAATTGACAGGATGTCAGCCAGGGGCCCGCCATGTAGGGTATGTCCAACAGGTAGCATGCCGGGGTGCAGATGCATTGAACGGAGCCCTCGTGGGAGGATATGATGGCTCCGGGGAGTTCAGAATCATCATCGACAGATAGCTGATGACACACTACAAAAAAAAGACACATCCGTGACATTTTGGGCCGAACGGAATTTTTTTCTGTCATGCTTAGGACACTTCTATGATGATAATTGTGACAAAAACCAATATCATCATAGATGTGGTGTGCTCCTACTTCTATGACAAAAAAATCATGACAGAAAATGGGCTTTTCGTCCTGGGCGGGCCGGAGACACAGCTGCATGACATTCTTTGGGCCATCCATGACGGAAAAAACCATGGTAGAAGCGAGGGCGAGGAAAATATCACGGAGTTCCCGATTCTGTTGGGTGGTCGGGGCCGGCGATGCGCGGTTCTCTACGACGTCTGTGGCGTGTGCGGCGTTGGGCTCTAACTGAACCCGAATGATTGCACTGCAGGCTACGCGTTACTGAACCCGAGTGATTCCTTTGCTACTGTTGCTAACTGAAGCCGATCGAACACTGCTGCCTCCTTCCCTTGATGATCAGTGAGCGTTATTGGGGGGTTTGGATGAACAGTCCCCAGTGGGGGGTTGGATGAACAGGACCCCATGGTAGTAGAGGCCATTGCCGCTGGATGAACAGTACCCCAACTGATCGAGCCGGTGGACGAACAGGACCCCGTGGAGGGCTGGATGAACAAGACCCCGTGGAGGGCTGGATGAACAGTAGCCGGTGGAGGGCTAGTTGAACAGTAGCCGGTGGAGGGCTGGATGAACAGTAGCCCGTGGAGGGGTGGTTGAATAGGACTCCGTGGAGAGGGCTAGCTGAACAGTAGCCCATGGAGGAGCGTTGGAGGCTGAATGAACACGAGCCCGTGGATGAATAGGTGGAGGCTGGAGGAGGTCGACGATGGATGAACATGAGCCCGTGGAGGTAGTGAAAAGTAGTCCGTGGAGGCAGTTGATGGTGGAGATGAACAGTATCCCGTGGAGTCCCGTTTTGCGGTACGCCACACCCCTCCCAATGAACAGGACCCCCGTTTTGACCGTAGTGCTCCAACACAAGTCCGTTTCCTCCATTTTGCGGTACGCCACACCCCTCCCGATCAACAGGACCCCTTTTGACCGTAGGAGGTCCGTTTCCTCCGTTTTGCGGTACGCCAGACCCCTACCAATGAACATGATACCGTTTCGACCGTGGCCGGTCGAACACAAGGTCGTTTCCTCCATTCTGCGATACGCCAGGCCTCGTTTCCATCACCTGTTCTGTCCAAGCCGGTTGGCTCCCGATGAACAGCACACTGATACGTCCATTTTGCATCATGATTTTATATCGATATTTATTGCATTATGGGCTGTCATTACACATTATGTCACAATACTTATGCCTATTCTCTCTTATTTTACAAGGTTTACATGAAGAGGGAGAATGCCGCAAATTTGGAAATCTAAATTTGGAAAAGGAGAAAATATTAGAGACCTATTCTGCGCAGCTCCAAAAGTCCTGAAACTTCGCGGAAGTTATTTTTGGAATTAACAAAAAATACTGGCGAAAGAATCCACCAGAGGGGGCCCACACCCTAGCCACGAGGGTGGGGGCGCGCCCTACCCCCCTCGGCGCGCCCCCTGCCTCGTGGGCCCCATGCAGGCCTTCGGTGCCCATCTTCTTCTATATGAATTCTTTCATCCGAGAAAAAATCATAAGCAAGCTTTCGGGAAGAAACTCCGCCGCCATGAGGCGGAACCTTGGCGGAACCAATCTAGGGCTCCGGCAGAGCTGTTCTGCAGGGGAAACTTCCCTCCAGGAGGAGGAAATCATCCCCATCGTCATCACCAACGATCCTCTCATCGGGAGGGGGTCAATCTCCAACAACATCTTCACCAACACCATCTCCTCTCAAACCCTAGTTCATCTCTTGTATCCAATCTTTGTCCCAAAGCCTTAGATTGGTACCTGTGGGTTGCTAGTAGTGTTGATGCTAGTTGGTTTATTTGGTGGAAGATCTTATGTTCAGATCCTTTATGCATATTAATACCCCTCTTATTATGAACATGAATATGATTTGTGAGTAGTTACGTTTGTTCTTGAGGACATGGGAGAAGTCTTGCTATAAGTAGTCATGTGAATTTGGTATTCGTTCGATATTTTGATGAGATGTATGTTGTCTTTCCTCTAGTGGTGTTATGTGAACGTCGACTACATGACACTTCACCATTGTTTGGGCCTAGAGGAAGGCATTGAGAAGTAATAAGTAGACGATGGTTTGCTAGAGTGACAGAAGCTTAAACCCTAGTTTATGAGTTTCTTCGTAAGGGGCTGATTTGGATCCATATGTTTCATGCTATGGTTAGGTTTGCCTTAATACTTCTTTTGTAGTTGCGGATGCTTGCAATAGGGGTTAATCATAAGTGGAATGCTTGTCCAAGAAAGGGAAGTACCCAAGCACCAGTCCATCCACGTACCACATTATCAAAGTAACGAACGCGAATCATATGAGCGTGATGAAAACTAACTTGACGATAATTCCCATGTGTCCTCGGGAGCGCTTTTCTCTATATAAGAGTTTGTCCAGGCTTGTCCTTTGCTACAAAAAGGATTGGGCCATCTTGCTGCACCTTTTTTACTTTCATTACTTGTTACCCGTTACAAATTACCTTATCACAAAACTATACATTCGATAATTCCGGTGCTTGTAGAGAATACCTTCATCGAAAACCGCTTATCATTTCCATACGCTCCTCGTTGGGTTCGACACTCTTAATTATCGAAGGACTACGATAGATCCCCTATACTTGTGGGTCATCAAGACTCTTTTCTGGCACCATTGCCGGGGAGTGAAGCGCCTTTGGTAGGTGGAATTTGGTATGGAAAAATTTATATAGTGTGCTGAAATTTACTGTCACTTGTTACTATGGAAAGTAATACTTTGAGGGGCTTGTTCGGGGTATCTTCACCCCAACCAGTAGAGCAAAGAGTTGCTCCTCTACCTACTTAAACTACTGAAATGTTTACTTTGAAATTTCTTCGGGTATGATAGAGAAACTGCTAGCTAATCCTTTCACAGGAGATGGAACATTACATCCCGATTTGCACCTAATCTATGTGGATGAAGTTTGTGGATTATTTAAGCTTGCAGGTATGCCCGAGGATGTTATCAAGAAGAAGGTCTCCCCTTTATATTTGAAGGGAGAGGCATTGACATGGTATAGGCTATCTGATGATATGGGATCATGGAACTACAACCGATTGAAATTGGAATTTCATCAGAAGTTTTATCCTATGCATCTTGTTCATCGTGATCGCAATTATATATATAATTTTTGGCCTCACGAAGGAGAAAGCACCGCTCAAGCTTGGGGTAGTCTTAAGTCAATGTTATATTCATGCCCCAATCATGAGCTCTCAAGAGAAATGATTATTCAAAAAAATTATGCTCAACTTTCTCTCAATAATCGCTCCATGCTCGATACTTCTTGTAATGGCTCTTTTATGATGAAGACTATTGAATTCAAATGGGATTTATTGGAAAGAATTAAACGCAACTCCGAAGATTGGGATCTCGACAAAGATAAGGAGTCAGGTATAACACCTAAGTTTGATTGTGTTAAATCTTTTATGGATACCGATGTTTCCCGTGAATTTAGCACTAAATATGGACTTGACTCTGAGATAGTAGCTTCCTTCTGTGAATCCTTCGCTACACATGTTGATCTCCCTAAGGAGAATTGGTTTAAATATAATCCTCCCATTGAAGTAAAAGTAGTTGCACCTATTAAATTTGAAGAAAAGACTATAACTTATAATGATCCTGTCGTTCCTACTGCTTATATTGAGAAACCACCTTTCCTTGTTAGAATAAAGAATCATGCTAAAGCTTCAACTGTGGTCAATAAAAGTAACATTAAGACACCCAAACCCCCTGAGCAAATTAAAGTTGAACCTAGTATTGCTATGGTTAAAGATCTCTTGGTTGATAACATTGATGGGCATGTTATTTACTTCTGTGAGGAAACTGCTAGAATTGCTAGACCTGATACTAAAAATAAACATAGACCTGTTGTAGGCATGCACATTATTTCATTAAAATAGGAGATCATTGCTATCATGGCTTATGTGATATGGGTGCTAGTTCAAGTGCAATACCTCATTCCTTATATACAGAAATTATGCATGACATTGCACCTGCGGAGATAGAAGAAATTGATGTTACAATTAAGCTTGCCAATAGAGATACTATTTCACCAATCGGGATTGTTAGAGATGTTGAAGTCTTGTGTGGGAAAGTTAAATATCCTGCTGATTTTCTTGTTCTTGGTTCCCCACAAGATAGCTTTTGTCCCATCATATTTGGTAGACCCTTCTTGAATACTATTAATGCTAGGATAGACTGCGAAAGGGATGTTGTTACTATTGGTTTGGGGGATATGTCTCATGAGTTCAATTTTGCTAAATTTCGTAGACAACCCCGTGACGAAGAATTACCTAGCAAAGATGAAATTATTGGTCTTGCTTCTATTGTCGTGCCTCCTAATGATCCTTTAGAACAATATTTGCTAGACCATGAAAATGATATGTTTATGAATGAAAGAAGGGAAATAGTTGAAGTATAGTTTAAACAGGGACCTATTTTGAAACACAACTTGCCTGTTGAAATCCTAGGGGATCCTCCTCCACCCAAGGGTGATCCCGTGTTTGAGCTTAAACCATTACCTGATACTCTTAAATATGCTTATTTGGATGAGAAAAAGATATATCCTGTTATTATTAGTGCTAACCTTTGAGAGCATGAAGAAAATAAGTTATTGAAAACTCTGAAGAAGCACCGTCATGCTATTAGATATACTCTTGATGATCTTAAGGGCATTAGTCCCACTCTATGCCAGCACAAAATAAAATTGGAGAAAGACGCTAAACCAGTTGTTGATCACCAATGACGGTTAAATCCTAAGATGAAAGAAGTGGTAAGGAAAGAAATACTAAAGCTTCTGGAGGCAGGTATAATTTATCCCGTTGCTGATAGTCAGTGGGTAAGTCCTATCCATTGTGTCCCTAAGAAGGGAGGTGTTACTGTTGTTCCTAATGATAAAGATGAATTGATCCCACAAAGAATTATTATAGGTTAGAGAATGGTAATTGATTTCCACAAATTAAATAAAGCTACTAGAAAGGATCATTACCCTTTACATTTTTTTGATCAAATGCTAGAAAGACTATCCAAACATACACATTTTTGCTTTCTAGATGGTTATTCTGGTTTCTCTCAAATACCTATGTCCAAAGAGGATCAAGAAAAGACCACTTTTACTTGTCCTCTCGGTACCTTTGCTTATAGACGCATGCCTTTTGGTTTATGTAACGCACCTGCTACCTTTGAAAGATGCATGATGGCTATATTCTCTGATTTTTGTGAAAAGATTGTTGAGGTTTTCATGGATGATTTCTCCGTATATGGAACTTCTTTTGATGATTGCTTGAGCAACCTTGATCGAGTTTTGCAGAGATGTGAAGAAACTAACCTTGTTTTGAATTGGGAGAAGTGCCACTTTATGGTTAATGAAGCTATTTTCTTGGAGCATAAAATTTCTGAAAGAGGTATTGAGGTTGACAAAGCTAAACTTGATGCTATTGAAAAGGTGGAGTGTCCCAAGGACATTAAAGGTATAAGAAGTTTTCTTGGTCATGCCGGTTTTTATAGGAGGTTCATTAAGGACTTCTCTAAAATCTCCAGGCCTCTGACTAATCTTTTACAAAAAGATATTCCTTTTGTCTTTGATGATGATTGTGTAGAAGCATTTGAAATACTTAAGAAAGCTTTGATTTCTGCACCTATTGTTCAGCCACCTGATTGGAATTTACCCTTCGAAATTATGTGTGATGCTAGTGATTATGCTGTAGGTGCTGTTCTAGGGAAAAGAGTTGATAAGAAATTAAATGTTATTCAATATGCTAGTAAAACTCTAGACAGTGCCCAGAGAAATTATGCCACCACTGAAAAATAATTTTTAGCAGTTGTATTTGCTTCTGATAAGTTCAGACCTTATATTATCGATTCTAAAGTAACTTTTCACACTGATCATGCTGCTATTAAAAATCTTATGGAAAAGAAAGATGCTAAACCTAGACTTATTAGATGGGTTCTCCTGCTACAAGAATTTGACTTGCATATTATCGATAGAAAGGGAGCCGAGAACCCCGTTGCAGACAACTTGTCTAGGTTAGAGAATGTTCTTGATGACCCACTACCTATTGATGATAGCTTTCCTGATGAACAATTGGCTGTCATAAATGCTTCTCGCACTGCTCCATGGTATGCTGATTATGCTAATTATATTGTTGCTAAATTTATACCTCCTAGTTTCACATATCGGCCAAAAGAAAAAGTTTTTCTATGATTTAAGACATTACTGGATGACCCACATCTTTATAAAGAAGGAGTAGATGGTGTTATTAGACGTTGTATACCTGAGCATGAACAGGAACAGATCCTATGCAAGTGTCACTCCGAAGCTTATGGAGGACACCATGCTGGAGATAGAACTGCGCATAAGGTATTGCAATCCGGTTTTTATTGGCCTACTCTCTTTAAAGATGCCTGTAAGTTTGTCTTATCTTGTTGTGAATGTCAAAGAATTGGTAATATTAGTAGACGTCAAGAAATGCCTATGAATTATTCACTTGTTATTGAACCATTTGATGTTTGGGGCTTTGATTACATGGGACCGTTTCCTTCCTCTAATGGGTATACACATATTTTAGTTGCTCTTAATTACGTTACTAAGTGGGTAGAAGCTGTTCCAACTAGTAGTGCTGATCATAACACCTCTATTAAGATGCTTACAGAAGTTATTTTTCTGAGGTTTGGAGTCCCTAGATATTTAATGACTGATGGTGGTTCACATTTTATTCATGGTGCTTTTAAGAAATGCTTGCTAAGTATGATGTTAATCATAGAATTGCATCTACATATCACCCGCAGTCTATTGGTCAAGTAGAATTGAGTAACAGAGAGCTCAAATTAATTTTGCATAAGACTGTTAATAGATCTAGAAAGAATTGGTCCAAGAAACTTGATGATGCATTATGGGCCTATAGAACTGCATATACAAATCCTATGGGTATGTCTCCGTATAAAATGGTTTATGGAAAAGCATGTCACTTACCTCTTGAACTAGAACATAAGACATATTGGGCCATTAAAGAGCTCAATTATGATTTCAAACTTGCCGGTGAGAAGAGTTTATTTGACATTAGCTCACTTGATGAATGGAGAACTCAAGCCTATGAGAATGCCAAACTATTTAAAGAGAAAGTTAAAAGATGGCATGACAAAAGGATACAAAAGCGTGAGTTTAATGTAGGTGATTATGTATTGCTATTCAACTCTCGTTTAAGATTTTTTGCAGGAAAACTTCTCTCTACATGGGAAGGTCCTTACGTTATCGAGGAGGTCTATCGTTCCGGTGCCATAAAAATCAACAACTTTGAAACCACAAATCTGAAGGTGGTGCACGGTCAAAGAATCAAACATTATATCTCAGGTAATCCTATAAATTTTGAAACCAATGTTATTGAAACCATAACCCTGGAGGAATACATAAGGGACACTTTCCAAAACATTTCAGACTCCGGAAAGGAATAGGTATGTGGTACGGTAAGTAAACCGACTCCAAAACAGTTCTAATGGCAATTTTTCTCCGTTTTGGAATATTTAAGAAAATAGGAAAATAAGAAGTAGTCCGGGAAGGACACGAGGCTTCCACGAGGGTGGACGGCGCCCCCCTGCCTGTGGGCACCTCTTGTGCCCTCTGGACTCCGTTTTCTTGCACGATATTTATTTTGGTTGGTAGAAATTCATTATATAATCTCCCAAAGGTTTTGACTACCGTACCATGCAAATATCCTCTGTTTCTGTTTCGAGCTGTTTTCTGCCAGGGTTGTCAAGGCTAGGCATCATGTCGTCCCTCTCCTCCAACAATGGTGACAACGATGCTTGGATAATGAAGATAGAGCTGAAGAGAAAAGAACCCGGGAAGATCAACAAGGATAATGGGATCAACAAGGCCATGAAGGACCAAGTTCCGGCAGCAGAAGACATCCTTCAACTTGATCACAATATTCTTACCCCAACTAAGATCGAAGCTTTCAAGATGATTGAGTTAGCTCGTATACAAAACAAGTATCTCACACGTGAAAATATTTTGTTGAAGGAGCATATCATCGTACTCAAGGGCATTATCCGCAGATTGGAGGACCTCCTACGCTCGATGTGCGACTATCCATCATCACCTCCATCTCCTTCGCCAGCAAAAGAGACATAATCACATGGGTATGGGCACTCCCCTTGGCAACTTCCAAGCTGGGGGGAGGTGCCCCGGTATCGTATCACCATCACACTCCTATCTTTACCATTTTTCTTAGTTCGATCCTTTTGGTAATATCTTGATCTAGTAGAATAAAGTTTTACTGTGATTTAGTTTGAGTTTTGCCTTATGATCCTTCTATGTAATCGAGTCTGTGAGCCATATATAATAGAGATTATTGTTGAGTCGAGGGCTTGATTATTTTGCTATTATCGTGAGGGAATAAAAGAAAAGAGAAAGAATAAAAAGAAGTAAAGA
This sequence comes from Aegilops bicornis, assembly GCA_021605145.1. Lineage (NCBI taxonomy): Eukaryota > Viridiplantae > Streptophyta > Magnoliopsida > Poales > Poaceae > Aegilops > Aegilops bicornis. The sequence goes on from CM038670.1 coordinate 464,924,026, forward strand.
GATCATATTGAGCTTATGGAGAGTAATGACTTCACATATAAAGAGTATGATGAATAAAAGTTGTTGAGAGTTGACAAACATAGTTTTGGTCATCGTTGCAATTAGTAGGAAGTAATGAAGAAAGAGTGGTTTTCACATATAAATATACTATCTTGGACATCTTTTATGATTGTGAGCACTCATTAAAGTATGACATGCTAAAGAGTTGATGTTGGACAAGGAAGACAACGTAATGGGTTATGTTTTCTTATATTTGAAATAAAGTATATTGTCATGGATCATCCAACATGTTGAGCTTGACTTCCCTCTCATGCTAGCCAAATTCTTTGCACCAAGTAGAGATACTATTTGTGCTTCCGAATATACTTAAACCCAGTTTTGCCATGAGAGTCCACCATATCTACCTATGGATTGAGTAAGATCCTTCAAGTAAGTTGTCATGTTGTGTGCAATAAAAATTGCTTTCTAAATATGTATGATCTATTAGTGTGGAGAAAATAAACTTTATATGATATTGTGATATGAAAGCAATAAAAGCGACAGACTGCATAATAAAGGTTCATATCACAAGTGGCAATATAAAGTGACATTCTTTTGCATTAAGATTTCGTGCATCCAACCATAAAAGCACATGACAACCTCTGCTTCCCTCTGCGAAGGGCCAATCTTTTACTTTTGTCTTATACCTTACGCAAGGGTCATGGTGATCTTCACCTTTCCTTTTTACATTTTATCCTTTGGCAAGCACCTTGTGTTTGAAAGATCCTGATATATATATCCAATTGGATGTAAGTTAGCATGAATTATATTGTTGACATTACCCTTGAGGTAAAAGGTTGAGAGGCAACGCTATAAGCCCCTATCTTTCTCTGTGTCTGATTAAAACTCCATACCCATAAGTATTGCGTGAGTGTTAGCAATTGTGAAAGAATAAATGATAGTTGAGTATGTGGACTTGCTGAAAAGCTCTTATATTGACTCTTTCCGATGTTATGATAGATTGCAATTGCTTCAATGACTGAGATTATAGTTTGTTGGTTCTCAATGAAGTTTCTGATTCATACTTGACATTGTGAATAGATTATTACTCGAGCATAAGAAATCATATGACAATATCCATATATGTTGCTGTTATAAGAATGATCATGATGCCCTCACGTCCGTATTTTATTTTATCGACACCTCTATCTCTAAACATGTGGACATATTTATCGTTATCGGCTTCCTCTTGAGGACAAGCGAGGTCTAAGATTGGGGGAGTTGATACGTCCATTTTGCATCATGCTTTTATATCGATATTTATTGCATTATGGGCTGTTATTACACGTTATGTCACAATACTTATGCCTATTCTCTCTTATTTTACAAGGTTTACATGAAGAGGGAGAATGCCGGCAGCTGGAATTCTGGGCTGGAAAAGGAGCAAATATTAGAGACCTATTCTACACAGCTCCAAAAGTCCTGAAACTTCACGGAAGTTATTTTTGGAATTAATAAAAAATACTGGCGAAAGAATCCACCAGAGGGGGCCCACACCCTGGCCACGAGGGTGGGGGCGCGCCCTACCCCCTGGGCGCGCCCCCTGCCTCGTGGGCCCCCTGGCAGGCCTTCGGTGCCCATCTTCTGCTATATGAAGTCTTTCGTTCGAGAAAAAAATCATAAGCAAGCTTTCAGGAAGAAACTCCGCCGCCACGAGGCGGAACCTTGGCGGAACCAATCTAGGGCTCCGGTAGAGCTGTTCTGCCGGGGAAACTTCCCTCTGGGAGGAGGAAATCATCGCCATCGTCATCACCAACGATCCTCTCATCGGGAGGGGATCAATCTCCATCAACATCTTCACCAGCACCATCTCCTCTCAAACCCTAGTTCATCTCTTGTATCCAATCTTTGTCCCAAAGCCTCAGATTGGTACCTGTGGGTTGCTAGTAGTGTTGATTACTCCTTGTAGTTGATGCTAGTTGGTTTATTTGGTGGAAGATCATATGTTCAGATCCTTTATGCATATTAATTCCCCTGTAATTATGAACATGGATATGACTTGTGAGTAGTTACGTTTGTTCCTGAGGACATGGGAGAAGTCTTGCTGTAAGTAGTCATGTGAATTTGGTATTCGTTCGATATTTTGATGAGATGTATGTTGTCTTTCCTCTAGTGGTGTTATGTGAACATCGACTACATGACACTTCACCATTGTTTGGGCCTAGAGGAAGGCATTGAGAAGTAATAAGTAGATGATGGGTTGCTAGAGTGATGTAAGCTTAAACCCTAGTTTATGAGTTGCTTCGTAAGGGGCTGATTTGGATCCATATGTTTCATGCTATGGTTAGGTTTACCTTAATACTTCTTTTTTAGTTGCAGATGCTTGCAATAGGGGTTAATCATAAGTGGGATTCTTGTCCAAGATAGGGCAGTACCCAAGCACCGGTCCACCCACATACCAAATTATCAAAGTAACGAACGCGAATCATATGATCGTGATGAAAACTAGCTTGACAATAATTCTCTTGTGTCCTCGGGAGTGCTTTTCTCTTGTCCAGGCTTGTCCTTTGCTACAAAAAGGATTGGGCCATCTTGCTGCACCTTATTTACTTTCATTACTTGTACCCGTTACAAATTACCTGATCACAAAACTATCTGTTACCGATAATTTAAGTGCTTGCAGAGAATACCTTACTGAAAACCGCTTATCATTTCCTTCTGCTCCTCATTGGGTTCGACATTCTTACTTATCGAAAGGTCTACGATAGATCCCCTATACTTGTGGGTCATCACACGCGTTCCGTTGCCTCCTGATGAACATGACGCATTCCGTTGCCTCCCCATGAACACGACAATGACGCAGTTTCTCCGTTCCGACCCAACCATGTACACGAGCCCTGGCCGTACGTATGTGCGAGTAGGAGTTCGACACCCCGCCCGGATGTACATACGTGGCTGTATTTACTTTCTTGCACGCTGGCCACTATACGTACGTGTACATGCTACGTGCGCACCTCTACTACGACACGTGCGCGCCTCTAAATCGACCAGTATGTACGTACACGTTCGTGACCAGAATGACAACGCTACGTACGCTTCGACCAGGTGGGTCCCGACTGTCTGGCACTTTCTTCCGTGTGAAGATGTAGCTGGTGGGTCCCAGCAGTCAGGGGTGAATCATTTTTTGCCCGTAATATGTACGCACTTCCTTGCGTGCGAACATATAGCTGGTGGTCCCAGCAGTCAGGGGGGAAACATTTTTTCACGAAATACGGTGGCCCGTCCGGTTGGTCCCTGCTATCAGGTGGAGGAATCATTATTTTCCGCGTAATAAGGAGGTACTTCCTTGATGCGGCCGTGGACCCAGCTGTCAGCCTCTCAACGTACAATACTCTTATGATGGAAGTCTGTCATTGGCCACATTGACCACGTCGCGCCGAGAGCACCACGGCGGTGGACGATGACGAGGCCTAGGAAGGGGACGACGCAGAGCCGGGGAAGATGCGGTAGTGCATGCCCACGCGGAGAGGAGTACGAGGGTTCACTGGTTCAGTTGTGGTGTGAGGCTGCCGTTGCCGCAGGGCCTGGCCAGCGGTGGGAGTAGTAGGGGGCGGTGAGGCCTCCGCGGCAGCACTACCGGCCACGGGAGGCAGGAGCAGGTGGCACGACCGGCGCTGCTTTGGGCGGCTGGAGCAAGACAGAGGCTGAAGAAGCACTGGGGCCGTTTGATGGACATCGTACGGTCACTGGAGCTAGAATCGTTCATATTGAGTAAGTTGACAAAGCCTTCCGTCCCCGTCAACTAAGTAGGCCCACAAGTAAGCCTCCCACTATGCTGGGTCCCAGCTAGCAGGGGGAGTATTCATTTTTTGTGCGTAATAAGGATGCACTTCCTTGCGTGCGAAGATATAGCTGGTGGGTCCGACCTGTCAGCGGGGGAACGTTTTGCTCGCGAAATACAGAGGTCCTTCCGGTGGGTCCAAGTTGTTAGGTGGAGGAATCATTATTTTGCGTGTAATAAGGAGGCATTTCCTTGTGTGCGGCCGTGGACCCAGCTGTCAGCCTCTCCACGTACAGTCCACGTCCGATGGATGTCGTTCGTTGACCACGTTGAGCACGGCGCGCCGAGAGCACCAGGGCGGTGGACGACGACGAGGCCTAGGAAGGGGACGACACGGAGCCGGGGAAGACGCGGAAGTGGATACCCATGCGGAGAGGAGTACGAGGGTTCACTGGTTCGGCTGCGGTGTGAGGCTGCCGTCGTCACGGAATAACAGGGGGTGTGGGTGAGTAGAGGGATGGCCTGGCCAGCAGTGTGAGTAGTAGGGGGCGGTGAGGCCTCTGCTGGCAAAGACAACCGCCACGGGAGGCGAGCAGCGGCACGACCGGTCTTTGCTTTGGGCGGGTGGAGCAGGAAGACCAGAGGTTGAAGAAGCACGACGACCGTTGGATGGACATCGTACGGTCACTGCAGCTAGAATCGTTTATAATGACTAAGTTGACAAAGCCCTTGGTACGCGTCAACTTAGTAGGCCCATAGGTCAGCCTCCGAAACGGTGTGCCCCAGATGTCAGGGGGAGGAATCATTTTTTGGGCAGCTGAAGCTAGAATATCCGAGATTGAAGAAGAAGGATGACATCCATTGGATCGACATCCAACGGCCACTGCTGCTAGAACCGTGTGTTGACTATAAGTTGACAAGGCCTTGCATACGGGTCAACTTACTTTTTAGGGGACGTGTCAACGTAGTAGGCCCACAGGTGTGTGGCAGAGAACTTATAACCCATTTGCGATTTGTAAGGATGTACAACCCATTTTTGAATTCTAATGGAATTTAGTACATCCCATTTACAGTTTGTTAAAAGTACATCCCATTTTCTAGCAAGAACAACGATTAATAATTTCAACCAACCGTTCAAAACAAAATTCAAAAAAATTCCCACATTTTGATGGGATCCGAAATATTTTTATCCCAAAATTTCTAGTCAGATTAAATACAATTTCAATATAAATTTGTATTACGTAAAAATCCAACGAAACGTTGCGCGCGCAACAATTAATAAAATTAAAATTTTCAAAATCCAAAAATAATATTTTATAAACTAATTACTTGATTGGTGCATTTTTTTATAGTTACTGCCCAGATTTTATAATTACATCCCATTTAATATTTATTAAAGCCCATTTTCCTGTTAAGCCTAATGCATCCCTCCTAGTAAAGATTTGCTGCCCAGCGAGGCGGAGAATAACAAGTTGACCTTGCCTGGGTATTCGTCAAAATAGAAGTATAGTTGGGCTAGCCATTTTCAGCTTGAAAAAAATTAAAATCTGGGCTGGATATCTGGCCTAGGCTAGATGGGCCATAGCCCGCCCAGTTAATACCCTGCTCTCCTCTAAACAACAATGAAAAGATTGCTCAAGAAAAACTCTTGAGTGCTGACACCTCAAAAACACAAATACTGCTCGAGCTTCTTGGTCCCAGCTGTCGACCGCTCCTTGTGCAATTCTCTCGTTTATTGACTACATAGGTTGACAATGGTGTTGGACCATGATGTCAGGAAACCAAGAGGAAAAAAATATAGTTGTACATAATAAGGAGGCACTTGCATACGTACCACTATGGCCCAGTGGGTCCCTACTGTCATCCAGTCAAAATAGAGTCATCTCCTGAATCCTCATGTTCGTTGACCGTGTTGACAATTCTCGGCGCCACGGCGAGCGCAACAACTCGAAGGACGACGGGGAGGGCCTCGCGGGCCCTACGGATGGTCTTATACAGCATCCGCTGCTCATTCAGGAAGCTAGGATCATCAGACACCTATGAGTACCTTCGAGAGACTGAGACGGCATGAAACGGTAAGGCCGTGCTTGGGAGCTCTGGTTTATTTCACACCTGTATTAAGATACAAGTGTAATTTACTCGTCATCGGAAACAACACGTAAAATACAGGCGTAATGAAACCGAGGGCCCGAGGTCTGTAAGTAAAACTGGTGGGTTACGCGTGTAATTTGAGAGACCGTTGTATATTTTACTAGTCGAAATCGACCAACCAAGCGCTTCTCCCGAGACCATCTGATTTTATTTACAAGCATGAGTTTTACAAGCGGTTTTGGTTGGAAAACCACGATCCAATCACAGCCCAAGATGATGAGTTGGTCGGAAGATCATATGGTTTCACCTCTAACCTACCTGAGTTGTCGTATAGCTATGAATGAAACATAAGACAATGAACTTCTTAAGCACAGAAGCAACAGAAGATGATGATCTTCTTAACATGCAAATCGCGGGCATTAGATCAACATGCAAAACAATATGAAGCATTATTCTTAGGAGGCATGGTGAACAGCTCGTGATGCTGCATGCCACAGCATTCCAAGCTCAACTTTGCAATCAAACTCACAAGGCCTGGCATTACACAGAAAACATTCAGAACAAACTCTTAAAATACCTTACACAAGTCAACATTCATGTGACTATGCATCACAGCAGAGTAAATATTTACTCTGAATCAAGACAAGAATAGGAAAAAGCGATCGGCGTTGCTCACGGAAAGGCGTCCCACTCAAAAATATCAAATGTATGTCTTCTGGCTAACATCAATGAGCAAAATTTGACAAGGTTTTCCAGTTCCAATATATCAAACTAATGTCTTGTTGCTAACATCAATGATTAAACTTTGACAAGCTTTTCCCATTCAAAATATGTAATGCCTATGATTGTGGAACGGGCAGGGTTTGCCATTAGTTTTTCATCTGATAGTCCGATGGCTTAAGGTGATGACAAATGATTAGAGAACCATTCGATGTATTGTGCATGATGAAATATTATGGAGGACACGAACCATCTGAACATTTTGTGCAGTTCCACTAAAATCAAGCTGAGCATCCCTGTGGATTTCGTATTTATATGCTGCCAGAAAACAAAGACACATTAGCACACACATGAATATTGGCCCCAGTGTCAACCCACCAACCGGTGGACTAACAAACTGAAAGTACGGTAAACAAATTACCATACCCAGATGCCCCATCATTGTTGCTTAGAGTGAAATTGATAGACTTGGAGTCCTATCCTGGCTTCTTGGTACTTGTTTGCCCAGTGTTCCTCCGAACCACAAGTAAAGCAGCCATCTCTCTTTTTGTCTTTCTTCTTACCCTTCTTAAAGGCCGATGCTGGCAGCTCCATTCAAACATATAGTCCGGTGGCTCAAGGTGACGATGAATGATTAGAGAACCATTCGATGTATTGTGCATGATGAAGTATTATGGAGGACACAAAACATCTGAAAATTTTGTGCAGTTCCACTAAAATCAAGCCGAGCATCCCTATGGATTTCGTATTTATATGCCGCAAGAAAACAAAGACACATCAGCACACACATGAATATTGGCCCCAGTGTCAACCCACCAATCGGTGGACTAACAAACTAAAACTATGGTAAACAGATTACCATACCCAGATGCGCCATCATTGTTGCTTAGAATGACATTGAAAGATTTGGAGTCCTGTCCTGGCTTCTTGTACTTGTTTGGGCACTTTTTGCCCAGTGCAGTCCACGTGTTGTAGAGTTTCCTATGCTCTCTGCAGACTAGTCATGTCACTAGCGTCTACTAATACTTTGTAAAGCCTCTCGATCATTCCTTATGTAATGTAGCGCGAACAGTGACTGCTTCTTTCAGCAAAGTGGTAAGACCAACTGGACCCACCAATGCAGCAGTTTGCCTTAGACACATTGGCTCCTTTTGTGCAGTTCAACTAAAATCAAAGTTGGAATAAAACTGAGCTTTAATTTTGATATCCCTGTAAGCAACAATAGGTATAAGAGAAACAATTACTGAGAAATAACGGTTGATGACTTGTACTCCCAGAAGAAAAACATCTACTGATATACCTTATCTTAATGGGAAACAAAGCAGGAGAGTAGCAATTCTCAATCAGTGTGCTTCATTCATATTAACTGAGACATTATCTTGACAATGCCTTGTTTCAACATGTATAAAGAACGACAAAGCAGAAAAGTACCATTCCTAAAACAATGCGAATGATTCATTTTAACAGAGACATTATCTTAAAAATACCTTGGTTAAACATGTAGAAAGAACTACAAAGCATGATAGTACTATTTGTAGAACTCTGTATCTGATATATAATAACAGAGACATTATCTGAACAATACATTTCTTAAACATGTACTCCAGCCGATCCCTAACAGAAATGGTACTCCCGCCGATCCCTAACAAGTGTTGCAGTTTTGAACTAAGATTTAGTAGTTAATTATGAGGAAAGTCGGTACTGACCTTTCAAGACCAAGATTTGAAACAACTCGTGAGGAAGACCTAGAAGAGATCTCAACACATATATGGAAATCTGGTCTCCTTTTGTGCAGTTCCACCAAAATTAAGCAAAGCAAAATTTCGCAATAGCAACAAGTTGAATAGATATCCCTGTTTTAACAGAGGCAAAAAGGAATCAATTACTAGCCAATAAAGGAGGATGAAACATGCGGCCACAAAAATGGTAATCCCGCCAATCACTAACAAGTGTTGCAGTTTTGAACTACGATTCAGTATTTAATTCTGAGAGTGGCATTGCTTAATTTTACCAGCGGCATTAAATTAACAAAAAGCATAAATAGTTCCAGGGGAGAGTGGGCGCAACAACAACATGTGCTTCCATCTAGTTATAAAGGGAGTGATGCAGAGTTTGTTGTAACAAAGCAATAAGCATCTTGTGTGGGTTGGTCCCATTTTTGTTCACTACTTAATGGGTAAAGACAGCAATACAATAGCTTCAATTCATCATTTATTTAAAAACAGTACCAATACAAGTAGCACAACATCCCAAAGCACACTGCACAATCATGTGGATGAAGGCCTGTACTGACCTTTCATGAGACGACCAACATAAAATACGAATCTACCAACACGAATAGGAAATGCAATCTCGTTTTGTGAAGTTGCGCTGAAATCAAGCAAAGTTGCCAGTGTGACATTTAAGTTTGCTATAACAACAAGTTGAATAGATATCCTTGTTTTAAGAGGCAAAAAAGGAAACAATTACTGGCCAATAAAGGAGCATGAAACATGCACCTACAAAAAGAAGCATCTACCTTATCTTGATGGAAAACAAAGTATAGGACAGTAGCATTTCGAAAACGGTTGCATTGATTCATATTAACAGAGAAATTCTCTTAAAACAGTTCAGTAGTTAATTCTAAGAGTGGCATTGCTTAATTTTACCAGAGGCATTAGATTAAGAAAAATCATAAACAGTTCCAGGGGAGAGTGGGTGGAACAACACCATGTTCTTCCATCTACTTATAAAGGGGTTGATTCAGGGTTTGTTGTAACAAAGCAACAAGCATCATGTCTGGGTTGGAACAATTTTTTCCCACTTAATGGTAAAAGACAGCAGTTCAATAGCTTCAATTCAACATTTATCCAAAACAGTACCAATACAAGTAGCACAACATCTCAAAGCACACAGCAGCATCATGTGGATGAAAGTCGGTACTGACCTTTCTTGACCAAGATTTGAAACAAATCATGAGGATGACTTGAAAGAAATCCCAACACATATGTGAAAATCCATGATCTCCTTTTGTGCAGTTCCACCAAAATTAAGCAAAGTTACCGGTGTGACATTCAAGTTGAACTGCACAAAACACTCTTAAAACAGAAGTGTTTCGCGTAGCAAAGCAAAATTTCACAATAGCAACACGTTGAATAGATATCCCTGTTTTAACAGAGGCAAAAAAGGAAGCAATTACTGGCCAATAAAGGAGGATGAAACATGCGACCACAAAAATGGTAATCCCGCCAATCCCTAACAAGTGTTGCAGTTTTGAACTAAGATTCAGTAGTTAATTCTGAGAGTGGCATTGCTTAATTTTACTAGCGGCATTAGATTAAAAAAAAGTATAAACAGTTCCAGGGGAGAGTGGGCACAACAACAACATGTGCTTCCATCTACTTATAAAGGAGGTGATGCAGAGTTTGTTGTAACAAAGCAACAAGCATCATGTCTGGGTTGGTCCCCTTTTGTTCACTACTTAATGGGAAAAGACAGCAATACAATAGCTTCAATTCAACATTTATTTAAAATAGTACCAATACAAGTAGCACAACATCTCAAAGCACACTGCACAATCATGTGCATGAAGTCCTGTACTGAGCTTTCATGAGACAGACAAGATAAAATACGAATCTGCCAACACGAATAGGAAATCCAATCTTGTTTTGCGCAGTTGCACTAAAATCAAGCAAAGTCACCAGTGTGACATTTAAGTTTGCTATAGCAACAAGTTGAATAGATATACCTGTTTTAACAGAGGCAAAAAAGGAAACAATTACTGGCCAATAAAAGAGGATGAAACATGCGGCCACGAAAAGAAGCATCTACCTTATCTTGATGGAAAACAAAGTATAGGACAGTAGCATTTCTAAAACGGCTACATTGATTCATATTAACAGAGAAATTCTCTTAAAACAGTTCAGTAGTTAATTCTGAGAGTGACATTGCTTAATTTTACCAGCGGCATTAGAATAAGAAAAAGCATAAACAATTCCATGGGAGAGTGGGCGCAACAACACCATGTGCTTCCATCTACTTATAAAGGGGGTGATGCAGAGTTTGTTGTAACAAAGCAACAAGCATCATGTCTGGGTTGGTACCATTTTTGTTCACTACTTACTGGGAAAAGAGAGCAATACAATACCTTCAATTCAACATTTATTTAAAACAGTACCAATACAAGTAGCACAACATCTCAAAACACACTGCACGATCATGTGGATGAAGGCAAGTACCAACCTGTCATGACGCACACAAGATCACATACGAATCTGCTAACATGAATAGAAATCCAATCTCGTTTTGTGCAGTTGCAATGAAATCAAGCAATGTCGCCGGTGTGACGTTTAAGTTTGCTATAGCAACAAGTTGAATAGATATCCCTGTTTTAACAGAGGCAAAAAAGGAAACAATTACTGGCCAATAAAGGAGGATGAAACAAACAACGACAAAAAGAAGCATCTAACTTATCTTGATGGAAAACAAAGTAGGACAGTATCATTTATAAAACGGTTGCATTGATTCATATTAACAGAGACATTCTCTTGAAACAACATTCATTAAGGATGGGAGAAGCTTGCGCGCGGTGGCTCGCAGGACAAGGAGAAACTTTTGACTAATGCAAGCTCTCCCTCGCTCAAAGTGTGGACGGGCAATGCTTAATTTGGTGTCAGATTGCCAGAAGCATACACTATACTAGTACTATTATTGTTCGACTCCCCGAAGAGGCGAACAACCAAGCGTAAAGTTTACTAGTACTAGTACTACTAATATAGAGGTATGGACTATACTACTAGGAACCGGATGGAGGAGCGTCTGCACTCTTATTATATTTTAAAATGTGATAAAGCAATCTTCAACACATTTGGTTCTCTTCGAGGGTTCTCGCATGTGATAATGGAAGTTGATTGCATGGAATACTCGCCACAATTCTTGCTTAATTCTGGCTCATATCCTGTTACAAATAGGAGTGCTCGGTAATATTTCCTATTTTTTTGTTATTCCGCATGTAAACAGGTCAGCAAACCTTGCGACGCATCTTTGTGCGAATCGTGCTTGCTGCACTTTGAATGTGGCCGAGAGCTAGCTTGATGAAACGCCTCGCTTCCTTCTTCTTTTTTGCGGGGTACCTCACTTCCTAGTGACCAGTCTCTTGGTTGATCGTCCTAAGAATGCTTATATATGAATAAAGCTCTCTCATTTACCCGCAAAATAGATTAAGCCATATTAACCGGAAAGGAGGAGTATGGACTAGCACCACTTTTTGGTGTGTCCCGTCAACTCGCAGAACGAGGAGAAGCTTGCAGGACAAAGTGAAGCTCGCTTATGCCTTTTGACTAATGCAACCTACCCTCGCCCAGGCGGTGGATATGCATCAGTTCATTTGGTGTCAGATTGCCAGAGGCATACACTGTAGTACCCAACATGCAGAGTACCATCATTGTTCGACTTCACGAAGAGGCGAAGAGCCAAGTGCAAGGTTTAGTAGTACGAGTAGTACTACTACTAGAACCGCATGCTGGAGCGTCTGTACTCTTATTTTATTTTAATCTCTGATAAAGTACACATTTATTCGGGAGAAGGGCGGAAAACGGCAGCCTAATAGTATAGTATTAAAAAACATCGACCATGTAATGATGATATCGATCAACCATGCTCGAATATATCTTGGCCTCCTTGCAAGCCCGTCTGTGTGTTCTTGCTCCTCGTCTCTCTCAAGGAATGGCGGGTTGGCCATTTTGCCGTCAATTGAGATCGGTTTGCTCACACTCCGATCCCACATGTCAGTGATATGCCAAGAGGAGGTGCATTGACCGACTGGCCATACGCATACTTGGTTTTGCACCTTCATAGTACTCCTCCCTCCGTCACAGTTTACAGGGCGCGCTTCATTCTGATGCATTTCTCTCAACGCATTTCCACCACCAGAGAGACTTTAGACGCGTTTAGTTTAATGCTCAATTAAATAGGCCGTGGTAACCGCAATCAAGTCCAAAATTTTCTCTCGCGGTACTACGGAGTGGAGTAAGTGCATGCATGTGTGCACCCGGGGTGGAAGCACTCCATGCATGTGTGTACGCATTATTTCCTCTAGTAATAGACGCCGTGCTATAACTACCAATGCTATTTTTCAGGCCGATCGCTAGTCGCCTTGGTCCCAGAGATTTTTTATTATTTTTTGAAGTGCGCTCTATAAACAGTGACAGATGGAGTAGTATGAGCGGATTCAAAGAAGAGCGTATTGATGGTTGCTTCTTCCGAGCAACTTACAGTGGGAAAGGTGGGGCTTATGATTTGACTGCTCATTACTCAACATTAATGCGGCGCAACGACCGGGCTGAGTCTCCCATGCGGTTGTGCACTACTTCCTCGGTTCTTAAATATACTCCGGAGTATTTGTCTTTCTAGAGATTTCAACGAGTGACTACATATGAAGCAAAATGAGTGAACTACACTCTACAATATGCCCATTTGAAATTTGTAAAAAGACAAATATTTAGGAACGGAGGAGTATAATTTTGTGCATGGCACATGGACCCGGGTGCTGAAGAGGCTTCTGGCAATGCTATCAAGCTTCCAGCATTTTGTTTACATAATTGACGTATTATACAAATAATTTTCTAGTGACATGAAATTGTACAATGCTCTGAGCTTTCAGCTTTTGTTTCGTGTGTCTTGCCATCGATGCTCTTTCGGAAACAATAAAAAACTAACTTCCTTGCTAGTGCATCTAAATGATTAGCAGATCAAAGCTAATATTTACATCACAGCCGAAGACAAAGTTGTGAGAAGGTGTTAAATTAAAATTGATCCATGCTTTCTTTGGCAGCAACGTCCCCCCAGCTCTGTCTAAATCAACAAGGCATGTTGGGAAAAAAGTAGCTGTCTGGAGCATGCAACATTCCGATCATTTTGTGCAGTTTCACTAAAATAGAGATGAGCGTCCCTGTTCCAAAGATATTAAGTGTGATTACGATAATAGAGGACTGCTAATGAAACAATAAACACACAAATAGAAGCCAGTAACCTTTGCAGTCTCTCTTAAGACTAACTAGTTGGAGAAGATTAAGAAAATAGTTGGCGAAGATTAGGCTCGGAGTTGGATGAGGAGGATAGAGCAAAACCAATCTCCCTTTGTGCAGTCGCACTGAAATGTAGAGACATTGCCCGTGTGACATTTTAGTACAACTGCACAAAACACTCTTAAGAAAAAAGTGATTTGTGCAGTTCACCAAAAGGTCGCAATAGCAATGAGGTGAAATGGATAGCCCTGTTTGCAAAAAAAGAGGTAGAAAGGAAACAATTACTGGCCAATAACAGTTGATGACACATACAACGACAAAAAAGAAGCATATTCCTTGTCCTAAGGGAAGATAACAACACGGTTGTGTTTGTCTAAAATGGTGAGAGGACGAGATTGCAATATGGAAAGTACGCCGGACGAGCTACGTTTTGGGCAAAGAACAATGGAAGATCCACATGCAAGATTTTCCACATGCAGCGACGTGGGAAGACGGGCAGTGGCGCAAGGCCGAAGGGGATACCTGGGGGTCGTCAGTGTCGGAGTTCTGAGAACGGGGGTCCCCAGACTTGCCTGCCTACGGCCCGTGGCATGGCTATGCTGCGGGCCGTACGACCCATCTTCATCAACAAGGCATCCAAGACCTTCGCGAGCGTTCAAGCCTCGTGAGGCGGACGACACAAGGCCTCCTCTGGAGCGGCCTAACCAGGCAAGCTCACGAGGAGCGGAGATATCAAGGCGGGGAAAAACCTCACGAGGGACTCGTGACGTGAGCCATGACGAACGGTGCCAGGCGGGCGCCAGTGCGCATAGCGTCCACATTTCCTCTTTGATGCTAAGGAGGCAAGCGCAGACGAAGAGTACCGAGGCATCATGAAAAGGTTGCCATATTGGTGCAACAAGACCAAGACCAGGAGGACGGCAAGGCGGAGGTCATCATGGAGACCAAGACGGCGTCACCCCAGGGCTTTTTGCAGGCGAAGACCCCTTTTGTCAGGATAGCTTGTACTAGCTGTCCCCCTTCAAATTTGCCCGCCGTTGTTGGCTCCCTTCCCGCTCGATATTTGGGAAGAGGACCAGGGCCTCTATAAATAGGACTAGCCACCATAGTAGAAAGAACACCGGATCGACAACTAGAACATAGCAAGAAGCCAACACTCGAACAAGAACACCTCAACCTCAGGAGGCTGTTCTTCCCTTGTACTGTTCATCATCAGCCCAAGAGGCAATCCATCCACCACCACACTGGAGTAGGGTATTACACCACAACGGTGGCCAGAGCCAGTATAAACCTCGTGTCTCTTTCTGTGTTGTGAGTTCATCGAGTTCGTCCGCAAGATCTTAGCGAGCTTGAGCGTAGATCGATAGGAGGGAAGACTTTGCACGCACCCATGTGTTCAAACCTTAAGGGTTTGCCGGAACCCCACATCCGACATTTGGCGCGCCAGGTAGGGGTGCGCCGGAGCTTCTTCCCTGCCAACCAGCTCTTCGACGTTCATTGACTGTGATGTCTGGCGACCCAAGGTCCGGCTCCGACCGCTGGGCAGCCTGGCCGGCCCGGACGCCGCCGCCTGCCCATGGAGATCTCGACCCCACACCTCAAGCGGCACGGGCGCCACCAAGCTCCGTTGGGTGCGGACAGCGCGGTCAGGCGTCATCCACCCTTGCTAAGTCTTGAGCTTGCGTTGGTTTTCTCGAAGAGGAGAGGATGATGAAGCACAGTAGCGTAAGTATTTCCCTCAGTTTTTGAGAACCAAGGTATCAATCTAGTAGGAGGCCACGCACAAGTCCCTCGTACCTGCACAAAACGATAGCTACTTGCAACCAACGCGATTAGGGGTTGTCAATCCCTTCACGGTCACTTATGAGAGTGAGATCTGATAGAGATAATATTTTTGGTATTTTTGGTATAAAGATGCAAAGTGAAATGTAAAAGCAAAGTAAAAACAAAGCAAGTATAAAAGTGATGGAGATTGATATGATGAGAATAGACCCGGGGGCACTAGGTTTCACTAGTGGCTTCTCTCAAGAGCATAAGTATTCTACGGTGGGTGAACAAATTACTATTGAGCAATTGACAGAATTGAGCATAGTTATGAGTATATCTAGGTATGATCATGTATATAGGCATCACGTCCAAGACAAGTAGACCGAAACAATTCTGCATCTACTACTATTACTCCACTCATCGACCGCTATCCAGCATGCATCTAGAGTATTAAGTTAAAACAGAGTAACGCCTTAAGCAAGATGACATGATGTAGAGGAATAAATTCATGCAATATGATAAATACCCCATCTTGTTATCCTCGATGGCAACAATACAATACGTGCCTTGCAACCCTTTCATCCTTTGGGTAAGGACACCGCAAGATTGAACCCAAAGCAATGCACTTCTCCCATTGCAAGAACTACCAATCTAGTTGGCCAAACCAAACGGATAATTCGAAGAGACTTGGAAAGATAACTCAATCATACATAAAAGAATTCAGAGAAGATTCAAATATTATTCATAGATAAGCTGGATCATAAACCCACAATTCATCGGTCTCAACAAACACACTGCAAAAACAAGATTACATCGAATAGATCTCCACGAGAGAGGGGGAGAACATTGTATTGAGATCCAAAAAGAGATAGGAAGCCATCTAGCTACTAGCTATGGACCCGAAGGTCTAAAGTAAACTACTCACACTTCATCGGAGATGCTATGGTGTTGATGTAGAAGCCCTCCGTGGTGGATGCCCCCTCCGTGAGCTCCTAACAGGCCCCAAGATGGGATCTCGTGGATACAAGAAGTTGCGGCGGTGGAATTAGGTTTTTGGCTCCTGCTCGATCGTTTGGGGAAGTGCGTAGGTATATATAGGAGGAAGGAATGCGTCGGTGGAGCTTTGAGGGACCCACGAGGCAGGCGCGCCCTAGGCGCCCCCACTCGTGACCGCCTCTCTGGTTCCTTGGCGTAGGGTCCAAGTCTCTGGATCACGCTCGTGAGAAAATCACGTTTCCGAAGGTTTCATTCCGTTTGGACTCCGTTTGATATTCTGCTTTCTTGAAATCTTGAAAAGGAAAAAACAACAATTACAGGCTGGGCCTCCGGTTAATAGGTTAGTCCCAAAAGTAATATAAAAGTGGAAAATAAAGCCCAATATAGTCCAAAACAATAGATAAAGTAGCATGGAGCAATAAAAAATTATAGATACGTTGGAGACGTATCAACCCTCACCCCACGGCAAGCACGAGCTGCGGCAAGGGCGGCAAGCCATGCCGCAGCAACGGCGCCGCACTCGCAGCGGGAGCAAGCGAACATGCAGGCGGCACTTACGGTGGCAAGAGAGCTGCTGCGATGCAGGCTGATGGAGAGCGGCCGGGACACGCTGCTCGAGCGAGTCGCTGAGTTGCTGGACACGGCGGCGTCGGGAGCACCACCCTTCTGCTATTGACTTCCCCCCAGGCCACTGCAGGGCCGCGCGGCGAGCATCACCACGTCTGTGCACCACCAGCTACGCGCGGGGGCTTCGTCAACATCAGCACGGCCGGCGGTGCAGGGGGCTCCAATCCCCCCATGCCGCCCTCGATGAGCACAAGCGCAAGCGTCACCTCCCACAGTTCCGTCAGGGTGCCGTATCGTCATCCCTAGGACGCCGTCATGGGCGGAGCAACGTGGAGCGTGGGGCACCATGGCGAGGTGTTCGGGGTGACGGCCCCGGAAGCCTACGTGCCCCGCATGATGGACCAAGAGTACGCACTGGAGGATGGCCACGGCTCGTTCATAGGAGAAGATTGGGGAGAAGGGGCGCTAGGAGTGGAAGCTTTCCAAGAGCCAACGGAGAACCACGACGATTGCGCCAACAACGACAATTACAGGGTACCACTAGTCCCTCCAGAGCAAGTTTACGCTAACCATGGGCTACAGATGAACCAGGTTGCCGTGACGGTCGATGACCCAGGCGCGGCGACACCCGCCCCAGCAAGGGAGACGCGCTGGGGGCCACCGAGAGGGAGCCAGGAGCAAGGCCCCTCCCCACGGCGCGCGGTGCCTGACGACACTCGGAGGTAGGCCCTCTGCCGGGGAGGCCTCGCCAACCCTTCCCCCGGCAGAGGACCTGTGGTCGCCGAGGGAACCGCTGGCGTCTTCTTTCCCTCCTCTGTGTCATCCTGGTCTCCGGTCGGCTCAGAGGGGGTCGAGAGCGGCGCAAGGCGGGGCCCTCGTCTGGCGATATGAAGCAAGGCTGGTACCTGTGAAGAAGGCCCGGTGCCTGTGAAGCTCGCCGCCCGTGACACTCTCACGTAATAATAAGTTGGGGCTGTACACGCCCCGGAGTCTCAGGGGTGCCAGCCTTAGGCCCTGGGGCTCCCTCCCACGCCTAGTGGCAGCACTTAGCTCCGCGCTGGTGAGAAGACTTGAAGACCAGAAGACTAGACTAGGTGTCGGACGCAGCCTTTTGCTTTGGATCTTTCCTTCTGTAGCTTTGCTTTCTGGATCTGGATTTGAGTTGAAGCTGAGTTTTTTATTGATGCGCGCGGGGGGAACCTTTTCTCGTTTGAGCAATTCCTTGCCTTCTGGATCTCGTTTTGTTTGGGACTCATGTCCGCCGCCTTTCCCTCACGAGCTCCTCATGAGTAGGATTGCGCGAAGCACGCGCGCCCCGAGTGCGCGCTGCAACTGTTGCCCACTCCACGTGGGGCCCCCTCCGGCAGGGCGGCGAGCTCCGCAAGGTTCTCAGAAACTCGGCACGTCACAGCCTAGCTCAAGGCTGACGTTGACTAAGGTAAATCAAGGCAGAAAACTCGCATCAGGATTCACAAGTTCACAAGGACACGAACTCGCACCGCACGGAAAAATAAAAACTGCAATTTGTTTACATGTGGGGCTTCCCCTCTCAAAATGCTCTCACAAGTTTTCAAGGGCCACGCCCGACTTCATGTGCAGGGAGAAATGACAGGAGGACAAGGGATCAACCGGAGATGTCGCTCACTGCGTCACTTGCAGATGCGTCACTCGCATCATAGTTGACTTCAACGGCCTCATCGTCGTCATCCGCGGCGCCCCCATCGCCATCATCAACCACGCCGCCTTCGTCTGCGACCACCACCACAGCGTCGTCCTCTGAAGCGAAGGCCGCAACCAACGCGTCCACACGGTCCTCGAACCAGCGCACCAGGTCGCCCCGGACAGCCATGGGCATGGGGGCGATGGCGGCATCAAAGTCGAAGTTGGGATCAGTATTCAGGAGGTGGCTGAAGACGCGCGAGAAAGCACGCTCAAGCAAGCCGCGCCCCCTTTCCTCCACAAGCTGGCGAGCTTGGGCAGATCGAGCTTCCAGGCGCGTCACCACCTCAGTGAAGAAGGTCAGGTGGCTAGCGTAGTCGTCCGAGCGAGGAGTCGGTGCCTCCACATCACAAATGTGGCCCAGGGCGGTATTGGCCCTGTTCCAAAGCTCTTGAAGCATGGGGGTGTGCTCGCGCTCCAGCGTCCGGCGTCGGAGCACCTCCTCCGTGTTCTGCCTCGTGACGGCCTCTGCATCATCAACCCATCTCCGTAGGGAGCGCAGCTCGGCGCGGGCGAAGGCTAGGTCCGCCTGCGCCGAGACCAGGGTTGCGGCAGTGGCTTCTACGTGTCTCTCAGCCTCGTTCAACCTGGGCCTGAGGGCAGCGGCCTTGCCCTCATCCTCCATGCCCGCGAGTTTCAGCCTCAGATCGTACCTGCCCTCCAGGTCCGCGCGAACTTCAGCCACCCGGCGGTTCACTTCCTCCTCAACTCCGGCCTCGCAGGCCCCGACGGCGTCTTCTGCCTGGGCAACTAGGCGCTCCCTCGTCTCCAGTTGCTCGAGCTTGTGGCTACGCTCCATGGCCTCCAGGGCCAGCGCCTCCTCACGCTTCCGGATCTCCACCTCTTCCGTAGGCGTCCCCCTCAGCAACACAAGAGCAGCCCTGCGCGCCTCCACCTGCTGCTCAAGAGACGCACTCCAGGCCTGGAGCTCCCACGCGCGCTTCTCCGCCGCCTCACGGCGGCGGTCAGCCTCGCGAGCCTCCTCCAAGGCACATGAGCGAGCCTCGTAGGAAACCTGGAGAGATGCCTCATCCTTGGCGTTCTCAAGGTCGCGTTGGTAGCGGCCAAGGTTGATGGCCACCTTCAGCTTGCGCCGCTCCTCTACTAGCCGGAGACCTTCAGCCTCGAGACACGCATCAACGCTCATGAGCTCTTCACCAAGCCAGCTCATTGCAATCATCGCCTCCTGAAAGAGCTCATGGCGGACCAGGCTCCACCCGTGCTCAAGTTCGAACGCTCGACCTTCTTCGTCCCCCACCTCGGGGGCTGCAGGCGGGGCGCCACATGGCACGTCACCCCTCGACAGGAGGCTGGGGGCTGGCGCCGCACCTGACACCAGCCCGTCTTCGCGAGAAGCCCGAGCCTGCTGAGGCTCGTTGCTCGAGGAGGAGCCGAGGATCGAAGCTAGCAAGTTACCGCTGAAGATCAGCGGGGGAGTCTTGGGCACGCCTGCTAAACTCCACGCCAGGCCAACACAAAGGGGAGACGAGGCCGCTATTTCAGCACGCCAAGAAGGCATAGATGCACCTTCAACCAATTCTGCTCCAGGGTCAGGACTCGGGGCGCTCGCGGCTGGTGGGGTAGTTGAGGAAGAAGGAGGCCATTTTCTGGCGGACCCAGAAGCCTCAGAGGAAGCAGCCCTGAAAGACTAGCGCCAAGAGAAAGTAGCAGCACACGGAAAGCCACAACTGCGCGACACTTACACATCGATGGCGAAGTACTTCCTCCGCTTCAGCGGCCCGAAGATGTTGCTGCCGATGGGGGATCCTTTCCTCTTGCGGAGCTCCTCGAAGTCCACTCAAAGACGACCAAAACGCTGGACGTGACGGCCGGAGCGCAGCGGGGCCGCACAAGAGCTCTGGAGAATATCTTCAGGGGCGCCCGGTTGCGGCAAACACCCGGGCACCGTTTCACTACGATCTCCCGAGGTTCCTGGAGCCTTGGCCTCGGGAGTCGCACACAGCGTCTCCTCAGCAACCGACGCCTCGGGAGGGGTATGACAAGCTCCCGAAGACGATGCCCCAGGATCACCGCCCGGCGTGTGCTCATCAGCACACGAGCCGCCGGTTTCCGCCCGAACTCGCCCACCTGCACCGCCACTCGGGGCGAGCCCAGCATCAGGAGTGAGAAAGGGAACCACAACGACAGGGTTCTCCCGAGGCCCCTCCAGGCCGATCGGTCGTGGCCCCCATTCATCAAAGAGAGGCATGTCCATCACAAACTCATCCTTGTTCTTGCACTGGTACAGCAGGCAGCTATTCCCGGGCAGTTCGGCCGGCAGAGAGACACCGTCAGGACCTTGAGCACTGTTTGCCGCGTCCCAAGAAGGAGCCCGGACTCCTGAAACCGCATGTGATCCTGGCTGCTGCGCAAGGTCCACATTGGGCGAGAATGGCCTGAAGCGGGGCAACCCGGCGCTGGATGAATTCCTTCACCACCATCAGCGCAGTTACGCCACGATCCTTCAGCAGCGTCAACCTGAGCCAGACGCGAGCAAGGCCGGGGCTCGCGAGCCGCTGATGGCCCCAGCCGGGGTTAGAAATAGCGGGCCCCGACCGAGCCTGGAGCAGAGGACTGAGCACGCCGGCATCCACAAACACCCATCGTATCCGGAAGTCGCTCGTAGATGGAGGAAGCTCAAAATCAATCCCTTCGCCTGCTGTCGCGGCCACAACCTGGAATCTCACGCACCCTGAGCACTGCCGAGGGTCGGCTAGATGCAATGAGAAGAAGTGGCAAAAGAGAGCCATTGAAGGAGCGATGCCCACCATGGCTTCACACACGAAGGCGAAGACTGTAAGAAGTGTCACAGACTGAGGGTCGAGATGCAGCAAGTGGATCTGGTAATGCTCAAGCACAACGTTGAAGAAGGCAGAGAAGGGAGGAATCAGGCCTGCCCAGAGGACATCAATGAAGATTGGAATCTCGGTGGCCGTCTGAATCGAGCGAGTGTGGGACGCTGGCCAAGCTACCATCTCCCCCCACTCATTGAAGCTGGAGGCAAGCATCGGGCGCACCTTGTCCATGGCCTCGTCGTTGAGCACGCGAGACCGGCGGCCGCCGACGGATGAAGCGGGCGCGGCCGAAAGAGGCAAGGGCTCTTCCCTTCTCAGCTTGCTTGGGCGCAATGGCTATGAAGCGGTGCAGAGTCTTGGTCAGATTGGGGAAGAGAAAGCAGTCGGAAGGAAGCAGAGGAATTGGGGAAGCAAGGCCCAAGAGGTGGAGGAATAATCGTAGGCCGTGGGGGCCGCATAGCCGGGCGGATTCAAAGGCAGCGTGGGGAAGCGGAGACGCCCACGTCCAATCAACCGCCACGCGTCGACCGAGGCCGCAGGCTTTTGGTGCCTGCGGCGCTCCAAACTTGACCCTTGGCTTCACCGCGAAGCCAAGCTCGAGCGCACCTTGGGCCCGGGGGCTACTGTCGGCGTTCTGAGAACGGGGGTCCCTAGACTTGCCTTCCTGTGGCCCATGGCGTGGCTATGCTGCGGGCTGTACGGCCCATCTTCATCAACAAGGCATCCAAGACCTTCGCGAGGGTTCTGCCTCGCGAGGCAGACGACACAAGGCCTCCTCTGGAGCGGCCTAACCAAGCAAGCTCATGAGGAGCGGAGATATCAAGGCGGGGAAAAACCTCACGAGGGACTCGTGACGTGAGCCATGACGAACGGCGCCAGGCGGGTGCCAGGCGGGCGCTAGTGCGCACAGCGTCCACATTTCCTCTTTGGTGCTAAGGAGGCAAGCGCAGACGAAGAGTACCGAGGTATCAGGCAAAGGTTGCAATATTGGTGCAACAAGACCAAGACAAGGAGGATGGCAAGGCAGAGGTCATCATGGAGCCCAAGATGGCGTCACCCCAGGGACTTTCGCAGGCGAAGACCCCTTTTGTCAGGATAGCTTGTACTAGCTGTCCCCCTTCAAACTTGCCCGCCGTTGTTGGCTCCCTTCCTGCTCGATATTTGGGAAGAGGACCAGGGCCTCTATAAATAGGACTAGCCACCACAGTAGAAAGAACACCGGATCGACAACTCAAACAGAGCAAAAAGCCAACACTCAAACAAGAACACCTCAACCTCAGGAGACTGTTCTTCCCTTGTACTGTTCATCATCAGCCCAAGAGGCAATCCATCCACCACCACACTGGAGTAGGGTATTACACCACAACGGTGGCCTGAACTAGTATAAACCTCGTGTCTCTTTCTGTGTTGTGAGTTCATCGAGTTCGTCCGCAAGATCTTAGCGAGCTTGAGAGTAGATCGGTAGGAGGGAAGACTTCGCGCGCACCCCAGTGTTTGAACCTTAAGGGTTTGCCGGAACCCCACATCTGACAGTCGGGATGTAACTAGGTTAGCGGCGGCGGGCGGGGTCTGCCCATACTGCGGCAGCGAGCAGGTGGCATAGGCCGTAACGCACTGGAGCTTGGTCAGAGAGAACAGCGGGTACCGCAGATCAGGACGTGCTGCCTCGGCGCCGTTAAACAAAAAAACGATGCACATCCTCCCTTTCCACCGGCTGACAGGATGCGGCCGGATCAGTGACCAACAGTGGGAGAGAGAGGCCACCGCCTCCTTGTGTGAGATACTCTGAAGAGAGACAAACCCAGGCAGGCAGGCTCCATTGTATATAGTGGAGCGGACTACCTTTTTCTCCATAAAAATCATTTTATATTCTGTGTATGTGCCATTGAGCGATATAACTTTATTTAAAAATAGCGGGCCAATGCATCAAGTCGAACTATGTTTCGTGCACGCATGGTACACGACCTCCGTAGGTAAACAATCACTACACGCGTTCAAATTAGCACATGGGCTGCCATTTTCATACAGAAATGAGCTCCACCGTGTACCCGCGCGGGTGTGGCTGGGCATGAAGCGTGAGTACGTGCACCTATTCTCTTCATGTACGTACACCACCTACGTGGGGTTGTGTGAGAGAGATACAAACATAGAGAGATATGGTGTGTGGGTTCGTGAGTGTTTTTTTTGGGGGGGGGGGGGAGGGTCAATCAAAAAATGTAACATATGCAATGTGTGTGAAATAGAGTCCTGGATATATCATATATATAGAGGGGGAGATCCACGAGAAGAGAGTGGAGGTATCATCGGCTTGAGGTATCCATAGAATCAAAGAGAGGTATGATGTGTGTGTGCGTGCACGCGATCGATAAAGAGTGCCATTGAATTTGTGTGTGCCCACGTCAAAGATATAGAGTGGCTGGCCTACTGGAACGTGAGAGGGGACATGTGCAGTTTGTCTCTGTGGCATGGATACCTACCTACAGCGCTCGACTATCGGTGTGTGGTGGGGGGGGGAGGCCTAATTAATTATAGAGGTACAAT
The DNA here is from genome assembly GCA_021605145.1 of Aegilops bicornis. Lineage (NCBI taxonomy): Eukaryota > Viridiplantae > Streptophyta > Magnoliopsida > Poales > Poaceae > Aegilops > Aegilops bicornis. Next base: position 464,947,986 of record CM038670.1, read on the forward strand.
GGCTGGTATATGTGTGGAGGAGGAGAGAGGCCTACCTTATGTATTAATCGAGAACGATCGACATCCATGCATACGTTTAGGAGAGGAATAAGGTTGGGAGAGAGACAGAGCTAGAGTGTTGGAGGGGGTGGTAGTGGAGTTGCTTCTAACAAATGGTGGGAGACAGTGGCAGACCTAGGAATGGGCCAGGCCCCAGGCGAACTGGGCCAAGGCCCAAGCAGCTTAGTTGACTGTAGCGTTTGATTGTAGCTACAGTGTTAAAATATACAAAGGAGATGGGCCTTACGCCCCAGGCCATCGCCCCTTCTGCCTGGGGCCTGAATCCGCCCATGGTGGTAGAGGCTTGCTAGACAAACGGAGGGCACACCTGCAATATCAATAAGAGAGGGGATGGTTGCCTGTCTATGCACATGCGTGCGAGAGACGGGTCAGGAGGCATGCACGAATGATGAGGGGGGACGATATGGTTGTGGTAAGCAGACGTAACTACATAGGAAGATCAATCTTCCTTTGTCAGAGAAAGGAGAGACATAACTTGTGAGGTACGTCGATCGATGGGTGGGGGAAAATAGTTAAAGTAAATCTAGGTATATGTAGGGAGATCGATCGGTATACATGCATGTATGTGTTAGAAGCAAATAAGGCCCGAGGAGAAGGATAGAGAGAGAGGGATGCATCTAGGAGGTGGTGCGAGAGGCATACTATATCGAGAGGGAAGGAGTGTGCGAGTACGAGATTGATGAAAAGAGTGGTGGGAGTGAGGCATGTACGGTGAGAAGAGAAGAGGGGAAGCTTGTGTTTGTGGTACGCACACCTGGCTAGAGAGGCATATTGATCGATGTGTGTCGTAAAGAAGGAGCTGGGGGGCCTACACACACCATGGGTGAACGACATAAAGTGAAAAGACGAATTTGTGCGATGGAGCTAGAGAATGCTGAGGGAGGGTGAGAGGGATGCGGGCGTGTGCATGCACGAGAGAAAGTTAGCGCTAGCTACAAAGATAAGAGGATCGTGTGGGTGTAAAATACGAATAGAGATCATGATTCATTATAAAAAGCGAATTCGGATATTTGAAGAATTTATCATAGTGTTTTAAACCGACGCATGAGTGAATATATATAACGGTGATACACATGGTGTGGTTATGAACATGTTATACTACATATAATATATTTTATCTCTACTCTTATAAAAAACAGAGTTGTTGATGATGGTGTGCCTGCCATCCTGCAATATAGGTCGTCCCATTTATATCTGACGGATAGGAAGGAAACTATGGAATTTTTTTAAATAGATACCCACACCCCTCTCCATATTTGCAAATAAGGCCTCCCCTTGATCATGTTGATGTTCCGTGGAGTGCATGGGCATCTTGCTAGTACTACATATAATATATAGAACATTGATTATAATTTGGGCTAATGTGTGGCTTTTGCAGCTCAGGGCTAAATACTTGTCATAATGTAGGGGGCGGGGCACTATACTTTGTGTGATAAACACGGTGTACGTATGGAACATGGTTTAGATTATAAATATATAGTTGGTACATGAAATGTACTATAATTTGGAATCAACATCAAGTGTATTCAAAAAATTGAATTCGAGTTCATATAGTACACATATTTCATATCTATCTCTATAATAATCACGTGGTGTGTTGTTAAGGTAATACACGAATGTTGGTTGAAGTTGGCAACAATCATGATTGTAGATTCTTATTGAAATAGAGAAACGAATTCAAATTCAGTTCAAATTGCACCGGTAGTATACAACTTTGGAATGCACTAAAATGCTGGTATGAGTAGGTTACATGCATTATACAGCCAGCGAAAAATTTTATTTGGACATAACATGGATTCATACTCCCCCCTTCCATCTATATAGGGCCTAATACGTTTTTTAAGACCGCCTTTGACTATTGACAAGATTAATAGTACACCCTCCACTCCCTTATACAAGCCACTATGAAAAATACAATTTGCATCTATACAAGCCCACTAACAATAATCGAGACAAAATTTATTGATGTTTCCTCGTACTAGCAACTTGTTTAATGCTTGCATGCATGTAATCATAATAACATTGTGCTACTTTCTTCTTATTTCTTTCTTGCATGCAAGCGGGCGTATTAATCATTAAGTTTTACCTTGGTACCTGTAATTTGAGTTTGTGGCCTTGTATAAGGGAATGGAGGGAGTACATGATATGCACAATGTGAAAATTATATCATTGAAAGCTCCTTTCACACACGAATTTAACGGTGTGCTTTGTGTAAGTTGCATGTCATATATTATTCCTCTAATATTTGGTCAAAGTTAGCCTCGAAAAATGCATTAGGCCCTATATAGATGGAAGGAGGGAGTAGCTTTGAATAGCATTTGTACAATAAAATGCGACAAGACTCTCTCTTTGTGTGGCGTGAATAGTTTTATTTTTTTTCATTTTTTTCGTTGAGGGAAGTGTGAATTGATTTGGTACGTACAAGTACAATATTACACATTAGGCTTGTCCCTAAAATTCAACCCGCGCCTTGTTATATCCCGAAAATTCAGATATCGTGCTCCCAAAACTGGCGCCTTCACAACCCGCGCCTTGCTACCCGAAATTACAACATGCGCGAAAACTCCCTCCGGCTGCCAAATCCCGACACGTGGAATCCCCCTTCTAACCTTGAGCCAAAAGGGCCACTAGTTCAAATCGGTGGGGGTACTTTTGTAACACACCCTACATTTTGGACAAGCGCGTCCCTAAGTCATGGTTCCCCCCTCCCATCGCCTCCTTTTCGCCATTTGAAATCCCAGGCCGCCATAACCTCTCCGCTCCAGCCGCGAAACCCCACCCTCCTCCATCCGCCACCTCACGGCTGCCCAGCCCGAGCCTCTTCCCCGACAACGTCGTCCATCGCAACAGGTCGACGTCCCTCATCCACCTCCCCGGATGAGGATCCATCGTCCATCTCGTCGTCCCGTCGGTTCAGCCGCCCCGTCCTCCAGCTCCAAGGAGCTGCTCCGACGATCGCCTTGTCTGTCACGGCTACTCCATCCCCATAGCGCCGCCTTAACCTGCTCCACTAGGAACAGCAGCATCCTCACCGACTCCTCGAACAAAGCCGAGGCCTACTCGGCGCCACCGAAGAGGTTGTACACTCATCGCATCGCACCTTCTCCTTAACTCGACCTACCGGTGCCGATGGTGCTCCATCCCGCACCCCCGTGGAGCGGCTACCTCGAAGCCGGCGGCGCGGGCGACATCTCCACGACGGCTCTCCCCCAGTGTGAGGCCCCTTCGGCGGTAGTGTCCATACCAGCCGGATCTGCTGCTGCTGCTCCGGCTCTCGCTCGCTCGTTCGCCTAGCTGCTACTGCTCCGGCTCTCGCTCGCTCGCGCTGCTGCTGCTACTCTCCCCCTCGCTCGTGCTGCTTCTCTACTCTGATTTAGGTACACTTCAGTCGACTGAATCAACTTTTGGGTCAGTCGATTTTCAGGGGGTTGGGGGAGGGCTCGCTGGAGTTAAGGAAGAACCACCCGCAGCGTGGAGGGGGGCTCGTCGGAGAGGTACCCCACTATATATCTTAGGGTTCTGGGTGGGGTGCTGCTCGCCGGTGGTGGGGGGGAGATGGTGGGGCGGTGGTGTGGGGATCGCCGGAGAAAAATCTTGGCGCGGGGGGGGGGGAGGGGGGCTAGAGGGCTGGCCGGGGCGGCGGCGGACCGATGGTGGGGAGTTGTTTCGGGGCAGGGAGGCAGCGGCGGACCGGCGGTGGGGAGTTGTTTCAGGGTGGCGAGGCGGCGGTGGACCGACGGTGGGGAGTTGTTTCGGGGCGGCGAGGCGGCGCGGGGTTTGGCTTGTGGTGGCTGGCGGCTCAGGGGGGTGCAGGTTGAAGATGAACTGCAGGCCCTCCCTAAACTATCCCATGTGATGTGCCTCTCTACTACCATTGCATTCAGTTTCGACAGTAACATTCAGATTCCACAGTAAATTTCAGTTTCGACAGTTAGTTCAGAGTCAACAGTTTTTACCTCATTTGTTGTAGTCAGGTGGTTTTTGGTGATGTAAATTTTACATCTATCACTTTTTGGTAATGCATTTTACATCATCTATTGGAGATGCTATTAGAATCCCACATGAGATTAATGATGTCTGTCTTCTGCTGCGTCAGCCTTGACGTGTTATGGCTCACCGGAGCTGCTCCAACGACGGAACGATCCATCACAACAGAGCAGTGCCCTGGACGACGTCTATAGATTCCTCAGATCTTCCTCCACACCTCCGACAGCCACCTCTGCCTCAACTTTTTCAGTGATAAACCCAATGATGCTGAGGTCGACACGGCTATGGCAAAGAGGTTGTACACTTGTTGCATCACTTATTACTCTACATTCATGTCGATCCATTGGGGCTATTTTGGTTCAACGGAAAAATCATAGCAATAGGAAATTTTCCTATGGCACTCTACTATTGAATTATTCATGCATTTTGTTGAAAGGAATGGAGCAAAACATCCACCCGGACCTACTTTTCAAAATCCTATGCATGAAAACAAGACCAAGTGCATTAGTGGCAAAATAACATTCTAACTGTACACGCTTTCATATGGTTTCACTTTATTTTGGCCATGTTTCTTTGCATTCCTCTGCTCTTCCAATTCCTGTGAACCGAACACCCAAGTTGACAGAAATCCAGTGTTTACAAATGCTCTGTTTACCATGTGCATTCCTATCCTATTCCAGTGTTTTTCCTATCCCTGCGTTTTTACAATCATGCAAGCCAAATGAGACCTTACGGAATTACTTCAGTTACAGGTAGGTGTCAACGAAAACTTTGTGTGGTTTGTCCTGCTCCTGCTGCGACGTCGTCCACCTCACTTGAGCCGCTCCATCGACATAAGTGCTACCTCTTGAGCATGCGTTGGTTTTCCCTTGAAGAGGAAAGGGTGATGCAACAAAGTAGCGTAAGTATTTACCTCAGTTTTTGAGAACCAAGGTATCAATCCAGTAGGAGGACACACGCAAGTCCCTCGTACCTACACAAACAAATAAGAACCTTGCAACCAACGTGATAAAGGGGTTGTCAATCCCTTCACAGCCACTTGCAAAAGTGAGATCCAATAGAGATGATAAGATAATATTTTTGGTATTTTTATGATAAAGATTGAAAGTAAAGATTGCAAAATAAACGGAGAAAGAAATAGCTACTTGACAGAAGATTAATATGATGGAAAATAGACCCGGGGGCCATAGGTTTCACTAGTGGCTTCTCTCAAGATAGCATAAGTATTATGGTGGGTGAACAAATTACTGTCGAGCAATTGATAGAAAAGTGCATAATTATGAGAATATCTAGGCATGATCATGTACATAGGCATCACGTCCGCGACAAGTAGACCGACTCCTGCCTGCATCTACTACTATTACTCCACTCATCGACAGCTATCCAACATGCATCTAGAGTATTAAGTTCATAAGAACAGAGTAACGCATTAGGCAAGATGACATGATGTAGAGGGATAAACTCAAGCAATATGATATAAACCCCATCTTTTTATCCTCGATGGCAACAATACAATACGTGTCGTTTCCCTTTACATCACTTTCGGATCGAAAGCAGCATAAGATTGAACCCAAAGCTAAGCACTTCTCCCATTGCAAGAAAGATCAATCTAGTAGGCCAAACCAAATTGATAATTCGAAAAGACTTGCAAAGATAACCAATCATACATAAAAGAATTCAGAGAAGATTCAAATATTTTTCATAGATAATCTTGATCATAAACCCACAATTCATCGGATCTCGACAAACACACTACAAAAAGAGTTACATCGAATAGATCTCCAAGAAGATCGAGGAGAACTTTGTATTGAGATCCAAAGAGAGAGAACAAGCCATCTAGCTAATAACTATGGACCCGAAGGTCTGTGGTAAACTACTCACACATCATCGGAGAGGCTATGGTGTTGATGTAGAAGCCCTCCGTGATCGATTCCCCCTCCGGCGGAGCGCCGGAAAAGGCCCCAAGATGGGATCTCATGGGTACAGAAGGTTGCGGTGGTGGAAATAGGGTTTCGTGGTGCTCCTCGATGGTTTCGGGGTACATGGGTATGTATAGGAGGAAGAAGTAGGTCGGTGGAGCCACGAGGGGCTCACGAGGGTGGGGGCGCGCCCAGGGTGGCAGGCGCGCCTCCCTGCCTCGTGGCCTCCTCGTTGGTTTCTTGATGTCCACTCCAAGTTCTCTGGATCACGTTTGTTCCAAAAATCATGCTCCCGAAGGTTTCATTCCGTTTGGACTCCGTTTGGTATTCCTTTTCTGCGAAACACCGAAATAGGCAAAAAAACAGCAATTTGCACTGGGCCTTGGGTTAGTAGTTTAGTCCCAAAAATAATGTGAAAGTGTATAATAAGGCCCATTAAACATCCAAAATAGGATATATAATAGCATGGAGCAATCAAAATTTATAGATACATTGGAGACGTATCAAGCACCCCCAAGCTTAATTCCTGCTCGTCCTTGAGTAGGTAAATGATAAAAACAGAATTTTTGATGTGGAATGCTACTTAGCATATTCTTCAATGTAATTTTCTTTATTGTGGCATGAATGTTCAGATCCGAAAGATTCAAGATAAAAGTTTAATATTGACATAAAAATAATAATACTTCAAGCATACTAACTAAGCAATCATGTCTTCTCAAAATAACATGGCCAAAGAAAGTTCATCCCTACAAAATCATATAGTTTGGTCATGCTCCATTTTCGTCACACAAGATGCTCTCATCTTGCACAACCCCGATGACAAGCCAAGCAATTGTTTCATATTTTAGTAATCTCAAACTTTTTTCAACTTTCACGCAATACATGAGCGTGAGCTATGGATATAGCACTATGGTGGAATAGAATATAATGATGGGGGTTGCGTGGAGAAGACAAAAAAAAGAAAGTCTCACATTGACGCGACTAATCAACGGGCTAGGGAGATGCCCATCAATTGATGTCAATGCAAGGAGTAGGGATTGCCATGCAACGGATGCACTAGAGCTATAAATGTATGAAAGCTCAACAAAAGAAACTAAGTGGGTGTGCATCCAACTTGCTTGCTCACTAAGAACTAGGGCATTTCAGGAAGCCCGTTGTTGGAATATACAAGCCAAGTTCTATAATGAAAAATTCCCACTAGTATATGAATATGACAAAATAAGAGACTCTCTATCATAAAGACCATGGTGCTACTTTGAAGCACAAGTGTGGAAAAAAGGATAGTAGCATTGTCCCTTTTTTTTTCTCTTCTCTTTTTTCTTTTCTTTTTTGGGCCGTTTTTTTATTTGGCCTTTCTCTTTTTTTATTTGGGACAATGCTCTATTAATGGTGATCATCACACTTCTATTTATTTACAACTCGATGATTACAACTCGATACTAGAACAAAATATGGCTCTATATGAATGCCTCCGGCGGTGTACCGGGATGGGCAATGAATCAAGAGTGACATGTATGAAATAATATGCATGGTGGATTTGCCACAAATATGATGTCAACTACATGATCATGCAAGGCAATATGACAATGATGAAGCGTGTCATAATAAACGGAACGGTGGAAAGTTGCATGGCAATATATCTCGGAATGGCTATGGAAATGCCATAATAGGTAGGTATGGTGGCTGTTTTGAGGAAGATATAAGGAGGTTTATGTATGATAGAGCGTATCGTATCACGGGGTTTGGATGCACCGGCGAAGTTTGCACCAACTCTCAAGGTAAGAAAGGGCAATGCACGATACTGAAGAGGCTAGCAATGATGGAAGGTTGAGAGTGCGTATAATCCATGGAATTAACATTAGTCATAAAGAACTCATATACTTATTGCAAAAATCTACAAGTCATCAAAAACCAAGCACTATGTGCATGCTCCTAGGGGGATAGATTGGTAGGAGAAGACCATCGCTCATCCCTGGCCGCCACTCATAAGGATGACAATCAAAGAACACCTCATGTTTCAAAATTGTTACACAACATTTACCATACGTGAATGCTACGGGACTTGCAAACTTCAACACAAGTATTTCTTAAATTCACAACTACTCAACTAGCACAACTTTAATATCACTATCTCCATATCTCAAAACAATCATCAAGTATCAAACTTCTCTTAGTATTCAACGCACTTATATGAAAGTTTTTTATTATATCCAACTTGGATGCCTATCATATTAGGACTAATTTTATAGCCAAAGAAAATTACCATGCTGTTCTAAAAGAGTCTTAAAATAATGTGAAGCATGAGAGATCAATAGTTTATATAAAATAAAACCACCACCGTGCTCTAAACGATATAAGTGAAGTACTAGAGCAAAATTGTTTAGCTCAAAAGATATAAGTGAAGCACAAAGAGTATTCTAATAAATTCCGATTAATGTGTGTCTCTCACAAAAGTTGTGTACAGAAAGGATGATTGTGGTGAACTAAAAAGAAAATACTCAAATCATACAAGACGCTCCAAGCAAAACACATATCATGTGGTGAATAAAAATATAGCTCCAAGTAAAGTTACCGATGGACGAAGACAAAAGAGGGGATGCCTTCCGGGGCATCCCCAAGCTTAGGCTTTTTTGTTTTCCTTGGATTTTACCTTGGGTTTCCTTGGGCATCCCCAAGCTTAGGATCTTTCCACACCTTGTTCCATAATCCATCAAATCTTTACCCAAAACTTGAAAACTTCACAACACAAAACTTAATAGAAAATCTCGTGAGCTCCGTTAGCAAAAGAAAACAAAACACCACTTCAAGGTACTGTAATTGACTCATTATTTATTTATATTGGTGATAAACCTACTGTATTCCAACTTCTATATGGTTCATAACCTCCAATACTAGCCATAGATTCATCAAAATAAGCAAACAACACACGAAAAACAGAATCTGTCAAAAACAGAACAGTATGTAGTAATCTGTATCAAACGCATACTTCCGGGACTCCAAAAATTATAAAATAAATTTCTGAACAAGAGGAATTTATTTATTAATCATCTTCAAAAAGAATCAACTAAATATCACTCTCCATTAATAAGTTGTATCTTATCTCGTGAGCGCTAAAGTTTCTGTTTTTTACAGCAAGATCAAAAAGACTTCACCCAAGTCTTCCCAAAGGTTCTACTTGGCACAAACACTAATTAAAACATTAAAAAACCCATCTAACCAGAGGCTAGATCAAAGATTTATTAATAAACAGAACCAAAAAGCAAGAAACAAAAATAAAATTGGGTTGCCTCCCAACAAACGCTATCGTTTAACGCCCCTAGCTAGGCATAAAGGCAAGGATAGATCTAGGTATTATCATCTTTGGAATGCAATACATAAGTGGCTCTCATAATAGATTCATAAGGTAATTTAATTTTCTTTCTAGGAAAGTGTTCCATGCCTTTCCTTAAGGGAAATTAGAATCTAATATTCCCTTCCTTCATATCAATAATTGCACCAATTGTTCTAAGGAAAGGTCTACCAAGAATAATAGGACATGAAGGATTACAATCTATATCAAGGACAACGAAATCTACGGGCACATAATTCCTATTTGCAACAATAATAACATCATTAATTCTTACCATAGGTTTCTTAATGGTGGAATCCGCAAGGTGCAAGTTTAAAGAACAATCATCAAATTCACGGAAACCCAACATATCACACAAAGTTTTTGGAATCGTGGAAACACTAGCACCCAAATCACACAAAGCATAGCACTCATGATCTTTAATTTTAATTTTAATTTTAATTTTAATATTAGGTTCCCACTCATCATAAAGTTTTCTAGGGATAGAAACTTCCAATTCAAGCTTTTCTTCATAAGATTGCATTAAAGCATCAACGATATGTTTGGTAAAAGCCTTATTTTGACTATAAGCATGTGGAGAATTTAGCACGGATTGCAACAAGGAAATATAATCTATTAAAGAACAATTATCATAATTAAATTCCTTGAAATCCAAAATAGTGGGTTCGTTGCTATTAAAAGTTTTGACCTCTTCAATCCCACTTTTACCAATTTTTGCATCAAGATCTAAAAACTCCGAATCATTGGGACGCCTTTTAACTAAAGTTGACTCGTATCCAGTCCCATCATTATCAAGATTCATATTCCAAAACAAAGATTTAATAGGAGACACATCAATCACTTATAGATCTTCATCCTTATTATCATGAAAACTAGAAGAACACGTTTTTATAAAGCAATCTTTCTTAGCACGCATCCTAGCGGTTGTTTCTTTGCACTCATCAATGGAAATTATCATGGATTTTAGAGACTCATTGATATCATGCTTAGGTGGAATAGGTCTTAGTTTCAAAGAATCAACATCAAGAGAAATTCTATCCACGTTCCTAGCCAATTCATCAATCTTAGGCAATTTTTCTTCAAGCAAAGCATTGAAATTATTTTGAGAAATCATAAATTCTTTAACACTAGTCTCAAAATCAGAGGAAATCTTATTAAAATTTCCATAAGAGTTGTTGTAGGAATTACCATAATTATTAGAGGAATTACTAGGATACGGCCTAGGATTAAAGTTTCCTCTATAAGCGTTGTTACCAAAATTGTTCTTACCAACAAAATTCACATCCATAAATTCATTATTATTATAAATCAAAGTGGACAAAGGAATATCATTGGGATCAGAAGAAACATTCTTATTAGCAAATAATTTCATAAGTTCATCCATCTTTCCACTCAAAACATTAATTTCTTCAATTGCATGCTCCTTTTTACTAGTAGATCTTTCAGTGTGCCACTGAGAGTAATTGACCATAATATTATCTAGGAGTTTAGTAGCTTCTCCTAAAGTGATTTCCATAAAGGTGCCTCCCGAGGCCGAATCTAAAAGATTTCTAGAAGCATAATTCAATCCGGCATAAATTTTTTGTATAATCATCCATAGATTCAAACCATGTGTAGGGCAATTACGTATCATTAATTTCATTCTCTCCCAAGCTTGTGCAACATGTTCATGATAAAGTTGATTAAAATTCATAGTATCATTTCTAAGAGAGATGATCTTAGCGGGAGGAAAATACTTAGAGATAAAAGCATCTTTGCACTTATTCCAAGAATCAATACTTTTTTTAGGCAAAGACGAAAACCAAGTTTTAGCACGATCTCTAAGCAAAAAAGGAAATAGCTTCAATTTGACAATATTATTGTCCACATCTTTCTTCTTTTGCATATCACACAAATCAACAAAGCTATTTAGATGGGTAGCGGCATCAGGAAGGCCGGCGAATTGATCTTTCATAACAAGATTCAACAAAGCAGCATTAATTTCACAAGATTCAGCATCGGTAAGAGGAGCAATCGGAGTGCTAAGAAAATCATTGTTGTTGGTATTGGCAAAGTCACACAATTTAGTATTATCTTGAGTCATCATGACAAGCAAGCAATCCAACACACAAACAAACAAGAAGCAAGCGAAAAAAAGGCGAACGGAAAGAGAGGGTGAATAAAACGGCAAGGGTGAAGTGGAGGAGAGGAAAATAAGAGGCAAATGGCAAATAATTTAATGCGAGGGATAAGAGTTTGTGATGGGTACTTGGTATGTCTTGACTTGTGCATAGACTCCCCGGCAACGGCGCCAGAAATCCTTCTTGCTACGTCATGAGCATGCGTTGGTTTTCCCTTGAAGAGGAAAGGGTGATGCAGCAAAGTAGCATAAGTATTACCCTCAGTTTTTGAGAACCAAGGTTTCAATCCAGCAGGAGGCCACACGCAAGTCCCTCGTACCTACACAACCAAATAAGAACCTTGCAACCAACGCGATAATGGGGTTGTCAACCCCTTCACGGCCACTTGCAAAACTGAGATCTGATAGAGATGATAAGATAATATTTTTGGTATTTTTATGATAAAGATTGAAAGTAAAGATTGCAAAATAAACGGCGAAAGAAATAGCTAGTTGATGGAAGATTAATATGATGGAAAATAGATCCGGGGGCCATAGGTTTCACTAGTGGCTTCTCTCAAGATATCATAAGTATTACGGCGGGTGAACAAATTACTGTCGAGCAATTGGTAGAAAAGTGCATAATTATGAGAATATCTAGGCATGATCATGTATATAGGAATCACGCCCGCGACAAGTAGAACGACTCCTGCCTGCATCTACTACTATTACTCCACACATTGACCGCTATCCAACATGCATCTACATTATTAAGTTCATAAGAACAGAGTAACACATTAGGCAAGATGACATGATGTAGAGGGATAAACTCAAGCAATATGATATAAACCCCATCATTTTATCCTCGATGGCGACAATACAATACGTGTCGTTTCCCTTTCTGTCACCGGGATCGACCAACGCAAGATTGAACCCAAAGCTGAGCACTTCTCCCATTGCAAGAAAGATCAATCTAGTAGGCCAAACCAAACTGATAATTCGAAGAACTTGCAAAGATAACCAATCATACATAAAAGAATTCAGAGAAGATCCAAATATTGTTCATAGAAAATCTTGATCATAAACGCACAATTCATCGGATCTTGACAAACACACCACAAAAAGAGTTACATCGAATAGATCTCCAAGAAGATCGAGGAGAACTTTGTATTGAGATCCAAAGAGAGAGAAGAAGCCATCTAGCCCATAACTATGGACCCGAAGGTGCAGTAAACTACTCACACATCATCGGAGAGGCTATGGTGTTGATGTAGAAGCCTTCCGTGATCGATTAAGCCCTCCGTGAGCGCGGAAAAAGGCCCCAAGATGGGATCTCATGGAGTGCATGTAATGTTGCGGCAGTGGAAATAGGGCTTCGTGGTGCTCCTCGATGGTTTCGGGGTACATGGGTATATATAGGAGGAAGAAGTAGGTCGGTGGAGCCACGAGGGGCCCACGAGGGTGGGGCGCGCCCAGGGGAGGCAGGCGCGCCTCCCTGCCTCGTGGCCTCCTCGTTGGTTTCTGGACGTCCACTCTAAGTCCTCTGGATCATGTTTGTCCCAAAAATCACGCTCCCGAAGGTTTCATTCCGTTTGGTATTCCTTTTCTGCGGAACACTGAAATAGGCAAAAAAACAGCAATTTGCACTGGGCCTTGGGTTAGTAGGTTAGTCCCAAAAATAATATGAAAGTGTATAATAAAGCCCATTAAACATCAAAAATAGAATATATAATAGCATGGAGCAATCAAAAATTATAGATACGTTGGAGACGTATCAAGAAGCATCCACCAAACTAGACATCACGACTCCTGACCGTCTTTCGCCGCCTCAGATCTCCTTCCTTGCCTTGGCACCACATAACGACATCACCATCATCGACTCAGCAGATAAACCTAAGGAGTACACGGGTCCATAAGAGAGGTCACACTCTTTTGTTTATGCTTATGTTATGCATTGCTTAAAATTACCTGCTACTTTATCGTCCTGTTCACCTCTTAGACTCCACGTCAGGTCCAAATTAATGTTCAAACTTGAGTTCTAAATTAGTTGTGGACACATATCGAGGCAGCAATGAATAGTATCTCTGTCTAATATCTGGTTCACCTAGGGTATGCCTATGTTGTTCATCTTGGGTGGGAAACAAATAGTAAAGCAATCATCATATGTCTTTTTATTAAATTAAAGCAATCATCAGCCTGCTATCATTATTTTTGGATCCATCCACTGGTTGTTACCATCACTCTAGATTTCTGCATGCTCTCCTTACATAATCTCACCATATTTTTTTGTATTCATGTCAGATATTGTACACAGTCATGCTGAACATGTAGATAAAAAGAGAAGTGTTTTGCGCGGCAATACAATGTCATGCAGACATTGCTCCATGGTGGGTTCAATGGCAAACTCTCCCCCCTCTCCAGATTGTAATCCAGAGGAAGATATCTGTTCTGAGGTGGATTCAGACACAGCTGACCAGTCCTATTTACCCCCAAGGTGTTTGCTCTACCTTGGCATGATGATGTTAGTCATATCATGCATATGTTGCCTTGCAGTGCCTACTTTTGACATCGTATATGTCATCTGCTTAGTTTAGACATGTTACGTAATGCCACATGTTTAGTTTCTATATCATATATGGGAATTATGTAGTCTCATGTCTTTTAGCCAGCCATAATATATGTGAAATGTGCAATGTCATCCTGTTTAACCAGGCATCATATATTTGAATGATATCTTGCCCATCCTTTTCTTCATTACATTTCCATTTGTCGACAATGTTTGTACATTAAACTACTCTTCCCGTGAAACAGCCATTTGGGTGGGAGATGGAAAAATCTGGAGTGAAAACAAGGCCTTCAGAGCAGACAGTGCTACCTATCGAAGCAGATCTCTTGTTGGGTCCCGATAGCTCCCTAGAGATGGATTCAGAGGCAGATGACCAATCCTATCCCCCCACTGAGGTGTATGCTCAAACTTGGTACGGTTATACTGCTCATATCATGCATATGGTGTCGGGGGTTGGGTGCGACATATGCCAAAGGATGGTTTATCATGGTGGGAGCGAGTAGAACGTTGCCTCGGTGCACAGGCGGGATGAGGCGTGAACACGCCGGTGAACTTTACCCAGGTTGGGGCTCTCCATGGAGATAACACCCCTAGTCACCTTTCTGCAGAGGTCTCCGCATGATCACTAAGGCACTAGTGGTACAATGGTGCTCCTTGAGCTGTTTGCTAGAGGTGGAATAAGGCAGGCACGCTCTTTCCTCCTCTAGGTGTGAGTCTAATCCTAACAGGTTTGAACCCTTTGCATGGGTGCCCTGGGGGTTTATATAGGCCTACCCCCAGGGGTACAATAGTAATCCAGCCGGGTGTAGGACCCTGTTGTCAGTCTCTCTGGTCGCTGGCTTCTCACGGCAGCTGAGACCCGCCGCTGGTGGGCCCGCCGACTACTTTCTGATGCAGAGCCGACAAGCCGCCCCCGCTGCTCGTGGGTCTTGTCGGCTGCTGATCACTATAGCCGTGATGCTAATGACGCAGGCTTGGTCAGGAGAGCGTGGCTACAGTCCCGCCGCTTGGCGGGCAATTACTGTAGCCACTCTACGTCTCGTCTGGTTAATGGCGCGTGGGCCCCGAGGAAGGGGCGGGCCGACTGCTGGGGGCCGACTTCCCTTGGGTCCGACTGGTGGGGCTCTAGCTGTCTTTCGGGCTCTCGCTGATCAATAGGGCCCGTCGTCCTTGGGCCGTACCGACAAGCGGTCGTGGGAGCAGGGCTTTGCCTGATAGGGGCGACGTCAGGGGCGGAGTGGCAACAGTGCCGCGCCGGGCGGGGATCTCTGCCTGTAGGGAGCACTGTGGCCTCGCGCGGCCCTGGATACGGGGGTGATGTGCTACACTGTAGCCTCACCCTGTCTTGTCTTCTTAATGGGGGTGCAGACTCTGAGGGCACCGTGGGCCGACTGCCAGGAGCCGGGCTCTCTGGAGGCCGCCTGCCAGGAGTCGGCCCGTCTCGGAGCCGTCTTCTTAAGCGTGGTCGTCTTCCCGCAGTCAGCCATTCGGCCAGCCGGCTACCAGAAGGCGGCGCTTCATCTTGACGTTTTGAGGGGCGCAGCCATCCCCGATGCCTTGAAAGGTTCTGGGGCTTGGGTTCGGCTACCCATGGCCCATTACTCCGACAGTAGTCCCCGAAGCTGGTGAGGTGCCGTGGCTGAGGAGCCGAGGAGCCTCAACAATTTCTTCATCCGGGTGCTCTGAATGAAGCTTCATCCGACTCCTGGGAAGCCAGTTGGCAGGAGCCGGGTACGTCCAGTCGGAGCTGTCTGGAATTTCGAACCCATCGGCGGGAACCAGGTGGCGTGCCTGCCAAGCTTCTCGGCCTGCCGCCCATCATGGGTGTGCCACACAGCGCCAGCCAGCCGGGTCGCCCTGCCAGCCCACGCACATGATGGGACGCGACCGCAGGCCGGCCCACCACCACCGGGCCTCGGCCTACGAGCCGATCCGCTGCGGCCGAGGCGGGCGGTTGGGTTTCCCCATGGAGTTACTGCGCGCAGTAACCCATGCGGTAAAGGCGGGAGCATGGGGTCGTGGGCACAGTTAATCCCACGATCCCACGCCCACTCCCTCGGCTTCGTAGCCCGTAGGCTATAAGTAGGGGGAGGGGAGGGAGCGGCAGAACTCGCGCGCCTCTCCACCCCACTTTCCTTCCTCCTTCTTCTTCTCGCCGCAGTGCTTCCGAGCTCCACCGGAGTGCTGTCGCCGCCCGTCTCCGTCGAGCTTTTCCTTCCCGAGCCCTCCTAGCCCAACCCAGTCTCGGTTCTCCCACTGTGCCGCTCTTTTCGTCGAGCTCTCCATGGTGCGCGAGCATGGAGGGGGCTGGGACGGGTCGAATGTCCATGATGACCACATCGCATTCCTCCACGACACACGGCGTCTCCCCGGTGCAGGACACGTGAAGGCGCGCGTGCCGCTGGAGGGAGAGATCTCGCCGGCGCCGGGGGAGGGCGAGCGGGTCGTCTTCCGCTCGCACTTCATCCGCGGCTTCGGCCTGCCGGCGAGCGGCTTCCTCCACTCGTTCCTCGAATTCTACCATCTTCAGCCTCATCACCTTACGCCCGACACAGTGATGCTCCTGGCCGCCTTGTCACGCCTGTCACGAAGGCTTAACATCCTCCCCACCATCGAGTTGTGGGGAGCCTTCTTCTACACCAAGCTGGGCACCTCCGTCCGAGAGGTGGTTGCCCAGTGTGGTGCCTTCATGGCGGTGCGTCGGCCATCTCCGAAGAACGCCTTCCCCACCGTCAAGCTGCCACAGTCGGTCAAGATGTGGCAGCAGTCTTATTTTTACGTGGAGAACGTCGACCCGACTGTCGACTTCCTCAACCTGCCGGCTTACGTAGCCGGCCCGCCGGCCGAGCCTCGGGCCAGCTGGGGCTACAAGCCAAAGCCGGTATCGGCAGACGGCGCCACCGCCATCCAACGACTCTGGGAGCTGACCGACACCGAGGGCCTCAAGGCAACCGACTTGCTAGTTGCCTTCGTCGTGCGCCGGGTTCTCCGCTCAAGGCCCGGCCTCACGATCAGCCGGATGAGTGGGCATCGCGACCCATGCCGGGCCGAGCACCAAGGAGATGCTGGCTGCCGAGGTGGCCAACTTGGTGAACGAAATCTCCGGCTTCAAGTCGAGGAGTCTCGCGATTCGGCAAGCCGCCATACTCTCGCGCGGACCCACCACCCGCTGTAAGTCTTTTCAGTCTCTCCTTTCTTTAATACTTCGTCTTTATTTCGTCTGGTGATCTTTGAGCAATCGGACTTGGGATGCAGATATACATGTCTCCGGCGACGGTTGCGGTCGTGGGGCCGGGTGGCGACTACGCGCCGGACCGGGCCGTAAGCGACGTGGACGACCCCGACTTGGGGGCAGCCGCCTTGGAGGACACCGCAACAGGCGACGTCTATGGAGCCGGTGGCTTTGAGGAAGTTGGAATCGAGACCTGGCCCGATGACGATGATGAGGAAGACGAGCCGCGCCCCTCCTGAGGTACTGGCAAGGCGGACGTGGGCCCCTCCTCCGAGCCGACTGCTCGAGGCGGTATGCGGAAACGCAAGCAAGGCACCGTCTTGTTCGGTAGCATGCCGAAGAAGGCCAGGAATCCGGCCGCCGCGACCAGGCGGAGGGAGGCCGCAGCGAAGGCGACCAAGTACCAGAAGCTTCCAAAGGCACCTCCTATGGTGTCGGCGTAAGTATCCTTTCCTTGTTTTCTTCTTTCTCATTGATTCCTTTTGAATTTCCTTTGCTTTATTTTCTTGATTTTAGGGCTCCGCTCTCTCTTGAGAAGTCGGCCGCCGCTTCCATCGTTGGGTCGGCGGAGACCTCTACCACCACCCGGCGAATCGATCTAGCCGCAGACCTCCGTGAGGCGACGGAGCGAAACACGCTGGTGGCGCGTGAGGAGCTGGAGGCCGCCCGTCTGGAGAAGGCAGAAGCAGAGAAGGCGGAGGCTGCCGCCCTGAAGAAATTGGTGGAGGCCGAGGCTGCCAATGCGACGAAGGAGCAGGCCGAAGAGGCCGCTCACCGGCAGTCGGTGCTATTCGTCATTCCCCTGAACTCCGCCCCGCCGCCTCCAGAGTTCATGGCGCTGACTGGGGGGGGGGGCCGGCGATGAGCACCCGACCATGGAGAGGGAGGGCGGCGACGTCGCCATGCCGGAAGTGATCATGCCTCCGCCACCGCCATCTGAGGAAGCGCGAGACATGCAGCCGTCTGATCCGCCGATGCCACCAACCGGAAGCGAGATGGTGACGGGTCCAATTCCTGAGGTCCGCACCCCATCACACCGCCGTCTTGCGAAGGCGGCCTCCGCGCCACGCCCGTTGGAAACCGGCGCCGCGAGCTCGTCGATCCCGGATGCCGAGGCGACCAGCGTCGCGCCCACTGGTTGGGTACGGGGAGGAGGGACGGGCCCTTTGAAACAAGCAATCATGGACATCCAAGCCAAGCTCCATGCTGAAGCCGATGCTCTCGAGCATTGCAACAATGTGTTTCTGGAGATGCGAGCAGCCGTCCGGGTATGCTTCCTCACTTTCTTGTGGGGGCGCGCCAGCGCACCCACTGGGTGTAGTCCTCAGGTTTCGGGCCGGCTGCTAAGCAGGCGGCTCGAAACTTTAACTTAGTTAGCAAGCTCTAAGCACTAACATTTTTCATGTCATTTCTGCAGGATTACCATAACCTTCGCGCGACCGCCTTTAACTCCAAGGTGCTGGAGCTGAATCAACAGATCGCCGACTTATCAGAAAGTCGGAGTAAGTCTTTTTCCTTCTTCGCGGGGGTGTGCTGGCGCACCCGTGGGCTGTAGTCCCCGAGATTCGGGCCGACTGCTGAGCAGTCGGGCCGGATCTCCCCGGCAACTGTTCTTCTTTTGTTGACATTTGATAGCTTCTTTCTCCGCGGGGGCGCGCTAGCGCACCCGTGGGCTGTAGTCCCCGAGATTCGGGCCGGCTGATGAGTAGTCGGGCCGGATCTTATTGGCAACTTCGTCTTTTTTCACTGATTGTTGATGTCCTTTTCCTCTTCTTCTTTTGCAGAAGCCAATGCCACCCTGCAGCAGCAGCTAGGAGAAGCCACCACCACACTGCGCGTCAAGGAGGCAGACTGCAACAAGCTGGCCGAGGAACGTGACAGGCTGGTCACGCAGCTGGCAGAGCAGGCTGAGCTTCTCAAGAAGGCCCAGAAGGAGGCGGAGGACAAGGAGACCAGCCTCCTTGCTGAGTTCGCGACTGAACGCTCTGCCTGGACTGACAAGGAGGCGATGCTGACTGCCGGTTTTGGCGAGATTGAAGACATAGTTGATGGTGAACTTCCTTCTTTTTCCTTCTTTGAGTTGCCGGCTGCTGATCGAGCCAGCCTCTTGTCTCTAACTTTGGCTCTTTGCTTTATGTTTTGGCAGACTTCTTCCCTAGTCATTCTGACGCCGCCTAATCAAAGCCATCGGTTGATCGCGAAGGACGGAGGGCGGAAGGTGCGCAGATTGCTGCCAACGCCCCCCGGACCCTTAGCGAGCAGCTCCTGAGCATCGAGGCCCATCTTCGGCCGGCTCACCGGATGCTGCGCCGTCTTCAGCGTGTCGGCGCCCAGGCGATCGCCGCCCTGTGGCCGGACATGCCGGCACCACGCACTCCCAGTCGGACTGCCGACTGGCTGGAGGTGGCGGCCGGCCGTCTTGAGGCCTGGAAGGGCTCCTCGGCCCGAGCTGGAGCGCGCCGGGCCTTGGAGTTTGTCAAGGCGTGGTACCCTGGGCTAAATCTAGCCCAGTTGACCATGTTTCGGCAGGAGGCCCAGGAGGAGCTGGTGGCAGTAGAGGATGATCTTGTCAAGCGCGCGGCGGCAATCGCCGAATACACCAAGACCAGCGTCTTCATCCCGAAGCGGGCCGAGAACGGCGCCGAGGCGCCACCAGAGTGGTTCGGGCTGAACCCGGAGGACGGCGAGGACTCGGCCGAGGTGATCGACTCCAGCAGCGAGGAAGAAGACGAGGAGGAAGAGGAAGGTGAAGAGGAGGCGCCAGAGGTTGGAGCGGACGACCAACCTCAGCTCGACCGCGCCTCCAACAACAAGCCACGTCGGAGCGAGCCAGCTGCTACCGAAGGCGACCAAGCGGGGACTGACCAGCTGGCCGCTCCACCAACCGGCACCACCGACTCCTCCACTCCACCGAACCCGTCTACTGCTCCCTAGGCTGTCAGTTTCTGTTTTGTTTTACCTGCTTATCAGTCTTGACGTACTTGTTAACTTTGCACAATTCCACCCACGGGGTGTATTTCAAACTTCTGTTGAGTGTCGGCCAAGGGCCTTTTGATATGTAAATATTTTAGCCGAGTTCTATCTTTCCTTGCTTTCTGCTCTTTGGCTTTTTTCCTTTGCTGCCTTCCCTTGGTTGCCGTCTTGCCAGCCGAACAGCCGCTCTGCGGACTGTGGCTGGGTCAAGTACTTAGTCACTTTCGGGAAGGCAAGTACTTAGCCGGCTTAGAGTTTTCTAGCAAGTTTAAGTAGAAGCCGGCTGGCCGGCTGCTCGGCAGCCAATCGGTGAGGTGAGAAGCCGGCTTGGACTATGTGTATGCTTTAGGTCCTTAGCCATTTTTCATGCAGACACCCTTTTCGCCTTAGCTCCTGCCGACCGAACAGTCGCTCTGCGAGCTGCGGCCTCTGGCAGGAGAAAGCTAAGGTGCCAACACATTACTTGTCCGGCTGCAGGAAGCATTTCATAGTACAAAGCGGCAAGTCCCCGGGTCGACTGGTCGAACCCGGTGCCGGACGGATAAATGAAATAACTCAAATGACAGGCGTAATACTTATTATATAGATAAAAGAGGGCAGTCCCCGAGTTCTTCTCGGGGACCCGGAGTCTTCGTACTTAATACAAAAGTTGGCGTGGTACATACTGCATCAACTGTAAAACCTCCGAAGGAGGTTTGCATTCCATGGTCGCTCTGTCTCCTTGCCGGAGTCATCTCTTTTGCATGCTCGAGGCTTCTGAGCGTCGATGAGGTAGTAGGAGTCATTGCCCAACACCTTGCTGATGATGAAGGGGCCTTCCCAAGGTGCCGAGAGCTTGTGCTGGCCGGCTGTTCGCTGGATCAGCCGGAGCACAAGGTCTCCCTCTTGGAAGGATCTTGGCTTGACCTTTCGGTTGTAGTATCGACGCAGATTCTGCTGGTAGATGGTGGACCGACTGAATGCCAATAGCCGGCCCTCTTCCAGCAGATCGACACCGTCTTGTCGTGCTTCTTCTACCTCCTCTTCGGTGTACATGATGACTCGAGGGGAGTCGAATTCTATGTCCGTTGGAATGACGGCTTTGGCACCATAGACGAGGAAGAAAGGAGTGAAGCCGGTTGACTTGTTCGGGGTTGTGCGCAGACTCCAGAGGACGACCGGCAGCTCGTCGAGTCAGCAGCCGGCCAAACGCTCCAGAGGCTCGACAAGTCGGAGCTTGATGCCGGACAAAATAAGGCCGTTTGCTCGCTCCACTTGGCCGTTTGACTGCGGATGGGCTACAGATGCTAAATCCAGTCGGATGCCCTGCGTCGCGCAGAAACGAGCCAAGGCGCCTTTGGCGAATTTCGTGCCATTGTTGGTGATGATGCTATGTGGTATGCCATAACGGATGGTGATGTCGGAGTTGAAAGTCACAGCAGTCGGACCATTCAATTTCTTGATTGGTTTTGCTTCTATCCACTTGGTGAACTTGTCCACCGCGACAAGCAGATGAGTGATGCCACCTCGTGCTGTTTTGAATGGTCCCACCATGTCCAGGCCCCATACAACAAAGGGCCAGGCAATGGGGATAGTCTTGAGTGCAGAAGCCGGCTGATGAGGCTTGGAGCGGAACTTATGGCACCCTTTGCATTTCTAGACCAAGTCTTTGGCGTCTTTTAGAGCAGTCAGCCAGAAAAACCATGGCGGAAAGCTTTGGCAACAAGTGCTCTTGAAGCCGCGTGATGGCCACACTCGCCTTGATGGATATCGTTGAGGATTGCCTAGCCTTTCTCCGGCACCACGCAGCGCTGGTAGACACCAGTGACACTGCGCCTTACAAGCTCTCTGTTGACTATGGTGTATGCTGCTGCCCGGTGTTGCACTTTCCGGGCCGAGATCTCGTCAGTCAGCAGCTCTTTGTTCACCAGGAAGTTGAGGATGGGCTTGGCCCATGAAGGTGCTGCCATTTCTTCAATTGCTAAGACTGCTACTTGAACGAGGGTGGTTGGGCCGGGAGGCGGCAGGTTGGAGTCAACTGTCACTTGCTGGGTCGACGGAGTCCCCCGGCCGACTGCTGCAGTCCTAGGGTCGGGCTCTGAAGTCCCCAGACCGTGTGCGGCTGTTGCAGTCCTTGGGTCGCCTGCCGAATTCCTCGTGCCGGCTGCTGGGGTCCTCAAGTCGGATCCGACTGCTTCAGGAGGAGCCGGCACAAAGATGGAATCCGACTCTGGCGATGGCTTGACATACGACTTGAGGAGGTGTTGTAGGGCGACGCCGGTTGGTATTGCTTGCCGGGTGGAGCCGATTCGTGCCAAGGCATCTGCTTGCTCATTTTCATTCCTTGGCACATGGAGGAACTCGCACCCTTCCTGAGTTGCTGCACGAGGAAATGGTAACTCGCCATATTTGCATCCTTGGCGTCCCAGTCGCCTGACGACTGCTGGACCACCAAGTCGGAATCACCATAGCACAGGATCCGGCGAATGTCGAGTTCTTGGCAAGCCGGAGCCCATGAATGAGTGCTTCATATTCAGCGACGTTGTTGGAGGCGACAAAGTGGATTTGCAGCACATATCTGAGTTTGTCGCCTTTGGGAGAGGTGAGGACGATGCCGGCTCCCAAACCGGTGCGCATCTTTGAACCATCAAAATGCATTCGCCAATGGGTGGAGTCTGGCACAGGCGGCAGGTACTGGGTCTCGGCCCAATCAACGAGGAAATCAGCCAATTCTTGTGACTTGATGGCGGTGCGAGGCTAGTAGTAGATGGTGTAAGGGGCCAAATCTATGGCCCATTTGGCCACTCGGCCTGAAGCATCTCGGCTTCCAATGATCTCGGCGAGCGGAGCTGTGCAGACCATAGTGATTGGGTGCTCTTGGAAGTATGGCTTTAGCTTCTTGGCAGCAAAGTGTACACCATAACACATCTTCTGGTAGTGGGGATAGTTCTGCTTGGAAGCGGACATCACTTCACTAAGGCAATACACCGGCCTCTGGACTAGTAGTGCTTTGCCCTCTTCCTTGTGTTCCACCACCATGACTGTGCTGACCACCCGGCTGGTAGCGGCGATGTATAGGAGCATGGGCTCCTTAGGAGTCGGAGCGCTAGGACTGGGGGAGTGGTCAACATCTTCTTGAGCTGGAGAAAAGCTTCATCCGCCTTGTCGTTCCACTCAAAAAAAGTGGTCTTCTTCATGAGCTAGTACAGGGGAAGAGCCTTCTCGCCCAGCCGACTGATGAAACGGTTGATGGATGCCAAGCAGCCGTTGAATTTTTGCACGTCCAGCAGTCGGGTGGGCACATCCATCCTCTCAATGGCCTTTAAAAATGTCCAAACGATCCCCGAAAAAACCCAAAATTTAATACGACACTCCTGCTGTTCTATGTTGACAGCAGAAAAAAATTGAAAGGAAGAAGAGGCGACGGATATCATTTTGTCCACAAAGGTGACACGTTTCCCTAACAGAACCATGAGGCTTTCTTGTGAGAAGCTCTGGTTTGTGAGAAGCTTATACCACAACCTGCCCCAAATGGGACAATATTTTTTACCCCATCATGTTGATGTCATTCCATGATAGCATGACAGGGTTCATGAATTCCAGAAGGGCTTTGGATTTACTAGAATTGCAAAAGGAAGTACCTCAACATTTGTCGGAGAGCCATGGTGCCGTGGTGTTCGAAATTCCTCCCCATTTCTTGCATGGGACATAAGCATAAACCCATGGACACATATATGATTTTACAACCCATGCTGGTGCAGCGGAGCATGTACATGTGCTTTAATTTTGAATTGTGCACCAGAAATTGCTAGAAAACCAATTTAATGTATAAAATTTCCAAATGAACCCTGAATAATTCCAATTTTTTTACGACACACATAGAGTTGCATGTTCACTACAGATAAAAGGTCTAGCAATTCAAACACCGTCCATTGCCGCTATGACCCCATTATGTAATTCAAATCAAGACGAAAAATCAAGTAGATCCCACACAGTTTATAATCACCAACCGTGTGAGATGAAGCACAAAATACCTTGAGCACCGTTGGAGTA
Source organism: Aegilops bicornis (assembly GCA_021605145.1). Taxonomy (NCBI): domain Eukaryota; kingdom Viridiplantae; phylum Streptophyta; class Magnoliopsida; order Poales; family Poaceae; genus Aegilops; species Aegilops bicornis. Next base: position 464,972,202 of record CM038670.1, read on the forward strand.
TAGTACGCATATGGCTTACGCGAGAAGGTGCGACGGCTACAATCCACAGCCCGCTCTGAATAGGGGACCGTGTTTGATTGCACTTTGCGCGCCAGTTTTTTCGCTGAAGCGATTCCATATTTTCGGCTTCTGTGGAAATATCCACCTCCCCGCCCACTCCCCCTTATCAAAAGCCACATTTCCCCTATTTTCGCCTTCCTTTCCAAGTTGAAACCTTCACTCCTTGCTTGCAGTGCCACCTCCTCGCCGGCGACCCTCCTTCATGCTGCTCGGTATCGCCTATCCACGTAGGTAATCCAAACCCGACCCCATCCTCCTCCTCCTTCCACATCCCACATGCCCCGACCGTCGGCGCGACACCTTCCACCCAAATCACCGACCCCTCCACCAAATAATCGCCTCCCTAAGCCATGGTGCACGCGGTATCGCCATGATCCCAAAGAGCATTTGGCAGCGGAGAAGCAAATCGCGGTCGCACGCGCTGATGAGGTCGCGATGGCTGCCATTCGTGCCAACCCCCAGATCTTGGAGGAGCACCTCACCGTTGAGGCCACCGTCGATGCCTCTCGTGCCGACGCTACGACACAGTTGGCTGCTTTAAATGATAGTTCGTCGCGTTTTCTCGAGGCCACCCTCGGTGCCTTCGACGAAGACTACGAGGTGTTTTCTCAGCGTGCACGTGCTCACCTCATCTCGAGAGCCAGCGGGTTGGTGCCCGGAGCGGCTCAGGCAACTCACCACTACGACGAGGGCACCCACGATGCGAAGGCATCGCCCTCTTCCATGTCCAAGGAGCCAATCGTCATCGTATCTCCAACAATGAGGATTAGCTTGTCTTATTAGCTCACTATAAGGACCTGAAAGTGCTAGTTATCGACTAGAGGGGGGTGAATAGGTGATTTTTATAAATGTCTTCAAAACACGTGAGTTTCGAAGACAAACAATAGAAATGAACCTGTTGATATGCAGCGGAAGGTAGACTACACTAGACAAGCCATAGTCAAGTAAGCAATCAAGTGAAAGCACGAAGACTATTAGCAACTAGGTAGTATGGATCAGGATGGAAGATAGTATGAAGCCAAACAACAACAGTCTTCACACAGTGAAGCCAATCAGATCATGCAAGCAGGCAATGACTTCACGAAGACAAACTATAAGTAAGGAGAGGTAAGATATAGAACCAGTTGCTTGGCGAGGACAAGGATTTGTTGGACCAGTAAAATACAATTATTGTGACAACTATACGTCTGGTTAGGGAGGCTGAGATTCAACTCAGAAGACCGTGTCTTCACCTTATTACCCTTGAGCTAAGGACACTTAGTCCTCACCCAATCACTCTGGTAAGGCTTCAAGGTAGACTTCTAAACCTTCACAGACTTCATTCACCGGCAATCCACAATGACTCTTGGATGCTCAGAACGCGACGCCTAACCGGCTGGAGGATTCATAGTCCTCAAGTGTAATAAGTCTTCAGATCATGTGGACAGAAAGACTTCAGTGATGCCTAACACTCTTTGGCTCTGGGTGTTTTGGGCTTTGTCCTCGCAAGGATCTCTCTCTCAAATGCTTTGGAGGTGGGTTGCTCTCAAACGACAAAAGCCGTGCACTAACTCTGAGCAGCCACCAATTTATGGTGTAGGGGGTGGGCTATTTATAGCCAGGAGGCAACCCGACCTGATTTGGCCGAAATGACCACAGGTCACTAAGAAACCGACACGTGTCCAACGGTCAGATTTCAAACACGCCGACAGCTTGACTTGGGCTAAAAGTAAAGGCGACGATCCACTGGATAAGTTTTGCTCTCATTGTCTTCGCTCGAAGACATAGGATTTGGTTGAGCATCTCTTCAGTCACTCTGACTTTGTTCACTTGGACCCCACTTAACAGTGCGGTGGTTCCTCTGACTCAACAAAGAAGAAAAGGAAACTACGCAACAACTATGTCTTCGCACTCCATAGTCTTCACGTGAATGTCTTCTCGAGTCATAATCTTCGTTGTGAATATCTTCACAGACCACCATTGTCTTCAATGTCTTCACACATTTTTAGGGGTTATCTCTGGTAGGTAAACTGAATCAATGTGGGACTACTACCTGTGTTATCCTGGAATTCTCACAAACACATTAGTCCCTCAACCAAGGTTGTCGTCAATACTCCAAAACCAACTAGGGGTGGCACTAGATGCACTTACAATCTCCCCCTTTTTGGTGATTGATGACAAACTGGTTGAAGTTTTCAACGGGGATAAGAGTATGTGTAAGTTTAAGGATTAAGGCATTGTCTTCATAAGTGGCATATAAGTAGTTTGCTCTTGAATGCAAATGCACATGGCAGGTTTTACTTGTGGAGATCCTCTTCAACCTATGAAGACAATTTATCATGCATATAAAGATATAACAAAGATAATGACATGCATAATGAAAAATGGACGTCTGTGGAATGACTTCATGCGGAATTTATCATCGCATCACAGAGTAGCAGAAAACGTAGCAGATGACCATCAAGTTTAAGTGTTACAACCCAAAGAACCAAATGTATCAAAAACAAGAGTTGTAACCACTTGGCAAAAATATATAGCAACCACCCATATGGACCCGCTTGAAGACTATCAACCCATATGCTTCTCCCCCTTTTGTTAGTAAGGACCACAAAGGTTTGAAGACATAGAGCATCTACTCGTTTCCATTAGGAGTAGATGAAGGTGCAGGGTCGATGTTGGAGTTTGGTGGTGCAGAGGGGCCTGGTGTAGTGTCGAGACGCGGTGAAGCCATGGTTGGTGAAGTGGCATCGTCTTCTTCATTGATGACTCTCGCAACAACAGTTGCAGCTGAAGATGAATACTCAGAGTCTTCTATGGAAGGAGTCCGATGCAAGGATGCATTCTGGGGAGGCTTGGAACCAAATTTGAAGCCCTCTACGAAGCCATCTTCGTGAAGATCGTCTTCAGAGCATAGCAATGTGAGACTCTTCCAAGACCGCCGACAGGCTTCTTGAGCTACGAATGAGTTCTTGGTGGCAAGGTTGCGAATGCGATTGACATCCATCAAGATGCTCTGCATCTGACACTTTAGCCAGTCATGGTGCCTACCCTGTTTCTGATGTAAGGACACAAGAAGCTCTCGGTCATTGAGTAAACGAGATCGCTTCCGAGGCCTTTGAGCAACGGTGCTTTCAGTGGCTTCGATGTGTGCACAATCAGGCACACACATATTTCCAGCCATAGGATAGACTCGAATTGCAGCAAGAACACCCTCCATTGGTTGCGAGAAGCTATGGTGATCAGCATTATGAAGATAAAGGGGCTCCTTGGCAGGCTCAGGGTAGATGGCTTCAACTGACATATCAACCTCAGGCAAAAAGACTAGATGGTTGCCCGCTAAGGTCTGATAGTCGATAGAAGAGTGAAGCTTGATTAGGCGCATCAACCATGGAGCATAAAACTTCAAGCCAAACAGATCAATCCCAGATGCAGCAAGTTGCCTGATAAGAAATCCTGGGAATTGAATCTGATGCCATTGACAATACAGAACACCAAAGTCTTCATGGCTCCTTCAAGTTTGGCTTCAGCTGAGTGTCCCTTGATGGGCCAGAGAGTACGCCTCAGAATATGATAGACTGTGCGGGGCAGGTACTCAAGGTCCTTGACGAAGAATTCCTTGGGATAATCAGCATCTTGAGGCATTGGCTTCATCCTGCTGAGCATCTGACTCATATTTGGTTTAGGCCGCTGGAAGATACTCTGCAGTTCATTTTGGTGTAGCTGACAACGAGGCTCATAGAGTTCACCTGGAGTGGGTAGGGAAGTAAGCTCAATAATGTCCTGAGCTTTGGTTTCATGGTGCACATCGCCTGACATCCACTCAAGGACCCATGTCTTCGGGTCCCTGTTGTAGCCACGAATGTGAAGTGTGGCATAGAACTGCAGCAGGAGCTCTTCATTCCAGTGTTCTTTGTCAGTGACGAACTGTAGAAGACCAACCTCCCTGAAGCAGTCAAGAGTTTCATCCCGACAGGGCAGCCGAGCAATAGCTTCACAATCAAGATGCATGTGTTGAAAGATTCTGTCTTGATTGTATAGGATGGAAGAGTAGTAGCTGCGCTGCTGATAGCTCCAAAAGCGATCAGAAGAGATCTTTGGCTTCGAGTAAGGATTATTGGCGCTATCAAAGAAGGTGTTGTGGGCTCTGAAGCTGTTCATAATGAACGATCCTGGGGAGGTTGCAGCACCTGGAAGCCTTGGTAGCCTGGGTTTCGGCTTCTGAGCTTGTGGCCTCTGCTCCACATGATAGTCATATTGAGGTCCGGGAGCAGTGGGAGGCACCATGATGGGCCATTTCACAGTGACCAGCTATCCATGATCGAAGGCCTGTTCGATGGTGTGGGGCCTTGGTGATGGAACAGTGGCTTCAACATTCATTGTGGCTTCAGGTTGCACATTATCTTTAGCCATGACAAATGTCATTGGCTTCAGTATCATTGTTGGTGGCAGCGTCAGTGTTCTCAACCTCCGTGTCTTCATTGACAGCAAGGTCGGGCACAGTCACATTCTCCTCGAGAATGACTTCTTCAGTGGCAGGGGGTGTGTCAACTCTTTCTTCTTCTTGTCTTGGTTCTTGATTTTCTTCAGCTGATGCAGCCGTAATGTCTTCAGCAGCTTTTGCTTCAGACTCGGAGACATTCGCAGTAGGAGTGGCTTCAGGAAACACTTCGCGTGCTACTGAGCTTTGTTGCACTTCTCCTTCTGGAATGCTTGACATGGTGACCTGTGGCCTAGGGCCTTTGCGATGCATGCGGAATGCGTGCGATGCCTGTGGTGATGGAGTGGTCTGCACCATGTAGTCATCGTCAAGCACCGGAGTGGTGACTTGAGGTGGTGGAGTACTGGGTGTGTCATCATGACTTGGGGTGTCTTGTTGAGGGCGATCATCCCACGAATCATCCTGAGTAATTGGTGTCAGAGGACGACCAATGTTGATGAGTTCGATGTTCGTAAGAACAGGCGATGATACCGGTTGGTGCTCAATTTGAGGAAGGACTTCATCTTCTTCTACATTGTCTTCACGACCAATGTCTTCAGCTGTGATGGGGTCAACAGCTGGTACTTCTTCATTTTCAGGAGCCTTTGTGGAAGCAGGCTCATGGATCACAAGTTGACGCTCTTGGTTGGTGGAGGCAGGACGAGCAACAGAAATGGGCTCGACAACAAGAGGCTTAGAGGCCGCATCACGCTCTTTCTTGTAACCGACTCTGTGTAACCCTAACCTATCCGATGTCTATATAAACCGGAGGGTTTTAGTCTATAGGACGAACAACAATCATACCATAGGCTAGCTGCTAGGGTTTAGCCTCTCTGATCTCGTGGTAGATCTACTCTTGTACTACCCATATCATCAATATTAATCAAGCAGGAGTAGGGTATTACCTCCATCGAGAGGGCCCGAACCTGGGTCAAAACATCGCGTCCCTCGTCTCCTATTACCATCCGCCTAGACGCACAGTTCGGGACCCCCTACCCGAGATCCGCCGGTTTTGACACCGACATTGGTGCTTTCATTGAGAGTTCCTCTGCAATGCGTTGCCATCGTGTAGGATGCCTCATCTCGTCTTTAAAGACGATACTATCGCCAAAGAAGCCTTGGCCACTGGTCAGACTCTTCGGCTAGGTGGTTTTCTCATCCCCGCTAGTTCGGCCACCGCGCCGATGATGACCTCTCGAGTCATCGAAACCAATCTCCATGTTAATTCGGAACTTGCCGAACAGTTAGATACGATCGAGCTCTCCTCCGTAAACGAGCTCTTGGATCGCATCGCCGCCTCGAGTCGCCACGCACTACGACCGGATCGGGCCTAAAACCGATCTGAGAGATCAACTCTCCCCAGGCTACCCATCATGTTGCTGTGATAGAGGAGCAATGCGGCGATTCTTCTTCTATCTTAAGGACTAGCTACGTCCGGATTCCCGATCCCTCCACGCCGGATTCCCGCAGAGGGACGGACGTCGATCAAGCCCTGAACTTAAAGTCAGGCGGCGGGTTGGATTCATTGGATAACACTCAAAAATCCAAACTTCCGAGTTCGGAAACTTCTCGGCCCCTGAGTCCTAAATCGGACGGGGTTCCGGATCTAGTTCCACCGGCCCACCCAAACATTAGCGATCTATCCCGAATTCGGCAAGAGCCCGTTGAAACAGTACATCATTACTGGGCCAGATTCCTCCTGGTTATGGACAGGATAAAGGACTGCCTAGAGGAGGACGCAATCCCAATTTTCTGCAAAAATTGCACGGACAAGGGAATCCTAAACGCCATAAGTCGTCGCGAAATTACACGCTTTGCCGACTTGGTAACCATAGTACAAAAGTACTGTGCGATGGAGAGCGCCTGGAAAACCGAAAGTAAATTTTGGGATAATCTGGCCCTGAATACATCCCTAGTCCGAAATAAAAGGGTGCATCATTACCAAGCACCTGGGTTAAACACCAAAAAACCAAAACCCACGAAGGGTGCGGAACCGTCATCGAGGATTGGCTAAACGGACCTGCAAAATTCACAAGATGCAGGGCGCCACTCCAACTCATAGCCTTCGAGAATGTTGGATACTACGGCAAGTGGCCAAAAGTGGCGAAGAGCTTCTAGCTTCGAATCCCAGCCCAAAGAACACCAAGACGGTGTTAATAGCTTCGATACTTTCGCATCAAATAACATGCGAAAACGAACACTCCATAACCTTGCGAAGTCTACCAAGTAGCAACAATAAATCCATGGAGGACACGGCTATTACCTTTAATGCCGTTGACGAACCTAAATTCGAACAGCCCGAGCACCGGCCGCTTTGGTCCTCGGTCCGATAGTGGGCTGACTTTACGCCTTACTAAAGTACTCATGGATGGCGGTAGCGGACTAAACCTCATCTATGAGGAAACCCTCCAAAAAATGGAAATAGACTGGAACCGCATTGAGCGAAGGAGCACAACCTTTAGAGGAATAATCCCTAGCCGGGAAGCATGCTGCACAAGAAAAATCACACTGGACGTAGTGTTCGCTCACGGACAATTACAGTCCGAGGAGGTCACATTTCAAGTGGCCCCGTTCGGCAGCGGATATCATGCTTTATTAGGACGAGAGGCATTCACAATTTTTCAAGCTATACCCCATTATGGGTACATGAAGCTTAAAATGCAGGACCTAACGGAATCATCACTCCCGCTAGTGATCCGAACATAGCACTCCGCTACCGAAAACAAGACAGCCGCACTAGCCCTCGAGGCACTATCTGAAGCCCTAGCGGCCGAGGAACTCACTGCGATGCGCTCCACGGTGAACAGGGACGATGTGATACTTGATAAAAGATCCAAGTCCACCTCCTTTAAACCAGCGGATGAAATAGTCAAATTCCAAGTCCACCCAACGGACCCTGCAAAGGCGACCTCCATTGGGGCACAATTAAACCCTAATGTAGACGCCGCACTACGAGAATTTCTACGAGAAAACTGGGACATCTTCGCCTGGCACCCTTCAGACATGCCAGGAATCCCACGTCAGCTGCCCGAGCACAGCCTAAATATCCTAAAAGGATTCAAGCCAGTCAAACAGGCTCTTCGGCGCTTTTCCGAACCCAAGAGACAGGTCATGGGAGAGGAGCTAGCCAAACTTTTGGAAGCCAGATTCATCAGAGATATAAAACATCCGGACTGGCTAGCAAACCCGGTGATGGTACCAAAGAAGGATAAATCCTGGCGCCTATGTGTTGATTTCAAAGACCTTAATAAGGCTTGCCCAAAGGATCCCTTCCCCCTCGAATTGATCAAATTATCGACGCTTCTGACGAGGACCACGACTCATTGTGCTTCCTCGTAGCGTACTCGGCTACCACCAAATCAAGATGGCGGAGCTGCACCAAGCTGCAACAGCATTCATCACTCCATACGGCCCGCTCGCTTCAACACAATGCCCTTCGGCTAAAAACGCCAACAAGAACATATCAACAAGATGATTCGGACATGTCCGCAAACCAGATCGGCAAAACAGTGGAAGCATATGTAGATGACGTGGTCGTCAAAACCAAGCATGTCAAAACTCTAGTAGACGACTTGAGGCTCACATTCGACAATCTTGAAAATATGACATCAAGCTCAATCCGGAATATGCGTCTTGAGCGTTCGGTAGGAAAGCTCCCCTGGCTTCATTGTGTCCGGTAGAGGAATTGAAGCAAACCCAGCCAAGATCCGAGCTCTGTCACAATTAGATATTCCAAAAGACCTCAAACAAATACAAAAATTGACGGGATGCGTAGCGGCTCTAAGCCGCTTTGTTTCCCGTTTGGGAGAAAAGGCGTTACCCCTTTACCGCCTCCTCTGCCGCACCGAACACTTCGAGTGGACGGATGCCGCAACGGCTGGACTCGAAGAGATAAAAGCCATATTGGCAACAAATCCGGTCCTGGCCGCGCCCAACATGGGCGAACCAATGCTATTATATATCGCCGCAACACATCAAGTTGTCAGCGCGGTGCTCGTTGTCGAACGAGAAACGGATGGACACCGGTTCCCTCTTCAAAAACTGGTTTATTATGTGTCCACTGTCCTCACTCCATGCAAGTCCCGGTACCCACATTATCGAAAGATAGCATACACGGTGTTCATGGCATCCCGGAAGCTGCGGCACTACTTTCAAGAGTGTTCGATAACGGTAGCCTCCGAAGTACCTCTTAATGACATTATAAACAACCGCGACGCGACGGGCCGGATTGCTAAATGGGCCATAGAGCTCCTTCCATTCGACATAACCAACAAGCCACGACGAGCTATCAAGTCGCAGGTTTTGGCCGACTTCTGCCGAATGGACCCCGAACTCCTAAAGAGTACGGCGCGATACTCCAATTGATCATGCACTTTGACGGCTCCAAAATGTTGGCGGCACTGGGGATGGCGTCGTATTGACGCGTCCCCAACCGGGGACACAGTCCAATACGCCCTTCGAGATAATGTATACGGACTCCAACAACGCAGCCGAATACGAGGCCCTTCTGCACGGCCTCCGGATGGCAGTCTCCATGGGCATTAAATGCCTAGAGGTGCGCGGGGATTCGAACCTTGCGATGTCTCAAATAAACGGAGACTTTGATGCCAAAGATCTGAAAATGGCAGCATACCGCAATGCGGTCCTAAAAATGTCAGCACGGTTCAAAGGGCTCGAATTTCATCATATAGCCCCGGGATAACAACCAGGCGGCGGACATATTGGCACGCATCGGTGCAAAACGCGATGCCGTCCCGCCCAACATCTTCCTGGAATGGCTATTCAAGCCATCCGCATTATGGGAAGGGAGTCCGGAAATAACAATCCGGACCCAACCGCCTTTGCCGACGCCCGAACACTTCGACACAATCGGAGGCTCGCCACCGAGATAACACCCTCCATACGAAATAATGGCGGTTATCGCCCGTGGGACGGAACCATTCCTAGCCTACTTAACTAGGCAGGAACTCCCCAAGACCAACCTGAGGCTCGCTGCATAGTTCGGCGATCTTTAGCCTATACAGTCCTTGAGGGAGAGCTTTATAAGAATAGCACTTCCAGAGTCCTTCAATGGTGTATCTCCGAAGAGGAAGGGCGAAAGATCCTGGCTGAAATTCTTGCCGGACTGGTGGGCACCACGCCGCAGCCCGGCCCTTGTAGGCAAGGCCTTCCAGACAGGATTTTATTGGCCGACGGCCCGGGCAGAATCTGTGAGACTTAGTCCAACGATGCGTTGGTTGCCAGCTTTTTGCTAACTAAAGCCACATGCCACCCACCGCCCTCAAAACTATACCCATCACCTGGCCGTTCGTGGTCTGGGGGCTTGACATGGTCGGACCCCTTAAGGGGGGAACCCACAAGCAAAAATACCTATTGGTGACGGTGGATAAATTCACCAAATGGATAGAGGCCAGACCTGTTAAAACGACCGAATCCGGACCGGTGATAGACTTCATATCAGGGGTAGTACACCGTTACGGTGTCCCCCACAGTATCATCACTGATAACGGCACCAACTTCACGGCCGATGAGGTCAAATTATGGTGCAAAAACATGGGCATCAAGCTCGATTACGCCTCGGTCTATCACCCTCAAACCAACGGTCAAGTCGAACGAGCAAACGGTCTAATCATGAGCGGCATTAAACCCAGACTAGTGCGGTCCCTCAAGGAATCTAACACGCACTGGGTTGAGGAGCTCGACTCCGTACTCTGGGGGCTGCGGACCACGCCAAATCGTACTACCAGATTCACACCATTTTTTATGGTGTACGGTGCAGAGGCAGTCTTGCCCTGCGACATAATTCATGACTCACCTCGCGTGCGCATGTATGAAGAAAGAGAAGCCGAGCTCGATCGGCTGGACAGTTTGGACGCATTGGAGGAGGAGCGCGACGTGGCAAAAGCTCGTTCCACATTCTATCAAAGCAGGCTCAAAGATATCAAAGCAGGGAAGTACAGGCCAAAGCTTATAACGTTGGCGAACTAGTTCTACGCCTGCCGGACAAGAAAAAAGACAAACTCAAGCCCAAATGGGAAGGTCCCTTCTTTATAGACCAGGTCCTGACTGGCGGAGCATACCGTCTGCGAAACGCATCGGATAACCGACTCGAGCCAAACCCATGGAACGCAGCCCGTCTATGAAGATTGTACGCCTAAGCGCTGGACTCCAAGTTCGTCTCCTTCCTCCGTCCACATTTTCTATTTTTGCTGTCTTTTATTTCTCTCCTTCCTCCTCCTTCTTCTTGAAGCCTTTAGAGGCTCGTTTGCGCTTTTTTTTGCACATACTTGACGCGCTGTAAGCGCTCATTATACATGGGGGCTTCTTTAACAGAAGCTTATTTATACGGGCTTCATGCCCAACACATGCGTTAAAATTCCGCATGTACCTTTTATTCACCATTATATGCATTGATATGACTTATGTTTTGGCCAAGCTGGGTTGCCTGGTTCCTGTGCTTACCCCTACGTTCCCGATTGTTCGGCTAGGTGGTAAAGGGAGCACCTCTACGATTGTTACTGCCGGGTCAGCCGGATGTGTACCTCGACCGGTGAAGTCGAAAGCTAAGCGTTCTTAAGGGAATATTCGTGGGTGAACGGAAAGATGATTTTTAACTATTTACCCATCTGCCCCAGATGATTTTCTGCTTTCATAACAGTTTTGACATGCACTTTAGGGCATGCATCCCAAATAAAGGAACCCTTAACGGAACTATTCTCCTCGAGATGTTTCTTACTATCCATGTAATATAACATAACTAGTTGGGCACTTGTCTGATACAGCAATAATGACCCCTACGCCTTGTCTCCATGCATACCCCGGTTCTTATATAACCATGAAGGTATTCGGACACACTCCGGACTATTGGGTCCTGAGGTCGAAGCGAAAAGGTCCGCTATGACAAACGATCTACAATCCGGCTAGAAGACATCTTTCATGTCATATTTTTACATAGTCAAATCGACTCATTGTATTCCTCCTCAATGCCATCTAACAGGCTATCTAATTTATAATCTTGCTGGGAATACTTGGCGGCCAATTCTACTTGGCCGTACACTAAGCTTACAGGGATATCCTTCCCATCAGGCCCCAAAGGTCCGACCTCGGCCATGTGGTTTGGGTCAGCCTTCGTGTATCGCGTCTTTACCATGGCCCAGGCCTCCCTGGCGCCTTGACGGCAGGCCGAAATCTTCCATAGTCGGAAGCGCCGCCGTGCTCCTTGAAGCCGCTCTGCCAGCTCCCCAATGCCTTGAGGCAGGAGATAGATGGCCACAAGGCCTGGCCGACGTCTCTCATCACTGTCGAACTTCGTTTGCAGGTACCGACGCAGTTCGGGAAGAAGATCACTTGAAGAACTGGGCATCTCCTCCTCAGGACGACCTGTGAGCAAACCTACATACATGTTTATGTTAGTCGCCTTCCTCGCCGAACTCTTTCAAAGTTCGCTCAAGCACTTACTGAAAATGCCGCGTCGAAGCCGCCGATTCTCCTTTACGGAGTCAGACAACTGGGCACGAACATCCTTTAGTTCCTCACCCAGTTTGGTGTTGGCATCTTGGAGGTTATTTTTCTCCTGCCGCACCCTCGTAAGCATGCTCTCGCCGGCCTTTAGCTGGCGCAATAGCTGTTGCTTGTCCGGATCTAGTCCGGCGCCACCTGCAATATTTTTGTCAGATTTACACACCCGCCGCACTTCATAAACCATTTATCTTTTGAAGCGTATATTACCAGAGGGGGTCTCTGCGGCTCCCCCTGTAGCGGCTAGTGCGGCCTCAAGTTGGGCCTTGCACTCTTCAAGCTCCCCGACAGTCGGGTACTCTTTTTGTAAGATCCTCAGATAACAAATGATCCTTAAATCAGTTATTCTAACTATTTTAAGTCTCGGGGCTACTTGGCATATATAATCACAAATTTCCTTACCCGTATGTCCTTTACATACTGCTCCATGGCTCTGGCTAGACCATCTTGAGCGGCACGGAGGTGCGCATCTCCCGAATTGAAGGCATTCATGGCCTCTTGGGAGAAACATGCGTCACGAAGAACTGTCCGGCGGCGCCTGTGATTCAGGGCGCTCTCCACCTCGGAGTTGGTGGCGGACAATCTGTCGGCATCCTCTGTCGGAGGAGCATCCGACGTACGCCTCGTGTTCGCCTCCGCTTCTGGACCCGGCTTTGGAGCCTGGCCGACGGAGGTTCGATTGGCAATCTCTCCGGACTCAGTCCGGCGAGCGCTCTTTTTCCTGAAAAGAGCGTCAGTGTTAGTACGCCTTCCAGGAATCAATCCTAAGAACATGGTGACACGCCATACCGTTGCGGCGGAGTTTCGATCCGGACCGCACTCCTTTTTAACTGCAGGCAGACGCCTTGTTGGCCAGCCGCCGCGGGCTCGGCCTCCTGCCTCGAAGGCGCCCCCTGCGAAACACCATTGGTATACGGTGATCAATAAATTAGCACGGATGGGTCCTTATCAGAGTATTGGGACCTCGGTCTCAGTTACCTGCGAGGCTGGGAGTATTCCGGGGTAATCGGCCGTAATGGCAACGAAGGCATTGTCGATGCTAAGTTGGTGGAACACCCCGTCGATCAACTCGACCTTTATGTCCGGATCCTCTTCGGAGGTCGGATCGACGGACCATTCCGGATCCTCGGGTTGTGGGGGCGGGCTGTGTATCTTCTCCACAGTCCGGCGCAATTCCTGCGCAGAAACAGTGAAATGAGATATTTAACCACGGGAACATGATCGGACAGGCCACAAAGATGTTTGCTTACCCAGCTTCGAGGATTATTCGAAGAAAACTCCTTCAGTGGATTGACGCGGAGGAAATCCTCCTCCTCCCCTTTATACATGGCAAACAAGATTTTCACCAGTTCGGTGACCGATCCCGGTCCTTTGTGGCCATGGCGGGTGGCATCGTCCTCCCCGTTGAATTCCCACATGGGGTGGCCCCTATATTGGAGCGGCTACACTCCCCTCATAATGCAGATTGCCATGACTCCAATCATGGTCAATCCGGCATGAGCCAGTAATCTTATTCGGCTCATCTAGTAGAGGACATCCCGGTCATTTTCCCTCCGAGGGCTCCGAGGGCGCCAGCTTAGGCGCTTCTTCAGAGGAGCATTGCTAAACCCCAGAAGGCCGATCCGAACAGGATCCGGCAGTGGGACGTCCTCCATGTAAAACCATTCCGAAGGCCATTCTTCGGACACCGTCTTCGGGGTTCCGGATAGGTATCCGGTCCCGGTGATGCGCCATAGCTCGGCTCCGCCCACTTGATATATTGACCCTCATAAGAACGGGGTACTAGGCAGAATAACCTCTTCCACAGCCCGAAATGAGCCTCGACGCCCAAGAACAGTTCGCAAAGGGCCATGAAGGCCGCGATGTGCAAAATGGAAGCAGGCGTAAGGTGGTGCAACTAGAGGCCGTAGAACTCCAAGAGCCCCCGGAGAAACGGATGGATTGGAAATCCAAGTCCTCTTACTAGATAAGAGATGAAGCATACCCGCTCTCCTTTAGAGGAATCGGGGACACTCTCCGCTTGCTTTCCGCCCTTGTAGGTGGCAAGTCCGGCTCGAACCGGAACCATGAAGGCAGGGGGAACAAAGCCCTTGGTTAGGCGTCTAACTAGCTCGCTATGCGGGTAGAGCATCTCTCCCAATTTCAGTGAGGGCTGGGGCGCGAGAGGAGGAGCCGCGTTGACTGTCCATGATGGAATGGGCTTTGGTCGAGGCGCCCGATGAAAGCTCATGAAGGGGGATGGTGTGACTAAGATCTAGATCCTCGCCCCTTTTATAGGCAGCTCATTTGCGCAGCTAGGGGGGTAAGTGTAAAAATACCCTGGCTTTTCGCATTCGGTCAAACACGTGGAAGATGGCCATTATTGGCCGTAGAAGCCAAGGAGCGCAACATTTATCAGAAGCCGGACACTATTCGACAAGTATATGGAATTTGGAGAAGAACCTGCCTCGCAATGCCGAAGACAATCAACGCGCCGGACTCGTCGTCATTGAAGCCTGGTTCAGGGGCTACTGAGGGAGTCCCGGATTAGGGGGTGTCCGGATAGCCGAACTATCATCGTTGGCCGGACTCCTGGACTATGAAGATACAAGATTGAAGACTTCGTCCCCGTATGCGGATGGGACTTTCCTTGGCGTGGAAGGCAAGCTTGGTGATACGGATATGTAGATCTCCTACCATTGTAACCGACTCGTGTAACCCTAACCTATCCGGTGTCTATATAAACCGGAGGGTTTTAGTCCGTAGGATGAACAACAATCATACCATAGGCTAGCTTCTAGGGTTTAGCCTCTCCGATCTCGTGATAGATCTACTCTTGTACTACCCATATCATCAATATTAATCAAGCAGAGTAGGGTATTACCTCCATCGAGAGGGACCGAACCTGGGTAAAAACATCGTGTCCCTTGTCTCCTGTTACCATCCGCCTAGACGCACAGTTCGGGACCCCCTACCCGAGATCCGCCGGTTTTGACACCGACACCTGCCTTGATGCTTCAGCTTGGGCCACAGCATGCTTCTTCTTCTGTTTGGTAGCCATCTTGGGGTCAATGCCAGGATGCCCAAGAGCCTTGCGCTTCTCTGCCTCATTGTGTGCTTTAACACATTTCTCTGCGAAGTATTTCATCCGCTCTCTTGAACCTTTTTCTTCTTCACGCTTCTTGTGAAATAGTTCTTTGAGCTCATGCATCATTTTCTTGAAGCTTTGAACATCTGCCACGCTGAGCTTGGCCATGTTCTTCTTGAAGAGAGCCTTCTCATAATCGATTTTGTTTTTCAACTCAACAATCTTCTGAGCCAAGGCCAACTCATTTGCAATGGCTCTGTGGAAGGTGACGTTGATGTCAACTGGCAGCTGAAGATCATCAATGCCGAGGCTCGGGTTGTCAAACCACTCATCGATGAAGTTGTTAAGAATATCCACATGAAAGAGGGGCATATCGTTGAAGATCTCCGCCTCTTGCTTGCTCTTGATCAGTAGCTCAAGGACATCATCACCAAGATCTTCGTCGCTTGACAGATCAATGGTTTCAGCTTCATTCCGCAGAACGGTGGCTGAAGTGAGTTCATGCCCATAAATCTTCATGGGCTTCTTCTTCTTGGGCTTCTCTGTCTTCTTGGAGACACGAGAAAGATCTTCATATTGCACACCGAGTTCAGGAGGTGCAGTTGCCAATGGCTTCGCACGTGAAGCTTTTGGCGTGACAGAGGGCTTTGAAGCCTTTGATTTCTTCTGCTTCTGCGGCTTAGGTGGAGCTGGCGCTTCATCAGAATCTGTGTCATCAGCTGAGTGCTCCACGGTGGCCCCCTGTACAGCTATGTGAGTGAGAAGGCCATCGAGGTTATAGAAGGGGCCGATGATATTTGGATTGGCATCGCAGGTGCCATCATCCCTTGGAGCAGATGGACCAGGGTTGAAGTCGAGTCCAAATGCCCTCTTGTTCTTAGCCGCAGACTCCTTTGCAAACAGAAAATTGCTTTTGAAGAGATTGTCTTCATGACACCGTAACAGAGATGATGGGTCGGCATTCTCTGGCTGCGGTCCACGGACCATGCAAGGGTAAAAGCCTTGAGCAATGGCTTCATACCGGGACTTGGGCTGCATACCTCTGTATATAATATCTCCCCATGGGCGCTTGATTGCATTCTTTTCAGCCTATTCACCAGTGACACATCTGTATTTGAACCATTCTTCTGCCCAATATCTTCGAATCCATTGGATTCGGGTCTTGCGCTGATTGTAATTCTCTTTAGGATCTGTCTTGTACATTTTAAAGAGATCTGGTGGCAAGTCCTTGGCTGTATCCCCACGGCGCTGCCTGCCGCCCTTTCTAGTAGACTTCTCTGTTGCCATTATATTCAGACTGAATGGCTTCAAGACTGTGAATGGCTTCCTTTTGCTGGTCAAACAGGAACTAGCTTCAGGAGAGTTGGTGTGTCACTGTAAGAACTCTGCAAATGAATGCAGACTATGAGAACTAAGGGATTCTCCCACGGACATGTACATGTGATAGCATTAGAGATGTCAGGGAAGGGGAAGAGGTCAGATGCATTCTCAGAAGATTTTGAAGATAAATCAGTTTGAAGACATTGACCTCATAGCACGAAGACATTCACTTATTCGATGAGAGTTGGTTCTAGATTTGTATGAATCCATGAATAAGTACAAGTGAGGAACCTAACTAGTTGTGAAGCATACGTGAATATACTTGGCATGATATGAGATGCAGAACAAGATAGATCCAGATTTGGAAGTTTAGAAACCACTTTTGGTTGAAGTGGATGGATCTGACGGATCAAAAAGGCAGTAAAAAGTAAGCTTTAATTACCCTTGACGAACTGCTAGATGAGGCGAAGAGGGAGGCCGAGTAGTTCAATCTCCCGCGCCCTAACTTGGCAGCGGAAGACACCTACGGCGGCGGTGGAGAGGACGAGGTCCACGGCCTGCATGAGGACAGCATCGAAGAAGTCGCGGCAGCTAAGCGCTTCGTCTCCGGCGTCGTCGCGAGCTAGCGGAGGCGCTAGGGTTTGTGCGAGGTGGCGAGGTGGAAGAAGATATTTTGACCGCGGTGAGTTGAGTATTTATAAGGAAAGGGACATCACAATGTAATTACGTAGGTGTCCCTGGCGGTTCACATATGAAGGATATGTGGCATGCATGCAACTCGTTGGAAGTTGTTCCATGTTCCCACGCACGCCTGGATTGTCGGGTGGTCGTTCCGGCTTCTCCAGGTTTCAGGCAGTAAGGATATATCATTAAAATAGATTCAACTTTTTTCTCTGTGTCTTCTGCTGACAAGGACTCAGAGAAGACAATTGACAGATTAAATAGAATGCATATGATTTAGATAGATAGAATCTGAGGTAGAAGCATAGAGGGGGGTTAGGGTCCGATCACATTCACTTATATCAAAAGATTCAAACATGAAGTCATAGCTATAAGTGAATGATGTAGAGGACACAACACAAATATATGTATATATCAGTATGATACCAAATCAACATTGTGAAGATAAACATGAAGTCAAATCAATGTTGAAGACAAATCAAATGTGAAGACTTTTCAATTGTAATGCCAATTGAAACACTTCAAGAAAGAATTTGGTGGTGGCGTTACCCACCGTATAGGAAGTATTAGACCTAGACACGACACACAATTATCGTGGCGCTCCGAAGTCAAATTCCGCATTAATGTATTCACACTTAGAGTGTATGTCTTCATTTATTGAAGATATACTTTACTTCGTGTGTTGCACATCTAAGTCATCAACATGCATAAGCGTTAGGATGTGTGTCCAATCACAGGACATTTGAGGATTCTAAGATATTTACCTAACACCGCAACTTGCAAAACCTTTTCTCATCCAAGGGCTTTGTGAAGATATCTGCCAATTGCTCTTTAGTGTTGACGTGAATGATATCAATATCTTCCTTCATGACATGATCTCTGAGAAAGTGATGATGGATCTGAATGTCCTTTGCCTTCGAATGCTGAACTGGGTTGTTGGCAATCTTGATGGCGCTTTCATTATCGCAGCAGAGTGGCACTTGCTTCAGATGGATGCCATAGTCCTTGAGAGTTTGCTTCATCCATAGAAGCTGAGCGCAGCAAGATCCAGCAGCAATGTATTCAGATTCAGCAGTGGAGAGAGACACACAGTTCTACTTCTTTGAAGACCAACAGACAAGAGATCGTCCAAGAAAGTGACATGTGCCTGATGTGGAATTGCGATCAACCTTGTTGCCAACATAATCAGCATCTAAGAACCCAACTAGATCAAACTCTGATCCCTTTGTATACCATAATCCTAGTGTTGGGGTGTAAGCCAAATATCAAAGAATTCGCTTCACAGCTAAGTGATGCGATTCCTTTGGTGCCGCTTGGAATCGGGCACACATGCAAATGCTAAGCATGATATCTGGCCTAGATGCACATAAATAGAGTAAAGAACCAATCATGGAGAGATATACCTTTTGATCAAACTCTTTACCATTGTCGTCGGGACCCAATTGACCTTTGGTTGGCATTGGCGTCATGTACCCTTTGTAGTCTTGCATTCCAAACTTCTTCAGGCAATCTTTGAGGTATTTCTCTTGAGATATGAAGATGACGTTGCTCTGCTGACGGATTTGAAGACCAAGGAAGAACTTCAGCTCACCCATCATGGACATCTGATATTGCTCTTGCATCATGTGCCCAAACTCATCACTGTATCTTTTGTCAGCGCAGCCAAAGATAATGTCATCCACATAGATCTGGCACACAAAAAGTTCACTAGCATATGTCTTCATGAAGAGAGTGGGATCCAGGGAATCAGGTTTGAAGCCTTTGCTCTTCAGGAAGTCTTTGAGTGTGTCATACCAAGCACGAGGGGCTTGTTTGAGGCCATGCAGTGCCTTGTTGAGCTTGTATACCATATCGGGATGTTTTGGATCTTCAAAGCTAGGTGGTTGTGCAACATACACTTCTTCTTCAATCTTGCCATTGAGAAAGGCACTCTTCACATCCATTTAGTACAGGAGGAAATTGTGATGGTTGGCATAGGCTAGCAGTATGCGAATGGCTTCAAGCCTAGCCACCGGAGCAAATGTTTCATTGAAGTCAATGCCTTCAACTTGAGTGTATCCTTGAGCAACGAGACGAGCCTTGTTTCTGACAACTTGACCATGCTCATCTTGATTGTTGCGATAGATCCATTTGGTGCTAATGATATTGTGCTTGCGAGGGTCAGGACACTTGACTAATTCCCACACATTGTTCAGCTCGAACTGTTGAAGCTCTTCTTGCATAGCTTGAATCCATTCAGGTTCCATGAAGGCTTCAAAGAACTTTCTTGGGTTCAGATATAGAGACAAATGCAAAGTGCCCACAGAAATTTGCTAGCTGTGTTGCTCTTGAACGAGTGAGTGGACCAGGTGCATTGATGCTATCAATTATCTTCTCAATATGTACTTCATTTGCAACATGAGGATGAAATGGACGAAGATTTTGCCCTTGCTGACCATTGTCTTCTTCTTCAGCATTGGCTTCAGGCCGAGCAGTGTCTTCAGGTTGATTAGGTGCAGAAATGATAAGTCCCTCTTCAGCCTGTGCCTTTGAAGGTATGATTTCTCCAGTACCCATAAGCTTAATCGATTCACTAGGAGGGACTTCATCTAGCACATTTGGCAAGTGCTCTCTTTGTGAGCCGTTAGTCTCATTGAACCGCACATCCACAGTTCCAACCACTTTATAGTGAAATAGGTTGACTATGTAGGAGTGTGAATCCTTTCCGTAACCAAGCATAAAACCTTCATGTGCTTTCGGTGCAAATTTGGAAGTGTGATGTGGATCCTTGACCCAGCACCTAGCACCAAATACTCTGAAGTAACTGACGTTTGGCTTATTATCAGTTAGAAGGTCATAGGATGTCTTCTTTAGAAGTTTGTGAAGATAAACACGGTTGATGACGTGGCAGGCAGTATCAATGGCTTCAGCCAGAACTTCCTTGGAGTCTTGTACTCATCAAGCATCGTTCGAGCCATCTCAATGAGTGTTCTGTTCTTGTGTTCCACGATGCCATTCTGCTGAGGTCTGTATGGTGCAGAGAACTCATGAGTGATGCCCAATGTATCAAGATAAGTGTCGAGGCATGTGTTCTTGAACTCTATGCCGTTGTCACTTCTGATGTGCTTGATCTTGATGCCATTGTTTGTCATGGCACTGTTGGCAAATCGTCTGAAGACATCCTGCACTTCATTCTTGTAGAGGATTATATGCACCCATGTATATCTTGAATAATCATCAACAATGATGAAGCCATAGAGGCAAGAAGTGGTAGTAAGATTAGAGTAGTGAGTAGGGCCAAATAAGTCCATGTGAAGCAGCTCGAAGGGTTGAGATGTTGTCATGATTGTCTTCGAGGATGCTTGGCCCTTGTCATCTTTCCAGCTTCGCAGGCACCACAAAGATGATCCTTCTTGAACTTCACGCCCTCAATGCCTACGACGTGCTTCTTCTTCGCGAGAGTGTACAAGTTCCTCATGCCAGCATGCCCTAGCCTCCGATGCCAGAGCCAACACTCTGAAGCTTTTGCTAGAAGACATACGGCCAACTGTGGTCCTGCTGAGAAATCTACCATGTACAAATCGTCCTTTCGATATCCTTCAAATAATAGAGATTTGTCAGACTCCATAAGTACAAGGCAACGATATTTTCCAAATATCACAATCATGTTCAAGTCACAAAGCATTGAGATGTACATTGTTGAAACCGAGGGATTCAACAAGCATCACTTTATCCATGTGCTGATCCTTTGAGATTGCAACTCTACCTAGACCTAATACCTTGCTTTTACCAGTGTCAGCAAATGTGATGCGACTCTTGTAATATGGACGTAAGGTTGAGTCCATGAAAAGACTTCGATCACCAGTCATGTGGTTAGTGCATCCACTGTCCACAATCCACTCAGAAGCCTTTGGTATCGTACCCTACAAAGGTGCTAGGGGATAGGCTTCACCAAGGGAAATGTGAAGCATAAAAATTTGACGGACAAGCATATTATCAAAGTTCAGATCCTGGTTAGGGTAGATAGGATGACTGTCAAGGAAACCAGGAACAAAATACATAGTAAGACCATTTGGGCATTTTATCTTGCGCCCCACAAGATGTTTTAGGTCCCCAGCAATAGCATCTGACTCCTTTGATTTCCGGCTGGAGACCTTTCCCTGCAAAAGAGAGTTAATTTTTCTTAACCACCCACATTTTCAGGGGTGGCTTCGAAGCAATGAGTCTAAATGCAGCATCTGAAAACTTCAGCTTTGGAGCCCTAGCAAATAGCCTTGCAGGAGGTGAATAATACTCATATGAATAAGCAGAATAGTTTTTGGTCTTATGAACATAGCGGTTTGACGAAGCACGCTCATATTCATAAGTCTAATTATGATTTCCCTGCAAAACATTGGCGTTTGGGTGAATCTAGTGAGTCCTCTATCTATATGAAGCCTTTGGACCATATGAAGCCTTTGGTCTAGGGTTTGTCTTCTTCCCTAGTGGTGTCATGATGAAATTCACCTGAAGATTCTCAAGACAACTTTTGGGTACCCAGATCGTCTTCAAAGGTGTCCCATTCCTGCAGTTAGTACCAATATACCTGGCAAACACCTCACCATTCTGATTCTTAAACATTTTATAGTTTGCATCAAAGGATTCATCAATGATTATCGGGTTAGCACAAGTGAAGCCAGACAAGGTAGATGGATCCACTGAAGGCTCCTTTGCAGCAACCCATGTGGTTTTGGGGTATTGCTCAGGCTTCCAGTAGGAACCATCAACATTCATTTTCCTCTCGAACCCAACACCCTCTTTCCTAGGGTTTCGGTTCAGAATCTGCTTTTTTCGGACATCACATAGTGTTTGATGCCCTTTGAGACTTTTGTACATTCCTGTGTCAAGCAATGTCTTCAACCTAGCATTCTCATCAGCAATAGTAGTGGTATCCTCAGAACAGTGGTTAGTCACCACATCAACAGTTGAAGATATTGCAACAGTAGCAGCAGTAGAACATTCAGCAATAGAGACATCGTTATCACGCTCAAGACATTTTAGACATGGCGGTTCAAATCCTTCCTGATCGGAACTGATATGTTGAGCGCGGAGTGACTCATTCTCCTTTTGAAGATCTTCATGAGCCGATCTCAAGTTCTCAAGTTCTTGCCTCCTTTGAAGATAATCATAGGAGAGCTTTTCATGAGTAGTTGAGAGCGTCTCATGACGACCTTTGAGTTCTTCGTACTTAGCATGAAGATTTTTGATGTTTTCAATTAAAGACTGAGATCGGGTCATTTCTGCTTCCAATAGGTCATCGCTTTTGTCTAACAATTTTTGAATATGTTCCATAGCATTTTGTTGTTTAGTTGCAATTTTAGCAAGTGTTTTGTAGCTAGGTTTAGATTCACATTCAGAGTCATCTTCACTTGATGTTTGAAAGTAAGCATCGCGTGAGTTTACCTTGGCACCACGTGCCATGAAGCAGTAGGTGCGTGCAGAGTCATCCTTAGCATTAGCATCAGTGTTGGTGATGAGGCCATTGTCTTCAGTGTTGAAGATGGACTTGGCAAGATACGTTGAATCTAGAGCCAGGCTTGCCACGCCTGAATCGGACTCCTCCACAGACTCCACCTCCGCCTCCTCAGAAGCAGACTCCTCTTTTGAATCCATCTCCTTGCCAATAAATGCACGAACCTTGCTTGGTGAGCTCTTCTTGTGTGATGAATACTTCGATGAAGACTTGGAAGAAGACTTTAAGGATTTCTTCTTATTCTTGTCATCAGAATCATATTCCTTGCTATTCTTCTTCTTGTTGTTTTCATTGTCCCACCATGGACACTTAGAGATGTAGTGACCAGGTTTCTTGCACTTGGGGCATGTTCTCTTCGTGTGATCACGAGTGGAAGCTTCATCATTTCTTGAGCTGGATCTTGAAGACTTTCTGAAGCCTTTCTTCTTGGTGAACTTTTTGAACTTCTTCACAAGCATAGCAAGCTCCTTTCCAATGTCTTCAGGATCCTCAGAACAGTTGTCAGATTCTTCTTCAGAAGAGGAAACAACCTTTGCCTTCAAAGCGCGAGTTCGAACATAGTTGGGACCATAGATATCTCTTTTCTCAGATTGCTGGAACTCATGTGTGTTGAGCCTCTCAAGTATGTCAGACGGATCGAGAGTCTTGAAGTCAGGGCGTTCTTGAATCATCAGGGCCAGGGTGTCGAATGAGCTGTCAAGCGATCTCAGAAGTGTCTTGATGATTTCATGCTTGGTGATCTCAATGGTGCCGAGTGCATGAAACTCATTTGTGATATCAGTGAGGCGATCAAATGTGAGCTGGACATTATCATTGTCATTTCTCTTGAAGCGGTTGAAGAGGTTGTGAAGAACACTGATCCTTGGGTCTCTCTGGGTTGAGACGCCTTCGTTGCCCTTGGAGAGCCAGTCCCAGACTAGCTTTGAAGTTTCCAGAGCACTCACACGACCATACTGTCCTTTGGTCAGATGACCACAGATGATGTTCTTGGCAGTCGAATCCAGTTGAATGAACTTCTTGACATCAGCAGGAGTGACACCTTCACCGGCCTTGGGAACGCCGTTCTTGATGACATACCAGAGGTCGACATCAATGGCTTCAAGATGCATACGCATCTTATTCTTCTAGTAGTTGTAATCAGTGCCATCGAAGACAGGGCACACAGCGGAGACTTTGATTAACCCTGCAGTCGACATAGCTAAAACTCCAGGTGGTTAAACCAAATCACACAGAATAAGGGAGCACCTTGCTCTAATACCAATTGAAAGTGCTAGTTATCGACTAGAGGGGGGGTGAATATGCGATTTTTATAAATGTCTTCAAAATACGGGAGTTTCGAAGACAAACAATAGAAATGAACCTATTGATATGAAGCGGAAGGTAGACTACACTAGACAAGCCATAGTCACTAAAAAAATACACTTCCGGGATGATACGTGTTTGTCACAGTAGGTCGCGTTTTTTGTCATGCCTGTACATCCATGACGATTTTATGACAGAATCAAGATAGTTATACCTGTGCTGTCGTAGAAGTGTTCCATGACATTACCAAAATTATCATCACGGAAGTTTCCACTTCCATGACGATAAATCACGCAGCGTCCGCAGTGCTTTTCGTCAAGGGTGACCGACACGTGGCATCCACCGTAACGGAATGCCGTTAAGCTATCGGGTCGGGTTTTGGATCCGATAACCCGTTAACAGCCCCGACCAATGGGGATTTTCCATGTGTAAAATCATCATTGGCTGGAGGAAACACGTGTCGGCTCATCATTGGGACAAATGTCATCCACTCATTGGACGGAAGGCGCCTATGATATGTCGACACGTGGCACGGCCCAACAGAGGCCCATTCCTGTGAAAAGGCCGGCCCATTTGACTTGATCAAAAGGTGACGGGCCGGCCCATGGAAAGCCTGTTAACGACCTGTTCGCATATAGCCCATTTACATCCCGCTAACCCAAGGCCCATTACGCCCTATCCGAATTAGGCCCAGTGGCGTCATCTGGGCCATCCAATATGATTCCAGCCCGTTTTCACTTCTGGCGCATTATGGCCCATGACGTCTTTCGGCCCATATGAGGCCCTATGTAACTCTTGGCCTATTAACGGCCCGTGATGAAACTGGCCCGTAATGAACAGTGTATCACTTTACACCCATTAACGGCCCGTGAAACTGCCCGTAATGAACAAAGGTATCACTTTATACCCATTAACAGCCCATTATTCCGCTAATGCGTTTCCAACCCATGTTATCTTTCGGCCTTCTTAGAGCCCATTTATTCTTGGGCTCATTTCCAGCATTCGTTTACTTACAGCCCGTTACTGTCATTTTCTGCTTGTGGGCCAAATTCAGCTCGTGGTTACAGTCGGCCTGTTTGTGGTCCGTTAATACGTTGGGCCGTTTTCATAGCATCATCAAATACGACCTATTAACGATGGCCCATTATGGTCAGCCCATGAACGGACGATTCCAACTCTAGCCCGTTTACGGCCATAATGCGGTCTGTTTGGCCCATGTTTGGCCAATCGATCATATGACCCGTATAAGACCCATTGATGATACGGCCCGCAGAAGGCCCATTGTTTCTACGGCATGTAGAAGACCCATTGTTCTACGGCCCGTAGAAGGCCCACTGTTTCTACGGCCAGTAGGAGGCCCAAAGGTCACTACAAAGAATATTAGCCCATGGTTATTGTGGCCTAGTTTTAAAAAATAGGTTATTGCAGCCACTAGCTAACCGCGGAAAAAGAACTGCAATGACTACAAGCAAACAAATAAACAAGACAACAAGGAAATAAATAAGCAAGCAACTAATGCTAGGCTATCACGGCTATTACACATATTACATCCACTGGGCATCAAAGTTCGCCACCAGTGCAAATATAGGGAACAAAGCAGCATATCATATACACTGGTTGTCAAAGTTGGCGACCAGCGCAAATAAACGCTGCAGCAAAGAAACAAATCCAGAATCGAAACCACTTCGTAAGAACTCAAGAAACAATATCCTGGGTACCCATAATGCGGCAAGATGCTTAGCAAGCTTATTAACTTTCTCTTGTTTGGCGCTTAAATCCTCCAAATAGCTTGTCTGTTGCACCGTAAAATATGCATCTCAATTCTCGCAGGACTTACTCAATTCTTCACTTCCTGTCGCAAAGACATCTGATCGATGTCTTTCAACTTGAAGTTGAGATTCAAGAAGATGAACTGATTCAGGCAGCGAGTTCGAAGAGCTTGTGCCAGCAGTAGTGGCCAGTAACTCGAACACTACATCAAAATAGGACTTTTGGGTTCCCTCACTGTCATCAAGATAGTTTTTATCAGCTTTCTTGGAGACCAACAAGGATGTCTCACTATCTTGAACCTTATCTGCATTACTTCCTTTACCATTGGATAACGCGGTACTATTCTCCAATATTTTGTCCGCATTCTAAAAGAGAAACAAGCAGACACATCACATGTTTACTATGTTGTATATGAAACTCATTTTAGTAAATGAGTTCAAGAGTAAAGTGGACAGGATAACAAAGATGAAACAAACATATATCTATGTACCATGGTCACTTTATGGTCTATATCATTCTAGTTTTTGTTGCCAAATCAAGATAGATACATAGTTCAAATAATATTTGTTCAAGACAAAGCATAATAGACAGAATATAAGTGTGGGTAACTATAGAGCAATAACAACACTTGTAATGTGCATGACATGAGAACATAACTGTTTATTCAATTGAAACTGAAATCAACATAGAGCAGGTTACAACAACAAACCAGCTTAAACAAACAGGTTTAAAACATACTGCTATGCCATTGGAGTTTCAATTCCATCATTCAAATTTGAAAATAGTTGGTATGAGTAAATACAAGAATGCAAGAGCAAATGAGTATGAACCATAGCTACGTAACTCGACCTCGAGAACAAATCTTCTTCTCCTTTAAGCGTTGAGTTGGGATTCAGAGTGGTGGTCCTCGTGCTTTGGTCAATGCAGTTCCCTTACTAACTGCTCGTGTTTGGGTGCTCTATGGTGGAGACGGTGCTGTGTCAACTGGAACTGGGTTACTATCTGCCGGGTTGGGGTTAGAAGGGTGTAGCTGGTTCTCTGTCCAACCGGTAGGGGTACAATCTGCGAGAGTCTGGGTTATGTGTGGTGGATCTGGTCCTTGGGCAAGTACAACCGTGTTCTATCTGCATCAACTGGTAGCACTATCTCTTTCTGAAGACTGTGTTGTTACTCCCTTAGATACTGCCATCACGCTATCCAATTCAAATGGCTGATAAACAAGAAAAGTAATTGAAAGTATAGACATTGTATGATAGACAGGTGCAATGGATAGTGGGGAATAAAAGAGGGCATGAAATAATTCATACTTATGTTGTCTAACCAAACAGGATAGCATGACACAATTTCACATATATGATGGCTAACTAAACAGGATAGCATGAGACAATTTCACATTATGATGGCTAACTAAAAAAGATGGAAAGACATAGTTCAAAATATGAGACTATGTAAATAGGATGACATGACATAACTATATAATGTGTTTATTGAATAGGTTGGCATGCCATAATTCACATACATTCATGGATAGAATGCCATAATTCAAAATATGATGACTGTAAACACTAAACAGGATGAGATGATATAACTATATGATGTCTTTATTAAATGGGTTGCCATGCCATAATTCAGATAGATGATGTGTATGTACTATGTAAACATGATGGCATGATATAATTCACATATATTATTTATATAGTAAGCAAGTAAGTAGATGGCAATCCATATATGATGTAAAAACTAAGCAATGCAAGACAACATGCATGACATGGGTAATATAACCCTACCAAGTTTGAGCATAGACCTCAGGGGGAAATAGGACTGGTCATCGGCCTCTAATCCTCCTCCGAGGAGCTCTCAGAATCAAAGAAGATGTCTACTTCAAAGCAGGTAGCATTGCCTGCTCTAAATACCTTGTTTTCACTCCAGATACTTCCATCACCGCTTCAAATGGCTGATGCATGTGAATAGTAGTTGAATATACAAACGTTGTTTACAAATGGAACACGTAATACAAAAAAATGATAGCATGATATAATTCACATACATGATGATTGGCTAAACAGCATGGCATTGCATTATTCACATATATAATGCCTTTGCAACAAGATAGCATTGTATAATTCACATATATAATGTCTTGCAACAAGATGGCAATGCATAATTCACATATATGGTAATTAGATACTCTAACATGTGGCATTCACACAAAGCATGTCTAAACTAATCAAATGACATAGCAATGCGAGACACCATACACACGATATGAGCAACATAACCTCGCCAAGTTAGAGCATAGACCTCAGGGGGAAATAGGACTGGTCATCTGTCTTTGAATCCTCCTCTGAGGAGCTATCCGTAACCAGCGATATATGTGCTTCGTCAGATAGCATAGTCTTCTCTAAAGACCTTGTTTTCACTCCAGAATTTGCCATCACCGTGTCAAATGGCTGATGCACACGAAGGGCAGTTGAATGTACTAACATTGTTGACAAATGTAATATGTAACAAAAAAAAGGATGGCCTGATATAATTTACATATAAGATGACTGGCTAAGCAGGATGGCCATTGCAAAATTCACATATATGATGTCTTGCTATACAAGATGGCGTTGCATAATTCACATAAACGATGAATAAACTAAACAGATGGCATTCGCACAAAGGATGTCTAAACTAAGCAGATGACATATTTGATGTATAAAGTAAGCAATGCAAGACACCATATGCATGATATAACCAACATCATCATGCCAAGTTAGAGCGAAGACCTCAGGGGGTAAATAGGAGTTGTCTTCTCCTTCTGAATCCCCCTCAAAACAGATATCTTCGTCTCGATTACAATCCGAAAAGCGTGGAGGGGGGCTGCCTTTGCGCCTACCATGGAGCAACGTCTACATGAAATTTTATTGCCACGCAAGGCTCGTCTCTTTTGCTCTACATGTTTAGTTCCATTGTTTACATTAACTGTCATGCATAGGAATAAAACATAGTGAGATTATGTAAGGAGTGCATGCAGAAATCCAGAGTGATGGTAGCAACCTGTGGATGGACCCAAAACCAATAATAGCAGGCAGATAATGGCTTCAGTTAAAAAATACAGATAATAGCTTCTTTATCGCTTTGTTTCCCACCCAACGTGAAACTCATAGTAGACACCAGAGATTAACCAGATAGTAGATAGATACTATTGATAGCGGCCCGATATGTACCCCACAACCATTTAAAACTCAAGTTTGACCATTAGTTTGGAGCTGACTCGTAGTCTAATCGGTGAACAGGACGATAAAGTAGCATGTAATATTGCGATGCATAACGAAGCGTACACGAAAGAGTGCGGCCTCTCTTGTAGACCCGTGTAGTCCTCGAGGTCATCTGCTCGGTTGATGATGGTAATGCAGTTTTCATGGCTGCCAAGCAGGAAGAAGATCTCGAGGCGGCGAAAGATGCCTGGAGGCCGGATCCCTGCTATGCTGGACCCTTCTGTCGTTGGAGCAGCTGAGCTGGGGTGGACAACGGCGCAGCAGGAGCGGGACTAACCACGCAAGGTTTTCTTTGATAACTATCTTTAAGAGAAGTAATTCTGTAAGGGCTCGTTTGAATTGGAGGATTCCAACAATGCAGGGATAGGAAATAGATATGAATAGGATAGGAATGCACGTGCAAAACAGAGAATTTAAAAACACAGGATTTCTGCCAATCTGGGTGTTTGATTCACAACAATTGGAAGATCACAGGATGCAAAGAAGCATGGTGAGATTAAGTCAAACCACAAGAAAATGTACGGTTATAATGCTATTATGCTATCTCTTAGTCTTGTGCTTCATGAATAAGAATTTGAAAAGGAGGACAAGTGAAAATTAAAATTCCTACGTGTTTTCTTTCAAGGAGACACTAAAGGAACAAATCCGTGTGCTCAGTGGACAATATATATAACATGTAGAGTAAAAAAGAGATGAAACAAGTGTACAACCTCTTTGGCGAAGCCATGTCGATCTCAGTGTGAATGGGTTGGCTGGTGAGGATGCTCCGGCTGACTTTGCTGTAGGAGGAGGGGAAGAAGATCTTAGGCATCTGGAGGTGGAGCCCGAGGTACTGCTCCGCTGTGATGGAGGGTTTCGTCGTTGGAGCAGCTCCGGTGAGTTGTACGACGCCGAGGCTGAAGCAGGATAAGAGAGACAACGAACAACGTTAACCTGAGTGGAATTCTAATAGCATCTCCAATACATGACGTAAAATACATAACCACAAAGTGCTAGATGTAAAATACATCAGCCGCTCATCTCTGAACTTAACCGTCGAAACTGAACTTAAATCAAAACTGAACTTAATCGTCAAAACTGAACTTAACTGTCGAAACTGAATTTTGCCGTCAAACTGAATTTTGCCGTCAAACCGAACGCACTAGCAAGGTGAGGCTACACGTCGGTCGATCGACTTTTTCATCTCTGGTCACCGATTTTGCAGCCGTTGGATCTGAAATCAAGGGCTGCGGTTCATCTTCAACCTCCACCCCCGAGCCGCCACCACCACCGGCAAACAGTAGCCCCGCCGCCATGTGGCGGTGCGCCCGCCCGCCTCCAAAACACTCCCCATCGCCGGTCTGCCGCCTGCCATCCTCTAGGCCCCCTGCCGAAGCTTTTTCTCCGGCGATCCCCACGCCACCGCCCACCAATGCCTCACCGCCGGCGACCACCGCCCCCATCCTGAACCCTAAGATAGATAGTGTGGTACCTCTCCGGCGAGCCCCCCTCCCCGCTGCGCTTGGTTCTTCCTTCAACCCGGCAACCCCCCCCCACCCCCTGAAAATCGACTAACCCAAAAGTCGATTCAGTTACTGAAGTGTAGCTAAATCGGAGCAGCATCGCAAGCAAGAGCAAGAGCGAGAACAGTAGCGCGAGCAAGAGCAATAGCAAGAGCAGACCAGGCAGGGGACCGAGAGCAAGAGCAGAGTAGCAGCGTGAGCGAGAGCTAAAGCAGCAACAACTCCTACTGATGTGGACGTCGCCGCCGAGGGAGCGACACAGTGGAGGAAGTGGCCGACGACGCCGCCGTGGATGGAGCCGCGCCGTGTCAGCTCGGGACCGAGCGCCGACAGCACCGTGAGATCGAATCAAGAAGAAAATACGGCGATTAGTGTACAACCTCTTTGGTGGCGCCGATTAGGCCGCAGCTTCATCCAAACGGTGATGATGATGCTCTTCCGGTGGTGCAGGTGAAGACGGCGGTGTGGGAATGGAGGTGGCGCGAAAGATGAGGGGACCGTTGGGGCAGCTCCTTGGAGGTGGAGGACGGGGTGGCTGAACCGGCGGGACGATGAGATCGACGACGGATCCTCATACGGTACGATGGATGAGGGACGTCGAGGTGTTGCTGTGGACGACATAGTCGGGGAAGAGGCTCCGACTGGGTGGCGGACGGAGCAGGGTGTGGGGTTTCATCACGGGTTTTCGCGGCCTCAGTGTATGAATGGGTGGGCGGATGGGATGGCAGTGGGGAACCATGGCTTAGTGACACGCTTGTCCGAAATGAGGGGTAAGTTACGAAAGTACCCCCACTGATTTGAGGTGGTTCTTTCGGTTCAGGGGTACCATGGGCATTTCGCGTGTCGGGATTTCACAGGAGGTGGGAGTTTTCGCGCGTGTTGTAATTTCGGAATAGCAAGGAGCGGGTTGAGATGGAGGGAGTTGTCGGAGCACAACGAGACAAAGATATATCTTAAATATTTCGGGCTAACAAGGCGCGGGTTTAAATTTCCGGACAAGCCTAATGTGTACTGTACCAAATCAATGCGCACTACAAATGTCATTCAAAACTTTGAATTCATGTTATGTTCAATTAAAATATTTCGTTACGTGTATAATGCATGCAACCTACTACTCAAATGAACGTTTTAGTGCATTCCAAACATATATACTACCGCTTCAATATGAACTAAATTTGAATTTGTTTCTCTATTTGAATAGGATCTACAATAATGATTTTTGTGAAGTCAAAGCATTTGAATTCGTTTCTCTGTTTTAATAAGATCTACAATCATCATTATTGTCAAGTTAAACCATCGTTTGTGTTTTATCTTCACAGCACACCACATGATTAGTCTCGAGTTACATATGAACTATGTATACTATATGAACTCGAACTAGATTTTTTGAATCCACTTTATTTTGATTTCAAATCACATTACATTTCTAGCTCTAGCTAGATCTTCATAATCTAAACCATGTCTCATATGTATAATGTTTTATCACATTATGTATGGTGCCCCGCCCCCTACGCCTACAAGTATTTAGATGTGAGTTGTAAACACCACACATTACCACAAATTCAAATAAAATGTGAGAATGTTCGATATATAATATAGTTTAGATTTTTCGATATTTAGTTGTAAGCTGCAAACGCCACACATTATCACAAATTCAAATAAAATGTGAGATTGTTTGATGTATAGTATGGTTTAGATTGTTTGGCATTTAGCTGTGAGTTGCAAACGTCATGCATTATCACATTATGGTATAACATGTGCACAGCACGTGTATCACCGCTATATTCATGCATGCAATGTTTAAAACACTACGATCTCCTATCCGAATATATGAATCTGCTTTCATATCAAATTATGATCTTTGTTAGTCTCTTACATCCACACAATCCTCTAACCTTTGTAGCTACCACCGGGCACATTCATTTTTTTCTTTAGGTCATTCTCCCAGAGTCTCCACAACTCCTTTCCAACACACACCGATCCATAAACCTCTCCAGCGATGCCTTCCTACAACATATACACACACCTTCAATCTCCTCCTTTATGTGTCCTTGCCTCGTGTCTCTCGGTCAGACACACGTGTAAACTCTCGCCCCTCTTTTCATCGATCTCACAGCCGCACACTCCTCCCCCTATCTAGCTAGTAGTTGGGCCTCTCGCACCACCTCCTAGCTCCATTCTCTCTGTCTATCCGTCTCGCTGCGCCTTATTTGCCTCTAACAAATGGACGTACATCAACCGATCTCTCGCTATAAATATAGCTAGCTAGGTCCTTATAACTCATTTTTACCCACACGTCAATCGATCTACCTCATTAGTTGTGTCTCTCCCTTCCTCCGACAAACAACAATTGATCTACCGATCTAGTTAGGTTTTCTTACCAAACACATGGTTCCCCTTCATCATCCATGGATGCGTCCCGATAGATCTATCACGCACAGGCACACACAGAAACACATCCCCACTCTTATTGATAACATTGCAGTTCCACCCTCAGTTTGTCTAGTAGGCCTCTCCCACCATCTTCGAGAAGCAACTCCATCACCCATCCAGCACTCTACCCCTCTCCCTCCCTCTCCCTCCCCCTCTCTCTCTCTCTATCCCATCATATTTCCCGTCCTTCAGTTATGTATGGATGTCGACCGATCTCCCTCAAGACATAGCTGGGTCTCTCCTTCTCAACACATATATGAGTCGTTCTACCTCTATAGTTAGGCCTCTGCCGACCCCCCCCCCCCCCCCCCACACACCGATACATCGAGCGCTCTAGTCATGTCTCCCTGCCACACACAAACTTGACATGTGCCCTCTAACGTTCCGGTAGGCCAGTCGCCCTATATCTTTGACTTGCACACACACACACACACAATTTCGATGGCTCTCTTCATCGATCTCGCACCCACCCACTTGATCCTCTCTTCGACTCTATCGATAGCTATGACCCCTCCCTCTCTTCTCGTGGATTGCCCGACCCTCTATGTATGATATGAATAGGCCTCCATTTCACACACATTGCATGCAAAATTTTGTTTGAGATGTCATCAACACATATTCCCACAAATAATTCACGAGATCAACCCCCACCCCACCCCCACCCCAAAACCAAAAACACTCATGAACGCGGTTTGTATCTCTCACACAAACCCACGTAGGTGGGGGACGTGCACGAAGAGAAGAGGTGCATGCACGACGCACGTACTCCCGTCTCTTTCCCAACCACACCCGCGCGGGTACACGGTGGAGCTCATTTTTGTACGAAAAAGGTAGCCCACGTGGTAATTTGGCACGTGTACTGGTTGTCCACTTGGTGGAGGGAGGATCGTCTACCACGGGTGAACAAACAAATTGCGACTTGACGTGTTATGTTAAAAAAATAGGCAAACCATGTGGGGCCTACCTTAGAGGCAAGGCTCTATACACTGGAGTACTTTTGATGTGTCCCGTCAACTCGCAGAACAACGAGAAGCTTGCTTAGTACGCCGTCTCCCCCGTCCACGGGCGCGGTGGCTCGCAGGATGAGGTGAAGCTTGCTCCGCCTTATGCCCGCTCCCTCGCCCATGCGCGCGGTGGCTCGAAGGACGAGGATAAAAATTTACTACTCCCTCCATTTACTCCTCGTACCTACTACCTTGGTTATAGAGATTATATCATATTGTTTGGAATATATATGTCCTTTAGTAGATTTCAATATGAACTACTAGTACATACTCCAAACACTGATGTATATAGAAGTATTTCAGATTGTAGATTCACTCATTTTGCTCCGTATGTAGCACTCTCCCTCGCCCCTCGACCCTCACCCACGCGGTGGACGTGCAGCAATTCATTCGGTCTCATATAGCCAGAACGATATATATCACACTACCATTATTGCTCGACTTCCCGAAGAGGCGAAGAGCCAATCGCAAGGTTAATATTTTGGAGATGCCAAGTGCAAGGTTATAGGAGAACGAGTAGTAGGTGCCGCATCATTTATAAATAAAGTTTTTTTCTTGATGCACGACGCAATATGATAGGTTCATATGGAGAGAAAAGGAAACCGCTCCACTATATACATAGTCAGGACGGGCCAGCCTACACAGTTGCTTGCTGGGGTTGCTCTCTTCACACTCTCTCGCACAAAACGACTGTGGCCACATCTCTAACATCCCGGCGGATCAAGTCCGCTTGGGGAAGGGGTGGATGCTTAGTGTAGATGCGGTGGCCGTTGTCGACGTCGAAAACCCACTGTCGGCACGTCCCGATCAGGGGTCCCCGCCGTTCTCTCTCACAAAGCCGGTGAGGTTGCCTTCGTCCCTTGCTCCTTTGCCCGCGACGTGGGCAGTTGCCGCCTACCGCCGCCCTCCTCAAGGTTGAGCTACGTCCCTCAGGTACAACTCCCTTTACAGCCGGCTTGCACCACTGCTCCAGCTTCCCACATCACTCCCTGTGGATATTTCTCTACTTCTTTGCCCCGCACATACCTCTACTGGCTTCTACATACTATATTTGTGATGAGTTTATGTCTCATCAAATAGTCCCAGTAATCTTATTCTAATCATGCTTCTTCAATTTCTTTGCTACAGGGATGCTCATCTCGATTTTGGTGAAACTGCAGAAAATGATCCGATG
This sequence comes from Aegilops bicornis, assembly GCA_021605145.1. NCBI lineage: Eukaryota > Viridiplantae > Streptophyta > Magnoliopsida > Poales > Poaceae > Aegilops > Aegilops bicornis. The sequence continues at coordinate 465,007,243 of CM038670.1, forward strand.
GTCAAAAGGTTGCAAACTTCATTTATTAGGAAGCTCGAACATTGCCAAAGAAATTGAATCCTGGTCGTGGTTCACGGTTCAAGGGCTAGGGACTGCATGGATCGTTTTTTTCTTTAGCTGCCTCTGTTCCAAAATAAGTGTCAACTTTAGTAGTAGTACAACTTTGTACTAAAGTTTGCACAAAGTTGAGACACTTACTTTGGAACGGAGGGAGTACATATTTGCTATGATTTGTCAATCATTGAGATGCAATAGCATGCATGTTTTTTTTACTGTGAAATAGCATGCATGTTAGTCTCCTTCATATTTGATGAAATGTTGCAACAGGCAACCTTGGACGCAAGATACATGTAACAGAAGCTGGAAGCTTCATAGCATTGTACAAATTTACCTCGCTGATAAATTACAGATGCATTACTATACTAGTACTTCCTCCGTTCCTAAATATAAGTCTTTGTAGAGATTTCAGCATGAACCATATGCGGATGTATATAGATGCATTTTAAGTGTAGATTCATTCATTTTGTTCCGTATGTAGTGGAATCTCTAAAAACACTTATCTACTAGTAATAGCTAGCCCCCACTACTAGGAATTCTCTATCCTCTCCTTGAGCCACATCATCAAAATTGATGTAGCCGTTAGATTAAGTAAATCAGTCCATAATAGCCGTCTGATCTAAACGTTGAGAGGCTCCACACTAAGCCACATGCAAGCATGCAGAAATACCGTGGCACATGCATGTGAGTGGGTTTTAAATCACATCAACATATCTGCATGCAAGCATGCACCGGTAGCATGTATGTAAGTGAGCTTTTAAGTCCCATTAACATGTCAAAAAGAAATATATAATCCCATTATGCAGTAGGAGTTGGCTGATCTTTTTTCCTTACGTGAGATGATCTAAATGATGATGGGAGTTTATTTAGTTTGGCTACCACATTTTTCATGCGGTTACAGAGTTTTTTTATTTCTATGAAATTGATAATTTTATGTGAGAGATATACAGCTGTTCAAGGCAACACGCTGAGGACTCATCTAGTAATATTTAGGAATGGAGGAGTACTATGTAAAGAGTTAGGTGTCGCACGGTGATAGTGTGAGGTGGGCCATGTAATCACTGAGCCTGCGTGTTTTCACTGCTCTTGCACGCCTCCGCTGTAAGAATGGAGAACATTGTAATCTAGTAGTAGTACCTCCTTTTGCCAAAAGTGTGGGACATCCAGCAATCCTACCACCTCAGTAATAAAGACCAATGAGCCGTCAAATCACATAGACCCAGCAGTAAGTTGGACGGACGAAGCAACCATCACTCTTGCGCCAGTGAGAGGTCGCGTCCGCTCTGCCCGAGCATGAATGCGACACCGATTCTTTGGAGCGGCCCGACCGCTTTCGAGGCGGGGAAGCCTTGTGAGCGATGGAGGGCTTTTGGTGGGCGAGGCTGGTCGAGGAAGGCGTGGCAGCTGTCCGCATGTCCCTATCGGACACGCTCGGAAACGAGAGGATGCACCGACTCTCGCGGCTAAAATCGTACACTACACAACATCTCTCTGTAGGAGTAGGCCGATCTGTCGCTCTCTCTAACACACACATGCTGTTAAACACACACACACGCACGCACACACGCACCTTGGTCCCGTTGCACCTTCTAACGTGACTTATTACACCTAGACGGAGGGAGTAGTAAGTATCTGACATCTGGTGGCACACTTGACTTAAGTCGAATACAAGTGCCCAAAATTTGTGTGCATGTTATAATAAGGATTCACTTAAAATAGTACGTGAGCTTAACAGAGGGATCAATTGGACAAGTGTTCCCGGCAAGAGCGAGATGTGTGAGGTAAGATACACACTGGAGCTTTTAATTTTTCTTATTAATTTGTTTGTTTCACCCTCTGACCGGTGGGACCCAACGTACTACGTGGAGAGAGGTAAGGTGACTAAGGCTGCATTATTTACGCACCACTTGTGGATAGTCTTACCACCAAAGCCACATGACACGATTATGATTGAAATCCCAATGAATCCCACACACACACAAAAACACGGCATGCTTGTCACACGAATGCAGGAATTTATAAAGGTTATTTCCTCTCGTTGAACATAACGGGAGGGTTGTGTAACTAGTTAGCCTGTTCGCTCATCAAACTTGAGGTCTCGGGTTCGATAACTACACTTCAGCATAATTTGTGCCAGGAGGATTCTTTGACTGGTCAAAATGTTTTCTAGGGTTTGCACGCTTCACACTCTCTCTCTAGTATATATATACATACACGTTGGAGCCTCAGCGCTTGTAATTGCTCTCTTCACACTCTCTCGCCCTCTCCCGCTGGAGCCTCAACGCTTGTAGTTGCTCTCTTCACACTCTCTCGCCCTCTCCAGATTTAAACAAGACTTCGTTGGCCTCTCTCTCCCCTCACTGTTGCTCAAAGAGTCGGCAGGATCCGTCCGCCGGGTAGGGAAGGAGGCTTAACGTTGTCGCCGTCGGCGAGGGACTACCGGCGCAGCTGTTCACTTTCCACCCAGCGGCGGCACGTGAGGGCCTCCGACCCCTTCTTCTTCATCGTCGTCCTGTCGCTCACCGAACCACGCCCCAAGAACCTTAAGGTATAATTTAATTACTCCACATGCATTGCTCTAGCTGCATGTATACCATGAATCTAGGACGTGGTTCAAAGAGGAAAGGAGTGGGGGAAAGTAGTGGGAAAAGTTGTATATAGCATGAATCTAGGACGCGGTTCAAAGAGGAAATGAAGGCGGAAAGTTGTATAGCATGAATCTAGGATGTGGTTCAAAGATGAAAGGAATGGGGGAAAGTAGTGGGGAAAGTTGTATCGCATAAATCTAGGACGTGGTTCAAAGAGGAAAGGAAGGGGCGAAAGTACTAGTTCAAAAAGGAAAGGAAGGGACAAGGCTGTAGAGTTTGAGCAGACTAGATTTCTTTAGCTCACATAGGGAAAGGTGTCTAAAGATAACAAAACTGGGACCAACACAAATATGCTCCTTGGTTGTTTGTTCTTTGTTGCAACGGACTATGCATGACTACAGTACATCGGTAGATGCACATGGTGCTGGTGCGTCCATTGTCCCGTGCAACTCATTAGCTGTTGTTAATCTAAGGCCCTGTTTGGTTAAAAACTCCCTAGTCCCTACCTGCTTGGTTCGTGGACTAAACATGGACTAGAGGTTATTAAATGACATGCTAAAAGACCATGTTACCCCTAGTAATGAACCAATAGAGATATGGTGCGATGCGTGGCAGGGGCTACTGTTGGAAAAAGTCCCAAAAAGACTCCCTCGGTGTCTTCTTTCTTTAGTCCCAAATGCCCACTTTTAGTCCCTAAAAGTCCCCCCTGTTTGGTTTAGATGGGACTGACATGGAGTTTTTTTTAGTCCCTACAGCAAAATGTCCCTGTAAACAAACACCGTCTAATAATGCCGCTGGAAAATTGATGCAATGCCACAGTTAAAAGCAAATTACATGTTTAACGAATTTTATTGTTACTATAATCTCTATGTTATTAATCAATGCCACTGTTTGAGAAATGCTATTGTCTTGCTTTCTTTCCCATTTAGATAAGGTAGATGCTTCTTTTTGTTGGCTTCTATGTCATCCACTGTTATTGACCACTAATTGTTTCCTTTGCACCTCTGTGTAAGCAGTGGTTATCTACTTCACCTCGTTGCCATTGTGACCTTTTGTTGCACTGCACAAAACGCTTTTGTTTTAAGAGTGTTTTGTGCAGTTCAACTAAAATGTCACACCGACAACGTTGCTTGATTGCTTGATCTTAGTGGAACTGCACAAGAGGAGATCTTCCTATCCGTTAAGGTGAATTTGGTTCAGATCTTCTTCTTGTGAGTTGTTTGAATTCCGCGTGATGAGAGGTCAGTACTAGCCTTCTTTCACATGATTCTGCAGTGTGCTTTCATATGTTGTGCTACTTGTACGATAATGTTGCTTGATTTTAGTGAACTGCACAAATGGAGACAAGACTTCCAATCAGTATGTGCACCGTAATATCCCATTGAGGTAAGATAAGGATATTTCACAACTGCTGGCCTGTATTTTGCCACTTTCATTAGAAAATTAAGTTTAGTACTATACTTGTGCTCCCTAATTGACATGCCAAATCTTACATTGAAGGCGAAGCTTGTCTATTATTGAACCAAGTGATGAAGGGGAAGAACAAGCGGAAGAAAAACAAAAATCAACTCCCCGTGCTCTAATGAAGCACTGGAACTGTGATGACGCAAGTAATGATATAGTTTTGCATCTTAATTTATTGCTATGGCTGGAACGAGCAATTGTTTTGCCACTGATTTGATGCCACTCTTAATGTAATATGTAATTATCTCTACTTGTGCAAACAGGGATCTTCTTTGAAGATACCATATGTTTTAGTGGAACTGCACAAGAAGATGTTGGAAACATTAAACTAATCGAGGAGTATATAGTAAGAATGGCCACCACTGTAGATAGCAACAGATGGTTCCGGAGAAGTGCTTCATCTGTATGCTCTACACAATAAGCCTCGACAAAGGTTGGTACTGATCCACTGATTTCATCCATATGATTGAGCTTTGTCATCTCTATTGGTGCTGTGCTACTATTTAGAATCTTGTCATGAAAAAGTGGTATTGTCCTTGAGAAGTGCTTCATCTGTGTTGTTTTAAATATTTCCTTTCCTTTTTTTCGAGCAAACAGGGATGCTAGCATTTAGTAGTCCTCTTGTCTTTGCACAACAGGATCATCTTCCTCTGAAGAAGAATATGGAGTACGTGAAGTGACTAATTCTGATTATGTCAGGATGAAGAAGCCCTGTCTATCTTCTCATCAGAAGGAGCAGTTGAAGGATGGTTACATTACTCCCCACAAGACCAAACCAACTTCAGCTTAGAAGGACTGACAAATCTCCATTTTTTGCTGTGATGCGCGAGTACAATGTTGTTCTAGGATTCTTTTACGGTGAGTTCCATTTTTCTAAAAGTGTGCTCTACATGGACCATGTATGTGCCTGTTGAAACTGTCAATTCATAGTACAATTTGCTTTATACTAATCACTTTTTTGTATTTGTGCAAACAGGGGTGCTCAGCTTGATTTCAATGGGAACTTCACAAAATGTTCATGAATACATCGAATCATTCATTTCCACCACAAGAAAGGAGGTGCCGATAAGTTCAAGGCGTTGCAACATATAAGGGCGAAATCATACAAGCTACGTGCTGAATTTGGTTGATTTTGGTGCAACCGCACAAAAAAAATAGCTGGTTTATTTAGCACGAGGTGCCATGTCAATGTCCGAACTGATGGCAAACCCTGCCCATTCCACAATCGCAGGCATTTGATATTTTGGAATGGGACAACCTTGTCAAATTTTGCTCATTGATTTTAGCAAGACATGCGTTTGATATTTTTGAGTGGGACGCCCTTTGCTGTCAGCATCGTCGATCAATTTTTTATTTATTCTTTAGTTGTGAAGTAAATATTTCCTCTAACATGTGAGTTGCTGAGATGCATAATCATCGATTTTTTTGAATGTTCTCTATGAATTGCCAGGCCTGTGTGTTTGATTGCAATGTACAGAAACGCTAAAAAGCTGCTCAAACTCGTTGTACTCCTTCTGTTCCTTTTTACTTTGCACATTGTGAAAGTGCATACTTTTTTGTATAAGATTGGTCGAAGTAGAGATACTTTGACTGCAGACAAAACTTGTATGCAGACTAGTAAGGACCGGAGGAAGTACATGTGAAACTGCTGCAAATGAGGTGGTCACCCTGGGAATAATGCTAGTACGTATTGTTTTGCATGTTCACCCAATGCCGATGATACTGCAATTGAACTAACCAAATAAATTCATTCATACATGGTCGGATTTCATATAAACATGCCGGATTTCATTACATTTCATACATTCTTCAACTAAAAAGGGTGCTTGGAGGTATAATTAATTAACCGGGTTACCCACCTGTGTCCAGCCGAGCTAACAGAAGCTTGGTGACTTAATCAGTAGGTGCAGTTATGAATCGACATGTGGCCTGTTGGGCCCACGTGTCAGTCAGCCAATTGCACCAGCAGTTAAATAGAAGCAGTGTTCTTCTCCAGAGCAGCTCTCCGACTCCATGTCGCCGCCAAGAAGCTAACCGGCCGTCAATGGTCAACCCGCCTAGCTTGGCTTCAACCAGAGGGTAGCAGCGGTGGCCTTACTTGGACCTGAGTGGCGGCGACCTACCGTGTTCTACTCTTCCTCGTTTTATGTGTGGCGCGGCCTCGTTCGCAGCGGGGCGGGGCTTTGGCAGAGCCGGCGATGTCCTCTGTCTCGTTCTTGTGGCGGCGCCTCGGTGAGCGGTAAATCCTCCCCATGTTGCCGGCAGGTGGGGCCTCGGCTGAGCCAGCGATGTCCTCTGCCTCGTTGTTGGCGGGCGGGGCCTCGGCGGAGCCGGGCGGTGTCCTCTGCCTCGTTGTTGGCGCCCGCGAGGCCTCGGCGGAGCGAGGCCTCGTCGGCGCCAGCGAGCGGGACTCGTCGGGCCGGCATTGTCCTCTGCCTCGTCCTCGGTCTCGCCAAACAATGCCTCGCCCGCTTCGCCGCCCTCTTTGCTAGCCTCTTTGTAGGCGGCCTGACCTCCGCCACCCGCATGCGGTACCGCCCGGCCTTCGTGGCGGCTCCCTTATGACGGCGATGCACGAGTCGAGTAGCGCCTCCTGCTCCGCCCGCTCTGCGGAGATCTGCTCCTCCGCCTGCAGGTGCTCTTGGAGGATATGGTGGTTGTAGGCGGCGTCGGCCTGCGCCTCCCGGAACTGCTCCTCACGCATTTGCCTCACCCTATCCATATATTGGGCACAGGCCTCGCCGATGGTCATGGTGCAATGCACCAGCGAGGATGGCGCGGAGGAGGGGGTTGGCGCCGGATAAATGCGACTACCATGTTCTCCATTGGGCGTCGTCGTCCTCCGGCTGCCACGGCCGGTCGGCGGCAATGGCTGCCATCTCCTTGTGGTCTGTCGTCCGCCCATCCCGAAGAGCGCTGGAGCGCGAGGAAGCCATGGTGGGCAGTAGTGGTGTGGACAGGAGAAAGGGAATGGATGCGGATGACTGCGGCTATGGCCGGTGCAGCAGTTTATATAGCAATGGTGGGCGGGCGGAGGGACGGACGTGTGTCGCCGGAGTAGCCGCCTCGGCAACCGCGTATCATTAATGTGGGCAGCAGCTAGAGGGACGGACGGCACTTGTGTCGTTTGAAGGCGGAGCAATCGCCTGCACCGGGAAGTGGGGCGGGCGGCGCTGACTGTTTCGGGCGGAAAGCACGCGCGGGCGAGGAGATGACTTTACTAAGAGAGGATGACAATGGGGACCCACCAGGTCCATAGCCTCACGTACGCAAGTGCCTCCTTATATATATATATATATATATATATATATATATATATAACTATAATTTATTTTGCTTCCTCCTGGTTTTCTGACATCACGGTCCCACACCATTGTCAACCTATGTAGTAGTCAATAAACGAGAGAATTGCACAAGAAGCGGCCGGCAGCTGGGACCAAGCAGCTCGAGCAGTATTTTTGTTTTTGAGGTGTGAGCACTGCAGAGTTTTTTGATGTTTAGCCCAGATATTAATTTTTGTCCTGTGAACAACAACGAAAACATCACTGCAGGCATTAACTGGGCGGGCTGTGGCCCGTCTAGCCCAGGCCAGATATCCAGCCCAAATATTAATTTTTTTCAAGCTGAAAATGGCTAGCCCAGCTATACTTTTTTTTAGGAATACCCAGGCAAGGTCAAGTTGTTATTCTCCACCTCGCTGGGCTACAAATCTTTCCTAGGAGGGATGCATTAGGCTTAACAAGAAAATGGGCTTTAAGAAATAATAAATGGGATGTAATTATAATAACTGGGCAGTAAGTATAAAAAATGCACCAAACACGTGATTACTTTATAAAATATTATTTCTGGATATTGAAAATTTTAATTCATTAATTGTTGCGAGCGCAATGTTTCGTTGGATTTTTACGTAATATAAATTTATATTGAAATTGTATTTAATCTGACTAGAAATTTAGGTATAAAAATGTTTTGGATCCCATCAAAATGTGGGAAACTTTGTTGAATTCTGTTTCGAACGGTTGGTTGAAATGGGTTGTACTTTTCACAAACTGTAAATGGGTTGTAGTAAATTCCATTAGAATTCAAAAATGGGATACACATTCTTACAAATCTCAAATGGGCTATAAGTTCTCTGCCACACACTTCTGGCCTTACTAAGTTGACGCGTCCCCTAAAAAAACAGAGTTGACGTGTATGCAAGGCTTTGTCAACTTATAGTCAACACACGGTTCTAGCAGCAGTGGACGTTGGATGTCCATCCAACGGATGCCGTGCTTCTTCTTCAATCTCGGATATTCTAGCTTTACCCGCCCAAAAAATGATTCCTCCCCCTGACATCTGGGGCACACCGTTTCGGAAGCTGACCTGTGGGCCTACTAAGTTGACGTACCAAGGGCTTTGTTAACTTAGTCAATATAAACGATTCTAGCTGCAGTGACTATACGATGGCCATCCAACGGCCGTCGTGCTTCTTCAACCACTAGTCTTCTTGCTCCAGCTGCCCAAAGCAGCGCCGGTCGTGCCGCCTGCTCCTGCCTCCCGTGGCGGGTCTTTGCCGCCGGAGGCCTCACCGCCACCTACTACTCCACCGCTGGCCGTGCCATCCCTCCACTCACCCACACCCCCCGTTATTCTCAAGGGCGACGGCAGCGCAGCCGAACCAATGAACCCTCGTACTCCTCTCCGCGTGTGCATCCACTACCGCGTCTTCCCCGGCTCCGCGTCGTCCCCTTCCTAGGCCTCGCCGTCGTCCACCGCCCTGGTGCTCTCGGCGCGGCGTGTTCAACATGGTCAAGGAACGACTTCCATCGGACGTTGACTGTACCGGAGAGGCTGGCAGCTGGGTCCACGGCAGCCACAAGGAAGTGCCTCCTTATTGCGCGCAAAATAATTATTCCTCCACCTGACAGCGGGGACCCACCAGACGGGCCACCGTATTTCGTGAAAAAAATGATTCGCCCCCTGACTGCTGGGACCCACGAGCTACATCTTCGCACACAAGGAAGTGCGTCCGAAAAAACGATTCGCCCCCCTGACTACTGGGACCCACCAGCTACATCTTCGCACGCAAGGAAGTGCTTCCGAAAAAAAACGATTCGCCCCCCGACTGCTGGGACCCACCAGCTACACCTTCGCATGCAAGGAAGTGCGTCCGGGCAAAAAAAAACGATTCGCCCCCCTGACTGCTGGGACCCAGCAGCTACACCTTCGCACGCAAGGAAGTGCGTCCGGGAAAAAAAACGATTCGCCCCCTGACTGCTGGGACCCACCAGCTACATCTTCGCTGGCAAGGAAGTGCCTGACAGTTGGGACCCTCCTGGTCGAAGCGTACGTAGCGTTGTCATTCTGGTCGCGAACGTATACGTACATACTGGTCGATGTAGAGGCGCGCATGTGTCGTAGTAGAGGCGTGCACGTGTCGTAGTAGAGGCGTGCATGTAGCATGTACATGTACGTACATCGGCCAGGGTGCAAGAAAGAAAATACGGCCACGTATGTGTACATACGGGCAGGGTCTCCAATGCCTACTCGCGCATACGTACGGCCAGGGCTCGTGTACATGGCTGGGTCGGAACGGAGAAACAGCATCGTCATCGTGTTCATGGGGAGGCAACGGAATGCGTCGTGTTCATGGGGAGGCAACGGAATGCGTCGTGTTCATCGGGAGGCAACGGAACGCGTGGGAGCCAACCGGCTGGGTCGGAACGGAATGCGTGGTCGTGTTCATCGGGAGGGCTTTGGCCAACAGGTGATGGAAGCGAGGCTGGCGTATCGCCAACGGAGGAAACGGACCTCCTACATTCGGAACGGGTCCTTTTGATCGAGAGGGTGTGGCGTGCCAAAAGCGGAGGAAGCGGACCTCCTACGGTCGAAACGGGGGTCCTGTTGATTGGGAGGGGTGTGGCGTACTGCAAAACAGAGGAAACAGACCTCCTATGGTCGAAACGAGGGTCCTGTTGATCGGGAGGGTGTGGCGTACCGCAAAACGGACGAAACGGACCTTCTGCGGTCGAAACAGGGGTCCTGTTGATCGGCAGGGGTGTGGTGTACCGCAAAAACGGATTTAAACGGACCTCCCTACGGTCGTAAAACGGGGTCCTGTTCATCGGGAGGGGTGTGGCGTACCGCAAAATGGGACTCCACGGGATACTGTTGATCTCCATCGTCGACCTCCTCCAGCCTCCACGGGCTATCATCGACCTCCTCCAGCCTCCACGAGCTCCTGTTCATCCAGCCTCCACCGCGCGCTACTCCACCGGCTACTGTTCAACCACCCCTCCACCGTCTACTGTTCATCCAGCCCTCCACACCACGGGGTCCTGTTCAACCACCCCTCCACGGGCACCCCTGCATCGTCTACTATTCATCCAGCCCTCCACACCACGGGGTCCTATTCATCCAGAGGCAACGCCACCGCTCACTTTTCATCCACCCCCCCCCCCCCCGGCAACACTCACTGGTTATCCAATCGATCGGCTTCAGTTAGCAGCAGTAGCGAAGGAATCGCTTGATCGGGTTCAGTTAACAGCCATCGATCGCTCGGGTTCAGTAACGTGTAGCCTGCAGTGGAATCGCTCGGGTTCAGTTAGAGCCCAACGCCTCGCTCGGGTTCAGTTAGAGCCAACGCCTCACACACCTGCAGCAGCGTCGTGTCACGAGAGAACGCTGCATCGCTCGGCCCCCGACCTCCCACCGTAACCAGAAACTCCCTGAAATTCCCCCCCCCCCTCGCTTCTACCACGGTTTTTTCCGTCATGGACGGCCCAAAGAATGTCATGCAGCTGCATCTCCGGCCCGCCCAGGACGAAAAGCCCATTTTCTATCATGATATTTTGTCATAGAAGTAGGATCCCACCACATCTATGATGATATCGGGTTTTGTCACAATTATCGTCATAGAAGTGTCATATGTATGACAGATTTTTTTTGTTCGGCCCAAAATGTCACGGATGTGTCTTTTTTTGTAGTGAGTCAAGTAAGCAATGAAGTGAAAGCACGAAGATTATTAGCAGCTAGGTAGTATGGATCAGGATGGAAGATAGTATGAAGCCAAACAACAATAGTCTTCACACAGTGAAGCCAATCAGATCATGCAAGCAGACAATGACTTCACGAAGATAAGCTATAAGTAAGGAGAGGTAAAAGATAGAACCAGTTGCTTGGTGAGGACAAGGATTTGTTGGACCAGTTCGAGTTGCTGTGACAACTGTACGTATGGTTAGGGAGGCTGAGATTCAACTCAGAAGACCGCGTCTTCACCTTATTCCCCTTGAGCTAAGGACACTTAGTCCTCGCCCAATCACTCTGGTAAGTCTTCAAGGTAGACTTCCAAACCTTCACAGACTTCGTTCACCGGCAATCCACAATGACTCTTGGATGCTGAGAACACGATGCCTAACCGGCTGGAGGATTCATAGTCCTCAAGTGTAATAAGTCTTCAGATCATGCGGACAGAAAGACTTCAGTGATGCCTAACACTCTTTGGCTCTGGGTGTTTTGGGCTTTGTCGTCGCAAGGATCTCTCTCTCAAATGCTTTGGAGGTGGGTTGCTCTTAAACGACAAAAGCCATGCACTAACTCTGAGCAGCCACCAATTTATGGTGTAGGGGGTGGGCTATTTATAGCCAGGAGGCAACCCGACCTGATTTGTCCGAAATGACCCTGGGTCACTAAGAAACTGACACGTGTCCAACGGTCAGATTTCAAACACACGCGACAGCTTGACTTGGGCTAAAAGTAAAGCTGACGCATCCAGCTCTGGATAAGATTTGCTCTCATTGTCTTCGCTCGAAGACATAGGATTTGGTTGAGCATCACTTCAGTCACTCTGACTTTGTTCACTTGGACCCCACTTAACAGTCCGGTGGTTCCTATGACTCAACAAAGAAGAAAAGGAAACTACGAATTAACTATGTCTTCGCACTCCATAGTCTTCACGTGAATGTCTTCTCGAGTCATAATCTTCGTCGTGAATATCTTCACAGACCACCATTGTCTTCAATGTCTTCACACATTTTTAGGGGTTATCTCTGGTAGGTAAACTGAATCAATGTGGGACTACTACCTGTGTTATCCTGCAATTCTCACAAACACATTAGTCCCTCAACGAAGTTTGTCGTCAATACTCCAAAACCAACTAGCGGTGGCACTAGATGCACTTATCGGACCCATGTTCAGTTTGCTAGCTACTGCCTTTCCTTAACAAATTCTAGTGAATTGTGCTATCTACTTTTACCTTGCAATCTTCTGCTCTAGTGTATATGTTCTATATGTCGTGCAATGTGGTGTTTAGTTAACTGTTTGGTTCAATTCTGCAAATGTGATGTTCAATTCTTGAGGGTGCAATTTTCCAAGTTGTCAAGCATGCTTGGTTTGGTTAACTGTCTGATATTCTATTAGGAGTATGTTATATTGTGCAATGTGGTGCTCAGTTAACGTTTGCTTCATTTGTTGTGGTGTTTAGTTACACTGGTACAGCGAGGTGTTATACAAACGGTTTTTAACCCCTTTCCGCGACGGCGTTTGGAACTGTCACCTAGTGAGTGACTGCGATAGGGGGGGGGTCCTTCCCACATGACCCAGAAACCGTCGGGGATATGCCCTCCTAGCCGACACACTCAGCAAAATGAGGTCGTGTGCGACCGGTGAGCGACCAAATACGGTTATACATATAGTAGTGCTAAAAAAATACAATTATACAGGCGAAATCGTTTCCGGTCGTAAGTACATCCCACATAGTCAGTCCCCGTTAAACGTTTCCGTTCGTATATACATCCCACACAGTCACTCCAAGGAAAACGTTTGCGCAAGGTGGCGTAACGTAAACAGTTTTCAAGAGAATGTCGTGTGTGATTGTTCATTCATCCAACACGGTTTATTACTAGAAACTGTGTGTGTTGCCTGAGGTCATCGCCCACGGTGTTTTCTCAATAACCTTTGCAATAGGAAAACCCAATTAGTAGGCTAACTGACCAATTAGCAGGCTAATTGCCCTATTATTAATAATCCATTTATTAATCTAACTGACATTCATATTAAGCACATAATATATTTCATTTCCATATTAAGGAAGCATGATTTCATAATTGAAATACATCCGAGTACACCATGATATAGCTTCAGCACTCAGCTACCCCATTACACAACTGCACCAGCACCAAGTTTCACATGCAATATCTAGAACCTTTCGAAATTAACATCATAGACGGTACATAGACAGATGCATCTCATCTGGAAAACTGCTGAAGTGGAAGGTGAATATTGAGCCTTCATTCATATTGAAGGTCTTTGCAACTTTAGGTCAGTGCCTGTGGATGATTGACCGTCCATCCTTTGTCCTCTTCGGGAATACTTCAATATTGAACCGTGGGTGTTGTATGAAAACTTTCCTCGCCTCCTGACCATAGAGGTGGTTTGAGAGGTAATCATCAGTGAACTGCTTTGGAAAGTCATGAAAACAAGGATGTGCATAAATATATTCTCTATATTGGAAATGGGGCAAATGAATAAAAGAAGGCAAGATATAATAGTTAGTACCATCTTGTAAACCTCAGTGCTTCCCATTGTTTCCCTGCAACACATATAAGGTAGTTAGTCATCAGGTTAAGTAAGGGTTCGCATGCTATCAGTAAAATATGTGGATGAAAAATAAGCACATTGCCGATTCATCAAATTAATTCAAGCCACATGGAAAACCCATTTATCCAAATCAAGCATGATTAAGAACTAGGAAATATAGCACTTGTATATGTTTCTCATGTATTAAATGCAGCCAAATTCGATTTATTCCTCACATGGTATACAATAACAGAATGCAGCCACAACAATTGAACATCACATTGCAGAATTGAACCAAGTAGTTAACTAAACACCACAACAAATGAACCAAACGTTAACTGAGCAGCACATTGCACAATATAACATACTCCTAATAGAAGATCAGATGGTTAACCAAACCAAGCATGCTTAACAACTTGGAAATATAGCAATTGTATTTGTTTCTCATGTATTTAGTACAGCCAAATTCGATTTATTTCTCACATGGTATACAACAACAGAATGCAGCCACAACAATTAAACATCGCATTGCAGAATTGAACCAAGCAGTTAACTAAACACCACAACAAATGAACAAAATGTTAACTGAGCACCATATTGCACAATATAACATACTACTAATAGAAGATCATATAGTTAACCAAACCAAGCATGCTTAACAACTTGGAAATATAGCAATTGTATTTATTTCTCATGTATTTAGTACAGCCAAATTTGATTTATTTCTCACATGGTATACAATAACAGAATGCAGCCACAACAATCGAACATCGCATTGCAGAATTGAACAAAACAGTTAACTAAACACCACAATAAATGAACCAAGCGTTAATTGAGCACCACATTGCACAATATAACATACTCCTAATAGAAGATCAGACAGTTAACCAAACCAAGCATGCCTGATAACCTGGAGAATTGCACCCTGAAGAATTGAACATCACATTTGCAGAATTGAACCAAACGGTTAACTGAACACCACATTGCACGACATATAGAATATATACACTAGAGAAGAAGATTGCATGGTAAAAGTAGATAGCACAATTCACTAGAATTTGTTAAGGAAAGGCAGTAGCTAGCAAACTGAACATGGGTCCTTATAGTGAGCTAATAAGACAAGCTACTCCTCATTGTCGGAGATATCGATGATGATTGGCTCCTTGGACATGGAAGAGGGCGAGGCCTCCGCATCATGGGTGCCCTTGTCGTAGTGGTGAGTTGCCTGAGTCACTCCGGGCACCAACCTGCTGGCTCTCGTGATGAGGTAAGTACGTGCACGCTGAGAAAACACCTCATAGTCTTCGTCGAAGGCACCGACGGTGGCCTCGAGAAAACACCACGAACTGTCGTTTAAAGCAGACAAACCGCTTCATGCATTGGCACGCGAGGCGTCGACGGTGGCCTCGACGGCGAGGTGCTTCTCCAAGACCTAGGGGTTGGCACGAATGGCAGCCATCGCGACCTCATCCACGCGTGGGGCCGCAATTTGCTTCTCCGCTGCCAAATGCTCCATGAGATCCTGGTTATACTGCATGCACCATGGCTTATGGCGGCACTTATTTGGTGGAGGGGTCGGTGATTTGGGTGGAATGTGTCTCGTTGGCGTTCGGGGCATGTCGAATGTGGAAGGAGGAGGAGGATGGGGGTCGGGTGTAGATTACCTGCCTGGATAGACGAGGTCGAGCAGCGTGAAGGAGGGTCGCTGGCGAGGAGGCGGCACTGCAAGCAAGGATTGAAGGTTTCAACTTGGAAAGGAAGGTGGAAATAGGGGAAATGTGGCTTTTGGTAAGGGGGAGGGGGCGGGGAGGTAGATATTTCTGCGGAAGCCGAAAATTTGGAATCGCTTCAGCGAAAGAACTGGCGCGCAAAGTGTCATCAGCCTTGGTCCCTTATTCAGAGCGGGCTGTGGACTCTAGCCGTCGCACCTTCTCACGTAAGGCGTATGTGTACTATACTCCGATGGTGCTCCAAGATATTTTGTGCTTCATCTTGATACGTCCATTTTGCATGATGTTTTCTTACTATTATTTATAAAGTTTTTATCCATAATAATGCTTTTTGGAGTAATTCTAATGCCTTTTCTCTCATAATTTGCAAGGAACACACCAAGAGGGAGAATTCCGGCAGCTGGAAATCTGGACCTCGAAAAGCTACGTCAGGCCACCTATTCTGCACAAATCCAAATAAGCTGAAACTTCACAGAGATTTTTTATGGATTATTTAAGAAATACTAGAGCCAATAACCACCAGAGGGGGGCCACCAGGTGGGCACAACCCACCTAGGCGCGCTAGGCCCCCCAGGCACGCCCTGGTGGGTTGTGGCCTCCTCAGCCCACCTCCGGTGCCCATCTTCTTGTATATACGTCATTTTGACCTAGAAAAAATAAGGAGGAGACTTTCGGGATGGAGCGCCGCCATCTTTAGGTGGAACTTGGGCAGGAGCATTTTTGCCCTCCGGCGGAGCGAGATTCCACCGGGGGAACTTCCCTCTCGGAGGGGGAAATCATCGTCATCATCATCACCAACAAATCTCCCATCTTGGGTAGGGCAATATCCATCAACATCTTCAACAACACCATCTCATCTCAAACCCTAGTTCATCTCTTGTATTCAATCTTGTTATCGGAACTATAGATTGGTGCTTGTGGGTGACTAGTAGTGTTGATTACATCTTGTAGTTGATTACTATATGGTTTATTTGGTGGAAGATTATATGTTCAAATCCATTATGCTATTTAATACTCCTCTAATCCTGAACATGTTTATCATTTGTGAGTAGTTACTTTTGTTCTTGAGGTCACGGGAGAAATCATGTTGCAAGTAATCATGTGAATGTGATATGTGTTCGATATTTTGATAGTTCAGATGTTGTGATTCCCTTAGTGGTGTCATGTGAACGTCGAATACATGACACTTCACCATATTTGGGCCTAAGGGAATGCATTGTGTAGTAGCAATTAGATGATGGGTTGCGAGAGTGACATAAGCTTAAGCCCCAGTTTATGCGCTATTTCATAAGGGACAGATACGTCTCCAACGTATCTATAATTTATGAAGTATTCATGCTATTATATTATTCATCTTGGATGTTTATGGGCTTTATTTTACACTTTTATATCATTTTTGGGACTAACCTATTGACCCAGAGCCCAGTGCCAGTTCCTGTTTTTTCCCTTGTTTCGGTGTTTCAAAGAAAATGAATATCAAACGGAGTCCAAACGGAATGAAACCTTCTAGAGAAGTTATTTTTGGAAGGAAAGCAACCCGGGAGACTTGGAGTCCACGTCAAGGAAGCAACGAGGAAGGCACGAGGCAGGGGGGCGCGTCCACCCCCCCAGGGCGCGCCTTCCGCCCTCGTGGGCCCCTCGTGGCTCCCCTGACGTATTTCCTCCGACTATATATATCCATATACCCAAAAACGATCGGGAAACAGAATAGATCGGGAGTACCGCCGCCGCAAGCCTCTGTAGCCACCAAAAACCAATCGGGACCCTGTTTCGGCACCCTGCCGGACGGGTGAACCCTCACCGGTGGCCATCTTCATCATCCCGGTGCTCTCCATGACGAGGAGGGAGTAGTTCACCCTCGGGGCTGAGGGTATGTACCAGTAGCTATGTGTTTGATCTCTCTCTCTCGTGTTCTTGATTTGGCACGATCTTGATGTATCGTGAGCTTTGCTATTGTAGTTGGATCTTATGTTTCTTCTCCCCCTCTACTCTCTTGTAATGGATTGAGTTTTCCCTTTGAAGTAATCTTTTCGGATTGAGTCTTTAATGATTTGAGAACACTTGATGTATGTCTGGCCGTGCGTATCTGTGGTGACAATGGGATATCACGTGATTCACTTGATGTATGTTTTGGTGATCAACTTGCGGGTTCCTCCCATGAACCTATGCATAGGGGTTGGCACACGTTTTCGTCTTGATTCTCCGGTAGAAACTTTGGGGCACTCTTTGAGGTTCTATGTGTTGGTTGAATAGATGAATCTGAGATTGTGTGATGCATATCGTATAATCATACCCGCGGATACTTGAGGTGACATTCGAGTATCTAGGTGACATTAGGGTGTTGGTTGATTTGTGTCTTAAGGTGTTATCTAGTACGAACTCTAGGGCTATTTGTGACACTTATAGGAATAGCCCAATGGATTGATTGGAAAGAATAACTTTGAGGTTGTTTCGTACCCTACCATAATCTCTTCGTTTGTTCTCCGCTATTAGTGACTTTGGAGTGACTCTTTGTTGCATGTTGAGGGATAGTTATATGATCCAATTATGTTATTATTGTTGAGAGAACTTGCACTAGTGAAAGTATGAACGCTAGGCCTTGTTTCCTAGCATTGCAATACCGTTTACGCTCACTTTTATCGCTTGCTACCTTGCTGTTTTTATATTTTCAGATTCAAAAAACCTATATCTACCATCCATATTGCACTTGTATCACTATCTCTTCGCCGAACTAGTGCACCTATACAATTTACCATTGTATTGGGTGTGTTAGGGACACACGAGACTCTTTGTTATTTGGTTGTAGGGTTGTCTGAGAGAGACCATCTTCATCCTACGCCTCCCACGGATTATAAACCTTAGGTCATCCACTTGAGGGAAATTTGCTACTGTCCTACAAACCTCTGCACTTGGAGGCCCAACAACATCTACAAGAAGAAGGTTGCGTAGTAGACATCAGGGACCGATTGGATCCAAAAGTTTAATGCTATGGTTAGAATTTATTCTTAATACTTTTCTCATAGTTGCGGATGCTTGTGAGAGGGTTAATCATAAGTAGGAGGTTTGTTTAAGTAATTACAACACCTAAGCACCGGTCCACCCACATATCAAATTATCAAAGTAGCGAACACAAATCAAACCAACATGATGAAAGTGACTACATGAAATTCCCGTGTACCCTCAAGGACGCTTTGCTTATCATAAGAGACCATTTTGGCCTGTCCTTTGTCTCAAAAGGATTGGGCTACCTTGCTACACTTTTGTTACTACTATCATTACTTGCTCGTTACAAATTATCTTGCTATCAAACTACTCCGCTACTTACAATATCAGCACTTGCAGACATTACCTTACTGAAAACTACTTGTCATTTCCTTCTGCTCCTTGTTGGGTTCGACATTCTTACTTATCGAAAAGAGCTACAATTGATCCCCTATACTTGTGGGTCATCAAGACTATTTGCTGGCGTCGTTGCCGGGAAGTGAAGAGCCGTTGGTAAGTGGAATTTGGTAAGGAAACATTTATATAGTGTGCTGAAATTTATTGTCACTTGTTACTATGGAAAACAATCATTTGAGGGGTTTGTTAGGGGTATCTTCACCTCGTCCGGAACCACAATTAGCTACCCCTCAACCTACTACACCTACAGAAAATATTGAATATGAAATTCCTTCGGGTATGATAGAACAACTACTGGCTAATCCTTATGCAGGAGATGGAACCGAACATCCTGATATGCACTTGATATATGTGGAAAAAATTTGTGGATTGTTTAAGCTTGCAGGTTTACCTAGGGATCAAGTTATGAAAAAGGTTTTCCCTTTATATTTGAAGGGAAAAGCATTGGCATGGTATAGTCTTTGCGACGATATTGGATCATGGAATTGGAATCGTTTGAAATTGGAGTTCCACCAAAAAAAATATCCTATGCATCTAGTTCATCATGATCGGAATTATATATATAATTTTTGGCCTCGTGAAGGAGAAAGTATCGCTCTAGCTTGGGGGAGGCTTAAGTCAATGTTATATTCATGCCCCAATCATGAGCTCTCAAGAGAAATTATTATCCAGAATTTTTATGCTCGGCTTTCTCGTAATGATCAAACCACGCTTGATACTTCTTGTGTTGGTTCTTTTATGAAGAAGACTATCGAATTCCGGTGGGATCTTTTGGAAAGAATTAAACGCAACTCTGAAGATTGGGAACTCGACGAAGGTAAAGAGTCACGTAGTAAACTTAAGTATGATCGTGTTAAATCTTTTATGGATACCGATGCTTTTCAAAAGTTTAGGACTAAATATGGACTTGACTCTGAGATAGTAGCTTCCTTTTGTGAATGATTTGCTACTCATGTTGAACTCCCTAAGGAGAGGTGGTTTAAATATCACCCACCTATTAACTAAGAAATTAAAAAACCAGTGCCAGTTAAAGAAGAAACTATACTTTATAATGTTGATCCAGTTGTTCCTTCTGCTTATATAGAGAAACCACCTTTCCCTGTTAGGATAAAGGAACATGCTAAAGTTTCAAGTGTGGTTAACAAAAGCTCTATTAGAACAACAAAACATGATGGACAAATTAAAGTAGAACCTAGCGTTGCTATGGTTAAAGATCTCTTGGAAGAAGATATGGATGGGCATGTTATTTACTTCTGTGAAGAAGCTGCTATAATTGCCAAACCTGATAGAAAAGATAAACATAGACATGTTGTTGGCATGCCTGTTATTTCAGTTAAAGTAGGAGATCACTGTTATCATGGTTTATGTGACATGGGTGCTAGTGTGAGTGCTATTCCTTACACTTTATATGAAGAAATTATGAAAGATATAGCACCTGCTGAGGTAGAAGAAATAGATGTTACTATTTGCTAATAGAGACACCATATCACCAATTGGGATTGTTAGAGATGTTGAAGTCTTGTATGGGAAAATAAAATACCCTACTAATTTTCTTGTTCTTGGTTCCCCACAAGATGACTTCTGTCCCATTATCTTTGGTAGACCTTTCTTGAACACAGTTAATGCTAAGATAGATTGTAAGAAACAAACTATGGGTGTTAGCTTTGGTGATGAGTCTCATGCGTATAATTTTTCCAAGTTTAGTAGAAATCATCATGAAAAAGAATTGCCTAGTAAGGATGAATTGGTCTTGCTTCTGTTGCTGTACCACCTACTGATCCTTTAGAACAATATCTGCTAGACAATGAAAATGATTTACATATGCATGAAAGAAATGAAATAGATAAAGTTTTCTTTGAACAACGTCCTCTACTTAAACACAATTTTCCTATTGAAACTCTTGGAGGTCCTCCTCCACCTAAAGGTGTGTCGGTGGGAACGACACCTATGGGGTCACTGGGATCCCTTCTACGGTCGGCGGGCGCGAGGTTGTGCAAAGAGCAGGTCTAACAGGAATCACACGAGTCGTTTACCCAGGTTCGGGCCGCGGAGATGTGTAATACCCTAGTCCTACTTTGGTGGATGTATTTCAGAGTGTTCTTGAGCTCTTGAACTAGCTACTTTGGCTGCATAGTTTCAAAGAGCCGAATCCCTCTCCTGGTCGCCTCGGGCCTCCTTTTATAGGCAAAAGGGGTTGCCACAGTGGCACATAGCAGGTGGAAAGGTGTACAGTGCACAAGCTTATCGCCCGGCATTACGGGACAAAGCACATTAAATGCGCTACTTAGGTGTCCATCAGCTTTATCGGGGTAGGAACGAGGCACGTCCCGTCTGTCGTCGCTCCGCCTCGCTTCGACACGCACCATGCATGCAGCGCCATGTAGGCAGGCTGGCTGTTGAGGTGGCACGGTGGCAGGGTCTTCACGAAGATTTGCATGCACTACAAAAAAAGACACATCCGTGACATTTTGGGCCGAACGAAATTTTTTTCTGTCATACATATGACACTTCTATGACGATAATTGTGACAAAACCCGGTATCATCATAGATGTGGTGGGTTCCTACTTCTATGACAAAAAATCATGACAGAAAATGGGCTTTTCGTCCTGGGCCGGCCAGAGACGCAGCTGCATGACATTCTTTGGGCCGTCCATGACGGAAAAAACCGTGGTAGAAGCGAGGGGGAGGAAAATTTCGGGAGTTGCGGTTACGGTGGGAGGTCGGGGCGGAGCGATCGCGTTTCTCTCATACGTCTTGGCGCTGTAATGCGAGGCGTTAGCTCTAACTAAAGCCGGCGAGGCGTTGGGCTCTAATCAACCCGGCGATTGCACCGCAGTTACGACATTCGAACCCGAGGGATCGATCGATGGCTCTTAATCGAACTCGATGGAGCGATTCTTCGCCATCGCTGCTAATCAAGCCGATCGATTACGCCTGGGATGAGCAGTGGCGTTGTGGGGGGTTGGATGAACAGTGAGCTGTGGCGTTGCCTCTGGATGAACAGGAACCCGTGGTGTGGAGGGCTGTATGAACAGTAGACGGTGGAGGGGTGGCTGTGGAGGGGTGGTTTAACAGGACACCGTGGTGTGGAGGGCTGGATGAATAGTAGACAGTGGAGGGGTGGTTGAACAGTAGCCGGTGGAGTAGCGCACGGTGGAGGCTGGATGAACAGGAGCTCGTGGAGGCTGGAGGAGGTCGACGGTAGCCCGTGGAGGCTGGAGGAGGTCGACGGTGGAGATGAAGAATATCTTGTGGAGTCCCGTTTTGCGGTTCGCCACACCCCTCCCCCCCCCCCCGTTTCGACCGTAGCGCTCCAACACAAGTCCGTTTCGTCTGTTTTGCGGTACGCCACACCCCTCCCAATGAACAGGATCCGACCGTAGCGCTCCAACACAAGTCCGTTTCGTCCGTTTTGCGGTACGCCACACCCCTCCCGATCAACAGGACCCCCGTTTCGACCGTAGGAGGTCCGTTTCCTCCGCTTTGGCGATGCACGCCAGCCCTCCCCGATCAACAGACCCGTTTGAGCGTGGCGGTCGAACACAAGGCCGTTTCCTCCGTTGTCGGTACGCCGATCCTCGCTTCCATCGCCTGTTCCGTCCAAGCCCTCCCGATGAACACGGCCACACATTCTCGTTCCGACCCGGCGGTTGGCTCCCCATGAACACGACGCATTTACGGCGTTGTTTCTCCGTTCCGACCCAGCCATGTACGTATGCGTGATAGGCGTTAGAGACCCTGCCCGTATGTACGTACGTGGCCGTATTTTCTTTCTTGCACCCTCGCCGTTGTACATACGTGTACATGCTACGTGTGCACCTCTACTACGACACGTGCACGCCTCTACATCTACGACACGTGCGCGCCTCTACATCGACCAATATGTACGTACACATTCGCGACCAGAATGACAACACTACGTACGCTTCGACCAGGTGGGTCCCGACTGTCAGGCACTTCCTTGCGTGCGAAGATGTAGCTGGTGGGTCCCAGCAGTCAGGGGGGCGAATCATTTTTTTTTTTGCCCGGAGCCACTTCCTTGCATGCGAAGATGTAGCTGGTGGGTCCTAGCAGTCGGGGGGCGAATCTTTTTTTCGCGAAATACGGTGGCCTGTCCGGTGGGTCCCCGCTATCAGGTGGAGGAATCATTATTTTGCGCGTAATAAGGAGGCACTTCCTTGCGGCCGTGGACCCGGTATCGGCCTCTCCACGTCTGATCCACGTCCGATGGAAGTCGCTCTTGACCACGTTGACCACGCCGCGCCGAGAGCACCACGGCGGTGGACGACGGCGAGGCCTAGGAAGGGGACGACTCGGAGCCGGGGAAGACGCAGCAGTGGATGCCCACGCAAAGAGGAGTACGAGGATTCACTGGTTCGGTTGTGGTGTGAGGCTGTTGTCGCCGCAGAATAACAGGGGGTGTGGGTGAGTAGAGGGATGGCCTGGACAGCGGTGGGAGTAGTAGGGGGCGGTGAGGCCTCTGCGGCATCACAGCCGGCCACGGGAGGCAGGAGCACGCGGCACGACCGGCGCTGGTTTGGGCGGCTGGAGCAAGAAGACCAGAGGTTGAAGAAGCACTACGGCCGTTGGATGAACATCGTACGGTAACCGGAGCTAGAATCGTTCATATTGACTAAGTTGACAAAGCCCTCCGTCCCCGTCAACTTGGTAGGCCCACAAGTCAGCCTCCCATTATGATGGGTTCCAGCTGGCAGGGGGAGTATTCATTTTTTTGCGTAATAAGGAGGCACTTCCTTGCGTGCGAAGACAGCTGGTGGGTCCGACATGTCAGCTGGGGGCACGTTTTTTTCGCGAAATACAGAGGCCCTTCCGGTGGGTCTCAGATGTCAGGTGGAGGAATAATTATTTTGCGCGTAATAACGAGGCACTTCCTTGCTGCGGCTGTGGACCCAACTGTCAGCCTCTCCACGTACAGTCCACGTCCGATGGAAGCCGTTCCTTGACCACGTTGACCACGCCGCGCCGAGAGCACTAGGGCGGTGGACGACGGCGAGGCCTAGGAAGGGAAAGACACAGAGGCAGGGAAGACTCAGCAGTTGTTTCCCACGCGGAGGGGAGTACGACGCATTTAGGGTTTACCGTCTGCCCGCCTCGCCGGAGAATAATAGCGGTGTGTGGCCGTGTGGGTGAGTAGAGGGATGGCTAGGCCAGCGATGGGAGTACGGTGGGCAAGGAGGCTGCTGGCAGCACAGCCCGGCCGCGGGGAGGAGGGAGCAGGCAGTCCCGCCGGCGCTTGTTTGAGCGGCTGGAGCAGGAAGAGCAGAGATTGAAGAAGCAGGACGGCCGTTG
Source organism: Aegilops bicornis (assembly GCA_021605145.1). Taxonomy (NCBI): domain Eukaryota; kingdom Viridiplantae; phylum Streptophyta; class Magnoliopsida; order Poales; family Poaceae; genus Aegilops; species Aegilops bicornis. The sequence goes on from CM038670.1 coordinate 465,031,350, forward strand.
GATGGACATCATACGGTCAATGGAGATAGAATCGTTCATATTGACTAAGTTGACAAAGCCCTCTGTCCCCGTCAACTTAGTAGGCCCACAAGTCAGCCTCCCACCATGGTGGGTCCCAGCTAGCAGGGGGAGTATTCATTTTTCTGTGCGTAATAAGGAGGCACTTCCGGTGGGTCCGAGCTGACAGCGGGGGGAACGTTTTTTTCGCGAAATACGGTGGTCCGTTTGGTGGGTCCCAGCAGTCAGGGGCAAACGTTTTTTTCATGAAATACGGTGGCCCGTCCGGTGGGTCACAGCAGTCAGGGGGAAATGTTTTTTTCCGCAAAATACTGGTGGCCCGTTCGATGGGTCCCTGCTGTCCGGCGGAGGAATAATTATTTTGCGTGTAATAAGGAGGCACTTCCTTGCGGCAACCGTGGACCCAAATCGGCCTCTCCATCGACAAAGATTTCTTCCGATGGAAGTCGGTCGTTGACCACATTGACCACGCCAAGGCCGAGAGCACCAGGCGGTGGATGACGGTGAGGCCTAGGAAGGGGACGACGCGGAGCGGGGAAGACGCGCAGTGGATGCCCACGCGGAGAGGAGTACGAGGGTTCACTGGTTCGGCTGCAGTGTGAGGCTGCCATCGCCGCAGAATAACAGGGGGAGTGGGTGAGTGGAGGGATGGCACGGCCAGCGGTGGGAGTAGTATCGGACGGTGAGGCCTCACGGCAAAGACAGCCGCCACGGGAGGCAGGAGCATGCGGCACGACCGGCGCTGCTTTGGGCGGCTGGGGCAAGAAGACCAGAGGTTGAAGAAGCACTACGGCCGTTGGATGGGCATCGTTGACCACGCCGCGCCGAGAGCACCAGGGCGGTGGACGACGGCGAGGCCTACGAAGGGAACGATAGGGAGCCGGCGAAGACACGGCAGTGGCCGCCCACGCGGTGGAGAGTACGAGGGTTGACTGGTTCGGCCGTCACCGGAAAATAACAGGAGGTGTGGGTGAGTAGAGGGATAGATGTGCCAGGATGCGAGTATGATGGGGCCGTGAGGCCTGCCCGGCAGCACTACCGCCACAAGAGGCGGAGCAAAGCGGTTCGACGGTGCTGGTTTGGGCGGTCAAAGGCGGGAAGATCGAGGATCGAAGAAGCACGATTGCCGTTAGATTGACATCTAACGGTCTCGACGGTAGAGTCAATTGTTGACTAAGTTTCTTTTTAAGAAACCTTGTGTACGCATGAACTTAGTAGGCCCACAAGTCAGCCTCCAAATCATGGCGCATACAACATAAAGCCCATTTGCTATTTTTTACAATTTGTAGCCCATTTGCTATTTTTATAATTTGCAGCCCATTTGCTAATTCTTAAGTAATTTATTATAGCCCATTTTCTACCCAGGACCAAGGTCAAAAAGTTCAACCTTATTTTGCATATTTCGAAGGAGTCCAAACTGTTGTAATCCCGAAATGATAAACATTTTTTAAGAACTTATTGATTTGCCAAAAAAAATCGTTTTGTTTTTGTAAGCAAATAAGACGTGGGACAATTGAGTTGGTTTAAGGGAAAACCGGTGGTAAAAAAATCAGCGCTGGGTGGGAAAAAACAACAAAAATAAGGATGTAAATATGAAAAGGGAATTTTATGTGTTTTCAATATAATGATACGTGTATATGAACTAGTAAAACTATAGGTAGAGATTAGAAAACGGATGTAGGACATGCGTTTCAAGAGGAAAATAGAACTGGGCTGTGTGTTTGATTCAGTAACAAAACTGGCTGCGGATGTTGTAAGACAAAATATAACTAATGTTGGCGGGCCAGAGGCCAGTAGATGCCTGCTGGATCTTTGTGCCCCGTTGTCGTCATGGGCTGCCTGTTAAAAACAAAACCAACCCTGGTCAGTCTACAGCCCAGTTGAAACTTGCTCGACCTAAAAAAACAATATACATGCTCAATAAACGAGAGAATTCTGCAAGCACAGACTGATAACTGGGATGCAGCACATATATTGTTTTTTTATCGTGATAATAAGTGCATGCACTTGTTTCGAAAAAACTGCAGAACTGGGAATTCGAACGGCGGGTGCTTATGCTACCCATCAAATAAAAATCAGGTGCCTGAGAATTCGTTTCGAAACAAATGATTCAGCTTTATATCCACGTCGACCCTCGGCATGATGGTTGGAAGCAAATGCAATTTCATACCAAGAGATCATTAACAACAATACCAACTTGCGGATGACAAGGTAGTACAACTACCAATACCAAACTACTCCTGGCCCTAGTGTTCGTCTGGTAGAAAATCTTGTAGAGGACCAGCTCCCGCTCCTTCTCTTGCTCCGTGTCCCGATGTGGTACTGGTGCATCACCCGATTGGTCCTCTGCTGGTCGAAGTTCTTGTTGGTGTGCAGCACGTAACCTTTTTGCTGCCCGTCTGCCGGTCGTTGACCATCACAGGCAAGGTATTGCCGGTCTTGTGCCACATCGCGTGTGTGCTGCACTCCGACTGTATCTTGCAACGCGTCCACGTGCCCCTTTTGAATGCCCTGGAATTGCGCTAGAAGAAATGCTTCCTTAGGCCACTCAGTGTGATACCTGCAGTTTTGTGGAATACAGGTGTACCTAGTTGGCATTTTCATAACATCTTTGGCATGTTGCAGTCACTTGTTTCACTTTTTATTAACTGTCAAATTGTAATTGTTTCACCAGGTCTGCGTCTAAAAAGAAAAATAGAGCTATAAACAAAGGAATATGTTTGTGCAAGTAGACGGCCGATCGGTGTTTTACCTGGAAGTTTCTCAGGTTGGGTGTAGCATATGCCATGCTCGCTGTCGATGGTTGGTATGAACAAATCGATGAGAGACTGAAATCTCGCGCTGTCAACACTCACTTTGGCCTCAAGGTGCTCGATCAGCTCCTGATCCGTGGGATCGAACTTGACGCCAGCCGGCAGCACCGGCCAATCCTTCTTCGACTTGCATCGGTAATTCCAGTTATATGGTACTCAATGTATGACCAATCGACTATTTTAAGTGAATGATGAAAGATTTCGACAGAGTAAAAACTCGCACTTCTTCGACAGTTGTACGAGAGTAATTGCCATGCCGTTTTGCAAGGGCGCTTGTAAAAACTCTAAACTCTATTCTCCTCTTATTTAATGGATGAGGCAAATCTTTTGCCTCTGTTTCAAAAAAAAAAGATTTCGACAGATAAGTGGTACTCCAAATCTAAAGTCCGGAATACCCGAACACGCCACCGAGATTCTTGTGTCACCTCACGCGCAGCGTGTTGTCACGTGAATTCAATGTGTGGACATGATGAATAATTTGACCGACGTATACTAGTACTGCTACTGTACTACTTACTAGTCATATTTAGTGTCACAATTTATACATAGGTTTAACTAACAAGTGCGCACTTGAAGCCTAATTGATATATATGTATATATATGGCTTCTGCACAGCATCTCCATCATCATTATCAGTACATCCTACGCAGGTGAGTTAGGATACACTTGATCCCAGGAAGGTATCTATCCTTCAAACCAGAGGAGTGCTTCAATCTAACAACAGTACATAATATCCAACAAAAGAGGGTTGTGCTACAGCAGCAGAATACATGGCTCAGTCTAGATATCACCACGAATCAAGTTGTGCATATTTGCTGTTGGCATGAACCACATCGCCGCATGTCGGGTTTGCAAAAGCCATGCATCGCATGGAAGCTTGATGCCTTTCACACACTGAAGATTACCTGGCAACAAGCTATGTCGACGAATCTCTGGATATGGTGATTCATGAAACCCATGGTATGATTTGTAAACACAGCCCCCTCGCGAATGGAAGTTGCATAGCACAGTAATCATCGCCGGTGATATGATCGATGATTTGTTGGATGATCGTATAATTGAGCCCGAGGAACAAGGAGTGGTTGCCAAGGCTGTAAACCCGCCTCCAGTTGAATACGCCTGGCCCAACGGAGCTGGAATCTTTCTCGAACACGAAGCAGGCATAGCCATCAATGTCACGAACGCCCCACGCATTGTACTGCATGTGGTTTGATGTAATGGTTTGGTTAATTTTGTATGTGCGAATGAGCATCAAATGACCGCCGTCAGCTGAACATGCGATAAACCAGCACCCATCGACTGGTATGATTCCAGGTCCTGGAATCATGAAGGCCAGCGCATTTGCATCTGCTGCAACAATTCAAACTGGAGACCAAAAGGACAAAAATAAACAATCATGTTCAGAGTATGTGTGGAATTAAGATTATTATAACAAAGGACACATATCATAGACAGAGAATTGCAATGTCGTGGTCATAATCATATCCCAAGTTAAAAAATAAGCCAATGGCTTTCATATTCTAGCAACATGTCATGGTTCAAACATCATGTAACAATGAGAGGAAAACAGCTATGACAAATACTTAGTCATATTCTACCATAGCACTTACTACTACTATTCTCATATCAACTCTAAGCAATAACATGCGTTGTTATAAAAATCTAGTAAACGAGAGTAACATATAGCAATCATGATGTTATGCTCATAATATGTATTCTAACAATCATTAGATGCCAATTGTTCTCATATCAACTCTAACAATAACATGTGTGGTCATAAAAATCTAGGAAATGAGAGGAACATATAGCAATGATGTGGTTATAGACATGCTATGCATTCTAAATTTGTAACAAATGAACAGGCAGTCGTATTCATAAGGTAAAGATGAGACGAGATAGAACAATTACACGAGATAGATTCCACCAGTATAGGCAGCCAATCTGTGCGTCGACCATGTAAACGATGCCATCGTGCACTATAGCATCAGACATAAATGTTGCCTCAACAGGATTGATGATGAGCCATAACCATGTATGGCGACCGGATTCCAGATAGACTAATCCCATGTTGAACAAGGCAATGAGCTTGTAATCCATGTAGTCTTCTTCGATGGTGTGGGCACTTCGCAGATTACAACTTTCTCGCAAAGCAGGTCGAGCCAAAAGCTTGATGCGTCTCGTGCGTAGTAGGCGTGGAGTGTTCTGGCGGGCGCGAGGCTCGATGTCGGCAGTATCCAACGATGGAAGGGTGATGTCTCGCTGGGTGTAGATATCCATGAGACGCCACGGACTACCGGTGTGGTGGATGAGGACGATCCAGTTGGCCTTCATGCCCGCCCAGTTGAGGCCGCGCATGAAGGATGTGGGACGGGTAGTGGTAGCATGTCGAGGGGCACCACGGCAACCTCCGTAGGATCGTCAAGTCGGTGTCTGGCCACCTGTGAGGATCGGGCATCGCAAGCAGTGTCTTGAAAAGAACCGACCGGATCTGCATTTATTAGACGGTACAAAGACACCAAGCATGCGGCCGCACGGACGGTCTTGAGTAGGTCCATACGAATACAGATCTGCTCAAGAGAACATCGGGGAGGAATTCCAATCGGCTCTGCGTGTCGGTCGGTTCTACCATTGGGGTTTTCGGTGCCTGCGAGCAGTGAGGATGTGGATTCAAGCGAAGCGGCGAAGAAGCTTCTCCTCGTGTGGTCGAGCAGTGAGCGGGGGGATATGGTACGCGCGAGCTACCAAGGAAGATGGCGCGGGCGGGCGAGTAGTGAGCAGGGGTAAATGGTGTGCGGCCGACGAAGGGGAAGAGAGGAGGAAGAAGAAGAGAGGAGGAATAAGAGTGGAAGACGGGGAAGAAAGTGCATTAAATCTCAATTCTACTAGTACTACTACCAGGATATAGGCACCGTCCTCCGGAGTGTAAATAGTTACACCGATGACATGTGGGTCTACCACAAGAGGGCCCATATGTCGCTTAATGGAGGACACAGGTGCGTAGGCGTATTCTTGAAGCGTGGTCTATTGGCAAACATGATGGCGATCGGTAAGGCTGATTTAGTAACACCAACACGCTGGTTCAGCTTATTAATTACATGTCCCATCTGCCGCAGCGTGTATTGTCACTTCACCGTGAAGACTAGTTGAATAGTTCTCTCGACCAAGATGGGGAATGATGGATCGCGAGGATTACCTTTCTACAAGATCCCTATGCCTCTACGCTCACTTCACTCATTTTGCTCCGTATCTAGTCACTTGTTGAAATCAGAGAAAGACAAATACCCGTATTTGGGAACAGAGGGAGGCTTTTACTCCGTCTTGGAGTATTTGAGCAGAGGGAGTATCACCATATGGAGGAACAGAGGAAGTTTGAAATATGAACATGTCAATGAGAGGGAGTAAGCCCCATGCATGCATGCATGCATGCATGCAACATGCAACACTCACACATACTCCACATGGACGCTGCAACACTCACGCACCCCATGCGGCACACAAGACACGACGCAACACACACGCCACGCTCAAGTGCTCAACCTACTCCCTCGTCCGTGAAAGACTGTACATTTAGAGATTTACACATTGACTAGGGTATAATTAACGCTCAAAAGTAGCAGACTTATGTGTGCATGCGACCATTGAGATAAGAAGATTAAATGAAGGCCATTGCATGCTGTAATTAAGGATAGACATGTAGCCTATACCTACAGCACAAGTTGGTGCATTAGTCAATCAATATCGATTTAGATTAAAGGCTAAATGCATTGGAAGTGTAGATGTACATCATGTACTACTACACTCTTTGTTTATAGCCGATGTACACTCTTTGTTGGAAGGCCGAGGGAGGACACGTGCATGCACTCACATACACATCCAGGGCGGTTCGGGCGCAAGGGTTGGACTCGTGTGGCGCCTGCGTAAAGTTTTGTTTAACTGATTTCTTTGCTCCGCCAACCGATGGTGGGACCCGGAAACCAGGTGACAATTTAACCAGTCAACAAAGTGCCACGTCGACTATGTGGCCGGTCAGTAGGGTGCAATACGGTGCTCTACAATGAGCTAGTGATCGTATAATCGACGCAAAACTATATATAGTGACCGTAAAGAGCGTATTGTTACAAACGTTGGCCGCCAGTGTATTTTTCTCGTTTCAAATTAAGCCATATTAATCGGAAAGGACGCAGTATGGACTACTACTAGTACTAGTACTGCTTTGATGTGTCCCGTCAACTCGCCGAATGAGGAGAAGCTTGCTTACTACGCCTCTCCCTCGCCCACGCGCGCGGTGGTTCGTAGGACGAGGAGAGGGTTTTGACTACAGCGCCCTCTCCCTCTTCCTCTCCCTCGCCCTCGCCCTCGTGGTGGACGTGCATCAGTTCAATCGGTGTCGATTGCCGGCGCATATTGTCTTTGTAGTATCATCATTGTTGGACCTTCCGAAGAGGCGAAGAGGCAAGTGCAAGGTTCACATGAGTACGAACAGTTGAACCTCCCGAAGAGGCAAAGAGCCAAGCGCAAGGTTTTATAGGAGTTGTCGTCCTAGTAGGAGTGTACTACAACTATAGCGAACGATGCTACTGTATGATGCCGCCACGTCACGTATATCCAAAGTTGTGCCACCTTTTTTTTTTCTCAAAGAGCGTGTTGGAGCCCGTGCAACAACCACACAAGTTGCACGTACACATAACACATTCACTAGTAATAAATTCTAAAGGACAAATGCCGTTATGCCACACAAGTTCATCTCCAATTCATGTGATAAATTTGTGCACGACTAGTCTACATATATTCACAGCGCTACTGCTCACAATTCTTTGTACTCCATTAACACGTTATAGATGGGCTACATGCATGTCCTCCTCCGTGTTCTAGTCCTGTGTGTTCTTCATGGATGGCACGATCCATAGCGGTGGGCAACGGAATCATTGTCGCAGCTTTCTAGTCCGGTTCCACACGATGGAGACTCATCCAAGCTGAAGCGACATAAATCGAGGATAGCGTGTCCCAAAGATGTCGTTCATCCGGCGGTGCACAATGAAGACACAACCATGCTTCATGAATGGCAGGCCTTCTGTGTCGTGCACGGAAGGTGGCATCCCCTTCACAATGGGGTAGCTGTCCCCGATGAAAAGCGAGTACTCTCCAAGAGTGTTCCTCGGCACCCACGTAGCATCACGGGGGTCGAACTCGGCGCCGTTCATCTGGTACATGCGGCATCCCAGATCTGGACACATGGTGACGTACAAAGTCAAGGTCCATGCATAATAATGTTGTGCTCAAATATGGCGGTCGATGTCACTGCAGCAAATAGTATTACTCGGTATAGAGGAAGTAAAATAACTGCTTATTATATATAGCCACTCTTGGCTACATCGATGAGATAGTAAGACATGGAAAACCAAAAATGGTGGCAGCTAGTGGGTTCAAGTCTTCAAGGGCCCAGCTAGCTATCTGGCGTCCTCCAAGGTAAAAAGTACTCCTACTAGTAGTACTAAGTATACTACTAGTACAACAATGAAAGAGAAGGAGAGAGGGTTAAAAAATGGAAGACCTGGGTAGATGGTGATGGTCCGATCGTGGTAGATTGTGTGACCATGTTGCACATCAGTAGTACCATTGGTAACGACTGCTAAGATTGTTGATCCCAATATGCCAAAGTCAGCTACAAGGTTCCAGGTTAGACTGAATCGCGGATGCAAATGCACATCCAGGATCGGCGATCTTATTTTGATCGGGGATGGTGGTCCTTGCAAAATAATGGAGTACCGTTAGGGATGCAAATGATGGTTTGTGCATTCCTTTTGTAATCTCCCGTACCGTAGGATGGCAACCAGATGAAACAAGTCCCCTGGCTTGTCACGGCGAAGATGCGGCCTAGATGGCGCATGGCGTCTTCGAACGTGTAGGGGTACAAATCTGCCGCCGCCAACATCGCGCCTCTGCCCGTTCTTGCGTCTTGCATTGATGGCAATCCTTATGTCGAACACCGCGACGAGATAGTAATCGTCGCAGCCGCGTCGCTTTGTCGGCAGGTCCGCAATTGCTATCTTCTTCAATCTCATGTAGGCATCATCATACGTATTCAAGACGAGCCAGTACGGAAGGCCGATCCCAATGGTGGAGAAGGGGTCTACCGGAACGGCCGCACTGCTGTTGATGTTGTGCAAAATGATGGTGGTATCCCGCCGGAGGTATGCAAGCCAATCTTCATTGGCACCAACCCAGACCTATATATAAGACGGTGGGTAGCGGAGAAATTACGGGATGGAAATGGAATAACTAAGTACTACATGATAAAACTCCATTGCTGACCTGCTCATCGGATAAAATCCGACTACCTCTCAATGTCGGCAACTCTATCGGAGTCAACGTGCAACCATGGCCAGGGAGCGGTGGACTGTTCGAAGGATTGTCCCATAGAAGAACCTTCTCCAAGGATGCATGGAAGACCAACAAGCATGGCCTTTTCCCAAACCTGTTTAAGCAGCGTCTTGAAAAAATGGTGCAGGAAGCACCGAGTCTTGCGGCGGTGAGGACGTCGGAGCGGCGTGCGATTTCTCCCAGAGGATCGTCGTCCAAGGTCTCCCAGCCCCGACGAGGAGGAGAACCGCCTGGCGAATCCATGGGAGCAGTGACGAACTGCCTTCTCTTCGTGGCGAGGGGAACTGGCGAGGAGGAGATAAGAGCGTAGTAACCGCAGGGCCTCGTCCCTTCCAACTGTAGATCATTCCTCAGCGAAGGGGTGAGGCTATTATTTACTACTAGTACTAGCATTATGGAACGTTATGGGATTGCATTATACTGTAAATAATAGCACTAGTAAGAAATTTTTGGCACTAGGTAGTAGTTTTTGGCGTGGATTAAGAAATTTTGGGTATGTTTTTGCCATTTTTCGTACACGCCAACTAGTGTCCAAAAACGTCTTACATTATGTGATGAGGAGCACGATACTGCATCAGAAAGCAGTACCAGTACTACTTTTCTCAACTACGAGTATTAGTGTGATGTACTGTACTTCTAGTCTAGTCTAGTCTAGTCTTGTATAGTGCACCAGTTTTGAACTCTTGAATCTTAGGGCCAAGCAGCTACTGTTGGAAGTGGAGGGTACTACTGTTCTCTAGAACCATCGCTGTACTATGAATGCAGGGGAAGTACACCTGCGTAGTGGCCTAGTGGGTACTCTCGGTGCTATATTTAGCCGCTCCTCTCACGTAGGAGTAGCTGGCCTACTCAGCCGCTCCTCTCACGCACACACTAGCAGCCTGTTTATGAGTGACGGTTACTGCGGTCTGCGGGGGCAGAACATTTGAGTTATTTGATATAGCGAGACTAGGCTTTTCGCTTCCATTTTGGAGGTGTAATGGATCTTGTCGAACTTTGTTAGTAGTTCCTTCTTTATGAATGAGATGAAGCAAAGCTTTTGCCTCTGTTTAAAAAAAATAGGTCAAGAGGAATTTCTTTTATAGTAGAGCCGATAATGGAGTGAAGTCCATGCGTGCAACGCCACAAGCTACAGAGTACTAGTAGTACAGCACTTTACATAGAGTACAGAGCCATATTGCACAGTTCCCAATGCCCTCGGGCTTAATTGGGAGGCGCTAGTTTAAATATGCTACTACTAGCTGATGAGGAAGCTGCAAGCGAGGTGCGGCTAGGCGAAACACGCGAGCCACGGATCTTTGGGAAGGAAAACCCGTTCACGTGGCTAGGTTGTCCAGTGCACCCAGATTGTGGGGCCGCATGTCCGTTTGACTTCAAAACTCAAACTACCCGTGTAAAATATTGGCTAGCAGCAAAGTGTAATACTAGTACTATTTTTAAAAAAAAGGCCGCCGTGCGTTCGGCCGGGATCGAACCCACAAAACGAGGTATACACTCCCGCGACCACTAGTAGTACTCGTTGGAGTATAACGCAACCTAGAATCGCCTTTTGTCGCTAGTGATACATTGTTCCTTACAAGAAACCCCTAATAATGCAAGAAACCACTAAAATGCCAAGAAACTACTACCACTTGCATACGTGGCAGACTTAAGATAAGACTACCTTATCAACCATTGTACATGCTCTTACCAACCAAAATCCTCGAGTGACCTCATACCTCCGGCCCGTCCACCTAGTCATCCTCGGCCATGGGACGAATGCTGGCCACGGGCGAAAGGCGAGGTCAAAACCGCCCGGCGGTGGAGCCCATGTTGCGGCAGCCCGGATGCCAGCTCCGTCCCGGGGCTCATGACGCTAGCTAGCCAAGATAGCTCCGTCCATTTGCTTGTCCGCAAGGTTTGCTAGCTAGATTTGGCAGCGGCAGCCTTTCAGCTTGCTCAGCGCTCGGGCCAACCATCTGCTCGGCGAAGGCAGCCGGTGGCTTGCTCGCTCATGAAGTCACGCTGGGCCAGCCTGCCAACCCGTTCGGAGGCCAATCGGCGTCCGGCCCATCCGGCGAGCGGCCAACTCGCTCATCACCGGCGCCACCGACGAACACGCATCAAGATCTTGTTTGGAGTAATGTTCAGGAAAAATAATGATTTGAGGGGGAATAACAGGATAGAAGGTCAGATGTGGGTCCCTCGTGTCAACGGTCAAACAAAATGTGTTGGTTTAAGATGCCTCGTCAGCACGGACATGTGGGCCAACCCAGTCATAAATGGGTTAAAATGAACCTAATCGGTAGGAGTACTAGGTAGTACTACCTCTCTCTCAGTTTACACGGCGTGCGCATACCCCTAGGTCGTCAATTTGACCAACCTAATACAAGTCATATATTACAAAAAATATACCAACATAAAGTATGGAGTTTCTACTTTCAAAAGGTATAATCTTTGTGCTATATAGTTTATATTAGGGTGATAAAATTGACAATCTAGGTATACGCGCAAGACTTGTAAACTGAAACAGAGGTAGTAGTAGTTTTTGGCGTGGATTAAGAAATTTTGGGTATCTTTTTGCTATTTTTGTACAATAGATTCTTCCTAGGGCTGGTTGAAAGTGGTAGTTTTTGTTAAATACTCTACATATTGTAAGTAGGAGTGAAAGTTAAGCTTTGGAAGCCAATAAGCAAGGCTAGTTACATAGTGCATATGTGTACATGATTGAAAGTAAATATCAACCATGAGTGACTAATATCTTGATGGAAAACTCGAAACTATGGAATACTAGAAAAAATACATGGTTGGAAATACTAGCAATGTTCATGTCCGTTGCAACGAATCATAATTAGAATAATACTTATTCACAAACTTGGTACAAAACACCCTAATTATGATATACATATGTATATTATGTTTCAATTATAATATATTCCTTGGGCTGTTTTGGTGAGGTCAGGGAGGGATGTGGTTGGTTTTAAGATACTAATTATGGGTTTTTACGCAAATTGGTAGACAAGTGGGATGTTGGTGAGAAAAGACAACAACTTACCTCACAATCGTTAGATGTAGATCTAATGGTCGTAAGCGACGGATGGCGTACACACCAGCATCACCAACTTAGTCTTGTGTAGGAGTACTAGCAAGATCTGTGCATTAACGGAACATCAAGATGCATTTTTTTATAAAAAACACTTGTTGTGATTGACCCTTGCGGGAGTAATCCCATGTGTAAAAACTAATGATATCTCGAGAAATATGAGATAAGGTGAAGAGGAGTTGGGTGTGGTGGTGGTTGGTGGTTGGACTGAGCGAAGGCATGGGGATTGACGACGCCGGCAGCGGCCACTAGGCCAGTTTGTTCGAGAGGCTTCCTTTCTTAATTGCTCAATAATGAGGTTTGTTGGAGATAAGGATGAACGAGGGAAGGCCTTGTCTGCAAATGTGGAGAGGGGTGCGGGTATCTTTTAGTTTAATTTCAATCCATCAGATATAGATCAGACGGTCTATATTGCAAGATGGCACACGTACCATCATCACCAACTCGGTTTTTTATAAAAGAAGAAATATAAGTATGGAGATACAAATACAAACGTATTATCGATACTTGCTTCCGTAAACTAGCATCTACATTCTATTCAACGCCTCGGCATGGGGGGCCTTAGCACAATGACTTCTCGACTATGTAAAACAAAGATTTTCCCGTCGCCGACAAGGAGCGGGTGACGGCGGCACGCTTTTTGGCTTGCTCTAGTCCTAGTAGTCATGCTAGGTGGTCTAAGCACGTGTAGATTTATTCTTTTTCACGTCTCGTGTTCGCCAGATCGCCACGATCGTTGATGAGTAGACGGTAAGTTATTCACGGGAAAACCCTTGTTGAGCGTGTTTGCGAGAGAGAGAGAGAGAGAGAGAGAGAGAGAGAGAGAGTGTGTGTGTGTGTGTGCGTGTGCGATATGTTAGAGACTGAGGCAATGATAACGGATTCTTTGTGTCTATGTGTGTGGAGGATAGAGAGAGACATGTACATGGGGCTTTGTGTTGTGTAACGTGGAGACACATATACATAATTAGAGAGTGAGTGTGTGAGATACACATGCGGACATGGGGAGAGATGAGGATCCAGAGAAATGTGTGTTTGTGCACGCGTTTGTGTGTGACAGGGAGAGAGTGTATGTGGAGTAGAGAGACCACTGATGATGTAAACCTAGTATAAGTGAAGGGGGAATGGTGTGACATTTGTAGTAGCGAGATAGCACAGGTGCGGGCGGGGGGAGCAGACTATTTGGAAGAGATATCGAGTGTGTGTGTGGGAGAGGGGTGTGAGAGCGAGAGAAAGAGAGAGCTAGCGACGAGAGAGAGAGAGAGAGAGAGGAGAGAGAGAGAAAGGAAGAGAGGGGGCGAGAGTGGTCGTTTGTGTCCATAAATGGCGTATAGATAGGGAAACAATGTTGATGTTGTCCGAAATTGGCCTATGAACGGAAACGCAGGGGAAGCAAGTCATCGTGTGTGTGATAGGGACTTCATGAGAGATCTAGAATAGATGGTGTAGAGAACAATGTGTGAAATCGAGAACGATTATACATTAGGGAGCTATGCAAAGAGTCATGACATATATGTATACAGGGAAGGAGCCTGGGCGGGTCCGCATGTGGGAGAGATAGAAAGAGGAGAGTGGTGCACAAGGAGACAAAGTGTGCTTGTTTGTAGTGGGGGTGGTGTGTGAGGTGAGTGCGCGAGAACCACATACCTAGGGAGATAGGCGTTTGGGGGCGACGTTTTGTGTGTATGGGAAATATACACTCTACATAGTGCGTGTGCTTGGGTAAGAGAGATAGCGGGAGACCTAGAGAGTGAGGGAAGAGATGTGTGCATGCCCGGGAGACAAAGTCATAGAGACCTATGTTGGGGTCCGGACTTACAGGAGAGAGGGGTGTTAATGTGCTCGTGTGTTGGTGTCTGGGGGAGAGAACGACTTCTCTATGTGTGTGTGTGTGTGGTGGTGGTGGGGGGTGACTTCAGATAAAGAGTGAGGTGTCTATATTTGAGGGACTTTAGCGTAATTGAGATATTGTGCACTCATGGTTGATCAATTTGTTTCACAGTTTGTACTATGAGATAACGATACTTTTGAACATGCGTGATATACCTTGATGTACCAGAATTACAAACCTAAGATTGGAATTTTGGAATTCGACTCCATCATTAGCTTCTGTAATTCATTTAAACGGAGGTACACTTTTTAAGCCGGAATTTCGTGATTTCAAATTCATATATCAAACATAGAGATATACACATACGGGCATGTTCAAACTTTATAATCATTCACTTTATTCATACACATACACATTTTTGCTTTTGTCATCATTTTTAGGATAAACACATTTGGAATTTCATTTGAATTGGACCGTATGATGGTATTTGCTTGTAGTAGCTCAATGATCCATATTTGAATTGAATGGACAATCTAAGTTTCGAGTTGGAGACATTGATTTTCAAAACATGCACATTATTTTTTGCGTGCAAAACAAACAAATTGTCGGCCATGATACCATAGTCGGTCGTACGAGAGCAGAATACTTATAATTTTAGGCGCCAAAAGCTTTCAAACTTCCCGCTCACATCGAAATCTCACGCTACCAAAGTTTAGCCCTGCGATATTCCTGTTTTACCCTTGCCACATGAACGGAAAAGGGCTGCTTTGGTAACTCCATTGTTTTCCCCTTTTTGCCCCCAACATTCTTCCCAGAGCCCCTCCCCTTCCCGTCCCCGACCCCCCAACCACGGCAAGTCGCCGAATCTAGTCCTCACCGTGGCGGTGGACCTCACACCGCCGGATCTACCTTCCGCGAATTTCAACCGCCAACTCACCACTTCACCGGAGCCGCTTCAACATCGGGTTTGTCCACCGCTCCAGATCTCCTTGACCGCCATCATGGTCCACCGCACCGATCTGCTTAATCGGGCGCCTCGTCCACCACAACAGTAGGCCCTTCATTGACTCCCTAGTCCGCCCTTCGCTGGCCCTTCATACAAGCCCTCGTCCTCGGCAATGATCCGCCTCACCGAAAAGCATCAGATAACGCTACCGCCCAAGCATTAATCCCTTTGCACCGGACCTGCTCCACGGATGCCATATTCAACTCCACCGCCCTGCTTTACCGACGCCGCAGCCTCATCAGTTATTTCGATTTGTACTCCTTCGGTTTTTCTTTTATCGTGCAACTGTTCACTTACCACGTATGAGCTTTCTTGTATGTCGACAGCGCCGCAAATCAGAAAGCACCGAGCCGCTTCAGACGGGCAATGACCGCCCAAACTCAACCGCAACACGAGCACCATCGACGATCCTTAGCTATCAAGTATGACAACGATACCCATACGCCGCGAGAATCGGGCACTATCATCCAACGGCGGCGCCTACGTTCACTTTCCTAGCATAAGCACCGCACCTTTGAATTTCTTGAGGCATCATTCAGTTTTTCATGAGACGCCGTTATTCGCTTGCACCGTAGGGCCATACTTCATTGTGAACATGTTACATGTGCTAAATTACATACCAAAGGCACATATAGTTAATATGCTTTAGTTTTGTTACGATGCCACCTGTTGGTTCCATCGGTAGTTAATGTTCTCTATGCTTAATTACACATCAACAAACTAGCATGTGGTTCCGCTGCTTTTTGTTCGTTTTACCCTACATTTTACGATGCTAGCTATTACATCACTGCTCCGAGCCTCTGTTCATTACTTGTTTGTGTGTTCTTGATCTTCCCAAGTTGCATGAATAATTTGATGCTTCTATTAATTATGGAGCTGCCAACCCCATCAAGCAAAATATTTGTAATTTTGGGGCCGGCACCTCGAACAAGCATAAAAATAGAGGGAAGCAGATATATTGTCGTGTATGCACACACCCTTCTTTCATTAGTTTAGATGAACCATTGATGATCAATTCGGACCAGTGCATGCGATTAAAATTAATTTTACCTAAATAGATGGTGCAGAATAAACTACAATAACTAGATTTGCAACCATGGGATGCTGACGATATTTTGAAAGAACATTGCAACAACAGCTAGGCTTCACAACAACATATGGTAAGCCAATGTGTTTTAGTACATGTGAAATGTAATGCGAGTGGGCTGCTTTCTTGGCTTGTGCCCTCAACGTGTAATCCTACCAAATTACAAATAGTTCAGTTCTGCTTTGCTGTATTGCTTGATTCAATGCTTGTTTGTTGTTACGCTATACCTGAGTTGGCCAATATGTCGCTGATTACTCGTTGTACTATCGTAAAGAAATGCATGCCTATTTCATTTCAGTCCTTAACTTTTCCTCTCAACTTCATCACAAGACTGTCTTCGTAGTTTATATGAGGCCACACTGTTAAGTGCTTTCTCGATTATTTCAACCTGCTTATATGCCTTGGCAACTTAAATATAGCGGTTGTACACTCCCTTTCAACTAGGGATGTCACCGGGTCCCGTTTAATCCCGATTAAAGTCCACTAGTGGTATGATAGTTCGTAAGAGTTTTTTTTTGAGGAAAATGAACTAGGGAGGTAGCAAAAACTAACTAGATGGGACTGGCGGATGTCGTTTATTTGCCACTTACATCCCTAGTTTCATCTTACCATTTTAATTTCTTTTTGGCTGATGCTGCTTCGAACCATTCAAATATGGTTTGCCATGCTCGGCAATAATTCGTCCGTCATTTACCATGTAAGCTTACTGCCTGGATCATACGATAGCTATCTCTTACTTATGTCCAAATGGAAACCTTTCAGGATGCCGTTCACACTAGGACACAATGTACAACCCCGTAATCTATTTGTGGAAGCAAGGTCGCCATCCATGTTACCAGATGGTAGCAGTTCAGAGGCAACACCGCCGGAGAGCAGTCTGAGCACATATATTATAGTGCTTGAGGCTCTACTAGAGGCAGAAAGAGATGGTGTGGCTACCATGAATGAGGTAATCTTTATCTTGAGGCTGGAAATTACGGAATTAGCGGCACGCATTATGCAAGCAACCCAAGAATTGGAGGAAGTAAGAATGTTGCATTTGAAGATGGAGGAGGTCCTGCTGTTTCTGCTATCTGAAGCCCAAGGTAATCCCGGTTCTTCTTTAGATACCAGTTGAAATTGTCATTAGATTATTGTACTTGCATGTTGTGTCATATGGATTATATTGCAAGACCCCCTATGTTGTCCGGAATTCCATGTTGTCCATGTGTTGTAATGATCCGAATTTTTTTGGCGAGGTAATCCTCAGTACTTGTATGATTGACATAAGGTGAACTGTTTTTTGTGTGAGCATATTGTATTGGATGAAATAACTGTTTGAATCAGAGTGTATCCAACCTACCGA
Source organism: Aegilops bicornis (assembly GCA_021605145.1). Classification (NCBI taxonomy): domain Eukaryota; kingdom Viridiplantae; phylum Streptophyta; class Magnoliopsida; order Poales; family Poaceae; genus Aegilops; species Aegilops bicornis. Next base: position 465,048,913 of record CM038670.1, read on the forward strand.
ATTTGAAGGTCACGGCATTTCTAAATCATAATCATATATAAAGGTGGAATAAATCTTTGTTGTGGTGTTGAAGAAATAAATAACAAAACATATAATTATCTGTGGATATTCGTAATCAAATACAAATTGGATTTGAATTTCATTTGCCAGGTCCCAGGGCAAACGTGAATGCTAATTCTCCCAAGTTTTGAACGAAGCAGCTAAACACCCACTATAATTTGTGGGCTGCCCGAAGCAAGTGTTTGCGAGATGGAAATTACTGTCTACCCCTGACACTGAGTACATCCTTATCGACCGGATTTACACTGCTGTCGATAGGGGTAGACTAGTAACTTCAATCAGACGTGACACAACGGCCTCTGAGCCCATTCAGACACGGTGGGCGCCAAACGTGGGCGGCAAAACACATTTGATTCAAGCTCATCCGAAAGACATGTGTCTCTTCCTCCATTTCCCCATTCATACACGGTGGGCGGCAAAACAAACTCTCCTCGTCTGAAATCGATGTAGGCTAATATTTTAAATAGGGGCAGATGTGTAACTTCCATCAGACGTGACACAACCGCCCTACCGCGATCCTGTTCAAACACCATGGGCGCCAACCGTGGCGGCAAAACACCCTCTCCTCGCCTCAAATAGTTACCGCAAATATTTGGGAGATGCGAGATTACCGTCCTATCCCCAACCGACGCGATGTTCGAAATTTTAAACGGGGATAAGTTCATAACTTTCCCCATTTCGTAGAAGCGTCCCAAAGTTTGAGATCCCACCTCCTCCATTTCCCCATTCATACACCGTCGGCGGCACGACAACCTCCATATCATGACCAGCCTCCTTTGTCAGCCACCCCATCCTGCACCTTGCCGGAGCCGCTACTCCTACCCCGTCGTCCACTGCAAGAGATGGACGTCTCTCATCCACGACGCTGGACCAGGATCCTTTCATCGCCTCCTCTCGCTTCATCGGCGCCGTCGTCCACCTTGCCGTTGCCGCTCCTCCTCATTCGCCCACGGCAACAGGATATATCCCCGACCCGCCGTCTGCCGTCTAAAGTCTTCTTCCCCGCCACGATACCATCGCATGTAGCGACCCGACCTCGAGATGGTCAAGTCTACGTGCTTCGTGTCATCCTCGGATCGGTAATGCCGACACACAAGATCAAGGATTTATAACAGAGTAGCGATCACACACTTATTACATCGAATGTCTCAAAAGAGAACTTATTACAATAATATGGCTTAAGGCCATCTAATGCGATAACAATGAAGGCTTGGAAGATAAAGTGAGTCCATCAACTCCAACGGCATAACTGAGCTGCACGGCAACGACCTACAACCCTTACTCCTCGTCTGAAAAGTCTGCAACATTTAGAGAGTAATGAAAGAATAAGCTATACTACATGCATAAATGCTGGTGGAAAGCTCTACGGTTACAGTTTTGCAAAAAGCCAATTTTTTCCTACATCAAAGGAATAAATTTTACTTTAACTATCATGGTGGTTGAAACATCATTGAGAAGGTATAACCCCAACTCAATCCCAATTAAAGTAATTAACAACCCAGCAATATTAATTTAGAGTGATGAGATACATGTGAATACTCAAGTACTAGATACTCAGAATTGTCCATAACCGGGGACACGGCTAACCATGATTAGATTGTACACTCTGCAGAGGTTTGCGCACTTTTCCCCACAAGACTCGATCGCCTCCGTTGGTTTCTCGCACTGCATGGTGTTTGAGAGACGGATGACCGAGACACAGTCTTTCAGCAAAAAAAACTCTCTACTCCGGATAGATCATACCAAACCTATAAAACCCACTACCTGCTGATCTACCTCTTCGAAAGCTTCACGTAACTTACTCAACTATGCTAGAGCCCATAATAGCTTGTGGCTGCACACGGAAGTTTCTAGCATGAATAATCTCAGTTCCCTTTGAGCCCTGGTGGCGGTCCATAGGAAGATCACACGGTTACCCCGGGATTTCCAAAAAAAAAAGACAACAATGGGTTCCCCAGGTGCCTCAATCCACCCAGATGTGTATTTAAGTTCCCACCTTAAAATAAACCATTAATTAACAATCTCACATCTGTCGTGAATATCTCTCAAACCCAAACCACGTCTACGAGCATAGCATGGCAATATAAGCATAACGTAGCAGTAACTCCCAAGGGTTTGATAGTAACAGGGCAATAGGTTCCTACCTCATCATCTACTTCCCAACCCACAAATTAATGACATCCTAACCATGCAATGTTTGAGGGTTGAGCTAATGCATAAAAAACTGGGTATGAAAAGGTATGATCAAGTGTTACTTGCCTTGCTGACGATCCGTGAATCCTAGAGACTCGTAGTAACACGCTTCGCACTCCGGAAATTCTATCGCAAGCAAACAATACATACATAAGTAACAAACAAAAATGCGCAAACGAAACTTCAACTGAAAGAGGTTGACCGGAGAGTTCAACTTAAGAACTCCGGTTTGCAAAAAGAATCAAACCAAACGAAACAACGAAACTCAAACGGCGAGAGAAACATGGTATGTTTACTAATCTGAACTAGAGTCAAATTTTACAAATATAAGAACTGGTTTAGGTTGACTAATTGAAAGAGGGTTTCGAGATGAAACTCCAGGCGCTTGAATTGCCTGATTCCGATAAACGAGCGAAAAATTATACTAGTTTGAACATTGGTTCAGAAATCAAATTCGGAATAACCGCGGAATAATTCCGATAAAAGAAATCAACGAACGTCTAAATGAACGAACGTTCGTTAGCAGAGACTAAACGACGAACATGTTCGTAAAAACGAACGAACGGGTGAACGTTCTCAAAATAAATAAACCGAAAAAATAAACCGATCTAATAAGAAAAACGGGCTAGGGTTTTTTTTAAACCGAAGCAATATTTTAAAAAAAAACCAGCGACGGGGCTACCTCCGGCGAGGTCGTCCGGCGGGCGGGCGGGCGGTCCCGGGGTCCCATGAGGCGGCAAGTCCCAAGGGGTCCGGGAGGGGCGGCGAGGGCGGCGGCTCGGCGAGGGGAGGGGGACGGCGACGGCGCTGGAGGCGACGGCGCCAAGGCGGGCGGGCGCGGCTCGGCTCGGCTTCCACTGGTCCCAAGTGGGCGGTGGTGGCGATGGTGGCGGTGGTGGCTAAGGGAGAGGGGGGCTATTTAAAGAGGGAGGGTGGTGGCTTGGAGGAGGGCAGGCGGGGAGGAGTCCGGCTCGGACTCGAGTCTGGCGATGGCGGCCTTGTGCATAAGTGAAGGCGGCGGCTGGGCAGCCTGCTCGGCTGGGCCGTTAGCCCGATCGGTATGATTTCTTTTTAAACGATTCTGAAATTTATAAAAATCCTAGAAAAATAAATAAAACTCTAAAAATTCCAAAACAAGTTTTCTTTGCCTAAATAAAATATTTAGAACAAGATGAACTTCTCTTGGCCCTAAAATGCAAATTTTTAAACATATGCAAATTTTTCACTAGGCAAATAAAATTCCAAATAAGTAAAATAAAATCCCAAAAACGATTTTAACATTTTTCCTCCGGTATTTCAATTAGTTTTGGAGAAGTCATATTATCTCCTCTCGTTTATTTTAAACTTGAAATATTTTTCCGGAGAGAAAAATAATAAAATCCAATATCCTCGTCTTTCATTATTTGATACAATTCAAATATGAAAATCAAAATCCCCAACTTCTCTCCGAGGGTCCTTGAGTTGCTTAGGATTTCGAGGATAGCAAATGAATATGCAATAAAATATGATATGCATGGATGACCTATGTATAACATGCCAAATTGAAAATTTGGGATGTTACAAACCTACCCCCCTTAAGATGAATCTCGTCCTTGAGACTCGGGTTGGCTAGAAAATAGGTGCGGATGGTCCTTGCGAATATCATCTTCTCGCCCCTGTGTGGCTTCCTCCTCAGTGTGGTGGCTCCACTGAACTTTACAAAACTTGATAACTTTGTTGCGAGTGACTCGGCTGTCGAAATCCAAAATCTTTACTGGTTTCTCCTCATAAGTCAAATTACTATCCAATTGTATCGCCTCCAGGGGCATTGTATCCTTTAACGATATGTCGGCCATCTCAGCGTGGCACTTCTTCAGTTGTGATACGTGAAACACATCGTGAACTCCTGATAGTCCTTCGGGTAACTCCAGTTTGTAGGCAACTTCTCCCATTCGTTCCAAAACACGATACGGTCCTACAAATCTTGGGGCTAACTTTCCCTTTACTCCAAAACGTTTCACTCCCCTCAGGGGTGATACTCGCAGATAGGTTCTGTCTCCGATTTCATAGGTTACTTCCTTGCGTTTTGAATCTGCGTAACTCCTCTGTCTAGACTGAGCAATCTTTAGTCTGTCTCTGATCAGTTTAACCTTCCCCTCTGAGTCTTTGATCAAATCTGGTCCAAACAACTGATGGTCTCCGACCTCGTCCCACATCAAGGGTGTTCTACACCTGCGTCCGTACAGAGCTTCGAACGGTGCCATCTTCAAACTGGCTTGGTAGCTGTTGTTATATGAGAATTCTGCGTACGGCAAATTGTCATCCCAACTAGATCCATAATCTAGTGCACAGGCTCTTAACATATCCTCCAGAATCTGGTTAACTCTCTCTGTTTGTCCATCCGTCTGTGGGTGGAACGCTGTACTGAATTCCAATCTGGTACCCAAAGTCTGGTGTAGTTGATGCCAAAACTTTGAAGTAAACTGTGTTCCTCTATCTGATACGATGCTCCTCGGAACTCCATGCAAACATACGATCGTGGTCATATATATCTTGGCCAACTTGGCACTTGTATAAGTTGTTTTCACTGGGATGAAGTGAGCTACTTTGGTCAACCGATCCACTACTACCCATATTGAATCATATCCTGCTTTGGTTACAGGTAACCCGGTGATAAAATCCATGCCAAGTTTGTCCCACTTCCATTCGGTATTGGCATAGGCTGCAACAATCCTGCTGGCTTTTGATGCTCGCCTTCACTCTCGACATACATCGCATAACGGCTACATACTCGGCAATATCCTTCTTCATACTAGTCCACCGTAAACGCTCCTTCAAATCCAAATACATCTTGGTGTTTACGGGTGAATCGAGTATGGTGAGTCATGGGCCTCTTGAAGTATTAACTTCTCGATCTCCGAATTGTTGGGCACATAAATCCGATCCTCAAACCACAAGGTATCGTGCTCGTCCTCGCGAAAACCTTTGGCTTTTCCTTTGCCCATCTTTTCCTTTATCTCAGCAATCTCCTTATCCTCCTTTTGAGCGTCTCAATCTTGTCTAACAAGGTCGATCGAACCTCCATTGTTGCAAGAAAACCTCTTGGAACAATCTCCAACTGAAGTTCCATAATATCCTCTGCTAACTCCTTTGGCGGTCCTCTACCTTCAAGGATATTGGCATAACTCTTCCGACTCAAAGCGTCTCGCTACAACGTTGGCCTTTCTGGATGATAGTGTAGCTTCATGTCGTAATCCTTTATAAGTTCCAGCCATCTCCTCTGTCTGAGGTTTAACTCCTTCTGTGTGAAAATGTACTTTAAACTCTTATGATCCGTGTACACATCACAACGGTTTCCCATGAGATAATGTCTCCAGGTCTTCAACGCATGTACTACAGCTGCTAGCTCCAAATCATGCGTGGCATAGTTCAACTCATGAGGCTTCAGTTGTCGTGAGGCATACGAAACAACTTTTCCTTCCTGCATAAGAACACATCCAAGTCCTAAGCGAGAGGCATCACAATACACTTGAAACTCCTTATGTATATCTGGCAATGTCAGCACTGGGGCTGTAGTTAACCGTTTCTTCAACTCTTGGAAACTTGTCTCACAATCCTCTCCCATTTGAACTTGGTATCCTTCTTTAGCAATTCTGTCATTGGTTTAGCAATCTTGGAAAAATTTCAATAAATCTCCGATAATATCCTGCCAGTCCAAGGAAATCTGAATCTCGGCCGATCAAGTGGGTGCCAACCATTCAAAGGATCGACTGAATTTTATTGGGATCTACTGCTATACCTTCTCCTGATATAACATGCCCAAGAAATCCAACTTCCTTCAACCAAAACTTGCACTTGCTGAATTTGGCATGTAACTGGTGTTCCCTGAGTTTCTCAAGAACCAAACGTAGGTGTTCTGCGTGCTCCTCGTCGTTCTTCGAGTAAACCATAATATCATCGATAAACACCACAACAAACTTGTCCAAATACTCCATGAACACTTTGTTCATCATAATCATGAAATAGGCAGGGGCGTTAGTCAGTCCAAACGACATGACCGTATACTCATATAATCCATATCTTGTGGTGAATGCTGTCTTTGGTATATCCTTCTCTCGGATCTTCAACTGATGGTATCCTGATCGTAGATCAATCTTAGAAAACACTTTAGCTCCTTGCAACTGATCAAACAGATCATTAATCATCGGTAAGGGATACTTGTTCTTTATCGTTACTTCATTCAGAGCTCGGTAATCAACAACCATCCTTAGGGATTTATCCTTCTTCTCCACCAAAAGTAATCTTTGGAGCTCCCCAAGGTGATGAATTTCTACTAATGTAACCTTTCTCCAATAGCTCCTTTATCTGCTTCTTAATTTCCTCCAGATCATTTGCGGGCATCTGATAGGGTCTCTTTGAGATTGGACCTTTACCTGGTATTAGTTCTATCGTAAACTTCGATGTCTCGATCCGGTGGCATGCCCGGTAACTCTTCCGAAAAACATCTGGATAATCCTTCACTCTGTGTACTTCCTCTTGTACAACTCCCGTGAGGGTATTCACTTGGCTCCTCCTAGCACATGCCTAGATACATACTTAATCCTTTTTCCCTCCGGGGTGGTAAGATAAATTGACTTGCTAGCACAGTCAATACTTCCTCCAAACCTTGACATCCAATCCATACCTAATATCACATCCAATCCTTGCGACTCCAAGATTATTAGGTCAGACGGAAAAACATGCGTGCCAATAATTAGGGGTATCTGGGTGCACCACTTGCTAGCCATATACTCTGCTCCAGGCGAGCTCACTAAAAGAGGGGTCCTAAGGGTATGGGTTGGTAACTTAAACTTATCCACAAATCCCCTTGATATTTATGAATGCGATGCACCAGCATCAAAAGAACAATAGCGGTAAATGATCGAACCATAAACTTACCTATTACCGCGTCCGGCTGCTCTTCAACTTCCTCCACGTTAATGTGGTCCACTTGTCCTTTGTTGAATGGATTGGGCTTCTTCCCAGCGCTCCCATTTCCGTTTCCATTCTTTCCTTCAGGGCAGTCATTGGCATAGTGCCCTGTCTTCCCGCACTTAAAGCAAACAACTTGGCTCAAGTCTCTCTTCGCGGGTGTAGCTGGGTTTGAGCGATTCGATTATTGTTGACTGCACTTCCATTCCCATTCTTCGCACCATTATGCGATCCTCCTCCAAAGATGGTTATGTCCTCCATGGTTATGAACTAGTCCTCCGAGTTCGGGGTTAAGCGAGGTTTCTGGTGAGCTCTGAGTTATACTTCCCTTGTCCATACGTCCTCTTACGATTCTCACTTTGCTGCTGCTTTCCTTCAATCATTAGGGCATTATCTACCAACTCCTGGTAGTTGTTGAAAGTTGCCACCATTAGCTGCATACTCATCTCATCATTCATTCCTTCCATAAACTTCTCTTGCTTCGCGGCATCCGTGGCCACATCATCGGGGCATAGCGTGATAACTTGCTAAACTCATCCACGCATTTCGGCCACAAAGACGGCGCTGGAGGCGGCGACACCAAGGCGGGCGGGCGGCGGCTCGGCTCGGGCTTCCCGGGTCCCAAGCGGGCGGCGGTGGCGATGGTGGCGGCGGTGGTGGCTAAGGAGAGAGGGCTATTTAAAGAGGGAGGGAGGTGGCTTGGAGGAGGGGGCAAGGCGGGGAGGAGTCCCGTGGCGGCGGCAAGCGTCTTGCCAGGTGGCGGCGGCGGTGGGCCGACTTTGCTCGGCCAGGCCGTTAGCCCGATCGAGGCCATTTCCTTTTTAAAACATTCACTTGAAATTTATAAAAATCCTAGAAAAATAAATAAAAATCTAAAAATTCCAAAACTTTTCTTTGCCTAAATAAAATATTTAGAATAAGATGAACTTCTCTTGGCCCCTAAAATACAAATTTTTAAACATATGCAAATTTTTCACTAGGCAAATAAAATTCCAAATAAGTAAAATAAAATCCCAAAAATGATTTTAACATTTTTCCTCCGGTATTTCAATTAGTTTTGGAGAAGTCATATTATCTCCTCTCGTTTATTTTAAACTTGAAATATTTTTCCGAGAGAAAAATAATAAAATCAATATCCTCGTCTTTCATTATTTGATAAAATTCAAATATGAAAATCGAAAAATCCCCAACTCTCTCCGAGGGTCCTTGAGTTGCTTAGGATTTCGAGGATAGCAAATGAATATGCAATAAAATATGATATGCATGGATGACCTATGTATAACATGCCAAATTGAAAATTTGGGATGTTACATCGCACCCGCAACACCCACAAAGTATCAGCATAGGCCTACACGGCGTCGCAAGAGAGGTGGTACTCTTCCATATGTGCTTAAGTTATTGATCTCACCCGAAAAATAGATCGTAATTTGTTTACTGTACTTTTCTTGTCCGTACCAAATCGTAGTGGCTAGTTGAAAGCAAACATTGGTTCTTGAAGTAGCTTTGTCCGGTTTGCACCTTCAGATCCGCCATGGCACGGGCACTATACTCGTAAAGCTTATGGTTTCCCCCCCTTTATATTCACTACCATCATCGTAGGTGCTTCGTGTCATGCTAGCACTGCTCCTCAAGACCTCAACCCAAAGCTTACGTGTTGAAATACGAATCTGATATGATGCTCATATCACTAAAACAGAGAACGTTTAATTGGTCACCTAATGTTCCTATATTCGTTTCGAAAAGCATGTGCGCCACCCACTGGTCCAGCTAATTTCACTTTCCTTATTTTTCTCTTGATGCTTAGGGTTTTCCCCTTTTATCTACTCTACTATGATCTGTGTAGGTGCTTTACGTAAATCTTGGCATTACTCCACCCTTCAAGCTAAACAACACAACACTCATAATTCAAAGCTTAGTTGTTCAAATATGATTGTGATATGATACTGATATTAGTTAACCGACACATTTAATTGGTTAGCTAAAGGTCCCACTTGAGTTTCCAAATGCATGTCATGACATATAGGGAGACAGCATAATTGCATTTCTTTGTCACTTGTTGACCGTACTTTCTTGTCCATACCGAATCTTAGTTGTTATTTCAAAGCAAACATCGGTTGCTAACAACCCTTCGCGCGGTTTGCAGCTTCAGATCTGCCATCCCACTGCCACGGTCAACACTGTACTCATCATGCTAATGTTTTCCCCATTTTATGATGACCACAATAAGCCTACATGGTTCGTGTCGTAATAGCACTGCTCCACCCATCGAGCTAAACAAGCTTAGTTGTACAAATTCATATCTGATATTATTGCTGATATTAGTAAAACTGAGAGATGTTTAATTGGTGAGCTAAATGTTCCTACTTTAGTTTCGAAATGCATGTGAGCCACATATGGAGAGATCGGAAAGAATAGTATTTCTCTGTGCGCTCTGGTTCATCATGGGTGGCCAACCGGCATTGTATTGAAAGACTTGTAATATCTTCAATCTGCTTGCTCTTCTGCTCTTCTTTAAGATGTTACTCTTCTCTTGCGGTCGACTGGTCAGGTCGAGTTGTTCTCCCTTAGTATATTTTGAATCAATAGTCAGTCGACTTGTTCTTCTTTACTATATGTTGAAGCTATCATCTGCGAAGTTTCATCACTTCTGGAGCTCTCATATTTTGAGTAGTAGGCCACATTATATTAATGCACACAACAAATTACAGCATGCATGGCATCTTATAAAAGAGTTACAGAGATAGCACAAAGGGGTTTACAAGGAGGCAGTATTGGATTAGAATCACTTCTACATTACAAAGAAAATCTCACTTGTTTTATGTTTTCATGCATGTCAGATATTGAACGTTATCAAAATGAATATGAGAATGGGCGCACGAGAGGAATATTGCGGAACGATCCACTGGCTAACAAACTTGGCATGGTGGAGGATGGCCTATCTTATTCACCCATCAAGGTGCTTTCTCTAGCTTTTCAAAGTTGTATTGGTCGCACATATTTTGCATCTGACCTCTTGCATTACTTCTACTTTGTTACACCATCTGCTTGCTCTCGTCATTACCTCTCTGCCTTTTGCCTTGTAACGTTGTACTTAATTAATTGCTATTTGATTATGTATCATCAGTCTGCACCTGAGCTTCATTATCCTCTGTTTCTTCCAATATTATTGGACCTATATTTACTCTTTGCAAAATGTAGAATAATGGCAACTCTTATAAAGAATTTTCTTTGGGGAATTTATTGAATTATCCTTCCATCAACATGGAGAAGGGCTTTGTCCAGCCCGTGTTAACATGTAATGTAAGTTAATCCTTCTCAAGCCTTCAAACTTTGTTAGTGTATAGTTTTGTATTTGAATCATTGCCTCCTCTTCTGTTTGCTTTTCTGTTTATATCTTATTTGATGTTTGCAACAACTACCGATTTCAAATTGTAGTTGTAAAAACATGTTCCTTATCTTGAAACAGATCCATTTATTTGCTTATATAATTGTGAAACCTGTTACGTGTCTCCTTATTTCTCTTTCAGAGTCGTATCTCTTACGCCAGGCAGAACATTAGGGAAGATAGTGAGCCAAACCATCTTGTGGACAGCGAGATGACCCCAAGGTCCTGTCTTGATGAAGACAGTGAGTTGAAGCTACTCACCGGCAGGTGTGAGACAACCTCTGTGCAGTCGCTGCCTCAATCAGTTCGACTTCTTCAGTCTCAACTTAAAGCGGAAAGGCTTGCTTCAGCTCAGCTCCGACTTGAAGTCAAAGATGCAATGAAGATGTCAGAGGACTGCCATGCGCACCATCAAGCCTTAAATCTAGTGTTGATGCATCTATCGTTGACACAACTGAGGTCTACTCAGCTTCTTCAGCTGTTTGGGGGGCCCTTCCTGGCCAGGCCTAGTGCCTTCTGAAGTGCTCTCAGTTTTGTATATTCTTTTGTCGGCGCATTTATTTGCACTAGTGGCAAACTTTGATGCCCAGTGGGTGTAATATGTGATAGCCGTGATAGCCTAGCGTAAGTTGCTTGCTTATTTATTTCCTTGTTGTCTTGTTTATTTGTTTGCTTGTAGTCATTGCAGTTCTTTTTCCGCGGTTTGCTAGTGGCTGCAATAACCTATTTTTTAAAACTAGGCTACAATAACCATGGGCTAATACTTCATCAGTGACCTTTGGGCCTCCTACGGGCCGTAGAAACGATGGGCCTTCTACGGGCCGTAGAAACAATGGGCCTTCTAAGGGCCGCGAAACAATGGGCTTTCTACGGGCCGTATCATCAATGGGCCTTATCTGGGCAAGATGATAACATGGGCCAATAACAGGCCGCATTATGGTCATAAACGGGCTAGAGTTGGAATCGTCCGTTCATGGGCCGACCATAACGAGCCATCAATAGGTCATATTTCATGACGCTATGAAAACGCCCAACGATAACGGACCACAAACGGGCCGATCAGTAACCACGGGCTTAATTTGGCCCACAAGCAGAAAATGACAGTAACGGGCAATAAGTAAACAAATCCTGGATATGAGCCCAAGAATAAATGGGCTCCGAGAAGGCCGAAAGATAACATGGGCTAGAAACGCCCAACGGAATAACCGCCGTTAATGGGTATAAAGTGATACCTTTGTTCTTTACGGGCCAGTTTCACCACGGGCCGTTAATGGGTGTAAAGTGATACACTGTTCATTTCGGGCCAGTTTCACCATGGGCCGTTAATAGGCCAAGAGTTACATAGGGCCTCATATGGGCCGAAAGACGTCATGGGCCATATATGGGCCAGAAGTGAAAACAGGCTGGAATCATATTCGGTGGCCCAGATGACGCTACTGGGCCTAATTCGGATAGGGCGTAACGGGCCTTGGGTTAGCGGGCTGTAAATGGGCTATATGCGAGCAGGCCGTTAACAGGCTTTCCATGGGCCGGCCCGCCACATTTTGACCAAGTCAAACGGGTCGGCCTTTTCACAGGAATGGGCCTCTGTTGGGCCGTGCCACGTGTCGACGTATCATAGGCGCCTTCCGTCCAATGAGTGGATGACATCATCCCAACGATGAGCGGAACCGTGTTTCCTGCAGCCAATGATGATTTTACACGTGGAAAATCCCCATTGGTCGGGGCTGTTAACGGGTTATCGGATCCAAAACCCGACCCGATAGCTTAACGGCGTTCGATTACGGTGGATGCCACGTGTCGGTCACCCTTGACGAAAGCACTTACGTGACGCGCGATTTATCGTCATGGAAGTGGACACTTCGTGATGATAATTTTGGTAATGTCATGGAACACTTCTCTGACGGCACAAGTATGACTATCTTGATTCTGTCATAAATTTGTCATGGATGTACATGCATGACAAAAAACGCGACCTACTGTGACAAACACGTATCATCACGGAAGTGTATTTTTTTGTAGTGATGCCACCGTGCAGATGCTTGCTGAGTCGGCGTAGAGGTCGCCCGTCGCCACGCAGGTGCCTGCCCAGCTGGTTGAGCTAGCAGCTGCTTGGGGACAGTGGTGGAGTCTCGGCTGGTGCGGGCCTGGCTGTGGCCCCGCTGATGCCCTCGGCAAGGGTCTTGCCGCGGTGTTGCAGTCGTCCCCGGCAAGGCGCTTGCCGGGGATCTTGTGGATTTTCTCGGCTAGGATCCTGCTGAGGGTCGTCGTCTTCCGATCCTCATCTGATCTTGTGTTATGATCTTGACAACGATCTGCATGCCACCATAGAGGCGCCTCCCGAGCCTTGGTTCCAATGTAGTTTGTTGGTGGTGTTGGAACCCTTGGGCTCAAGGGTGACTCGCTCTGCTGGCGTTGGGCAAGTTGCACCGGCAAGGCTCTTGCCGGGGCCGCGGAGGCTGCCTCGGCAAGGATCTTGCCGAGGGAGTCCACCTCGCCCTCTTGCTCTCTGCGTTTCTGGTCTTGGCGTTGCCTTGGTTGTCTTGTGCTTCGGCTTCTCTCCGGCTTCCCTCCTCTGCCCTACTAGGTGTGGTCGCGGCACGCGGCTCTGACTACCCGTGCACAAGTAAAGGGGTCAAAAGCAGAGCCCCTACTTTTGTACACCGACAGGAGCCCCGGGTCTGGGCCACACATAAGCGCGACGCGTTGTTGGGCCAGGCCCAGAACGGTGCGCGGGCAGGTGGGGCTAATTTTATCGCAGCAACTGTTTCGTCCGCTGCGCTTCCCCACGACCCGTGTTGAACGCGCGACGTGGAGGATCGTGCGTGACGTGGGGGTCATGCGTGGGGCGGTTCCCGCACGCATGCGTCACATCGCAGTAAAGAGGCGGCTCGCGCCTTCCCCATAAAAAGAGGGAGGCGCGGAGGCGCGGCTCATTTACTGAGTGGACTCGGGTCGCGGTCTTTAAGGCGCCCACGCCCCACGATCACGGGGCGGGAACAGTCGCCTCACCTGTCCTCTCAGTTCTTCTCGCTCGCCACGCGTCCCCCATGCAGGTGGCGGGCGGTGGAGGCGAGAAACCGGGTCGTCGCTGATTGGGGCAGTAGGTCAGTCCTAATTCCCTGCGCCTCCGATGGCTGGATTGGTCGAGTGGCGCGGCCGAGCCTCGACCCCACCCCTTTATAAGGAGGGAGAGGGGGTGTCATCCCATGTTCTCCTAGCATCCATCTTCTTCCACTTCCGCTCCTTCCTTCCACCTGTCATGGCGAGAGGGGGCGCAGACCCTTCAACAGTGGGGGCGAGGGTCGCTGCTCGACATCGTGTTCCTCCTTCCCACGAGCTCGCGGAGGTGGAGCCGGCCACGAGAGGAAGGGGGAGGGGGCAAGGCCGAGGTCGTCACGGCAGTCGGGGGAGAGGGGGACGAGGCGGCGCAATGGTCGTGCCTCCGCCAACGATGCCACCCGTGATGGACGGCCTCGTTGGGGACCAGCCTCGGGAGTTCTTCATCAGGCTGCGCCGGCCACCGCGTCGTCGTCTTCGTCTCCCTACCCCATTTGCTCGAGAAATGGGGCTTGATCCGCCCCAGACCCTCAGATTGCACATGAGGGGCTGCGGGAACGGCGGCACACAGGTCGATGTCGACTTCCCCGCTCCTCGCGTCATGTACCTCCGTCGTGGATGGAAGATGTTTCCTCGCGTCCACAGCCTGACAGCGGGGCTCGTCCTCTACTTCAAGTTAATGGAGGGCGGCCTGCTCTCCGTCAAGGTCTTCGGAGATCTTGGAACTCGCCTAAAGTGTTGCGTGGAGAGCTCCTCCGAAGATGAAGATTCCTCCTCGAGCAGGATTGACGAGGAGGACAGTGACAGCGACGATGAGGGAGTCGAGCGGCAGGATGCCGACCCCGACTTCGACTGACCGCGCCGCCCCTCCCTCGGCCACGCGCCCTGCGGAGGGCCTCCCTCTTCAAGCGCTCCATCGGGGCGCTCCTCGTCGTCTCCTTGGGCGGCTGGTGTAGGAGGGCCGGAGAAGGTGAAGAAGGCGGGTGGCGGCCGTCAAGTCGGAGTACGCGGGCACCGACGCCTTCATCGTGTATTGCCGGCCCGCTGCCTCATCTTCCAACTCCTTTCCCGGCACCAAGATGTTCTCTTGGTGCCTTCTGCTCCTCGCACCTTGCCTAGGAGCTCCTTTTGCCCTCCCGCTGTCTTGTTCCACCTTCTGAGGAGAGGGACAAGAAAGGGATTACGGGCACCTTATCTCTTTTTAGTTTGTAAGCCTGCAGGCACTCGTTAATTTTAAGACTTGTAATCCCCTTGCTCATGTTTTTAATTCCGTATGAACTGTACCTGTATGGGATGTTTTTAATTAAAAAGGGTGCTTGCCGGGTTTCTTTGTGTGTGAGCGAGGCCCATGCCGAGGGATAAATCCTTTTATTTTTAAGGTAAACATTGTCGCCCGGCAACAGGCCTTCCCGTCCCCCCACTTCAGTCGACCATTCTCACGCTTTTGGCGGAGGCAGTGGTGAAGTAGAGTTGGGCCCCTCGTTCATTTTCTTGCCACCGCGACTACGACCAAGTTCTGACCTAGGGGATAGCTCTTGGGTACAGGAAAAGGGGAGCACGATGGTTTAAGAATATAAACGTGGTTTCACATGTCCCAGTTCCATACAGAAATGCATAACACGGGATGAAAGACTTATCTGAATCCGCAGCCCCGGGCAACTTTGGCTTACCGTGGTTGGATCCTTGTGTCTTCAGCCCCTGGCAGTCTTGGCTTGCCGGGGTCGGAGCGCCGGTTCGTCCTCTTTCTCCGAAGTGGCTCAGCAGAAGTGTCCATTAGCCCTGCGAACCAAAGAGGACAGAAAGACACGAACTCGACCTCTAGGCTAGGGGTTAGTCACCGCTAAGCACTATCAACCCTAACCGAGGGAGAGACTTAACCTAGCATGCATGCTATAACTTAGGGCGCTAGCGCTTCGTTTATTTATGCTCAGCGTCTGCGCCTGGCTTTGTATAGAGGGTTACAAGCCTTGCCGGCAAAGCTTGTACAAATGGTGGCTTGCCGGGAGGCCCGGCAGCCGCGCCTTATGGGTAAAACTTGCAAAGATGTTC
This sequence comes from Aegilops bicornis, assembly GCA_021605145.1. NCBI lineage: Eukaryota > Viridiplantae > Streptophyta > Magnoliopsida > Poales > Poaceae > Aegilops > Aegilops bicornis. The sequence continues at coordinate 465,064,610 of CM038670.1, forward strand.
GATGTTCCAGGAGTTTCTCACTGGGACAGCATCTTCAGTCTCCAGGCGGACTGTGCCGGGCCTGGTGACTCGTATTACTCGATAAGGGCCTTCCCACTTTGGCGTCAACTTGTTGGAATTCTTGGCTGACTAAACGTGCCGAAGAACAAGGTCGCCTTCATCAAAGCTTCGGGCATGAACCTTGCGGCAATGGTAGCGGCGCAGGGCTTGCTGGTAGCATGCTGCTCTCACAGCCGCCCGAAGATGATCTTCCTCAAGGAGCGTCGCGTCATCTTGCCGCAACTGCTCTTGCTCAAGCTCGTCATAAGTGAGCACTCGAGGTGACCCGTATGTGAGTTCCGTGGGGAGAACTGCTTCTGCCCCGTATACCAGGGCAAAGGGTGTCTGGTCGGTGGCTCGATTTGGCGGCGTTCTGATCGACCAAAGAACCGTCGGCAACTCATCAATCCGGCGCCTTCCACTCTTGTGCAGCCTGTCAAAAGTCTTTGCCCTCAGGCCTCGCAACACTTCAGCATTTGCCCTCTCCGCCTGGCCATTACTCCGTTGATGTGCCACGGAAGCGAAACAGACCTTGCTGCCGAGGTCTTGGATGTAATGCATGAAGGTGTGGCTTGTGAACTGCGTGCCATTGTCGGTGATGACTCTGTTTGGCACACCAAAATGGCAGATTAGCCCTTTGAAGAACTTGACGGCTGACTGTGCAGTAACCCTCCTCATTGCCTCCACCTCCGGCCACTTTGTGAACTTGTCAATTGCAACGTACAAGTACTCAAAGCCCCCGACAGCGCAAGGGAAAGGGCCCAGTATGTCGAGCCCCCATACCAAAAATGGCCAGGAGAGAGGGATTGTTTGAAGGGCTTGAGCTGGCTGATGAAGCTTCTTCGAATGGAACTGGCACGCTTCACACCGGGTTACTAGTGCCGTCGCATCCTAGAGGGCGGTCGGTTAGAAGAAGCCTTGCCGGAATGCCTTGCCGGCAAGGGCCCTCGACCCTATGTGGGAGCCACATATGACTCCATGTATCTCTGCCAACAACTCCAGTCCTTCCTCCCGGGGGATGCACTTCAATTTCACACCGTTCGATCTCCTTCTATACAGGACGTCGTCGATGAACTGGTACAAGGCAGACCAACGGGATACTTTTTCCGCTTCTTCCTGCTCCTCAGGAAGTTCCCCTGTCTGTAGGAAACAGACGGTATGCTGTGCCCATCCTGGAGCCTGGGGCTCGACGGCAAGGACCAAAGGCATCTCTTCTGCCATGGGGGTGGCCGTCTCTATGGCCAGGGCTTGGTGCCCCGCCGGAGCCAGCTGCCCCTCAGCAGGCTCAGAATCCGCGGCAACACCCTTGCCGGCGGCCACTGGGGGCTCAGCGGGAAAGTACTTGTCGCGGCCTGATTTCCTCCGCTTGTTCTGTTCCGTTGATGGTTCGACGGATGGTTGAGTTAACCGAAGCAAAAAGGTACCTGGTTCCACAAGTAGCTTGAATGCAGCGCGCTTTGACAGGTAATCAACGATGTGGTTCTCCGCTCGGGAACGTGCTCCGCTTGTATACCGTCGAAGCGCTCCTCCAGCTTCCTCACCTCATCTACGTAGGCCTCCATCAACGGACTCTGATAATCTTTGTTGACTTGTCTGACGACAAGCTGCGAATCACCCCTGACGATGAGCTTCTTAACCCCGAGGTCTGCCGCGATCCTGAGACCGGCAAGCAGCCCCTCGTACTCAGCAGTGTTGTTTGTGGACATCTCCCTGGGAAAGTGCATCTGGATCACATACTTGAGGCGTTCTTCGGTGGGTGCGACAAGCAGCACACCGGCACCGGGGCCTTGCAGCGAGAAAGCCCCATCAAAGTACATGATCCAGTCGCGACTTGCTTCTTTGCCGGGGAGAGTGGTCTCCTAGGTTTCTTCGTCAGGCGTTGAGGTCCATTCTGCAATGAACTCAGCCAAGACTCTGCTCTGGATTGTCGAAGTACTTTCAAACTTCAACCCAAAGCTTGACAACTCCAAGGCCCACTCCACAATCCTTCCGGTTGCGTCTGGGTTATGCAATATTTGTTGCAACGGGAGGTGGGTGACGACAGTGATCTAGTGGGCTGGGAGGTAATGACGCAGCTTCCTTGAGGCCATAAGGAGGCCGAAGAGCAATTTATGCACACCGGAGTACCTTGACCTAGCCCCCTGCAAGAGGGAGCTGACAAAGTAATCCGGGTGTTGCATCATCTTCTTCTTATTCACCACTTCACTTGGCTGCGCGGGCCCTGTCCCGGTGGCGTTAGACTCTGCCCTGGGCCTTGCCGGTACCAGGCCCTGCCGGGGGAATCTCTGACGCGCCATCCGCCGGTCCTGCCGTTGCTACTGCCTCTTCGTCGACCTCCCTCTGTGCCACCAGCGCGGCGCTGACCACTTGATTCGTCGCCGCCAGATAGAGCAGCAATGTCTCTTGTGGTTTAGGCACCACCAGTACTGGCGTAGAAGAGAGGTATTTCTTCAGATTCTGCAATGCTACTTCGGCCTCAGGGTCCACTCCATTGGGCCCGCCTTTTTCAAAATCTTGAAAAAGGGAAGGGCGCGCTCGGCAGACTTGGAGATGAATCGACTCATGGCGGCAATGCAGCCAGTGAGCCGATGCACATCCTTGATCTGCTTGGGCGCCTCAATCTGCTCAATAGCATTGTTCTTGTCTGGGTTTGCCTCAATCCCACGCTGCGACACAAAGAACCCGAGAAGTTTTCCGGACGGAACTCCGAAGACACACTTCTCAGGGTTCAACTTGAGGTTGATCTTGCACAGGTTGGCAAATGTCTCTTCTAAATCTTGTACAAGAGTTGCCTTGTCCTTGGTTTTGACCACTATGTCATCGATGTAAGCTTCCATATTTCTATGCAGCTGGGGTTCAAAACCAATTTGGACCGCTCTTGCAAACGTTGAGCCAGCACTCTTCAACCTGGAATGCACCCGTAAAAAGCAATACGTACCGCATGGGGTGATGAATGTTGTCTTCTCTTCGTCTTCTCTTGTCATGAAGATCTGGTGGTAGCCCGAGTAGGCGTCGAGGAATGATAACAGATCACACCCGGCCGTGGAGTCAACAATCTGGTCAATGCGCGGCAACGGGAAGGGGTCCTTAGGACAAGCCTTGTTGATATCTGTGTAGTCAATACACAGCCTCCACTTCCCGTTTGCCTTGCGCACCACCAACGGATTGGCCAACCACGTTGGATGGAGCACTTCCCTCACCAAGCTGGCCACTTACAACTTCCTGATCTCCACTGTGATGAACTCCTGCCGTTCCAAAGCTTGCTTCCTGACCTTCTGCTTGACGGGTCGCGCATGGGGGCAGACAGCAAGATGGTGCTCAATCACTTCCACAGGAACGCCGGGATGTCAGATGCTTGCCATGCAAAACCATCAACATTCGCCCACAGGAAAGTGACGAGCGCGCTTTCCTATTTGCTGTCGAGGGTGGAGCTTATGGTGAAAGCCCCTCCCGTGCCATCCTCCTTGACGGACACCTTCTTGGTTTCTGATGGTGCAGCTCTGGATTTCTTGCTCTTGCCGGTGAAGCTCTTTGGCACGTCCTCGACGGTAGCACAACACTCCAAAGAGGTGCGCTTGCCGGAGTGGGTGCGAGAGGTCTTGCCGGTCTTCTTCTTCCCTCCCGGGGCTTCAGCGGCAGGAGCAAGTGCCTTGGCGGCAGCTGCTGCAACTGCTTCCCGGTAGAGTAGGTCGGCGCAGATCAGCGCATCCTTCTTGTCGCAGGGGATGGTGATGATGGTCATCGGCCCAGGCATTGTCAGCATGTTGTAGGCGTAATGCGACGCTGCCATGAACTTGGCTAGTGCCGGACGGCCGAGGATCCCGTTTTAGGGCAAGGGGATCTTGGCTACATCAAAGACAATCCTCTTTGTCCTGTAGTTCAGCTCGGCTCCAAACGTCACAGGCAACGTGACCTTCCCCTTCGGCTGGCTCCTTCCCGGGTTGACGCCTTGAAACGTACCCGTCTCCTCGAGGTTTCCTTCGGGAATTTGCAGCCTCTTGATCACAACGGGCGAGATTAAGTTCAGACCGGCCCCGCCGTCAACCAGCATCTTGTTCACCTTGAGGTTGCGTATCGTTGGTGAGACCAACAGTGGCAAACACCCGACCGCAGTGGTGCGATCAGGGTGGTCCTCGGCATCAAAGATGATGGGCATGCTGGACCAGTTCAGCGGCTTCTGAGCGTCGAATGATGGCTCCGTTGTTGTGATCTCACGCGCCCACTGCTTGAGCTGGTGGTGAGAAGTGAGCAACAAGGCGCCACCATCGACGCACATGGCCTCGGTTGCCTTTTGAAATTCTTGCTCGCCGGACTCGTCGTCCTCGTCATGATCATCGTCTTCTTGCTTCTTGTCACGGCCCCGAGCGGGCCTCTCTTGCTGGTTATCCTTCCCGCGGCGGCCTCCTTGGCCGCCACGCTTCTTGCAGGATCCTTCGGCACCATCCTAACCCTTTTCCTTGTCCCGCCTCTCATACTCGGCCTTTTGCTTTTCGGCAAGCACCTCGACCTGTCGGCAGTTTTGGAGGTCGTGGCCCTTGGTGCGGTGGATCTTGAAATATTGCTGGTCGGAGCCTCCTGGCTTGTCGGCAGCTGCCAAGGGCCGGCAGGCGCCGCACCCAGCAATCTCCTTGTCGGGGTCGTCTGCCTTGGACTTCTTGGTAGCGCCGGTGTCGTCAGATCCCTTGAAGGCAAGCACGGCCTTACCCTTGCATTTCCTATTGCGATGCCGGCCCTTCTTTGTCGGGGCGGCGGTGTCTTCATCAGTAGAGCCGGTTTCCACGCCGGCGTCCTTGCTGGGGTATTTCCTTCCCTCTTCTGCCCGGGCGCACCTATCGGCCAGAACATAAAGTTTGTCCACAACCTTAACCTTGTTCATCGCCAGCTCTTCGCGCATCTTGTGATTGCGCACATTCTGATGGAACGCGGTGATCGCAGCGGCGGGATGAACATCGGGGATGTTGTACTGCACCCGGCTGAACCTCTGTATGTACTTGCGCAGGGTTTCCCCTTCCTTCTAGGGAATGATATGCAAATCACTGGCCTGGCCATGAGCTTGGTGGCCTCCGGTGAAGGCACCAACGAACTCATGGCACAGATCTGACCAAGAAGAAATGGAATCCATCGGCAAGTGCATCAACCAAGACATGATGTTGGGCTTCAGTGCCAACGGGAAGTAATTGGAAAGCACCTTGTCATCGCGAGCCCTAGCAGCTTGCATCGCAATGGTGTAGATGCTGAGGAACTCTGACGGATGGGTCTTGTCGTTGTACTTCTCACTGACGTCGGGCTTGAACATGCGGTGGGACGGCCAGTGGAACTGCCGCAGCTCACAGGTAAAGGCTGGGCAACCCGCATCGTAAGGTAGGCCGCCGGAGCCCCCCGGTGCTGGGTGGTCCATAGCGGGTCCTGCCCGCTTATCCGACTGGTGGCGTGTATCACGCCGCCGCTCGATGGTGGTTCGAGCATCTTCATGGGCTCGTTCTCGAAGAACTTGGCGCTGGTCGCAGTGGGTCTGTGGGTCGGAAGATGCTATGGAAATGTTATCACAAGCGTCGTCACGACGGACTGGCACCGGCGGCAACTGACGCGGGGGAGGAGAGTGTACTGTGGCTGCAGCTCCCCCGTCCCTTCCACCGCTGGCATGTGGTGGCTCGACGGAGCGCCGGCCCGAGGGCCCCGCCGGTCGCGAATCATCTTTGTTGGCGACGGCGACGAGGCTCCGGATGGTGGCCCTCCATTCGTCGAGCTTCTCCGCGGCAGGAGGGAAGTCGAGGAGTAGCTGCACGCGCGCCAAAGCTTCTGCTGGCGTGGGTGGTGGCGAAAGTTGCGTGGATCGTGGCACGCTTCGACTTCTAACCACGTTAGAAGGAGCTCTATCACGGCCCAGCGGCTACGTGCCATTTTCGCCAGCACTTTGGCGGGCATGTTGGCCTCCTTCGTCCCGCAGATGATGCACAGGGCTCTCCCCACGGTGGTGTCCAGGGTCACCGGTGTGGTGACGCTGCTCGTCGCGTGCACCCTGGGAAGAGCATGTTGTGGGCGTCGGCGTAGCCGTCTTGGAGGTTGTTGCGCCGCCTGTAGGTGGCATAGCGACACACCTGGAGGGTCCCGCGCCGCCTGCGGGGGGCCCAGCCCCGTCTTTGGAATTGGCAGTGTGCGGCCCGTCGTCTGGTGCACGAACGATGCTGCTCGCCAGGCTCTGACTGCCAGAGCGGTGCTGGTGCTCGTGGGCTGCGGCTCGGGATCTGTCCGTGACCGGCCCGCTACTCGCCCGCACTGGCACGGGCCGTTCGGCTCCCGACAAGCCGATTGCCCTGATCATCTTCTTCTTGGGAGCCATGGCGATGAAGAATTGCTAGGCTAACTGCTAGACCAGATTCTCACAACTGCGCCCCCTACCTGGCGTGCCAAAGATGTCGGTGGGAACGACACCTATGGGGTCACTGGGATCCCTTCTACGGTCAGCGGGCGCGAGGTTGTGCAAAGAGCAGGTCTGACAGGAAGCACACAAGTCGTTTACCCAGGTTCGGGCCGCGGAGATGCGTAATACCCTAGTCCTGCTTTGGTGGATGTATTTCAGAGTGTTCTTGAGCTCTCGAACTAGCTACGGTGGCTGCGTAGTTTCAAAGAGCCGAATCGCTCTCCTGGTCACCTCGGGCCTCCTTTTATAGGAAAAAGTGGTTGCCATAGTGGCACACAGGAGGTGGAAAGGTGTATAGTGTGCGAGCTTATCGCCCGGCATTACGGGACAAAGCGCATTAAATGCGCTACTTAGGTGTCCATCAGCTTTATCGGGGACGGGAATGAGGCCCGTCCCGTCCATCACCGCCCCGCCTCGCTTTGACACGCGCCCAGGCCAGCGATGTGTGCAGCGCCATGTAGGCAGGCAAGCTGCTGAGGTGGCGCGGTGGCCGGGTCTTCACGAAGAGTTGCATACCACCGCGCAGGTGCTTGCTGAGTCGGCTTAGAGGCCGCCCGTCGCCACGCAGGTGCCTGCCCAGCTGGTTGAGCTAGCAGCTGCTTGGGGACGGTGGTGGAGTCTCGGCTGGTGCGGGCCTGGCTATGGCCCCGCTGATTCCCTCGGCAAGGGTCTTGTCGGGGACCCGGAAAGGGTCTTGTCGCGGTGTTGCGGTCGTCCCCGGCAAGGCGCTTGCCAGGGATCTTGTGGATTTCCTCGGCTAGGATCCCGCCGAGGGTCGTCGTCTTCCGATCCTCATCTGATCTTGTGTGTTTATGATCTTGACAAAGATCTACATGCCACCACAGAGGCGCCTCCCGAGCCTTGGTTCCAATGTAGTTGGTTGGTGGTGTTGGAACCCTTGGGCTCAAGGGTGGCTCGCTCTGCTGGAGTCCACCTCGCCCTCTTGCTCTCTACGTTTCTTGTCTTGGCGTTGCCTTGGTTGTCTTGTGCTTTGGCTTCTCTCCGGCTTCCCTCCTCTGCCGTGCTAGGTGTGGCCGCGGCACACGGCTCCGACTGCCCGTGCACGAGTAAAGGGGTCAAAAGGAGAGCCCCTACTTTTTGTACACCGACAAGGCGATCCTGTGTTTGAATTAAAACAATTGCCAGACACTTTGAAATATGATTATCTTGATGAAAAGAAGATATATCCTGTTATTATTAGTGCTAACCTTTCAGAACATGAAGAACAAATATTATTGAAAGTTCTAAGGAAGCATCGGGCTGCTATTGGATATACTCTTGATGATTTGAAGGGCATTAGTCCCACTCTATGTCAGCACAAAATTAATATGGAACCTGATGCTAAACACGTTGTTGATCACCAACGTCGGTTAAATCCGAAGATGAAAGAAGTGGTAAGAACGGAAATATTAAAACTTCTGGAAGTAGGTATAATCTATCCCATAGCTGATAGTAGATGGGTAAGTCATGTTCATTGTGTCCCTAAGAAAGGAGGTATAACTGTTGTTCCTAATGATAAGAGTGAGCTTATTCCACAAAGAATCGTTACAGGCTATAGAATGGTAATTGATTACAAAAAATTAAATAAAGAAACTAGGAAAGATCATTACCCTTTGCCTTTTATTGATCAAATGCTGGAAAAATTATCTAAGCACACACACTTTTGCTTCCTTGATGGATACTCTGGTTTTTCACAAATACCTGTTTCTCAACCTGATCAAGAAAAGATCACTTTTACTTGTCCTTTTGGAACCTATGCTTATAGACGTATGCCTTTTGGTTTATGTAATTCACCTGCTACCTTTCAAAGATGTATGACTGCTATATTCTCTAACTTATGTGAAAAGATTGTTGAGGTTTTCATGGATGACTTTTCTGTGTATGGAAAGTCTTTTGATGATTGTTTAGGCAATCTTGAGCGAGTTTTGCAGATATGTGAACAAACAAATCTTGTCTTGAATTGGGAGAAGTGCCACTTTATGGTTAATGAAGGCATTGTCTTGGGTCATAAAATTTCTGAAAGAGGTATTGAAGTGGACCAAGCTAAGGTTGATGCCATTGAGAAGATGCCATGTCCTAAGGATATCAAAGGTATTCGTAGTTTCCTAGGTCATGCTGGTTTCTATAGGAGATTTATCAAAGACTTCTCTAAAATTTCTAGGCCTCTCACTAGTCTTTTGCAAAAGGATATTCCTTTTGTTTTTTATGATGATTGCTTAGAAGCCTTTGAAACACTTAAGGAAGCCTTAATTTCTGCACCTATTCTTCAACCACCTGATTCGAACTTGCCTTTTGAAATTATGTGTGATGCTAGTGATGATGTTGTTGGTGTTGTTCTAGGACATAGAGTTGATAAGAAATTGAATGTTATTCATTATGCTAGTAAAACTCTAGACAATACTTAAAGAAATTATGCTACTACTGAAAAAGAATTCCTAGCAGTGGTGTTTGCTTGTGATAAATTTATACCTTATATTGTTGATTCCAAAGTAACTGTTCACACAGACCATGCTGCTATTAAATACCTTATGGAAAAGAAAGATGCTAAACATAGAGTTATTCGTTGGGTTCTCTTGTTACAAGAATTTGATTTACATATCATTGATAGGAAAGGAGCTGAGAACCCAGTAGCTGATAACCTGTCTATGCTTGAAAATGTGCTTGATGACCCACTACCTATTGATGATAGTTTTCCTGATGAGCAGTTAGCTGCAATAAATGTTGCTAATAGTACTCCTTGGTATGCTGACTATGCTAATTACATTGTTGCTAAATATTTACCACCTAGCTTTACATACCAACAAAAGAAAAAATTCTTCTATGATTTAATACATTACTTTTGGGATGACCCACATCTTTATAAAGGAGTAGATGGTATTATTAGGCGTTGTGTACCTGAGCATGAAAAGGGACAAATCCTACGGAAATGTCACTCTGAGGCTTATGGAGGGCATCATGCTAGAGATAGAACTGCTCGCGAGGTATTGCAATCTGGATTTTATTGTCCTACTCTCTTCAAGGATGCCCGTAAGTTTGTCTCTTCTTGTGATGAATGCCAAAGAATAGGTAATATCGGTAAGCGTCAAGAAATGCATAGGAATTATTCACTTACTGTTGAACCATTTGATGTTTGGGGATTTGATTACATGGGACCTTTTCCTTCCTCTAATGGGTATACACATATTTTGGTTGATGTTTATTATGTTACTAAGTGGGTAGAAGCTATTCCAACCAGTAGTGTCGATCACAACACCTCTATTAAAATGCTTAAGGAATTTATTTTCCCAAGGTTTGGAGTCCCTAGATATTTAATGACTAATGGTGGTTCACACCTTATTCATGGTGCTTTCCATAAAATGCTTGCCAAGTATGATGTTAACCATAGAATTGCATCACCCTATCATCCTCAGTCTAGTAGTCAATTTGAACTTAGTAATAGAGAAATAAAATTAATTTTGCAAAAGACTGTCAATAGGTCCAGAAAGAATTGGTCTAAGAAATTAGATGATGCACTTTGGGCTTATAGAACAGCATATAAAAATCCTATGGGCATGTCTCCTTATAAAATGGTTTATGGAAAAGCTTGTCATTTGCCTCTTGAGTTAGAACATAAAGCATATTGGGCAGTTAAAGAACTCAATTATGATTTCAAACTTGCTGGTGAAAAGAGGTTATCTGATATAAGTTCTTTAGATGAATGGAGAACACAAGCTTATGAAAATGCAAAGTTATTCAAAAAAAAGTTAAAAGATGGCATGACAAAAGAATCCAAAAGCGTGAGTTTAAAGTCAGAGAATATGTTCTTCTGCACAACTCTCGTTTTAGATTTTTTGCAGGAAAGCTCCTCTCAAAATGGGAAGGCCCATATGTCATCATGGAGGTTTACCGGTCTGGAGCCATCAAAATAAATAATTCTGAAGGTACTAACCCGAAGGTTGTCAATGGGCAACGAATAAAGCATTATATCTCAGGTACGCCTATTAATGTTGAAAGTAATATTATCCAAACTTTGACACCGGAAGAACACATAAAAGAGTCCTTCCGGAACACTCCAGAATCGTGAAAATAAGGAGTACGTGATACGGTAAGTAAACGGACTCCGAAAAATCCGCAAAAATATGTTTTTATCAGTTTTGGAATATTTTAGAATTTGGAAATAAAGAAACTCCCAGGAAGCGTCCCCTGGTAGGCACAACCCACCTAGGCGCGCCATACCAAGGCGCGCCAGGCTTGCCTGGCGCGCCTTGGTGGGTTGTGCCCACCTGGGACACCTTCCGTACTCCGTTTTTCTTCCATATACTTGTCCTGCAAGATAAAAAATCTATATATACTTCCGGAACCTGTTAACCGCCGTATCGCGGAGAAATCCTCTGTTCTCTTTTTCCTTGCAGTTTTCTGTCAGATCCATCTACCATGGCCTCTTCAAGCTCCTCCAAGGACAAGTTCTTCAAGAAAGTCATCAACCCATATCTGTGGGAGGTGGTGCAGCACCCTTAGGTCATCTAGATGCATGAGGGGTTGCTTCATCTCCGCGATGTGCCATGTCCCAAGGGGACGGGAACCATGAAGGACATCATGTTCACCCTCAACGAGCAAATCAACATCCTCCAAAGCCAAATCTACGACCTTCAGAACCAAGTCTTTGAATATGAGGCGAGGTTTAAAGGTATGAGTTTGGCTGCTAGTTGCGGGACCCATGAGACTCACTCTTCCTCTTATGATGGTGGACCACAACCATGGAAATCTGAGGACAAGATCTCTTCTTCATCACCACCATCATCTTGTTCACCACCAAAGGAGAATTGAGTATCGGGTATGGGCACTCCCCTTGCCTTCTGCCAAGCTTGGGGGAGGTTCCCCAGTGTTGTATCATCCCACTATCTTTTTGCCTTTATTTATCTTAGTTCAATCTTTTGCTTTAGATGAAATAAACTTTAGTCCGATCCTTTCTTCTTTGAGAGTTTGCTTAGTGATCTATCATTGTAATCGTGTGCAAGTTATATAATAAACTTAGTCTGAGTTTTTTGCTTTCTTTACTTTCATATTGCAAATAAAGAAAAGAAAGAAAAAGAAAAAGGAAGTAAATAAAAGAAAGGAAATAAATCAATAAGATTATATACTAATCCTATGGTAGGTGATAGCACCACATAAGGAAAAGTATAAGTAGAAAATTTTATTAGAGAATGACAAACATAACATTAGTCAATGATGCAACTCATGAAAGAATTAATAAGGGAAGAGAAGATTCACATATAGATATACTATCCTAGAAATCTTTTGTGATTATGAGCCCTCATCAGAATATTATATGCCAAAATTGTTGATATTGGACAAGGAAGATAACTTAATGATTTATGTTTGTTTATATTCACATAGAAGTCATATTGTCATAGATCCTTTAACATGTGATGCTTGTCCCCTATCTTTGCTAGCCAAAAATTCTACACTAAATAGAGATACTACTTGTGCATCCAAAAACCCTTAAACCCAAATCTTATGTTCAAGTGTCCACCATACCTACCTAGGGATTGAGCAAGATCCCTCTAGTAAGTTGTCATCGGTGCAAAAAGGCAATAAAAATTGCTTCTAAAAGTGTGAGATCATTTAGTGTAAGAGAAAATTGAGCATTGTACGAACTTGGATGACAAAGAATAAAAGCGACATACTGCATAATAAAGGTTGTCATCTTAAGGGGCAATACAACATGACGTTCTCTTGCACTAAGTGATTGAGCATACAAACAAATAAGTGCATGGCAACCTCTGCTTCCCTCTGCGAAGGGCCTATCCTTTACTTTTATGCAAAGAGTCAAAATTTTCCTTCTATTCCTTTTATTTTTCTCCTTTGGCAAGCATCATGTGGTGAGGAAAGATCTAGGCACATATGTCCAGTTGAATATAGATAGCATGAGTTACTATTGTTGAAATCACCCTTGAGGTGAGTATGTTGGGAGGCAAAATTATAAGCCCCTATCTTTCTATGTGTCCGGTTGAAAGATTTTGCTCCTGGGTACAAGGTGAGTGTTAGTAATCATAGAAGACTATATGATGGTTGACTATGTGGACTTGTCTAAAGGCTCCGACACGTGACTCTTCCTGAAAAGATGATGAATTGCAGTTGCAAAGTTGACTAAGAACATAGTTTGTTGGTTTCTAATAGAGTTTTTGCTTTATACTTCGATTATGTGATGAACCATTACTTATTCATGAGAAGTATATGATAAAAAGTTCTATTTTTAATTTTGTTTCTATTATAATAATGAACATGATGATTCTATGTCCATATTTTGTTTTTATCGACACCTCTCTCTCTCTCTCAAAGCATGTGGACATGTTTTTCGATTTTGGTTTTCGCTTGAGGACAAGTGAGGTCTAAGCTTGGGGGAGTTGATACATCCATTTTGCATGATGTTTTCTTACTGTTATTTATAAAGTTTTTATCCATAATAATGCTTTTTGGAGTAATTCTAATGCCTTTTCTCTCATAATTTGCAAGGAACACACCAAGAGGGAGAATTCTGGCATCTGGAAATCTAGACCTGGAAAAGTTACGTCAGGCCACCTATTCTGCACAACTCCAAATAAGCTGAAACTTAATGGAGATTCGTTATGGATTATTTAAGAAATACTGGAGCCAATAACCACCAGAGGAGGGCCACCAGGTGGGCACAACCCACTTGTGCGCGCCAGGCCCCCTGGGCGCGCCCTGGAGGGTTGTGGCTTCCTCGGCCCACCTCCGGTGCCCATCTTCTGGTATATAAGTCATTTTGACCTAGAAAAAATAAGGAGGAGACTTTCGGGACAGAGCGTCGCTGTTTCAAGGCGGAAGTTGGGCAGGGGCACTTTTGCCCTCCGGCGGAGCGATTCCGCCGGGGGAACTTCCCTCCCGGAGGGGAAAATCATCGTCATCATCATCACCAATAACTCTCCCATCTTGGGGAGGGCAATCTCCATCAACATCTTCAACAGAACCATCTCATCTCAAACCCTAGTTCATCTCTTGTATTCAATATTGTTACCGGAACTATAGGTTGGTGCTTGTGGGTGACTAGTAGTGTTGATTACATCTTGTAGTTGATTACTATATGATTTATTTGGTGAAATATTATATGTTCAGATCCATTATGCTATTTAATACTCCTCTAATCATGAACATATTTATCATTTGTGAGTAGTTACTTTTGCTCTTGAGGTCACGGCAGAAATCATGTTGCAAGTAATCATGTGAACGTGATATGTGTTCGATATTTTGATAGTATGTATGTTGTGATTCCCTTAGTGGTGTCATGTGAACGTCGACTACATGACACTTCACCATATTTGGGCCTAAGGGAATGCATTGTGGAGTAGCAACTAGATGATGGGTTGCGAGAGTGACTGAAGCTTAAACCCCAGTTTATGCGCTATTTCGTAAGGAACCGATTGGATCCAAAAGTTTAATGCTATGGTTAGAATTTATTCTTAATACTTTTATCGTAGTTGCAGATGCTTGCGGGAGGGTTAATCATAAGTAGGAGGTTTTTTTAAGTAAGAACAACACCTAAGCACCGGTCCACCCACATATCAAATTATCAAAGTAGCGAACACAAATCAAACCAACATGATGAAAGTGACTAGATAAAATTCCCGTGTACCCTCAAGAACGCTTTGCTTATCATAAGAGACCATTTTGGCCTGTCCTTTGCCTCAAAAGGATTGGGCTACCTTGCTGCACTTTTGTTACTACTATCGTTACTTGCCCGTTACAAACTATCTTGCTATCAAACTACTCCGCTACTTACAATTTCAGCACTTGCAGACATTAGCTTACTGAAAACTACTTGTCATTTCCTTTTGCTTCTCGTTGGGTTCGACACTCTTACTTATCAAAAAGAGCTACAATTGATCCCCTATACTTGTTGGTCATCACATCTTACACGGTTGGTTATAATAAACTATGTGGGATCTACTTGATTTTTCTTCTTGATTTGAATTACATAATGGGGTCACATTTGCAATGGACGGTGTTTGAATTGTTAGACCTTTTATCTGCAGTGAACATGCAACTAGATATGTGTTGTAAAAGAATTGGAATTATTCAGGGTTCGTTTGGACATTTTATACATTAAATTGGTTTTCTAGCCATTTCAGGTGCACAATTAAAAATTAAACTACATGCACATGCTCTGGTGCACAAACATGGGTCGTAAAATCATATATGTGTCCATGGGTTTATGCTTATGTCCCATGCAAGAAATGCGGATGAATTTCAAACACCACGACACTGTGGCTCTCCGGCAAACATCGACGTACTTGCTCCTGTAATTCTAGTAAATCCAAAAGTCGTCCAAAATTCATGAAACTTGGCATGATATCATGGAGCGGCATCAACATGCCGTGGTAAAAGTTTTGACCCATTTGGGGCAGGTTTGGGTATAAGCTTCTCATAAACCAGAGCTTCTCACAGCAAGTGTGATGGTTTCGGTAGGGAACATTTCACCTTTCTGGACGAAACGATATCTGTTGCCTCTTCGCGATTCCAATTTTTTCCTAGTGTCACCATAGAACAACAGGAGTGTTGTGTCAATTTTTGGGATTTTTCGGGGTTCGCTTGGACATTTTATACATTAACTGAGTTTTCTATGCATCCATGTGCATAATTCAAATTTGAACTACATGCACATGCTCAAATGCATATAAATTACTTGAAAATTCAAATTTGTGTCCTTGGTTGCATGCTTAGGTCCCATGCAAGAAATGAGAATGAATGCCAAACACCCTGCCACTGTCACTCGGCCGCAAACATTGAGATACCTGGTTTTTAAATTCTAGTAAATCCAAAGCTCGTCTAAAATTCATTAAACTTGGCATGCTGTCATGGAGCGGAATAAACATGCATGGTAAATTTTTTGTCCCATTTGGAGCAGGTTTGGGGATATGCTTCTCACAAACCAGAGCTTCTCACAACAAGCCTGATGGTTTCGGTAGGGAACGTTTCACCTTTCTGGACGAAACTTTATCCATTGCCTCCTCTCGATTTCAACTTTTTTCCCAGTGTCAACATAGAACAGGAGGAATGTTGTGTCAATTTTTGGGATATTTCGGGGTTCGCTTGGACATTTTTATATATTGACTGACTTTTCTATGCATTCATGTGCATCATCAAATGTGAACTACAGGCACATGCTCTAAATTGGTTGAAATTTCAAGTTTGTGTCCTTGGTTGCATGCTTAGGTCCCATGCAAGAAAGGGAATGAATGTCAAACACCCTGCCACCGTCACGGCCGCAAACATTGAGATACCTGGTTTTTAAATTCTAGTAAATCCAAAACTTGTCTGAAATTCATGAAACTTGGCATGCTGTCATGGAGCGGCATCAACATGCCGTGGTAAACTTTTTGTCCCATTTGGGGCAGGTTTGGGGACATGCGTCTCACAAACCAGAGCTTCTCACAACAAGCCTGATGGTTTCAGTTGGGAAAGTCCCACCTTTGGGACGAAACAATATCCGTTGCCTCTTATTGCTTTCAAAAAAATTCTCGTGTCAACATAGAACAACAGGAGTGTTGTGTTTTTGTGATTTTTCGGGGTTCGTTTGGACATTTTTATGCATTAATTGAGTTTTCAATGCATTTATGTGCATAATTCAAATTTGAACTACATGCACATGCTCTAATGCATATAAATTGGTTGAAAATTCAAATATGTGTCCTTGCATGCTTAGGTCCCATGAAAGAAATGGGAATGAATGACAAACACCATGCCACCATCACTCGGCCGCAAACATTGAGATACCTGGTTTTTAAATTCTAGTAAATCCAAAAATCGTCTGAAATTCATGAAACTTGGCATGCTATCATGGAGCAGCATCAACATGTCGTGGTAAAAATTTTGTCTCATTTTGGGGCAGGTTTGGGTATATGCTTCTCACAACAAGCATGATGGTTTCGGTAGGGAATGTCCCACCTTTGGGGACGAAACGATATCCATTGCCTCTTATTGCTTTCAAAAAAATTCTCGTGTCAATATTGAACAACATGAGTGTTGTGTCAATTTTTGGGATTTTTCGGGGTTCGTTTGGACATTTTATGCATTAATTGAGTTTTCGATGCATTTATGTGCATAATTCAAATTTGAACTACATGCACATGCTCCAGTGCATATAAATTGGTTGAAAAATCAAATCTTTGTCCTTGGGTGCATGCTTGGGTCCCATGCAATGGGAATGAATTTCAAACACCAAGGCACCGTTGATTGCTGGCAAAACGTTGAGATACTTTGTTTTTAAACTCTAGTAAATCCAAAACTCGTCTGAAATTCATGAAACTTGGCATTCTATCATGGAATGGCATCCGACATGTTGTGGTATTTTTCGTGTCCATTTTGAGAGAAGGCGCACTTGAATAACAACCAACAAAGGCATTTTGAAAAAATAGCTGCCACTTTAATATCTCAAATGTTTGTATAATTCAAACCGTGTGCGTTCTGTTAACCATTCACGTGACGCGACGTGTCTTGGTTTTAATGGCTATAGGTTTTAATGGCTGTTGATCGCAAACATTTTATATGGAACACTCGTATGCAAAGTGAGAGCAGGATTTGTGCATCTCTTCAACGCAAACAGTTCTTTTGGATGACCCATGTGCAACCACTTACAACAATTTGGTAAGATTTGCATCTGTCATATTGGGTATGTTGCCATTTGTCAAACTAGAAAGATTGACATTTGTTGATCTAGTAACATTGCCATTTGTCAACCTTGTAACTAACACTGCGATTTGTCAAAATATGAAGCTAAAAATCACTAGCAGTATCTAATTTTTGCAGCTAAAATTCAGTAATTAAGCATAGATAAAGGCGAGGAGGCGTGTTTAGTCGGGCATGCAGCGGGCGGTGCAGTACTATTCGATTTGACAGTAGGCGGCACAGTTCCCGATACGGCTTTAATGCAGACGAGGGAGAGGGTAGCGGTTCCCAAAATGTTGAACGGCCAATGATGCATCATCTTTAAATTAGCATCGTGAATGCACGAGGGAAGTAATGGGAGGAGGACCGGGAAAAGAGGCTGCACAATGTGAATGCAACGTAGTTTGCACTCATATAAAGGGGCCCCCTCCATTCTAGTGCATCTACCACATCGTACGCACCTAAGCATTTTCCTACGCACCTACACTAAGCGAAAAAGTGCTCACTCCAGACCCATGGAGGCGATGCACGCGAGCGGCCAGCGGCTATGCCAGATGGTCCACGACGCCGGCCAGCGGCATGGCACCGAGGATCGTCTCGAGACGATGTTGGCGACCGGCTGGTGGATGGCCGCCGTCGACGCCAGCTACGACTCTCAGTTGGACCAGATGATCGTCGCCACCACCAACAAGTTCACCATCGTCAAGAAGCTCGCGGACGACATCACCGTACTCCTCCAGCCCGCGCGCCCGGGCTCCTCATTTCCTTCCACCTTAATCGGCCTCCATGATTGGAACCTCTTTCAAGCACTGGTGGCCCTGCGACTGCCCGCCGACACCACGAAGAATGGCCACCTGGAGGTCGCGTTCGCTGCAAGGCGCCTCGCCCTGCAAGAATTCGTCGACCAACACATCCACGTGTATGAGCAAATCGTGTACATAGGTATCTACAAGGCCAGTGAGGACTCTACGATGTTGGCCTTCTTCAACCAGTTGGAAGCCTTGGATGCCTTTGTTGAGAAGCACCTTGACCTCGCCACAAAAGCCGCCGCTCCTTAGTCGCCGGTCGGTGGCCCGACGCACTGAGTTGAGGAGGAGGAGGTCGTACGTTGATGGATGCATCTTTCTTCTTGCCTCATGTAACCACCACTGCGCTCGCATCATCATGGCCTTAATTCTTACTGTGCTATTGCATTCTCGTTCCAGTCAATACAAACATGTGCGATCCCTATGCTTAATTATATGCATCACTGTAACTAGTACTCCATCCATCAATTTATAAGTTGTGCTGCCAGTGTTTGGGGCCGATGCACGACACAATAAGCACACCCATGACAACACATATAGAGAGGACATCCAGTGGTTCCAATGGCGATACCCGTGGCTCCAATGGCGCTCCCAGCGGCCGACGACAACAACGGCGGGCAGTTCACCACGCATCACATAGTGGACGCCCACGTGAGGGGGAAGGCCCTCTTGGTGGTGTACACGAACGATCCGATCTCGATGGAGAGCTCCATCCAAACTATGGAGCAGTTCCTTGTCGAGGACAAGTACCAAGTGGTCGGCTTCGACCTCGAGTAGACCATCGGTCGTGTCGGGCACATTCACGGGGAACGTGGCATTGACCATTGGGCGGCAACAGTCGGTCATCCGGGTGCCCAGTAATGGATGTAAAGAGGGATCCTACAGCAGCAAGGACTGGCTTCCCTACCGATAGCTCATCTAACAGAACTCCCAAGTTAACTGTGTTGAGGCTTGAGTAGTCATCAGATGGGTAACCGGATGGGAAGTGGCCTCGATGTGAAATTAACTGATGTGATGGGTCATTATAAACATTTAATTGCATTGAATGTATATAGTGCTCCATCATATTAGTTGAATTAACCTCGAGGTCCTTGTTTTGTAATTTTTGACATTTTTTGTTTTTTGTACACATGTTGATTGGCTTGAAGAAGGTCTATCTCGTTACTTTTTGATAATTTTTGTTTTTTGCACACATGTCTATCCCGTTACTTTACAACATGTTTCCAAAACATGGACCTCGGGGTTAATTCAATTAATAGGACGGAGCACTATAAACATTCAACGCAATTAATTTTTTTCCAAAAAAAGTGATATGATTTCTTTGAAAATTATAAGTCATGTATGTCAAATTAACCTTTGTGTACTTGTTCTCGAATTAACCTCCGGGCCTTTTTCCCGCGTACCACACACATCTTGTTAAGTTGAACTGTTTATGTTCTCTTCCCTAATCGAAAACAGCTCATTCAACTAAACCGTATGCCTTGTATCACACACACCTTGATCTGGCTGACCGTTTCTGTTGCTTTCCCTAATAGCAAATAGTTTATCAGAGCGAACTGTATGCCGTATATCGCACACACATTGATATGGCTGCCCGTTTCCATTGTTCTATCTAATCGCAAAAAGTTCGTCTGGATCAACCGTATGCCCTGCTTCGCACACGCAACTAAAATCTGAACCGTGTTTGATGCATCCGTCATCGCAAACTTTTGCACCTTTTTCGATGGTTTTTTTACACCACCATTTGCAATTATTGCGTCGCACATAGTTTCGTTGAAGGGTCTCTGATCGTAGTGTCACGTTAGCAGCATCCTGCAGTAGTGTTAACTGTTTTGTTCAATTCTGCAATGCGGTGTTCAATTGTTGTGGGTGCATTCTATTATTGTATACCATGTGAGAAATAAATCGAATTTGGTTATACTAAATACATGAGAAACAAATATAATTGCTATATTTCCAAGTTGTTAAGCATGCTTGGTTTGTTTAACTATCTGATCCTCTATTAGGAGTACGTTATATTGTGCAATGTGGTTGTCGGTGTCAAAACCGGCGGATCTCGGGTAGGGGGTCCCGAACTGTGCGTCTAAGGCCGATCATAATAGGAGACAGGGGACACGATGTTTACCAAGGTTCGGGCCCTCTCTATGGAGGTAATACCTTACTTCCTGCTTGATTGATCTTGATGAATAAGAGTATTACAAGAGTTGATCTACCACGAGATCGTAATGGCTAAACCCTAGAAGTCTAGCATGTATGACTATGGTAATGAGTGTCTCCTTTCCGGACTAAGTCCTCCGGTTTATATAGACACCGGGAGGATC
The DNA here is from genome assembly GCA_021605145.1 of Aegilops bicornis. NCBI lineage: Eukaryota > Viridiplantae > Streptophyta > Magnoliopsida > Poales > Poaceae > Aegilops > Aegilops bicornis. Next base: position 465,084,862 of record CM038670.1, read on the forward strand.
TAGGGTTACACAAGGTCGGTTACAAAGGAAAGGAATCTACATATTCGGCCGCCAGGCTTGCCTTCCACGCCAAGGAGAGTCCCATCCGGACACGGGTGCAGTCTTCGGTCTTCGTATCTTCACAACCCATCAGTATGGCCCATGGCTAACATGTCGGACGCCCGAGAACCCCTTAGTCCAGGACTCCCTCAGTAGCCCCTGAACCTGGCTTCAACGATGAGGAGTCCGGCATGCAGATTTGTCTTCGGCATTGCAAGGCGGGTTCCCCTTTCCGAACCCCAGGCTAGTCTCCGGACGTGACGTTTGTATCCGGACCTGCAACACGCACCACACACAACCGTAGAGAGAATATAATTTTACACGAGTCCTATCCACTGATGACGTCATATCTGTCCAGTCGTAATTTCGGACCGTTTTGTTCTGTCGTTCCACGTTTCGAGACGCGGTTACCATTGGCACGTCATGTCGAAGCAGAGATCGTGTCCCCTTATTGCGGGATTCTCATCAATACGGGTATGGGTAACCCAACCGTGCTATTTACACAATCCTTGGGAATAGGCGAGTTTTGAGGCGAGTGGGGAGGCGTTCAATATTCACTTCCTTTGTAAGGGGATAAGGATTCCCCCATATTCTCCCACGCCTTCTTTCTTCCTCTGCACTTCCAATCCTGAGCTCCAGCGCCCAAGCTCCCATCTTCTTCTCACTCTAGCTAGTACTCAACCATGTCCGGATCCGGAGGTCAAGGCAAGTGGATGGTCTCCTCCGTCAAGGAGAAGGACATTACTGAGCTTCGGGCAGCAGGGTACTTGGCGAAGGAAATCGCACACCGTCTGCCGGCCCAGGGACAAGTCATCCCCACGCCGAAGCCCAAGGAGAGGGTGGTGTTCATCCCTCATTTTGTCCGCGGGCTAGGGTTTCCACTCTACCCTTTCGTCCACGGGCTGATGTATTATTACGGGATAGACTTCCATGATCTATCCCCGAACTCCTTCCTCAACATCTCGACGTTTATCGTCGTGTGTGAGGCCTTCCTTCGCATCCAACCCCACTTCGGGCTATGGCTCAAGGTCTTCAATGTGAAACCGAAGGTGGTGGATGGCCAGCACGCGGAGTGCGGAGGAGACATAGTTAGTAAGTTGTCCAATGTCTCCTGTCCGAAAGGCACTTTCGTGGAGACTGTCAAGGAATGGCAGAAACAATGGTTCTACATTACGGAACCCCGCGGCACCAACTCGGCCACAACTGCCGAATTCAACCCCGGTGCTCCAATGCGGCTCACATCCTGGGTCGAGAAGAGCCCGAACTGGTGTTCGCCAGACGAGCTGATAGCACTACAGACGTGTGTTCAGAGCATGGTGGACAAGAATGTCAAACTTGTCGATGTAATCAAGGTGATGCTAGTTCGCCGAATCCTCCCATGCCAAAGACGAAGACGCCCTCTATGGGAGTTCAACCCGAAGAAGCACCATACCCTGAAGATGCTCTTCGAAACCACTCACGAAGGAGCCTCAAAGTTGCTCTTTAAGGGTAACGAGAAACCGCCACGGATCCGCAGTTGAGACATGAGACACGACATTAACCATCCCGCCAGCGAGGTATGTTATTTTTAACGCATCCCCTACTTGCTTGCTTCAAGGGTGATGTCTGAGCTTTTACCATCATTCCTTCTCCAGGGCTGTATGGAGAGGGTGAAGCAGATCCAGTGTCCGGCTCCGCTGCCTGAAGAACCAGTCATCCCGCAATTGGCGAAGATGCTGGTGCCGATGCCCTATAAGGCGCCGACGAAGAAGGCCAAGGGGAAGGCCAAGGGGGGCGGAGTGGCCCCCGTCACAAGAGTGCTTCAGACGCGACGTCCGAAGACAAGACCCGCTCCTCTGCCGCCGAAGATGACGACGATGAGGAGGAGGAGGAGGAGGAGAACAACCCTCCCCCTGATGGGGGAAGGAAGAAGAAGGTGGCCTCCACGAGCCTGGAGGCAGGGATGTCCAAGAAGGGGAAGGGCTCCTCCGCGGATAAATCCGCGTGGGACGTCGACAGTAGTCCGGAGCGACACCCCCGCACCAAGCCTCAAGCTGCTTCGTAAGTGCTATGACTCCCGCATACCCATATGTCCCGCCTCTCCATTTCAATGTATTGACATGGCTACTTATGCCGTTGCAGTCCGGCCCATGACAGTTCCCAGCGATCCTCATCAAGAGGTTCATTGGACCCACAGGAGATGGCCAGGGAGACACTGCCAGCCGCTTACTCTCCCAAGGCCAAAGGGGACGACGAGGTGCTCTCCCAATGGACCTTCCAGGCCGGGGAGAGGCTCAAAAAGCGCCCGAAGGCGAAGCCCCCGTCGCCGTACACCAGGGAGAACCAATCCTCCGGGTGACTGGGGAGGAGGGCCATACTCAGTTTGGCCCACAACCGGACTTTATTCCGGAGACGGATACGGCTCCGGAATCCGGCACGCAGCCTCCTTCGGAAGAAGGGGGTATGCCTATTCCACCGGTGACCCCTGTCCAACCAGGGGCACCAGATGATCTGCTAGAAGTGCTATGAGGTGCTTCCATTGTAGATGAACATCGTGTTCTTATGGGCACGGTGATTGAAAGGGTTTAGTCTGCCAAGAGCAGACTAACCGAAGCCTGCAGCAGCCTGCTGATAGGTTTTGAGGTAAGCGACAAAAAAGAGAAAATCTCCATATAGACACTAGCCCCTGAGACAATGTCCGGTGTTTGGAAAGAAAAGCCGGACAGAGGATCATTACTTTATTGCAGGGAACTAACGAAATTTGTCTGGAATGCATATGCAAAGGCTGCCGCCTGACCTCACATCTTTGCCGAAGTCTCCGAACTTAAGCGGAGGCTGGAGCAGGCCGAGGAGCTCGGCCAGGTGAAGAGGCAGCTCCAAGAGAATCAAGATATGTGATAACCCAAGAAGTATTCGGAAAGAGTAGGATGTTATAAATTGACCGAAGTGTCTTGATATAAATAGGAGCAACGACCGAAGTCGGGGCCCTGAAAAAGGCCCTGGGCGAAGCCGAGGGGAAGGCCGTCAAGGAGTAGGCTGCCCGTAGGAAGCTAAAGGCCTGGGTCAACAAGGTCCAACAAGAGCTCCATGACGCGGTGAAGAAGTGCGAGACGTTGGAGCGTGACCCATCGGCTAAAGTGGCCAAACTTTCCAAGGCTCGTCAGAGTGCAGAGACGGCCTGGAATGAGGCCCAGGGCGCCCTCCAAGAGATACAAGAGGCGAGGAAGATCGCAGCGGGTAAGGCATTCAGTATGCAAAGCAAATATGCGAAGAGGAGGTATCTTTTACTAACCCGGATTTGGAGTTCTCTAGGGGCTTTTGCTGATCTGCCGTGAAGTGTGTCCGACGTCGTGGAGTTCTTCCGAGCCGAAGAAGGGAGCTCCACGGAGAAGTTGTTCTGGTCGCAATATCTTGCGCCAAAGCATCTCGTGCCCTTCACCGATCAGCTAAAACAGCTGGTGGAGCTGCATAGGGTGGCCGAACTAGCCATGAAGGATTTGATAATCCGGCTATGGCCAGCCGAAGGTATGCCCAGCAGCTACTTCAGACTCGTGAGGCAGCTGGTTGACGCTTGTCCTCGGCTGGATATCGTCAAGCGATCAGCCTGTATTGAGGGTGCTAGTATGGCCTTTGCCCATTGCAAGATGTGGCGGGTGAAGATGAACGCCGTCGAGCTGGCCCGGGGGCCGCCAGAGGGCAAGGAGCACCGCACACCCGAGCGATATTTCGCGGATGTCTTGGAGGGGTCTCGCATTGTAGCTGCGCAGTGTGGGCAGGACATTATTTTCGAATGAATACATTTGTGTTGTCTTTGCCTTGTATGAGGAAACAAAGTTAGTTTGTAATATAATGATTGTTATGTTTTTAATTTTACCTCCTGTGCGGCCGTGTTGTATGAAATCTGAGGGTTGACCATGTGAGAAATAAATCGAATTTGGTTGTACTAAATACATGAGAAACAAATACAATTGCTATGTTTCCAAGTTGTTAAGCATGTTTGTTTAACTCTTTGATCCTCTATTAGGAGTATGTTATACTCCCTCTGTTCCTAAATATAAGGCGTATAGTTTTTGGCACGGAAATTAAAGAATGCACGTGGAGGGAAAATTTCACAAGTTTTCGGCGAGATTACACGTGACTAATTGGCATGAGAAAATAGAGGATCTTGCCTAATATAAGGGAATGTAATCGAATCCCTAAAAAAGTTGTCCAAACGAGTGGTGCAACATAAAACACCTTATATTTCGGACTTTTTGTCAAAAATCTATACACCCTATATCAAGGAACGGAGGGAGTATTGTTCAATGTGGTTGTCGGTGTCAAAACCGGCGGATCTCGGGTAGGGGGTCCCGAATTGTGCGTCTAAGGTCGATGGTAACAGGAGATAGGGGACACGATGTTTACCCAGGTTCGGGCCCTCTCTATGGAGGTAATACCCTACTTCCTTCTTGATTGATCTTGATGAATATGAGTATTACAAGAGTTGATCTACCACAAGATTGTAATGGCTAAACCCTAGAAGTCTATCTTGTATGTCTTTGGTAATGAGTGTCTCCTTTCCGGACTAAGTCCTCCGGTTTATATAGACACCGGGAGGATCTAGGGTTACACAAGGTCGGTTACAAAGGAAAGGAATCTACATACTCGGCCACCAGGCTTGCCTTCCACGCCAAGGAGAGTCCCATCCGGACACGGGTGCAGTCTCTGGTCTTCGTATCTTCACAGCCCATCAGTCCGGCCCATGGCTAACAGGCCGGACGCCCGAGGACCCCTTAGTCCAGGAATCCCTCAGTGGTGCTCAGTTAACATTTGGTTCATTTGTTGTGGTGTTTATTTAACTGCTTGGTCCAATTCTGCATTGTGATGTTCAATTGTTGTGGATGCATTCTGTTATTGCATACCATGTGAGAAATAAATTGAATTTGGTTGTACTAAATACATGAGAAACATATACAAGTGCTATATTTCCTAGTTCTTAATCATGCTTGGTTTGGATAAATGGGTTTTCCATGTGGCTTGAATTAATTTGATGAATCTGCAATGTGCTTATTTTTCATCAACATATTTTACTGATAGAATGCGAACACTTACTTAATCTGATGACTAACTACCTTATATGTGTTGCTGGGAAACAATGGGAAGCACAGAGATTTACAATCGAGGTTAGCACGTGTGTGGTCCGTTCTCTAATAGCACATTATTGTGCAATTGCAGGAACCATTCTAATATTTAGCTTTTTAAAAATTTGGTCTTGCACATGTAGGTCCTACTACCAGAGGTTTTCACCCACTGTTCGACCCTTTATGCATATGGGGAAATGAGTTGCCCATGAATATCAATCAAGTCAAGAAACTCAGAAAGATTGTTAGGATAAAGAAATTAGAAGCAAAAAACAACGAAATCTTTGTCTGCACAATGAAGAAGACATCAGTACTACAAGATGGTACTAACTATTATACATTGCCTTTCTTTATTCCTTTGCCCCATTTCCAATATAGAGAAGATATTTATGCACGTCCTTGTTTTCAGGCCTTTCTAAAGTAGTTCACTGACGATTACCTCTCAAACCACCTCTATGGTCAGGAGGCGAGGAAAGTTTTCATACAACACCCACGGTTCAGTATTGAAGTGTTCCTGAAGAGGACGAAGGATGGATGGTCAATCATCCACAGGCACTGGCCTAAAGTCAAAGACCTTCAACATGCATGAAGGCTCAATATTCGCCTTCCGCTTCAGCAGTTTTCCGGATGAGATGAATTTGTCTATGTACCGTCTATGATGTTAATTTCGAAAGGTTCTAGATGTTGCATGTGAAACTTGGTGCTGGTGCAGTTGTGTAATGGGGTAGCTGAGTGCTGAAGCTATATCATGTTGTACTCGGATGTATTTCAATTATGAAATCATGCTTCCCAAATATGGAAATGAAATATATTATGTGCTTAATATGAATGTCAAATATATTCATAAATTGATTATTAATAATAGGGCAATTAGCCTGCTAATTGGGTTTTCCTATTGCAAATGGTTATTGAGAAAACACCATGGGCGATGACCTTAGGCAACGCACACAGTTTCTAGGAATAAACCATGTTGGATCAATGAATAATCACACACGACATTCTCTTGATAACTGTTTGCGCTAGGCTACCTTATAAGCAAACGCTTCACTGGAAGCGACTGTGTGAGATGTATATCTGAATGGAAACATTTAGCGAGGGGTATCGTGTGGGATGTACTTATGACGGAAATGATTTTGCTCATATAATTGTATTTTTTAGCACTCTTCAGACGTATAACCGTATTTGGTCGCTTTCGTCGATTACCACGACCTCATTTTGCCGAGCGTGTGTGCCAGGAGGGCATATCCCCGATGGTTTCTAGGTCGTGTGGGAAGGACCCCCCCTATCGCAGTCACTCACTAGGTGACGGTTCCAAACACCGTCGCGGGAAGGGGTTAAAAACCGTGTTTATAGAACCTTTCTGTAATAGTGCCAGTTTATGGAATCTGCTATCTGGTTGCCCTTTATTATCACTCGCGGCGAACTTTGATGCCCAGGGGATGTAATATGTTGTAATTTCTTTGTTGTATAGTCTAGGTTTATTCTTTGCCACGATGTTGTAATTTATTTGTTGTTTATGCTGTCATCGCTCTAAGGAAAGGTCGTAATCTTCGATTAGTGCGCGATGAGCCAATAGGTTAGGTTTATAAAATAACAATTTCTGTACTAAAACTGGCCGGTCGCCAATCGCTAGTACGGGCCGAAACGTGGGCTTACCATCATCTTGGGCCATTAGTTAGGTCTAGTCTTAATCTAGCCCACTATTAGTTTCGGGCCTTTAAAAGGCCGAGTAAACCGCATGCCTTAATTGGGAAGAAAAATTAAATAGGCTTTTAACAGGTTGAAAACTAGATCCAACCTTAATAGTGGAGAACAAATCACGGGCCAATAGCATGCTATAATATAAATCGGTCCATTATTGGCCCATTCAGGTGACAGGCCATTAAGAGGCTGAAATGTTTTTGGGCCTTGGCTGACCCAATTACATGACGGGAGGGAAACATGCCGGATGTATAATGGGCCAAAATTAGGCCCAACACTCTCAAGGGCCTTTAACGGGCTGATAGGTAGTTTGGGCTAGAATGTATCCACGAAGCCTACGAACCAGAATTTGGCCCAGGTGCAACTCGGGCCTTTAAATGGTCGAAAGTGAAACCAGGCCGAAAGAGGCCCATATGTAGACAGGGCCGCCGACAGGATGAAACTAATATCGGGCCGAACTGTTAAACGGGCCATTAAGAGGCTGAAGAGCAAATCAGGCCCCTAATGGGCCCGATTGCACAGTAGCTGTTAAAGGGTCGTGTCTGTTATGGGTCGTAATTTGGACCAAGAAATGAAAGTCAGTTAACGGGACGGATCAGGTATGGACCATAATTTTGCCCAAACTATTGCAGGTTGTTAACGGGTCGGATCTGATATGGGCCGTAAACTAGCCCAGAATATTGCAGTCATTTAATGGCCCGTATCTAGTGTGGGCCATAATTTGGTCCACCAAATGATAGGCTGTTAACGGGCCGACCCATTAGATTTGACGAAATCTTGTGGGTCTGTTCCTGGGCCGGCATTTGAACCTATATGGGCCTCTATTGGGTCGTCCCACATGTCAACGTTTCATTGGCGATTCTTGGCAAATGGACGGTTGACATCTGTTCCAACGCTGAGCCAACACGTGGATCGTCGGCGAATGAGAATTTTCTCCATGGAAAGTCGCCATTAGTCCGGGTTGTTAACGGGTTATCAGATCCAAACCGGAACCCGATAGCTCCCGTTACGGTGGATGCCACGTGTCTGTTACCCTTGATGAAAGCACTTCTATGACACGCGATTTATCGTCATCGAAGTGGACACTTCTGTGATGATAATTTTGGTAATGTCATGGAACACTTCTATGACAGCACAAAGTACGACTATCTTGATTCTGTCATAAAATCGTCATGGATGTACATGCATGATAGAAAACGTTACCTACTGTGACAAACATGTATCATCACGGAAGTGTATTTTTTTGTAGTGCATACAGGTGGTTTGAGAGGTAGTCATCAGTGAACTGCTTTGGAAAGGCCTGAAAACAAAGATATGCATAAGTATCTTCTCCAGATTTGAAATGGCGCAAAGGAATTAGAAAGACAAGGTATAACAGTTAGTACCATCCCGTAGTGAACTGATGTCTTCTTCATTGTGCAGACAACGATCTTGTTGTTTTTTGTCACTAATTTCTTTATCGTAACAATCTTTCTGAGTGTCTTGACTTGACTGATATTAATGGAAAATTCATTTCCACATATGCAAAAACGGTCAAACAGTGGGTCAAAACCTCTGACAGCAGGAACTACATGTGCAAGACCAAATTGTTAAAACCCTAATATTTAAAAACAAGAAGTGGAAAGGTGTGTTATTAACAACATGCCTAATATTTAAAAACAAGCAAACGTAGTCATTCAAACTTGTATTGTGCATGTCTAAGTATGCTAGTTATTTGCCCTGTTTGGATCCATGGGTTAGAGTTAGTTTGACTTAGTTTGGGCTCAGATAGCCCTAAAGTATCCAAACATGAGGGCTAATTTGAGCTAGTTGCATCAAACCCACCTAAAGCAACTATCCCACCCTAGAGGTGCTGACTTGGGCTAGTTCTCCTAGTGCATCTATTGTCAATCTAACACTGTCATCCAAACACCTCTTTCCCTAGAGTTAGTTCAGGGTTAGTCATTATTGAGTATCACTGTTATTTAGGAAACGTAGGATAACGTAGGATTTATTCTACCTTGACTTGTACTCCAAGATGACCATGTACTCCTATATATATATGCCCACGAGGCTCTAGCAATACAATCAACTATTCCACCAATCTCTCTCTCTCTCTCTCTCTCCCTTTTAACTGTCGTGAGCTAGAAACTAACTCTAACCTCTAGGTAAGTTAGAGTATCCAAACAGTGCCATTGTTAAATCAAATGGAAAGGCATGTTCAATACTCCATCCGATCCTTTTTATTCTGCATATAATAATTGTTTGAAGTCAAACTTCATAAAGTTTGACCTTATTTATATGAAAAAATATCAACATCTAGCATGCTCAGTATGAAAATTTAAGTCATGACACATGTACTGATATTTATTTCATATTGTGAATGTTGGTATTTTCTTCTATAAAGTTGGTCAAACTTTAAGAGGCTTGAATTTAGACAAATCATATATGCGAACTAAAAAGATTCGGAGGGAGTACAACATGCTTAACAGCAACCAAATATAGTCATTCATAGAGCTATTGTTAAATTTGGTATTGATTAAATTGAACTGCACAATTCATACTAGCACATATAGAACATCACACTGTTAATAGCTGAAATAAACAAGGCATACTGCGAACAACCAAAGATGGCAATTGAAACTGGACATATGCTAACTACAAACAACCGAACAACCATAAACCGTAGAAATAGACAAGGTGTAATGCAAACAACCTAATATGGCAATAAATACAGGACAGGTTCTCACTACAAAAGGGGTTCGAAAAAACAAATCATGGGTTTCCTCACTTGTCACATATTGGCCCCTCCTTGTGGTTGCCGTCGATGAGGTCTGACTTGCCAGCTGAGGATCCCAGGCTAGCATCATAAAAAGTGTCCTTCAGAAATGACAAAAGGGGCTCCCTGGCGATGAAGGATGGTAAATTCATAATGAGCCGCAGGAGATCAGCGGCAGGGCCATCGATGAGATCGACGGCTATCGAACCCAAAGAGTTTGGGGTGGGGAACTTAACCTGTGACATAACCCGCGTCAAGCCGTCGATGTCGACGACCTCGATGTCGTAGCCGGCGTCCACAACATGCAAAAATACTCTATCCTGCTGATTGGAAGGCTTAATCCAGGTCCAGTCACCGTCGTCAACTTCCCCGGCAGCCACCTCGCCGACGTTGGGCGAAGAGGCCGCGGTAAAGCTCTTTTGGGCCATTCGCTCCTCGAGCTCCCCGGGAAGCGTAGCCAGGCTTAGGCTGCGACGCTCTGGAGTGGGGGTGGGGGTGGGGATGGGGATCTCCGGGAAAGGGGCATTTCACAGGCGTCGTCTAAGAAACTCAAGGCGGCGAGGGTATGCATACCGGTGGGTAAACTGCACACGCAGACCGGCAGAGGTTGATGATGGAGGAGGCGCGGCGACCTAGCTAGGTTTGGAGCGAGGGAGGGGTGGTGTGTGTGTGTGAGCGGGGGATTTGGGGTGAGCGAAGGATTTGGGGTGTGTGTGTGTGTGTGTGTGTGTGTGTGGAGGGGGTCCAAGGTGGTGTTTGAGGAAATGTCGCGGGTACTGAAAATTTTACTAGGCGGGAGTAAAATGGCGGGGCTACCGAAAATTTGGATCAAGGGATTGAAGCAGAGCGGGGCGGGAGTAAAATGTCGGGGGTACTGAAAATTTGGATCTACTGATTGAAGCAGAGCGGGAGTAAAAGACATCGCACATGGTCCAGACATACTAATCGTGTGCTATCAAACAGAAAAACCATCTACGCGGACGTGGGTAGATATTTTTTAGATTGCTAGAGGGTAGATATTTTCGAGAGGGGGAGGGAAGCCTCGTGGATCCCAATATATTGTGATCATGTGGGTGACAGGGGCAGGGGCGCGGTACATGGGTAGTCCTAGGGAACCATGTCTGTTTCATACCCCATCACAGACGGTTGCTATGTCTGACTTGTCTGTTGTTTACAAATTTGGCCTAAAACGCGGGAAAGGGTCAGAACACGAACACACTTGCATGTGGACCAAATATATGTATGAAAAGGTGGTTTGATGTTCAAATACCCAATGCACAACTTTGATGTGGCACCTGTCGCACAAAGCGCACGTTATTATTGCTAGCCCCCTGTCAGTGTCAAAACCGGCGGATCTCGGGTAGGGGGTCCTGAACTGTGCATCTAAGGTCGATGGTAACAGGATACAGGGGACACAATGTTTACCCAGGTTCGGGCCCTCTCTATGGAGGTAATACCCTACTTCCTGCTTGATTGATCTTGATGAATATGAGGATTAGAAGAGTTGATCTACCACGAGATCGTAATGGCTAAAACCCTAGAAGTCTAGCATGTATGACTATATATCTTTCCGGACTAAGCCCTCCGGTTTATATAGACACCGGAGGGAACTAGGGTTGTACAAAGTCGGTTACAAAGAAAGGAATCTTCATATTTGATCGCCAAGCTTGCCTTCCACGCCAAGGAGAGTCCCATCCGGACATGGGGGAGTGTCTTCGGTCCTGTATCTTCACAGCCCATTAGTCCGGCCCATGTCCAACAGGCCGGACGCCCGAGGACCCCTTAGTCCAGGACTCCCTCAGTAGCCCCTGAACCAGGCTTCAATGACGAGGTGTCTAGTGCACAGATTGTCTTCGGCATTGCAAGGCGGGTTCCCCTTTCCAAATACTCCAAGATAGTCTTCAGACGCAACGAACGTGTCCGGATCTGCAACACAAGTACCACATACACAGCCGTAGAGAGTATAATATTTCACGAGTCCCATCCGCTGACAACTTTTTGCTAGATGATATCACGTCTGCCCCGTCATTATTTCGAACCGTTTTTATCTGTCGTTCTGTGTTTCGAGATGCGGTTTCCATTGGCACGTCTTGTCAAAGCAGAGACAGTGTCCCCTTATCGGGATTCTCATCAATACGGGCGTGGGTAATCCAACCGTGCCGTTCGCACAACCCTTGGGAATAAGCGAGTTTTAAGGCGAGTGGGGAGGCGTACGATATTCACTGCCTTTATAAGGGGATAAGGATTCCCTTTCTTCACCCACGCCTTCTCTCTTCCTCTGCCCTTCCATTCCTGAGCTCCAGCACCCAAGTTCTCATATTTTCCGCCTCAAGCAAGCACTCCACCATGTCCGGGTCTGGAGGGCAAGGAAAGTGGATGGCCTCCTCCGTTAAGGAGAAGGACATCGCCGAGCTTCGGGAGGCCGAGTATCTGGCGAAGGAAATCACCCACTGTCTTCCGGCCAAGGGGCAAGTCGTCCCTACACCGAAGCCCAACGAGAGGGTGGTGTCCATCCCTCATTTTGTTCGCGGGTTAGGGTTTCCACTCCACCCTTTCGTCCGTGGACTGAT